>OX439140.1:74112343-75522857 GCA_949318255.1 Pollenia labialis
GCGGTTCAAAACAACTTGCTTGTTAAATTTGCACTCAACAAAACGGATTTAAAAGTAAAATATTCAAAAACTTTGCCACAATTTACTATGGACCGATGACAAAAATTTTCTTGAGTGTTTGCTTTCATAACAATTGTCTGTAATAATAGGTGGAGTACATTTTTTGCCTCAGTAATCTACAAGTTGCACAGATCACTTGGCAAATAAGTCGTTTGATTTCAATAAAAAAAAAAGACAGAGAGGAAAAATAACCAACAACACCTTTTGTTAGTAAAACCAGAACTTGGTCAAAAACAACCACAATCGTATCGAGTATTTATTTAGTTGATTTATTTTTATTTCTTTAGCCAACTCGAATGTTAAATTAAATACTAGTACTTTAGTGACTTTATATGAAACATGAATTGAAAAGCTCTTTGTTAAAAATGTTGTTCTTTTGGAGTTTGTAATACTTTGTAGACTGGCCTGGGCGAGCGGAACTGTGGCAGAGAGCTTAAAGAAATGTGGTATGAAATGAAAAAAACACTTAAGCCCCCCAGAAGTTGAATTATTTTAATCCATATAATAATGGATAATAAAGCAAACTGGTAGACAGGCGAACACAGCTGGCCAGCTCGGTTCATTTTTGTTTTAATTTTCTACTTCTTTTTTTTTTTACAATTCACTTCACTTCACATTCTATTTTATTTCATTTCAAAGTAACCCAAATGCAATTGCGCATTTAAGAATGTAAAATGAAAAAAAAAAGGAAAAAAATGAGCAACACTAAAAAGCAAACGAAAATAATAATAACCCAACTTTAATAGAGTAACAAAGGCGTTTTACTTATGATGACATTTTACAGGGTGTTGACAAGGCTTTGGTAACCCAGGAAGTAAAATATTAACAAAATTTGTCACCCGATGTTTTTTGACTGTATTTTTTTTAAAAGGTGAATGGAAAACTTTAGCTCAGCAGCCGTATTCTGTAGATTCGCTTAGCCAAAGCTAAGAAAAATTAAAAATACTACTTCCAATTCTACTGAAAGAGCCAATGAATTTTACAAGGGATGTTCCAAATGGAACGCACTTTTATGTAAGTAATTATTTTTACCTTCATACATCTGAAAAATAAGTAGTTATAGATGTAATTATAGTATTTATATAGAAGAAGGCTACTTAATAATGAGTGGAAGAAGCTATTCTTTTTAAAAAAGTAGGCGAAGTTTTTACTGGGTAAGTACTTACTAGTAATGACCTCAGCAACTACTTGTTACTTCTACTATTTCGTTACTGAATATTTGCTTACTAATAATCAGCTAAATAACTACGGATTAGTTGTGTTGTTTTTAGAACTGAATATTTACTTACCGGTAACGTACTCAATAACTACTTATTAGATCAATTAACTAGTGATTTTTTGGCTTCTAGTATGTATATTGTAAGTACTTGCAATTCAACTTACTTGTAGTAAAATAATAACTACATATTTTTTGACTAAGTGCATTGTAAGCACTGAATTCTGTGGACACCTCAAACAAAAATAAGTAGTTATTCAGTCAAAAAATAAGTAGTGCTTGTTTTCTCCAACATTACTTGCTAACATACCAGGTAAGTAAAGTTTTTTATAGATTTTTAGCAAAGATATTTAGCTTAAGCGAATTACAGAACATGGCTGCAGATTGTGATTATTTTATTTCAAAAAAATTTAGTAGAAAAATTGAGTTTGGCTAAGTTTCCGAAGCCAGTATTCAAGGCCATTCTACCACTCCTGGCAGAACTTCTGGTGATATGTTCCAGTATTCCTGACGGATATTCTCTTTGAGGAGCTCAAGAGTCTCAGGTTTTTCGACAAAGGTTCTAGACTTCTGTAAGCCCTACAAAAATCTAGAACGGTAAAAACGGGTGATCTTCCTGACCAGGGCAAATATCTAACTCGAGATTAGGCGATTCGGAAATGTCGCCCTAAGCATTTCGATTGTAGGTCGTGCGGTATGAGCCGTTACTCCGTCGTTTTGGAACCACATGTTCTCCAGTCCCAATTTTTCCACGCATGAGAAAATCGTTGAGTATGGCTTTGTAGCTCTCGCCGTTTACAGATGTCGTTTGGCAATTGGAGTGTTCGGAAATGTTAAGCCCTATGGCGCCTTCCTTTTTATAAATTCAAAGATTTAAATAAAAATAGTTCTTAATGTTCTGATATTTGCTTCAAACTGTGTGAAACAAAAAAATATTTTGTTAGATGTTCCAACTAAGCTCAAATATTTGACAATTTTTGTTTGTTGAAACAGTTGGCAAATAGTGTCAAATAAAATAAATTAATTCATGTTTGCCATGCGTTCAGACTAAAACAAATATTTGCATCAAATAATTATTTAAAGAAAGTGTTCAAAAATAAAAATATATTTCACAATAGTAAAAATTCGTGCAGAAGCCTAATTATTTGTTTTATTCTGTTGGGCAGCATCTATTATATTGTTAGAACAGGAGTATGTAAAAGAAAAACAAAACTGGAAGACAAATGGTTAACGGAAACATGGCTAAAAATAACAACCCCTAAAATATATGGTTCGGTTAAAATCAAAATGTCGGGAAAAGAACAACAAAAAACTGTTGCAAAAACAGCCATAAAATTGACTAAAAGTCCCCAAAAGTATAAGGAATGGCAAAAATTTGGTGAAAATTGCTAACTTAGCAAAAATTCGCAAAAATTGGCTAATAGCAAACCCTAAAATTTATTTGAAAGCGCTAAATCGGTTAAAAGAAACAAAATGTCGGGGAAAAACCAAATAAAAAATGTTGCAAAAATAGCGAAAATTCGCGAACAATTTTAATATTTCATACAAGCCATAAAATTAACTAAAAGTCCCCAAAAGTATAAGGAATGGCAAAAATTTGGTGAAAATTGCTAAATTAGCAAAAATTCGCAAAAATTGGCTAATAGCGGCATGATAGCAAAGTCTAATAATTATTAAAAATCTTTAAAACTGTAAAATCATCCGAAAACTTACAGGAAAAATTGCTTCTATCGGGTACATGGCTAAAATTATTTGTCGTTGTTTGCTCTTACAATTTTTTTGTAATATCAAATAAAAGTTTGCTCAAAAATTACTAAAATATTTGATTTTTTGTGTTCACACTATGTTCACATTGGACAAATATTTGTTTGCCGTCAAATACTTTTATTTGCTCAAAATCAGCTGTTATTTTATTTGACACTCAAAAATATTTTGTGTTCAGACTACGTTAATGAAATATTTGATGTTTGCTATCAAATATTTCATCAGTCTGAACGTACCTTTACTGTTCGTTTTTTTTTTTTGTTGTTTCTGCAAATTAAGTAATAACGACAATTCTAAATCGATTCTACCTTTTCTCGCCTTCAAAATGTTTGATCAATGTATTCATAATTTAATATGTATTAAAAATCATATCTTATTGTATAAAACGGTTTTTTCTTTCTATGTTTATTATACACAACAAATTTTGTTTGATATGATATTAATACCTCTGTGTGAAGTCGTAAGTGACGGTTCTTCTAACAGCACTACGATCAGAGCTCAAGGGTACGAATCTGAAAATGCAGACAAGCAGTTCTGAGACAAAGGTGTAGTTCTACGGTAGTAATTCTAAGTATCTTAATGGTTAGTTAGTTCTTAAATAGTTTAACCGTTAACCGCTCTTCTCTAATATCGATGATAATGGCTAAAATTTTTAACTTTTTTTCTGTCCAGGATATCCAAAAGGTTAACCTAATTCGAGAACGCTGAATCCTGTTTCTTAGGTTAGCTCTTGTTTTCAATATATGTAAACTTCTCCGAGAAAAGGGGCCGACAGAACATTAGCTAGCGAAGCCGGTGTTTGTTATACCATAGAGGAGAAAATCCTTGCACCCGGCCGAAGGCCGGCTATGCAGATAAGTTTTAGTTAGCGAAGCCGGTATTTGTTATACGATAGAGGAAAAAATCCTTTAACCTGGCCGAAGGCCGGCTATGATCCCCAATTTGTTCAGATTCTCGCTTGCAAGAATTTTTGACATTATACTTTGCAAAGTGTCATAACGTCCGTGGATGTTATGTCATCCAACACTCCTTAGAGCATCCATAGTGTGAGGCTGCTATTTAAATTTTTTTTTTACCTTAAATATTTTCACTTTAGTATTTATTTTATTTGAATCAAATTTGTTTAGAAAATTTTGTTAAGAAATTTTCAAAATTTTTTCATTTCAATTTTATTATTGGGAAAAATTTCAATTTGTTAAGAAGTTTAATGTACATATGTACATATATTATCATTTAAAAAAAAAAATAGAGAAAAAGTATTTTAATTTTGTGATTTTGTTTTGTGCATATTCATCTATTTGAATTGATGTTAATGGTAAGGGATAGTTTTATAAATATATTATTCATGTATTATTTGTACATATGTTTTTTTAATAAATATATTATTTTTGTGTTTTAGTTGATATTATTTCAACATCAACAATCTTCAATTCAATTATCCATATTTCAAAACCATCTTAAGTCACCTCTACTTATTTTCGGAAATCAGATTCTGTGGTCTGCGGAGAGGAAACTAAAAGCTATTTTTTTTTTGTTGTTCCTTTGACTTATTTTAATGGCATTTGTTTATAGCGAAGTACCTACACAGATTCTTAGCCGCATTTGTAGGTCACAAATTTGTTTTGATTAAACTAGTCAAATATTCCATTACCCCTATATGTCATCTTAAAACTGAATTATTTTTTTTTGCACGGGTTACAATGTTAACAGTTGTTTTTTATGGGCACATTATTCAGAAATTTTGAACGTCTGAAGGAAATAAAAATCAAAAGAAATCATTGATGCGCTGATGAGTATCATTTTGTGATTAAATAATGACTTATATACAAAAAAAAAAAAAAAAAAAACAATTAATTAATTAAGCTTTAATTTTCATTTTTTTCCTTTTCTATATATGTATATAATTAATTACCTATGTATGTAAAAACAAATAAGACTCCATTTATACACAACATCACCAAGTGGAAATTAACCTAGATTCATCAGTTCGAAATTTCAAGACAACAGGCCTGCGGTCTTCGTAATGAATTAAGTGGTGAGTTTTGGTGTTTTGATAAATTTAATTGTTTATATTTTAATTTTCACTTAAATCACAAAAACAATATATGATTTAAACTTAATTATTATTTTAATAGCAATACAACCTTTGACTTAATTATTATCGTATAAACAATACAACTTTTACTATTATTTTGGACATAACTGTTAATTTTATTTCATTAATGTTATTTATTAACATTGTTTTTACATATGTAAATAACATTCCCTATGATTACATCTTTTGAATCATACATTTCTTTATAGTTCAAATCATGTTTAATTTTTATTTTTTTTTTATTTTAATAAAATAATGTTAATTTACATCATGAAATATTAAACGTTTGAATTATAATCTCATGAAACATTAGGGTCAGTATTAGTTAGATCATTAACGGGCTATCTTAATTATAGACTTATGTTAGATAGCAAGGTATGGGAGGGTAAAGAATACAAAGGAGGAACCAACACCTAAACCTCTTTGACTATGTTGTTTTTTTTGTTTTTGTTTTGTTTAATTTTAAATTCTTTTAATTTTGTGGTCGAATTTGCAAATAGCTACCTATTATTAAATAATTGTGTAATAGACCTTAGTCTTTCTTAAAAGGGATAAGATCCACCCCAATTTCCATGAGCACGGCCGGTATCAAAGGTAGCATTGTCCCTTACGAGATAGAGCCAACAGGGTTCGGTTCGTTACATAAATTTAATTGGCGCCCAACGTGGGGCACATCAGCTTAGCTTTAACATTTTGCAGCACAACTTCAATTTTGCTGTGGGTAATTAAAAAAAAAAAAAAAATTTTTTTTAATAAATATACCGTATACTGATGGTTTCACAAATAAATACTTAAACATCCGTGTGTCGGCTTTTATTTATTTTTTTCCCCTTTGTTTTTTTTGATTTTTTTTATCAATTTTGGATTCAAAAGTTGTTAACAATTGATTACTTTTGACCAATTGATAATGCAGACATTTTTTTTTAAGTAGTTGTTTTCTGTTGAGATTTTTTTTATTTTGAGTTTAACTTGAAATTTTACTTACAGAAATTTACACTATTTTTGTTTTGATTTTGGCTTTATAATTATTATTTTTTTTTTACATTTCAAAAGAAAAATTAACTTTAAGATAACGTGTGATTGAGATTTTTGTTTTTGATTTACATCGATTATTTACTCTTACACTAATCTTTAAGTATATTTGTTTTTGGGTATGGTATTTGAGATTGAGATTTATATTTTCAACTGGAAATAGTTTTAATATATACTCATTTTAAATACATATCAATTAATTGTTTTTTTTAATTTATCTTTTTATTTTATTTTAAAGATAGCATAGTCCTTTATTACAGATTTTTTTTTTTTTTTATATTTTTTTTCCGAATATTTTGACCTTAGTGGAGTAATGAGATTATAATATTGATTAATTAATTGTTTATAAGAAAAAAAAAAAGAAAATGCCGGTTACTAGAAGCCAGGAAAATTTATTTAGTTTAGAAGAAGCAGCGAATTGTAGTTTCACAATTCCTGTTAACGAAGCAAGTACTTCTCAGGTTGCTTTTCAAGGACGTTCAAAAGATAAATCACAATCTAATAGTAAACAGAATACTACGGGTAATAGTAATCAACAAGTAATAAGAAAAATTGTAACGGAATCAATGGCTAGTTTTCGTATTGAGATGTCAGAATTTATTAGTAGTGAATTAAGGTCTATAATGAATGGTATGAATATTGGTAGCAATACCAATAATTCTACAAATCATGGGGAAAATGAGCCAGTTTCTCCCGCCAGAACAAATTCTTCTCAAGAATCTTTTGTTGGAGAAAAAGTTTCTAATATTGTACGCAACTGGCATATTAAATTTACTGGATGTGACGATCAAATGACAGTGGATGAATTCATTTATAGGATAAATGTACTGACTACAAATAATTTAGGTGGTAATTTTGATTTACTGTGCAAACACGCTCACGGTTTGTTTGAGGGCAAGGCCTTAGACTGGTACTGGCGATATCACCGACGAGACAACGATTTAGATTGGTTTAATTTAACCAGAGCTTTACGTGATCAGTACAAGGGTGATTACAGCGACTTTGATGTTATGGAAGATATACACAGGCGAAAACAGCGAGCCGGTGAGAATTTTGACGAATTTTTCAATTGTATTTCAACACTAACGGACAGACTAAGGAATCCAATTTCTGATAGCAATTTGTGTGCTATTTTACTACGTAATCTTAGAAATGAGATCAGACATGAACTTATTCATATTGAGATTACTGGTGTAGCTCAACTTCGTCGTGAAGTCAAACGACACGAAAAATTTGTTAACGACATTCACGGCCATAATTTTCGCAAACCTATAACAGGGAAAGTGGCCGAGATAGAAAATTCTGATAATTTGGAAAATGATGATCTAGGTTCATACATTTGTGCAATTCGTAGTGAGATCAAGTGTTGGAACTGTGACAAAACAGGACATACTTTTTTCGATTGTTTGGATGTTAAACGAATATTTTGCTATGGATGTGGCGCAAAAAACATATATAAACCCAACTGTTCTAAATGTATTTCGAAAACGCAGGGAAACGGACAGAAGGATGTCCGTCAAAACTAATGCGGACATCCGAAACTGATTTTGCGCACACCACGCAGTCCGTAATTAATTGTGATTCTACAAATATTAACCTTAATTCTGACAATGACAAATATAAACACCCTCTTATGAGACCATACCATGTGCGATTAATGGAATATAAAAAGGCTCGTGAGAAAATATTTGGGCCTGGAAAACCTTTAAGACGAAAACGTTCTTCTATGCGTATTCAAAATTATTATAGGAAATTGAAATTGTTACGTTCTTGTATAATTTCTCCCATTATTGCACAAGATGATGATAGTAGACCATTTATAAATTTAAAAATTGATGACAAAAAGTATTTAGCATTATTGGATAGTGGAGCCAATAGAAGTGTAATTGGAGGTTGTTTAGCTTCTGAGATACAGACATCGGGATATTTTGACAAATGCAGAGGAAATGTTAGGACGGCTGACGGCCAAAGACAAAATATTTTAGGGACGGTATCCAAATCTGTGACTTTTCGAGGACTTATGAAAACTATCAATTTCTTGTTAGTACCATCAATCCAACAAGACATTATATGTGGGTATGATTTTTGGAATGAGTTTGGCCTAAAAATTTCCATTCCTGAAATTGTTGAGATTAAAAGTGTTGAATTTGAATCCGATAAACTTGAGCTTACACAATTTCAGACACAAAAATTAAATAAAATTATTGCTTCGTTTCCAAATTCTGAAACAGAAGGTTTAGGTTGCACAACCCTAATTGAGCACTATATAGATACAGGTAACGCAAAACCTATAAAGCAGAGGTATTATCCCATATCTCCTGCAATTGAGAAAAAGCTTTGTATAGAGCTAGACAGGATGAGTTCTTTGGGAGTTATTGAAGAAGCTCCTAGTTCTCCTTGGTCTTCTCCAACAGTGGTAGTCATAAAACCAGATAAAATTAGGATGTGTGTAGACAGTAGAAAACTTAATTCAGTGACTATTAAGGACGCGTACCCTATACCGAATATTGACGGACTTTTATCGAGACTTCCTTCAGTTTATTGCATTTCTAAAATTGATTTGAAAGATGCGTTTTGGCAAATTAAGCTGGAGGAAAGCTCAAGACCAAAGACTGCATTCACAGTTCCTAATCGGCCATTGTACCAGTTTACAAGAATGCCGTTTGGACTATGTAACGCACCGCAAACGTTGTGCCGACTTATGGACATGGTAATTCCGTATACATTGAAGACACACGTGTTTGTTTACTTAGACGACCTTTTAGTTGTTTCCGCAAACTTTGACGAACATTTGACGCATCTTATGGAAGTGGCTACCCAGTTAAGGAAATCAGGTTTAACTATTAATGTTAAGAAAAGTTGTTTTGCTTTAAGTAAAGTTAAATACCTTGGGTATGTTGTTGGAAATGGTACTTTACAAGTAGACAACGACAAAGTTAGGGCAATTCAAGACTTTCCGGTACCACAGTCTATTCGGCACTTAAGGCGGTTTTTAGGTATGACAGGTTGGTACCGACGTTTTATACAGGACTACTCAAAGTTAACTTTTCCTTTGACGGAACTATTGACTAAGAAAAGGGTTTTTAAGTGGACAGACGATGCGAAAGTTGCGTTCGATAAATTGAAGACCAGACTGACGTCTGCGCCATTACTTGTTCATCCAAATTACGAAAAGCCCTTTATTTTACAATGCGATGCAAGCACGTATGGCATAGGTGCAGTACTGGCGCAGAAGGACGACAAGGACATCGAAAGACCAATAGCATATATGTCCCAGAAGCTAAACAAAGCACAACGAAATTATACGATCACGGAACTTGAGTGTTTGGCTGTAGTGGTGGCTATAAAGAAATTTCGACCTTATATTGAGGGTCAAGAGTTTAAGGTAGTCACGGATCATGCGAGCCTTAAATGGCTCATGGGTCAAAGAGATTTAGCAGGACGACTTGCGAGATGGTCTCTCAAATTGCAAGGCTTTAACTTTTCAATTGAGCATCGGAGCGGAAAGGACAACATTGTCCCTGATACTTTGTCACGGGCACATGAAGGTGAAACATTTGTGAACTCCCTTGATACAGACACATTACCTTTAATTGATTTAGATTCAAAAGCTTTTGATAGTAATGAATTTGTAAAGTTAAGAGATGATTATTCAAATTTAGGCTTGCCAGATTTTAAGGTGATAGGCAAATATGTTTATAAACGAGTAAATTTTACTTCCGGAGAGTTAGATGAATCAGAGTCCTGGAAACTTTTTGTACCTAAAGAATTACGCCATGAAGTAATTTACACATCTCATGATGTGCCAAATTCTGCGCATGGCGGTATTGCAAAAACTTTGGAACGGATCAGGCGATATTTTTATTGGCCAGGACTGGTTACGGACGTTAAGACCTATGTATTAAATTGTGAATTGTGTAAGACATCGAAGACTCCAACAATGACGTTACGACCACCAATGGGTAAGATGGTAATGACTGAAAGACCTTTTCAACGGTTATATATCGACTTAATTGGACCATTACCCAGGACTAAATCGGGAAACATTGGCATATTGATAGTATTGGACCATTTTTCTAAATTTACTTTTTTAAAACCACTTAGGAAATTGGTAACAGGAAAAATTATTGAATATTTAGACAATGAAATCTTTTGTTGTTACGGCGTTCCGGAAGCAATTGTATCTGACAATGGTTCTCAATTTAAAAGCAAAGATTTTGAAAATTTTCTTAAAAAAAAAGGTGTTGGTCATATTTTAACAGCTGTATATAGTCCCCAATCAAATGCTAGCGAAAGAGTAAATCGCACAATAAATGAAGCATTAAGAAGCTATGTGAGGGATGATCAACGTAAATGGGATTTTTATATCCCCAGTATTAATTGCTCGTTGCGAAATAGTGTACACCAGTCTATTGGAAGAACGCCTTACCAGGTTGTTTTTGGACAGAATATGATTACTAATGGAAAAGACTTCGAAATTTTACGTAAACTAAACATTTTAGCAGAAACCGACTCTGTTGTTGAACGACAAGACGAATTTACTTTAATTCGAGATAAAATTAGCGATTATATGCGTAAGGCATACGAGAAAAATGTTCGGACTTATAACCTACGATCTAGAACAAAAGATTTCACAATAGGACAAACAGTTTTTAGACGAAATTTCAATCAAAGCTCAAAAGCAGATCATTTTAATTCAAAACTTGCTCCAATTGGAGTAAAAGCCAAAGTTTTGCGCAAAATTGGAAACATAAATTATGAGCTGCAAGATATTAATTCAGGGAGCAAGAGTATCTACCACGCAAAAGATATTTGGGATTAGGAATTTTGAGAATTCTTTAGCCTTTCCAGATTCAGTTGTACAAGTATTACTTTAAACTGTTTCTGTTTTGTGAGGCTGCTATTTAAATTTTTTTTTTTCCTTAAATATTTTCACTTTAGTATTTATTTTATTTGAATCAAATTTGTTTAGAAAATTTTGTTAAGAAATTTTCAAAATTTTTTCATTTCAATTTTATTATTGGGAAAAATTTCAATTTGTTAAGAAGTTTAATGTACATATGTACATATATTATCATTTAAAAAAAAAAATAGAGAAAAAGTATTTTAATTTTGTGATTTTGTTTTGTGCATATTCATCTATTTGAATTGATGTTAATGGTAAGGGATAGTTTTATAAATATATTATTCATGTATTATTTGTACATATGTTTTTTTAATAAATATATTATTTTTGTGTTTTAGTTGATATTATTTCAACATCAACAATCTTCAATTCAATTATCCATATTTCAAAACCATCTTAAGTCACCTCTACTTATTTTCGGAAATCAGATTCTGTGGTCTGCGGAGAGGAAACTAAAAGCTATTTTTTTTTTTGTTGTTCCTTTGACTTATTTTAATGGCATTTGTTTATAGCGAAGTACCTACACAGATTCTTAGCCGCATTTGTAGGTCACAAATTTGTTTTGATTAAACTAGTCAAATATTCCATTACCCCTATATGTCATCTTAAAACTGAATTATTTTTTTTTGCACGGGTTACAATGTTAACAGTTGTTTTTTATGGGCACATTATTCAGAAATTTTGAACGTCTGAAGGAAATAAAAATCAAAAGAAATCATTGATGCGCTGATGAGTATCATTTTGTGATTAAATAATGACTTATATACAAAAAAAAAAAAAAAAAAAACAATTAATTAATTAAGCTTTAATTTTCATTTTTTTCCTTTTCTATATATGTATATAATTAATTACCTATGTATGTAAAAACAAATAAGACTCCATTTATACACAACATCACCAAGTGGAAATTAACCTAGATTCATCAGTTCGAAATTTCAAGACAACAGGCCTGCGGTCTTCGTAATGAATTAAGTGGTGAGTTTTGGTGTTTTGATAAATTTAATTGTTTATATTTTAATTTTCACTTAAATCACAAAAACAATATATGATTTAAACTTAATTATTATTTTAATAGCAATACAACCTTTGACTTAATTATTATCGTATAAACAATACAACTTTTACTATTATTTTGGACATAACTGTTAATTTTATTTCATTAATGTTATTTATTAACATTGTTTTTACATATGTAAATAACATTCCCTATGATTAAATCTTTTGAATCATACATTTCTTTATAGTTCAAATCATGTTTAATTTTTATTTTTTTTTTATTTTAATAAAATAATGTTAATTTACATCATGAAATATTAAACGTTTGAATTATAATCTCATGAAACATTAGGGTCAGTATTAGTTAGATCATTAACGGGCTATCTTAATTATAGACTTATGTTAGATAGCAAGGTATGGGAGGGTAAAGAATACAAAGGAGGAACCAACACCTAAACCTCTTTGACTATGTTGTTTTTTTTGTTTTTGTTTTGTTTAATTTTAAATTCTTTTAATTTTGTGGTCGAATTTGCAAATAGCTACCTATTATTAAATAATTGTGTAATAGACCTTAGTCTTTCTTAAAAGGGATAAGATCCACCCCAATTTCCATGAGCACGGCCGGTATCAAAGGTAGCATTGTCCCTTACGAGATAGAGCCAACAGGGTTCGGTTCGTTACAATAGGTATACAAGTAAGAGCGCCAAGTTTGAATCTAAGGTACTCAGTCATATTGAAAAGAGCTGGTTTTATTTTCTCCAGAGCTCTTAAGATTATTCGAATGAATACCGTTAAGCGAGACTTATATAGAGCTAACTTACCTAAAACGTCGGGGCTCTGCAAAAAAAAAAAAAAAAATTTTTGTTCAGATTTTTAACTACATCTAAAAATAAAATATCCTAAATAGAACATTTTGCCACCAAAAATAGTTCTACAATATCCCTTAAAATTTATTTATCTAAACGAAAAATGTAGTTATTGAAAGATTTCGCTTGTAAAACCAGTTTATTCCCGTTGTAAAATCTGTTAGATATACATAATGCTGCCCTCTAACAACTTGCACCCAAGCACAACTATTTTACCCAAACTCTCTCAGCACCCTGTTTTCCCATTTAAACGCCTCATAGAAAACTCTAAATAGTAGTGATGTGGCCAGACAAACATGCAATCATATCCAAACTATACTTATTCTCTAGATAACGAAAAATCCAAATAATAATAATAACAAAACACAGCTGCGTTTTTTAATGAAGCTTTTTGCTTCTAATATTTGATACCAGTACATGCAATTTGACTTATTTTCTGCTAAGAAAAAGAAAAAAAATGCAGGAAAATATCTCTTAGATCTAAATAGTCGAACTCATAACTAAGTATACATACTTATGTATGTAAGAATATGCAATACATGTGGCCGCCTCACGATGACCAGCCTACAGAGTGAGCAGTAGTACCCAAACCAGGTAACTAACAAATCGTTCAAATGCCCGGTGAATCATAATTTTAGTTTTTATTTCAGTTTCATTATTTTTTTTTCTTTTTGCGTTTTTTTTTCATTTGTTCATTTAATTTAAATAAAAAAAATAGTGTGTTTTATAATCTAGTTTTTTCTACTGACTCCTGCTTATTTGGCTTACCGCAGCTTTCTTGGGGGACTTAAGAGAAGTCAAGTAAGGAAGAATTTGAGGTGCGCTATATCAAAACAATTTTCGTAATTTTTTTTCCAAGTACTGAAACAAGTTTCATCTATCCGGTCATTATTATTGTCAAATATTAAGAACTCTTTACACCAAACATTACAGTTGAATTAGGTTCAGCTTAAATCGGAACGAAATAGTTTGGGAAAAGGTCACCAGATGAAGTTGCTTCTACGAAATTTGCTCAGGGCGTTCTAAAATTCTAAAAATTGTGTATATACTCACTAAGGCTAATCCATTTGTTTGAAAAGTAAAACGAATTGTTCATCTTAGCAATAAGAAAAATAAATATGGGAACGCTTTTCCACAACGTCTCACACGCGGAAATGCGTTTTTCTTATTTCTATATGGGGGAAAAACTAGTGTCATTTCTTGCTCCAAAGTTTCTTGGTTACTGAATGTTTGTACTTTCTGACGTAAAAAATTTTCCTCAAAAGACGCTAGAAGAATTTTCGAAAATTTTTCTAGTCATGCGCTTTATATTATTGTAGTAGTGCAACACTTAATTCGAAAAATTAAAACAAGAACGTAAATCATTCTAATTTCCTGCTGTAAAAATGTTGCACTAAGCCCCCACTTTTTCACCAGATCCAATTAACCTGTCTAGTACAGGAATTTCTGCCAAAAAACCAAAACTTGACTTTAAAATGAATGAGTCTAAGGCCCGTTTTCAAAACTTACCGGTAGCTAAAAGTAGACTTTAACCGACGTTATAAAAAGTGTTCCATTATTAAAACGTTATTTAAAACTAAAGTGAGCGATTAAGAGCCACTTTTTGGGTTTGAGATTAAAGTTAATTTTATTCTATAATTAGATAATCTGCGAATTAAGTGAATCTAGCATAAATTGAATTTGATATTTTTGGGTTGTGGCTTAAACCATGTAGTGCTACCATACTGAGTACAAATAAATGGCAATAATTTTTTTGAAAATGTAAACTCTTTATCAAAGCAAGATGGATGTTTTTAAAGAAGAAGAAGAAAATATGCGAATTTAATATTATTTACAAGGTAGAAATTTTTACGGTTAAAGAAAAAATATATTAATGAAAAAATATAGAAAGGAAAAATTATATAAAAGTATATATTTTAATTTTAAAATAATTTTTTGGTTATATTTTTGCATAAATTGTTTATGTTAAACATATGTATGTTGACAGTTTAAGTTAAGGTTTAAATCACCATCAATGGCCGCTTAAACTAGCAAAAAAAGTTTAAAAAAATACAACTCAAAAAGTAAATTCGGAGATTAAAGTTAATTTAATCGCTATTAAATTTGCACACGTTTCTCCCAATTATAGACACATATGTTATGCTGGCCAAAAATTCACGGACTGCACGAAATGCATTTGGATTTGAAAGCCCATTTTCGTAAAAGACTTCAATAATCTTAACGCGCTCGCTGCTCATTTGTGTACCTCTCAATGGTTGAATTTGTCAAACACTGAAATAAAGAATTGTTAAAATAAGTTGCTCAAAAATCAATTAAAATCATGCATTATGGTTGGAACACCCTTTATATTAAGGTCTTACTGGCCGCAAGATTGACTATACAGATGTGTTCGAAATCGTCCTAGGACAGCATAATGCTGTGGTACTTTAGGCTGTACGCGCAAGATGGTCCAAAGGAATGTGTAAAAAATCGCTAAGACATTTTTCATACAAATTTGAGTGACATCTTTTTGGGAAACTTGTCATAATTTTTGGGTAAAAATATACTTTTACAATAATTAGCATCGTGTTCATATTGTTTAACCGTCTATGATTTTTGATCCAAATTTTGATATTTCAATCTGGCTAAAGTTCATTAAATTTAACTTTCATTAAATTATTCTTATGAAGAAAGGAATTATACAACATGAAATTAATTAAAATTTACTGAAAATTGTTCATGCTTGACTGAGCTGCGAACCGAACCCACGTTCTCACGGACAGGTTGGCCCACTCAATTTCTTCAGAGGGTCTTGCCCTTTAACACTCACAGCCATTGACGACTGCTGGAAGTCAATAGTCAGTCAAGCATCAATCTTATGACCAAATTGTATTTAACCTTTTGTAGATCGAAATTTGTTTTGAATGATTATCTATTTTAATTGATTTTACATGTTCCTCCTTACTTCTGTTTTTCGTACTTTTTGTTTAGAATTGTTGTGAAAGTCCAAAGTACATTTTTCTGTTTTTCGTGTTTTTGTCTTTCTTTTTCTTGTTGACCTTTTTCAGTAGAACTTGAAGAAGCTTTTGCCGCCTTTGGCAAAAATCAAATATAGATCTTCCTTAGATCTTTCTCATCGCGAATTAAAAATATATAAGCCACAGCCATCTAGGGATTTCTAAAAGTCTTCAGGCGGTAACATGAACTAAACCAGTTAAGTCTCGGAGGTTCGTGTGTTACTAAATTTGACTCTGGCCTGCCGGGTTTTGTTGGAGATGATTTATTTTAAGACGCATATAAAAGTTAGGTATTTGCTGCAACTATTTCTACAAAAATAATGGATACTTGTGACGATTTAAAAACAGACAACCAATCTTCGTAATTGTACAGTTTCCGTACTTGCAGCCTGTTTATTGCACAACTCTTAAGACTGTATAAATCTAAACCGATAGCTAAAGGTAGGATTTTTTCGGCCGTATAAAAAGTGTTCCATTATTACAACTTTACTTTAACCTACCAGGTAGGATGAACCTCAATCTACTTAGAGCCACTTTTTGGGTTAGAGATAAGCGATTAAACCGGGTCTGTAGGAAATGTGAAAACACCTGTGCATGCTCGCCCAGTTCGTCCTTGTCATCGGGCCGATCTGAGGTGAGCCCATCATGATGCAATTATGGTGAATAGTGTTCCCTATTGCGAGATGATAACGAACTTATTGTGGCCAGAAATTGAGGATATGGACCTGGACGATATGTAGTTCCGACAGGATGGTGCCACTTTCGACACAACCAACGAAACAATGGCTATTTCGCGCGAGAAACTCAATAGATGTGGTATTTCACGTTGTGGCGATGTTAATTGGCCGCCATTATCATGTGATTTGACACCGTTTGACTTCGTTCTTTGTGGATATTTAAAAGAAACTGTGTACGTCAATAAGCCAAGAACACTTCTAGAGCTAAAGGATCCGATAATTCGGTACACTAACGACATTCAACCTTAATTATGTCTTAGAAGTCAATGAAAATATTGACCATCGGATAGAGGTATGGCGCCGTAGCTGTGGCGAGCGAGCACTTGTCCCATATTTTGTTTGACAAATAACTATCATAAATTTATCTATAACAATAAAAAATATTAAGACAATTCTCTTTTGTTTTATTTACAATTAACATCGTGCATTTTGATTGGACCACCCTTTACGTTCTCATTTAATAGGACTTTTATCGTATTGTAGTTAATTACTAAGCCCCTGAGTTGCTTTGAGAAGCACTTCATCAATATGATACTTATTTTTTGGTGGTCATAACGGTGAAAAGGAAGAAACTCGACTGTTTTCTGCTGGTGAGACTGATTTGAACCATATTATGTTTTATCTTATATGGTTAGCAACATAATGACCAAACTAATACTACTTAATTTTTTCATGAAAAAAGTTAATGGTAGCTGAATGTGGTATCTCCATAAAAGCACGTATATTTGACCAAATGTTTTAAGCTTTATTCAGCTCAGTAGGAAATCGTTCTAATAACTTGCTCCAAAAAATATATACATATGTATGTACATATAAACGTAAATACAAACATACCTCTCACAACAACTTTAATGTAATTATTTCCATTTTTCATAAGGCAAATAAAAGTTTAAATATCCCCAGTTTCAACTCATATTCATACAGCTACATATTTGCTGGAGCAAGCAATCCATGCCTACATCCGTACGGATTTTAGAGAATAATGTTTAAGTGTTGTTGTTGTGGAGCTTAAGGATAATTTATTCAATCATACCTTTAGCAGATTTCTATATTTTTTTTGGTTCCTGTATTTTAAGGCAATCTATCCAAAAGAAGAAAAATTTAAATTAATCTTTGTTGCTTGTTCTTCATTTTCGGTTCTAACAAATATTTATTTGAATTTTCTTGGCTTGTTTTTCGTTGGTTAGAAGAAGGCTGGCGGGACAGGATGGCTGATGTGTTTTTGGCTTTTTGACCATATGTTTTTTTTATTATTGCTTTTAATATTTGTTGTTGTTGTTGTTGTTGTTTATGTTGCTCTTGCTGTTATTTCTGTTGTTGGTTTTGTGATTGATATTTCCAACACATTAACCTGACAGTAAGCGGCTTCAGATTAATGTATGAACAAGCATTCATACAATATGGTTATGTTCCGATACCCGAATACATTTGCACGTACCATAGATGGGGGTAGTGCACTCATTTTGCAGTTTCAACTCACACTTAGTGATAGTGCAAAAATATTGCAATCATTTTCTTGATGTTGAGTGATGAATTGAAAATTTTAAGCCTCACTAAACATGAGTGATAGTGATGTTAAAAAAATTTGCACTCAAAAAAAAATAGTTTAATTTAAAAAAAAGCAATCATCTGTTTACTGCAACTTTTTTCTTGTTCACTCATTTGAGTGCAACTAAAATTGTTGCACTAAATTTAAAATCAAAAACTTGTTTTTTCATGATTAAAGCCAATAATTATACCGTTATTGACAACATTTCATTTTGTTTAATGTTCTTTGCTTATGCATATCCTCCAAAAAAAAATCAAAAACCATGCACAGACAAAGTTACAGTTTTTAAATTTTAGTGATACAATATTTGTATGCAGCTTTTTTGATTGCAAGTCCAAATTTTGCACTATTTGAATTGAGTGCAGATATTTGCATTCAATCTGCGTTTAGTGATAGTGAAAAAATTTGCAATATCACTAAAAAATTTTTAGTGGTAGTTAAAAAATTGCAATCATCCCTAAAGCTGGTAAAAAAAGAGTGTAAACTAATTTCTTTGCAGTTTTATTTAGTGATAGTGCACTGCTGATTTTAATTAATATTTAGTGCACTACCCCCAACTATGGCACGTACCCAGTTACACATAATACAAATCACATGTTTACAAACACGAATAGTTGTAATTTATGTATTCAAAAGTTTGGAACGAAAGATTTGAACAGGGAGTATTAAAATTGGGCACGAACTTTAATACGAACAAATACGAAGCAAACTTTTATGTCGTCCCAAGTGAAAATTTCTATTTTATTAAAATTCTTTAAAGTAAAATCTAATTAAAATCCCTCTAAAAGAATTGTTCAAGTTTTTTTCGAAAGGGGGAGGGGGTGTTCACCGAATCAATCGAAAGTCCATTTAATTTTCCAAACATATTTTAATATATTAAAAAATAATAATGTTATATTTACGATATATTTAAAATAAACCAAATAGATTTTGTGGCTCTGCTTAAATCTTCTAATTTTTAAAGATATCAGCTGATAAAGAACACCTCGTTTAGCAAACCCCTTTAATCATGTTGACCTGTATATTTGCTTGAGTTTGTTAGTTGTTACTCCAATAAGTAGAGATAAACATTTGTCAAAATTTGAAAGCAAATTTATTAAATGAAAATTTAAATTTATCGTTAGTTATGGGTTGAGTGTAAAATTTACCGTTCTACAGCAATTAATTATAGAATAGTTTTGCTTTGTACACAATTTTAGACACTTTTGAACACAACAAATTTATTTTCCTATTTAATCTGAAAACAAATAAACTGTTACATTTATGAATAACAACTAGAGTTGGGAAAATCTAGTTGAGAAAATTGTTAGTTTAATGTACCGCCATCGTTTTTCTTTAATTCGTGAGGAAAAATTTTTAGGCCTTTTAAAATTAAATGCACTTAATTTGTACCTTTTTAAGATATTCGATCTCAATGGAGGTACCGATATAATTTTTTTGGGTTTCAAAATTATTGGCATCGTCGTCAAATTATACTAAATCTGCTTTTGTTGCTTTCACCATTTTAAATTAAAGCAAAAAGTCCTGACAGGAATAAAGAGTATTAATTTTAGAGACTAAAATCATAGGATTTTAGGTTCAATATAGGGTTGCCAGACGGCCTGGACTGTCCCGTTTTTTTTGGGTCTTGTCCAGGTACCAGCTAAAATACAATTTGTCCAGTTAAACAACTTTATTCCATTTTGAAAAATTACTTTTTTTATTAATTATATTTTTTGATAATTAAATTCATATTTTGAGCAGAACAAAATCGTTTACAAATAAGAATAACAAGATTCGGTCCAGTTTTTGAAAAATGCGATAAAAATAACGTAAAACATCTATATAAATTGATCTCGTTTATTATGTTTTTAATAACCTTTACTCACAAGAATCCATTCCTTTGGCTGAATAAAGGCTACAATTTTTATAAGATGACAATTTATCTTCATCAGAACTTACCTTAACATCTGAAAAAACTACGGTAATTTCAAAAAAAGTATTACTAGAAATCTCTATCGATTTTGTTTTCAATTTCACTCGACATCAAATTCCATCACATGGCTGTATATATCCTTTATTGGCGATTTTAAAATATACCAAGACGAACTTATTTTTACGGTGGCAGCAATACTTCAACAATACAAACATAACAGAAGCAACAGATATTATTTGCATTGCATTTCAAGTGTTTACGGCTCGAAACGTCAACCGTTTCTAAACGAACATTGTGAAACCAAAACAAATTTGTTTCAACTGTCAAACTAAGCAGGCTTTTCGCTGCCACCTGTTTGGAATTGGTCCCGGGCCCTGTTTCTCAAAACTACAATATACAAGTAAAATACATTAAAAAAGCAACAATTTTAAAATTTTGGTTTTTGTTTCATATTTATTTTAATTGTAGATTTTTAACTGGTAGTTTTTAGAAACAGGTTTCTGATATAACACATAATTTTGTAATATGACAAAAACTGAATTTATTGAAGAAAACAAATTAACTTGGATCTTACATTTTATTTTTTCAAAATCCATGTTAATTTTTTTTATTGTCCAGTTATTTAACTTTTGGTATCTGACAACCCTACATCCATAGTATATTTTTGTACCCTCCACCACAATTAGTTGTGAAGAGGGTATACTTAGTTTTCATTCCATGTGAAACTTTTTTATTATTCATCTCAGACCCCATAAAGTATATAGATTCTGGCTCCTTTAGTAATTCTAACTTGATAAAGCCATGTCCGGCTGTCCGTATATCCGTCCGTTTAAAACACGTTCACTTTTGAAAAACTCAAAAGAAACAAACAAACTTGGTGTCAGATTGCTTGTAGTCATCCTAAGCAGTTTGGGATTGAAATCCTGCAATAATCGGTACAGTAGGATCAGAGCTATGAATCAAAATTTGGAACCACCACCTCAAGAAATTGATAATTTTGTTCCAAAAACTAACATAAATGGTGGAACAATGCACGAAATGATATCAGATATTGCAGAAATTTGTTTTATTTCACTGGAAATCACGCTGTACAATTTCGTGAAGATCCGTCCATAATTTACCCTGTGCCCTAAATAAACCCTACTCCCGGAAAACTGTCTAGCAGGCCTTAAGCGGTAATAAATAATGCCATCATAATAGAATTTGGTACTTCGCAGTTTTAAAAGCCTGTGAAATTAAGTGAAGATCGGTCTATGCTTTGCCCTAGGCCCCATATAAACCCTACTTTATTAATTAAATACGCCTTAAACCGTAGCAGATATATTCATTCTGGCAACATTTCTTCCAACTTAGTTTCAGATGACTAGAAAAAATGTCATGCAATTCTGATGGTCGGTCAATAATTTAATACAGGCCTAAGCCGTAACCAATTTTAATGCTGACGTCTGATTTTATAAAGAAAAACTAATAAATATATAGATACCACTACTGAAATATTCGAACAGTCGGTGGAAGGTATAAAAGATACGGCACAGCCGAATATAGCACCCTAACTTGTTTTAAATACATTCCATTATTTCGAATAATCGCTTAAAAATCGTTTAGTACGGCCAATTTCACCAAGTTCAGTTATATTTAACTGTCAAAAACATATTGTTGACTGGAACTTAAAGTAAATGAAAGTTTTAACTGACCTTGGTGAAATTGGCTGTAAAGGTCACAAAACATAAATATTAAGTTAAGAAAGTACCCGAAATTTTCCGTCCATAAACTAACGGGAACATCAGAATAATTTTTACCGTGAACTTTTTTCTGAATGCTATCCCTGCTCCGTAAGCGATGATAAATCGTGTTAAAAAAAATACAAAATCAAAAAAACGAGTTCCGTCTCTTTGATACACCTATAGTTCGGATATTTCAGGAGTGGGCTTTATATGATATCTATTTATAAGAAATTATTCTATATAGAAACGGACGTCAGCAATGAAATTAGTTGCGGATAATCATCCCAAAATTCTTTAGAGTGATTTCTGGTATTAAAAAACATAGATCGGAATAAATTTCAATACTGCAGTGAAATAAATTTTAACGTTTTCAGTGAGTTTCAGAAAGCTGCTTCTAAAGTAAATCATGGACCGTATATCACAAAATTGCATAACTAGTTTTTGGCCATATAAAGCCACAATATCTAAATCTGCTACGGTTTTAGGCGTATTAATTTAATTTCCTAGAGTCGGCTTTATAGTAAAATATTATGTGGGCATAATTTACTATATGGACCGATAATCACCAAATTTATTAGAGTGATTTCTTGGCCTATAAAACTGCGTTAAATTTTATTATTATAGCATTATTTACTACAGTTGTAGGAGGAGCACACAGAAAAATATATCAATGTTAAATTAAAATTGCGCAATGTTGATTAAAAACCCAAGTTAATTTCTGCAAAGCGTGCACATTATTTAAAATTACCATTGTTTCATATTAATTTTAAGCGAAAAAATGTTAAAATAACATTGTTCAACATTGAATCCATAAAATCCTGTTTTATTTGTTTTGTATAGAAAAAATAACAACACTTTAAAAAGAAAAACATAAATATTTTTATTTTCATGTTTAAAATTATTTTATTTTAAAGAAAAAAAGTTCCCGTATACTTTTTGTTAAAATTATTCAAATTTTCAAAGTAGAAAGAGGACGAATACCATTCTGCTGGTGTCTTTTAATTGTGAGTGCTTCTGTAAGCAATGGGAAAAATAGAAAAGTGAAACATGTGTTACAAGAAAATAAATAATTATATTCTCTCACTCTCTCTTTTTGGTTACTCGGGTAAGTGTTTAGAATGTTTCTTAAATTAACGTATATGTTGTCTCTGAAGATTCTTCTCACTGTTATTTCAAACTCAAACCAATTCGATTCTACATGAAATCCACGTTGTTTTAACTTGAAATAACTTGCATTCATTGTGATTGAGAGTGTTATTGCAATGTGAATGTCATTTTGATCTAACTGTACGGGAATGTTAAATTGACATGAATTTTAGTTATTTTAAAAGAAAATAATGTTGTTCGCACGTTATTGTAAAATCATGGTTAATTAACATGAAGTAACTATGAAGCAAAATCACTACCGAAAAATGTAAAATTTTTTTTTGCTGTGTGAGGATTTATATGGGGCCTAAGGTAAATTCCGATCTTTACGAAAATTAACAGTATGGTTTCGAGTCGAATATAACGAACTTTTGCAAAATCCTATATCATTCCGTGCATTGTTCCACCATTTATGTTAGTTTTTGTCACAAAATTATCAATTTTTTAGGTTGGTGGTTCCACATTTTGAATCTCGCTCTGATCCTACTAAACCGATTTTGCAATTTGACAACAAGATTGTTAATTTCTTTTGAGGTTTTTTAAAGTGAGCGTATTTTCAACAGTCGGACATACGGACATGGCTAAATCGACTTAGACTTAATCAAGGAGACAGAATATATATACTTTATGGGGTATTAGATGAATAATAAAAAAGTTTTCCACGGATTGACAAACTTAAGCTACGGTCACACTTATAAAATATTTGACGAAAAAAACGGGAATAACACCCAAACTAAATAATCATTTCCTTCAATTCCAATATTTTTTAAGATTATAACACAACATCTTACAAAAAACAATTTTTTGCCATGTCTTGTAGTACAATTAATTTATTTTTTTTTTAACAAAAGTAGCGGACACGCTTATTTGGTCAAATATTTAATAAGTGTGACCGTAGCTTCAGTATACCCTCTTCACAACTAGTGGTGGTGTTGGAGGGTATAATAAATAAATAAAAACAGTCTATGAAATTAACCTCTTTAAAATATCAAGTCAAAAATATTTCAATATTTCATTTTATTTTTAATTAAAATAGTTTTTTTATATGTATAAAGAACTTAATTTCGATGAAATTTTAAGAAAGAAAATATTATTCGACCGAATATGTTTGCTGGGAAGTGTAAAGTAATTATTTTAAATTGATATGCTGCCAAACACATTTATCAAAACCTGTATCAAACACCAAAAATATTTTCTAAATTTTCTGTTTTCCCCTCTTATTGCTGCACTTTTCTTTAAAATATATTTTAATCTCACCAAACAAATTACTTTATTTGTTTGTTGGCATTTATTCAAAATTATAGGTTTCCTAAGAGAAACAATTTTCCAAGTGTACGCCTTTATATGACACTACCGTTTAACTTTGCCTTACCACAACACATGTCTGTTTACCTTGGGTCTACTTTCTATTCTTTTAGATGAAAAATTATAAGTCATCCATATTTGTTTTTAATCCCTGGCCAACAATGCGCTACCATAATTCAAAATAAACACACGCACATGAAACCTCAATCATCTGAATAAATGGTTAAGAACAAAATCTCACAGGCAGAAAAAATATGAAAGAAAAAATGTTAATAATAATAATAATAAAAATAAAATAGAACACGTTCAAACAACAAACTATTAGTTTTTATTGTTGTTTGTAGTTGATTAACTGATTTTGTAGCCATCCCATTAACTTCGGTCTAAACGATTCTTTACAGGCGGCCGTCAGTTGCGTTATTTGAAAAATCTAAACAAACGTTAGCAACTGGGAGAGACGTCTAAAAAGGCCAATTAAGTGATGCCAGATTAGGGGATTTAAGCCCAAATTGGTTAATTTATTTGGAAAACGGGGATAAAATATTTAATTTGGGGATAGGGGATTTTGTTGGAAATTTTATTTTAAATTCGGGTATTTGTTCTTATTTTTTTTAATTACATTTTTTTTGTAAGCAACAAAAACAATCTCTGAAATAAAAATTTTTGACTACTAAGCCTTTCACTAAGTGCCGGTTTACAAAATAGACTTTCAAACGGTTCTGTAAATGCTTATTCTGAACTGAAATCCTATTTTAAAAGAAATATTATGTACAATTTTTTTTAAATACTTTAAAAAAAAGTAATTTTATTAATTCGAGCGAATATGGCTTTATTGCAAGAGACATTTTCTGTCCGTGTAATTTCTCGTCGTGGCGACATCAACTGGCCACCAAGATCATGCGATTTGACACCATTAGACTTTTTTTGTGGGACCGTGTTTATGCAGATAAACCTTTAACTCTTGAGCACTTAAGAACCAAAATTCGTCAAGATATGGCTGAGATACCGCCCAATATGTATCAAAAAGTGTTCCAAAATTACCTGAAAGAATCAATGCTTGCAACACTTCGCGTGGTGGTCATTTAAATCATATACAGTACTTTTCGCTTATAGTCCATTCCGCTTAAAGGCCAAAAACGGATATAAGCCAAAACTGTCATATTCACATGAAGATTTTTTCGAATTTCATACAAATTATTTGTCCTAAGGTCCATTTCGCATGTAGTCCATTTTCGTTTAAAAGCCACATTTTCTTAGCATACGAATATAATTCTTTATGCAAGAATGTTCGCTTATAGTCCACTCTGTTTTTAATATTTTTTTAATCAACTTGTAACATGTTTTTATTTACATTTCTGGTAACTATTATAAATACCAAATTTCGCAATTTATAT
The DNA here is from genome assembly GCA_949318255.1 of Pollenia labialis. Taxonomy (NCBI): domain Eukaryota; kingdom Metazoa; phylum Arthropoda; class Insecta; order Diptera; family Polleniidae; genus Pollenia; species Pollenia labialis. The sequence continues at coordinate 74,138,045 of OX439140.1, forward strand.
TTCATAACATGGTGTCTTCATCTGACCATTTTTGTTTTTATTGTATTATTTTTTGTTTGAACTATTTATTTAAATTAAATCAAAATTTGGTTATGTTTTAAATAAACTTTTGTTTTGTTTAAAAAAGAGCAGTTTTATTGAAGAAAATAATTTTTATAAAGTCCAAAATGTGGATTATACACTTATAAGCCATTAAATGGCTTATAAAAAAATCGGTTATAGTCCAAATTCGCTTATAGTCCACAAAAGTTGTGCAACTATAGTAGTGGACTATAAGCGAAAAGTACTGTAGTGTTTCACACATAATGTCAACGTTCAAACTTTATAATAAAAAAGAAATATCATGAAAAAAATATTTTATATGTGTTTTATTTACGTTTTCTTTTGAAACTGTAAAATTGATAACCCTTTATAACAATGAAATCGAGAAGAATGACAAATTTAGTTCTGAACTATTTGACTTTGTAAATCAAATTAACATTTACTGCCTATTTCACGATGTAACTCTAACGCTTTCGTATGCACAAAAACTCTCAAAATTTGTTTTTGTTTGAGTGACATCGTGAAATTAGCAGTAAATGAGTTGATGTGTAATTCAAATGTCAAAAAATTCATTTTTCTTTGGAGATTTTTGGAATTTAAAATTTACAATTATGGAATAAGATTGGAAAACAAACCCAATGTTTGAATAGGAACGATAAATGTTATTTGTTTTTTCAATGTAAGACGAATCTTTTGTTCTTAAAAAACAAGTAAGAAAGTATAGTCGGTCAAGCCTGACCACATGATACCCTACACCACAGTATTTAATACAAATTTTCGAGAGGTTATGGCTATATGAATAGGGATCTATCTATGTTTTAAATTATATTTAAATCGGTTTGATAGTTTCTGAGAGTCAGAAATTGCCACATATCTCCCCTCGTGGTCCTACAATTCAGCACATTTTCAATAGGCTTGGTCCTTGTGCCAATAAGAACCCAATTTTTTCTTTGGCCATCAGCTAATGATTTACGCCTTAATCCTAAAAAATCAAAATGTGGCATTTTAAGCAAAAAATCTGTTAAAATTAATGTTGAAATTAACAAATAGCATCTGGGAATTTATTTCACATGGTGAGTAACATTTATTATATAAATTTTTATATTATTCGAATGTGTATTCCAAGGCGAATTCATCTGCAGGTGGAGTGTTTAAAAACAACAGAAACAACATAGGGTTTTTTTTTAATTGCATTGTTAGTGCCATTAGCTCGATATGTCAACCATTATTAGCAAAACACTAACAAATCAAAACAAATAAGCTCGAATAGTCAAAATCAGATGCTGTTTCGACACCACCTGTAGTTAATTCGCCTTGTTGTATTCTAAGTCAAATTACAATTTTTAAAAGCTTTTTTATTTTTATCAAAATTTTCGTTTGTATATTTTTTTTATTGGAATTTGACTTGGAATACACATTCGAATAATATGAAAATTGATATTTTGTTGAAATTAATGTAATTTTGGGAGATACTAAAATTGAATCAGCCACACTTCGACCAAATGATCCGTTGCGATAACATGGAGTTCCACTTAGAAGAACTCCCTCTGTAAAACCACCCTGAACTTCTAACGAAGTTTAAAATGCACCCCAGTTCAATGCCAGAGATATCATACAATCAGGCTTAGGTAATGGATCCCATTTTGGCTAGTCTAATTTTCGCTTGTGTAGTTTCACTTTCAGCTTTTTTTGTCCTCGCAGCTGTGGCACATCATATTATCTGGCTGCCAGACGCTGTGTCTGCAGCTTTTTTAAATACTTAGTGCCGGTTCACACACGTCAAGTTTAACTCGTCAAGTCTTGAGTTTTTAGGAGAGAAGGGAAATGAAATGGCATTCTCTTTACCCTTCTTTCCTAAAAGCTCAAGACTTGACGAGTCAAACTTGACTTGTGTGAACCGGCACTTAATTAGCTAACAAGGGAAATTTATACACAGGTTTGAAAATTTATCAAATTATGGGCTTATAAAGTCCTCGATTTTTCCGTAAGGTTTTTTTAATACCTTGTAAATTTATAAGGAACTCAAAAAGATTTTTTTATTTTTGAAAAATATTTCATCTTTCAAGACGTTTGAAGGACGATCTTTAATATATTAATTAACCCGGGGTTAAAAGGATTCCGTAACGGCGGATTCACGCGATAATCTTGAACACAAATATCTTCAAATGGAACTACCGCACCGTCTCTCGTTGGTGTTCAATGCGTAATAAGGTGTTCTTGACGTTGCATGCTCTGCGGCAAATCGGTGCAGACAATATCTGAAGCATGTCAGGAGCTTTACATTGGCTTTAAATTTAAGAATTTTGTTTTTGTTTTAAATGTAATTTTCTATGCGATTTCGAACGTCAACGAGCCAATAAACCTTTATATATGAATTTTTAAATTTGTAATAGGCTGATTGTTTTTTTAAGCCCTCCAAAGGTGAAAGGCAAATCCAACTCCAAATATTGGCATATTGGAGTGACATATAACCCAGATCTAGTCCCATTTTTATCTCACCATGTTTTTCTTGCGTTACAAATGCAACAGTAAAATCAATGTCGGTATTCAGTGTTTGGTGCAAATCCTCTTGCAAAAGACAAACTGTAAAAAATCATATCTCATTTATGAAACCTAGCGGCAGCTCTGTAGCTTTATTGTTGGATTTTTCAAAATAGTTATTATGTTTTGCATTTGCTCTTTTGCAGGCACATTTGCACCAACAACTGAATACCTTTTTTGGAAGTGTTTATTTTTTGTTTCTTTTCCGCACAAAAGCATAAACGACAAAATATTTTAATTCCATCCGGAAATGATGAATGAAAATTGATGTGTTAAGAACGTTCCAACAATTATTTACGGCCAATAACAAGTGACAAACAAAAAATAGTAAACAAAATCATCAGAATTAAATGTGTTTGAACTGTAACTGCCCCTATTATTCGAACATGTATAATACCGATTATTTTGAGCCTTAAAAAACTTTAAGGCACTTTGTGTTTAACACGTAACAGGTATTAAATAAAATGGAATTGTGTTTAGAAATGAATTTTGAACAAAAAAGCAAATGATTGATTTCTCAACATTTGTTAAGTTTGATGATTTGTAAAATTTTACATTCATTTCTTTTTCCCATTGTTTGGTAAATTTTATTGACATTTTGTTTTTAAAATTTATTTGTGTTGAGTAGAAGAATAATGTGTTTTTGAATTAATAAGTGTATTTTAAAAGAAAATAAAACGAATTATATTGGTTTCATTACGACATCAGATATGACATTTATTGAAGCGAATTTGTGTGTAATAACCCAGCAGACAATTTTAAGGTTATATACAATTTCCAAAAGAAATAATTAAGTTTTTTGGTGCCCCTTAAAGAATGGGATGTTTACTGTAACCTGCTTTTCCTTTTTGATCTCCTCGCACGAAACAACTTACTTAATAAAAAACAAATATTTTGCTTTCGAAATGGTCCTGTCATTTCGCTACGTTAGCCCATTGTCATATTGCAATTGTTGGTTTACAATATTCGATAAGTTTAAAGTCGAGATGCGGTATTTAATGCTGTGCCCATGCTCTGTATCTCCTGAACTTTTCGAATGAAATGTGAGAAATGAATCAAAAATGCCATAAATTGAAACAAACAATTGTATCTGTAAGATTTTTGGCGAGTAATAGCCGTCACATAGGCAAATTACTCGCCAATTTACAGAACAAATTAGTTTGTAATATTTTTGTGAGAAAGTTCCCGCTTTGAACTGTCAAATAAACTCACCAATAAAAACGGGGTGAAAAAACATTCTAACACTAAAAAATAAATTAAAAATGCAAATGCAATGAATAATAACATGGAAGAGGGAAATATTTTTATCTTGGCACATGTTTTTATTGTTTAATTAATTTGCTTTTAACATTTTTATAAAATCCACGAATTTTTTCAAAGCTCGTTTACAAGCAACAAACATTAAAGTCGCACTTTACATTATTTAGTATTGCCCACAGTTGTATTTTCGCCGCAGTCGTTAATAAATGCTCGATTTTAGTAAATTTTGATCGCCGTCAACGAAATGTGTTAGTGGCGTTTTCATCTTCAGCAATGTCACATCGGCTTCGGGTGCAATGTTATGACATTTATAACGTAACACATTTTCGACATGAGTTCCAAATGAAGTTTTTTCTCACTTTTCGAGAACCGATGACATATTTTCAAAGTTTTTCTTGGGATGCAAAAAATTAATCAACAAGGTTTCGTTTAAATGTGCTAAATTCTCATTTCATTCTATTCATAAACTGAAATTTATTGTTGATGGGATAAACTATTCCTATGCGCACTTCACTGGTTGCTAAGCCAGATCGTCAGGAAATTTCATCCAAAGATTTTAGAAGGACTAGAGATATTAAACAAATAAAACTGTTTAGCGAATAGGAATTATACGCAACAGTTTTAATTGTAACAATGTCACAATAAACAGTGGGTTTGTCTTTTCTTACAATCCCATATTTTGTTTCACATATTTTCGATGCGAAAAGTTCTCACTAAAGTAACAGAGCATGCACCCAGAGAAAAAACATGTTAAAATACGGTAACCTCCAACAAAACTATTTTTAAAAAATATTTTAAACATATTAAGATTCACTTAACAATATTATTGTCCCCAACAACCATATTATGGTTGAATTAGTCCTCCATTAAGAAGCCACAACCATATTATGGTTGCCTCCGAACACGTTATGATTAATAATAACTAAAATATGCTTAACACTTGATTTTCAACCATGGCATGTTGCTCTTGGAAAAGAAGGAAATACTATTGTTAATTTTAATACAAATTATTGTCATATTTAACCATAACATGTTTAGACGCAACCATAATATGGTTGTGGCTTCTTGATGGAAGGACTAATTCAACCATAATATGCTTGTAGGTGATAATAATATGGTAATATTAACCATAATATGTTTAAAATTTTCTTTAAAAATAGTTTTGTGGGAGGTGACCATATTTAAACATGTTTTCTCTGCGTGTGGGTACCCATGTAATGTCAAAATAATTTATTTGATTTTTGACACTTGTTTTTAGTTTTCTCCATGTTTTCTTTGGTTTGCCGTTATATTGTTTTTGAAATTGAGAATAACATTTTTAATTTTTGATGTTTAGCAATACGACAAAGTAACGATACAACAAGTTTGTCGATTCACAAGTGCATGAATAAAATTAGTACATATTTTTTTTTAACGACAAGTCACACTAAACAGAGCTTGTGAATTGATCTGTCAGTTCAATATAGAATATGTAGTTTTTTATCTACCAACATTCTCATATTTTTCAAGCGAATTTCTTTTCATGGTCACTTCTATCATAATTCTAGTTTTATTTTCATATATAACAATTATTTTTTGGTTTGTATTTCTTTAAGCAAAATAAAAGTTTTCTGAAAAATTTAAATAAATTTAAAAAAATAACTGTCATTTTAGGCCGTTAAAAAATTTAGAAATAACTGTTATAATTTGACTTTTTTGAAAAAAGGCATAATTCTTATGGTTATAGATCCTACTTTTAGTATACCGATTGACTCAGTATCACCTTCTGAGTCGCACTAACGATTTCCGGCTGGCTGTCTGTCCGTGTAAACCTTGTGCGCGAAGTGCAGGTTGTAATTGTTATGATAATTTGATGAAATTTATTATAAACGTTTTAAATAAAGACTAAGGCTATTGAAAATGGTTGAGAGTCGGTCCATTTTTTTATTATAATTTTCTCTTTTTTTTCAGTAAATATTTTTTAAAGAACACTTGGGGAATTTAAAATGGAACAGTGCTCAATTAAACAACGTGCCTAAATTGTTAAGCTTTATTTTTCAAATCAACAATCCATTGTTTTGACTCAGCGTGCATATCGTCTTTATTTTAAGGTGCGGGTTGGACCCTCAGAGTCAACAATAAATGTTCACCGGATTTAACCGCCCCAGACTGTTTTCTTTGGGTTTATTTGAAAGAAAAAGTCTACACTAATAAGCCTAGAACCATTCATAAATATAAACGACGAAATAAACAACAGAACACCTGCAGTTCTGCGAAAGGTTATGCAAAATGTGTTGGAAAGATAACCCCTTGCGAGATATTATTTTTTATAACTAAACTTAAAATATTCCCCATTTATATACTGTATTAGAAAAAAAATTAATAATCATTTCTTAAATAAAAAGTTATAACGAATTCAAACCCCTTCGTTAATTTTGGGCCACCCTGTACCTAATAATTTTTAACAGTTTTTTTTAAATAATAAAAGTTGATTAAACATTTTTTCCGGAGATATTCAAAATTCTTTTTCGCTTTCCCAGGAATTAAAAAAGTTTGGGATTAGAAAAAGTTTTACGTAGTGCAGACAAATGCAGAGAGTTGCTAGTAAGCAAATTCATGCTAAATTTAGCATTTTGATTTAACCTAATACAAATACCTATAAAATTTTCTGGCAACACTGCCTGAAAATCAAAGATTTTGAAAGAGAATATTTGAAGAAAGTTTTCTGGAAATATACGCAAATTAATTTATTGACAAACGGATTTCCAGCGGATATAAGTTGGTATGTAGTGTTAATAATACGGTGTCCAATAAATTTCAATAGCAATTCAATTTCTTATATTTTCAATCTAATAAAAATCTCATGCTGTGTAAACGGAAATCCTAACAAGTTAAAATATTTACAAAGTTTTACCACTTTTTTATTTAGACAAAATATAAATCATATAAAAATAAAACAGCAATCGCTGATTCTCTTCAAACTATTTAAGAAACAGTTAAATTTATTTATTTTTTCTGGAATTTTTAAAAGAAGTCAAAATGTTAATGGAATTCATAACAGGCCGACAGTTAATAAATCCAATATCTACTGATTTTTATCGCTGACATCGTAAAATGCCCACTTCAAACTTCAGTTTCGAAATTTTGAGATTTTTTTTTTGTTGTTTCTCCCTAAAAAGCTTTTAAATTTCGTTTTTGTTTTTAAGAGAAAGAAAGAAACACTCATGAAAGCATTAAAAGTCAAACAAAAACCCAAAAAGACATAATGACATCAATTTATCAATAATGCTGTGGTCATTTATATTGTACTTAAACTTTAATCCCCAATAATCAAATTCTCAAGAAATTTTTAAATATTTTTGTTTTTTTGTTACTTAACTTGGATTTTTTTTTTTGAAAAATTAACTGTTTTTTAATCATTTGTAAAATTTGTTTGCGTTTTTTTCAACTTTTATTGTCTTTTGTTTTTCCAGAAACTTGATGGCCTCCGTTGCTGAAGCTGGTGTAGAAGATGATGGTTGAAGGAAGGGGAAAAATAAATTAACTTTTGGCACAATTAACAGGAATTTCTCATATAAATAACAGTCAACAAATCTTAAAAACAACAACGAAAAACAACAACTACAACTTCAGACAACAACAACAACAACAATATTGAACATATACCGACAACAGTCAGTATTAAACATAAAAAAACATTGATCTCCTCTTAACAATCTGTCAATCAACACAGCAACAACAATCATTTTCGCCCTGTTTGGTGAATAAGAAAAGAAGGTACAGTGGAGATATAAAAACTTGAACGTGAAAATTATTGAAGTAAAAATTTTTTTCAGTATCTGACTTGGATCAGTAAGAGGACTTGAAGGGCAACGCACACATACTTTTGTGTGAAAAAAATGGAAATAATTTTAGAGTTGAACATCTGAAAGCACCATCATTCAATAGTTTTTAACGTGCAGAATAAGGACACGATTCATGTCGCCTTAATTTCAATATGGTAACCTCTAACAAAACTGGTTCTAACGAAAAATTTTTAATATAAAGGGTGGTTAAATTTTAAGGGCCGATGTTGATTTTGAATAAAACACAAATTATTTAGGAAATTATTGTCGTTACTTTTTATTATGATAATATTGGTATGGTTCAAAAAAAATTATAATAAAAAAAATGGCCGCCGCGACTTCGGCGGCATACCTCTATCCGATAATCCAAATTTACGCCAACGCTGGGGCATATATGAGGTTCTATGCGGTTAATGTGACGAATTATCTCATCCTTTAGCTCTAGAATCGTTGCTGGCTTATATACGTACACCTTTTCTTTTAAGTAATCCAAAAAATTGTGTTTTATTTTATATTTTATCATGAGCGGCGTTGCCTGATTTCGCTGTTGGCAACTTATCTTCACAACTAAATAATTAGTAGTGGAAAATAAGTTATTGGCATCTTTAACTATAACATGCTTAGAGACAATCATAAAATGATTGTGGCTTTTTGAAGGAGCATAGGATGTTTACTGGAAACAGATTTTTTTCATATGACGCTCTCAGATGTCATACAGTCCGTCAATGAACTGAAATACCTAAAAAAAACTTTTGTAACCGAATTGTTTCTTAAAATGATCAAGTCATTTAGCCACCAAAAGCGCAGGATTCAATACCTTTGCATTATTCGCTCCATAAAAATTTATGTATTTATAAAATTATATGAGAACCCATTCCCTGATACTTTCAAAATATAAGCCCATTGCAGGCCTGAGCAACTTCAAACAGTCAGGGTCCTCCATTTCCGAGCCCAGTGTTGTTGCAGTGACCCGGTACCCAGCACAAACTGTGGTGACTATCAAAAATTTTTTTTTAATTTACGCGATTTTTTCTTAAAGATCAATTTTGAAATTCTGTTTTTTTCAATGTTTTATTTCAATAATACAGTTTTTTCCGATAATTTCTTAATATGTAGTTTATACTTATTCTGACGATTTTTTGCAATTTGTGCAGCTCTTCAAATTTTAGGCGATTAGGCTGATTAAGTTAATCTTTTTAGAGAAATAAATGGCGAATTTCGTTTTATTTTAAACATTTTTTAAAATTTGTTTTTATATTAAAAAAATTCCTTTTCAAATTGTAGGCGATTTTTTTTTTTGCCACATAGGCCGTTGGAAATTCCTATTTTAATCATTCTTAGGAAGTTCATTTGTTCAAGAAAGTTGTTTATTGGAATCTTAAGTATATTTTTGTAGTTGATTGTTTCCTTGAATTTTGAACGGTTTGCTACCTATGGACTTGAACAGGGGGAAAAAGGTAAAAAAAATCGAATTTTTTAAAGTTTTTGGCGATTTTAATCTGAAAGATGAATTTGTTTAGATTTTATATGTTCACAACTTTTGTTCTTTATGGTAAGAGCTACAACTTTGTGTAAAACTGTAAATCAAAATTCCGAACGGTTTGCAAGATATGAGCCTGAGAAAATGATCACTTTTTTGCAATAAATGACACCGAGGCCCCAAATCTTTAAGGGCCCATAAAAAAAAGTGCATGACTTTGGGAAAAACTGTGAGCCACGGGTCTTTTTTTTTTGGTCCTTTATGGCTATTTTTTATCCGGATGTGGTTATTTTTCCATGACTTAAAAAATCACACACAGCGTATTTATAAAGGGTGTCGAAACTAGAGCTTTTATTTTAATTTTAATAAAAAAGGGGATTTTGAGATATTAAAAATATTATTATTATTATTATTTTATTAAGCTTGAGGTCTCTTTTTTTAAAAAATATTAAATTTATTGAACCAATATTGAACCCTGAAGAAGGCACACAACGGAGTGCCGAAATATTGGTTCAATAAATTTTATATTTTTTAAAAAAAGAGACCTCAAGCTTAATAAAATAATAATAATAATAAATTTTGTAAAGGTCGAATAAAAGTCAATTTATATTTAAAATATTTTTATTTCTGTTTATTACAAAGAGGTTCCGGTTAAAAATTAAAAATTATGTCGATCAATCTTTTACCAAAATTCTCAATCACATAAAGTGGAATTGAAATCGAACGAGATTTTGATCTCAATTATTTACAAATTGGATGTAGTTCCCAATAGTGGTTCTTGTAAAAATATTAAGTACTCAAAGTATGAAGTATATAAAAAGTAATATTTTCACGAACCTTTTCTACAGGATCGTTTTTAAAATTTGTGTGATTTTAAATCCACTTCATTTCGATTTGCAGAACATGCCCAATTGTTTATGGTTGATATCTACTCAACAATGTTGTTTTTAAGCTCTTGAACAGTTGAGGGTTTATTGTTGTACACTTTCGATTTGAAAAAATTCCACAAAAAAAAATGGTCTAAAAGTGTTAAACCCTCCCCTACGAGAAATAATCGGACTTTTTTACTTTTCTTTCAAAAGATCCATTGTTACTCTTGCTGTGTGGGAAGTGGCAACATCCTGTTGAAACCACATATTCTCTACGCCTAAATCATCAATATTCCGCCACAAAAAGTTTTGGATCATCTCCCTGTAGAGATTTTCATTGACCGATGACACCAACAATTTGGAAACCCTTTTTCTATATTTTTAATATTTTTATATATTTTTTTACCGATATTTCCAATATTTTCGCTTATTCTTAAGTTAATGTTTATAATTTATGGTGATTTTTTTATTTGGCAATTGAAGCACAGCCGCGAATAACGTTGTAAAAGCCACTTTTTGCAAAAACTGTTTTTTTGCAGATAACCGTTAACATTACCCTTTTAGACTGTTTAAACCTTAAATCACCCAAAACTATGCACCTTAACGCCTTCAAAGTGACATTCAAAGAATCAACTAGTGGAAGAACGTTGTAAGTTACTTACAAAATGATACAAAGTAAATGGTTTTGAAACGTGGAATAACGTTTTAAATGACATCGCGATTGTGGATATGAAACGTTTTTCCACGTTTTTCCACTAAAAAAAAGGTTATAAACTGTAAATTCACATGTAATTTAAATTTTAAATTTTTTGATATTTTAAATAAAAGTTCTTATTACCATTTTTTTTAATAATCTAAAGAAAAAAAATAAAAAATTATTAACCTTGCCTGATAAAAACGTTTTTTTGCTCTCCTGAAAAATAATTATTTTGTAACTTAAAACGTTATTCGCGGCTGGCCTTCAGTTATTGATTATTAGCTATTTACTAGGGTTAATCGATTTACCGATGCAACAAAACTTTTAATTTTTTGTAGTAAAAAACCACATTCTTTTGTGTTTTTAATTATGGGTGAGTTTCAAAACTTCAGTTGCAAGGCAACTCGCTATGTAGAATTCTACAATGTTATCTCTACCAAAGATCATCAAAAAAGTTACCAAAGTGCACCAAAAAGTTGGGTTTAGAATAATTTTTTCATAAAATATATTTTCTTCTAGCAATGAATTCTTTAAATTTAAAGATGATGACCCGACAACATAAGAAACTTTCGATAGTAGCAAAACAACAGAATTATCGAAACAATTAGAAGTTTAAAAAATTAAAAATAAAACAGGAAATCTAATAACATAATGGAAGATTTTATATGTTAAGAGAAATCCAGGAAAATTACCACACTTTGAACAAATTATTTTTCTAAAAGATTATTTAACAAGTTTTCCTTAAACTATTGAAATTAATAATAAAATGATCTCACAGTTTATTTTTTAAAATATTCATAAACAGCCGTATTCATAATGAAAATTTGGCATGAAGTTAGCAAAAAGTTTATTCATAATACACTAAACAAACTCTGGCTAGCGATTTGCTAAACTCTTGTTAACGATCTACCAAACGTTTGCCAACTTGTGAAACACAGCCGTTTGATGTCAAACAATTTTTTTTTTTTTTTTTAATTAACTGTTTTTTTTAATTTACTTTTATCTCTTATGGGGGTTTCTGTTCTGTGTCTGTTTCTTAAAAATTTTGCTCCCGAAAAGTTTTTTAGAATAAAACAAGCCACCCTTTTCGGGAGCAAAATTTTTAAGAAAAAGACACCAAGTTGAATTTTTTTTAAAAAAAATGCACATTTTTGTAGAAAAGAAAACACCATTAGTTAATTTGTTTAAATTTTAAAAACTTTTTTAACACTTTTATATGTAAAGGGAAAAACAAAAACGGAAACAATGACAACTTCAGCGATGATTAATGCGGAACGTGCTGCAATTTTGAGTAATACAATGTGGCATCATAAAAATTCAGAGTTAATTTATTAAATGTTGGCAAATGGAGAAAAGTTCGTTATGAATTAACTCAGTGCCAACAAGCTGCTAAGCTTAATCGGCATTCTAGTTAGCAGCTCGTTGTACGCAGTGTACAAACTGTGGCTAACTTTTTGTTATGAATACGGCTGAAAATGTATAAATTAAAAATATGTTTTATATTTATTTATGAATTATTTTTTCGTTTGCTCGTGTTAGTTCAAGAATTGTTATGTTTCTGATCTTTTTTACTAATAAACTCCAAATAATAAATAATTTTTCATTTGTTATTTATTCAAATTGCTTAATTTAAAAAAAATTTTAATTATCGGTTAATCGATCAACAGTAAAATTAACCGATTCAACCGATTAAAGAAAAAGCCCGAGAAAGGAAACGTGTTTTCTCATTGAAATCTTCTTGATAAAAATTCGATTCTGTAAATGCTTATTTTGAACTTAAATCCTATTTTAACAGAAATATTTTGAAATAATTTGTTTAAGTAATTAAACTTTTTTGGTTTTATATTTTTAAATGCTGTTGGCTTAGAATTAATTCTGCGGCAATAAGTGGATATTTATATTTTTTTAAGTTTTATAGGATTGAAAACTTTAAACGTGGCTTCTGGAAATTTACTCCGAATTTAATATAATCAATAGTTCTCTGCGTTTATAGCTTTTTCAGTTTTTATTACCAAACACTCCTTCACTAAAGACCTGCACGAGTGTATCAGTAAGTATTGTTGAAACAGATACACCAGATATTTATCTGTTACTACTGATATAAATGAGAGAATGAGTGTAACTGATATTGTATGGTTTTGCTTTTGCCCACTCACCATATCTTAAAAACCAAAACAGTTGCTTATGGTTTTGGATTGAGTATGACATAACATTTTGTTTTACTTTGAAATATCTGTTGTCACCATAAGTATTTCTACAATATCTGTGGTTATCTGTTGTATTTTAAAATGTTATCGAGAACATGTTATATGGGAGCAAACCTATATTCCCCTCCCCAACAAATCGGTAATGCAAATATTTTGGAAGTAAAAATTTATATTTATACAAAATAAAATACAAATAAAAATATAAAATAAATAATGAATAGTGTTAATCTTCATTTTCTGTATTTACACTTCAATTAAAGGAAAAAGTAATTTAATTTATTCGTTCTTTAGAATACAAATTAAAATTTACATGTTCCCTTTTCGTTCACATTAACACTTGTTGGGAATTTATTTAGTAAAAATACTCGCGTGAGTTAACATTGGAGATGCCAAATTTTTTAAGTTTGGGAATTCATTCCCAAAAAATTTATGATGGGAATCATTCACAATACAAAATAAAAACATGTGGGAATATTTTCATGGGAGTAGTTGTTTGCGAAAGGGGTGGTTATGTAACAGATCGGAAGTCTTTACTATTCCAAATGTTATCGCACATTGGAAAAAGATAACCAAAAAATAATTTTGCTATATCCTTGTGAACATGAAGATTTAAGGTGCCATTAAGCACTTTTTCCTTTTTGCGACAGAAATAAAAAAGTTAAATGCATTTATTAACTTATTTAATTGATCTCAGGAAATGTTATTACTTTAAATAAATTTGTATTAAGCGGGAATTCCCGAAATCCTGGGAAATTTAAAAAAATCCCGCTTTCCCGGGAAATAAAAAAGTCCGGGAACAGAAAAACTCTACTAGCAATTGATGTAGACCGATTGTTTATATTATCGCTTAGTATGTAAAAGTTTTTAATTTAATTTTTTGCGATGTTTACAGTTGCTTTGAAATTTTGGCGACTTTTTTGAAATTGTTAGAATAAGATATGTATTTTACTTATTTTATATTTCAGTGCTTTCCAATTTTAGCGATTTTTCCTCAAAATTTTTGTTTGATTTTAGCGATTTTCCTTCCATTTTTTTTTATAAATATTTCCACTGTTCACCTCACGGTAAATAGTAATATCAGCCATACTGGGAGAAAGAGAGCACAAAAGATTTTTTAAAACATTGTACACAAAGTAAATGACAGTTGTTGCACAAACATTGTCTGTCTGTCGAAATGTCTGTTGTATTCTTGCCTGTTATATTCGACTTGTTGTTGTTGCGGTTGTTGCTATTTTTACTATTTGTAATCACCCTGCAGATTATATTGGACTACGTGATCCATTTTGATGAAATAGACTACTCCCGGGACTGGTCAAATGTTATTCAAGCATGGACCATGTCATTGTTAAAAACAGTTTGTAGTGAAACGACATGTCTTCGTTTTTAAAGGAAATGTATTCGTTTTTCAACGTAGTTAAAACTTATCCTCTGGAGTACACCATGGAGTAGTTTCAAAACTAGTCCACTAGAGTTTGTATGAACATGGAGTAGTTTTAAGACTACTTCGTTTTAATGCAAAACTGTGTTATATGGTCCACTCCTACGGCATCGTAATGTTAAATAGGCAACCTTTTAACCATTTATTTGGAGTATTTTTGGAGTACTCCTTCTCCTTTATGGACTACTCTTTACATGTGTGTATTGACTAGTCTCGTTATCTGCAGGGCATGGGCTTTGATTGCAATATTTTACTTAACCACTTCTTCTTTTACTGCTTTATATTTTACCACATTTTTTTTTTTTGTGTTGCTGTATTTTTTGTTCGTTCAACATTTTATGTTGTATGTACATATTTCCTGATTGCCAGAATGACTGTCAAGTCGACATTTATTTCATCTCTTTTTTTCTTCAAATAGCATCTGACTATTTTGTTGCTGCGGTAATCTTCTTGTTTAGATCACCTTGTTGATCGTCATATTTAATACTTTGTACGACGGATTCTTTTGATAAACATTGTAACTAGAATTATGATGGAAGCGACATGAAAAGGAATTGGCTTTTAAAAATGATGGTAAGATGCAGGGTTGATAAAGTTCGTAAAATTGTACTTTTTTTGGTACAATTCAAAACTTAAATCTACGCTGGTACCCCCGTGACTCATTTAGTACTATTTCCAAATTTTTCAAACCTACATATTTATAATTGATATAAAATAGCAATTCGCTTTTACTGTCTAATAAATATAAGCGGACTAAACTCCGCTTGGTGCAAATAATCTTGCGAAAATGCAAAATGTCGCAGCTTTTTTATGAAATCTAAGGGAAACTCTACTTTTTGTATGTGCTTATGCCACATTCTAAATTTAGTATCAGCGGCAGCATATAATCAACAGAATTTTGGAACAGTGGGAGGCCTACTACGAATAATATTAATAATATTTCTGCAATACATATTAAAAATTGCAAACAAAATAAATTTGGAAATGCAATCTGAAGATGTTCGTTTGCACATATTTTTAGAACGCTCAAACATTTTATTTTCGTTTAAAATTCGAGATTGCATTTTTAGAAGTATTCGTTAATTTTCCACAAAAAAGACGATCAATTCTAAAAAGTGTATGAAATCGCTCGCTGGCGGCAATCAAAAATTAAAATTAATGGAGGTCTGGCTAGATCAAATACAATATTTTGAAAAACTAACTATTTTGAAAAATCCACGGATCGAAATTAATTTTTCACCTATGGTTTCTTTGGAAAAGTTTCTTGGAAAAGAACAAGAATAGCGATGTGCTTTTGACGCCACAAATTTTTACCCACCGTATTTTTACGTATAATTACCTTTTTTTGTTGTATTAAATGTTTGTTTTCAAAAATAAAAAAACAAAATTTATAAAAACTGACTTAGTACTATTGGGGCCGAAAAGTACGATTTTAAAAGTTCGTTGGTACGATATTGGTTTTCTTATTTATCATCCCTGGTAAGATGAAAAACGAAATACTCAACTGACAGATCAATGATTTTTTATATGAAATTGTAAAAATGTATTGCATTTATTCTGTTTGTTGCAAGGAATGCTTAATCCTGTCATATTTTGATGTACGTGTGTTGTGTTATTAATTACTTTTAAAGTATCGAAGATCGGCTTTGGGGACTAAGACTTGATTGTAATGCATTTAAAGGTTGTAGAAAATTGTCTTTAAATTTAAAACCGTGATAGTTTAATCTGCTTCGCGAAGCAGTGCCTATGGACGACGAAAGAGAAAAGAGAGGGCCATTTCTTTTCCCCTCTCTCCTAAAAACTCAAGACTTGAAGAGTTAAACTTGACGTGTGTGAACCAGCACTAAGTTTAAAAATATAACGGGATGACTTTTTTTTATCCCCAGTCGATCATCTATTTTTATAGAAGTAAACTTTTGAAACTCTCAAATTGATAAGTTGTCAAACATTTTTTCTTATTTCCAAACTTGAGGGTAGACTTCATAATTGAAAATATTTTGGTTTGCAAAAAAAAAAAAAAAAAACTTCTAATACATCTCAATAGTACAAAAGTACAAATAATAATTATTATTTCAGTATCTAAAATATGTTTTAAAATCAGAAACCAAACTAGTAATTTTTTTTTATCAAAATAAAAAATGGGAGAGTTATGGACACCATTTTGATAATTTTCAATTAAAATTCTTTATTATTTTTAATTTAAATGTTAATTTCTGATTTTTTTTTTTTTTAATAATTTTTATTTTCTGGTTTTAGTTTTTTTGGCAGATACGTTTGTTATTTTTTTTATTTTTATATTGGAGAACAACCATTCTAACCGAAACCTGAAAGAAATTTTACATTTTTTGTTTCAGTGTTTGACAAATTCAACAATAGAAAGGTACACAAATGTGCAGCGCGTTAAGATTATTGAAGACTTTTACGAAAATGGGTGTTCAAATCAAAATGCATTTTCACAAAGAGTGACTGTTTGGTGCGGCTGGCGGCCCCATCGGGCCGTACTTCTTCGAAAATGAGGTGTGCCAAGCAGTTACCGTGAATGGTGTTCGCCATTGCGAGATGATAACTGACTTCTTGTGGCAAGAAATTGACGATATGGGCCTGGTCGATATGAGCTTCCAACAAGATAGTGGGTGGCACTTGTTGCGCAGTCATCGAAACAATGATTTTTTTTGCGCGAGAATACAATAATGTCTCAGAGTTTTAAAAATTAAATAAAAAAAAACTATATTGAACTTTCACTTCTGTTAAAAAATAACACAATATAACAATTATTTTTGCAAAAAAATTACATCATGTCTGCAAAAAAAAAAAAAAAATAAAGATCAGGTAATGCAAAATTATATTTTATTTTTTTATTATAAATGTCATAACTGTTACAGTCCCTCATTAAATTGTAATATAAAAATTTTTAAGACAACATGTTTTAACTCTAAGTTTTATTGATAACTGCCTCAATCGGAAAGTGTTTGTAGAAATAATTTAAAAATAGTCAAAAAAAAACAAAGGAATGTGAAGAATCGCTTAAATTCTTAATTTAGCTAAAACTTAGAAAATCGACTACAAATCTTAAAAAAGAAAAAATAAACCTCATTTCGGAAATAATAAAATTCAAAACGGCGTTAACACAACTTTCAAAAACTATATGCACCATAAGTCGGAAAAAGTTTGTTTTTAGCGATTTATCGCTTGTAGCTATGAGTTATATTTGGAATACCCCCTTCCTGAATCCAAAGCCGGTTTCGAGAATAATTTGTATCGTTTCTGAGATATTAATCATTAATTTTACTCCATATTAACTATTTAAAGTTTTTATGGTATTGTTTTGCTCTACACAAACGTTTAGCGAATGCTGCGGATTTCTCGTATAAAAATGTAGAAAATAAATTTTAATCTTGCTTTGCTTCATTGCCGTAAGAAAAACAAGCAGTTAAAGCGAAATCAAAATAAAATGATAGCAAGTAAATAAATTGTATTCTTGATTCGTTTCATTGCAAAATATAACGTTGTTTACTCAAAAGACAGCAGTAAGAAAACGTATGCAGCACAAAATGCTAGTTTTTAGAAATAAATTAAGACAAGTGGCATATGCGGCACAATACAATAATTTTAACTTTCAATGAAATATTATTAACTTTAAAGTTCGTTCATGAACGTTCTCCAGTGCTTAAACGGGGTCGCAGCCCTACCTCTGCAGCAGTTGCTTCGGCCTTAAAAGTACCATCTTTTGATAAAATAAACTCTCAAAATAGTTTTGCAATTCTGGAGGATAAATCCTCTGAAGCACCAAACGTAATAAAATCGTCTAAGCCACCCCCGATATATCTTAGGGAGCAAAACTCAAGTGAGCGTGATCTCGGTAATAGGTGAAAATTCATTTTACGTAGCGGCAATCAAGCGTGGTAATATAAACGAGACAAAAATACAGGTTAATCATCATTCGTAAACTAACAAACAATTTCGAAGCCCTTAAAAAAAGTTTTTACACATACCAACTGAAGAGCAGCAAAGGTCTTCAGGTAGTGATCAAGGGCATAGACTCTTTCGTGGACCCAGAGGAAATTAAAACCTTTTTGGAAGAAAAGGGCTTTAAGATAAAAAACGTTACGAATATCAAAAATAGGGAAAAAAAATCCCCAACCATTATTTCGAGTGGAGCTAGAACCTGGCGACGTAAAGCTTAAAAAAAATGAAACGCATCCTATTTATAATTTAAAATATATTCTTTACAGAAAAATAACTAAAGAGGAGCCGCACAAAAGGAATGGTCCAGTTCGATGTCTTAACTGCCAAGAATTTGGCCATACTAAAGCATACTGCTATTTACCGCCTGTTTGCGTAGTTTGTGGTGAATTGCATGGTACAGTTCTTTGCAATAAGTCTAAAACTGCCCGCAACGTAAAAAAATGTAGCAACTGTGGCGGTAATCACACTGCCAATTATAGAGGATGCCCTGTATATACTATCGTCAAGCAGTCGGTTGGACCGAAAACTGATCAAGTAACTACTAATGGCACTCAGACTCCGCTAACGTTGTAAAATCAAACCATGTTTTAATGCAAGGTGCTGATGAAACTACTGTTTCTAATTTAAGTCGTCTAGAAAAAACTATGGAAACATTAGTGCAAACAGTAAATAATTTTACTAACACAATGGGTAATACGATGCAGGAAATTCTCAGAATTCAATCGATGTTATTGCAAGCTGTAATAAACAAGCCATGAACTGTTTAAAGGTTTGTTTTTGGAATGCAAACGGCATCCGCCAACATAAAAATGAATTAGAATATTTTCTTAAAAGTAAACAAATTGATGTCATGATGATTTCTGGAACTCATTTGACCTCAAGAAGAACGTTTAAAATCAATGGTTATATACTATATGATACCAAGGACCCTCGAGATAGAGCTTGCGGAGGTTTGCCATTTTGATAAAAACCCGAGTGAAACACTACCTGATGTGTGATCATCGTGAAGATTATCTCCAAGCAACGAACATTTGCGTTGAGCAATTTAAAAGAAACCTAGTAATTTCATCGTTATACTCCCCGCCTAGATTTGCAATATCGGAAAGCCAATATTATAAATATTTTAAATCCTAGCCGCTGGCGATTATAACGCTAAACATACCTTCTAGGGATCACGACTTATAACACCAAAAGGTCGTGTTTTATTTAACACATTTTCTAAAATGGATTAAAACATCCCCATAGAAACGATTCATGTTGAAGCTTCCTTAGAATTATCTTCCGACCACACACCTACAATTGTAACTATAATGAACCCCAATAGAATTGTATCTCCGACTGGTAACTTAGCGATGACAGCTACGCAAATTAATTGCTTAAAATATAAAAAATATCTCAGTACCCATTGCACAGAAAATATTCCGCTCAGTACACCGGAGAATTTAGATCGCTCTATTGACAATTTTGGCAGTTTTCTGAAACTAGATGTTCAACATTCCAATATTGCCCCAAAAAAAAAAACAAAAAATATTAAAATATATTCCACAGATGTCGAGCGTCTCTTGTCTGAAAAAAGGAAGGCTCGAAGAGAGTGGCAATTGCACAGATCCCCTCAACTTAAGAAAATAGTGCACAAAAAGGCTAAGAAAGTTAATGCAGACTCAGAAAACGGCTTCTCTGGAAAAATATCTTAAGGAACTTGATGCAACTCCAAAATCAGACTACTCATTATGGCGTTCAGCTAGAAATCTCAAAAGGCCAGTTGTCTCTAAGCCACCATTAAGAAACTTGAATGGAAGTTGGGCAAGAAATGATGTTAAAAAAGGAAATTTGTTTGTTAATCATTTAAAAAACGTATTTACTCCAAATATATCTCACGATATTGCGGTCGAGTTACCACCTGTTGCTGCTAGAGCAGCTGTTCCCCTAAGATTTGAGATAACTTTTGGAGCTGCCTCACATAGCAAAGAATATTATTCTTTTAATTTTTAATGCAATTTTACGCCTTGAATACTATCCTCAAAAGTGGAAGGTTTCCTTAGTCACCATGATACCTAAACCAGGAAAAGATCACACAAAAGTTGAGTCATATAGGCCTATAAGCTTACTTTTTAATATATCAAAGCTGTTTGAGAAGCTGTTAGCGTCAAAATTAACGCAAATTTTAAATAAAAATAGATGTATTAATAACCACCAATTCGGCTCTAGAAGAGAACACAGCACAATTAAACAAACTGATCGTATAGCAAGCGCAATAAGAAAAACCTTTGAAGAAAGAAAATATTGTTCCGCTCTCTTTATCGATGTTTCTCAAGCTTTTGATAAAGTCTGGCATGAAGGCTTGTTACATAAATTGAAGTTAAACTTACCAGTAAACACACACAAGCTGTTGAAAGCTACTTAGTTGGTCGAAAGTTTATTATTAAAGAAGGTGATTATTTAAGCTCTCCTCAGCTAATTGGTGCTGGAGTCCCTCAGGGAAGCATCCTGGGCCCACTTTTTTACTAAATATATACCTCGGATATGCCAACAAACAACTACACCCAAACTTCAACATTTGCTGATGATACAGTTTTTCTAAGCGTGCACGAAAACAGTCAAGAAGCATCTCGATATATACAGGATCATATATTTCAACTCGAACTATGGTTAAAGCAATGGAGTATAAAGCTCAATGAGCAAAAATGCGTACATATAACATTCAACTTGCGTCGGGAATCATGCCCCCCTATTAAGATCAATAATCAAATAATACCTCAAAATTCGAAATGCCATATAGAGGCAAAATTAATTCAAATGAAACTAAAAGCCATCCAAATTCATTGGCTTATTGGAAGAAACTCTGTCCTTAGTCTCGACTGCAAACTTCCACTTTACAACTCCATCCTAAAGCCAATCTGGTGCTATGGTATTCAGTTATAGGGCACTGCCTCGGCCTCTAATATCGAAAAAATTCAAAGGCGCCAAAATAAACTTCTTCGAATAATCTCAGATGCCCCTTGGTATGTTAACAACTCAAATATTCACAAGGATCTCAATGTTCCATTAGTTAAAACCGTGATTACGAAATATGCAGTAAAATACTTAAAAAGTCTCGAATTGCATCCGAATCCATTAGATCGAAATATTTTAAATGATAGCGGCCACACTCGCTTTAGAAGAAGAGACACTGCAGCACTTGTCCAATTAGATAAGCGATAAACACCTTTATAAGTGACCAGAACCCGTGATGAAAAATTTTTGTCTGGCACTGGCAGGACATAAAATAAAGTATTAGTTTAAGATTTGATTAATTATTGTGAGTTCATATTTTATATATGAAGATTCAATAAATAAATAATGTAAAAAAATGAACGTTCTCAAAAATTTATATTTTTCTTCAAAACACATATCAGAAGCCGTGGTGAAAACACAAAAAATTCTATCCGGTATATTTGTAAAATCCCTGTAAATTTTGATCGTGTTTTTTTTAATATTTTCTCTAATTGGACCAATGGTTTTGGTCTGTAATGTTCCATAATAACATCTAGCTTCTGTTAAACAAAAAATATTACCTTTATTTTTTAATTTTTTATTTTTTTATTGCTGATGTTTGTCATTAGTAAAATTCGGCTTGGACAGCAAATTAACACAACGTGCATAAAAGTGTTGTTAAAGTTGTTTTTTCGCGTAATATCTTTCTTGCGTTAAATTCTTTTAATTTTGTGTTGTTTAACCCAATTGCTGCAAAAAATGGGACGGGGAAAAGATTGCACGCCAGAGGAGAAGCACATTATCGTCAACCTGTGGAATGACGGAAAAAAGTCAGCTGAAATTGCCGAAATTTTGCATCGCTCGCGAAAATGGTTTATAATGTGATTATTTCCTTGAAAGCAAACTCAATTAATGCAATAGAAAACTAAAAACAGAAGCCACGTGTCAAAAAACAACTCAAGTAGTGGACCGTGCTATTGTTCGGAAGTCGAATATGTCCTCACGCGATATTGCGAACGAAATAAACTTTCAATTTGGGTTAAAGTTATCAGACAGGCTAATACGACGACGTGTGAATGACGCTCAGCTGTTTGGACGCGCAAGCCGGAAGAAGCCACTTCTATCAAAACAAAATATAGCCAAGCGTTTATTGTTTGCTCGTACCCGCAAGTATAAAGACCTCTCATTCTGAAAAAAATACTTTGGAGTGATGAAACGAAGGTCAATCGTATGTGGCTGGATGGTAGAGCGTTTGTTCATCGACCAAAACGCCAGGCATTGAATCCACGCTACACTCAGAAGACCGTGAAGCATGGTGGAGGAAGCGTAATGGTGTGGGGATCATTTTCATTGCATGGTGTGGGCCCAATTGTGAAAATTAATGGAAAAATGGACCGTTATCAGTATTCGGACATTCTTAAGAACCAAATGGAACCTTATCCTTTGAACACATGCCAGTTTCATTCACATTTATGCACGATAATGATCCCAAACACACGTCGAAGCTTGTAAAAGATTGGTTTTCAAAAGAACACATGCTAAAAGATCAATTGCTTACCAAAAGTACAAAAAACATGGATGATTTGTGGACTGGAATACAGGCTCGATTCCCATAGAGCGTTGCCAGAATTTGATTCAAAGCATGTCCCGAAGATGCCACTCGGTGCTTGAAAATAAAGGCTACACTAGTAAATATTAATCAAGTTAACTAAAAACATTATTTTTTTTTTTATTATTTATAAAAATAGATTATTTTTATTTCAGAAATTTTAACTTGTGCTATTTTACTGTTCAGCTAAAATCTGGCCTATAATATGTTGCCGGCCTTAATGAGCCCACGATTGGCAATTTCGTCCAAGTTTTTGTTTTTTTTTTATTATGAAGAATATGAATTTCAAGTTTTTAAGTTTACAGATTTTTACAGAACTTAAGTACAATAAAAAATATGATTGTTTTTATAACAAAGTTTTGTGCTAATTTAATGTCCATGACTGTAAATCTTCACTGTCGTTTTTCTCCACTCCGACTTTTTGGCAAATGCGCCAAGTCAATAACGAGAAAATTAAAAAAAAACCAGTTTGCCAGAATGATGGGAAAAAATTAAAGCTTACAATGTCCAATACTTCGCATAAAGTTTTATCGTAGCGATGATATCAGGTTAAGTTAGTATCTCGGATAAGGCAGAAATCTTAAATTAAAAGATCTCAACGATCTCTCTCTGGTACCACAGGAGTCAGTAACCCCTGGAGGCACAGCACTTGACTGACTATTAGTTGACTCCTCCTAAAGTATGCCTCTTGCGAGAGATGCTTTCTGTATTTCAGGTTATGATACTTTAAAGATCACGTGGTGGATTTTGCTTAAACCCAAGGTATTGGACCGGGAGATACTCCCACGCAATGGCGTGTGGATGAGTTCGGCCTGCGGAAGGATCATCCCAAGGTGCTGTTGGTACTTAACTGATGATGCCAGCTTTTTTCTAAAGAGAGCTCTTTGGGCGGTTGGTAAACGCCTAGTTTGTCAGCCATTCGTTAAGATCCATCTTGAGATTAGGCAAGTGCTCGTGTCAATATTTTCCCCATCTAAACAAATGATGCACAATTAATACGAAAAAATAGTAATAATTTATATTAAAACTTCTAAATCATATAAAACAACATATTCACATGTGCAAAAGTGGCAAAAAAAAAAACAAAAATTTTATTAGGACTAACGCAACTACTTTCCTCTCCTTCCTGACATGTATCCCATAATCCACGGATGCAAGATGATCTAATTGATAATGGTTCAATTAATGGCTGTGCTCGTAGGATCAGTTGCCTGCAAATGGCTGTAACACTCACATTTCTCTCTGTTTCAAAGTACAAATTGATCTAAAGAACAAGTTGGACAGGATGTTAAACTGTATTTGTACGATTTGTGGCAATTTGTAATTTTATACTGCACACATGTAGTTAAACTCATTTAAAAATAGTTTAATCAGTAATTTCTATGAGAAAAATATTATTTTAATACTTCTTTTTTGTTTTTGCTGCTTCTGTAATTGTTTTTGCCGTCTATCCACAAGAAAATATTAAACATAATTTTATTGTCATTTATGAATTGTTTGTTTAGTTTTGTGGTGACAATTTTTTCACACAATTAAAATGATGCAAGATACACACACACACACACAGATACAGAAAACACACACTCATACAATTCCTAAATACATACTAGACGAAATTAAATGAAAGAAGCAACAAAAAAAAAACCAACAATAAATATAACGAAAAGTTTTTCTTGTACTTTTTCTCCAACTGTTGTGCGTGAGAACTGAACTATGATGCCATATGAGACATATTTGTGACAAAACCACTTAATGCTGTTAAAGCTGCTGTTAGATAAAACTTTACAAATAAAAAAATTGTATCTGTGTTTATGTGTATGCATCTGTGACCAATAAGTACGCGTTTGTACCTAAAAGATATAAAAACAAAAACTCTATACCCAATACTAGATACAAGCACTGGTCGGCCGTACTTAAAGATTAAAAACCAGGCATCAGCATTTGTATCCCACAGTCAATGACACAGATTGCCTTTTTTGCAGTACACAATGAATTAAAATGTGGCTCTCGTATAAATCCAATGAATGAAAAATGTTTTTACAGGAATAAAACAGTTGTGCAGACATTCTCAAATCCATTTGGGGGAAGAAAACACACGTTTTTAGTTTAGCAACTCACACAGATACTCCATCGCAAACCAACTAAATTGTAATTACACACTTACGCCAACAGTTGTCTGAGTTTCTTTAATGATTATGAGTGAAAAAGCACCACTATCTATGATTTAAGTTGGGTGAAAAATCCATAAAAATTTGTTAAATAAAACTATTATCTTAAACGATTAGCTTTGTAACATTTCCCCGGAGGAGCGGGGTCGGAAATGAAAGATTTTGTTTATCCACCACTTCGGCTTGAATGAAAACTAAACTTGTCTTTTTGGGTTAAAGGAGTTTTAATTTGAGAATAATTTTCTGTTGGCAAAAATCAAATGCTTTCAAAATGCCTGAATAAATAATTCATTGCAATAGTTTTTTATTAAGAATTGTTTTGAAAAGTCTTTCTTGTTGTTTCGGATGACAGCAAATATTAATTACATTCCATTTCAGCCATTCCATAACTGAAGGGGAAATAACAAAAATTCTTTCACCAAGAATTTGTTTTGCTTTAGTATCAGTATTTTTCGGAGGGGGTTAAATAATAAAAATTTTTTTTTGCAAGAGTACAATTTCTAACAAATTTGTTGCCATGCAAAAATGTTCACTGTGTTAATTAAATAATTTGGCTGCATTAGCAAATATTAAGTTTAGAAAACTTAAATTATTTAGAGAGAATTTTTAAAGGCATAACACCACATTATATTGTTAGCAATTTTTAGTTTTCTAAATCCAAATGGCTTTGCAAATGTTTTTTAACACCTAAATGAGACTAAAATATTGCAAGATCTCTCAGAATAATTTGCTTGTAAGGTTCAATGGAAACACATATGGGGTATTCACAAGGTGTGCTATCATGTTATATTATCATAATTTTCTAACATTTTACAATGATTTAAAATATTGTTGTTTATTTGTAAACAAAAAGTGTTATAAATTAATAGCACTTTGCTGAGCCGAGCCGCATTAGTTTTTGTAGCCGTCGCCGTTGATGGTAAAGTTTTAACCGCCTATCACATTCGAAACTAACCTGCGGCTAGCAATTTTTGCAACAAATCACTCTGCTTTATTTGTGACTTGCGTCTGAAAAATGGAAAATAGTCATAAATTAATTTACTAATTTATGGATTTTAACTAAAAAATATTTGTATTTTAGGTAAATATTTATTTTTTTATATTTGTTTTAAATCAGCTAATTTTAATTCAAAACAGCACTCTCGATTATGAGGGGTTGTTCACAACAGTCGTATTTT
Source organism: Pollenia labialis (assembly GCA_949318255.1). Taxonomy (NCBI): domain Eukaryota; kingdom Metazoa; phylum Arthropoda; class Insecta; order Diptera; family Polleniidae; genus Pollenia; species Pollenia labialis. The sequence goes on from OX439140.1 coordinate 74,164,297, forward strand.
CTCATGTTATTATTTTGAGAAATATGACTTTATGACACCTTGTGAATCCCCCAATAGTTTAATTTCACTTGAGGAATACAGTATCAAGGGTGTGCTGCAAGTCGAAAACGTAAAACGCAAGAATTTGAAAATCAGTTTCTTAATAAGATTTCTGTAATAAAAGAATTTTATGAAAAGTATTGTACAAATATTTCTCTACTAAATAGAATTTTTTAACAAAAATTATAAAACTTAGATTGAACGTGTTTTTAAAACAACATCAAATTTCTTGCGTTCTACGTTTTCGATTTTCAGCACACCCCTGTATCATTTTTTAATAACTTAAATTTAGTCTGATAACCAGTTAAGAGAATTTATATTTCGCTAAGACTGTTTGAAAATTAAAATTGAAAAAACACGTAACGGTGTAGTCGTTGCAATATTTTTCTTACAAAATGTGGGTCAGCTTAAGATTTTATCATTTGCATGTGTTATTATATTAACCCTTATGCCCGCACTAAGGTTACCCGGGTGCCGGCGTTTCCAATTGAATTTTTTTCATTGAAATTGATTATCCTTTTGCTTTTAACTTCTTTTTTTCTCCTAAGCTAATCCTGCGAAGCTCTATGCTTCTCTGCAGGAAAGAAACCACAGTCTCTTGCGGGAATCGAACCCGCAACCCCGGCGCTGATAGACTAGCTCGCTACCAGCTAGCCTACCGGGCACTCTTGACAACTTCTTACTTTTAAAAAACTAAGTATTCATGCAACCGTACAGCTAAATTTATTTTTGTAACTTGTGTGAGAGACATATTTATTCTTAAGACCCCGAAATGCACAACTAAGGTACCCAGGTACTGTATGTGTTTTACATGGGAATGCGGCAAATGTAACTATATTTCTTGAAGTTGTTAGTAAAGCCTACAGTACACGGAATGTAAAAAGCTACATGCGCATGTGGTTCTGACGTAATTTTGTCGTCATCACACAACACCAACTTGCTATTGTGGCTTTGAAGTGACGTCAAAATTACGTCAGAACCACATGCGCATGTGGCTTTTTACATTCCGTGTACTATAGGCTTAATTCTGCATAAACTTATGATATTCTACGTACATAAAATAAAAAGTTTATAATTAATAAGATTTTGTTTATCGTGCTTAATTCCAAGTTTTTCATTCCTGGTAAAAACAGTGAAATTTATTGTTGCAATGAATTGCAACAAATTGTAGTAGGGAATGTAAGAAAAGATAAACTCACTGTTTATTGTTGGCATTTTGTTTAAGCTTTGATATCGTTGCAAATAAGACTTATTAGTGTTTGCAATTCTCATTCAATCTGCAGTTTATTTGCTAATATCTTTTCTAAACATTTTTGGAATAATGTTTTCTGATGATCTGACCTAAGCAACCAGTGAAATGCGCATAGAAACTTGCTTATCCTCCAAGAATAAATTTCAGTGTTTTTATAAAGAATGCAAATTGGGAATTAAGCACCACAAACAAATTCTTATTAATTAAAAATTGTATAATCCCAAAAATTACTTTGATACAAAGTTTATTTTATTAAGAAAAATTAAAAACTTATTGGAACAAAAGGGCTACGCAAAAGAAGGTGTTTTTAACATCTGCCTGTTTTATATGAAATTATTAAAAAAAAAGATCATTATCGCAGACCTGTGAAATTATCAATTGATGCTTTGAGTTTCACATGATGATTTCATAAATAATGAGTTGGTTTCTTTCGAGACACTCTCATGTCATTTTAACAGACCATCCCATTTTTCATAATTAAATCATTTAAATTCATTTACAAAATCGCAATAAAAATTTCATAATCCAAACAATGTCAAGCACGCACTCAATATAAAAATAAATTTAACCTTTTTTTTAAGTTTCGAGTACAAATACCAGTGGCCAAAATAGGGAAGGGACAATATTGTTAAAAGCCATCAAAATAAAAGAAATCTGTTAAGATTTTTAGGTGGAATAAAATCAAAGCGAACTACAAATAAGTTAACCGCTTTTTGTTTATATGTAAACATTTATTTTTATTTATTTTTTTTGTTATTTTATTATTTAAATAAACTTATCTTCGAAAACACATCTCACTTGCGCACAATAACCGGGTACACAATGTGTTGAATGGTTTAAATGAATTATTAAGGCCAAATATTGTTTTTCTTTATTTTTTTTTGGTTCCTCGTTAAACACTAAATTGTTAAAATAATAAAAAAAATAAAATATGAAATCATATTTTAAGACATGCAGTAGGATAAGAAAATATGTATGTACATATGTATTTCAAAATAAACTTCAAATAAAAACTACGCAGGCGCGCAGTTTATCACTCTGCTAAACGTACTTTTAAACATACACTCATACATTTAAGTGCCTTAGTTTTTAATGTTAAGGGTTTTCAATAAATTGAGTTTGAATTTAATCGAATAAAGTGTTATGGTTTTATTATCTCAATTTTTCAAAGTCATGACAAAGAAAAAAATGTTTTTATTCGAATAATTTCTTTATTATTCGATGTGAATAATTTTTTTTGTCTTAGATATGAACACATTTTATATGTACATACATATATGAATACATTTTGAATACAGACTACGTTGCTGAAAAGCTAGAAAATTATTTAAATAATTAAAACTCTAGTTAGAAAGTTATAGACGGCATACATTGTTACTTTGTGTCATATTCAGCTAGCTGAATAACCAAAATATTGAAAAATTTAACAAAAAATGATCTGAAATTATGAAAATAAGGAATTTACTTTTTTAATTATGATGTCAAAATAATTTTATTGTACAGGGTGGCCCAAAATTAACGAAGGGATTTGAATTCGTTATAACTTTTTGTTTAAGGAATGATTATTAATTTTTTTTTAATACAGTATATAAATAGGGAATATTTTTAGTTTAGTTATGAAAAATAATACCTCGCAAGCGGTGGCCAATTTCTGCTTCGCAAATTCGTTCTCTTTCCAACACATTTTCCATAACATTTGGCAAAACTTCGGATGTTATGTTGTTTATTTCGTCGCGTATATTGCTTTTTAATGCTGGATGGATCTAGGCTTATTAATGTAGACTTTTCTTTCTAAAAACGCGGAGGCCAACAGAGAAGTAAAGTTTGAGAAGTTTTCTTTAAAAAATTTACTTAGTAGCAAGTAGCAATCGTGCTTATGGGCCGAGTAATGAGCAAAATTCACAAAAGTCGAGAAAACCCGATATAAAAAAATACTTTACCCTATAAACTTTCAAAAAATGCTCGGGGTACCTATTAAAATCGAAAATTAATTTTTTTTTGACACACTAATGAAGATACATATCTAAATAATATTCGGCAAAAATAATTTTTACATGAATCTTAACCTAAGAACATGATTTTGTTCTGGCGGATTAATGATTGCCAATGGGTGTCAACACTCTCGAAAATTTGTCTTTATATACTGTGGTGTAGTGTATCAAATAATTGGGTTGACCGCCTTTACCTTCATACTTGTTTTGTTATTATTGAAAAAAAATTGTCATGAATGTAATTTGGTACATTTTGGTACAATTTAAAAATTGCCAAATTTCAAGAGAGGTGTGTGTGAACCAATTAAATTTCAGAAGAAAAGTTTTTTTTAAATCGATATAAAATTTATTCGAGCGGAAACCCTAATTATATTCGTATAACAATGTTGTTTGTCGTTTTTTCTTCTTAATTTTTAAGTGATAAAATTGTACATCATGTACTTGTACAGCAACAACATTTTTTGTGTTGCTGGTTATTACTTTTATTGGTGTTGTTGCTGTTGCCGTTTTTTTTGTTGTTGCTTTTATTGTTGGTAAATAAAAGAAAATGAACCTGTTATCAATTGTATTTAATCAAATACACAATTTACCTTTTTTTTTGTTGTGTTCTCTTGTACGTGCTGAGTTGTGTTTTTATTAAAAAGTGTGTGTATTTGTTAATTTTTTTTTTTATATTTAAGTGTGTTTATTTACTTTCTTGTTTGTTGTCTTGTTTTTGTTTATTTTGCTGATGGCACAATAAACAAATTTCTTTTGATTTAATTTTTTTCATGTAGCTACGTACATATGTAGGTATTTATGTATGTATTATGTATGTACCTACGTGTTCCTTTATTATTTAATTTTATTGTACATAAGTATGTACCTCATACCTACATACATACATATGTACATACATACCTATTCATTGATGATCTGATGATTTTAAGTTTCTCTCAATGTCTGGCTTAATATCTACCTTCAAAAGATCGTAATCAGCCCGAATAAATGTTAAACAATAGGTACCGAGGAAGGTATTTGTTTTATTATATTTGCAGAATTCACGCTTAGTAGTACATTTAAAACCCTTTCAGATGTACATACTAGGATTTTGAACCACAAAGTATGTGTTTTTTTTGTACATATGTATTGCAAACAAACTGAAAAAGTTGATGTTTTTTTAACATTTTTTTTTCTCATGACAGCGAAAAGATTTTTTTGATTATTTGTATTTACGGTTGCAAGACGGCCTGGAATGTCCTAGATTGTCCAGTTTTTTATGGGTCTTGTCCAGTTACCAGCTCAAATACAATTTGTCCAGTTAAAAAAGAATTTCTTTAATATTAAAACATAGTTTTTTTTATTAATTACATACATATGTAGGTACATACTTAATATTAAGGAACAATTTATACCTTGCCCAAAGATATTCCTATTTATTTCCAAAAATGCGATAAAAGTAACGTTCAAAATCTATATACATACATACATATGTACATAAATACATTAATGGATTTCGTTCGGATTCCCCATACCAGTTTGCAAGGCCTTTTTGAAAGTACTTTAAGTAGGTATTTGAAATAATCTACATATACTCACAAGAAAGGAAAAGGATGTATTTTGGAAATTTTAATAGGTTCTAAATTTTGATGAAAGTTTAAAGTTTTCAAATGTAAACATAGAGCTCGTGCCTTAGCTTTAACATTGTGGTTATTTTGTTGAACTGTTTATGGGTTTTAATCTAAATTTTGATATTTTAATAAGGCTAAAGTTCATCAAATTTAATTTTCATTAAATTATTTTTATGAAGAATGGAATTTTACAACATGAAATTAATTAAAATTTATTGATAATTTTTCATTCTTGACTGACCTGAGGCTCGAACCCAGGCGTTTTCTACGGACAGGTTACCCTTACATGTTTCGATTGCAACCACTCAATCTCTTCAGAGGGGTTTGCCGTTTAACACTCGCAGCCATCGACGACTGCTGGCAGTCAATAGTCAAACATCAATCTTTGAACCAAATTGTATTTAACCTTTGGTAGATCGAAATTTGTTTTGAATGATTCTCTATTTCAATTGATTTTACATGTTCTTCCTTACTTCTGTTTTTTCCCCGTACCTTTTGTCAAGAATTCTTCTTCAACAAAATAACCACAATACTAATAAATGTTCAAATATTCATATTAGCTTGCAACTAAGACAAGAGTTAAGAAATTCGGTAAATCGTAACCGACACACACTAAGAGATTTAAGAACAAAAATGGGAATTTTTCTGGACTTTGTAAACGGTTAGTCCGATTGAAATCAAATTCCAAATGCTAATTAAGGACTTGTATTGCAGTTAAGGTAAATGATTAGTGATTTATAGACAAATCAGGAGGGCCACCAGAGGTTCGTCAATTAGGGCACCTTAAGTTTTTCAAAAATTCAAAACAATCTAGAATTCCTAATTTTAGCCCGATTTTAGAAATCTCAACCATTTCTACACGTATTGCACAAATATCTAAAATAGTGCACAAATAATTTTGGTTTTTCGAATAGATATTAGGAAAATTAGAAAAAATCCTCTGAAGTCAATTTCGTGTTATCGCGCTTACGATTATTTCACAAAAAAGTAGATTTTGAACTTTTTTTTTCTTATGCCCTTTTTGATTTAAGGTGACGATATGTAATATGACGTAAAACTGAATTTTTGTTATTACGTTTCTTCGTTTTTTTTATCGTTATGGTATAAAATTGATATCAAATTTAATTTTTTTTTTTAACTTTTTAGATTGTCCAGTTATTTTTACAAAATCCAGGTGAATTTTTTACATTGTCCAGTTATTTGAATATTGAGTTCTGGCAACCCTATTTGTATTGCATAAAATAAAAACAGTTTAGAATTTAAAAATGGCTAAAATAAATTTTAAGTTGTAAGTTGTATTAATTTTTGTATGTTTTTATTAAAGTTTTTTACAAAACTGAAAACGAGAGAGAAAAACCTAAAGCCTGTAAATAAATGTATGTACACTGTTTACCACAGTTTTTTTAAAGTACTTTAACAACAATATTGTAAATTACAGTTTGATGTACATATGTATGTATTTTGTTGTTGTGGTTTTGTAAATCGTGGTAGGTATGTATATGTAGTATAGCCATAAGATCTGCTAGATCTACAAAGCTGGTTATCTTGTGGACCATAATATGGTTGTCGGTGAGAATAACATGGTTAAATTAAACATAATATGTTAACAATTGTCTTTTAAAATAGTGTTGCTTGAGGTGACTATGTTTAAACATGGCTTTTCTCTGCGTGTATGCTTCTTGCAGGAAATGCTTTCTGTTTTACAGAAATATTGTCTTTGCGCAAGTTTGACTTTTCTATTGAAAATATACTTTCAGAGATCACATGGTGGTTATGGTTGTGCCACCAAAAGCCTCGGGAAGGCATTTCCTGAAAATCCCACAAGTGGGCTGATTTATGACCACTTGTGAGAGTGTTCGACCTGAGAGATGCGCATTCCTAGTTGCAGTTGCTACTCAACAGGTGCTGCTAGCATTTTTCCAAAAGCAGTGGAGTGTGTTATCTTCCAAGATTATGCACTCAAAATGCTGACCTGTTTGTCACCCAGTGGGTAAGATCCGCCATGGTTGAAGCTCTAGTGCAGGTGGCCATGCAAATCGTTTACACAGCCCATATTGATTAGATGAATACGTCAATTAACAAATTGCAGCAAAACATCTAGCAAGACTTCATAAATTAAATGCATTCACAAAAATTTACTGTTTTTTGTGGATTGTCAGCCACTGACTTTATCGTGTGCTAAAGATAAATTTCTTTCGATGAAATAAATCAAGCACATAATTCTGATTGTGTGCTTGGGGAGGCTAGCTGGTAGCAAGCTAGTTTATCAGTACGGGGGTCACAGGTTCGATTCCCGCCAGAGACTCTGGTCTCCTGCAGAAAGATTTAGAGACTACAGCCATTCGGAGACAAATTTTGCCAACAACAATAGGTACTAAGTTACATGGATGACAAAAAAACCAATGTTTGCCGAAAATGTCAAATTTTGACCCCCTCTAACTCAGAAACTTTTTGACCGATCTTGTTGAAAATTTGTGTTTTAAATATCTAATAGGACTAACCTTGGTGCAAATTTCTTCCAAATCGGAAGACATCGATTTCAAAATTGGGTCACTTGACATCAAGTCCCTAATATGTATACCTTATTTATGATTTTAAGACGGTTGGTACGAATTTGTACCAGCTCTAGAGACTAATAATGCAATAGTGTACCGGCCCCGCTATAATCTCCCCACTATTGGAGAGCCACATTTCCTTACCAGAATGTTTTCACAGTAGGGCTTTAACATGTTGCATACACAAATATTCAAATAACATTGCAATTCGAAAGCGGTCCCGAAATTGTTAAGTTCATGGTTTTTGCAAACAATTAAAAAACTCTTAAACTCGTGGAATTTTCCTTCAAAGAGAGAAAAACTTCATTTAATTCATACATTTTTAATTAAAATGAAGGCAACCTTTTGTTGAATCAAAATGAAAATCTTGATAAGAAGAAATCAATATTTTAAAATTTGAATAATTCTATCGCTTCATTTTGCCCACTGTGTTATAGCAGATACTGTTTTTTCTTCTTCTAATTTTTAATAAAAAAAACCAAATGCGTGGGTTTTTTCTCTGTTCTTTAATTACAATAACTAAATGCAATAAAATCTAATTAAAACCAAACATTTTTCTTTATTCTAAAACAAACTTCATACAATTTTTAAATAAAATTATAAAATAAATAAATTGCCAAGCAGTAGCTTGAAAATTTATCATTAAATTTAATCTTTTAAAAACTCCCACTTGCAGTAAAACAAAAAAAATAAAAATTAAATGTTCAGAAATATAGAAAATTAAAAAAAAGACTAACGATAATTGGTAAATATTTGCAAAACTTCGAGGACAAAGATGGGTAGACATGACACTTGAATGATCATGTTTACAGACTATTAAAATACAACAAGAAAGCTAACGTTCGAAAATGAGTGGAGCAAAATACGGCAGACAGTAACGAACAGTTTCTAAAGATTAACTAACTGACTTAATTTATGTTAATTAATTCACTTTTAAGGACCAAAAAATACTGAAAAAAATAAAAAAAAAAAAACAAAAAACTTTAACGCAAAATCAAAATGAAATGCTTCAACAGAATTTAAAGATGGAAAAAAGATGATGCGGATGACAAAATAACAATATTGTACGAGTATGTAGAGTTTGTATGTAAGTACTCCAAATATACATATAATACATATATATATGAACTTATTTATGTATATGCGATTGTATATATGTAGGTCTTTTTGGCATGGATATGTAGCCAAATGTTATGTGATTGTTGGTAAGGAGAAAAACTAATTTTCGTTTTAAACCCTCTATTTTTATTTAAGTATTTACTATCTGTGTGGTGCCGGCGCTGCTCGGTATTTTCTTAATAAAAAAAAAAAATTAAATACTGAAAATTGTGTTTATAACAACCCCAGCATGTCAAAATTTCATCAGAAAACTTATTTGTGTTTAAAAAATATATTTTTTGAACTTCAGTCCAATCGCAACATGAAGAAAAAAAAAATTAAATATCACGACAACAGCGCCACCTATCGGGCTCCCTATAAAAATAACTTATTGCCCAAGTTTGGTGCCAATCGGTCCAGCGGTTCTTGAGTTTAAGGAGCACCAAGTATGTGCGTTTTTATATACATACATATGTATATACACGCAGAGAAAAAAGTGTTTAAATATGGTCACCTCCAACAAACTATTTTTAAAGAAACATATTATGGTTAATATAACCATATTATTGTCACCTACAACCATATTATGGTTGCATTAGTCCTCCATCAAAAAGCCACAACCATATTATGGTTTCCCTTAAACATGCCGCTGTTGCCCTGCAAAACAAGGAGATCAACTTTAGTCCTACACTAGACATATCGTCCAATCATGGAAATTCCGGCAGAGATAATGAAACACCATCTCATACTCCTCATCAGAATGACAACTTCTACACCCAGTGACCCGTTATGACCGCTATCATTGTCCATATCTGGTCACTACCGAAACCAAGCACAGCGCAGGTATTCCACTCTGCCATCTCTTCTGAGCCTTTCTGTACATCTTATGTCTAATGAGAGTCTTATAGTGAGCCACATGTCGTCCAAGAGACAGTCCTGTTTGGGCAATCCGTCTACAGTTTGGTTCCCTGACCACCCACTGTGCTCTTGTACCCATGACAGTGTTCTCATTTAGAGACATCCGGCATTCCAGAGTTAACATAGATGTCTTGAAGACATCACCCAGAGCTGCAATGGCAGCCTTGCTATTCGTAAATATATTATCTCTCGAGATATCCCCGCCTTATGGTAGAGACTTCCGCCTGCAAAACACCGCTGACCTTTATACCGAATTCCTCGATGGAATTCCTCACTATGGAACCTTATGACGGGTTCCAAAGGTCGCGTATTTTCGAACGGCTCATCATCTTAGAACCATCAGTATGGAACCTTATGACGGGGTCCAAAGGTCGCGTATTTTCGTACGGCTCATCAGCATTGCCCTGATTAACTGGGAATAAAGCACCGAAAAAGGGTTCCGGAGCACAATAGCTCAGTTCCGCCAGGTCACATCATTCGCGCAGAGTGACCCTGGCATGGTCATAGTAGTCCATACCCCACCGCCCCTAGCCAACCCGCGGAAATTAGAAACAACTGTTTGGCCATAATGTCAACTGACCACCAGTTAAATATAGTGAACAGTGTCTTCGTCGAAGTCATTTCGTAATCATCTACGCAACCAATCAGTATACTTTCTCAAGCATCCGACAGTACCACCACCTAAGTAACTAATGAAGGCCACCACACTTTGACCCCACAGAAGAAGATCCATTCAACGCCCCTGGCTGGGGCCAATGCCCTAGTTCCTCCCCACAGATCCCTTGCAGGTGTATGCTTTATTAACATCTCAGCGGGCAGTCGTGTAATGACCGTATATTGGTACCCTAATTAATAAAAATTTCTTTATTTTTATTACTGAAGATGTTTCCCGAAGGGTTACGAAATATTGATACATAAAAATTATTTATTTATTTATTAAAAAACTAAGGCCTTGAGCTAAATTATTCGCTTACTTATTGAAAACAAAAAGGTCGAAAAAACATACATAATAATCTCACACAATATTGAAAACCGGCTCCAGTTATTAACAAAAAAACAGTCCACTTAATGCTCTAAATATAAATTAATAAAAATAAATTTAAAGGCAGACCGTCGGGTTTCTTAATTATTTTAATAACCTTTTTAATATGGGTTTTGAAAACAAGTAAAAAATATTTTTTTGGAAAAATTTGTTACTTGAAAGTAACTGCAGCAGAATTTTTATTTTATTTTGATATTTTAATTATCATTAAATTATTTTTATGAAGAAAGGAATTTTACAACATGAAATTAATTCAAATTAATTGATAATTTTTCTTTCTTGACTGCCGCGGGAATCGAACCCAGACTTTCACAGACATTTTACCCTTCAATTGCAACTGAAACATGTAATAATATTATAATTAATGTATTAAAGTTATAAATAAAGTAACACCAATTGCTTTTTGCACTAAAGCAATTCTTTAGAAAATCTACATATGAACTTGCTTATATTAAAGAAATAGTTTCTCCCCTCACCAATAAATTCAAAACACAACAACAACTAATACATAGAATATTAAGTTCTTTGTCAAGTTAACAATGTTATTTTTCTTTTTTAATTTTTAGTTTGAAAATGTTTCATTAACTGATTGCAAAGCATTAATTTGAATATGCCAATACTACAACAAACTTATACAAGCGCACACAGCTACACAAACACATGGCTTTTAAGCCGAATAGCCAGACAGACACCCAACCAGATCTTAGCATTCATACTTAGATTGTTTAGGGTGACTTCAATATCTCTAACCCGTCAGTGAATGTCACTCAGCCAGTCATTATTAAAGTACACGAGAGTATAGCGAGCGCATTTTATGCTCGTATACTTGATGTTGTGCATTTGTGGCACGATGATGTTTGTAAACATCAATTAAAATTAACAAGAAAATGTTGTTGGAATTACTCTTTAGTGGTCAAAATGTTAAACTTATCGCAAAAATTTCCAACACATTTGCATAAAGATGTGAACGCGTATGTCATGTTTAAAGCCACAAAAGAATGTTCACTAGCTCCCTCTCTAAATCGACTACTTCTGCTACGTTTACTTAAGCCAAAAAAAAAAATTCTAAACTGCTACATACAACATACGAATAATGGAAGTATGTACACACCTTCTCTTCTTGGGCAATGGACTAACTCACTCACTGATAAAGAGCGATGATGATGGTTTGTTTTAGAGATTTGCTAAAATGTTGTTGCATGCTCATATCCCGACAAACCCATAGAACAAACAATATGAGGATGATGTTCATGATGGTGGTGATGGAGCTGGACATGGGCAGTGTCGTGTACCTTAAGCAAGATACATCGACAACGTAGATGATAATGCTGCTGCTGACTACGACATCAGCAACAAAAGACTGCCACAGATAATCTGCATATTGAGTTAATTGCACGGAAGTAATGAAGTTTATGTTTAAATAAAATTTTCATCTAAAGTGAGAGAGTCGATGTTTAACATACGTTTAACCAAATCCTCAACATACAGTCTGCTTAATTTTTTTTTTTTTTTTTTTGTAAACATTCTTGCAGTTTGGATGATGCAGTAGATGCTTTTGGATACTTAAGTATGTCGTCGATGATGAGGATAAAGATGACGTTGTTGCTTAGTGTTGATGTGTTCTTAAATGTAGAGAAGTTACAAGAAAAAGTTGTGATTCTATCAAATGTTTTTATTTAAACTTTTAGTTTTTTTTTTTCGTAGATTTTATAGAACGCGATAGTGCTGAGTATCATGTTTGGTTTTCCTTAATGCTTTTGTTTCAACTAAGACTTTTTTAAAGCCCTGCCCGCGAAAATGAAGGTATAAGTAGTTAATGTAATGTTATGGGTCTTTTTTAAAGTTATACGAGTACATGTAGAAAAAAAATATATACTAATACACAGTGCGAACATTTTAAATGGTCAATTCCTTTTTATATACCCACACCACAATAGTGAAGGGGGTATTATGCATTTGTGCTGATGTGGGTAACATCTGTAAATATTGGTCCTGGACCCACCTTAGGACGATCTAACTATGTTCGTCCGTCTGGCTGGCTGGCCCATGTAACCTTGAATTTTATGAATATTGGCACATCGGGTCTTTGTGCTCGATTAAACGATTAATCGATATTTGGCATTTTTAACTTATTAAAATTTTTTGATTAATCGAATAATTCTAAATCCAGAATTTTTAAAAATTACGAGATTTTTTTTTCGATAATTTGAGAAAAAAAATAAGTACTTGAGTTGTTTATTTACCCTTTTTTTAATAAAACTTGTCAATGTAGCTCCAAATTGTTGCTTCACTTTTGGGCACTAATGGTGTTTTCTTTTCTACAAAAAATGTCACATTTTAATTAAAAAAATGCAATTTGATGTTCGTTTCTTAAAAATGCTCTGCTCTCTAAAAGGGCAGCGTGTTTTATTCTAAAAAAATTCACCCTTAAATGTCATAAGGCATTGCACTTTACGCCCCGTATACCTAAATCGAGGGTGTTGATAGTGCCCTGTAAAAATATGGCTTCTGTTTATATATATAAAGTTACCAGACGATGTTGGGGAAAAATCGCCTTTAATCAGGACAGTAAAAATTTCAAGTTTTAATGGTTATTTTTTCTTTATTTTATAGTAAAAACAAAACAAAGTATTACATTGTTAATGGCAGGGCCGAAAAAAGTACTAACTTGCGAAGAAATTACCGTACGCAAACATTAATGTACTGTTTAAAATTAACAGGCGATTGATTATGTAGCAAAATTTATATAAAAAGCACTCAGTCCATCGCCTGTCATTTGAGCACATAAGAGCAGTATTCATAAACCATTTATTTAAATTTTAAATGTGTTTGAAGAAGCTAATTTTTATTTTGGAAAATTTTTTGTGCCGAAAAACTTTGGAGTCGGAGTCGCGAGTTCTTGTGGGTACTACGACTTCGACTCCGGCACAAAAACCTCAACTCCGACTCTTCAACTTAATGGTAGGCTGTCAGTGATATAAAATTAAATGGATTCGGTGTTATAAAAACTTGATATTAATAAATCTGGCAAAGGTATTTTCCTGTTTACATATTTTATGAAAAACAAACTAAGGAAATTGGAATTTCATCATTCATTTTGTTAATTTATTTATTTATTTAATATCGATCTTTTAAGAAATTTGGGTTTATGTATATTTTTTTATATATTGAAGAACAAACCTTTTGTCAGCTGTTAAAAACCGGGCGATCCATTTTTGTGTTTTGTTCTCGTCAAATAAAAAATTGCACTATTACAGGTTCGGCAAAACATTTTATACATGCACCTTTTAAAATTTGGTATTTTTTTGTAGAAAAGAAAACACCATAAGATTTTAAAAGACTCAATATAACTTTGCATTTTTGGAAACTCTCTACAGAATCGATCGAAATATGTATCTTGCTTAAAATATTTATTCATTCGACCACTTGTAGCCCCCTTTGATTTTGTTGGTGGAGCAGCTTCTTCAAGAATTATGTTATAGTCACTGTGCAAGTGGTTAATTAGTGAAGTTATTGAAGAACATTTACGTTAATACATTTTTGGACACCTGTTACATTAAGCATTATTAAATCTATCCTTCGTACAATATTTTTAAATCAAACTCATTTCAAAGATATAAAAGTACGAGCCCGTATGTTGGGGCGTGATCTAGAAATCAAATTGGAGTGGATTAAAATCGAGCAAATTTTAAAAACGATCGTGTAATGAAAGTTAATAAAAATATTCCATTTTATATATTTCATTCCTTAAGTAAATATCATTTTTGCAGGAACAACATATAAAACCACGAACAACTTCCTAGAACATTTCCAATAAATTAATACAATTTGAGTTAAAAAACCTTTGAAAATATTTAACAAAAATAATAAAGCTAAATTACTCACTAAACAAGACTGTTTTTTTTTCAATTCCAACGGACACCTACATTTGGTTTCTTTATTCGACTTAAAACTTTAAAAAAATTATTCATTTATCAGAAATACTATATACATATTGTTATCAGGGAAACCAGAAATATCCTCTAAAAACACGTTTTATGCGCATTAAATTTGCAGTAAAAACTGAAAATGGTTAAAAATATGCCCCAAAAAATTCAAAAATTGCTAGTTTAAAAACAAAAATATACAACAATTTAATAACAGTTCTATTTAATAAAAACAATTTTAAAATTATAACCGGTAAAGCCCAAACACTTTAGTATTTACAAACGAATTTTCAAGATTTTACCCCATTTGGAAAGGATAAGCAGAGCTAACCTAAAAAAACGGCTAGCACCACTGGATTCAGAAACAATCAAGAAACATTGTAAATGAATTTAAAAAATTATAATGCACTATTTTTTAAAACAAAGTTGCTGTTATAAAGACTGTAATGCAAAAATATTACTTTTTGCGATAATCGGGGGTTGCGGAAATTGAGGGCGCACTGTTATTGCAAGTAAATGTAATAAGGTTTAATTTCAAAATATCAGCTACAGCCCTTCTTACATGACATGTTTTTTTTTCATCGGTTTTGTCAAAAACAATATTTAAAGATACTGATAACAATATTTTTGGTTTTAATAGTTTTGTTTTGCAAATCTATTTGCATCACATGCCTGCATATCTACAATTTCTCCAGTTTTCAATAAACTTCGTGTTTAAAAAAATAAAGCGATGTGCATTGAGAATAAATTTTCTTCTCATTACAAATGAATTTAAACCGAAAAAATAGCAGAAGCGAAAAAAAAACTTCGGGAAATTTTTAATCCTAACTGGATTAATTATTTATTTTTAACCAGTTTGATCTCTCTTGAGTCGCTCTTGTGAATTTTCTGATACAGCCGGACGAAAATCGCTAGATCGCCTTAAAATTTCCCTTAAATGACCGACGATTATATTAATTAATATGTTACAAAGCCAATAAAGAAATCAATATTTCCCCATGTTTTTGATGGTCGGTATAAAAACAGAAAAAAACACTTACCAAAGTTTTATTTCGATAGTAAGCCGCTATCAAGCACAGCTCACGTGAGTCCATTAACTAGTTCCAGTTGAACTAAACGCAGAAGGACCTAAAAAGAAAAAAAGTTAGAAGATTAAGTAAAATATATTTTCAGTACATTAAAAAATGAAGTATTCAGAAATCAATTCCAATCGAAAGTTGAAGTAATTCCAAGGCGAATTTATTTAGGTGACCTACGAGTCATGCAGGCAGTCTCTTTCTTTTGTATGTAGTTTAACCCTAGAAAGATAAGGTACGTCTGCGAGTCGTACGCTTTTTCAATTTTGTGCTCTTACTGTCACATTTTTAAACATACAACTTTCTCAAGTTCAATTATCTCAGTTGTTAGCAGCACCTAGTTGGTGGTGGCAGTTTTTATGTTGTAAGTTTGAATTTTTTTTTAGAAATAAACACAAAATATGTCTGAGAGACGTATCGTTATCTTCAGTGTTACTTTTATAGCGAAGATAACTTTATGTTTTGGTTGAATTTTAAGGTATTGTTTGAAAAAGGTGTTGTAAGCGCGGCTTGGACGAGGCAGAAATTAGCGCTATTTTGCAAAGCGTGTTCGAGGACTCGGTTTCATAGATGAATTATTGGAGGATAGTCTTCAAAGTGATGTAGAAGATGAGCTTTTGACATCCTTGAGCCTGACGAGAATATACCACCGATTCAGGAAAATCCTCTAGAACTTGAACATTTTACTACTTCTTCCGATAGCTGCACAGAAAGAAAAACTCTCGGCATAAATCAAGTTTTTTATGACTACTTTAAGTACGAGTCGTACTCAAAAATTCAAGTACGAATAACACTAAAACGTACTCAAAACAATCCTAAATGGGATTACTTTCGAAAATCAATCCCGGAATTTCTTGAAATAAGTATAAAATTCTTAAATCAAGTAAAAAAAAAGATTAAACTTTTCGTTAGTAGGGCCACTCTGAGAGTAAAATTACAAAATGAGGGATTTAATCCCATAAAACTATTAGTCTCATCTCTCAGCATTGCATTCTATTATGCGTGCATACGTGTGTGTTTTTCATAGTTTTTTGTATATTTACATTGTAAATTTTACAACAACACAACACAAGTTTGGGAAAAAACGATTTGCTTATTGTGTGTAGAAAAAACAGAACGAGAAGAAAAACATACAAATATTATTTTATGTTTAACCCTCCGGCTTGCGCGTGTTTTGATTATCTTTACACATTGAAAAAGTCTGGCCAGACTCATATGCACCACGAAAGGTTAAAAAGTAAATTTGAACTCTTGCTTCTCATTTAGTTTATATAATTAAATAAGTACATTAGAATTCTAAAATAAAAACCATATCGGGCATGGTGTTGGTGTTTTATCCTTCTGTACGGTGTAATACGGGTAAGTAAATCAATCAATATCATTTTTTCTTTGTAATTTCTTTTTTTTTTTGTTTTTTTCAATCATGAATTCGGGATAAAATCAACTTTATATTACTTGAATCATGCTCATTTTGAGATTGATTCAATCTTAGTTTTACTTAAATGAATCTCATTTTCGGATTATTTGAGGTACGAGTTCGGATTAAAACAATTTTATAATTTTTGAATGAAGTGCATTTTGAGATTGATTCAATCTTAGTTTTACTTAAATCAATCTCATTTTCGGATTATTTAAGGTACGAAATCGGGACTGAGTATGGATAATTTAAGTATTTTGGGATTAAAAATCCGTACTTGAAACAATCTTTCTGTACTTGATAAAAGAAAATCCGTACTCACCGTACTATTAATACCGCTTCGGATTGATTTGAGTACGGATGGATTGATTTTTCTTTTGAGTGTGCGTTATTACGATATCTCGACCCACTTTAAGAAGTAAAAGTAAGTGGGCTACATCGAAGGGTCAAAGTGATGGCCGAGTTTCTTCAATGAATACAGTTCGTACGGCAAGAGGATCAACTCGGGAATGCAAATCACTGTACGACCCAATTTTATGCTTCGATATTTTTTACTACCGAAATAATTTCGGAAATTGTTGAATGGACCAGTGCCGAAATTTCCATAAATTGTTCAATTTAAAGGCTAGAACTCCCTATTTTATCGAAAACTTTGACCGACAACATTGAACAAATTTTAAAAGATGCAGTAACCCATGATTGAGGTTGTAGTGGAGAACAGCGTGAATCAAGAAAGAGATTATACAGTGGCTTCTGTACATCAGAAATTAAACTTGTGTCCAAAATGGTATGTGTCAAATGCGGTATACCTGTTTGTGGCGACCACATAACTTAAATTTGTAAATCATGCACATAATGTTATTCGAATTATTTTTTTTTTTTGGTTTAAATTTGAAATTTATTTGTATTATAATTTTCTGTTTATAAATTATATTTTTTTTAAAAGAAATAGAACAAATAAATGTTTTCAACAATAAAATTGATCATTATTATTTTCGGTGATATCTTTTAAAGGATAGAAACAAGCATACGTCTTTCAGACGTGTATTTATCTTTTCAGTGCAAACGAAAACCGTTATCTTTTTGGGTTAAATATATGAATTCTGTAATAAAACTACATACATACCAAAAACGGACAGCCAGCATAACTCTCTCTGATGCATATATTTTATGAATGTTCCTAGAGTTTTCCCGTAATTTGTTTCTCCAAAAAAACAAAAATTTAATTTACAGAAGCTAAATCAAGTTTGATCGGAATTGCAACTAAGAAATTGAACCAATTTCAATAGAATTTTGTGGTAGACCTGATTATTTGTAAACAAAATTATAAAAATAAATTGCGGTGTAATTTTGATTTCATTATAAAAAAGTTAAATAACATTCGGTCTTTATGAATAGAGAATTTGTTTGTATATCAATTTATTTTGTTCAGTGTATTTGAAGTTTGATGCTGCATTTCATCTTAATTCTTTTACAATTTGGTCAAAATGTCGATCGAATGGTCGCCGTCGGTTTTTTTGTTCGGTAGTTTTCTTTAGATATCAAATTCAAAAAATCAGTAGTGTGTTGTTGTTGTTGTAGTAGCTGAAGTTGTTATTGTTGTTAAAGTACTTTGCGGGAAACTAACATGTTTTGAAGCGTTAATGAGCCACATCTTAAAACAAGATAAACAAATTTTGTATCTTCTCTCAGATTGTTTCAATATTAACTTCAAGCAAAATTAAAAAAAAAAAACATTAAAAAAGTTACAAAAAAAGAAATAAACTTTAATAATGATTGGCAAGTTTCATTTAAAAACATCACTTTCTATATGACACCTTTTGTGATTTTTTTTTACAATATCTTAAGGATTCAAAAATTTAATTATGTATATGCCAAAAAAGGGGAAAATAAATTATTGTTATTAAACAGGACAAGTTTTTGAAAATGTTTGCTTGACAAGTAAGTTTTTGCACAATGAGCAAGATTTATTGAAAAACACTTATTGGCATAAAAGTGCATATTTTGTTTTTCTTTAAGGGACAACTTAATTTTTGCCCCACTACTAACATTAACAGCCTGGCCCACAATGTCGATCGACAACTTAAGCGAGCGATAACAAGTCACTCATTATCGACCTCTTAAGGGTTCTGAACACGGTCAAGCATTTCTCATCAAGCTCTAAAGTAGAATTAGTTAAAATGTGTTTGTGTGTATGCCACCGACAATGCTGGATGGAAAATCAAAAAGTTAGATATGACGGCGAATATAACGTCCAGAACACGTACACGAGTGAATTCACCGTGACGTCAAGCATTTTGGCCGTGTACAGACCCCTTTAAGCGGACAGAGTTTGCGTTTCTAACGTAATCCATTTATTCATTGTCAAATTACTGTAAAGCAGCATCATTCCACATATAAAACGCTAGTTTGAAAATAAAAATTGGCAATATATGTTTCACACTTTTTCAATAATTTTAACAACTTCTTTAACGGAGACACATTGGCTTGCTATTACACCTGTTTCAATTTCACAATCAAAGGATTGTGAACAACCTTTCCACCTGAGAGATCAAGACCGCCGTAACAAGCAATACATGTACATAGATTAAGCCATACAAATACAACCCTGCGCTTGAAACAAAGCAGAATACAAGACAAATTGGTAAACAATAAACAAACAAAGCAGTAAACAATATATGTGACCTTCTCCGAGAAAAGGGGCCTAGAGTGTCAAAAAACGGGTTTGGACTTAAGAGTGGTTTATGGTTCCTAAAAGGGCGTTTTTCTCTTAACTTAATTTTCACAAACTAGGTCCCTTTTCTCGATGAAGGTCACATATATAGAATAGAATTTTGTGAAAAATATTTTATGTTTTATGAAATTGAATTATAAAAAAATTATTTAGTGTGGGTGCGAAAAGAAAAAATTCGTTAAATATTTTAACAAAATTCCTCTGTCGACAACCACAACACAAGTGACTGATTTTGACATTGTGATCGCATAATATTTCTTCGTGGGCTGCAAATTTTTATGAAAACTATTACATACGTCGCTTGCAATGTCGTGCTGAAAATTGTTAGTGGGCCGCAAATCAGCTGTTTGTCGTTGAAAATGCAAACGGGCGATAGCGGTCGACATCGTGGGCCAGGGTGTAAGTGATTATTTAGATATATTTGATTGATTTTTTCGATTTCGATTAAAATTTTTCCAGTAGTATATAAACCCAATTTTATTTATTTAAACGGATTTTGTGATTATTAATGAATATCAATTTTTTTTAACGAAATTTATATTTTTATGAGTCTACTATAAGTGTTATTTAAAGCCCATAAAGCACCTAAAATAATGCTAAATTCATGTATAATATTAATAGATCAGGGGTTGGGTAGGATTTGGCAAGAATTATTGTGTAACTGATCGTCGAAATACATGTTTTTTAATATATTATAGATGTATAATTCTAGTCTTATATTTCATAAAAAAACTGTTTCTGGGATTTGCCCATATGTTTTTGATTCAATGTTTTTTTTTTATAAAAATCGAACAATAATTGTCAAGGCCCATCTATCAGGGGCCTGATTCTGGCAGTCGTGATCGAGTAATTTCTCGATTCGAAAGCAATTTATTATTTAATTATTTCAGTCAATACTGAACGAATCGGAATAATTTTTTCAGTGTTATAAAGCATTAATTTTAGTTCCACAATACTGAAAAAATAATTTCGATTCGTTAAGTATCGACTGAAATAAAATTGCTTTCGAATCGAGGAAGTACTCGATCACGACTGCCAGAATTAGGCCCCAGGTCTGCTTACTTGTACAAAAACAAAAAACGATTCTTTTTAGTTGTCAAAAATTTACTACGCCATATACAAAGCAAAAGGAAAAAACGTGTATGTGTCGCATACCATAAACGTATACATGCACATGTAAACAACTTTTGACAACTAAAAAGAACATAAACAATGATCATCAGGCTTCTTGCGCAGACCTTTTCAATGGACCTTGATAATTGTTTTCAAAAAATTAAATTTTGAGTTGTCCGATTTTTTTGACGATTTTTCGAAACGATAAAGACGATTTTTTTATTTTTTCTCAGGAAACTTACGATTTCCTCACAAATTTATCTGGCAGCCCTGACCGTGACACTGTTGAGATCTGACAATTCTTAAATTGCACCGTCTCAATGGCAAAATTGTACCAAATTGTTCCAAAATTTTGCTATAAAATAAAAAATCATGCATAGTAACACCCAATTTTCATGAGGATTTTTTCCCTATTTTTGAAACATGTCTTTTTAGTTTGATAGCGAGCGGAAGAGAGAAATCAGCCGGGTAGAAAAAAAGAGTGTTTTTTTATTTCAAAGTAAAAATTGCTTATTAAAATATAAAAAGATAAAAAATTAAATTTAAAAAGAAGACGTGTATTTTAAATCATCGTTAAAATTGGGAGTAAGAATTCTTTACAAATTTTTTTAATTAAAAACAAAAACAAAACGAGTAAGAAGTTCTAGTCCGTCAAGCCCAAGCATTTGATACTCTACACCACATTATATTTTCGAGAGTGAGACCAATGGGCAATCATGGACCCGCCAGAACAAAATTATGTTATGAGGTTAAGATTTATGTAAAGCTTTTGTGTCGACTATTATTAAGATACATATCTTCATCTATATAAGATTCGTTTGCCTTTAAAAGATTTTAGGAATAAGGTATATATGGGACCTATGGTTAATTTTGGATCCACCAACGCAACATTTTGTCTTGACAAATTGGCTATCGTAAATGTAATTGTCGCCAATTTGTATATCAATACCAACATTTATACGGTAGTCATCAAATATGGACCGATTCCAATAGAAAATGGAAAGATTGCAATAAAATAAGTCTGGTTAAAATTTAATGTAAATGCCAATGTAATGTGATGGTTTGTAGGCACAAACACTATTCCGGAAAGAAGTATGGGGACACGTGCAATTGTAGACCGATTCTCAAACGTTTTTTTAGGTTTTTTCTCTATGAATTGAAACCTATGTTCAAAATTTCATCGAATTACCTTAAAAATTGCATTTACACATGCCAAGTCCATTTCGAAAAAATCAATACACCCACGTTTTTTACTAATACATTCAAATATTTCGTAATGGTAGCTCCAATGGCAGCAACTACCCATACATTTTTATTTTCCTATATGATTAACTCGGTAGCTGGTACTTTTTTAATTTGAAAAGTATACAAATTATCTCTAGTTGACGTATCAATGACATTTTGAAAATTTATTCGCAGGGGTATGAGTAAACAGAAAAGCAATTGCCATAAGATTGGACTATTTGGAACAATTTTTCTTTGGTAATGTGTATACAACAGTGGCATGCCACTACTTGCATGTGTAAAGACAGTTTTACGCAGAAGGCTATATGGACAGACAACCAGACAGCCAGCCGGATGGAGGGATATCGTTAAATCGATTCAGAAAGAATAATTTCGTAGTGTAACACACATCAGCGCAATCGCATAATACCCTCTCCTCTATTGAGTTGTGGGAATAAAAATTAAGAAAAAGCTAAAATTTGTCTATTTTTCTCTTTTTGCAAAGGCAGACAAAAATGTAGACTTTTGGTTATCAGTTTCACCAAAATAATCGACTAAAGTGGCAATTTGGAGACACTTAATTCTAGGCACCTACAAGGACACCGGTACATATACTTATGTTTATATGTAATTTATTTGTTAGTAAAATATCCGAACTTTAATAAACAATAATAAAATTGTTGGAAGTTCTGTTCACGTCTGTTATTAAAAATTTTATTATTGAAAAGAAAAGTGAGTTAATCCACCTCAACGAAATGATAAAACCTCGTGGGTATTTTTTTGAAATTGTACCAAAAAGGGATGAATTGTACCAGTGTACGAATGAAGTTTCGATTGTTCCAAATTTGGTACAATTGCACCACAAATCTATATCAGTGGACTGTATTAGTAAAAATGTGCTTTATTTGTTGTTGTTGTCATTTTTTAATTTAATTTTAATTTTTAATCTTCCTTGACGATAATTTTTTTGTATTTCTAGTCAAAAATTGACGTAATACTAACTGTTATAACTTTATCATAAACGTTTTTTGTATGCACATTATGGTACTTTCATGGATATTCCCACTTTTCCGGGAATAAATTAAGGGATTCCCGGGAAATTTTAACAAAAACTTTTTTTTAATTTTAGTAACTCAATGTGGGACTCGTCACTTCAATTATTTTATCCAACCAAATTTCACAACACATATCAAAATTTGTTGTAATTTAAGGCTGTGGTTCATAATAATTGACCGATCTTCACGAAGTTTTATTTCAAGTCATATCAACCTGTAATGGACTAAGTCTTACAGCATTAATTTTATTTAACGGTTTAAGGCGTACTAAAGTGTTTTCCGAGAGTTGGTTTTATGTGGGGCCTGTGATAAATTACGACTCGATCTTAACGAAATTTAGTGTTATGATTTCGAGTCATTATACCAAATATCACCAAGAAGGCATTATTCATTACGATTTTAGCCATTCTAACGTAATTGCCCGGAGTCATTTTTATATAGGGTCAAAGATATATTATTGACCGACCTTCTCAAAATTTGGTGGTAGGGTTGGTGGATATATAAAAGGGTATTGTTGAAATTTAATGACATAAAATGCACCCCACCACCCATTTATGTCAGTTTTTGTATACCTTCATTCACCACTGCTGTTTAAGGATATAAAATAAATATAATAAACGGAATTACATTTTGTGCGGGAGTTGCGGGATCCCAAGAAAATGATTTTTATCTCCCGCTTTTCTGGGAATCAAAAAAAAAGTTTTAAAAACAAAAAATTTAACGCACATCCATGTTTTATTTATTTATACCCTCCATCCACCACAAGTTGTTGAAGAGGGTAAACTAAGTTCGCATTCCGTGTGAAAATTTTATTGTATTCATCTACACAGGAAAAAATGTTGCACCAGTAAACGCATTAATCAAAAATAAAATGAGTTTTAATTTAAAATTTAATCAAGTGAATTAAATGTTTAATCAAGTGAATTAAACGTATAATCAAGTGAATTAAACGTTTAATTGATATTATTAATTTGTTTACTGGTGCAATTTAATATTGTCAATCAAACGTTTAACACACTTGATTTAACGTTTAATTCACTTGATTAAACGTTACATTCCCTTGATTACATTTATAATTAAAATTGATATTGTTTTTGATTAATGCGTTAACTGGTGCAAAATTTGTTTCTGTGTAACAGCCCATAAAGTTATACAGGGGTGTGCTGGAAATCGTAAACGCAAGAATTTGGAAGTTGTTTTTAATAAACTTTAAAACTAATTCTTATAATTTTTTGGTTTAAAACCATTTTAATAGGGAAATATTTGTTTAATATTTGTCATAAAATTCTTTTTTACAGAAATCTTATTTAAAAACGACTTATAAAATTCTTGCGTTTTACGTTTGCGATTTCCAGCACACCCCTGATATATTCTGGGTACTTGAGTATTTCTAAGTCGATTAAGCCATGCCCGTCTGTCTATCCATCTGTACACCTATTGAAATCACGCTTACTTTCGAATGACTCAAAAGAAAAGGACCCTATTAATGCCAAGTTGTTTGTTGTTCTCCTAAGCAGTTTGGGATTGAAGGCCAGCAACATCGGTTCAGTAAGATGAATCAAAATGGGGAACAACCACCCTTAAAAATTTATAATTTTGTTACAAAAACTAGCATAAATAATGGCGGAATGTATATGGGATTTTGCACAAAATCGTTCCATACGGCTAGAAATCAGACCACAATATTTTGTGAAGATCGGTCCATAACTTACAATAGGCCCCATATAAGGCCCACTCTCGAAAAGCACTGTAGTACGCCTAATACCATAGCAAATAATGCTATTGTAATAAATTTTGGTCTTTAACAGTTTTGTATAAACAGAAATAATACTGTTTAACTTCGTAAAGACCGGTTTCGGAAAACCGTTTAGTACGCGTAAAATCGTAATGGATAATGCTTTTGCTACGGTTCATCACTTACCACAGATCCGATTTAAAGCCCACTTCTGAAATATCCTAGCTTTCGGTGGAGGGTATCAAAGAACCGGCATAACCGAATTTATCACTCAAACTTGTTTTCGCATTTTTCAAACATATTTCTTAATATTTTCTCTTTTAAACCTTCTTGCATTCATATTCAAAATAATTTGTGTACACAAGAATTTGCCCTGTTAATAAGTCTTTAAAATGACAATTCGGTTTGTTAAGATTTGGTTTTAGCCACGAGTAATAAGAAAGACAACAAAAGTGTTTTTTAATCTTTAATAAGGACGTCATTTTAAATTGACACGTCTTTTATTTTTCATTTCTTTTTTTATTTTCTTCTTTTTTAAAATGTCTTATTAAATCTTTGATTTTGACCGTCTCGAAATCATTAAAACCTGTAGTTAAATTTAAGAAATCAAAGACACAATTTCGAGCAGATTTTGTGTGTCAAAAAGAGTGTCAAATGACACATTTTTAAATAAAGATCAATTCAAATTAACGAAATTTTCTCCCCTTAAAAAAAACAACGAAATTAACCAGATTTTTATGTCTGTTTTGGAATATACAATTTAACATGTGTTTGAATGACATTTAAATTTAAATTTAAATTTTTTTTTCTTTTTTTGTATTCAAACAACAAAAAAGGATTACTGTGAGTCAAATATATTTGATTTAAATGAAACGCAGGTCTTTGGATAAAAATCATTTTAATTTTTACGAAATCTTCTTTAAGCTTTGTGCACTCCTTTCGTCGATACATTTCATCTGGCTTTGGAAACAAAAAATATTCACTCGGGGCTAAATTCGGAGAACACGATAGATGATGGAGAAATTTGAAGCCTAATTCATGGATTTTTAGA
This sequence comes from Pollenia labialis, assembly GCA_949318255.1. Lineage (NCBI taxonomy): Eukaryota > Metazoa > Arthropoda > Insecta > Diptera > Polleniidae > Pollenia > Pollenia labialis. The sequence goes on from OX439140.1 coordinate 74,190,133, forward strand.
AAAGGATGCTTAATGACAACACGAAATTCGATTTTAGCCATTTTCTCCTCAAATCATGAGGAGGACTGCTGTAAAACACAAACTAAATGACGCAGGTTATTAAAATATTGACAGTAGTCAACTGATATATCGAGCCTTTGGTGCAATATCGTAGTAACTCAAAATTTGAATTTTTTGAGCTGGGTATGCAGAAATGATCTTTGGGGAAATATCTATCTAAAGAAAAAAAGATTATGATTCCATCTCTAACTGTTCAGATTTTACAGCTAAAAATGTCTTTATTGCCTCTAGCTATTTCCAAACATATTGATATTAATATAAAAAAAATATTTAATATTATAAATAATTGTTCACCTTTTTTTAATTACAAAACATTCCTCTTTATTTAAAAACTTGTAAAAACATAACTTTAGTAAACAAAAATGCTATCAAAAATATGGCTGAAAACTTCAAATGCATTTTTCTTTGTTCACGATTTTTTGAATTACTACGGTATTGCACCAAAGGCTCGATATGTCTATTGATATTGCTCTTTCAATATATATCAAGGCGAATTCATAAAGCTGACTATCATGTGATAGAGTTATACAGCTATCCCATTTTTTTAAATACTATGTATTTTGTTTTTGTGAAAAGTTAGAGTGAATGTCAAAATTATTTGTGGAAAATATAAAAAAGGAAATTTTTTTTGTTTATAAAATATACACAATTGCTTTAGAATCTCTTTCCTCTTTTGCAAATTAATTGTGGCTCCTCTTATTCCTTACGCATTTCTAATTTCTTTTGTTTATGTTTTAGATTCACTTTCTTATTTTATAAAATTTAAATAAGTTTTTTTCAAGTTTTTAAATTTTCATTGAATATACATAAAATTTGAAAAAATAAACACTAAACAGATGTATTTAAAATGTCACCTGTATGAACTCGCCTTGATATATATTTAGGCTGCGAATTCAAAAAGTGAAAAAAACATTACCAGCCCTCGTATATAAAAAAAATACGCAGGCAACAAGTTTTACCTTTTGAGTAACATACATTAGCTGGTTTCATTTACCCCAAAATTTGTACAAATTTCTACTGGATTTTACTGAAATGCGTTCGCGTACACATAAATTTGCAAAAGAGAGCATATACTGAGAGAGTAAAGTGACCGTCGTCAGCAAAGAGCCTGCAAATTTTAACTGAACAAATTTTTGCCTGTAAAATCCAGTGGAAAACAAAAACATATGGTTCAAAATAGTAAAAAAGCAAAAAACATACAATTTGTCTACATTTTTAAAAAAAAAACATTTAAAAGAACAAAAACTGAATTTAGAGTGCAGCATAAACTTAAAACTAGTTTTCTAATAGGTATTTTTGAAAAGTAAAGTAAATTAAATTTAATATAAATAACATTGCATTAATATTTAATTTTAATAAACAAAAATATAAAAGCTTAATCATAAAGGGCCTTATTCATATAAAATATTTCAGATTAATAACAGGTTTCAATAGAAAATTTGTTTAATAAACCTCTTCTAAATTAATAATATTTTTTATGAATATGGGGGAAAGTTATTTTTAGTCTTTCATTCAGTAGTAGCATGAAGTAGTTTTCAAACTACTCCTTTAGTGCACTCCATTCAGTAGTAACATGGAGTACTTTTGAAAGTTACCATTTTAGTTAGTCTAAGGAGTAGTGACATGGAGTACTTTTGAAACTACCCCTCTAGTGTCCTCCATACTGTAGTGACATGGAGTACTTTAAAAACTAACCCACTTTAGTACTCCATGGAGTAGTTTAGGGACTACTTCGGTGGGTTATATGGTCACCTCCTAGGACATCGTAATGTTTGGAGTAGTTTTGGAGGACTCCTACTCCTTTATGGACTCTACTTTACGTGCATGTATGGACTACTCTCGTTATCTGTAGGGATATTATTCAGGGTACCGAATACCAAAAATCAAGTATTCATGTATTTTCGTATGTTATTTAACTAGAAACATAATTAAAAGTCATGTACAAACTAAACAAGTCTAAAAGCATCTTCAGAAATTCATTTAATAAATACATTTGCTACGAATTTATAATTATCAAAATGCAAGGCATCAAGTACCAAAAAACAATATAAACTGGGTAGTCTAAAGAAGACTTACTTTACAACACTAAGCTTTTTAGCGGTCATATGTTTGAATTTACCTGCCAGTTTTTGCAATTTTTCCATTCGTTTACTTTTTTGTGCAAGAGCCAGTTTTGAGAGTAAAATTTACATATTGCTCAACATTTACTCACCTTGATGTTCATAACAGAGCAACAATTTGTTTCGCAACCACACACATTTTCAATTAAAAACCGTGTGCAAATATTGCCCACAGAAAAATTACTTATTTTTTTTTTTATAAATATTTGGTTAAAAATATAAATGTAAAAATGTAATGATCGAAAAATGAAAGGAAAATATATGAAATACTTCGGGAAGAATGAAGATAGAAGAAACATTGTTTCTCCCATTGTGAACGAAGCTTAATTTCAACCGTAGTTTCCATATGAATTGCTTTTCATAAATAAGGATTTTGTATAAATTTAAGCAAATGCATTAACCGACATAAGGCGACCAACAAGCCACAACTTTAATTTTGCCCACAATGAGGGAGTGCCAAACGTACGGATTTCCTTAAATCAAATGCAGACGGCTAGCCTTAAGTACGGATTATTCAAGTGCCCTGTACTTATGAACCAAAAACAGGATTGACTTAAGTTAAAGTTAATCTCAAACTGTGCTTGATTCAAGAATTTCTAAGTTGGGTTAATTGCGAATTCTTGCTTGAAATAATTCAAAACTTATGGTGTTTTCTTTTCTACAAAAAGTGTCACATTTTCGCTAAAAGGGCTGCGTGTTGTATTCTAAAAAAATTCACCCTTTGTCATAAGGCATTGCACTTTACGCCCCGTATACATCGAAAGTGTTGATAATGCCCTGTAAAGAGATTGCTTCGGTTTATGTATGGGGTTACCAGACGAAGTTGGGAAAAAATTGCCTCTAATCAGGACAGTAAAAATGTTAAGTTTTAATAGTTATTTGTTCTATTATTTTATAGTAAAAACAAAAGAAAGCATTACATTGTTAATGGTAGGTTGTCAGTGACATAAAATTTAAATGGATTCGGTGCTATAAAATTGTTTTTGAAAAAAAGAAACGTCAAATCAAGAAATCGTAAAAACTTGGGGTCAATAAATCGGCAATCTGGCAAAGGTATTTTCTTGTTTACATATTTTATGAAAAATAAACTAAAGAAATTGGAATTTCGTCATTCATTTTGTTCATTTATTTATTTATTTAATATCATTCTATTAACAAATTTGGGTTTATGTATACTTTTTTATATATTGAAGAACAAACTTTTTGCCAGCTGTCAAAAACAGGGCGATCCAATTTTGTGTTTTGTTCTCGTCAAATGAAAAATTGCAGTATTACATGTTCGGCAAGACATTTTATACATGCACCTTCTAAAATGTGGTATTTTTTTGTAGAAAAGAAAACACCATGAGATTTGGTTGATTCTTACTAAAACACTAACCGCAGATAACCAGTGCCCATGTTTTGTAACTCTCGCGTCGAGAAACTTTTTGATTGAAATGTGTGAAATGAAACAAAAATGACATATATTGAAACAAACAGCTGTTTTTCTTACTAAACTGTGTCTGTATTTTTTTCTGGCGGGTACAAGCTGTCACGTAAGGAAATTACTCGCTAATTAACAGAAAAATTGTGTCTGTAACATTTTGGTGAGAAATGTTCCCGCTTATAACTGCCAAATAAACTCACGAATAAAATTGGGACGAGAAAAAATTTTAACATTAAAAAACAATTAAAAATGCAAAGAATAATAATAATACAGTGGAGTCCCGATAATTCGTAATCGCAAGGGAACGGCCATTTCTTACGAATTATAGGGGTTTGGATTTAGGCGAGGTTTCGATTTAACGGGGTTAAAATAAAATAAATACGAATTAACGGGGTTTTGCAATTTATTTACTAAAATTATAAAAAAAAACAAGTTAGAGGCTATATTCGGCTGTGCCGAATCTTTGATACCCTCCACCGACAGCTCAGTGGGCTTTATATGGGGCCTATAGTAAATTATGAACCGAGCATCACGAAATTTATTAGAGTGAGTAGTGAAGTATTTAATTTTATTTTGTTAGCATTATTTATTACGGCTTTAGGCGTACTAAACTGTTTTCCGGGAGAAGGGTTTATTTGAGGCCTTGGGTAAATTATGGACAGGTCATCACGAAAATTCACAGCGTAATTTCTAGTACTATAAAAGTGTGTCATTCCAAATTTGGTATGATATCATTATTAATTACGGTCTTAGGCGTACTAAACTGTTTTCCGGGAGAAGGGTTTTTTATGGGGCCTAGGGTAAATTATGGACGGATCTTCACGAAATTTAACAGCGTGATTTAAAGTCAAATAAAACAAATTTTTGCAAAATCTTATCTCATTCCGTGCCTTGTTCCACCATTTATGTTGTTTTTTGTAACAAAATTATCATTTTTTTTAGGTGGTGGTTCCACATTTTGATTCATTGCTCTGGTCCTACTGCACCGATTTTGCTGAATTTCAATATCAAACTGCTTAGGATAACTACAAGCAATTTGGCACCAAGTTTGTTCATTTCTTTTGAGTTGTTCGAAAGTGAGCGTGTTTTCAACAGACGGACATGGCTAAATCGACTTAGAATCACTCAAGGACCCAGAATATATATACTTTATGAGGTCTGAGATGAATAATAAAAAAGTTTCACACGGAATGACAAACTTAATATACCCTCTTCACAACTAATTGTGGTGGAGGGTATAAAAAAAACAATTGTGAAAAATAAAATACATGAAATAAAAGAGCAAATTCATTTACTTAGCGTAAAATTGAAGAAGCATTGAAGTAAGAGTTGATGCAGCAATTTCAAAACGCTTAGTGCCGGTTCACACACGTCAAGTTTGTCTCGTCAAGTCTTGAGTTTTTATGAGAGAGGGGAAAATAAATGGCCTTATATTTTCCCTTCTCTCCTAAATGCTCAAGACTTGACGAGTCAAACTTGACGTGTGTGAACCAGCACTTAGCAACGTCTTTATTTTTTCTCTAACCGACAGTACTTTATGCGTGCGCTTTGACATTTTTCTTTATTATTCATGTTACAAACTGATCTTGACAAAATAAACACGCACACAAACAAAAGCAAAAATCCACGCCAAAAAATATAGCGGTGAACAAAACTTCATTATTTCCAGATTCATCAACTGATCCGTTGAAATAGAGCAATTACAGAAAAATACCCAACTTAATTTACCAACAATATCTTAAATTTCCTTAATGGCGTCTTGGCCTCAAATAGTAAACATTTTACTTGGCATAATACCATAAATATGGTAAATATTAATGACGTCCAAAACTGTGAATGATATTTTTATTATTTTTTTTTTGTTAAGCGTGTATTAATACAATTGCAAATTATATTTTAACTTAATGAACCGAGTAATCGCCACTCAGACCTTCAGACTAGAGCCTCTGGTGTGAATTGAGCACGCAAACCTTTCACTAAAAGGTTAGCTTACCACCATCTAGCCTACCGGGGCACCCTATTTTAAATAGATATCTGATAAATAACAAGGCACCATTTTTTACTTAAAACAGCACAGCTTATTATGACTTTCAATATTGTGATGAAAAAAAAAAAAACATTTTTTTTAATTCTACTTCTTTTTAACTCTTTTCATAAATAAAATTTTCAGAACTTTTTTTTATGAGGAAATTAAATTGTCCAAAACTTTTGCAATTACTTTAAGTAATTTCCTTTGGAAAATTGCAAAAACTAAAGACAACAAACTTTAATATTTATTCTAACACCTGAACGTAGTTAAATTTGACTTTAATTCGAATCAGACAATTGATGCTACAGAACAACTCGTAAACATAATTGTTTAAATTGAATGAAATAATTTTATTGAATTATAAAATAATTAAAATTTTGTGTCTGCTTTATTCAATTGCATTAATGTTTTTGCAGTTCATCAATTTTATTTCTAATAGCTAAACATTTTTAGGGCAAGTTTTTATATAAAAAAAAAAAAATAAATAAAAATATGGAAATATGCATATTGAAAATCTCAATTTCGTTAAGAAATCGATTACTTAATTGCAAAATAAGCATTAATATGAACAAAAATATTTCAAAAACCTTGCAAAATATGCAAAAACTTAATTTTCAAGAAAAATGCTTAAACAATTTGCCCTTTAAATGATTTATGTATAAATCATGTATGTATGTGGATCCTTATGTGGGATTTTATACATGTAGAGATAAACACAACTTTATTACATGAATAAACTTAAACTGAAATAATGTACGTCTGAATAAACAGATATAAAGAAAGGGTGTCCCAAAGTTAGCGCAAGATTTGCACTTTATAGATAATGAAGTTCTTAGCTGTTTAATTGTTGTTTTATAATTGAATCATAAAGAACATAGACTTTTTTTTTATTTTATGGGATAACATATCGGTCTGATGACCTTTTCTTAAAACACTCACTCAAGAATAATAGCATAAGCTTATTAAGTATGTTTTACACACTTAACAAAAATGGTAATCTTAATAAGGACCCTTAACACCGTATTATTTGTTGATAAGAGTAAAGGCTCAGTTAGCCAGGAGTAACAGTAACCTTATCGTAAAAAAGTAAGACCAATCTAATTCTTACATATTGAGACGTAATATCTTACTGCTAACTATAATCGTTCTAATTGCTTTACACACAACAAAATGAATCAGCTGATTTGCAACGTTACTGTTACTCCCGGCTAACTTGCCCTTAAGTCCCCATTTACATTATACGATTTTTGTTGTTGCGATTTTTACTTTATTTGCGAGAGGAATGAAGGAATTTAATGGGGTTCACAACCGAGTATACTCTTCGATTCGTTTTGTTCGCTCATTCGTTCTCTCATCTGACGAAAAATGTATTTAAGTTCGGTGGTACAGCAAAGGTTGTAACGACAAAAATCGAACGATGTTAATATCAGACCGACTTCAAAGAGGAAACGACAAAAATCGTATAATGTAAATGGGGACTAAGATAAAAGTTTTGCTACTTTTTTCATATTTTATATACGAAACAAAGAAAAATAAGCGTAAATAATAAAAGAAGGAAAAATATCAAAATAATATTACTTGATAAAAACACTGAAATTTATTGTTGATGGGATAAGCTATTCCTATTCAAATAATAAAAATTGGGGATTAAGCACGAATAACAAAATCGTTTGAATTAAATTTTGTATTCCCACGAAAATTATTTTGATAATAAACTGGCAAGTGCACGGCCTAAAAAAACTAACTGGCAGCCCGCTTTTTATTTTGTTTGCGAAAACTATAAAGTGAGTTGTTTTGTTTTTATTTTCTTTTTTCTTAACCTACTTGCAACTACAATTATTGTTGGAAGAATTCCAATCAATTGTAGTGAAGAATGTAAGGAGAGATGAACCCACTGTTTATTGTTGATGATTTTGTTTAAACTTCGATATTGTTACAAATGGAACTGTTGCTGGAATTCTTATACGTTTAACAGTTTTATTTGGTTTAATAATTAAATAAATTTAAGTCAGCATAACTCGCTTTGCAGAACTGTTTTTGCAGTCACCTGTATGAATTTGCCTTGTTCCTAGCATAGCTGCCTTAACGGTTTTTAAGAGTTGCCACCAAAAAAGGTAACTTAAAGTTTTGCGTTGGTATGGGAACCCTTAACAAACACAAAGATCGCTTAAGAATGTCTAGCTTAACTTAAAATGCTTAAACTCCAGGAAATATGAAAATTTAGAACTAAGCCAAGTTCTTGAAAAGAAAACTGTGCATTTGTAGAGATTCAAAAAATTCCGCAAACTTCTGAACAGCTCCTTCTATACTTCCGTACTCAATTGTATATTTTACGAATACAATTGTTACAAATTTATTTTATTTACCACAATGTGAACAGTCCACTTGTTAAAGTATTATTTATTACAATATTTTGCTCTTATCTATATTTATTTGAATGGATTTGTCAGAGTGTTGAATTTTTTGTGGTTAGAGATTTACCAATTTAAGAGTTTTATTAACTCCTAAAAAGAGAGTGTCCACATAATTAAATTTTAAAACATAAATGTGTGTTTTTGGCTCAGTAAAAATTTGGCAAACTATATATGTAGGTATGTATGTACATTTATGAATTTGTTACATCAACAATTTGCCGCCCTGTGATGTTAACTTTTATTTTTTCATTACCTTACGGCCCTCTAAAAATTACCGTTTTTGAGAAAAAATATCCCTACGCAAAGATTTTTAATCAAAACATTAATGTGATGTTTCTAAATGACAGGCAATTGATTGTTTGGTTTGTTAACAGAACATAAGAGCATTATTTATAAACCATTAATTTAAATTTAAATAGTGTGTTAAGAAAAATCTGAATGTAAATGTTTAACTTAAAAGTTGAAAAGGCATATGTCTTAAAATATTTACAAGAAATATGTATATATGACTGCTGTGGGCTACCGCTTATAATTTAGATTTCTACTGTACAGTTATGACGAATAATGAACACAGCATTACAATTTTTATTTTGCTTGAAACACAACAATATTTGTTTTAAACAACTACAATATTATTTAGGACATTATGACGTTATGACTGGATAGCACACCTTGTGAATTCCCAAATTGTAATTTGTATGGATAGGTAGTAAAATAATTTTGAATTTGATCCGTACTTAAAATAATCCGAAAATAAAAGTTAAATTTATAACATTGCGGCCATTTCATATGTTTAAGAATTGCTGATTTTTAAACAAGCAAAAGGTTAAATATAAAATTAATAATACTCAAGAGAAATTTCATTTTTCTTATTTTGCACTTATCGGTGTTACGAAAACATTTATAGAAACATAATGGTATTAATTTGCTTGTTACAATAATTATCTATGCATTTTAAAATTGAAAATCACCTCTCAAAAGTTAAAACTTTAAACCCTACATATGTAAGAACCAAAAATACCAAAAATCCAAATTTCTTTAAATTACTGTATTTTAAATAAAATTACCTTGCTACCTTTTGCGGCCCAAAATTACCCTAAAAAAGGGTAATTACCGTACGGTTAACATCACTGTTGCTGCCTGTTGAAAGTTCGTAAGAGTAGAAAAATTATTTATTTCTAGTGTTTAACTAAATCTTACTTAACTGAGGTTTTGTATAAAAATGCAAATTAAAGTTTAGAAGCGTTTTTCTTATCTTAATGTCTTTGAAGTTCGGCAAAAAGGACTAAACTCAGAAACTGTGGTCTTTCGTAATGTTTAATTGAAAATTATTAAATTGGTTCATTTATTTAAAGGCAAATGATTGCGATTAGAAGCAGTTGTGCAAGATTAAAGTAAGAATTAAATAAATTTAGTTAAACCTAATCAAAACTTCAGAATGCATTTTTTTGACTTACGTCAAAGATATATAAAGTAACAAGGCTTGACTCATTCATTCACTGACTCATCAACGCCCATCCAAGAGTAATCAGTCGATTAATTCTTGTTTGATTAATCACACAACTTTAGACGATTAATTGTTTGAATAATTTAAAATTGCTAATTTCGATTAAAGGATAAATCGAAGAATTTATACCGATTAATCGAATGATAATAATATAAAGTGTTTCCTTTAAATCCACTTCATTTCGATTTCTGGAACTCGCCCGTATTTTTGAACAAAATAGTTCATGCGTTTTTTCTTTGAAATGAGTTTGGTTTAAAAATATTGTACAAAGGATAAATCTAATAATTCAAAATATAACAGGTGTCCCAAAATGTGTTAACGTAAATGTTCTTCAACAACTTTACTAATTTACCACTTACACAGTCACTTAAACATACTACTTGAAGAAGTTGCTCCACCAACAAAAGCAAAGGGGGCTACAAGTGGTCGAATGACTAAATATTTTAAACAAGATATTTCTCTCGATTCTCTAGAGGAAATTATTTGAAGAAGCCTAGCAGAGGAGGAAATGTCCGTAAAAAGTTTCCAATGATGCAAAGTTATATTGACTCTTTTCAATTCTAAGAGCCCGAAAGTGAAGCAACAATTTGGAGCCACATTGACAAGTTTTTTTGTTTTTTAAAAAGAGTAAATAAACAAATCAAGTACTTATTTTTTCTAAAATTATCGACAAAAAAAATCTCGTAATTTATAAACTTTGTGGATTTAGAATTACTCGATAAATTTCAAAATTTTATTTGTTTAATCGAATAAGTTAAAAATTCCAATTATCGACTAATCGTTTAATCGAACAATAATAAAACCCGATTAACTGAACCCCAAGCCCAAACGGCTGAAGCTAGAGACTTTAAATTCAGTGCACAGGTACCTCTTTTGTCAAGCAGATCAACTTAGAACAGATTTTTTGAAATTCGATCGCTTAAAAGTGTAATATAATGATTATTTTTAGGGGCTTACGGAATTTTTAATGTCTGCATACAGTACATAACAACGCCCTAAAATTATTGAATTATGTATTCTCGTCAACGATTAGTTATTCTAACGCGGTGAAAATAATGTCAATATATTAATTCCAGATCATCTTCTACAGCCTGCATTATTTAGTCGGCCGTTTTGAGAATCAGTGTTCAGTTATCGACGATCCTGAAAGAGTTGCTCATCGAAATACTAGCCTTCAAAATGATGCATCGTTCTCAACTCATTGTCGTTCCGGATAATTGGGTATTTTCAAAACAACAAGGCTGGCAGAGAATTGAAAGATGCATCCCAACAAAATTGAAATCGAGAAAGCATTGCTACCGCAAGACCACCAACATCGACCGTAGCAGGTCGCCCACCCTGTATAAACCCTTTGCAATCTTGACAGTCTAATGCCTATCAAAAACTCCCATTGTAAAAATAGGCATTAACAATTTTTCAGTTTATATGAATTCTTCCCAGTTTTCGAAAATAAACACTAAATATCGCTCCTTAGTGTATGGTACGGTAGATTTGCTATAGTTTTTGTGTAGAAAATCATTAAAAACAATAACGTTTCCCTGATTGTCATCTTTCGAACACAAAAATAATACTGTTCTTATCCAGCTCAACAAAAGATGAAAACATTAAAATCCGTTCGATTTTTTTTTTAAAAACCACAAACTTTATTGTGTGCGGTTCGGCTCGTTTATGTTCGTCAGTGTTGGCTGGTAAAAAAAAAATACACACACGAAAAAACACAAACAAATCATTTACACAAAAAAAAACACACAAGCTGTTCGTGTTGATTAAATTGGTAAAATTTTGTGTTTGTTCATTTCTTTATCAATCTAAAAAAAGAAACATTATAGAACATAAAAATATAATGTTTGTCTACAGTATCATTACAGTATATACCTGTAATGGTCGGTTATTTCTTGAAAATAGTTACGAACGGTATTAAGGGTTGTGTTCGTCTACATAATCCCTAAAAAAAATAGATATCGTTCTTGGGTGTGTGAGCCGATCGCTAAATAATGTTCTGTTTATTTTCGAACACTGGTTCTTCCATTAAAATTCTATTATTTTCTTACTGTTAGAGCTTTTCATTCATAACTGGTCATGGCTTTTACAATACTAAAACTGAAAGGCAGACAGACGAAGTTTGCCGGCGATAGAGGAAAAGAGTAAAGTGTATCACGCGTACAGCGTCACCGGCTTCTCACTCAACTCCTACCTAGCATAGGCTGATTGTTAGACGATTATGTTTAATATGAAGGGTGTTTTGTTTGAAGTGATACAATTTTGAGTTGGCATGACTGCTTTATTTGACCCCCATTTAACAGCTGCTTTTGTTTAGTTTGCTTTGACATTTCATTATGGATCGACCTACACCAGAGCAACGCTTGCAAATTGTTGAAATTTTTAATCAAAATAATTCGGCGGATGGGCTGGACCACAAATTGCTATTGATTTTGAATTTCCATTAAAAAATTTATTTTCTGATGAAGCTTATTTCTGGTTAAATGTCGCATTTGGAGTGTGGAGAATGCACAAGCTTTTGTCGAAACACCATTACATTCACAGAAAATTACTGTTTGGTGCGCTTTATGGGCTGGCGGAGTCATTGGCCCGGCCCAAATGTCTTTAAAAACGATAATGGTCAGAATGCGAAAAGTTGTTGAAAATTGGTGTTGCTGATTTTGTGCCTTCTACGCGCCAGCCGTGTCGGCCACATGGCCGAAATCACTTTTAAACATTAATGTCATACAATTTTCTATCCAATAAAGACCGGTTCATTGATATCAAAGATATATTACTATGTTTTAATATGATTTTAACTTGAACCACTCTATAAAAAACACCCTTTACAACTCCTTAAAGAATCTTCTGATGATTATCTGACGAGTAACAATAATAAAAAAATCCAATTTTTTTTATTACTTATTACTTTTTTATACATTTTTTGACACGCTCTTTTTTTTCTTGGAATGAACCTTTTGCGACTCTCTGTAAGAGTCATATAACAATTACTGAGCTACCTAAAAAAGAGCGTTTTTGAAATTTGAAAATTCTATTGTCAATACAACTTCAATAAAACACACCGACCTAAGCTAAATGTACTAATAAAGTGACCTCACAAGCGCAGCTGTTGGTAATGATTTTCTTCGTGGTGTGACGTTTATGGCTAAAAAAATCACTGATAGTTTAAGCTCTGGTTTAGTTGAACAAAACTTGAATTTATATGTAGTTTAAACTCAACAGCTATAAATCAGTGTCCCATGTATTATATACAGTAAAAAAATAACATGTGGCAGCACTACGATAAATCTTATAAAATTCATATGGTCTGTATTGATGGTTTAAACGCCCAATTTTATGCGAAGAAGACACTAAGGGTTAATAAATCAGAGCAAGTTAAACTCTCTTTTTGGTTTAAAAATTCTTAAAACCAACAAATCTTATAATCAGTAAACAAATAAACCATCTTGTTTACTGATTTTAAGATTTTTGTTTATTTACATTTTTTAAAAGGCAATTTGACATTTGCCGTCTCAATTCTAGCAACAAAATGCCTGTTGTTTTTTCTATTGTTGCATTGTTGTAGTACTGAGGTCACTTTATTAATACATTTTGGACCTAAGGATCTGTTTAAAGGATTTTCCGAAAGGATGGTGTTAATTTCGTAACATTAAGGTTTGTTTCATATAAATTTCGCTGCTTAATGGAAGAATCTCTGATACGAATCAACACGTGTAACAGTTTTTGCCATGCGGGGAATCGTCACACAGCCAATTAAAAAATTAGCTCCTCGACGATCAAAAACACTCTGTATGAGATTTCCAGTAGACTCCTAGACGATCGGAAATGCTAGCTGGGCTTCGTCTGTTTACCTTTCAATTACTGTATTGTAAAAGGGGTATTACTGAATGAAGCTTTGTAATGTTGGTTTTTATGATGAGATTTCCAATCCGTAAACATAACCGCAGGTTTTTTAAAGGGCCTTTGAAAATATTCACTAAAACAGTGTTGCGCCCGCTTGATTGGCATTTCCTATTTTTGGAAAATAAAATATGTAAATAAATTAAAATTCCTAAATTTCATAAACGTAAATATTTCAATATAAGCAAAAATATTTATTTTATTTATTTTAAATATAAAATAAATTCAGTAGTACAAACAATGCCCGCTGAAGTCGAAATAAAGATACAAGATCTGGCAAAGATTGCTCTCGGAACCCCAGAGCTAACTAGTGTCAACATAGCAATTTTACAAAGTTTAATCGAAATTTTATTGAAAAAACTAAATTGTCAAAACGAAACCGTTTCTCTGAATGCCAACGAATCCAAACATTTGGAAAAGATATTACAAACCGCCAAGACATCTCCACTACCCTTTAATGATGAAAATATCGAAATCATAACCGATAAATTACAGCGTGTGGACAACTTACAAGATTGTGTGCAGAATTTGGAAGTAAAACTTAATCGACATTTGCAGGAAAGTAAAAATAATTTCAACAAAACCGTCTTTAACTGGGAAAATTGGTCGAGTGAGGGCTGTGAAGATCTTTGCACCACCTGTGATCCCGAAAACGAAATGGCTTGCAAGATACTAAAAAATAGCGATTTCTTGAAGAAACTGCTTAGGCGAATTTCGGCTCCCATGATTGAACGCATGTTTTATTTTGAGGAGAAAGTTGAGAAACTCAATGAAGAGTTCAACAAATTTATTGAACACGCGCAAGAGGAATATTTGAAAATACATTTATTGGAGAAATGCATTGTGGAAATAGAAACTCTACGCAAAAAGATACAAGAGCAACAATCAGATTTCCTAGTTGCCATGGAGGAAATACAAGATATGTTGGATTCAAAATTGGATAAGATTCATATGCCTGCTTTAAAGAAATACATTGCAGATAACTTTCAGCAGATTGATGAGGGTATTAATGTGTTACAAAAAAAGCAGAAATGTTCCCGGGCAGCTGGTATAATCATGGATGAAATACGTTGTATGTCTTGTGGTGAGAAAAATATTTGTAGTGAAGTTGGAGAAGAGGCGACCTCCCTGCTGCCTGACGTGCTGCTGAAGTATAAAAGTGGTAAAAAACGCTGTGGTTGCCTAAAGAAGTCTAAGAAAACTGCAGTTAAATCTTGGAATATGGATGATTCCGTTAAGCTACAGCCAAATAAAGATCTGAAGGATAAAGTTGAGGAAGAAAACGGTTTTGGATTGCCAAAATGCCGTAAGGCTGGAGACGATTTTGAGTTCTTAGAGGGTTCTGATGGAAAATTATATCGTAAGGGTTGATTAAAATCTATCTGATGCTAATCGAGAAATATATTTTGTAAACAAATACCGTTATTAGCGAGTGTTTTGTATTTTGGATGGGAATGGGCGTCAGAAGAAGGAGATTTAGTTTCAGAACTACACAGAAAGAAAATACTCTTTTTGGATTGAGGTTTTTTCAACTCAATAGGGTATTCAAACGATTAACTGTTGTTCGATTAATCGATTAATATTAAGCGACTAACTTTTCAAATAATTAAAAATTGCTTATTTTCGATTAAAGATTAATTCGAATAATTTATGTCGAATAATTGAAAATTTGGTTTTTAACAGTATTGGTACTTTTCTTTTATGTAAAAAACAAGCCGGTACGTATAAAGCACCCTTTAATTATTTCCTTGCTCAGGAACATTTCTTTCAAGTAACAATTTTTAAAATTTAGTTCAGTACAAAGACTGAAACCAAAGAGTTTGGGAATAATTTAATTTTAATAATGTTTAGTACAGAAGTTTAGCAAAATGATTCAGATGAAGAAGATGATGTTTTGAGACGAATGAAAGCCAACCTTCTACCAGTTCTTAACAAGACTATTAAAATTGTTGGAAAATCAAAAAAAAGATTCAAGTGGTTTAATGGAAGACTACAAATTTTTAGAACAGACAAGAAAACGAACAGAGAAATTGTATATGGGCACTTCCAAGATTGTAAACGGGACATTCGCACACGTTTATATTGGCAAAACTGTAAAAAACAACCTGATTTTCATTTTTTAAATTAATGATTCTTTTAACTCTCAATTAGCTCTTTAATTTCGCTTACTGTCGTGGTTTCCGAGATAATTGCAAAAAACCAGTGATTGTAAACGGGACAATAAACGGAAGTGGGTTTTAAGGGGTAACCGTTTAATCAGTGATTTCTGCGAAACCTGACACAATATTTAATTGGGATTAATTTTAAAATGTTGCGTACTAATGTGCCCTAAAAATGGTTTCGATTTCAAAATAAAAAATGAATTAAATTTTTTTAAATAAATTGTTAAAGAAATTGTAAACGGGACATTGTAAACGGGACAATTTTTCCACCATGATTTAAAATTTTTTTATGTTGCTATTTATAATCCTTAATATAAGAAACTTAATAAAAAATGTTTTTCAGAACATAAATATGCCTTAGATTAGAGAATTGTTGTTCCAAATGCATATTTTCTAATATACACAAGTATGTGCTAAAAGTTGTAGTACTTCGTTTACCATTTATCTTTTTTTTCGAATCAATTAATTTATACGCATATATTAAAAAAATATAAGCAATTCTCTAAATAAATCTTGAAAAGAAAAATTTGTTTTTTTCATTTTTTGTGGTTGACGTTTTTTTGGAAATAGAAATATGCTTTATAACGCTTTACTTTCAATCTCTCCAACTGCAAGAATGAAATGGTTTGAAACATAAACGCTTAAATTTTTGAAAGATTATTTAAGAAGATAAGCTTAAATGTTGTTGCTATTTTTTATTTATTATTAAATAAAGTACATTTTGTCAAATTGATGTTACTTGTTTTACGAAATTTTTATGTAAAAAATTAGAATTTATGGTCTTATTTTTAAACTTTTAAACTAGACAAAATTAAAATTATTCGATTAACCGAATAATATCTAATTGTTGGATAATTATTTTAATAACATTTTTACCTCGAAGAATTATTCGCGCTATTAATCGATTAATACAAAACATCGATTATTTGAATACCCTACCACTTACTTTCAGTACGAATCGTACATAAAAATTTAAGGAATACAATTAATAAGATTTAATTTTAAGGGCCGATGTTGAATGTGAAGCACACCTAAACGTCAAGTTTTTTTCTGTATTTTCATTTGACATTTCTCAATTTCAGACTAACTCAATTTGAACCATGGGAAGATACACAATCGAGCAACACGTTAAAGATATCCAGGCTTATTTTGAAAATTGGCGTTCAAATCAAAATGCATTTCGAAGAAAATCATCTTAAGTGATGAGGCACAATTTCACCTCAGTGGATTCGTCAATAAGCAGAATCGCCGCATTTGGGCAAATTATAATCCAATAGTGATTGTCGAAAAACCACTGCAACCACAAAGAGTGACTGTTTGGTGCGGTTTATGGGCGGCATCATCGGACCGTTTTTTTTCCAAAATCAGGCCGGTCAGGCAGTTACTGCCCAATAAAAAATTGTGCTTCTGACGAAGCATGTTTGTAAGGGAGAAATGTAAGTGTTTCGCTTACCATACCGCTTACGGAAGACATGAATTTTATGAAGCAATACATTTTGGACACAAAAAACGCTTTTTTCAACGCATATACAAACTGGTGAACGTAGCTATCAGCTTTGCACACTGAATGATTTTTTTGTAGTTATTTGTGATACTCTCCCTTACAAACCTGCTTTGTAGTAAGGAAATGCCGTGGTACTTGAAATATTATTTATTTTTAAAATGAATCTTGTTAAGAGTTCCTTCAACTACTTTAATGCATCTTTGTATGTCTTATTGCGAAGCGCATAATTGTGCGCTTATATTTTTAAATGTACCATTAGAGCTTCGCAAAATGATAACATTTTTAATTGGGTGTGAAAAGTATTCGCTATCGTGAGATGATAACGAAATTTGTATGGCCCTTATTGGAAGATATGGATGTGGACGATATGTGGTTTCAACAGGATGTTACCACTTGACACACAGCTAACGAAACAATGGCTCTTTTGGCCGCGTTATGTCACGTGGCCGCAAAGATCATGTGATTTGACACCGTCGGACTTCTTTGGGGTTATTTAAAAGAAAAGGTGAACGTCTATAAGCCAGCAACGAACCAAGAGCTACAGGATGAGATAATTCGGCACATTAACGGCATAGAACCTCAATTATGCCTCAGCATCATCGAAAATTTGGACCATTGCATGGTCCATCGAGTTCGCGGCTTCCACTTGGCCGATATTTTTTCCATACATAATTGAACCATACCAATATTATCATAGGAAAAAGATATGACAGTAATTTCCTAAATAATTTGTGTTTTATTCAATATCAACATCGGCCCTTAACATTTAACCACCCTTTATAAAATACTTAAAACACTCAAAAATAGGACAACTTTCGAAAACCAATGTGAGTGCATACAACAACAACAATACTACAATTATAAAACCAACCATTATTTTCAGGTTTAAAAAGTTAAATAAGAAGAAAAAATTCCCATATTCTATTTGATAAAATTAGGTTTATATCATCAAATTAGTTGTAGATTTATTACAAAAACCGTATCGGGCATGCTGCTGGAGTCTTACACTCAATTTACATGATGAATTTTATGCCGTCCAATTTTGGACGTCATTTTTTTGTTTGGTAGCAAGCGGTGTAGAGAAGAAAGAGGGGTAGAAAAATAGACATGATTTCTGTTTTCTCTTCCTCTTTCTTCTCTTGGTTAAATGATAAGGGAAAAATATTATGATGTAATATTACTGTTTGGTCTGAATTAAAGAAATCCGAGTTTATTAAAAGTATATATTTAAATTTACATAATTAAATGTAATTAATAGTAAAATACGCTGGGCAAGTAATTTGAAGTAAAAAGAATTAAATTGAATTTATTAAATTTACTATAATAATACATTTGTCGCTCAGTGTATTCCCTTTTTGTTAATGTTTAATATTATTTTATAAGAGAATATAAATTGTAGAGAATAAGAGCAATTTGTGTTATGAGTTTAAAATATGCAAGAATTATTCTGAATAAAACCATCAACCTGTGCAGTCGCATTGGTTTGTTAAGCGCAAAATCGTTGAATTTTATTTCTTGTTGTTTGCCTTTTTAACTTTATTTATTTTTTTTGCAACTTCGGTAAAAAATATTATCGAACATTTTTGGCGCCCGAGCAGGGACCGCAGTTTTTAAAGTTGAATAAATCGTTGTAACAAAGGTTAAAAAGGTTGGTGAACATCATTGTCAACATCATCATCATTCCATACATTTGGAAAGTTCAATGAGGGGCGTTCGTCATTATTTTGATAGATTGGACCTAATCCCAAAATAAGGCAAAGGAGTTTCTTATACAAGATCAAGGTACTGTACATTAGTATTGAAAGTGCAGCCTAAAGTTCATAATAATTAACTGTACATGTCAATTCTATACACATAAGAAGCAAAGTTAAACCATAAAGTCGACTGCACTCGCAATCAAATATACATACCTACATACAAATATTTATCTTCCAATCTGTGCTAAAGCAGCAAAAAAGAAATAATTAAAACATATAGGAATAAACCGCTACTTTAATTCGTTGTTGTTGTCGCTGAGAGATCGTTTCTCACAATCATCACTACAGTGGTTATTGCTATCATACACATTCATTACATTTACTAACGTCTAAAATATCTGTTGTAGCTACACTTCTTACTCTCCTAAACTGAACGTATGTATATACAAAATACGATAATTGTACACTGTAAAACGCATCAAACCTACTCAAACATTTTATTTGATTTCGAACTTGTTGCCTCGACAAAACATTTTTACAAATCTAAAATTTGCTGTGGAACCAAATCGAACCCAACCTCGTCGTTTACTTTGTTGCGAATACATTTGTTGTGTTGTTGAACTTAAAGGTATTATAGAAAATTAATACATCAGTATCAACATATTTATAAACATCGCTCCTGACCAACATTAAAAATCATTGCATACATACATTTAAAAACAAATTGGTTTTGTTTCTGAACGCCTTCTAACATAATATCGTATCAAAATTAAATAAAAATAAGAAAAATGCCTGCAGATTCAGATTCTAGTGAAGCTGCTACTGCAGTTCCAGATAATTTGAGTACATTACGTCAGCAAAGAAGCACCGCTAAAGGTAATATTACACGTATCAAGAATAACATAGGTAATACTGAGCGGTCGGTGGTTGAAATGGAATGTAGGCTTGACATTTTAAATTCCTACATCAAGCAAATAATGAGTTATCAAACTGCAATCGAAAAAATAGATCCACAAGACGATCGTCGTCCTGAAATCGAAGAGCTTTGCATTAGTGCCAAGACAAAAGTTATGTCGTTACTTGGTTCTCGCTTACCAAGAGACAATTCATTTTTAGATAACACCTTGTCAGTACGCCCATTAAATCGTTTGCCAAATTTGAAGTTGCCGACTTTTGATGGTAAATATTCGGATTACAAGAATTTTATTTCTTCGTTCAACAATTTAGTTCATAATGAACCAACGTTAACGTCTATTGAAAAATTTAACCACCTGTTGACCTGCTTGGATGGGGATGCTCTTCGCACTGTAAAAGCATTCCAGATCACTGAGAATAATTACCCAAAAGCGCTACAACGATTGGCAGAGCGATATGACAAAAAATGTTTAATCTTCTTTGACAACATAGAGCAAATTGTGGATATTCCGAAAATAAATAAACCTAATGCATCGTTGCTGCGTAAAGCCGTAGATACTGTATCTGCTATCTACGATTCGTTGTTATCACTTGGTGATGAAAAAGACATAACAAATGCGCTGTTGATTCACATCGTGCTTTCAAAGGTTGATTCAGTTACAAGAGCTAAATGGAATGAACAGCTTGATTATTCAACATTACCTACCTGGGAAAGTTGCGCAAAGGTTTTGATTAGACGGTGTCAATCTTTAGAGGTAAACGAAGATAAAGCGAGTAAAACCGATAGCACTTCGTTGAATAGTAAAACGGATTGGAGTAATGAAAAGGTAAAACGTAAATCGTCGTTTGCATGCGCTCAAGAAACTAATACACCTAAGTGCCTTTACTGCCGTGCACCTGACCATCAAATTTACCACTGTAAAATGTTTGTGTCAACTGATTTCACACAGAGATATAATTTTGTAAAATCAAATGCTCTTTGTTTAAATTGTTTAAAAAAGGGTCACTCTGTTGCACACTGCAATAGCTCTCGCTGCCGTACATGTAAAGGTCCACACCATACTTTGTTGCATAGGCAGCAAAACCAGCCAACTAATACTAATGCAGACTCCCCATCAACTTCAAAAAATGTAGCTCAAAGTGCTCCTCAAAATGCTACTCAAAACACTACTCAAAATGCTTCATCATCGATGCACACTAATTGCGCTGATAACGTGGTCTTGCTTGCTACTGCTGTAGTTCAATTACGTGATAAATACGGAAATTTACAAAGTGCTCGCGCAATGCTTGATTCAGGTTCACAAATAAATATTATGACCAATGAGTGTGTTAATCGGTTGAAAATTAAACGTTCTGATGCAGATATTCACATTACTGGTATTGGCAATATAACTGCCAATGTAAGTCAACAGACTTCTGCTGTCATAAAGTCAAGGCATAATGATTATGAGTTCGTTGCTGATTTTCACATCATGAAATCTATTTCCAATTTTCAACCTAACGTCAACATACCAACGCAAAATTGGAAATTACCTCAAAATATAATTCTTGCTGACCCACAATTTCACAAGCGACAAAAGGTTGATATATTATTGGGTGCAGACGTGTTTTTTAACCTTCTGTGCGTGGGTCAAGTTAAATTGGGTGAATCCCTGCCAATATTGCAAAAGACTCTTCTTGGATGGGTGGTTTCAGGTCGATTTGCGCCTTTAAATCAACATGAGCAAAAAACGTGCCATTTGGTTCAAGAGGAGGACGTAGTGCACAACATTGATTGTACGTTAAAGAGGTTTTGGCAAATTGAGGACTTACCGAACTGTAATCAAAAAATGTCTAAAGATCATCAAGCTTGTGAAGATCATTTCAAAGAAAATATTAAATTATTGCCAGAAGGTCGTTTTCAAGTGCGCCTACCCTTTAAGACCGATCCTACTAACCTCGGCTCTTCATTTGATGTTGCGAAACGCCGTTTTTTAGCTCTTGAAAGAAGACTTTCTAAAACTCCAGAAATCCTGCAAATGTATAACGAATTTATGGCAGAATACTTGCATCTCAACCATATGACGCCCACTGATGATGTAATTCCACTCAATGCACACTATTTTATTCCACACCAAGTTGTTTTAAAGCCTGATAGTGTGTCCACAAAACTACGTGTAGTTTTTGACGCGTCATCTAAGACGTCATCTCAATTGTCGTTGAATGACACATTATTAGTTGGTCCTACTATTCAACCAGATTTGTATACTATACTGCTAAAGTTTCGTCTCAGAAAATATGCGATTACCGCCGATATCACTAAAATGTACCGGCAAGTGTTGATTCATGAAAAAGATAGAAAGTACCAGCTCATTCTGTGGAGAAAAAATTCAAACATGCCTATACAGATTTTCCAATTAAACACGGTGACGTATGGAACATCACCAGCCCCTTTCTTAGCAATACGTTGTTTGTATGAGATAGCAGAAAAATATAGGAATACATTTCCAGAGGGAGCAAGGGTGATCAAAGAAGAGTTTTATGTCGACGATTTACTGTCGGGTGGTGAGAGTATACAAGAATTGGAAAATATTCGTACGCAAACAACACACATTTTGGATTCCGCTGGGTTTAAACTGGCAAAATGGTTTTCAAACCACAAATCGTACAGCGAAAATTCGTTTGAGGAAAAACTTTTAGATTTTAATAGTGACGAAACTACAAAAACACTGGGTCTCAAATGGTCTCCAAGTACTGATGTATTAAAATTTCAGATGCCGAAAGACTTTGAAAACTTAAAGTCAACGAAGCGTAACATATTGTCGACAATTGCGAGACTTTTCGATCCATTAGGGCTTGTGTGTCCAATAATCACTAAATCGAAGATATTACTCCAGGAGTTGTGGATGAACAAGTTGGATTGGGATGAGTCTATACCCCAAAATCTAGATACACAATGGCGTTATTTCAAAGCAGATATCAAAAGAATTTCTAACGTTTCCATTCCCCGTTATGTTCATACATCAATTAAAAACAAAGTTACAATTCACGGGTTTTCAGACGCCTCAATGCGTGCATATGGTTGTTGTTTTTACGTTGCTGCCACCGAAAATCAAAAAACAGTTTCACGGCTATTAACAGCAAAATCGAAAGTCGCACCTACTAAAACTATAACACTGCCACGACTTGAGTTGTGTGCTGCGCACTTACTGGCAAATGTGTGGCGACAAATTGAAGCGCTTCTTTCACCATATTTCGCAGAATTGATATTTTGGACTGATTCAGAGATCGTTTTACACTGGTTAAAAATGCATCCGTCGTCCCTCAACACTTTTGTTGGCAACCGTGTGTCTCAAATACAAGAATGGAGCAGTAGAGCAGAATGGCGGCACGTTCCAACCAATAAAAATCCGGCAGATATTGTATCAAGGGGCTGTACTGTTACCGAGCTGTGTTCATCTTATTGGTTTGAAGGACCAGAGTTCATGCAAAAAGGTAGAGAATACTGGCCAGACAACCCACACTTTAGAACAAGTCCGGTAACTAATTTACCAGATGTCAGAAAGTTGAAGTCTGCTTGCGTCGTTTCTCAATTGCAAAACCACTTAATTATCGAAATAATAAGTCGATACTCGTCATATATAAAAATCTTAAGAACTATTGCATATGTTTATAGATTTATCACGCCTAGAAATAACAATAAACCGAAACAGTTGACTGCTATAGAAATGGAATGGTCTTTTCATAAAATCATAGCGACAATACAACAACAAGAATTTGAAGCTGAAATAAAATGTATACAAAACTCACAACTATTGAGTTCAAAGTATCAGAAGCTGACACCATTTTTACAAGATTTTGAGCAAAATGGAAGAACAATTAGCTTGCTGCGAGTTGGCGGTCGACTTTTTAATGCAGATATGCCATACGATGCAAGATTTCCCCTGCTGTTGCCAGCGCATACCAGATTTGCGTACCTGTTCATGAAGCACTTGCACTTAACAAACTATCATTGTGGTCCAAAAATTCTAATCGGAATAATGATACAACGAATATGGGTCATCAACGCTCGTGAAATAGCCCGAAAGATAGTGAGAAGCTGCGTGCATTGCTTCAGGTATAAGCCTAAGTTAGCAACACAGATAATGGGAAATTTGCCTGCCGACCGGCTTAAAATCATGCGTCCCTTTCTTATAGCTGGTGTAGATTTCTGCGGTCCCGTCTACACTACTTATCGTATACGTGGGAAGGTACCATACAAAACGTATATTGCTGTATTTGTGTGCTTTTCATCGAAAGCAATTCATATAGAAGCGGTTTCAGATTTATCTACTAATGCATTTATTTCTTGTTTAAAAAGGTTTATAGGCAGACGCGGCGTACCAGAGAAATTGTATTGTGACAATGCCACTAATTTTGTTGGAGCCAACTCCGAATTACAAGAATTAAAAAGAAAATTTTTTAACGATCAAAATCGTGCAGAGTTGCTGAATTTCGTTGCAGAACGTGGTATAGAGTTTGTCTTCATTCCGCCGCGTGCCCCGCATTTTGGTGGTCTCTGGGAGGCTGCAGTTAAGTCTACAAAAAACTTGATGGTACGCACTGTGGCAAACTCAAATCTTACATTCGAGGAATTGTCAACTGTACTTATTGAGATAGAGGCCATACTTAACTCGCGGCCTATTGCCCCATTATCTGAGGATCCTAATGATGGCGAGGCCCTAACGCCGGCTCATCTACTAATTGGGTCAACACTAACTACAATTCCTGAAAAGATTTCAGAAGCCCCTACTGTGAAGTATACAAAACGATACCAGTTAATTTCTCATCTAAAGGCACAATTTTGGCGTATATTTCAACGCGATTATGTACTTGGGCAGCAAGAACGCGTTAAATGGTCAAAACCTCAGTACAATTTGAAAGTTGGTGATTTGGTTTTGGTGCACGATATTAATCTTCCTCCTCTAAGATGGATGCTCGGTCGTGTCGTGAATGTCAACGCTGGTGCTGATGGAAAGGTGAGAGTTGCTGAAGTGCAGACCAAGTCAGGCTTATTAAAGCGAGCAATTCATAAACTGGCGTTGTTACCAAACTAAATTTGAAGCCTAACATAGGCCTTCAACGCGGCCGGAATGTTTGGTCTGAATTAAAGAAATCCGAGTTTATTAAAAGTATATATTTAAATTTACATAATTAAATGTAATTAATAGTAAAATACGCTGGGCAAGTAATTTGAAGTAAAAAGAATTAAATTGAATTTATTAAATTTACTATAATAATACATTTGTCGCTCAGTGTATTCCCTTTTTGTTAATGTTTAATATTATTTTATAAGAGAATATAAATTGTAGAGAATAAGAGCAATTTGTGTTATGAGTTTAAAATATGCAAGAATTATTCTGAATAAAACCATCAACCTGTGCAGTCGCATTGGTTTGTTAAGCGCAAAATCGTTGAATTTTATTTCTTGTTGTTTGCCTTTTTAACTTTATTTATTTTTTTTGCAACTTCGGTAAAAAATATTATCGAACAATTACGAATATATTTGGTCATAATATGATTCAAGAAAAATCGTAATATGTTTACTACAATCATGGATCTTATCATAATATGTTGATCTTAGAATATGTTTAGCACAAACATGTTTTTTCTTTGAGTGTATTTAAAAGTGTTAGCATTTGTGAAGATGAAATAAATTTATCACAACAAACATAATTATTTTTAAAGTGTTTAGATACTCTAGAAAGAGCTTATAATAGCGTATACTGTGTTCTTTTGCGAAATTTGGTTTTGCAAGTTTGCTGTGTATTATAGAAACGGCTTGGTTAACACAAGCGTTACTTGTTGGTGCAGACACTATTTGTTAAACTATTTCAGCAATGTATTGAAAAGGTTTCGACCCACCAGCGAGGTGGGTTTTAACAAACTGAAGCAAGATGGAAAGAGAGAGATATAATGATGCAAAAGATTTACTTGAGTACATGCAGTGGTGGCCCACCTCACGATGGTATTATCTCTCAGTGACAAGCAATACGTTTGCTAATCACCCCTCGTTTGAGCGCCATCAACACACTCAGGCAGCAAATTCAGCATGCCGCATATGTCGAAATAGCAACAATACTACGGGAGATGCACCAACAGCACCACCCTTAGGTGTAAAATAAGCCTGTGAAGCCGACGTATTAAGATCTCTCTTCCAGCAATTTTGGGTTTAAGCCAAAATCACCAATAGTCTGGCTGGAACCGAGGTTCTAGGGGCTCCTGACTCGCGTCCAGATAGGATCTCTGGTTAGTCTAATTTTCAATAGATTTGTCGATTTTGAACTCTATTCTTTGTCTCCCTACATATCGCGGTTGGAGAAAGAGTTCAACTAGTAATAACGGGTCCGCCATCTAACGTTTTTTTTTTTCAACTAGTGCTTATTTCGTGAATCGTAACACTTAGCTCATGTCTGATTTGACATATAATTAGTTTTATACTTCATCTGAACGAATATGGTTGTGTATACGCTTGAACAACGCTGGGAAATATTGCGACATTACTTTGAAATTCATGGTTATGTTGCACAATTTGTGCGAAAATTGCGTACGGATTTTGGATGAAGCTCATTTTTATCTTGGCGGGTATGTTAACAAGCAAAATTGTCGCCTTTGGGGCACAGAAAACCCGCACGCATACATTGAAAAGCCGATGCACCCAAAACGAGTCACTGTTGGGTGCGGATTTTGGTCCAGAGGCATAATTGGGCCATTTTTCTTGGAAAATGAGCAAGGAGTGGCCGTTACAGTCAATGGCGATCGTTATCGGGCCATGTTGAACAAATTTTTGTTCACAAAAATTGAAGCGGAGGATATTGGCAACATTTGGTTTAAACAGGACGGCGCTACGTGCCACACAGCCGAAGCTACACTCGATGTTTTGGGCCCTGTTTTTGAAGATTGCATTATTAGCCGCAGAGCTGATGTCGTTTCGCCACCTCAGAGCTGCGATTTGAAACCGTTGGACTATTATTTGGGGGGTGCCGTCAAAGATAAGTGTTACGCCGACAAGCCAGAGACAATTGACGCTTTAAAGGAAAATATTCGTGAAGCCATTGGTGAAATACAGCTGCACACAATCGATAATGTGCTTACAAATTGGACCGATCGTGTGTGAAATTATTTTCCATTATTAACCGGAAGGATTGTACTTTCAAATAAAGAAAGAAATTTGAGAAAATATTCAGAATTTTTTTTATAGCATTTTCAAAAAAAAAAAGTTATTTGGCGGACCCTTTATTATTCGAGCAAAGAAAATTTCAAAAACTTTTTCGATAACGATAAAATTTTTAAGACTCTTTCTTCCAGCTCGCCAATTTTCTGCAAAATTTAAAATT
The DNA here is from genome assembly GCA_949318255.1 of Pollenia labialis. Taxonomy (NCBI): domain Eukaryota; kingdom Metazoa; phylum Arthropoda; class Insecta; order Diptera; family Polleniidae; genus Pollenia; species Pollenia labialis. The sequence goes on from OX439140.1 coordinate 74,217,222, forward strand.
TAAAAGAAAAAAAGTCTTAAACAAACATGAACACCAACAACTTCAAAGTAAACAGTGAACACGATTGTAATTTGAGAAAAAAGCTGAATTCATTAAGTAATAGATATTTTTGTTAAGCTTGTCTGTTTAACCCAAAATCTTTTTAATATTCATGAGTAGAAATTCTAGACTAATGATAATTATGATTTGCATACGAAACTCATAATGAACCCGTATAATACTTTTTTTTTTTTTGCAAATATTTTGCTTAAATTATAAATTCAATGTCAATAAATTGCCGGATTAAAACAGACATTTAAAAAAGAAAAAAGAAATCAAACAAAAAAAACTTTCCAAAAATTTTAATTCTTCTAAAATGTTTTGGGTAACATACAACTCAAATTTCATCTTAAATGTTCATTCTGTACGAACGTTAAAACTTTTTTGAATTTATTTGCTTAAAAGGCAAACATAAGACATTCAAGTTTTTTTTTATTTTTTTTTTAAATCATAAAAGTTTAAAATCCTTTTTCAGAGGAAAGACAGCAAACAACAAAATGCCTCTGATATTGATTTGCTTTATTAGCAGCTTTTAAAAACGAAGTTTTTTCTTTAAGTGCTTTTGCTGCTGCCACAAACGTCAAGAAATGATTAAAACTCATCATTATTGAGATGCATTAAAGTTGTTTTTTATTCTGTCTACTTTTGAATTTGAGTCTTAAAATTTGATTCTTATTTATGATGTCATTAATTTCATTCCTATCGCTTAAATGAATGGCTAAATAAAGGAATCATTAAATAAGCGATTTAAATAAAACCAAAGTGTTTTAAAATCATAAAACTTTTTTTGTTTTGGTATTTGTGATTATTTGATATTTGTTTGATACTGATATAAACAAATTAACGATTTGTTAATTTTAAGTCTTTTGGAAACTTTTTTCTAACTAAATAAAAACCCACTCTAGTAGAACGAAAACCATAAAATCTTGTAGAAATCATAAAATGATGAATGTCCGATAAAAAAGTCCATCTTTAGCTCACAAAAGTGGTCTTTCTAGAGTACGCAACGTATAGCAATTTCGAGAGTCCGGATGACATTTTTGTTACAGCTTTTCAAACTATTCGTGTCGAAAAATCCAAAAAACACTTTCGAGGGAAATTCATTACAGGTTATCTCGATTCTACAACAAGTACACACAACTCATACAATAACCACAAGCAATTTGTTTTTGTAAAATCATTGTACAAATATAATAAACAACATTTTGACCTCCAGCAATTATAAAGCAGCTGGGCTTTAAGGAGCACCTGTAATGAATTCGCCTTGAACACTATGATTTCATATTCATATTATGGCTTGACATTTAATTTGCCTATTTAATGCAAAAATCAGTTACTCTTAAAAGTATTCGAATTCAATTAAAACTTCGGCATTACGAATAATTTGCGATCCTTAAATGTTTGGCGTTAGGCAATAAAGGTCTTAAGTCAAAAAATGTAGTTTTTTATAATGTGAAGTTGAAAAATATTTATTTTATGTATTCATGGACTTTTTTCTCCTTAAGAGGACATTATAACGCTTAGAAGCAGCTGTGCTAGATTTATGTTATAAAGTTATAAAAAAAAAGAGAAAAATAAATTTTATTAAAGTCAATCAGCAACTCAAAATGGATGGTTTTTGACTTAAGACCGTTTTGTTTAACAGGAAAGAAATATTTTATTTATGAGGAAAATTTACTTCCGGGATTTGCAGGTAGAAAATTTTAGTAATCCGTAAAACGATTTGAAATTGACCTTTTTTAGACAAGCTAGACACTTATCGTTTTAACCTAATTCGGGTACGCTGAACCCAGTGGTGCTATCCGTTTTTTAGGTTAGCTCAGGTTTTCGAGATATACCGTTATTTCGAAAATAGAAGAAGTTGCACAACATATGTTCGCGTAACTCAAAAACGCTTAAGCTTATTAAAAACACTAATATGCGCCGTCGTTTTAGAAACATAATTTTTTTTTTTTGGAAAAAAATTCATAAAAAATTCGAATAAAAAACGAAATTGCAAATTTAATAAAAGATTAAAATCTGTTAGCAACTTTTGATTTTATTCACAAAAGTCGAAAAATATTTATTAATTTAAGAATTTCATAAAACATATTCGTATGGGAGCCCCCCTATCATGTGGTGATAAGGGGCAAGTATGTCTCGAGAAAACGTTAAGGACAAAAAACTAATTGGGGTCGGTCATACATTATGTCCCACTATTGGCAACTCCTGAACATTTCTGGGACTTTTTCTTCAATATTTTTCTAGTCTGCATTGAACATTTTGCAAGGGTGCCCGCTTAAGGAATGGAGATAGCGAGTAGGTATGTTAGAAACTAATGATTGAGATGATAAATAAAGTGGGGTTGATTATACATTTGATCCATCAAGGGGCACCATAGGCACTGCAGGCGCCGAATTAAAGAATTTATTAAACCGCAATATTTGTATAGGATCCCCTTAAGGAGTGGAGATAAAGGCCAAGTATGTCTCGATAAAACGTTAAGGACACAAAACTAATTGAGGTCGGTCATACATGTTGTCCCACTATGGGCAACTAATGGGCATTTAACTGCATTGTACATTTTGGAAGGGAACGGGTAGGTGTGCTAGAAATTAATGATTGAGTTGAAAAATAAAGTGGGGTTGGTCATACATTAGGCGCATCCTACGCTTGGCAGGGGCTAAATTTAAGTATTTTTTAAAACCGCCATATTAGTATGATTGAAATTCTTAAAACCTAAAAAAAAAAAAACGGTTAGCACCATTGGATTCAGCGTAGGCAAATTATGTTAAAACGTCATGTGCCCGGCTTGCCTATTTTTTGCAACTAGCACAGTGTTATTTGTGTGTTCATATTTTAATAGACGTATGAAGATACGAAAAAAACCCCTATTATGTAGGTCGATGTCGGAATTAATTTTAAGCCACTTCAAGTCGACGACACTACACTTTGACGTTAATTGGGTATTTTATAAGAATGTTGTGTCGACATCGACTAGTTATAGAAAATCTAACAAAAATAAAATCCATCTCTAATTATTTCTGTTTTTCATCATTTTAGCTTATTTTTTAACGCTATGCTATTTTCCGACATTTTGTTTTTTTAACCGATTTAGCGAATTCAAATAAATTTTAGAGTTTGTTTCCGATATTGCATTTGCACTGTAATCCATTTTTTCACATTTTTAGGGTGTTGACAAGCACAAGCTTGGATGATGAAATTGAGCTAAAATATTCTCTATATAAATATGAGATTTATTTGGTTTTATAATCCACCGAGCTCCCGTACAAATATGCTCTTGGAATAAGGACTTTAACACCAGAGCGTCCATAACATGTTGACTCAGTTTAAAACGTGAATAAAAAAAAAACAAACAACATTTGCGCCAACATGCAGTAAGCAAGTAGGCAACTTTAAAAAATTTCGCAAACAGAACCTTAAGGCAAATCTTAATAATTAAATCTAAAAACCTAATCACCATTCTACCCCCAAAAACAAACTTTTCACACTCTTAATTTTTTCAAGTGTAAAATATTTTACTCAAAGGCCACAAAAATATTTCCCTAAAAAATGTGACAACAACATTGTGTAACATGGCAAACGCAAAATTGATTTTATGTAGAACAAACACCAATCAATGATTTTCAGGTATGATGATTGGAATTTTGATTAACGCAAAAATCGAAAGGGTTCTCTGAATCAAACCAAACACGTGTTGGATTTTCAAAAATGTCAGTGTGTCGTTAGCTAAAGGAGCATTTTTTTCTCAGATACTTTAACTGCTGCAGCAGCTTCTGGTTGTGCTGCTGTTTGCTGGTTACCTTTTGAAGATCACAACATAAAGTTGAAAAAAGTACTTTGGTGTTATTCTCTGGCTGTCTGTCTGTCCGTCCGTCCTTAAGCATAACTTTAAAAAATGTTTCGTAGAGTGTCTTGGCTTCTTTTAAAAGAAGAAATAAAAATTCTCAAGCTTAATAAAAGGATACCCACTCCACTTACTCATTGATCTTGGATTTTAACTTTGGCTGCGTAAATCTTTTTTGTAGTTATTTTTTTATATTGCTGACCATTTGTTTTTTTTTCGTTTGTTTACGAGCTGTTGGAGGTTTTCTCTTTAAAGAAAAATAAGATTTCAAATTATTTAAAATATTTCAACGATTTTCGTCCAATTAAGGTTTATTTTAGAGTGCTTTTAATACAGTTGGTTGTATACAACCAAACAATTGTCTGAACTATTTAGTTGGTTGTATCTTGTTTGTTTCGGTAGCTTAATTAAGCTTTTTCAAAACTCAAAGTTACAAGCCGACAAAATACTTTTTTAAATTTTTTGCTTGGACTAGTTAGTTGTTGGAGATTATTTTCGCCTTTTTTTTCTTTCTTATCCTTTATGTTGCTGTAATTTTTTAAATACACAAAGTGATCTAATAGATGCGTAAGTAGAAAATTAATTCGCCAGGTTTACACTGGCGGTAATTTTTCTGTATGGTTATTAACAGGCCCCGGATTTTTATGCAAATGCATATTTGTTATCGCCAGTCTGAGGTTATCGTATACTAAATATCTTTGCGAATTAAGAAATTTGGTGTAAAATGGCATCGATTTTTTAGTGCATATTTTACTTTAAATGCATATTTTTGCATATATTGCTGGTGTTGCATATTATTCTTGCATATTTTAAATAAAACTTGTTTCAATTGCTTTATTTGCTGTTGCAAAAGAGACAAGAGACAACTTCGATATTTTTTATTGATTTCTTATGGGAAAAAATATTTTGTAGGTGCTTTACAAAATATTTTTTCGCGTGTTGCCGCATATCCCGACTAATGTCTTTCTACACAGCCTATAACAACCAGGTGTGGAACGTGGTTGAAGGCAATTGTGTATTATGCTGAAAACGTTTACAAATTCAAAGATGTGGTGAACGGAATCAACCGTGGTGATTCAGAATCAACAAAAAAAATTATAAATTTAAGTATGCTGTGGACGATAACTTAAGTAAATAAATTCGATAAAGCTTAAACAAAACTGAAGGATTTAAAACAATAAAAAAAACTGCTTAAACCTTACACTTCCATTTTATTTTCTTTTGAAAACAGACAGTAAACTTTAATTTTAACTTCTACTTTTGTGGCTACAGTAGACGCTCACAAATTAGAGCTATCAGTAATTCGAACGTCCAGAAATAAGTATCAGTGTTTGCAATACATTAAACACTCTAAAATTCGAATTTAAAATTCTTATTTCAGAGCGTTTTTTTTTTTGTTATTTGAACACAAGAAATACCCAATTTATTTTTATTCTGTTTAACCCTTATGTGAATGGCAAAGTACCCGGGTACCTTTGCCATTTTCATCTTAATTTTTTTTAAATATGTATACAGATCGTCCACATATTTAAAACTTCTTGAGAGCTCTAACTTTTAAAAAATTTTAAATTATAATTTTAAATAATCAGAATTGTGGTTATTTTTTTTGAACTATTTATGGTTTTTAATCCAAATTTTTAATATTTTTAATCAGGCTTAAGTTCATCAAATTTAATTTTCATTAAATTATTTTTATGAAGAAAGGAATTTTACAACATGAAAATTAATTAAAATTGTTATTGATAATCATTCATTCTTGACTGACCTCAGATTCGAACCCAGGCGGCTGGTTACCATGACATGTTTCGATCGCAACCACTCGATCTCCTCAGATGGATTTGCCGTCTTACACTCGCAGCCATCGACGACTGCTGACGTCAATAGTCAAATATCAATCCTTAAACCAAATTGTATTTTTAACCTTTGGTAGATCGAAATTTGCTTTTTGAATGATTATCCATTTTTTAATCGATTAAAAATCGCTTAAAAATTAGTTTGAAAAGGCGTTGTGAACCAGACTAAAACAATACACATAAAAAATTCAACTACTGCATCTTTGCAATAAGGGAAATACCGTAGTAATATTTATAAGTTGTTTGCTTCACATTTGCTAAAGAAAAATTTACTTTTTATTTTAAACTTGCACATCTTAGCATTAACACGTTGCAAATTAATATCTTTATTTAAATCTCGGAGTTATTTTCCATGATTATGCACATATATTTCGACAAAAAATTTCAGCTTCCCATACAAAGTCCATATAGGTACCCGGCTACCTTGCAATGCTGTTAAAGGTATTTTTTTTTTTTTTTGCCATCCCCATAAGGATTAAACATACAGGGGTGTCATGGAAATCGAAAACATAAAACGAAAGAATTTGGCAGATCTTCTTATTAAACTTTTAATCTAATTTTTACAATTTTTGTCATACAATTTTTTTATTACAGAAATCTTATTAAAAACCGAATCTTAAAATTCTTTCGTTTTACGTTTTCAATTTCCATGACACCCCTGATAATCAGCAAATGTAAATATGTGTTCCCTATTTGTTGTTTTTTGTCGCATTTATCTATATTTCTAACTAGTTTACTTGCGAAATCTGATGCGCGTGTACATATTTTTTGGCAGTCTCTATTAAAAAGTGAAGGCGTATTATTAGAAAGGCGTTTAAGGGAACCGGTTAGCCCTAGATTTTAATGGGACAACATCTTCAATCAGCTACATCAAATCACATAGAACAGCAATATTAAATGCATTTTGTTACCAACACTTATTAAAAAATAAAAAAAATAGTTTTGGGAAGTAAATTTATTAAATTTTTTATTGGAAAAAAAACGTCCAGAAATTAGAATTGCTTTAAAATCAGAGCGGTTCTAATTTACGAGCCTCTGCTGTATTGTGCTTTACTCACGTTTATGGGACTGAATTTTAACGTTTTTTATGTAACTTTTGTTTTTTCTCGTTATATTTCTGTTTTTTTTTGTCACTTATAAACAAATGTTATGAGCATATTTTTTAAATTATTAGCGCATATATTTCTATTTTGAGTGCATTTTTTATGCGCATAAAACGCGATTTTAACTGCATAAAAGTCGGGGCCCTAGTTGGCTAATTTTACCTAACAAATTTGGAAAAAAATTAAATTCTGTTTGAGTATGAATTTTAAAAATAATTTGTATTTGTTTGCAAAATCTTAGTATAACTTTTCAAAATGAGAAATCGGCCATAAAAGCTTCGCATACTTTAAATCAGTTAAAATTTTAGAAAAGCACTTTTGTAACATACATAATATCGACTAGGGATGCCAAATGGGACCAGGTTTTTTGAAACCCGGGATTCGGGATTTTTTATTAAAAAAACGGGATCCCGGGACGGATCGGGATTTTTCGGGATTTCATATATAAAGGCCAATTTTCAAAACTCATATACATATTTCTAATAAAATGTTCATGTATAAGTATTAAAACAAATAAATTCATGAAGAATATTAAACTCATTACAAAATAAAACAGTTTAATATATTCTTTTAAAGAAATATGGAAAAATTATGTGTTAAAAGTTATATTTGAAAAAGCTTCTAAAACAAATTAATGGTGTCTGATAATCGATACCTTATTTTATTGAAAACACTTCTGGGTGGTATCGTTAATAATTAGATAATATACCTATGCTATATGCCAATATTTAATTTATTGTACATCAAATATATACATTTACAAGTATTAGTCTAATAAAATAAACTTAAGCAAATGTGTCAAAAGAAATTTGGTTGAAAAGTTTTTAACACCTTTTTGCACAACTTGCATTGTGCGTGCGCAGTTCTATTATCATTCACTTAGAAAAAATACCACACCGAACTTTGTCTTCTGATTTTATTTTCTGTGGTACAAAATGCATTGCATGTAACATTTATTGACTTCCGACTTCTTTTTGTAACCAGGGGCCTAATTCTGACAGTCGTGATCGAGTAATTTCTCGATTCGAAAGCAGTTTAATATCTAATTATTTCAATCAATACAGAACGAATCGGAATTATTTTTTCGGTGTTGTAAAGCAATTAATCTAATTAAAAATTAGATTAATTGCCAGTATGATTTAATATTAATTTTTAAAGTTATTTTCAACAGGGTGACTCACGTTTATTTAAATAGAGTTGCATTTAATAAAAAAATACCACATATTTACTAAATCCAAAATCTCGGGACTTTTACACAAAATTTTTAGAATAGTCCCGGGATTTCTGCATTCGGGATTTTGGGATTGGCATCTCTAATATCGACCCCTTTGCGCGAAATTATCGTATATGCCAATTTTTTTGAAATTTAGTTTTTGATGCAATCTTGTTCTACATTCAAAGAGACGTTACCTGGAAAAATATTGTAGGCGAATTCCACTTCGTCTTATCGTATCTAATCTAAGCACATGTATATTTTCATTTTGCAAGTGAAATCAGAGAAAAGTAGAGAACTGGCTGTCCTGTAAAATTTGGTATTTGTAACATACGATAATTTCGCGCAAAGGGGTCGATATGTTGGTAATAATTATACCCACATCAATATAGTGGAGAGGGTATTATGCATTTGTGCTGATGTGTGGAAAACCTGAAAGTATGCCGCTCGACTCAGAATCGCTTTTTGAGTCGATCCAACGATGTTCGTCCGGCTGGCTGTTCGTTAGACCTTACGTAAAAAAAGTTTCCCCTTACGCCTTCTAATATAAAGTATTCTTGCGTGGAGGTTTCGAAATTTTTTTTTTTTGCCTAACAAAGATCAATATTTTGTCCTAAGGGACCAATGACCTTAAGTATCTCGTTCTAGTATTTATCCCCCAGCTTCCTGATTCTGGCTGTCGTGATCGAGTACTTTATCGATTCGAAAGCAATTAAATATCTAATTGTTTCAGTCAATACTGAACTAATCGGAATTATTTTTTCAGTGTTGTAAAGCACTAATTGGAGTGTCACAATACTGAAAAAATAATTTCTATTCATTCAGTATCGACTGAAATAAAATTGCTTTCGAATCGAGAAAGTACTCGATTACGACTGCCATAGTTAGGCCCCAGATCTCTGTTCATACCAATCTGATGTCAGAAAATTAAAGCTCGCAAAAAACTATTAAAGTTTTGCTAAGGAAGTAATTCGATAATTCCAGCAAAAACATTTTTTAATTTAATTAGGAAATTAAAGCTCGCCAAAAATCATTACAGTTTTGCCAAGGATGAATTACTAATATTTCTGCAGGACAGTCAGCATTTACAGTCAGATCTTTCAATATTATGTACCGAAATCGTGTCTTTTTGTCTACCCCTCTTGCTTCTCTAACCCATTCGCTTTCAAGCAAAAGCAAATGTTATGCTGTTTTTTGCCTGTTTTTTTTTCAAGTATTATAAAAATTTCCATTTGGGAATTTACAGTAAAAATAGCTTGTGTTTTCAATATACATAAGTTCTGAAAAGAAAATTTTCATTTTCTAAAGCAGGCATTTGAATAATTCTGCATCGGACTTTTGAGCATTTAAGGTTTTTTTTCTAAATTTTATGGCCTTTAACTGTCTGAAAAGCTTTCAGGTAACAAAACGCGGGAAACTCCATCATAAACAAGGATGTTTTAAACATGCATCCTTTTGCGCAAAGTACTGGTCGCAATTTTGGAGATAATTGAAAAATTTTGCACAAAGGTTCTTATTTGCCACCACAGCGAGAGGCAGGGGCCGATCTTTTCCTCTCACAAACTTTCAAACCTAGATTCATAACTCTTATCCTACTGATTCGTCATCTTTTAAAGCAATTAAACATCAAACGATCCTTACGTCGATTACGTCGTGATCTCCATTTAAAGGCGTAAAAATATGTTTGAAGTTTTAACAGGATGGTGCCACTGGCCACACAGCAAGAGTGGATCTTTTGAAAGAAAAGTTCGAAAATCTCATTATTTTTCGTAAAAGAGGAGTGAATTGGCCACCAAGATCTTGCGATTTTACACCTAAAGACCATTTTTTGTGGGCTTTTTTTAAATCGAAAGTATGCAGCAATAATCACACAACAGTTCAAGGGCTTAAAAACAACACTATCGAACAGATATCAATCATTGACAACAGTTAATTGAAAAACGTGATTAAACGTTGGTTAAAGATTTGGAGCCTGCCGCGCCAGTAGGGAGGGTCACTTGACCGACATAATTTTTAACCGGAACCTATTTGTAATAAACTAAAATAAAAAATATTTTTTTAAACATATTAAAAAAAAACAAATATTTTATTTAAAATAAAATGATACTTTAATTTTGGACACCCTTTATATACATTGTAGGGTCTGAGGTCAATAATGTATAGAAATAAAAAACGTAAGTGACGTAAGCCTAAGTGACGATATGAGTGCTATTGGACTAAATTTAGTTAACCACTCTTTGCCAACGCACTTCACAAGGACTAGCAACACACTTCTGGACCTTTGTTTTGTAAATAATATGTCACGACCTTATTTTTCTTGCTTATGATTTTCACACTGAAATTCAAAACCAAACGATTTATTATACAGACTTTAAGAATTTGGACTATCAGTCACTGACCAACGATTCGTCCACAATCCAATGGAATCGAATGTTTTATATGACAAATGTAGATGATCAAGTCAATTTTCTTCACAACAACAATATAATATAACAAATACATAAATATCAAAACCAAACGTATCCGAAATGAGCACCCTTGGTTTTCAAATGAAATAAAACTGTTAATCGCTAAAAGAAATCATTCTAATGCAAGATGGAAAAGGTTTAAAACTACAGAGCTGCATGAAACTTTCAAGTCCTTGAGAAACAGAGTAAACACACTAGTAAAGATTTCGAAGTCAAAATTTTATAAAGAATATTTAAATCCGCAGTTTGTTCAAAAATGAAGTGGAAATCATTGCCTTAACGCTAAAAAAAACTAAGGCTATGGTTATTAGTAAGAGCAAACTAATCCCCACATCCTTGCCACCAATTCAGATTAACAACTCAAGTATAGAAATAGTGGAGACAGCTAAAAATCTTGGTTATATTTAATTCTAAACTTGACTGGTCTAATCACATAAATGTAATTTGCGGTAGAACGTTTTCTATGTTGCGCAATCTGTGGATGACTCAATATTACACTCCCTTCGAAATCCGTATGTTATTGGCAAAGACATACTTAATACCAACACTAATGCATGGGTGTGAACTATTCGCAAGCTGTGATTCGGCAAGTAAGAAAAAACTCAATGTAACTTTCAATAATATCGCCAGATACGTTTTTGGTCTAACACGATTCTCAAGAATTTCCCGTTTTGCAAAGCAGTTATATAACATATCTTTTGATAACCTGTTGAAATGCCGCTGCCTAATATTCTTACATAAAACTATTTACACAAAACAACCAGGCTATTTATTTAATCGAATTATCTTCTCCAGATCAAATAGAGGAAAAAAGATTAACAGTAATCGATATCGTAGTCAGATATCGGAAAGGCGTTTTTTTATAAACTCCATCCAGCTTTGGAACCAATTACCCAACAATATTCAAACAACCAGCAATGCTCAGCACTTTAAACGCGAAGTATTTAGGCATTTGCGTTAACTTCTTTAAATGGAAAAATTACTACTTTTTTTTTAATATGTACTAAGTATTTTTATTAAATCACTAAGAATTGTAAAATACAATTATTTATTTATTTGCTGCCTACTTTTTTTTTTTTGGCTTATTGTATTGTAATCTATTGTATTAATCAAACTTTTTTTATATTTGTTACATTTGTGAATAACGTTATATGTACAGTGCTTTAAAAAGACTCGTTCTTGTTGCACTGTGTACCAAAAAAATAAATAAATAAAATAAATGTCAAACTTGTATAAACCCTTTTACCTTCGGTGAAGGGTAAAAAAGGTATGCGGTCCCAGCATGAATATTCAATACTTTTTAACTTAATTTTTACAAATATTTTAAAATGCTTATAATTACAAACATTCGCGGGGCTAGAAAATGTAAATCTCTAGTGTAAAGCATTATTCTCTTTATACTTAATTATAAAGTCTATGCCAAAACAAACATGATTAACAAAAAAGATCTAAAGAAAAAGAACATAATTAACAAAAAACTTGTTAAGGAAAATTGCTTTTAATTAAAAATTTAAAACAAAGTAATCAAAAAAGATGAATGAAGTCACTAACAGCATGTTCACACTCATTTCAGAAACATCATTTAATTTTACAAATTTAACAACAATAATATTTTTCCACTCCGCACTTTTTTCCCCTTGTATAAATTTCAGGCAGCCAACCATCATCAATCATTACAAAAAATCAGCATTTTTTTGAATTAAAAAAAAATTATAGACTCTTGTGGAAGAAGAAACTCCATTAAATTCATAGACCATAATAAATTTTCGAAAACAAAAAATTCGAGCACTTCAATGTTGGAGTGTTAAAAACATAAATCCTACTGTGCGCGACATAATTCTTGTTAGATTTGGTCTAAAAAACATCAGAAAGAAATTAATCATGTTTGTATAAAAAAAAGAGCTCAAATATTTTTTAAAGCGTTTTTAAGATTTTTTTTCTAGACAAGCAACAAAAAACAAAAAATAAATAAAATATTTAATTTTAAAAACACGACCGCACCTTTCCGCAGATTTGTTTAGTCTCTTAAATTTGTTTGCCGTTTGTTTTTTTTTTGTGTTTGTTCGTATTTTGTGGGAAATTAATTAATCATCTTAATTAAAGAGGATGTAGTTTATGATGTATAGTTTCATCCATATGTGTATTTTTTGTTGTTATTGTTTTTTTTTGTTGTTGTTATTAATATTCTCAAATGGAAAATGTTGGTATTTATTAATGATGTTTTAGAGCCATTATTATGTTTTTATTGTTTCTTTAGCATTGACATTTCAAAATTTCATTTAAAATGGAGTTTTTAAGAGCAATAAAGTGATTTTTGGTTGTTTTCAAATAAACATTGTTTCAGTTGTGAATTCTTTGGTGAGCAAAATTAATTATGGAATGAAACTTTAGTGATGTAAACAAGATGTGTTTGAAAATTGAGATTTAAAGACAGGTTCATTAGAATGATATGTAAATATTTCTTTTTTTCCTTTTTTTGTTTTTTGCTTTAGGTGGCCTTAGCAAAATATCACTCCTTCCCTGGTCCCCCAAGCAAACTTTAATTGCCAAGTTATAAAGTGTATAGCTTAACATATGGTTTTTGTCGTTAGTAACTTCACAGTAAAAATGTCAATTTTACTTTGGCATTTGTGAAGTAAATAGATAGGAAATACACACAAATTAGAAAGGGAGCTCTAAACTCCTCAAGAATGCGGAGTAATTGTTTCGATTATTTGAGCGCTACATTTCCGGTTCTAATTTGGGCCAAATCTCTCGTTTTAGTGATTTGCACTTTTCTATACTTAATATTTTTGTATGGTTTCTTAAGTCATGAGTCTATGTCAACAAACCTCAGACTCATGTAGTGCCCAATTTGGAACCAGTTGCCGGGAGTGTAATGGAAAATACCCTAACTCTCGCGTATATAATTTTTTTCTAGTTAATGAAAGAAAAATTGAGGCATTAAATAAACACAATCCAAAACCAAGACTAGAGTTTTTTATTTATTAAAAAAAATACAGCCAAAGAAAATCAGTTGACAAATTTTGCGCTACTTTGTATATTGCAATGATACATTTTATTTAACACTACTTAGGTGGCATTTATATTTAAAAAAGAAACACGAAGAACCGAATCGTGTATTTTTTTCTACCCCTTTTTTCTCTACCAAATTGGTAAACAAATAAAAAAACATGTCTTAAAAACCATCGTATAATTACCGCCTTACTTTTCGACTGCAATAAAATGCGTTTTTTTCACTACTGAGTATAGATTGTCTCTTCCCCGACTATTTTATATCCTGGGAAATGGAAAATATTTATACGTACTAACCGAAAAAAATTCCAGATCGGCTATATATATATAGATAACACATAACAACATAATTTTACAAAAAAATCAATATAAAGGCAAAAACCTCAATTAACTGGGAATTAGCTTTCATGCGAGAAGAGCGATATCAATTGCATTAAAATAACGTGTTCACTGGGTATGGGATGGTGCACGACTTTTCGATTTCGAAATGCTAAACCCCCTAATTTTGTTTAGTTTTGAAAATAATAGTGGATTCAATTTTGTTGTTGGATTTAACAAAAGAGCTACAATGTATTGCATTTTCCCTTTTGCAACACCATCTACGCAAACCACTTAACAATTTGTCAATTTATTGATATTAAAATTGACAATTTAATTGGTTTTTAATAATTTCTTTTTCAAAACCCAAAATATACCAATCTTTCAAGAAAAAAACCCACCCAATAACCTTTTTTTTCAACCCACATTCAACCAGATTCTTATAATGGCAAATACAGTGCAACCTTGGTTAACGCAACAAATTAAGGCTGTTCCGTTAACCGAGGATGTTGCGTAAAGCGAGTCCAAAATGTCTATCAGACCTATCTAAATCAGCGCGTAAAGCGTAAGATTTTTTAGCGCCTTGCAAACTTAAATAAGAGTGCCAACGTTGTGGCATGAACTTATTTTGTTTAATAAAACCCACAAAAAAACAGTAATATTTAAAATTTTGCATTGAAAATTTGCTTCATAGAACAAAAAGTGACGAATGAAGCAAAACAATATTTATATAACTGTAAACTTAAGGATATCAGGCAATGCTAGAACTCGATATCTCTTAATATATTCAAGATATCAAAAAAGGGATTAAATGTTAAAAAAGAGGGCTCCATTATTATTATATAGAATTGATTTAAAACTAAAGTTTTGGAAAAATGTGTCTACCAGAAACCACACAACCGACAACCGGCAAACTAATTAATTGACAAAGCCATACACGCTTTGATTTGGACGACAACCGACTCAGTTGACAATTAAATTGAATCGTGTATGGGCTGCTATACATAAACATTAAATTATAATTAAATGAATTTTAAATTTTGGCTTTTATATATGATATCCCGATCCGTTCCGGGATCCCGTTTTTTTTGAATTAAAAATCTCGAATCCAGGGTTTCAAAGAACCTGGTCCCATTTTTTTCATAGCCTATATAAGGTTCCACTAATGTGCTTAGGAAATATAACAACAGAACATAAAACATAACATAAAATTTAACATGCCATATCGTGAGTGATTAGACTCTATGGAGGAACGTTTTTGGGTCTTTAACTGGACCTAGAAACATAAAATTAAACGTGCAAGGTCATAAGTGAATGAGAATCGATTAAAGGGGTCTTTTTGGTACTATTTAGTTCTTTAACTGGTTCTTTTGGAATTTCCCATACTAATCAAATTAAACGTACAAGTGAATGAGAATCTGTACTTGTCGTTCTCTAACTGTTACTAACTTAGGAGAGGGTTCAAGGACGCTAAACCTCTTTTATTGAGAAAATATTAATTATCATTATAGAGTTGTTCTATTAAAGCAATAGTTTTCGTACTAATAAGTATAGGCTTTTTATGTATTTAAGACTAGGATCAAGATGGGTCATACTGAGAATAACTGCCTTTCGGAAAATATCTAACCAATTTTGATGAAATTTGAATAGATAGATCAGCATAAATAAAATACACAGTGCTAAGTTGTTTTTCAAATCCACAGATGGGAAATTTCTGCCTATCCGAATCTATCTTACTGTTTTGATGAAATTTAAAAGAAATTTAGATCGTTCTAAACACAATTAAACACAAAATTAATTCTGGGCGGGCAACACCGTGGGAACGGTTAGTTTGTATATTAATTTACAATGTTGACTTTTAAAATAAATTCATAAGTTTTGATTAAAATAAAGGAAAACCAATAAAAAAAAAATTTAATCAAATAAAAAAAAGTATCGTTTATCGAGGGTTACGTTAACCGAGGTTACACCGTATTAACGTTGGTCTTTACAGACAAAGTGCCTTAAAATTTTAGTTTATTTTTTGCATTTTCAAGTTTTTTCTTTCTTATTCAAATAAATATTTTAAGTTTTTTATTTAACAAAAAGCTGTATTCACTGACTGGCTTTCACTTGACAGACTCTTGATTGCTCTCAATTCACTTAATTATTGTCACATGCAATATCGCAATTTCCTTCAATTGATGTTGTTCGTTGGTCTGGTATGACACGAATGTTCGTTGCCGCCATGTTGTATATGCAGTGGTTGATGTTGTACAAAATGTGTCCAGTTGCTTGACAATAAAGTATACGTAAAATATGTTTTTATGATTTTCATTAATTGAAGATACTCATAAAAAAGTAGTTTAAGTATTGGCACAATTCCTACAAGTAGGATTTTTTTTTCTTTTTTTATTATTCTACCACAGCATAAATTGAAAATTAACGCAAATATTTTTGAGATAAGCAAATATTACTAACAGTGGACATGTATGAAGAAAAATATGGAATCAGAGTAAAAATTAATGGATATTTTAATATCTAACGGTTGATGGATTTTGAGGTACAATTTATAATAGAAGAAATAAAACTCAAAATTTCGATATTTTTTTAAAATCAGTTCATAAAATTTAATTTTTATTAAATGATTTTTACTTATTAAGACAATATACAACATGATTGTCAAGAAAAGGGGAAAAACCTCTTAAGAAGTTTTTATTCATAATTAAACATGAAAATATTTCAAGCGATGTGGAAGATAAAGATTTTGAAACTTAAATAAGGTTTCGGAAAAACTTACATCATGTAACCACCAGTGGAGTTCTTGAATAGGGAAGATTGGCATGGATCCAATAGGCAGCATTCAAGGGTTCAAGATGGACACTGGCACTGGTGTCGATGTTGCTGACACTGACGTGAAAAGGTCATTCAGACTCCCGGACAAGTGCAATGTCTTCCAGGCTGAGATCCCAGCGATCTGGAGGGCGACGAAGGTGATACTGGGTAACATCGTCGGAAGTCTCTGGTGACAATTTATGTCGATAGTCAGGTTGCACTCAGAGAAGTGACAGATTATTTTCAGGGGTGTTCTGGAAATCGAAAACGCAAGAATTTCAAACGTCGTTTTTTAATAAGATTTCTGTAATAAAAGAATCTTATGACAAATATCAGCTAAATATTTTTCTTTTAAAAAGAATTTTATAACTAAAATTATAAAAATTAGATAAAAGTGTATTACAATAAAAACAACTTTCAAATTATTGCGTTTTTGATTTCCAGAACACCCATGTATATAGTGCGATATTGCCTTATGTTATGGGGCTAATCACAGTAAGGCTGTGAATGATAAAACGGAATGCAGGGAAGAGTTGTCAGCCGATTAAAAATAATTCGATCAATCGATCAAACAAAGCCAAACTCTTTTTCGAATAATTTTAAAATGACAATTTCCAAATAACGAATAAATCGATTAATTAATGTCGATAAATCGAACAATGTTTTATTAAAAACTAAATTAAATAAAAGCTTAGAATTTGATTTATACTCATACGTTTCTTGTGATTTTATACAAAATGTAGGAAATTTAAAAAACATTGTAGCCATAGCCCTGACTGTATTTAATCTCAATTTTTATTAAGCAGAAATCCTGCTGAGTACTCATTGTATTTCAAAAATGTATTTTATGATCTTTTTGAACAAATCTTTGCCAACAATTTGTATTAACTGTTTTCTTTTTAAATCAAACGTTAAAAAAATTCAAGAAAGTGGGGTTTTCAATTTTTGATGAGAAACTTAGAAATAAACAAAAAGCTAAATAAATAAAGAATTGATTTACATTTATAAATTATATCATGAAAGTAGAAAAAGTTGTTGTTGTATTATCCTTTTTTTAAATTATCCCAACATACCAAAACAGAGCAAAATATAAATGAGCTGTAGAATAAGCGTATCATAAGAGATTTCTTACAACATGACAACCAATATGATTGCAAATGACTTATTCTCGCAATAGTTTTGTAAGTGTTTTTGAGAATGATGTCCCGTTATTGGACGCGTGCCTTAATTTTGAATTATTAGTTAAAGTTTTCAGTATTTTTGTTTTGTTCCAAGAGTGAAGTGTTTCAAAGAGTTTTAAACTGTGCACAATTTAAAAAAAAGTAATTAATAAATTAATGAAAGTAGTTTATAAGTAAAAAACGTTTTATAAATAGGTAGGCCATATACATAAATTAAAACAAAGTGTTCGTAAAGAGTTTAATCTTATTATAGATTAGAAAAGTATTTTTCTGTAAGCTTATTCTATAGTTCGACTTCTAAGCTTACATTATATCATATACAAGTAATATTATCGCAAATAGTATTCACAACACTTTTCTAAGCTTAATGCTTATGTTAGTAAGCTTGCTACTAGTTCTTTCTATATCGTTTTGGTTTGTTGGGATATACTTAGTTATATGTTTACCATTTGCGTAAGTGTCACAATATTACCAATAAAATCGATGTACATAGTGGAAGATAATCCAACGAAATTAAAAAAATTTTGAAATTGGTCCAATGAAAAAATACATAAAGAGAGACAGCGGTTGCTCTATAAAAGAAAGTGTTTGAAAAAGTTTAGCTGAAGATGGCAGGTCTGCCAACGCCAAAGTAATATCGGATTATTATGGAATTAATTGTTTTACAATGCCTTCAAGTAATACAACCATATGAAGTTAAGATGAAAAGTTTTACGGTTAAAAAAAAAAGAAGAATTCATAGCAGATTTTTAGTAAAAATAAAGAAGAAAATAGAAGATTTTCTATAGTTGTAGATGAATGAACGAATGTAACTTATTAAAAATACGTTGTTTTTGTAAAAAAATTTTTTTTTTCGTTATTCTCATCGATTAATCGAATAATTTAAAGGATTTAATCGTTTGATCGAACGAACAAAAACCGTTATTTTAATTATTCGAACAAAGTTGAAATGCGAATAATTGACAAATCTGGTATATGGGGCATTATGGCACCGATTGGAGGCAAGGACAACCAAGGTTGTATAAGTCTTTGATAGAAGTGTTCTTACGACCCTTATAAGGATTTTGACTCATCATTGTTCCTTGAAAGATTTTACGAGTAAATCGGACAATATCATACCGGACTTCTGCAGATTATGCGGGGATGCTGAGGACCTAGAGACGATTGAGTGTGTGCTGTTCCACTGTCCTAGGATGCAGGGTCTCAGGCAGAAATGGCTAGGAGATAGATTTTACGCCAAACTGGGGAGTATCGCTGGATGTAATCCAGTCCATCTACTAGGGTTTGTCAGGGAAAAAGGCCGGTTATTTATTTAGAGGAATCTGCAGAAAGAGTGTTATTTTATCTACTGTCTACTATACATCCTAACTCTATCTCCCTTTCTTTATTCTTCATTTATATTGAAGGGATTCACAACTGGCCGCATTGGTCTTTGAGTGGAGGTGAGAATTTTAAAAAAATTCTAAATATTTTTGTGACACTTTTACCCTGATTACTCTTCCGATGAACAGTTAATATATGAAAATTTTCAATAATATGAAATACTGTATGCAGAAATCCGCTCTCCATTAAAATCAGCATACAGATGAATCCATGTCAAACGCTTTTGCACAAAACCGCAGTCACACAAGTATTGAATTTTCAAATACTTGCATTTTGCTGAACTCACATGAGGAGGAACGATTGTTGCATAAATCTATAAATGAACCGGCAAATAATGTCTATTGACGATGGTGCCATAAAATAGTTTTATTATTTGTTTTAACATAAAAAAAAACTTACGAGAACAGCAATCATTGACAAGCTCGTAAATTGCAAATGTTTGTCGTGTAAAGCGTTCCACAGCAGATATTTTGTGGCTTTTGATTTTCTTTTCTTAAATATAAAATTGTTTGTTTATTGTTTAATCTTTGATTCATAAAATGCAAAATTAGTAAACAAATAAATTAAATGATTTTGAAGAAAACTCCCCGTATTTATAAACGATTATTAAACAAACGTTTATTTAACCAAATTTTCATGCAAAATTTGTTTTTAAACTTTAAGTTATTTTTTTTATAAATACGAGGGTAATAATTTTAAAATTTAATTCTTGTTTTCATTGAAAAGGCAAATTTTTTTTAACTGGAAACAGTTTCGGTTGTTTTGGACGAGCTTATTTGTTTAATATTTGAGGATGAAATCAAAATTAAATTTGATTATTTTTTGTTTTAATCCAATTTTTAGTTCAACATTTTGCAATTTAATTAATCGGATTTTTGGAATTTAGTTTTTAACAAAAATTGGTTTTATTTATAAAAGTTAGCTTCTTTTCCGAGTTTTTAATCAATTTCTTTAAATGCATTCCCTAAAAAAAAAATTATGCACATAAATCTTTAGATTCTACAAAGAAATTTAAATCATTTTTGGGGCATTTAGTTTTTTGTTTCTTTTAATTTTGTGATTTTTAACAATACCCATACCTTACATTGATTGCGATTGCTTTTCATGGGTGAGGGAAAAAAATATTATTTTATGGCCGTTTTCTCATTACACAATTATCTTTTTTTCCAACGAAAAACTGCATTGATTAACTAAATTTATTTAAAATTAAGTTTTCTCAATGTCTAATTTGCTTATATTCTGTCGCAAAGCTAACCAGCACTCACCTGCCAATTATTTATTTTCCTTTTATTTGCCGTACAGATAAATTAAATCAGCTGACTCCCAACTTTTACAAGTATTTTGAGAGGTGTTGCCAACTGAAAATTTTTTTTTTGTCGATATACAGGAGAATGTTAAGTGCTCCGCAGTCTCTTCCTCCCCAGTGCTTTGCGGGCACATTGGTGAGAAGTCCCGTCCAAAGCGTTTAACTAGCTTCTGGAGCCTCCATGCCCAGTAAGAAGTTGCGTCATATTAAAGTTAACTTCGCCGTGGCGTCGATTCAAACACATATCAATGCGTGGAATTAATCTAAAGCTCCAGCGACCTTTAATTGGCTTCTCCCATCTTCTCTGCCACTCTATTATAGTTTTCCCTCTTTTAACCTGTTTTGTAGCCTTCCTTGGGGCCTCTAGATTTATTCTTAGCTGGTCTTGGATGTTTGTAAGCTCCATAGCCTTAAGGCCAATTGGGATGATTCCAGCAACAACGCTGGAAACAGTTCTATAACCGCTGAAAACTCTTTTGTAGTTTCTTCTGTGTATAGAGCTCATTGCCCTTTGTGACGTTTTTGTCACTGTTCGCTCCTAGATTGGGGCTCCGTATAGAAGAACTGAATTGGAGACTCTTGTTATTAAAATCCGTCTGCTATGGCGTGGTCCACCCACGTTGGGTATCATCCTAGACAACGCATTCGACATACTCCAGGTTGGGTTTGACGGAGAGCCGTTGATCAACCATTATGCCTAAGAATTTTATAGATTCCGATGACCTGATTTCGGTTGCACCCGCTTTAATGGTAATTGTTTTCTTTTTTCCGCTTATAACTTTGTGCTACAATCAGGGCTGCTAGATTTGACGATTTATCGTCATTTTGACGATTTTTTGTTCCGAATTTAGCAAAGTTCCGATTTGCTAATTTTTTTCTTAAAATTTACGATTTTTTTCAGTCTCCAAAGTATTAATAAAAAATTTAATTTTCGGACACGTTCGTTCTTTAATCTGGAATGTTTAACAGCGGCAGTGTTGCCAATTAAGCCATTTAGTGGCTAGATTCAGCCATTTTTCACACTGTTTAGCCATCTAAAAATGAGTTTAGTCTTTAGCCGTTTTTCAACTTGTTTAGCCATTAAATTTTACTTGCCATTTTTCTTTAAAAAGATTAGTTTTTATTTTATTATAAAAATTTATAAAAGTAAAATAAACATGTTTAACAATTAAAACGCCTTTAATTTAAATCACCACTTTTACAAATGTTGAAAATCGCTATAAAAGATGATGATGAAAACCTGTTCAGCTTAACTTGACGTTTCTGAACCAGCTCTACGAATGCAGCAAATGTTATTTAATATGGATGAGGACTCTTATAGCACCAATAAGCCTACAATTTAGCTTCAATCGTGTGGATAATGTTGGATTGGGTCTGTATAATTTATCTTTAGCTTTTAGAAGTGACGATTTAGCTTCAATCGCAGATCTTAAGTAGTTTCAATATTTTCAAAATATTTACTCCAGCTTAAATTAAACCTAGATCTAAATATTGATTCTATCAGACGTACAATTCCACAGTCAGATCCAGAGACGAAGTATTTGGAATTTTTTCGAAAATTTCCAAAGTATGAAAAGTATGGTACATCCCCTCCCCAGCTTGTACAATTTTTAGAGTCAAACTACCTACTAAGCGAACGCTAGTATGTCTTTCGTAGAGGTCGCTCTACTGGAGACTTACTGGTTTTCGGAAAAATGGTGCCGTCCGATTCGCCATTTTGGCGAAAGTATGGTAACTGCTTTAGATATTTCCAAGACATTTGACAGAGTCTGGCATGGTGCACTCTTGTCAAAACTTGTTGCAGTTGGTGTCGATGATAATTACTCTCGATTTATATCGAACTTTTTCAGAGATTGCACTGTACGAGTTGTTATAGATGGGGTTTCACCAAACGAGCTCAGGAGTGATACAGGTGTGCCGCAAGGCTTCGTTGTTTCTCGTACGTCGCCACTAGAAGAAATTCATTTGGTCTTAAAACACATCCAATCGCAAGTCTTAAAATTTTCCCGAATTGACAAAGTCCCAATTTCAATCTTAAATAAAGAATTTAATTTCTCTCCTACCCAATACCATATTTTTAATTTATTTTCCTTGATATTTATTTTGAAATATTAATCTTTTGTTTTTTTTTCCTGCGTTATTCTCTGGTGTTCTCTTATTCGTACGGATTTATTTTTCAAAAAGTATATGACACTCAATGCTCTGGAAGTGATTGTGAATATTTTGCTGGTTAAGTCGGTTCAGTTGGTTGTTTATGTTTGTCCGTATGGCACATGATGCCTGATTGTGGCATTAATGCTTAATGCTGTTGTTGTGCCTTCATTTCGTTTCAATTTGGTTTAGTTTGGTTAGGAATACAAAAACGTATAAGAAATTAAAAAAAAGGTCCTTTTTGGTGAAACAAAAAAATCTTTGAACTGAACCGCAACAGAACGTGGTGGAAAAAATTGAAAGAAAAAAATAAATGAAAAATCGAGCTTAAAACCAAATTAAATACGAAATTTTATACTTAATCGGATTTGTCTCTTAAATGAGGCGTATAAAGAAATATTAAGCTTTGTGTTCCTTTTTTTTTAATTTTGTTCACTGCGAACATGAGTAAATTCAAACAAAATCTCGCTTCATTGTTGGGGCTTTTAAAGGAAATTGCTTCCTTAAAAAAACAGACAAAAGAAGTACAAAATAGAGTTCATAATTTTCTAGTAAATCGCTTTGAATATTTTCCATTTACATTTAATTACTTTTAATTTAGTTTACATCCCTTTAACAATTTTGCAGTGCCACTGAACTGACTATTTGCTGAGTGGACAAATTGTTGTTTCAACATTTTACATACAAGCACTTGAGACCTCTGGTTACAGTTGTAGTTTTGTTGTTTTTGTTGCTGCTGCTGTTGTTTTAGTCTATAATAAAATGCATATTTACATAAATTAATTGCTTGCATTTCCACTGCCACTAAAAGCAGTATAAATTAACACGATTACCAAGACAAATATCTAGAAAACAAAAAACTGACTGACTGGACTGGACTCTGTATAGTTTGCAAATTGTTTGTGTCAAATAATACACTTTCACGTAAAAACGTGTTGCCGCGCTGTAAGAAAAAACTTCAGTTGTAAAGGGTATCTCAGTTATTGCCATTTTCTCATTGTATCGACAAACTGTCTGTTACTTAATGTCAACATAAATTTAGTACACCGATAAACTGTCCGTTAACGATTTTGAGTTTTTCAATATACTGACAACAAACATTGTTTTAAGTTGGCAACACCTCTAAAAATGCATGTAAAAGTTGGGAGTCAGCTAATTGAATTTATCTGTACGGCAAATAAATAACTGGCAGATGAGTGATGGTTAGCTTTGCGACAGAATAGAAGCAATTGAGACATTGAGAAACCCACAGTGCAGTTTTTCGTTGGGAAATAAGATAATCGTGTAATGAGAAAACGGCCCTAAGAGTACACTTTTTGAATTAAGTGTTATTTTTTATACAAGTGGAAACTCTGCAATTTGTCAGCTATTAAAAATTAAGCGATTTGCGAAAGAACAACGCGTTATAATTTTGAAAACTTATTACAAACATTTGGAACGTTATGCTGAGAATGTTCGAAAAATGTCACCAACTCTGATGAAGCGCATTTCCATCTGAATGGCTTCGTGAATACACAAAATTGTCAAATTTGGGGCTCAACAAATCCTCATGCAATCCACCTAAAATTATTTTTGGAGTTCCACAATTTCTCTTTAAAATCAGTTTAAATCATAGGACCTAAGTTTAAGTTTGGCTTTAAGCTAGTTTTGTCGCGGTGTTAAGTCCAAATTATGCTCCAAGTCTTTGTATAGTTAAAATATATGTAAAAAAATATTTGTAAATAAAACAATAAAGTACAATTAACGTTTACAATTTTAAGCTCTTTTATACCGCTAATTTCGAAACATAAAAACAAAATACAAAAACTACATATAAACACGAGAGACGAATTAAAACACGAATTAAAACAATACTTTATTTTTTTGAGAAATAATAGCAAAATCAGCTGTTAATTTAGTGCTGCCTGCACTCATGCACCATGTGTGCAACATGCAGCTTTTTTTAAGGGGACCATCATCAAAAAGAACGCGTTACACTTTTAATGTAACACGTATTTTTCAGAAAAAAACAAAACGGCAGAATAAATGCAGAATATTGATCTGAGAGAAAACACCATACATCTTTATAAAGTCCCAATTTGTCGTTGCTCACAGTTTTATTCAAAGACAAAATTTGTCTTCAATCAAAAATCTTTACAAAGCTCTGGATGGGATTTAATCGTAGTGTATTTATACTCTAAGGTTTGCTTCTTCTTTCGGTCTTTATCCCAATTTGGTTTCAATCGTTGTGGAATATTTTTTTCCCAACTAAGTGTCAATCGCCAGTCTTTGTTGTATAGTTTTTTATTGTCCAATCTTATTTAAATGACAGGATTTCATACAAACTCAAACTTATTTCAATCTTATGGTTTTTTCTTCAATGAGAAATATGTTGCATAAATGTTACATGTCCTACATTTTTGCGTTCGTCTGTACAAAAAATACAACTGTGGGTAAAATATTCAAGCTCTTTTGGTGTTGATAAAAAACATGCAAGACATGTTAAATATTTTACCTTCACTTTTATTTGAGTTGCTCATACTGCCCTGTTTTACAACTTTGGTTTTTACTACTTTGTTTGTACTCGTACAATCAAGTTTCAATTTTGTTTCTCACAGTACATAACGCTTATTATTTTGTGAAAAGATTGTTTAAGAACAAATATAAAAATTTGTTACATATTAAAATTGACAAATAGAAACTGGGAATTATTTCCTTTCGAAGGTTACTTTATATTATATTAAACTTTTTTTTTTAATTTTTGGAATTTATTCTATGAACTAAATTTCAGTTATGTATTTTATAAAGCTTTTTTGTAATAGTCGAATTCCTTAAATTTTTCAGAAATGCCTTTTTTATACACAACCAGACTATTATATTGTATCTTCTTGTTAAATTTTACCTTAGCTTTCCTTTGGACAGCAATGAAGTAGATTGTACGTACAGAAAAATTCATTTAGGTTCATTTAGTTGCAACTCTACTTCAATCGTAGGGTTAAATAGCGTATCAATCGTAGGGGTTGATATACCCCCCAATAGCGCTTCGTAGGATTTTATTCTATTTCATCTTAGTTTTAATCGTAGGTTTTAACGTAGTGCCAATATCGTCTTATTCCGGATAATCATTGGACTGAACGATGCTTATGTTTATTATAACCATATTATTGTCAGCGATAACCTTATTATGGTTAAATTAAGCCTCCATCAAGAATCCCTAATTATATTATTGTTGCCTCCAAACATGTTATGATCAATAATAACAATAGCATGGTTGTTTTTCAACAATATAATTTTGCTCTTCGAAATGAGGAAAATACTATTGTAAATTTAAAAACAAATTATTGTCATCTTTAACCATAACATTTTTAGAGATAACCATAATATGGTTGTGGGTTCTTGATGAAGGACTAATTTAACCATACATGGTTGTCGCTGACAATTATATGGTTGTTTTAGCCATAATATGTTTAAAATTTTCTTTGAAAATAGTTTGGTTGGAGGTGACCATATTTAAACATGTTTTTACTCTACGTGAATAAAATTTCAACCATAAATCTGGGTTTCGTTTATACTTAAAATTTCGATTCAATCTTTTTAATTGTAGGACTTCTTATAGTCCCAACTTAGTTACAATTGAAGGTTTTATGTAGTAAAAGTTTTGTTTTAATCTAAGAGTTCCAGTTTAGTTGCACTTTTCATTGTTTATATGAAGAGTGCCTTTAAATTCTGACAATAGCACGATTTGAAATGGCAAGACAACAAATTTATTTTATGGTGTTCTAAAACTTGTACGCTTTGCTTGCGATCTGCCATAGTTTCTTAATGTTCCAGTTCCCTTGAGCATACTTTTGCAATTTGAAGTAGTCAAACTCGTTTTTTCAATTATGCGTTTTCAAGTCAGAATCGTAAATGTTGAGCGTTTTGCGATTACCAGAACATGCCCGTTCTATTCCAAACTTTGTATGTCTTTATATACTCCCAATTCGCCTCACGAAGTTTACGGGCTTTATTAAGTGCTAAACACAGGAAGATTTACATTATGAAATCTGGCAACTTTTTACAACCAATTGCTTCTGAATCTATATTTTAAGCAACCAACAAAGCAAACTCATCCCCAAACCACAATCACACAATTTTCCGCTCTGTAGTTACGTTGAAGTTTATTTGTTGAGTTTTTGTTTGTTGGTGTTAAACAGCGATGGAATATTGAAAAATTTAGATGGTACTGACCAGCAAGCAAAATAGTACTTTTTCAACATTTTGGTACTTTTTCAAACATATTTTTGGAAAATAAAAACAAAAACTAATATACATAATTTTTTTTTTTTGCTCTTAGCTCAGCTATTTATGAACCGAGCTGCCTTAATTTTAACAGCAAAATTCTGATGAGGATATCTGACATTAAAATATACCAACAAGCATATCTACATACCTTTGATCGAAGTCAAAGTACCTAGTAAAAATTCGCAACTCTGACTCCAAAATAATACTCTAATTCATAATATCCAAAATAAAAATACTTCGGAATTGGCTATGAAAAATTTAAAATATTAATTTAAAATTTTCACTGAATCCTGTTCTTGCTATATTTAGCCATTTAGTCTGCTTTCACACGTTTCATCTATTGATGCTCAACTCTTATGATTTTAGGTGAGTGAAGAAAGAAGAAAGGGGGTTAGTACGGAGATGCCTGTACTCGGTCAGTACGCTTTGTGTTTTTATTCGTTGGTATATGCACAACGATGGCTGCATGTAATTTTTTCCTTTTCTTTTTCTCTTTGATTCGCTGTTAATACAATTGTTGTTGTTTTTAACGGGAAAAAGTTGAAACCGATTGCTGCGTGTGATTATATCGGCATCTTTAAATGGGAATTAAAAAGAAGTTGAGCAGCAAAAGATGAAACGTGTAAATTTAGACTTACATTTAACATTGAGGCTAGATAAGGAGTCGAAGTTTAAATTTTAGCGGTTGGAGTCGGAGTTAGTGCTTTTTGTTTACGACTCCACAGTACTGGTTGCCAAACTTAAAAAAAAATATCGAAGCAAAATTTCTAAACAAAGAAGCATAACAAGAAAGAGAAGTAAAAGGGATGTGGGGGCACCGTGGTATTTTTAAAAGGAAAAATTACTGAAAATATTATCATTGTACTGAATTTCCATCACTGGTGTTAAATAAAAAAAAAAAATAAGAGAAAACTTCTATCTTGTTTTGCAAACAGTTGATTAATTTGCTTTTAGCACTTCTTCTTTTCTGCTTTTTTAATTCTTTAGTTTTATTTTTCTTTTCGCTTTAGTTTTTGTCGCATTTATTAACCGATCATTTAGTGAACAAGAAGATTTTAACAAAACACACACACATACAAACATTTGTACAAGAGTATTTGCTGGGGTCTTTTTTAGTAAAACCAGGGGTAAAACTGAACTCAAGTGAGAAGACACACACCAGTACAAAAGCAAATATTTAAAACAAAAAACAGCTTAAATTAATGTTAAAGACTGTAATAAAAAACGCTGAAAAAAATCCGTAAATGCTGCCAACAACAACAAAAACAATAGCAGCAAAGTTGGAGGGGGGGGGGGGGAGGGACTAACAGAGGAAATCAGATTTCTGAATTGTTGAAACATGAATCACTCATTAGTACATGAGCATAAATAATGAAAGTTCCTCATTTAATGTCTTTTTTTTGTTTTGATATGAGACATTAATTAACTTTAAATTGCTTTTAAACTCTTAAATTTAGAAGCTGGATAAACTGTATTAACGAAATTGTATTTTTGTTTAAGGACTAATGTATTCCAAACTTGTTTATTTACAGCAACCATAATCAGCCACATTTTTTTGACTTTTGCTGCTTCGATGGCTAGTTCCCGACGCCAAGTGAAACTTTAACCCCCTCAATTCAAATGAATTTTTTATGCATTTTTAAATCACAATTTTAAAATTTTACATAAATTCCATCAAAAAGGCCCTAGGGTATGCAATAGCTTATCTGGAATAAGACAATACTACAACCTGGCCTACAATGGCGATCGACAACTTAAACGAGCGACAACAAGTCACATGTTATCGTTCTCTTCGTAATCCATTTATTTATTGTCAAATGAGTGTATTGGCACTTAAACAAATTCACAAATACAACGCTTGTTTGAAAATAAAAATTGGCAACACATATAAATTTAGCCATAAAAATACAACTCTGTGCTACAATCAAAATAAAGGAGTAAACAAGAAATAACCCTACAAGAAATGAATGAGCGAGTAGTCACATTTTTCATTTTGGTGTTAAGAAAATGGTAGAAAGAAATGACCGAAATGAAGTGTTCGGTCACAATCGGTCATTTTTTTCTATCATTTTCTTAACACCAAAATGAAAAATATGACTACTCGCTCATTTATTTCTTGTAGGGAAGCTAAGCAATTAACAAAAAAACAAAGAATAGAATTTTGTGAAAATAATCGGGAATGTTCTATAAATTGAAATGAAGAGGATTTTAAATCGAACAAGCTTCGGAAACCAGCCTATGAAGAAAGTCCAAAAAATAATTCTTATTGTATACTTCATACTTTGAGTACCAATTATCTTAACAAGTTCGACTCTTAAAAACAGGAAAAATTGCAGTCATTGCGTAAATAATTGAAATGAAAATTTCGTTTGTGGCGGTTCACACACGTCAAGTTTGACTCGTCAAGTCTTGAGTTTTTAGGAGAGACGGGAAAAGAAATGCCCTTCTCTTTTCCCTTCTCTCCTAAAAGCTCAAGACTTGGCGAGTCAAACTTGACGTGTGCGAACCGGCACTTTGATTTCAATTACACTTCATTTCGAACATGCCGGAAAATTAAAAAAATAAGAAAAAAGATTTAGTGTTGGTGTGTAAAGACAAATTTCGTTTAATATTTTAACAAAATAACTCTGTCGACAACACAAGTGACTGTTTTTGACATTTTTGGTCGCATACTATTTCTTAGTGGGCTTAAATATGTATGAAAACTGTTACGTTATCGTTCGCTTGCATTGTCGAACGTCTTGTCGAGCGGAAAATTGTTATTATAGCGCAAATTAGCTGTTTGTCGTTGACAATGCAAACGAACGGAAGCGGTCGATATCGTGGACCATGAATTTTTTAATTTAACAGTTTTTTATTGTTGTTGTATATTTAAATCAGATTAGACTTTGAATTTGATTTTTTTTCTATTAATAGAATACAATGATTTGCACAATTAATTAATAATTTTGCTCTATCACTCAATGTGAGTTGAAACTGCAAAACGAGTGCACAACCCCCATCTATGTCAAGAAGACAGATCTGTTGGGACTTTCAGAGGTCCTTTTATGATACTCAGCACCAAGGCCCATTCTATGGAGACGTAGTCATTAAATTCCAGACCAATTCTCTGCGCATGAGCCCTTACAGGACAGTGTCCAGTAAGCGCTGAGATAACTTCTCTTATTTGCTTCGTGTTGATCCTAAGTAGAGGGATTGTCATTTGCTCATCATAGCCAGTCCATAATGCTCTCGATACGGAGCAGGTGGAATAACGTGTCCACCACATCTCCTTAATTCTATAAGATTCACGCTTAAAGAGTGACTTACAGTGAGGCATTGCAAATCCAAGAATTGACCACTGATGACCACCTTGTTGGCAAGCTCATTTGCTATTTAATTACTCCGGTAGTTGGCATGCCCTGGTATCCACGCTAGCGTGAATTTGAACTGCTTCACAATCTCACTTGAATAGATGTGACATTCTGCGACACTTTTTCCAAAGATTTTAGAAAAACTAAAGATATTATACAAATAAAACTGTTAAACGAATAAGAATCATAAGCACTTTGTTTAAGCTTTAATATTGTTACAAGCAAAACCATAATATTTATAATATCATTAGTTTTTCTAAAATCTTTGAAAAAGTTTCCTGTTGATCTGGCCTAAGCAACCAGTGAAATGCTCATAGGAATAGCTTATCACACCAGTAATAAATTTATGTTTATCAAAAGTACGACTTGGGAATTATTTATATGAAAACCACTCAATAACAAAAAGAGTGCTTTTCATATAAATTTGAATACACAATCACTTGCTTGTCATTTGGAAACAGCACATTAATGTTTTTTTTAATCTAACTACATCTTTACAAATCCTCTTAAACTAAAGAAAATAAGAAAATATATTAATTAAATATGGATTTCCTGGAAAATGCACTTTAAATATGTACGAATGCAATTATGAGAGTTTCATTCTTCGTTACATTATTTATTATGATCATTCCATTTTTAATTTCCTTTTAAACAAATGTCTATCATAAAATTTAACATGAGCAATCAACTTGAACAGCAGTTAAAAAACAAAAAAGATCTTAAAGCAAGAGATACAACTTAGATGGACAGCAAGACAGACAGAAAGACAGACAGACAAGTACAACATTTACCTGGCACTGTTGGTTTGAGTGATTACAGATATAAATCTAGAGCTGCTTAATGTCAAGTAAGTGCATTTTATACATCAATCTAAAATACGCAAACCATTTCAATCTTACACACACACACACACTCCACTAATGGGCAGGATTAGATGATGGCAAGACCAACCAACCGGCCAACAAACCTCATTCAGCCACTGTAGAATCCAAACAAAACAATAATCATCATCATAAAAATCCATAAAAACTGAAAACTGAACAACTAAAACGAAAACCGATTATTGTTTAGACTTACAAGTGCGCATGCGCAACTGCTGCCAAGTTGAACCACTACAAAATGGTTCATTCGGATGATGTTTTCAATGCAGATTTAATTTTTTTTTTCGTCTGAAGCTGGGTGATGACGGTGATATGTGGCTGCCACAGTATGGTAATCAAGTGTAAAACCAGTTCATACATTTACGTTTTTTCTTCTTCTTCATCTTCTTCTTTATATTCATTCTTGCGTTTTGAAACCACTTATTTGAATTTTAATCCACAAACTAACGACAGGAAGACATAAAAAATTCTAGTTAAATGATTTGCAAAAGTCAGAAAAAAGTTAAAATAAAATATTATAAAAATTAAGGTAAGATTTTTGATTTGTAATGAACACAGCTACAAAGCCAGCAAAACTTATTAAAAGCTCTAAACATTTTGTTCAATGTAAATCATTTAAAGGTAACAGAAAGAAAACTACACAAGTTCAATTTGCAGCTGCCAGGCTAAATTGGCGCATGAACATACACACACACACACACTTCTATTAAAAAAACTATGAAAAAAACTAAACAAAAAATAGTTTTAAAGGAAGAAAACGGAAAAAATAGATTAGAATAATTCACCTTCTGGGCGGCTAAATGATTTAAACAGCTGTATAGCAAAAAGAGTAAAATTAAGCACAAGAAAAGTATTTCAAGAACAACGAATTTTTCGTTGTCGTTTTTCTGCTACAAATGTGCCTTAGAGTTCAATGAGAGCACGACAGGCAGAAGGCATTGAAGGCAACAATAAGCAGACTGTAAGCACGCGCTTAACTTGCAATCATCATCACGATGTCTTAAAACTGCAAGAAAACTAAAAAGCACCAGGAAAATACAATCATCATAATGTACATGCTAGAGAATTATGTATGCAGCACTACTTATGTAAAGGAATTTACTCATTCGAGAAGAGCTCTAGTTAATTAAATTAGTTCAGTTCTAGTTCAGATTAAGTACATTCCTAATTAGCTTCAAGTTTAGATTTAGTTTAGTTCCGATTCAGTACTAGTTCACTTCCATTTCTGTTCTGATTGAGTGCTAGTTCCATTCAGGCTTTGTTCTAATTCTGATCGTTTAGTTCTAGTTCAGTTCTTATTCGGTTCTAGTTCAGTCCTAGTTAAGTACTAGTTCAGTTCTAATTCGGTTCTAGTTCAGTTCTAGTTCAATTTTAATTCAGTATAAGTTCAGTTATTGTTCAGTTCTAGTTCAGTTCTAGTTCAGTTTCAGTTCTAGTTCTTGTTCAGGTCTAGTTCAGTTCTAGTTCAGTTCTAGTTTAGATCTAGTTTAGTTCTAGTTTAGTTCTAGTTTAGTTCTAGTTCAGTTTTAATTGAGTTCTAGTTCAATTCTAGTTTAGTTCTTTTTCCGTTCTAGTTCAGTTCTTATTGAGTTCATGAACAGTTCTAGTTCAAATTCAGTTAATTTCCAGTTCTGCATCAGTTAAGATCCAGTTAAGTTTCAAAACTAAAACACAACCTTACTTTAATAAAAAGTGATTCCTTTCCGGACCTGGCTTCTCGATATAATACGGTTGTCGATACATTAAGTTAGCGCTCTGGTTTTGACGCATTCGTCTAGGCGCTTACGATGATTTTTTTTATTGTATTTTCTGGCCTAACCCAAACAGTGCTCTATCCAACCAACCAAGCATTCAGCCAGCCAGCCAGTCAGTCCAGCAAACAACAACAATTGTTAAAATAATAATAAAAATCCCCAAAAGCCTTACAAGTTACTATAATCCATAAATATTTTAAGTTGAATCACTGTAATTGGCAAAATGTACTCGTCTCACTCTCTGCTCCTGTTACCTCTGGCAAAGCAGCACTTTTCGGGATTGTTGTGTTTTACACGATTCTAGCATGTTTAAACATTGCTACTGGCAAATATTCATTTTAAGATTTTGCTAAAACAACCTGGCACAGTTGGAGGTAAAAAGAAAAAGGATAGTTAGTTGATTAAAATTAAAAAAAAACATTGATGATTTTTAGAGAT
Organism: Pollenia labialis; assembly: GCA_949318255.1. Taxonomy (NCBI): domain Eukaryota; kingdom Metazoa; phylum Arthropoda; class Insecta; order Diptera; family Polleniidae; genus Pollenia; species Pollenia labialis. The sequence continues at coordinate 74,250,602 of OX439140.1, forward strand.
TGCTAGTGAATTTAAGAGAAAAATAAAATATTACAACAAACATGTTTTTTTTTAATTTTCTATGAGTCACAAAAAATAAAATAGTGTAAAAATTTAACAACAAAGCGTTTCCTATTTATGTTGTTTATAGAAACTTCTTAATTAAATTTTTTTTATTTTTTTGTATAACTAATTAGAAGTGCTTATAGTGCTGACTTAGAATTTTCAGAAACGGTTTACAAAAATTATCAAAGTAATTTTGTTATTCTTGATAAAAAAAAAACACTGAAATTTATTGTTGAAGGGATTAGCTATTTCTATGCGCATTTCACTGGTTGATTAGGCCAAATCGTCAGGAAACTTAATCCAAAGATTTTAGAAAAACTAAAGATATTAAGCCAAATAAAACTGTTAAGCGAATAAGAATTATAAGCAACAGCTTTACTTGTAACAATATCAAAACTGTAACAAAAACAACAACAACAACAATAAATAGTGAGTTTAACTTTTCCTACATTCCCCACAACAACTGATTGGAATTGTTCTAACAGTAACTGCAGTTGTAAGTAGGTTAAGAAAAAACAAAAACATCTTGCTTTATTGTCTTCGCAAAAAAAAAGCATGTTGCCAGTATAGATTTTTTAGCCGTGCACTTGCCGGTCTATTACACTGTGTGTAATTTTTTAAGTCATGGAAAATAGCCATATACGGATTAAAAATAACCATAAAGGAAAAAAAAATAAGAAGCGTGTCTACCAGTTTTGCCCAAAGTCATGCACTTTTTAATTAATGGGCCCTTAAAGATTTGGGGCATCGGTGTCATTTTTCAAAAAAAGTGACTATTTCTCAGGCTCATATCTTCCAAACTGTTCGGAATTTTGATTTACCCTTTGAGACAAAGTTGTAGCTCTTGCTATAAAGGACATATAAAATCTAAAAAAATTCATCTTCCAGATCAAAATCGCAAAAAACTTTAAAAAATTCGATTTTTTTTACCTTTTTCTCGCTGTTTAGGTCCATAGGTAGCAACCCGTTCAAAATTCAAGGAAACATTCAACTACAACTTTGTCTCAAAGTGTAAATCAAAATTCCAAACATTTTGGAAGATAAGAGCCTGAGAAAATGATCACTTTTTCGAAAAATGACACCGAGGGCCTAAATCTTTAGGGGCCCATAAAAAGTGCATGACTTTGGACAAAACTAAGAGACACGGGTCTATTTTTTTTGCCCTTTATGGTTATTTTTTTCGTATTGCACTGTGTTATCAAAGTAATTTCTTTTTTTTTTGAAATACAAAAATTTTTAATTTAAAAAATTTTGCAAAATTATTTGTATTGCGTACTTTTTATTGAAACCTATTGCTGTATTTTTTGGATTATGTGGCAAGGGTTAGATTAAATTTTCCTACACAGATTTGTGGGCTGTTCTCTATTTCGATGACTATAAATAATGTTGCATACGTGTATTTTAGAGTGTATCTGTTGCATTAAGTAAAATCATACAGTTTTAAGTTGAAAGTTAAGCTTAAGTCCAACGCGTGGCTTTAGTCATTTCAAACTAATTATTTAAATTAAATAACTATTTCACCGAACTTGTAGGTAATTTATATCAAACTTGTTTAATAAATTAACATAAAATTAAATTAGTGAATACTGTTTAGAATTGCTAAGATTTCAGCCGAGTGTTATGTAATTATTAAAAATCTTAGCTTTATTTCTTTAGGCAAATTTTCTTCAAAACTGAACTAAAACTTAAGCTGAACCAGAACTGAAATAGAACCAAGCTAGAAATTAATTACAACTTAACTTTAAATAAACCAAACTGAAACCGAACTAAAACTAATTGATTACCGCGCATTTCTATTCAAAAGAAATAGTTTACGAGTTCGAACAGTTTGTATTAAAATTGTCGTAGTATTGTATTTATTTAAAACCCATTTAACATCACTTAAGACTAGAAAAAGATTAATTTGTTTAAACATTTTGAATAATCCACATGTTAACATCTCTTAGACTACAATATTTATGTGAACTTTAAGTACCGTCAAAACCTTAGCAGTATTTCTTTAACAGATGCTGGACCAAGCAAATACCATTCCCTAACAGGATTGGAGCAGCAAAAGTCTGAGCTGCTTTTAATTTAGGTGGCCGTAAGTGGAATAAGTGGAGCCGGCGTATTTGGTGCATTAACTTAAAATAAATATTTCACTAATGAATTATGTAAATATTGATGATAAAAACAATGGGGATCTTTATTCGGACTTTGACGTAATCATAACAAAACAAAGCAGCTGTGTAAACACTGCATTTGATTATAGCTGACTTAGCATTACGCCATAACCATACATGATCTTTGAAAGAGGCGGGTTGAAAATTAAATCAGTTACCAAGAAAATTCGACAAGAAAGTAAATTTTAGCAAGAATACAAAACTAGAACTTTAATGCCCTTCGCTAACATTTAAAATATTTCAGGAGAGGGCTTTATGGGAAGTGTTTTCAAAGTAGGCTTTATATGATTTCTCGTCTTATAAAATTGTGGCAAACCCAAATTTATGACAATAGCATTATTCGTTACGATTTTAGGCGTACTAAATTCTGTTGGCGTCTTCTTGGACGAAATAATTTTTTCTATTAATTAAAAAAAAATTGTTCATCAAATAAACAAAATCCAATGATAAAACTTAAGGTTTTCATAATGTTCTAACATTTTACAATGGTTTAAAAATATTGTTGTTGCTTTGTAAACAAAAAGTGTCTTAAAATCTTTGCTTGCTGTGTTTATTGTGCAGTCGTAACTAATCAGAAGAGACATGCGCTGAACGGCTGAGCCGAGCCGCATTAGTTTTCATAATCCGTCGCCATTGATGGCATAATTTTATCAAGCTAACATCCGAATTTAAGCTGCGGCTAGAAATTTTTGAAACAAATCATTTGCGGCGTCAAATTAGATCGTCTTAGGACTTCGCTGTTTGGTAAACAAAGAAAAATGAAATTTATTTGTGATTTGCGTCTGAAAAATGGAAAATAGTTTAATTTAATAAACTAATTTAATTAATTTTTTTTTTTTATTTTTTTATTTTTTCGAATTTATTCTATTTGCTAAATTTCAGTTATGTATTTTATAAAGCATTTTTGTAATATTCTTATTCCTTCAATTTTTCAGAAATGACTTTATACACTATCAGACTATTATATTGTATAGTGTATAAAGTCATTTAAATTCAAAATAGCACACTGAATTATGAGGGGTTGTTCACAACAGTCGTATTTTTTTATGTTATTATTTTAAGCCATATGACTTTATGAGAACTTGGGAATCCCCCAATTGTTTTCAGTTGGCAACACCTCTCAAAATACATGTAAAGGTTGGCAGATGAGTGCTGGTTAGCTTAGCTACAGAATAGAAGCAAATGAGATATTTAGAAACCCTAATTTCTTTAATGTGCAGTTTTTCGTTGGGGGAAAAGATAATCGCGTAATGAGAAAACGGCCAAAAGTTTTTTTTTTGTTTTTCTAAAAAGTTAGAGAGAATGTCAAAATTATATATTGGGATTTTTTGTTGTTGTTTATTGCTCTAAAAGTTAAATCTTTTTCCTGTATTGCAAATTTATTGTGGCTCTACTTATTCCTTACGCATTTTTAATTCCTTGTGTTTGTATATTATATTCACTTGTCCGTTGAAAAGGGGTTTCCGAGGAACCCAGGGGACTAGCTACCCTAGAGGGAAGCGCACTGACACCAAAGTAGTCCCGTGTCTTTGGTGGTGGAGACCGGTTCGAGTTCTAACACTTTATATGAAGAATCAATATCACTTTTACATTGGGTTGTTATTCGAGGGAGTCAATTGACACCATTTGACCAGTCACAGATCGTTCTTAGTGTCAGTTACTAAAAAGTAGTATTATTTCCATACAAGTCCTAGAATAAAATTCAAGAACAAAAGAACCAACCGGTGTTACTGCACCGGTGAACACTGTACTGTAATTCATAACTGTTTCTACCTTTTTGTTCTTCATAAACCAGTAAAAGGATTGGTTCATCTTTCACGGGTCATGAGTCGTTTCTTGTTGTACTTGTTCTATTTTCACATATCCCAGGACCAGTATTATGGATCAATTGACACAATTTACCTGCAGGGTAGTTATTTTGTATGTCTCGTTTAGTCCGGATTTCTTTGCTATTCAAATTCAGCCTTGTCGGTTCACAAATGGCTTAAATATCAGCAAAAGCCATGACTGCCTCTAATTTTACCCATTTTACCCATAAATCCCTGGTTTTGTTATGTTAGCCTGAAGAACGGCAAGAGATACCAAATTAGATACCAGCATCTTGATTGATAATCAATACAAAAAATCCCACAAAATGTTGGCGAGATTGGAGTAGTAGGCGTGACACTAAATTGTGTAAGGACGTTTCTATTGGGGGGTAATTCGGTTAATCCCTTTAATTAAAATTATAGATTTCTTAGCTATCTACGACATTTTGACATGTCCGACAGAGTATTTAAAATATGTATTTCTTCTTTCCACGTTCATAAACGGCGTCATTAAAATGGGATTTATGTGGGTCTGAGGGTTTAAATTTAAAACGGTAACTTATGACCACTTTCGATTCAATTCGTTTATAAAGCTAACAGAAACAAAAAAAATATTTATAAAAAACGAATAAATACAAGATATACACAGGAAAAACAATACAAACCCAAAAATAGTAACAACAATATATCAAACTGTGGCGGCAAAAATCTTTTAAAAAACGTTGGCAGGCTACCGTAAGGTTAAATAGTTTCGTGTTTGCGGTACAGGGCTGAGATTTATTTGGTGGCTTAAATACTAGAAACGTGTATTTGTTAAAAAACTCAAAATAAATATATAAATAAAAAAAGTAGTAGGAATGTTATACTGACTAAAGTTCCAATCACAATTCATAGTCGCACCTTGAATCCAGAAAACTTGCATGAACAGGGGTTTAAACATGAGGATCAAATGAGGTGAACTTTAGTTAAATTAATACGAAAACTTCATTAGAAAGTAACGAATTAAAAATGTGAGATTAAAATATGGAACAAAATAAGCGTTGAGGGTGGTCTCATTAAATATTAATAATTTATAAAGACGTGTTATGGAAAAAATTGTTTTTAACAAAATAGTTATTTGTGGATATTTTTAATAAAAGTTGACGATAGTAAAAAATAGTAAATGGTTTTTTAAGCTCGATATATGAATAGAACAACGCTACCAAATTTGTTTAGATTTACTTTTAAAAGCCTTTACCCAGGCATCCACACTCCTTATTTAAAAATAAATAAAAACGGAGCAAGCGTCACGGTCAATGGTGATCGTTACCGCACCATGATAAATGATTGTTTATTTGAAAATATGGATGACATTAATCTGGCCGAGATGTAATTTCAGCAGAATGGCGTTACATGCCAACGGGCGAGCGCAACCATCGACTAATTGAAATTACTATTGGCGATAAATCAATTTTAAGAAATGGACCTGTAATTTAACCTCCAATGTTATGCGATTTAACACCACTCTATTATTTCCTGTAGGGTTAGGGGGATTCACTAGATTATGCCGAATAGACAGCTACAATTGAAGCCTTGGAGGCCAAAATTGTTTGCGTTATTCGTGGCAGTACCGTAATGCCAGTTATGCTGGAAACAGTACCCCAAAATTAAATGAACAGTAAAAACGTCGAGTACGTTCCTTTAGGCGATGGACTCTTCCGAGGCTTTAGACAGCTTGTCGAAAACCTTCCAGAGAATTAATAAAAAAAGGATGCAAAATTAGGCAATATCGTGTGCGCTTTCTAAACTAAAAAAACTTTCCTGGTTGTCTCCCAGACACACAACCGAAATATTTCATCCTGACAACACGCGGTCACATGTTAATTTTAATAGTCCAGACTTGACCCAGTCTAAGTACAACTTGTTCTGTTTGGTACAAAACTATTTAACTGGCTTGCGCTTCTTTTTAGAATTGGGTGCCCGAAATTATTCTGATTCGCTCTGGGCCTTAAAACATCAGCAGTTCTTTCGGCGCAAAATCCATTTATTGCCAGAAGCATGAAAAATAAATTGGAATATTAAATTTATTTGCTATCCCAACTTGAATAAGTTCACATTTGTTAAACAATCCATTTTCTGTTTTTTAAATAAATACAGTATTTAAAAATTGATTAAATTAATTGGAAATATTTAAAGGGTACGAGTATTTTTTCACTTTGGCCAGGCATGCATGAACATGTTTAAAAACTCTGACCCCTTCCTAAACGACTTTTAGCGATTTTTGTTCAAAGGGATTTTTTTTAAATAAAAAAAAAAAACGGCAATAACAGCAACAACTAAAGCGAAATTAAAACGCTTTCGCTAAGGTTACAACACTTAACTGTTTTAAGTTGTTAAATTGGTAAAGGAGTTTAGCTGAATACCAATGTTTGTTGTTGCAGTGGAGCAGCAGCAACTGAAGCCGCACAACTAACGAGTACGTTAACAGTGCATTCAATTGGAAATAAGCGATTGTTGAACAATTCTTGTACTTTAGCAAATAGTTGTTAGTTTTTTATTGCAATTTTTTTTGTTGTAGCTTTTGTTTTTTGTTTAGTTTTCAATAGTCGTAGAGAGTATTTTGGAAAATTTAAAGTTTGTTTTTTTTTTTTTGCTTAAACCATGGTTTATTTATATTTGCTTTTATTTAAACGAAGTGCACTTTAGTTAACGAACAACAACTGAATTGAATAGAGAACACAAAAAACAACACAAAGATTTTGTTACACAGCTGCACCTTTTCTTATTCATTTTAGAGCAACAGCAGCAACAAAAAAAAACAAAAAAATTTTGTGTTTAGGAGTATCAATAGCGGTCAGTAACCGTTTTTCAATGGATCACCAAAATATCCAACGAATAACTAAAACAATTGCTATTGTGTAAAGTAAATAATATTTAAACTAAACTTAACAAAAGAAACAAGAACCAAAACTACAACAGAAACAACAACTGCTGCATCGACAAAGAGTAGGAACAGACTTTGGGCAAATGTCATGGGCGTACATAAATGCTTTTGGAATGGGGATAGATTTGCTGGCGGCTAAAAGATTTATATGACAGAAGGTTGCTACTTGCTACCCTAAACAACAATTACTAATAGCTTTAGGAGTTTCTACCCAAAATCTATACACGAGACCAGAAAATTCTATGCTTCTGAGTCAAATTTGAAGTCAAGCCCAAAAAATTATTTATTTTTAAACAGTGATCGATATTCAAATATGTTTTTTTTTAAATCTCCAAAACAACTGATTACCTTTTAAGCCCAGCAAAATGACAACGATGATTCTGTTGTTGAACTAAAACATACTCCAGCCATTAAGTGCAAAACCAGTGGCGGGCAATACACATATTACAAAAATTTTAACGATTGTATGTGTGAATCAGGAGAATATTCAAAGAAAAAAATAAAAATTGATTTCAATTAAAAAGTTTTTTAATATTAATTAAAAGATTAAATAAATTTGCACTAGTTAACAAATTAATAGTATCAAATAAACGTTTAATTAACTTCCATAAACATTTAATTTTCTTGATTAAACTTTCAATTCACCTGATTAATTATTTTATTAAAACTGATTTTATTTTTGATTAATGCTTTAATTTGTGAAAAATTTTAGAGAAATTGACGATTTGGCAATTACAGTTTACTTAAGTTGTATGTATTAAGTGGCCGATTTTTCAGCAAATTTATCTGGCAGCGCTGATTATGAAGTTGTGTGTTTCAACTGTTGTGTTAAAGCGGCAAATGCATGAGCTAAATGAGTTGAATCAATGTGAGTATTATAAGTATTTTTCTGAAATTATACATCAAACTGAGGTCATTAATGAGTATGAGTATGATGTCGACGTCGCACTCATATTAAATTCTCTTGTGAGTATGAGTGCATCAGAGTAGTTTCCCTGAAGGAAACCTGGGTGCCAGTGTCTCCAAGTCACCAGTTTTGTCGACTATATTGGTGACATTGTCAACGAAGTGTCTACACTACATTACATTTGCCACTATAGGTATTTGGCTTTAAAACGAAAATGATTTTCCTATAAAAGCTGAAGAAATAATAAAAAAAGATTGTTATGATTTCGTATTCTTACAAAAAGTGTAGACTACTTTTACTAAAATGTAATAGCGATTCTCTGGTTTCAATGTCTACATATGCATGTTAAAAAAGGACTACCTAGTCAGTAGTACCAACGTCAGTAGTATTTCCAATGACACGCACATGTTAAATGTCTATTGTAAATACCATTGCCTGCGGTATAATAAGTCACAAGTACTGGTGACTGCGTCAATAGTCAATCAGTACAGATTCACTAGTGACATTTCCTGCAGGGTTAGTTTAAAGGATTTCTACGCACTTATACTTACAATTGCATGAGTCAGTATGAGTAGCGAAAAAACGATTCATTGCTGATCTCTGGTTTTTGTAATTGTAGCTAAAAAAAAAGTAAGAGCAAAGAAAGAATTCAGAGTGTTCGTTTCCCAACGTATTTTATTGTTGCCTAAGAACGAGCGTTCAGAACTTGAGAATATTCTTATCAAGCTAAAGCTTAGGTGTGATAAGACTTCTTTTCAAATCGCGAAACAAGCCTATTTTAAAAACCTTGAAGTTTATTCCAGGCAGGTTGTCTTAAAGCGACCGAAGCGAATTAAATTAAAAAAGAGCATAGTATTGGCGAGGGCTTCTCGCAGAAAGAACGAAAAAAATTCAACGGGTTTTTAAATAGTTACATACGATGTTCTCAATCAAAGTACCAAAAAATGTTTGTGAACTTTCAAAACAGGGTCGTTTTCAAAATTAATTCGATTTTATCCCATTTGATTTCCAAGTCATGTTCGATTGGCGAATTCGACCTTTTATATTTTTTACTGTTTAGTTTTTTTAGGCCCGTTTTCACAGCTTACCGATAGCTAAAGGTAGGATTTTATCTGCCGTATAAAAAGTGTTCAATTATTAAAATTTTACTTTAACCTTCCAGGTAGGATGAACCTTAATTTACTTTATCGCTGACTTTAGTTTAAAGTAAAGATTTAATAATGGAACACATTTTATTAGGCCGGTTAAAGTCTACTTTTAGCTATCGGTAAGTTGTGAAAACGGGCATTAGTATGTTTAAATTTAATTTCGGTTTGGTTACATTTTCTGTTTTTCTGCGATTGTCGAAATGTAAAATACAAAATGTGAAAATAAAAAAAAGTTTAAAGAGCAGATAAGTTTTCGATCGAGGTTCATTATTTTAAGACAGCAATTAGTAAGCTTATTATTGGTTTGACCTACCGACCATTTAAAAAAAAACTGAATTAGGTATGGAGTATATATAATTTGAATACCCCCTTTCTAAATCCAAAACCTGTTTTACGCAGTTTGTTATGGTTTCTGCGATATTTAGCATAAATTTTGCTCCATATCAACTATTTATCAATGTACAAAATAAATATCATTCTTGCTTTGCTTCATACCCGTAAAAAAAAGAAGTTAAAGCAAAAGCTAAACAAAATGACAACAAGAAAATAAAATTCACTGTTTATTGCAAAAAATAGTAGTTAAAGCAAAAGCTAAATAAAATTTCAACAACTCAATATACGGCAGTAAGTGAACGTAAGCGACAAAAAAGCTTCTTCTTGAAAATAGATTTAAAAAAAGTGGCGTATACGGTACAAAACAATAGCGGTTTTCACCCTTGATAGTAATGTCCCTTGTAGTCCTTGTAAATTTTATTAATTTAGTAAAAGTACTAAGATTTACAACACTGCAACAACAAAATGTATTAGACTGAAATTTACTACGCTGTTGTTGAAAAATCCAACAAAAAGATTTAGTAAACACGTTTGTAGAATTACCCAGAATAAAACCGTTGAAGAAACTATATCTGTCTCTTTTCCTCACTCAGCAACTTCATTAATTTACAATAAAAACGAAAAAGACACTCATGCTTTGTAGTATAAAATCGTATTAAGAAAAGCAGAGTTGTACACTTAATACAAAGGGTGAAAACCGCTAATAATTTTCACTTGCAATAAAATAATATTAAATTCTAGGTTCGTTCATGAACGTTTACGAACAATTTTCTTCAAACCATGTGCCGGAAACAGTGGTGAAAATCCAAAAAAATTCTAATAGTGGAAGGCCAATGTACGCGGCATGCGGCTGCGGGCGGCGATCAGCTGTTTAGTTTTTCGCTTGAAATTTTTTTGATAGGCAAATGAAAGCGGCACATTTTAAAGCGGTAAATGTTGAATAAGCTGTTAAAAAATGTTCAATCTATAAAAAAAACGATTTATTTGAACATTATAAGAATTTACTTATCAAATAAGATTTTTTCCTCTTAATTTGTAATGTTTTTTATATTTCTTTTGTTAAATATTTATGTTTGTGTATGACGACGTCTACTTCACGCGGCTTAAAACAAAAGTTGAAAAAATTCAACTTTGCCGCGCGGCATCTTTTCCAAGTAATACCAAGTCTTATTTTTAATGATTTGTATTTTTTTTTGTATGAACATTTTTGTAAACATTGCTAACATTTTCACAATGGCAATGCTATTGCCGCCCGCAGCCGCATGACGCGTACATTGGCCTTCCACTATAACGGATATATTTCCAGAAATCTTCAGGTATATCTTCATTGTCGTTCTTCTCCACTTTCTTCTCCGACTTTTTGGTATATGCGCTAAAAATAATAAGTTGCCGAATTGGTAATAATCCAGTTTTTAAACTTTCTAGTTTTGCAATAAATATATTATTATTATATCCGTAATCAAACGATGCATTCGGTGTAGATACTTTTAGTGTCATAGATTTGCTTAAAAATAATTCATATTAAATATAGACTTACAGCCATATTCATAAAAAGTTCCTATTTTAAGCTTATAGCATGTAATAACTATCAAACGGTTTTTGTCTTATAAGCCTCTTATAAAAATTTGTATTCATAAACGTATGTACATTAACTGTATTAACTGTTTGTAGCGATTTTGTGTTTAAGTATGACAACTTTCTTTATATTTTGCTGCCATTTTCTTGCTTGTGATGCATGAAACTTCCATTCGGTTCACATGATTTTATATCGACCCCTAACCGCGAAAATAACGTAGGCGCCAAAAATCAAATTTTACAGGACAGAGATGTTTTATTTTATTTCATGTAAATATTGTATGCAAAATGTCGCTTACAATAAAATTGTTCTTGCTATAAAATCGTAACGGTACCATATCTGACCATGACATTTTAGGAGATGATGCAAGTGTTGCCAATGAAGTCATTTATTAAAAAAAAACGAAAATTTTAAATCATGTCGTTTACGTTTTTTTCGCCGTTAAGGCTCGATATATTTAATATTTTTTTATAATATTTATTTATTTGTAGACCTTAAAAATTATTCTTAACAAATAAACCCATCTGCTCTGGATCTAGAAGATATGCTTATTGGTCAATAATACTGTGATATGTATTTAGTTTAATTTTTTTCTATATTTATGTTAGTTATGTATGTTTGTTGAATGAATCATTTGAAATTTTATCAATTTCAAATTAAAATTTCCCAATTTCATTTCGAATTTTCTCAATTTCAAATTGAAATTCTCAATTTCATTTCGAATTTTCTCAATTTCATCTAGAATTTCTAATTTTAAATGAAAAATGGTGTAGTTGCAATAATTTAAAAAACAATCAAAAATTTTCAAATTATTTGAATGTGTATCTAAGTCCTTCAATATCTTCCAGGAATATTTTATATGCACTATCAAAATTTTCGTTTGTATATTTCTGTTACTTACTTACTTTAGCTTTAGCTATGCTTTGGCTAGCAATGAAGTTTATTTTTGGTTTAAAGAAGGGCAAATCCAACAATACATTTTCCTACTTTATGAATGGTTTATTAACGGTTTAATAGACTATTTTTCGTTTATGAATACAAATTTATCAAAAATGGTTAATTAATCATAAATAAGTTTTTATGAATACGGCTGGTAAACGAGATAATCGTTGTTGTTCGAGCTAGCAAATACCTGACGAGTTATGCTTAAGTTTTAACGATATCACATAAATATTGACTCATGGAATGAAGACGAGGATGACCAAGAACTACAAATTATATTTTAAAATTAGCAATTTCAAAACAGATGTTAATGCTACCTAAGCCGATGATTCACTAAACTATGCAGTCGTACGATTTGTCGAACAAAATCGTGTGTGCTTATAAAGTGTGGCCTTACGTAACTTTTGGTGTATTATAATCCACTAGTTTTTAATTTCACTAATATCACCTTGTATTAGTACACATATTCTTATTGTATGGATTTAGATGTGTGTGAAGATAAATATGCCGAGTTAAATATGTTTCGACGTAACGGCTTACGTCACTACATATTTAACTCTGGATGAAATGACGTAACAAATAATTAAATATGACATATTTAACTATCACATATTTAAATATGCCATATTTAACTATTGCATATATAAATATGTCATAGTATCATATATTTTTAAACTGGGCTTAAATATAGGATGTGGTTGTATTAATAAAAAATACTTTAAAAAATGCAGAAAACATATCCAATTAATTTATAAATTATTTCCTAATAATTTCTATGGACAAATTAACAAAATCGAACAAAAATAAATTGGAGTTGTCACATCCTTCTGTGTCACACATCGGGACTATATGGAAAATGAGGACTAGGGACCACACTATCCTTCTATGGTACCCATATGCCTGAATTGTATTTGTGATTTTTTTTAAAAAATTTCAAAAATTTAACTTTGAAATTTTTTTGGTGTTCACTATGGGATTTTGGCCATATTTGGACAGATCCTTCGTTGTCACTCATCCGGACCATATGGAAAATGAGGACTAGGGACCACACTATCCTTCTATGGTACCCATATGCCTGAATTGTATTTGTGATTTTTTTTAAAAAATTTCAAAAATTTAACTTTGAAATTTTTTACGTGTTCACTATGGGATTTTGGCCATATTTGGACAGATCCTTCGTTGTCACTCATCCGGACCATATGGAAAATGAGGACTAGGGACCACACTATCCTTCTATGGTACCCATATGCCTGAATTGTATTTGTGATTTTTTTTAAAAAATTTCAAAAATTTAACTTTGAAATTTTTTTGGTGTTCACTATGGGATTTTTGCCATATTTGGACAGATCCTTCGTTGTCACTCATCCGGACCATATGGAAAATGAGGACTAGGGACCACACTATCCTTCTATGGTACCCATATGCCTGAATTGTATTTGTGATTTTTTTTAAAAAATTTCAAAAATTTAACTTTGAAATTTTTTTGGTGTTCACTATGGGATTTTGGCCATATTTGGACAGATCCTTCGTTGTCACTCATCCGGACCATATGGAAAATGAGGACTAGGGACCACACTATCCTTCTATGGTACCCATATGCCTGAATTGTATTTGTGATTTTTTTTAAAAAATTTCAAAAATTTAACTTTGAAATTTTTTTGGTGTTCACTATGGGATTTTGGCCATATTTGGACAGATCCTTCGTTGTCACTCATCCGGACCATATGGAAAATGAGGACTAGGGACCACACTATCCTTCTATGGTACCCATATGCCTGAATTGTATTTGTGATTTTTTTTAAAAAATTTCAAAAATTTAACTTTGAAATTTTTTTGGTGTTCACTATGGGATTTTTGCCATATTTGGACAGATCCTTCGTTGTCACTCATCCGGACCATATGGAAAATGAGGACTAGGGACCACACTATCCTTCTATGGTACCCATATGCCTGAATTGTATTTGTGATTTTTTTTAAAAAATTTCAAAAATTTAACTTTGAAATTTTTTTGGTGTTCACTATGGGATTTTGGCCATATTTGGACAGATCCTTCGTTGTCACTCATCCGGACCATATGGAAAATGAGGACTAGGGACCACACTATCCTTCTATGGTACCCATATGCCTGAATTGTATTTGTGATTTTTTTTAAAAAATTTCAAAAATTTAACTTTGAAATTTTTTTGGTGTTCACTATGGGATTTTGGCCATATTTGGACAGATCCTTCGTTGTCACTCATCCGGACCATATGGAAAATGAGGACTAGGGACCACACTATCCTTCTATGGTACCCATATGTCCAAATATGGCCAAAATCCCATAGTGAACACCAAAAAAATTTCAAAGTTAAATTTTTGAAATTTTTTAAAAAAAATCACAAATACAATTCAGGCATATGGGTACCATAGAAGGATAGTGTGGTCCCTAGTCCTCATTTTCCATATGGTCCGGATGAGTGACAACGAAGGATCTGTCCAAATATGGCAAAAATCCCATAGTGAACACCAAAAAAATTTCAAAGTTAAATTTTTGAAATTTTTTAAAAAAAATCACAAATACAATTCAGGCATATGGGTACCATAGAAGGATAGTGTGGTCCCTAGTCCTCATTTTCCATATGGTCCGGATGAGTGACAACGAAGGATCTGTCCAAATATGGCCAAAATCCCATAGTGAACACCAAAAAAATTTCAAAGTTAAATTTTTGAAATTTTTTAAAAAAAATCACAAATACAATTCAGGCATATGGGTACCATAGAAGGATAGTGTGGTCCCTAGTCCTCATTTTCCATATGGTCCGGATGAGTGACAACGAAGGATCTGTCCAAATATGGCAAAAATCCCATAGTGAACACGTAAAAAATTTCAAAGTTAAATTTTTGAAATTTTTTAAAAAAAATCACAAATACAATTCAGGCATATGGGTACCATAGAAGGATAGTGTGGTCCCTAGTCCTCATTTTCCATATGGTCCGGATGAGTGACAACGAAGGATCTGTCCAAATATGGCCAAAATCCCATAGTGAACACCAAAAAAATTTCAAAGTTAAATTTTTGAAATTTTTTAAAAAAAATCACAAATACAATTCAGGCATATGGGTACCATAGAAGGATAGTGTGGTCCCTAGTCCTCATTTTCCATATGGTCCGGATGAGTGACAACGAAGGATCTGTCCAAATATGGCCAAAATCCCATAGTGAACACCAAAAAAATTTCAAAGTTAAATTTTTGAAATTTTTTAAAAAAAATCACAAATACAATTCAGGCATATGGGTACCATAGAAGGATAGTGTGGTCCCTAGTCCTCATTTTCCATATGGTCCGGATGAGTGACAACGAAGGATCTGTCCAAATATGGCAAAAATCCCATAGTGAACACCAAAAAAATTTCAAAGTTAAATTTTTGAAATTTTTTAAAAAAAATCACAAATACAATTCAGGCATATGGGTACCATAGAAGGATAGTGTGGTCCCTAGTCCTCATTTTCCATATGGTCCGGATGAGTGACAACGAAGGATCAGTCCAAATATGGCCAAAATCCCATAGTGAACACCAAAAAAATTTCAAAGTTAAATTTTTGAAATTTTTTAAAAAAAATCACAAATACAATTCAGGCATATGGGTACCATAGAAGGATAGTGTGGTCCCTAGTCCTCATTTTCCATATGGTCCGGATGAGTGACAACGAAGGATCTGTCCAAATATGGCCAAAATCCCATAGTGAACACCAAAAAATTTCAAAGTTAAATTTTTGAAATTTTTTAAAAAAAATCACAAATACAATTCAGGCATATGGGTACCATAGAAGGATAGTGTGGTCCCTAGTCCTCATTTTCCATATGGTCCGGATGAGTGACAACGAAGGATCTGTCCAAATATGGCAAAAATCCCATAGTGAACACCAAAAAAATTTCAAAGTTAAATTTTTTAAATTTTTTAAAAAAAATCACAAATACAATTCAGGCATATGGGTACCATAGAAGGATAGTGTGGTCCCTAGTCCTCATTTTCCATATGGTCCGGATGAGTGACAACGAAGGATCTGTCCAAATATGGCCAAAATCCCATAGTGAACACCAAAAAAATTTCAAAGTTAAATTTTTGAAATTTTTTAAAAAAAATCACAAATACAATTCAGGCATATGGGTACCATAGAAGGATAGTGTGGTCCCTAGTCCTCATTTTCCATATAGTCCCGATGTGTGACACAGAAGGATGTGACAACTCCAATTTATTTTTGTTCGATTTTGTTAATTTGTCCATAGAAATTATTAGGAAATAATTTATAAATTAATTGGATATGTTTTCTGCATTTTTTAAAGTATTTTTTATTAATACAACCACATCCTATATTTAAGCCCAGTTTAAAAATATATGATACTATGACATATTTATATATGCAATAGTTAAATATGGCATATTTAAATATGTGATAGTTAAATATGTCATATTTAATTATTTGTTACGTCATTTCATCCAGAGTTAAATATGTAGTGACGTAAGCCGTTACGTCGAAACATATTTAACTCGGCATATTTATCTTCACACACATCTTAAATACCCATTTTTAATTTTAACATTTCCATCCCATTTATTCTAAATCTATTAATACGTTCCTGCTTTCAATAAATTTTGTTTATTATTTATTACAGTTGTTAATTTTCTATTTTTTTTTTGTGATGATAAATTTTTCAAAAGTATAGTTTGTTGTTTGTTATTATTATTTTTTTTTTATTTTTTTAGCAAACTTGAAATTAAACTTTTTTCTGAAAATCTATTTATTTTGGTGTTAACAGTATTACAAAAACTACAGCAATAACAACAACAACAATAATGGAATGACAATAAGAGTATTTTTTGTATAAAAAAAAATAAAATCGACGATAATGTACAGTTAGTAAGTAGAGCCCAACCCACCCAACTATCAAATACGAACACAGACCAGAAAAGAGGAACCAGGTGTAGTTTGTTGGCTGGGGAAGGTCGACTTGTTTCGACATGAATACTTTTTTTTTTTTAAAAGATTATAGAGAGATCTTACCTAATCAAGGGAGTGTGGAGTTAAGTTATTTTAAAAGAAAAATTTCAATATGGATTTGCGTTTGAGTTTAGAAACGCATGAAACTATTTTGTGCGTACTTCGAAACAAGAAGGAGAGTCCGCCGTTTTTATCGAGGCTGCCTAAGCACTACAGACCAGATCAGTGATGGAAAATTCAGTACTATGGTACTATTTTCAGTACTTTTTCCTTTCAAATATACCACGGTACCCCCACGTCCGTTTTAGTACTCTTTTCTTGTTGTGTTTTTTTGGTTAGAAACTTAGCTTTGATATTTTATATTAACATTGACAACCGGGGCTGTGGCGGCGCCAACAAAAAGTACTAACTCCGACTCCAACCGCTGAAATTCAAAGTCCGACTCCTAATCTAACCTTAATGCTAAATGTATATGATACTGGTCCTTATTTGTCTTTAAACCCTTTTTTAATGCAGTACACACAGAAAAAAATACCAATGTAAAATTAACATGGAAAAATGTTGATTGAGAATCATGTTAAATTTCTGCAAAAGTATGCCCTTTATTTAAATTTATCATTATTTCATATTAATTTTAAATTAAAAATATTGAAATAATCCTAAATCACGCTTATTTAATATTATTCACTGTTAAAATAAATAAAAAAAATATTAAAATTTAAATATATATGGATTCGATATTGAATCCATTAAAAAACCTGTTTTATATTAAAATCAAAAGTTTATCTTGTAAAATTAACATGCATACATTGTTAAGTATGTTAATTTTTTAATTTTCATTCTTAAAATATGTTATACAATGAAGACAATTCCCGTATTCTTTTAATAAAAAATATTTAGTTAAATAGTACACCAAGTTTTCAAAGTATAATGATGACAAAAACCATATCGGGCGATTCTGCTGATGCTTCTGTTGACAAAGGAGAATACAAAATAAGTGAAACATGTGTTACAGTTGTAAGTGTATTGAATTATTCTTAAATAAATGTATATGTTGTCTGTAAAGCTTCTTCACACTGTTATAACACACTCAAACCAATTTGATTCTACATGAAATTCACGTTGTTTCAACTTGAAATAACTTTCATTCAACGTGATTCGGATTTTGATTTCAATATAAATGACATTTTGCTCTAACTTTACTGCAATGTTAAATTAACATGAATAAAAGTTATTTTAAAAGAAAAAAATGTTGTTCGCAAGCAATTATAAAATCAGGTTGAATTAACATGAAAATGATCATGAAAATTTTAAATCAACCTTGTTTTCGACTTTTTTAACTTGATTTTTTTATGTGTGTACCTTTTAAATTATTAAATATAGCAAGGAAAGAATTCAGTTAACATTTCGAATCGATATTTTAAATATTGCATCGTCAATTTCGAGTCACGATTTTTTTGTGGGTACTTCGACTCCGACTCCGGTACAACAACCACAATTCCGACTCTAGAACACCTACTCCACAGCCTTTTTGACAACATTGCCTAGACAAAATTTATTCTTAACAAAAGTTTATATGCTTGTTGGTATATTTTAATTCAAAACAATTACAGTGGACTCCCGATAATTCGTATTCGCAATGGACCGGGCATTTCTTACGATTTCGATTTAGGGGGGTTTCGATTTAACGGGGTTTAAATAAAATAAATACGAATTAACGGGGGTTTTCAATTTATTTACTAAAACGAAAAAAAAAATAACATCTTACGAAAATAAACACACACACATACAAGCAAAATAAAAAACCCACGCAAAAATATAGCGGTAAACAAAAAATCATTATTTTCATGTTTCTGTTGTTTTTATTGCGAATTATAAGCGGTAGTTACCTAACAATTACGATTTATTAGAGGTAAAGAAGATTTTATTTGAATAAAATTACGAATTAGCGAGGGGGCCAAAATGTATGGAAATTTTACGAATTTTTTTAAGGGACCGACAGTTTATTACGAATTATCGGGAATTACGATTAATGGGGTTACGCATTATCGGGATGTGACTGACTGTATTTAATTTATTTATTTTTAAATTTATTTTCCAAAAAAATATGTTTGAAAAAAGTGCCAAAATGTTGGATAAAGTACTATTTTACTTGGTGGTCAGTACCATCTAAATTTTTCAATTTTCCATCACTGGACCAGATCATAAGTAAACTCAAAAATATTCACACTTTTCGTATTTGAAATTTCCCTCGAAATGTATTTGCTTCTCCCCGTAAAATCAAAATTTCGTAGGAAAAACTGTTCACTTTTGATTCACGATAGGCAGATATTAGACATGAAAAACCTCTTGGAAAGAACGGGACCAGAAACATTTATATATATTTTGAATGCTTAACTTCTGGGTACCCCAAACGTGTGCAAAATCGCAAAAATGGAGACTTTTAAAAATGATTTTTTGTCAATAACTTTATTTTTCTAAATTTATTTTAAATTTACGCTTAGTTATTTTACTAGTGTATTTTCACCATAGATGGAGGCTGTGCACTTATTCTGCAGTTTCAACTCCAACTTGGTTATATTGCAATAATTTTGTTGATGTTGAGTTATGAATTGAACATTTGCAGTCTCGCTAATGTTAAAAAATTTTGCACTCAAAAAAAATACGTTTGAATTAAAAAAAAAACAATCAACAGTTTATTGCAACATTCTTATTCTTCACTCATTTGATTGCAACTTAAAATTTTAAGTTTAAATTTTGTTGATATTTGTGCACTAATTTAAATCTCAAGACTAAACTTCATAAGAAAAAACAATAAAAAATAGGTATATGTTTAACTTGATATGCCAAATTCTATATAAACCTTGCAACGGTTGGGTCCATTGTCTGTTGTTGACAGCACAATTTTATTATTGTCGATGTGGTTCACAATTTTCGCAATTTTTTTTCTCGTAAGTGTGATTGCCAGCGGGTTGATGTCACACCAATGCAAGATGCTTTCTGTTTAAGAAGACCACATGTGCGCAGTAGTGCATACATATTATATGTAACTGCTGCAAAACAAAGTTTCATTGTATGGACACAAATGCAGTTTCAATTAGAATTGCAGAAAGTTTCTGCAGAAAATGTTCAATTATATGGACGATATAATTTTTTTTAATTTTTGTTTTCGTTATCAACTTTACATTTTTAAAACATCATTTTTATTTCATCAGAAGAAAAACATTTTAACTTTTTTGATTAATATCAAATAGGATTTTTTTGTAGTTTTCACTCAAAATAATAAAAATAAAAGTAAATTAATTTAATTTTGGGGCCCTATGCTCCTTATAGTATCTTCGGGAACATATATATGGGTGTTTCTCTGGTTCTGCACGCGACATTTGTACGCGTTTTATTGTATTTGAATATTAAAAAAATAGAAGTGGATTGGAATTTTAGAATAAATTCTAGAATCGTTACATTGTTTGTGATGAGTTCTTTCTAAAAAGTATATATAATGGTATATTGAGCACTGGGTACCCAAATGCCCTGCAATCAAAGTTGACT
Organism: Pollenia labialis; assembly: GCA_949318255.1. Classification (NCBI taxonomy): domain Eukaryota; kingdom Metazoa; phylum Arthropoda; class Insecta; order Diptera; family Polleniidae; genus Pollenia; species Pollenia labialis. Next base: position 74,270,976 of record OX439140.1, read on the forward strand.
TACTCACGTGACAAAAATAGAAGTGCCTTTTAGGACCGTAGGAAAAAGTGCGAAAGTAAGTGAATTGTAGGAGGTTTTTATTTCGGAAAAAATGTTTTTATAAAGGTTAGTAATGGGCACGTGACATTACGCACGTGACACTTTTTACCTTCATACATATTTCAGTAATTTTACATATATTTTCAGAAGTTTTTAACAAAAAAATTAAACTTTTATTCAAAAATAAAAAATTAAAATATACTACAAAATTAATCTAACTTAATTTTTGTGCTTAAAAAAATTATGCGAGTGCTTTGATTTTTTAAGTCACGGTGGACCATTTCAGAGAAATACCCATATATATATAATTTAGTATCTAAAATTTGTAATATTCGTATTTCTCTTCAAAAATGTCATGATCAAAAATTTTTAAAAGATTAGTAAAGCTTCGGTCACATTTGTCAAATATTTGACTTAAAAACGGGACCAACAAGCAAACTAAATTTCAATATTTCCTTAAATTTCAATATTAATTTTGATTATAATACCACATCTTACAAAAACCAGTTTTTTCTATGCCTTGTAGTAGAATTAGTTTTATTTTGTGATATTATGACCATGTTAGATTACTCTAACTATTTTCAAAAGTAGTGGTTACGCTTATATGATCTAATATTTAATAAGCGTGACCGCAGCTTAAGATTATGTATAAATGCACCTTTTTTGATTGCAAGTTCAAATTTTGCACTTTTTGAATTAAAAGCAGATTTTTCGCATTCAAGCTGCGTTTAATGATGTGAAAAATTTGCAATATCACAAAATTTTTTAGTGGTAGTTAAAAAATAACAATCATTACTGAAATAAAAGAGTGAAAACTAGTTTTTTTGCAATTTCATTTACTGCTAGTGCACTGCTGTTTTAAATCAATATTTAGTGCACTACCCCCAACTATGATTTTCTCAGTCAAACTGAGTTACTTGGGACTTAAAAAGATTGTCTACTTACTGAAAACATATTTTTCTTCATTTAAACGACTTACTACACAATAAGTTTGATAACGCATAAGATAAGATTTCTAAAGCCTTTGAATTATTACGCCTGAAGCTGTATTCAGCAACTTTTGATGGCCCTCTTAATTTCTTTATGCAACATAAGAAGCCTTTAAATGATTTGGAAGGGGTTTATGTGGGGTCTATGGTTAATTTTGGACCTACCAGCACAACATTTTGTCATGACGTAGAAGCTAACGTAAATGTTATTGTCGCCAAATTTCATTAAATATTTTCCAAAATTGTAACCAGTACATTGGCGCACAGGGTTTACATGGATAGCCAGCCTGCCAGGCGGACGAACGGTCATCGTTATAGTGATTATGAAACTGATTCTAAGTCGACCGGTATACCAAAACCGGGGTCTAGGGCCAATATTAACAAACATTAGCACAAACATATAATACCCTCTCCACTACTGTGGTGTGTTTACAAATATGACTGGTTTAGATTTTCTTGCGAACTTTATCTAAAACAATGACCATCGAGTGTAGGGCATTTTAAGTATTGAACAAAAAACTGCAGCCAAACAATTTCATTGAACTCGTTTAGTTAAAGGACTTTTTATTGTTTTGTTTAATTCCTGTTTCAACATTTTCACCTAAAGTCGTTTTTGGTTGCACGTGTTATTGTCATCATGAATGTTGTTGGTTGTTGCAGTCATTGTTGCATTGTTAAAAAACTGCTGCTGCTGTTGCTGATGCTGTTGCTGCTGCTGTTGCTGCTGCTATTGCTGTTCCATCCAAAGGCGTTGCAAAAAAAAACTGTGACTTTGGCGCATGTAGACCCCGTGACTAAATTAAGTTTTATTTCCTTTTAGGCCACAATCAAAGTAATGCCACATTTTAAGGTTTGTTTCTAATGCCGTTTTTATTTTAACAAAACTTGAAAATTGATCCAGCTGGATTATGGTTGAGTAAAGAGAGCTGTAGAAGAGGAGGTGAAGTGAAGAAAAAGCTTGACAGTGTTTAAAGGGAATATCCAATTGAGTACCCAAAGCTTGTGTGTAAAAAATTTGTCTCAAAAATATGTTGCAATTGTGCAATTGTCAAGAACAAAAAAAAAATAAAAGAAGGAAAAACTTCAACATGCAGTTGAAATTTTGGGCGTTTCTCTAATCTATTGGCGCCAAATGTTTGTCCAAACAATATTCATCCACACACATGCAAAACCGATCAGCAGCAGCATGAACATTCCCCGTATGGATTAAAAAAAAATAGACAAATAAACAAATACATTTCTGAATGGGTTTGTTGTCAGCTGTGTTGTTGCCCCAAACTTGTACAAATGTACAAATTTTTTCCAAACAATTGTTCATTCGTGCGTTTAAATTCTGTTGTGCTGTGTTTGTGAATTTTTATTTTTTTTTTTTTGCTTTTACGGTCATGTTTTATTTTAAGCAAAATATTTAACATTTTGCTCTCAGTGTTTTTACTTCTATCTGTTGTTTGGAGATTAAAAACCTTGTGGTCGATTTGCATTTGATGACTTTTTGTTTGTTTAAATTTTACTAAATACGAAAAATTGTGGGTTATTGAAATTGGACTAGTTTAAAATGACCATTGATCCCTTAAGTTTAGGTTTTAAGTAGAGATTTGTTTAAAATTTTGTGGAAGGAATTTAAATTTATACCTATAAGATATGAATAAGCAAAGGCTGTATAAAAACTGCACATTTGCATACGCCCTAAAATGAGTCAAGAATTGCAACATTTTAAATAATAGCGGTGTTCAGAATTTTGTGCAATTGGTCTTGCAAAAGAGCAAATGCAAGAAATCGTAGCTCTTCTCTTAGATTAAACCACAAAATACAGAGATTTTCCATAAAGTTTTTAAAAATTTATTATTCTGTATTCGCACTAAACACTGAACTCCGCTAAAGTAAACTTTTTGTTACAAAAAACATGATTTTTTTTTTCTTGAAAAAATAAAAATTTTCAAGATGCAAAATATGGTGTTGAAATAATTATATCAGCCTTAATAATAAGTTCAAAGTTACATTTTATTCAATTATTAATGTTAAAGTTTAGTGCAATTCAATTCATTCAATATTTTCAGGATGCATTACACTCATACTGAACTGATTTGTAGTTGGCCTCTATCACTGTGAGTGCAGCAATTCTTGTTCCAAAACGAAGCTAAAGTAATATATGCGGCCTCCTCCGAGAAAAGGGACCTAGTGTGTCAAAAAAACGGATTTGGACTTATGCCCGTAATTTCTACAAAAAGAAAGCAGGTCGTGTTCGTACCTAACAGTTATCTTTACCTATTTCAACGTTTATTTGGCCTACGTGTTTTTACCTTAAGTTTTCTTTTAAAATATGACTGATTTTACTCCATAGATTTCTATGCACAGCTAGATTTATTTTTGTAGAAATGACGGGCATTAAGAGTGGATTCTGGCACCTAAAACGGCGTAGAATAACTTTAAATGCGTTTTTCTCAAAACTTTTCTGGGAGAAGGTCACATATATTTTAAAAAAAGTCGCAAATATGACGACTGGTAAGTGCATGAACCCGATGGATAAAACAAAAAACTTTTATCCGAAAACACAGTGCAACAAAATTCGGGTCATCGCCGGCAGCCTCAACACCTGCAACGCAAATTTAAAGTAGACTACTATTAGAACAAATCTGCGAAAGGGCTTTGGAAAGTTAGAACGGGCTCCCGAAATATGGGCCCCTTAATTTTTTGAAAAGGTGTTTGGTATAAGTCACAAAAAATGTACTTCTGTGCTAAAAACTAATTTCAGATGTCTTCAGTAGAATTGTATGGCGATTCGTTTCTTAGATTAAATTAACCGTCCAACACTTTTTTTAAAGGGTAAAATTCAAATGAAACATCACCACTATCATGGGCATGATGAAGATGAACGGTTACTGGGACTGGCCAGAAGTAGAAAAGGGTTTAGGGCTAATCCCAAAATATTGGAAAAGAGAACCACTACTTAAGTTAAACTCACCATAACGAAATTGGCCACAGTTTTGTGATAGGGGAAGGTATCGACCAAGTCAGCCTTGGAAATCCAATGAAAAAAAATCAATCCATCCGTACTTAAATCAAGCCGAAGCGATGTCAAGTTTGGAGTTCGTTTAATCATCAAGTACAGAATGCTTGATTCATGAACGGATTACTCAAGTGCGCCTTTACTTAAAATAATCCGAAAACGGGATTGACTTAATTAGAAGTGAGATAAAATTAACCTCAAACTGTGCTTAATTCAAGAATTTCTAAGTTAGTTTAATCCTAAATCATAATTGAAATAATACGAAATTGAGATTAGGTTGATTCTAACCCAAATAATAACACCCCAGAGAAATAGAGAGAATATTATTGTTTACATTTCCCCTACACGTGTTTATTTCACCTTTGTTGTATTCCGCTCTTTGTTAACAGAATAAGTCTCAATTATAAAGGCGCAACCATAATGTGCTTAAGTTGGATTAAGCAAATGTGCGAATACATGTTAATTATATAAGGCCAACCATATTGAACTTAACGTAACTTTTTGCTAGGTTTAATGAAGCTGTCATTTGCTTAAGCAAGGTGCGAATCTAATCGCACATTCCGTACGGAATCAAATGTTTTTTTATTTTGTTTTTGTTTTTTTAAATACATTTGAAAGGCTTTTTGTTAATTTTTGACAGTAGGTTGAGCAAGGCTATGCATATTATGGTTAGGCCTTAAGACGCCAGTACCATGCACGCAATGGTTTTCGTAATCATTCTACTTTGAAAATTTATGTTGTATTTAATTAAATAATTTAAAAAAATAAAATATGGGAATTAATGCTTCTTAGTTTACTTTTTAAACATTCTATATTTTTCTTCTTGTAGTGTTGTTGTTGGTTCTACACAAAAAAGCAAATCGTTTTTTTTACCTTTTTTTGTTGTGTTATTGTGACTACAGGAAACTTTTACGAGCGTTCGCATATTGGTTTTCGAAAGTTATCCCATTTACGATAATTTTTAATACTATTCGAACTTGAATTTTAAAGTATAGCTCGTACTTAAATAAGTACAAAAAACTTTAATTTAGTACAAGTTTTTTCTTTCTATGTAAAGATATGTTTGGCCTTGCACTGCTCGCCGTATCGGTAGTGCTCTCAGAAGTCCTGATAGTTTTGGAAAATTGTATTTGTCAGAGAGTTATCAAATACAATTTACACAGCGGTAAGAAGAAAAACTGTAACGGGTCCCAAGCAAATGAGCCCCTTAGAGATTTCTTCCCTCTTTTTTTAAATCCTGAAGTTTTATAAAAATTTCTTTTGCTAATAAAGCATTTTGTTCTATAAGAAAAACGAGCTTTTCTAATAGCATAGCTTACGACCTTAGAGCAGCATAGAATTAACAAAAATAATTAAGGCACGGTCCAAAAAACGAAAAATGTTGATTCGTTTTAATATCATATAGATATTCCAAGCTGTATAAAAGAATCCTACCGCAAAAATAGCCTAAGCGACATCATTTTTGATTTTCGTTTCTTTTTTTTAATAAATTAATTTAGTGGTAACAATTGCATCATCTCTTAAAATGTCATGGTCACATAAGGTACCGTTACGATTTTATAGCAAAAACTAATTGTAGCTTAAGCGCCAACCTTCATACACAATAATTACGAAATAAAGTAGAAACAACATTCTCCTGTAAAATTGTGTTTATGTCGCTTAAGCTTTTTTGGGGTAAGGGCTCGTTATATATATTCCTTTAACTACCACTGGATCATAAGGCGCCAGTATAAAAGTATGGTGAAAAGGTAGGGAATAAGCAAAAAATAATGCATGTCTGTTGCTGTCACTACATCAGTTTAAACCAAGAGAAACCTTAACTGTATCCGCCAATAACATTCAAGATCCCAGATATCTAAACAAAGCGTTCATGAAAATTCGGTTATCAAAAGAAAATGTATAATATTTATTCGGCATTCTTCTTATCTGAAATAATAATAGCGATGTGCGTTTTGACGTTGCACTTTCAGGGGAGTTGGGTTCACCTTTAGATTGACTGGATCTGAAAATTGACAGATCGCAAAATGTTCGCTCCAGATCAAAGAATAATCAGTAGTTGCCCGGGTATTCAATATTGATGAAGAGCCCGCTGTAATGGTGTAAGTTGATCCAATCTCTAGATGAAAACCTAAAATTGGACAACAATTGTAGGAAAGTACGAGGCAATAGAAAGGAGGCCATTTTTAAGTCAAAGAAGATACTTCTCATTAGGCCGAAACCTGGGGCCTAATTCTGGCAGTCGGGATGGAGTAATTTCTCGATTCGAAAGCAATTTAATATCGAATTATTGTTTCGGTGTTGTAAAGAATTAATTTAAGTTTCACAATACTGAAAAAATAATTTCGATTCGTTTAGTATCGACTGAAATAATATTTCTTTCGAATCGAGAAAATACTCGATCACGACTGCCAGAATTAGGCCCCTATAAATCCATTTAGTTCGCAAACGTCTGCCTTTTTTCAAGAACATTGATTGATATTTATTTTCACTGTTTTGCTTAGACAAACAGATACAATTTATAATGTTCTAGGCGAAGGATATATAAAGGCTAAAACAACTATGCGCCTACAAAAATATAAAGCCATGCCTCTTTACCCAAGTACCATCATCATACTAATCCAACATACCCTTTCATGGGTAAAAGCAGAACTAAAAAGGCAAATACCATCCGAATTATGATCACAAATCCAAAATATTACACAATTTTATCTTCCACTGTATACAAAATCAGATTTCATGCCTTCAAATAATAATCTGCCTAATTGCCAATCATTTCGTACAGAGCAAATTGTATGATTCTCTAGCATAAATACCATACAAATATGCTTTCCTACAATTACAATCTCATTTAACTGAAGAAACTCTTTAAGTCAAAGAGTCCTTTAATTAATTGATATTCATAGTACGTAATAACAAATTACTATTAAATTACCTTTTAAGGTGCACAACATGTAGTTTGCAATCATTTACGAAAAAGAAAAAAAAATCCATGCAATTTTGTTCAGTCATAGATGCGAGAACAAACAAGTATCTTCCATACATACACATGTACATATACATATTGAGGTGGTTAAGCAATCAAACAATTTTGTATTGAGAACTAAACACAGACATAAACAGGCGAGTACATTGAGTGTAACAAATAATGAAAATACAATATACTTTTAATAAGAGAATCATCATCAACATCAACGTTTGTTCTTTGAAGAATTAAAGTGCAAGTTGAATAAAAAATCAGAGAAAAAAAATCGACCACAATATTATTTATAAACTTGAAAATGTCTTGTTTGATGAAACTAATGCAATTTGTCGACACCGTTGCCGCGATGACTTTAAAAGCGAATATTTTTAAGTGGTAATATCAGCTTAACATTTCATTTAATCAAAATCTCAACAAATTCGAAACTTAACTCTAAGATAGTTTTGTAAGTCATCTTTAGGCTTGTCAGTTTTCTGGAAAACTCTTAGGATTATGAAGGTTCTTTTCAGAATACTCTTTTTTTCGATATGGTCACCTTTCAATAAAAGAATTTTTTCTTAACAATTTTAAAAACCTTATGTTAACTTCAACCATATTGTTGTCATCGGCAACCATATAACGTTTAAATAAGTCCTTTATCGAAAAGCCACAACTGGTTAAAAATAACAATTATATGTTTACTGCTTATAATAGTGTGGTAGTTTTTCGACCATAACATGCTTCTCTTTCAAAAGAGGAACTTGTTATTGTTAGTTTCAAGCCATACAATGTTAAGTGGCAAACAAATTATTGTTATTATAAACTCTAACATGTTCGGAGGTGGACATAATATGGTTATCGATGACAATATGTAGTTCGAGTAACTATAATGTGTTGAAATTTTTCGTTAAAAATTATTTTGTTAGTGGTGGCCATATAAAAAATCAATTTTCTCTGCTGGCACAATCAGTTCCTTTTAATAAGAAAGGAAATTTTCAATGATAAAACCTCAATTTACTTAAATCAATCTCATTTTCGGATTATTTTAGGTATGAAATCGGGATTGAATATGGATAATTTAAGTATTTTGCGATTGTAAATACGTACTTGAATCAATCTCTCTGTACTTAATTCAAGATAATCCGTACTCACCGTATTATTAATACCGCTTCGGATTGATTTGAGTTTAGATGGATTGATTTTTCTTTTGAGTGCATATTAAATAAAAGTCCTGCTGTGGACATCCAAGAACATTTCCCTGTACAACACCAGCTTTAATCTTGTATTTCCTTGCCACATATTCATTGTAACGTACCCTTAATAAACAGTCGAATAAAAACCTTTCTAGTAATTTGTGGCTGTTCGGCGGCAACACCACTCCTTTATGCTGCTGAACAATATTTTTTTTGTCAAAGGATTTTAAAACCTTCAATATTTAAACTTGAAGTCATAAAGAACCCTGCGGGAAATTTGTATCAATTGTTTGTAATGCACTTATCCCGTGACCAGTGAACACAATATTATAATAAAAAGGAATGAATCCTGATAGGTAAAATCAAGAGATTTTTTTAATTAACATTGTTTAATCGGGACAATATCTGCGACAAGCATTATTTTAGCCGAAATTTAACAAGTCCATTTAGGTTATTTCAGTGACCTGTTACAAAGTGACAAAAAAAAGGTGTCAATTGAACACCTTCCAGCACATCGCCATATTAAAGTGAAAATTCCCCTTCATATAAAGTGGTGAAACTTGAACTGGTCCCTACAACTTTAGAAATGTCACATGACTAGACTGATAGAAAAATTCATCTTCATATTGATGATGCCCTAACATCAGAATTGTGACACCAATGTTACTACAAATGGCATCAATGATGCAAAAAGTAACAGCAATCCAATGACTAACGTCTTCGTACAATTTTGTGATTTTTTACGTATCATCTTTTTTATGACTATGAATTCGATGCCACATTTTGTATATTATTAACATTATTTTCATGATTGCAATGTATTATAAGAAGCAAAAATTCCTATATTCTATTTTTTTAAATTATTTAGTTAAATACATCAAATTTTCAAAGTAGAATGATTACGAAAACCATATGGGGCATGGTGCTGGTGTCTTATTATTGAGAGTTCTACTGTAAACAAAGGTCGTAATTCAACAAACGTGAAGCGAACATCTATAACGGGTAAGTAAATAATAATATTCTCACAATTCCAATGACTTTGACTTAATGACAAGCTGTCATTTAATTGATGCTAATGTGTCCTTCCTCCGATGTTACTGCGTCATCGCACTGAGGACATGTTCGTCATTTCTGTAATGCCGATATGTCATCCAATTGATGACATAATTTGATTTTGACCCTGATGACACTTTGGCCAAGTGATGTTAAGGTTGACATCACAATGATGAAAAGTATCATGGGGAAAACAACGAAGACACTTGTCATAGTACTGATGTCAGATTACATCAGCGTTATGACGCCTTTTCTATCACTGTAGTGTGGTGTTAGTAGTGCCCTAAGGTCTGAAGATTATTCTACGTACGGTTTATTTGCATCTAGTTTTCAGTAAAAAAAGTGTTACATGTTTTACACCCCCCACTTGTTGAGCCAACCAGAGTACTTTTACCACCACTACATATCAAACTAGGTTTGATAAAAAATGTTGTCAAAGCCATGGATCGCAATGGCTCAGGTTTTACGGACTTGAGAGAAAAATTTCCTAAAGTTAGTGACGCAAAAATAAAGGAAGTAATTTTCGTCGGACCCCAGATCAAGGAATTGTTTCTTAAAAAAATCTGCTTGGAAAGTTTTAAAAATGTCGCACAAAATTTTTTGGGCATCTACAAAGCAAGTAACTACAAAGATTTGATAGGAGAACTACTTTCGACGAATCAAGCATTGGGTTGTAATCGGCCTTATTGTGGTTGTCGTTGTCGTATACGACTGTGTAATAGATTAAAGCAATACACAACATGTCTTCTTTAATCTACTACAAAAAACGACACGTTTGTTAACGAAAACGACAACCACAATAAGGCTAAATGTTTAACTCAAAATACACTACCTACACTCGATTTCTTTCCTGAGAACTTAGGAGCCTTTAGCGACGAACACGGCGATAGGTTCCATCAGGATATTTCCAGCACGGAAAACTGATACCAGGGCAAATGGAATCCACGAATGTTTAAAGATAATTGTTGGACACTTGCAAGAGACCAGCTTCAGGTCAAATACTCCAGAAAATCATAGCTTTTAGTTTTAAAAAACATATTAAGTATAATTGTGTGTAAAGTATCGGTATTTTTTATGAAATATAAAATTCCTGTCAAAAAATAAAATGAAAAAACTATGGGTGTCGAATTTGTTCTTCCTCTGTTTTCCACCTTTGGAAGTCAAAATAAAGTAAAAACCCAAAAAGTTAATGTGACAAATTAAAAGTTCATATTGGTCAATCAGTGTTATTTTTGTTTGCAATTTTCTTTCCTAAATTTCCAAGGAAACACTGTTATTTTCCTTCTAACTTCCATCAAATAACAATAGCAATCAGAAAAAAAAGCTCCAGCACAAATAAAAACAATTTTCTTTGGTTGTCTGAAAATCCCATTCTCTGTTTATCCATAGTTCCCCTCTTGTCTATCCAAGATTCTGTCTAACCATCTATTAGTTTACATTTATTCATCCGTCCGTCCTCTTGTTTGTCTAACCAAACATTCGATGCGATCCCCAACCATGTTGCCGTATTAGCACAAATGCAATGAGCTGCAAAAGTTAAAAACGTGTTTTGAATGAAAAATTAATTTTCATCTTTTGACGTTGCTTTTCAAAAGAAACAGAACTGAAGAAAAGCAACGTTGTTTAAAAAAAGCCATAAGAAGACATACAAGTACAACACCAGAGAATACCGGCAACAAGAAGAAAACTTAAGAAAAGAAAATAGAAGATGTTGCACCAGCCAAAGTTGAAAAAAAAATAATAGAAGTTAAATCAAACTATTTTAAGATGCTGAACAGCTGCAAAAATGAAATTTGAGCGAGGGATAACGATGCATCGACAGATGTATGCAAATAATATGACATGATAAATGGTTGCATTTCTGACAAACTGGATGAATAAATAAATAAAACGGAGGTTGTTTGTTGGTTTGCTGGGGACGCACATGCACAATACATTCACTGAACGGGAACACTGGTAGAGTGTGGTGGTGGTACACGCGAGAGAGTATTTAAAGTTAAATTTCCTAACTAATAAAATAAATTTGATTAGTTGCAAGAAAAGGTTAAAGCTATTTTGTATGCAAAATGAATTTTACATAGTTGTCAAGTTTTTGAAAAGTTTTAGCAAAGAATCAAAAGATTTGACTTTCATTTATGATTTAATAATAATTACCAAGAGTAAACTTTTGTTAGGGAAGAGAAAACACATGAAAAATAAATATTTTTACCGCTATAAAAGATTGACAAGTTAATATTCTAAACAAAACTTCATTCAGCAAAGTTTTAAATCCACTTTTCAGAATTTTTGTATTTCGCATAATCTGTATGTCTTCATTTTAAAGCTGTCTAAAGTATACAACTACTTTGGAAAGCGATGTTAACGATATGTGGAGTCTTTAATTAAGGATGAGGGTTAAATTTTAAATCTTAGATTTTAAGGTTAAATCCAATCTGAGAGCTGTTTTTACTTCATTCGATTTGTTTCCCTTAGCATAAGGACGCGGGGACCTAAATTAATATCTGCCATCGATATATCGGTTTCGTAAAAAATAGCCTAAAGGCATTTACAAGGAAAGTTTATTTACTTCTAAAGCGATAGGTGACCCGTGCCTATTAGTCAAAGTAACCCAACTCCACTCCTAAAAATCAAGTTTTTTTCTGCATTTTATTCAACATTTCTCAATTTCAGACTAACTCAATTTGAACCATGGAAAGATACACAATCGAGCAACGCGTTAAAGTTATTCAGGGTTATTATGAAAATGGGCGTTCAAAACAAAACTGAATACCGTGCGCTGCGTGATTTTTTCGGTCAATTTAATCGTCCAAATATGCATACAATCGGAAAAATCGTAAAAAAATTTTAGCAATCCGGGTCGTACTGCAGAAAATATTGCTGCTGTTCGCAATAGTGTAGCTGAAGAGCCAGCCATAAACCTCAACTCGTCGTCGTGCCCATCAATTGCACCTCCCATGCTCGTCGTTGATGAACATTATGCATAAAAACTTGCATTAATACGCTTGCAAGGTGCAACTGACTCAAGCACTAAAGCCTCTTGAAAATTCCAAACGTCGTCAATGGTCAGAATGGTAGCAAGAAATGTCAACAGTGTATGATATATATTTGAAGAAAATCATCTCCAGTGATGAGGAAGATTTTCACTTCAGTGGATTCGTCAATAAGCAGAATTGCCGCATTTGGGCGAGTGCTAATCCAAGAGTGATTGATGAAAAACTAATGCAACCACAAAGAGTGACTGTTTGGTACGGTTTATGGGCTGGCAGCGTCATCGGGCCGTATTTTTTTCCAAAATAAGGCCGACCAGGCAGTTACTGTGAATGGTGTTGGCTATCGTGAGATAATAACGAACTTTTTATGGCCCGAATTGAAAGATATGGATGTGGACGATATGTGGTTTCAACAGGACGGTGCCACTTGCCACACAGCTAACGAAACAATGGATCTTACGCGACAAATTCAATGGCCGTGATATCTCACGTGGTGGCGATGCCAATTTGCCGCCAAGATCATGTGATTTGACACCGTTGGGCTTCTTTCTTTGGGGTTATTTGAAAGAAAAGGTGTACGTCGATAAGCCAGCAACAATTCAAGAGCTAAAAGGATGAGATAATTCGGCACAATAACGGCATAGAATCTCAATTATGATTCAGCGGCATCGAAAATTTGGACCATCGGATAAAGTGTGTCGCCGAGGTTAGCGGCGGTCGTTTGGCCGATATTTTGTTCTAAACATAATTGAATCATACCAATATAATCATAATAAAAAGGAATGACAATAATTTCCTAAATAATTTGTGTTTTATTCAAAATCAACATCGGCCCTTAAAAATTAACCGCCCTTTAAAAATAAACATTGTCAGGTTGAAGAAAACTCAGAAAGCTGGTATGACGGGCATGACTTTCATTCCAACTTTTAATTCTGCATTGCAATTCTGGCGATTGCAGTCATTATTAACACGGTTGCGGCAAAGCCGTCCCCTGGATATGAGTGCTAATCGAACTAAATAGAGTCGGAACCAAAGATTATATTACAAAAATGTAAAAAGGTTGGCATTACTCGATTAGGCAACACTGTTCAGAGCGCAAAAGCTTCGTACTTAATTATTTTAAGGCTATACAGAAGGAAAAACACTCGGGATAAATCAAGTTTTTTGTGATTACTTCAAGTACTAGTCGTACTCAAAAATTCAAGTACGAATAACACCAAAATGTACTCAAAACAATCCTAAATAGGATAACTTACGAAAATCATTCCCGGAATTTCTTGAAATAAGTATAAAATTCTTAAATCAAGTAAAAAAAGATTAAACTTTTCGTTGTGTTTAACCCTCCGGCTTACGCATGTTTTCCTTTTCTATACACATTGAAAAAAGGTCTGACCAGACTCATGTGCACAACGAAGGGTTAAAAAGTAAATGTGAACTCTTGGTTAAATATGTCCATAAGATTTCTAAAGTAAAAACTATGATGTTGGTGTATTACGATTAAGTAAAGCAATCATAATAATTTTTTTTTCTAATTCGGGATAAAATCGACTTTGTAATACTTGAACCAAGCGCATTTTGAGATTGATTTAATCTTAGTTTTACTTCAATGAATCTCAATTTCGGATTATTTCAAGTACGAAATCGAGATTGAATATGGATAATTTAAGTATTTTATGATTAAAAATCCTTACATTCAATCTTTATGTACTCGATTCAGGAAAATTCGTACTCACCGTACTATTAATACCGCTTCGGATTGATTTTTCTTTTAAGTGTAACTTGGTAGTTTTGACGTCATCCCAGCACAAGCAGTAAATCTGAGGAGTCATCGAAAATCACATTTTAAACATCTCTCAACACTCTAACCCACCTTGTGAAGGTGAAGATAACCGTATAAAGTTTTTATATTAATTAATGCAGAAGCCCTTTCTTTTCCAGCTTAATACGACAATACTTTATTTTAGCGAAGTAACCCTGAAGGTCTGCAAATAACAAAAAGTTACTACACCGAATGCTTGTGGTGCAATTGCTTATTCCAGATTCGAAGAGAACGATGGTAAGAGGCCTCCTGCTTGTTTATATGAGGCTGACTATTTATTCTGCGACTCTGAGTTTTTTGAAAATAATAAAGGACTGTACAATGACGTATTATGTTACCTTCCTAATTAAGTTTAATTTACGTTCCAGGATTTATAAGCATATCGAGCTCTAAGCGCGAAAATAACGTAAGCGATATCATTTTCAATTTTCGTTTTTTTAATAACCGGTTGGCAACACTTGCATCTTCTCCTCACATGTCATTGCCACATAAGGTACCTTTACGATTTTATAGCAAGAAAAATTTTACCGTTAGCGACAAATTTCATGCAAAATTTTTATGAAATAAAATTCAAAAAAAAACTCGAAAACATTAGACCGAATGAGCTTGCTAGAATTGAACTGCTGCTAGACCTAAACGGGGTGGATCGTTCGCGAAGGATTATTAAAACCACTAAATGACCCGAAGCGATTATTGCAGAATAATTAAGCAATTGTGACTTCATTGAGATGACAGGTTTACCACTTTTTCTCTATCGATGACCAGGAAAAAAGTACTTTTATTTTGGAATATCGTCGTTCGTAAATTATTGTGTTCCAAATGGTTATATTTTACATATATTTTGGAACCCAATAATTTACGAACGACGATATGTCATCACCGGATACGCACAGCTTCTAAATTCACATTTACTGCCACATATGTGGTTATAAATATGGAAGAATAGACTCGTTTGTCATTTTCTGTGTTGGAAAGTATCAACTAGCCATAATGTGATCTGTTGCCATTGAGAAAGTTGTTGGCTTTTCTAGCATAGAATTGAAATACATTTCGAACTTAGTACGGAATTCAGGTCGATACAGTCTTAATCACGATCCTGTGGTATCACAATAGCGCAAAAGGTGTAAGTATGTTAATAAGGACTAAATATCATCTCTTCTTTACCTACACAGAAAGAAAAAAAATTAAGATTTCTACTTACTTTTAGTTATAGTAGTACTTAAAAATTAAAGTACGTTTAACACTAAAATGTACTTAAAATTTCGAAAAACAATATGCGTGCATACGATTGTGTTTGTAAAAGTTTGTTGTAGTAACAACAACAACACTACAATAGAAGGTAAAAAACGATTTGATTGGCATGTATAGAAATAACAATACAATATTTATTTATTTATTTATTTAATAATCTTGGCTTAAGGCCAATTGATTACAGATAAATATGCTGACAGTAATTTTTATGTATATACATACATATCTATAAATATATTATATTATTATAAAGAGTATTATAGTTAAATAGTTTTTATATTCATGTACAAATTCCCAACCAGTTTTACCCACTCCTCCCATCACAAATATGAATTTTTGGTAAAATTTAATGTCTTATATTTTGTTTAAAGCGGTTCCACAACAGTATAATATTTTCATATTTAAAAGTAAAATAAGAAGCGAAAATTCCCAAATTCTATTTGTTAGACTTATTTAGTTAAATAGCCATATCGGGAATGCTGCAAGCGTCTTATAATGGAGACTTATGTGTGATTTACAGAACACGAGCGCCTTATTACAACATTTTGAAATTTGTTTTTGTTTTAAATGTAAGTTGAACGGACGAGTAATGCGCTCGTGTTCTATAAACTACACATTATTCTGTAAACAATGAGCGGAATACAACAAAAGTGAAATAAACACGTGTAACGGGTATGTAAATAATAATATTCTCTCTACCTCGATGGTTTTCTGGGGTAACAATCATTCTTATTTTCCGATTGCTTCAAGTACGAATTCGAAATTGAACCAGCTTAGAAATTTTTGAATCAAGCACAATTTGAGATTAACCATTTTCTCAATTTTACTTAAGCCAATCACGGAGCACTTAAATAATCCGAACTTGAATCAAACATTCTGTTCATGATTTAAGAAAATTCGTAATTACCGTACTGTACTACATTTTAACGGAGCTTTGGCTTGCTTTAAGATCGAATGTATTGATTTTTCTATTCAGTGGAAGATACCAAACATTGCGAATATATGATACCTAAAGGTTTCAGAAAAGAAAATAACAAATCTTGAAGCAGTTAAATAAACTTGAATTACATTTTGTGCGTAATTTTGCCTTGAATAAAATTAATTCCGAGTTGATTGAAATAAATACTTCAATAGGTCAATAATTGTATAGTTCGTAAATTGGTAGAAATTTAATTGGACCACAATCTTTGACTTGAGTGCGAATACCCAAAATAAAAAGAAAAATTTGATTTTGAAGTCTACAATGATGTTGTGCAGGAAAAAAGTCTGATTAGATCACTAAGAAAATTACATTTGCGAACTTTAAAACACATTTTCTTATAAACGTTCATGATGTATGACTTTGTCGAGATTTAAGAAAATGATTCACAAATCTCTTAAAGTATAATTTTAAGGCCCTCAGGCTCAAAAGGAAAGATAAACTATATCAATGACTCATAAGATTACACTTTCCTTAGTATAACTCAACTTATAACTTTAAATTTTTATTCTCATTTAACACAAGAAAAAGTACTAAATGCAATTATTAACAAAATCTTTAGAGAATATCGAAATAAAAGTGTAGAAAACTTTGTCTTAATTGCATCTTCTGTAACTAATTTCCAAAATTCCTTCAATTATGTCTACCAAAAGCATCAATAAATTTAATGAAAACTTGTAAAATTTCATTTAAAATTCTTTGTGCCTACCGAATGTTATTTGCTAACATTAAGTTTTCTTTAATTTATCACTTGATTCCTTTTCATTGACACTTTTGATGTAACAATTACACCAAAGAGAATTTCATTTATTCAAATATTAACAGACACACAGTTAACCACACATTTGCTAGTATGTATGTACATATATTCCCAGCAAACACTTTTGAGCTGCACGGCTGATGACCAATAAAATCGGAATATCATTCGAAATGAAACATTTTTTTTTTTTAAGGCAAACAACTTAAAATTTAAATAAGATAGAGAAGAACGTTTTTAGTATCCCTCCGATTGGCTTTATTTATTTGATAGTTTGCCAGCTGCCGCTAGCGCGTTCATGACGCAACCCTTTCATTCCATTTGAACACACACTTTGCAGTAAACCAGGTTCTATTTCGGCAAATACATTGCGACGAATATTCGCTTCACTTTTTTAGATGATATACGATTAAATCACAATAATGAGGTGTTTATTACAGGTCTATTTCGTAAAATTATTTGTTCGTCAAATATTTATTGTAGCAAATTGATTGCATCACGCGCTGTGTAACATGTGGCACTATCGCCCTTTCCCACTGATGCACGAAAAAGTTTTTAATTATGTCTCTATGCCGCTGACCGTTGACTATAGCGTTCCGACACCGTTGTTATTTGCGAAGACATATGAATGTATGTATCAATGATTCCATCGGCCTATAAAGCGCACCAAATCATAAGTTTTTGAAGTGATCGTGGTTTGGGGAATATCATCGCCTCAAATTCGGCTTTGTATTGTGGTTAATTTATTGAACTGTTTATGGTTTTTAGTCCAAATTTTGATATTTTAATCAGGCTTAATTTCATCGAATTTAATTTACATTTAATTATTTTTATGAGGAAGGGAATTTTACAACATGAAATGAAAAATTCTTGACAAAAAGTACGAAAAAACAGAAGTTAGGAAGAACTTGGAAATTTCCATCACCAAAGTAAAAATAACATTTGGTTTAAAGATTGATGTTTGACTATTGGCTACCAACCGTCGTCAATTCCGATAAGTGTTTAACGGCAAACCCCTCTGAAGATATTGTGTGGTAACAGTCGAAACGTCAGGGAAACCTGTCCGTAAAAACCTGGGTCCCAGTTCAGTCAAGAATGAAAGGTTATCAATAAATTTTAATTCATTTAATTTTGAAAAATTCCTTACAAGGCGGATTCACACAAGGTTTTCTTACTTTGAAAACGTTTACAGCACTGTAAAATATTGTAACGTTGTGTCAAAAATAATACAAAACTTTAGTAAACAATTTAAACAAATATTTCATTTTCTTTTTAATTTCAAATTGTTTGTTTTAAAATGTAATTATTTTAAAAAAATTTTAAATTTTAAACGCAAATTATAAAATTTAGTAAATATT
Organism: Pollenia labialis; assembly: GCA_949318255.1. Lineage (NCBI taxonomy): Eukaryota > Metazoa > Arthropoda > Insecta > Diptera > Polleniidae > Pollenia > Pollenia labialis. The sequence continues at coordinate 74,289,370 of OX439140.1, forward strand.
TCCCAGGACCACATGAACGGTATATCATATTGGCACAAGGTTAGTAATCAGCTGTTGCTTACGTAGCAAGATAAGGTCACCTGGTGTAAATTCGCTTTGATTCCTTTCTTCATAAAAATAATTAAAAAAAAATAAGCCTGATTAAAATATCAATATTTAACATTTTAAAAACAATTGCGACACCAAATTGCATTTTTTTTTTAAAAAAAAGCACATTTTTTGTAGAAAAGAAAACACCATTAGAGTAGTAAAGAAGAAAATGAGTTTTCATATTTTGGGGTGTTCATATATTAGGGTGTTTTTATTATCGCGAGTGCACTGTATAGCAATATATAGATTTAACCGGAGATCATTTGTCAACGCCTTATGCTTTACATTAGCGATATAGTCCATTCTATATTTATTTTCTGCCAATATAAGTTAATTAAATAGAGAGTAGTCGGGATTGTAACCCTACGTCTATACGCGCAATTTGTATTTGTTAACATAAGCAATAACGTCGGCAGAATGACGTCACAAAAATGTTCTTTGTTTAATATTTTTTCCGAGTGGAGTAAAGGTGTGTCTTAACACAAAACATGAATTTGTATGTAAATAAATACTTACATTTTCTTTGGCAACCAATTTATTTTTAATTATTTTTTTATTATAAATTTGTAAATTTTGTATTTAAATTTCATATTCTTAAGTTTAAAATTTTTCTTTTTTGTTACTTATAATTGATTTTGACAGCTTGTGTTAAAAGATAATTGCTCGGCAATGTATTATGACATTTGTTGCTGAACATGTGTTTAAATACATATTTATGCTGTCCACACGTTAATATCTAGTATTGGCAACAGAATTTGATAGTTGCTTCAGCAATAATTGCCAAACAAATTGCTCGTATAGACTTAGGGTAAGAAAAAAGAAACTCATGTTTGTTGTTGGTGTTTTCTTTAAGCCTTGCTATTATTACGGGTAAGACTTTTGAGTGTATATAATTCCTATTCGCTTAACAGATTTATTTAAATAATATCTTTAGCTTTTCTAAAGTCTTTGGAAGAAGTTTCCTGATGATGTGGCCTCAGCAACCAGTGAAATGCGCATAGGAAAAGCTTATCCCACTAACAATAAATTTCCGTTTATCAATAGTAAGAATTGGAAATTTAGTACATTAAAACTAAATCTTAGAAAGTATTAAGTAATTAAGCGATACAAGCATATTTGGTACACATTCCATCAGACAGCGGCTAGCAAAGGCAAAAGTAGAGCAAATAATTAGCTTTATAGTCACATAAGCAAAATGTACAAAGTTCCTTTTAGTTTTCGAAGCCCCAAACCATGTAAAATGAACTAAGAATATCGTTTAATTTTTGTCACCAACTCTCCACTCGAAAAAAAATTTTTTTTGTGTTTTGTATTCGGAAAGAAATATCTTAGTGCTGGTTCACACTCTTCAAGATTCAGCCGTCAAGTCTTGAGCTTTTAGAACTATTTTTTACACAGTATGCAACTCTGTTTCAAAAACATCAGCCTGCTGCCGGCGTATCAATTATAATACTTTTTTTCTATATTCACAGAAATTGTTTATATTCGAATTCGGCTATAAGCTTCATAGTGCATATATGGGAATTACACTAAACAAAAAGTGTTCATAATATGAACGCACAACGATTATTAAAATAGTTTTCGTTTGCTCAATGATTTATTCGTTAATATAACCAAAAATAAAATTTTCCAGATACTCAAAATTAAGTACTGTTCATTGACGTAATGAACATGAATTTATTAAATATTTCATATAAAATGTACGTTAAAGAAAATAAAATGTTCTTTGATGTAACGAAACATTTATTAAGTCTTGTTAGCACAAATATCCATTAATTTAATAAACTCGAACGTTAACATTTTTGACGTGTTCGTTGGCCTGTTATACCGAACTCGTATGTTATCCCCACGCATACAATTTACATACATTTGATTTGTCGGCTCAACGAACTCGTACGTTGAAGTCAAAAAAGTTGCATGGGGGTAACGTAACGTTAGTTAAATTTGTTTTTAATATGTGTTAAGGCCCAAATACATTGATCAAAATACCCATCAAGCATTGTGGTAGTATTAGTGAAAATGTGTTTCTATGTGTAACACCGACAACGCTTGATGAAAAATCAAAAAATTTAGATATGACGGCGAATATTATGTCCAGCACAAGTACACGGCTGGACAAGCATTTGACAAGTGTATTTGGCCCTTTAGTTTAGCATTTTTGGCATTTCTTGTTTTTATTCTATTCGAACTGATTCTTCTTAAAATATTATTTAAACAAATACAAAGATGCAGTATAAAATTAAAAATATTGTCATGTATGTATGTAAAAAACACTATCTCAATTTAAATAAAAGTGAAAAAGGATATTTGTGACTTAAATTCGATTCAGAAAAATTATTTGCTATCTGTGTTAAATAAAGTTAAGTGCGGTGAATTGGCCGATAGTTAATTTAGATCAGCTTCAAGTTAAAATTAACAAAGGAAGCACAAAGTTCCATTGAAAACCTGATCCTGCTTCCAATAAAATATTATTTTCAAAGAACTTTGTAAAAATTAAAAATAAACTATATGTATGTAAATATATATCATCATATGTGTGTATAATGTATATTATACATATGCACATAAATATATGCACTAAAATAAATTTCAAACATTTTTGTAAAATAGGAAAAAATATAAAATAAAATATAAATAAACACATTTGAATTATGAGCCTCTTGAATTTTATAGGGAATTTTTATGAGGGGTCGGACAGGTGGCATAATTTGCGAGGGGAAATTTTAAAAGAATAGTTCATTGAGACAATGTTCTGTGTACGTTGAGTCAACAAATTTGTAAAACAAAATTGTGCGTTGAATTCACGTTAGGGTTCACTAAGTTAACGAAATAGATTATTGAATTGAAAAATTCTTTCATTAAATTATAATTATAAATTTATGATCATTATTCGTTATATCAACGAACAGTTTATTAAATTATTAAAATAAAATCTTTTAATTAACGGTGATTCAATGTTACAACGACCAAATTCACTGGACCAAAATTAATACATTTTTCGTTTACTTAACGTACATTTCCATTGTCTCCACGTACCTTTTTGGTTCAGTGAAGTCTTATTATCACATTAGCGATTTAGCCCACGATTTGTCTGCAACTAAAGCATGTCTATATAAGAAATGTCGATATTTCTTTTTTAATATTCAATCAGAGTTTTTTCGATCATATAACGACTGTTCGAAAAAAGGTAACAGAAAGTTTGACAATATCTTATCATATTTTAGTCCAAAAACAGCTCGACGTATCGCAAATTCGTTGAAAAGTTTCCTAAAAACTTTTCGTGGAATTCGTATAGAATTCTGTCCGCAATAACTAATAAGTTTAGCAAATTTCCCAAGACAAAGAATTACGATTTAGTGTCAATTCTCGTTACGTTTTCGACTAGAAATTGAAGACGCAACTGGCAATTTGTGCAGACTGTCGCTACGAAATTTGACAATTGTCGGAAACAAATGTTTACGGAGTGTAAATGCATATACATACTTATAAAGTTGTGCATAAATAATTATTCATGTTCATTCTCATGTTGTTATCATTGGTTGACATCCATTGATTTTAACATGTGTTCGAACTTTAAGCAAACACACGTGTCTTGTCTGTCTGGCTGTCTGTCTGTCATACCTGTGTGCATCTAGATTTATGTTCACTCGATTCGAATTGAATCAACAACAATGAACTGAAGAATACATACGTACATACATACTAATATTTAATTTGTATACTTTTATTAAATATTTGTTGAACAATATTTCATTGTTTATTTTTTTTTTCTTATTCTGTTGTTGTATGAGCGTATTTTACTCCTCACTGTAATACATGACACCAGGGTGGTGGTGGTCTTCAATATCATCATCGTCATCCGCAGCAGCATCATTATTATTGCCTCCAACGAAATGTTTGCCTGTCGGGCTGCTTTAGTCTGGTGTTACAGATGTCATCTGTCATTATCTTTAAGGCGTACAACATATTTTCCGCAAATTTATATTGGCATATTGCATATGTGTGAAAATAGTTGCACATATTGTTTATGTAAAGTTTTTTTACGAGTACAGAATTACAAAAAGTACATTAATTTGAAATTAAATTTATAACTTCAATTTAATATGTTGGCTTCAAACAGTGTGCGCTTCAATTCAAAAGGATAGTTTTTAAAAGTTGTGACGAATTTCGAGCGATTTGAATTTTTTTTTCTGAATTTGATGTTCAAAATTCAGTTCAACATAATACATACAATATTCAATTTAAAAGAATCGATAAAGTATATAAAAGGAACAAGAATATAAAATCAATTTTTAAATTTTAAATTAATTTTTACCCATAAATCTCTAAGTTTTACTTTTATTCAAGTATGTCAAAAATTACTTTAGAGTTTTCCTAGGAAATTGTTTAGAGTTCGTACAGAGTTCTCCGGCATTTCGGCAAAGATTTTAGAGTTTGTTTAATGAAAGAGGCGCACATTCTTGACAACTACACATATGATTTTCGGCACATTTTCTTACCGATCTCGGTATTTAATGTATCGTTTCTTTTATCGATAATTTTTAATATCGTGGTTAACAGTGAACACATCGAAGCTTTTATGAAAGATGACTTAGTTATACACAATGAATTATCTTTTTTCCCCCGACAAGAACAAGTACAGTAGCGCTCATACCATATCCAAATGTGGAACCACAACCCTAAACAAATTTATAATTTTGTTACAAAGACTAACATAAACGTTGGCATAAAGCACGGATTGATATTAAATTATGCACAAATTCGTTGTACATATATCCCAAGAAAACATACTACTAAATTTCGCGAAGATCGGTCTATAATTTCTCATAGGCCCCATATAAAGCCTACACTCGGAAATTTGTTATTTTGCCTAAATCCGTAACAAATAATGCTATTGCAATAAATTTGGTATGCCACAGTTTTATACGACTAGAAATAACGCCCCTGAATTTCGTGAAGATCAGTCCATAATTTACCAAAGGCCCCATGCAAAGCGGCCTTCCGAAAAGCTCTTTAAGACGCATAAAATGTTAAAAAAAATTTCATTATTGTTTTGAAATTGGGTCTAATTTAGGATTTTTAATATTTTAATCACTCTACCGATTTTTGTAATGAACGATCGTAATTTACAATCACCCCTATCGCAAATAACATGTGGAATTCTTGTTCCCCCTCGATATGAAAAAAGCAATCGTGAATCTCATGTAAACAATTTTTCACGCTATCAGTTCCAGTGAATGTAAAAATAAGAAGAAAGATTAAAAAAAAATATTAATTAATAAAATTTTTGTTCAAAAATATACAGTGTAAAAAAATAAATAAAATAATAAAAATAAATAAAAAATAATAAAATAAAGTGCCAAAAATGGTGATTTGTTGAAATGTTTGTATGGGGAACCCCCCAGGGGAGTTCCAGGGGGTGTGCCACTGGCATGGGTGGATCGGCCCTCCAAAGTAAGTGGGGGGCGGTCATACATTTGGACTCGATTGGGGCACTCTAAATGGGTCAAACTGGGATTTTTCAAAACTTGTCCCGTAGGGTCAAGTAGAATTCGTTTTAGAGGTATGGTTCATTCGGCAATGTTTCTTAGTTTGATACCTAGAATACGATTTACACTGAGCCATGGGCGATTTTTTTGCCTCCCCACAAAACGACCCGGCCTAATATACACGTATATACATATTTTAAAGAAAGGTTAAAAAAATAAAGCAACATATTAAGTATTGGAGGGATAGTTTGATTACAACGTTAGTTTTTTGCACTTTTTAAATTTTATGTAGTAAAATATTTTCTAAAATTCTGGAATCGACCTGTTGTTAAGCAATATATCAGTTTGTGCCTTATTAACGGATCTTGACCCCAATATTCGAGTTATAAGAAAAACTCCTTACATACATATTTTGTTCCCCAGCAAAAATAAAGTGAGAAAATCTAAGGGAAAAGTAAACAAATTACGAGGGAAAAACTTTTCACGATAAAGGGAATTTTTTTCCCGCGCACTTTTTCACGTTATTATTCCCCTTTGAATTACCGTTTGTCCACGGGAGTTTTTCATGATTGCAAATATCTTTAAAGGGGAAAAATTACGAGGGCAAAATTATTCACGATAGGGGTGAATAGGTTCAATGTAAAATTTCCTCCAGACTATAACTTTAATACGTCTAATTGTATTTCGGAAATAAATCATGAAATTTTATTTAAATTATGTCAACTGTAGCTTTCTGTGGCTTTTTGGAATGCACTTTAATACGTTTAAACCCGCAACGAATTATAACAGGGATGAAAAATGGCTCTCATAATTTTGTACTAAATATGAAAACAAAATGTACTTTTTAGGCCATTCTGGTAACATTTATGTTTTTATTAAAAAAACAAAACTTGGAAAATATGTTTAAAAATTCAAAGTCCACAGAAAATATAACATGAAAATAATACATGAATAAAGGATATTTGAGGAGCTCCATAACAAAAAAAGCTCCAAAAATTACTGCCTGTTCAACGATTTCGAACGTTAACGTTCGCATAGAAAATTTATATGAAAAAATATTTTCCATATAAAATTCTATACGAACGTTAACGTTCCAAATCGTTAAATGACCAATTAGTGACCAATTTTTCATTTAGAACCTTTTTGTATATATTTTAGGACCTTAAATGCATTTATTAATTTTTTTAAGGATTAATCCTTTCATGTATTGTACTTGAAAACTTTTAACCTGAAGCAGGTTAACAGTTGACAATCTCTTCAAGTCCTTTAAAAATATATACAAAAGTTCAACATAACTCTCCCCTTTAATGGACAACATTTCAACTTTCAGCAACTCCAAAGAGATTCAATTAAAAATTAGTTTCATTTTAAATAAAAACTTCACCATAAATCCAAATAACAATAAACCCAAACGATATAGACCAAAATCGAACAATGGCAAAAGCAAAAGTCCGCTTGAGTCAACATCATATTCCCTTAAAAGGCGGATGAGTGCGTAATTCTCTAGAGAGACGTAGCAGCCACAGACTACAATTGATCATGCGTAAGTTGCTATTGAATAATGCATTCATCCACTACAATCCAACAAAGCAGCCAGCCAACGAGCCATCCAAAAAAAATACCATTTCAAAACTACAAACCAATTATGGTGTCTGTATGTCACCCCGAAACAAATGAAACCAAAACAAAAGAAAAAGCTCATATAAATTGGAAAAATGGTAGTCAGTTGGACGCTTCCTTCATTCTACTGGCTAAGGAACGAATGTATAGCAGGCTGACTTTTATGGCATCGTTGATAAAAACTATAAAAGGAGCAGAATCTTTGCTCGTTCAACTACTACACATACACGACAATGATGACAAGAGCGCGGCAATACAAAAAGAAGACAGTCTAAAATAGTGCAGGGTTGGGTTGAACTTGTTTTCGTTTAATTTTTATTTTTGTTAATCCACTCTTCTTTTGTTTTCTTACTTTCTGAAAAGCCTGTCTAATCGATTGCCTTGGTTGTATTACATGTTAAGCAAGAAGAAATACAAGAGAGTGGAAATAAGCCAGCAACTGTCAATATAACAGTTGAAGAGAAAAGGTGAGCTGGGTGTTCACCAAAAAAAGTGCAGCTTTCAAACAATACGTATTTGAAAATAAAAATCAACAAATAACCGCAAAACCAGCACAATAAAAACAGTACTGTGGCAATAAATAATAGGGTGCTGCAAAATTCCCTGGGCAAAAACTTTTTGCTCTTATAGTTTATACAAACTATGTTTAAAGGCTTTGGACAAAACTATAACTTAAATAAAACTTAAGAGCCATTATTCGTGAGACAGACATACCAAAGAATTTTGGCGAAATTTTTTCACATGTGGCATAACCAGTGTGGCCAACTTAGCCATTTTTCACCCTGTTTTTTCAACTGGTTCAGCCATAAACATTTTTTGCCTTTTTTTAAAACAATAATTATTATTTTATTGTAAAAATGTATAAAAGTAAAATAAACATTTTTAACAATTAAAACGCCTTTAATTTAAATCACAACTTTTATAAATGTTGAAAATCGCTATAAACTATGATGATGAAACATCTTTCAAAATAAAGGAACAGAATTCAATATTAAATTTATAGAATGTATCAACAAAAAAACATCGGTGTTTCTTTCTGGTTGCAAGTACTTCATTAAAGAGATGCAGACGGTAACAACAATTTTTTAGAAATTTCAAAATTGACTGTAAAGTTGCACTCACTTCCAAGGTCTAATATTGAAGTAGAGAGGGTATTTAGCCAAGTAAACATCTGTTAAAGTAATTTGACTCAGAATCTCTTTCTGAGTCGAGTAAAGGTCACAATTTTGGCGATTATTTGATAAAATTTGGTACATAGATTCTAATGTGGTGTAGCGAATCATATTGTCGGGGTTGACCGACTATACTTTCTTACTTGATTTTTATTGTAGATCTGGGCTTAAAAGTTTGGGTAAATGTTGGCTTGATTATGATTTACTTTCTTATTATTTAAAACTAAAAGACACAAGTGATTTTTATGAAATGAGCCATAACGCCATCGAATTAATCGATGATTTAATTTTTTGAATATCTATCAAAATATTAATTTACTTTTATTCATATTTAACAAATTGATCTTAACTTATAATTTCATCGTAAACAACTTTAAATTAATTATTTCTGATTGGTTATTAAATTTTAATGTGTTTTATTTTTAGCCATTTTTCCGTAAATTTAGCCATTTTTGGTAACCAAGTTTTGGCAACACTGGGCATAGCAATAGTTCTAGTAAATATGAATCTGTGTGCAAAATATTTTATTTATGATGTTCAATTGTCGAGTTATGGGGTGCTTATGGTCTTGCCGTTTTTAAAAATTGTTTTTTTTTTTAAATTATTGCTTCAAACTAGAAACAAATAAAATAAAAAAAATTAAGATAATCGATTTTTATAGGAAATCGTTTGATCTTTTCAAAAAACAAAATTTTTGAAAAGAATATGTTCATCAGAAAATTTGGAAATCGCTTTTATAAATTAAAAATTTTCGCTTATTTAAATTAAAATTTTTGGAATTTTGATACCTTTTTTTATTTTTATTTTTTTAACCAAAATTAACCTTTTACTGTAAAACTTTGAGAATGGGATATCCATAAGTTTAAGAGTTATGCAAACCAGAAGTTATGAATTTTTATTTGATTTTTTTTAAATTTGACCCCCTTTTTCTATCATTCTTATAATACTGAAAACGTTTTGTAGTGGGATATTTAATAGTATATTGTAAAAGTTTTAAAATGGGATCTCCATGAGTTTAGGACTTATACACATTTGTGCACAAATTTAAGAATATCATTAACCCCCACGATTGTTGAGCCCCCCCCCCTAAGAGGTAATGATAAGAGAAAAGTATGTTTGAGAAAATGTTAAGGACAAAAATCTAATGGAGGTCGGTTATGCCCTCCCCTAGGTAGCATATTTTTGTTAGCATAAAGAAAATAAAAGTTAATCTTTCGGAAAATGCCAGATACATTTATTTTGTATTATATTAGCGGAAAAAAAATTCAAAATAATATAATTTTTGAGCATTAAGGGGGCATTTTCTGTGGAAACACCCATAACGCGATTTTACCGCAAAAAATCGTTTAAGTTATTACATTATAGCACTTCTGAACTAGAACTGAAGTAGAAGTGAACTAGAATTGAACTAAGACAAAACCAGAACATAACAAAACTGACTTAGAACTTTCTTTTTCTTTAAAAAGTACTTTTGCTTAAAAAAAAGTACATTTTAAAGGTATGAATTTTCTTTAGAGTTTTGTAATACGTCTTTTGTTAAACTTGCTCGGCCCTACTGTGCACTATATACAAAGCCCACTTTTTTTGCTCACACTGTTGTTTATTTTTTAAAGCATCTCTGATCTCTTGCCGATGATAACAATGGATTTTTGTTAGTACAAAAACAAACAAATAAAGCAACAATTGCAACAAACAACAAACAACAACAAAACTGCAAAAATAAAAATAATAAAGGAGGGCATTGCATCATAATAAAATGTTGGTGTTTTCAAAACATTTAGATGGCGTCGTAATTCATTGAATTTGCAAATTCGAAAAAAAAATTGCCAACCACTCAGACCCCATCAGGGTGACAGGCAGTCCGGCATTCAGCAACCAGCCAGGCAGACAGACATACGGAGAACCTCAATGTGAAAGCGAGATTTGGGAGACATTTGCAAAACACTAATAATAAGTCCATGATTTTTTTTAGTTTAATAAAAAAAAGCAAAAAAAATCAGACAAATGCAACGAAATATAATAAAAATGACAAGAACAATAACAACAAATTGATGAGAGAATTTTCTTTGCATAAATTTGTGTTTGTGTACTTAGTAGGTATTTTTTAATTCATGAGCGGCGCGTGCATAATTAATATACAATATGACTGCAACAAGCGACAGTGATAATCATAATAATGACAGACAATTGAAATAATAATATGGAACTGTAGCAAGCGGCTGTCGAGACAATTGACATACATACATACATACATACATACATACATACATACATACATACATACATACATACATACATACATACATACATACATACATACATACATACATACATACATACATACATACATACATACATACATACAAATAAGCAAGCAATCAATGACGAATGTCAATTGTCACTGCGAATGAAAAAAGCTCCAAAAGACCTGAATAAATACGTACTGAGATAACCAAGGCGAATTCATTAGAAGGTGAGGTCAGCCCTACAATAACACTGTTTTTGTGGTCCGATTGCCAAAAATATTGCTAGTAAAAAATGGTTTGTTTAACTTAAAAACTTGTTGGTGTACAAACTTTGACAAATCGACCACCGAAAGAACAAAATAAAAATTATAAAATTTAGGAAATTATTGTCATTTCTTTTTATTATGATAATATTGCTTTTGTTCAACTATGTATGGAACATAATATCGGCCAAATGGTCGTTCCGACCTCGGCGGCACACATCCATCCGATGGGCCACATTTTTGATGACGCTGAGGCATAATTGAAATTATATGCCGTTAATGTGCCGCATTATCTCATCCTTTAGCTCTTAAATTGTTGCTGGCTGACCGACGTACACCTTTTCTTTCAAATAACCCCAAAGAAAGAAATCCAACGGTGTCAAATCACACGATTCTGGCAACCAATTAACGTCGTCACCACGTGAGATAACACGGCCATTGAATTTGTCGCGCAAGAGCCATTGTTTCCTTAGCTGTGTGGTCTGTTGAAACCACATATCGTCCGCATCCATATCTTTCAATTCGGGCCATAAAAAGTTCGTTATCATCTCACAATTGCGAACATTCACAGGAACTGCCTGACCGGCCTCATTTTAGAAAAAATACGGTGAAAATGTGCCTCATCACTGAAGATGCTTTTCTTCGAAAATGTAACATCCACTGTTGCCATTTCTTGCCACCATTCTTAAAAAACTTGACGTTTAATTGGCTAGACTAAACCATATCGTGGTTGCACAAGGTAATTTTATGTTTATCAGAATAAATATAATTTCCACAAATAATTGTGAGGCTTCCTGTACAACCCACGGATGGAAATCGTGGCACAATTGAACTTTTTTGGAAAAATTTTTTGACTTTTTTGGTACGTGGTGCTACCGCAACTTATTTGGTACAATTTATAATTTTCAATCCGTATTTAAAAAAATAACTGGTTTTTCTATGAAATATTAAAGTCAAAGGTAGCGCAAAAGTTGTCACCCGAAGTATTTTGGCTGTAATATTTCTTAGATAAATAAAAGCTTCACAGGCTGACCCACGATGTCAATCGATAACTTAAGCAAGCGACAGCAAGTCACTTATTATCTTTCTCATAAGCGCCCCACTAACTATCGACTTGCCGGTCGACAGGCTTTACGTCCATCCATTCTATTATTGCCAGTTCAACAATTCCACAAACGAAACGCTAGTTTGAAAATAAAAATTGGCAAAATTTGTAAATTAAGAATAGAATTTTGTAAAAAGGTTTTTTTTTATAAAACAACTAATTTCACTAGAGATGTTGTTTACAAAAAAATGTTGTGTTGGTGTGAAAGAAAAATTTCGTTACATATTCAAACAAAATAACTCTGTCGACAAAGACAACACAAGTAGCTGATTTTGACTTTTGTGGTCGCATAATATTTCTTAGAGCGCAAATTTGTATGAAAGCTGTTACGTTATCGGTCGCTTGTATTGTCGATCGACTTGTTGTGCTGAAAGTTGTTACTGGGGCTAGAAGCGGCTTTTTTTCATGTACGACATCGTGGGCCAGGCTGTTAGATTTGCTTTTGGATTATGTTTTTCTGGTTTTTAAAATTTTTTAAATCAATTATAAAAAATTATATTCGCCAAGTGGCAGCCGCCAGAATTTTACCATACGTGCCCAATTAATAGCATTTTCCATCACTCTTGCCACAACTGCCAGTTCCGACACTACTGATGGATATGTTTTAATGAATTCAAAAAACCCCAGAAAAAGAAGTAGAGAACGGTTCAATGCAGCGATCTCACCGACCAGTGCAAATTACTAAAACAAGAGAAATTCGTTTGAATGTCGTGCATTATGCACCGTATCCTGTTGGAATAACATGTTCTGCAGGCCCAATTCGTTGAGTTGAGGTTGGAGAAAGTCGTTGAGCATGGCTCTGTAGCGCACGCCATTCACAGTAGTCGTTTTGCATGCCGCTTTTTTGAAAAATAAGGACCGATGACGCCTGTAGTGTAATCGCCACAGGTTACAGTAGCTTTGAGCGAGTGTAATGGCGCTTTGTGTGTTATACGTGGATTTTCGGTGTTCCAGAACGGATAAGTGTGTTTATTCACGTATCCATAGAAATAAACACACCGCGCTAACACCACCGACGAATTGTTACGCAAATAACTCAAAAGAAACATTTTTCCACGTTAACGAGGAGTTAAGCTCCCGATAGCTTATCGAAGTGTATTTTGTATCTGTTTACTTTACAGACAACCAAGCCGAACTAATAATATAGCATCTGTAGTTATAGTAACAGATTAAAGCCAATAAAATGGTATTAAAATAATAGAATATGTCAAATTTTTCGGGTTGGTAGTACGAAGTCTTTCCAAAGAATAATGAGCTTTGCCTCCAGATACCTTTTTAAAATTATGTTACAAAAAACCGTAATGCAAAACTGCGCCCTTCCTAAATTCTACAATCTATAAAACCCAAAAAAACCATGAATTGTTGCAGTTTGTCTTAAATATTATAACAAAATTTAGTACGCCCTTTTCCAGCCCTGATACAACTAAACAGGTCGCTCTTAAATATCGTAAAACGATCAAGACAGGAATTCCCTAACAGGAAGGTAAAATCATATATAAATCGTATCAATTTTTTAAGAATTTGTATATCCTAAATTATCTTTTAAATATACCCGTTCACAACTTTAATAACATAACTTTAAACGACTGCTGCAGTCCTAGAGCACATTTAATTTCCATTTTATTTTAAATACTTGAAAATTGTTCAATGCGACTTTACTTTAACATTCCAGCATTTTCGCTTATGTCATCAAAAATTACTAAATGAAAATGAATTGAATGTGAATTGACTCAATTGTGGGGGCAGCTTATCAGTCAATGGAACTCGTTCGCGCATTTAAACAATACTGCAAACAGAACAATAGCTCAAGTATTTGTAGGAGGGTTGAGTGATAAATTTGTGAAAAACAATTTAGACAGTGAGACTTGATATCAATATGAAAGTCATTTTAAATCAAACCCATTCGCACTAAACAAATGTCAGAAAAGGTTTGATTAACATTTGAGTATAATCGAATTTTATGTAGATGGTTTTATGTATGGTTTTTTTGCATAAGAAAGTTAATTCAATGTATACACTTGGGGCATTCACCATGACACCTTATAAAGTCATATGTCTTAAAATAATAACATGAAAAAATACGACTGTTGTGAACAACCCCTCATAATTTAGTGTGCTATTTTGAATTTTAATCAGCTGATTTAAAACAAATACAAAAAAAAATAATATTTAACCTAAAATAAAAATATATTTTATTTTTATGACTGTTTTTTTATTTTTTAGACGCAATCTGAAATACATTCCCAAATACATTTTATTTTGTTTGTTTACCAAACAGCAGAGTCCTAAGGCGATCTAATTTGACGACGCATGGGGTTTGTTTCAAAAATTGCTAGCCGCAGGTTAAATTCGAAGATTAGCCGGATAAAACTATACCATCAACGGCGACGTCTACAAAACACGGCACGGCTCATCCGCTTAGCGCTGGTCTCTTCTGATTAATTACGACAGCACAATAAACATAGCAAGCAATTTTCTATTTATTCAAGACACTTTTTGTGTACAAAGCAACAACAATATTTTTAAGCCATTGTAATGTTAGAACATTATGACAATTGGGCTATTCACAAGGTGGTCATAAAGTTGTAAAGTCATATCTCTTGAAATATTTTAAAGAAATATATATGACTGCTGTGGGCAAGCGCTTATAATTTAGATTTTTAATGTACAGTTACGTCAAAATAATGAACACAACATTAACATTTTTATTTTGGTTTAAACACAACAATATTTTTTTTTAAACAATTTTAAAATTTTATTTAGGACATTATGACGATATGACTTGATAGCACACCTTGTGAAATCCCTAAATATGTATAACATGATAGCACACCTTGTCAATAACCCAACTATCTGTAATTTCCTATTAAAAACATCCTCCGTAGTCACGTACATCCATTATTTTTTTCCACTTATACAAAGGAAATATTGCCTGATAAAATTCTCATTAAGCTTATATTTTATTTTGTATGAATATTCTACGTTAAGATTTTGTAGTAGTAGAATTTGCCAAACTTTGAAGAGAGCGGATTCTGAAATAGAACTCGTCTTTCTTAAGACATTTGATATTGCCCGATTAGCCACTTTCTCTCTGATACTCTGGTAAAAATCCGAGCAAGCGAGCGATACATTGCACAGCAATAATTGACTGTTTCGGACAAAGCGGCCTTTGGCAGACTGTTTTGGCACAGCTATCACGGTTGTCAGTTCAACTCACGACCTCGGTAAGTAGACTGTTTTGGCACAGCGAATTCGGTTCACCGTTTCGACACAGCGTCTTCGGCCGACTATTTTGGCACAGCGTTTTCAGTCGACTGTTTCGGCACAGCAGCTTCGATTGGGTTAGAGAGAAAGCTTGAGAATGACTTAAATAAAAAATTTTAATATTAATTTGGAAAAAATTTCATTATTAAATTTATTTCTTAAACAAAACATCAAATTGTGTTTTTAGTTCGTACAATCTTTTAAATTTTAAGAAAGTTTTAAGAGCAAAGTTCATTTTAACATTTCTAACGTTTGATTAAGTGAATGCTGGAAAATGAATTCGGAATTATTTTAATCACTTAATTCCACATTTTTTATTTTTCGAATTTATTCTATGAGCTAAATTTCAGTTATGTATTTTATAAAGCTTTTTTTGTAATAGTCATATTCCTTCAATTTTTCAGAAATGACTTTATACACTATCAGACTATTATATTGTATTTGCTTGTTACATTTTACCTTAGCTTTCCGTATCCAGTGTGACACAAAGAATGCTGACGAAGGCCGTAGCGGGCCAGAAAATGCATTACATTCTGCTGGTGTCTAATAATTGTAAATTTTTCTGTTCATACAATATACCTCATTGCTTTCCAACGGAAAGCTAAGGTAAAATGTAACAAGAAAATACAATATAATAGTCTGATAGTGTATAAAGTCATTTCTGAAAAATTGAAGGAATATGACTATTACAAAAAAAGCTTTATAAAATACATAACTGAAATTTAGCTCATAGAATAAATTCGAAAAATAAAAAATGTGGAATATAATATAAAGTAACCTTCAGAAGGAAATAATTCCCAGGTTTTAATCACTTAATTTTTGGAGATTTGCCTACAATTGTTTGCTCCAAAAATAAAAATATGTCTAATCCATTTAGTTTTTTTTTTCAAATAGATTAGCGAAATGGGAGTTGCTTTAATTTCTAGTTAAAGTTTAACGTTGTGTTCGCGGGAATTTATCAAGAAGTCTCCGTATTTTCGTATCTGAATATTTTTGTATCAGTCAAGATCTGTTATTCATTTATTAGTTGGCAACATGTGGATGAATGGACACGCGGTCGGTTGTAAGAGAAGTATTATTAAATTTAAGTTTGAATACTACAAGCGGATGTTTGTTAATTTGCAACAAATGTATTGCATTCATACTGTAATTTAAATTTATTTCGTTTCTTTTTTTATTCTTTTGTTGTGGAATTTTTAATCAAATTTATACCGATTGACATGCTAAAAGGCCAGTAGTTTTAGCGATTGTTTTCATACATGTTTTATTCGTGTTTAATTTGTGGCACATGTTGTTTATTGTTTGCTGTTTGATGCTGTTGCTGCTTGTCGTTTTGGTATCAAAAGCAAGTTTTGATTTTTTCAAAGCAGAGGCATCCCAGACTATACCTGCAGTTGTGCTAATGAAAAATGGAAAATTGCACTTAATGTTGCATGAACTTAATAAAATAATGTCTGTTATAATTGTATTTAAAAAAGGCCCTAACTAACCAATAATTTAAAATCGACTTTTTCATTGATTCTGATGTATTTACATCAACTCACTGGTAGGTTTTACAAAAAAAAAAAAAAAAATAGAAGAAAAATAAATTATAAACAGTTTAAGGCAATTTATCATTTCAAAAATTCTTTTGCTTATCATGTGAAATTATCAAAATGTTAGATAAGGCATTTTGCGTTCTAGGCAACGATATATAAAAGCGAAAATGCGTTTGTTTGTTTGTTCCCTAAAGACTTCTTAACAGCTGAACCGATTTTTCTTAAATAATCACAGTCATTTCTGGATTACCCAGCGATACATAGGATATGACTATTTTGAAATTTCCAAGTGGGCGTGGCACCTCCTATACGAACACAATATGAATAACCTTATATCTGGAGAACGGTTACAGTAAAAGTCATCAAATTCGAAACAGTTAACTTGGCTTTCAATACACAACTTCTGCCATCTGACAAGTGGGCGTGGTATCTGATATATAAAGACCTCTAAATCTGCAGAACGGTAACAGAAACAGTTTCCAAATTTAGTACGAATATCTGGTTTATCAATGCACAATATTTAAGCGTGCTTGGGCGGGAATAAGGAAGTGGGCGTGACACAAAATATATTTCTTTATATTTGGAGAACGGTAGGAGAAAGTGTTTCCAAATGTGGTACCCCCAACTATATCAATAAAACCCTTCTAAAAAATAATGCGCATTATAGGAGAAGTGGGCGTGGCACCTCCTTTATATCTAAAGAACGTGTTTCGAAATTTTTTATATCCAGCTATTTTAATCTACAACCTCTCTTAAAAAAATGGGCGCTATTGAAGAAGTGGGCGTGGCACCTTCCAATCCAGCTCGTATATCTAGAAAATAGCAAGAGCCAAAGTGTCCAAATTAGGTACAAGCACCTTGGTTATGAAAACACAACATCTGACAAAATGTGGGCGAGATTAGACACGTGGGCGTTGCACTTCTCATCAAAAGAAATTAAAGATTTATGTACACCTGGAAAACGGCAAGAGCTAAAATTTCCAAATTAGGTATACACATCTTTGTTATCAGTACGCAACATCTGAAAAAATTTGAGCGGAATTGGAGAAGTGACAGTAGCACCTCCCATACTAATACAAAATTGATTTTTTTACCAGGAAAACGGTAAGAAAAAAATTCTGCAAATTTGTTATAATCAGCTTGGTTATCAATACACAACATCTGTCAAAAAGTTAACTGGATTGGGTTAGTAGGCGTGGTTCCCCACACACAAAAATAATATGCATTTATTTGTTTATATAAAGGGTATCTCAAAATTAACGCAAGATTTGTATTTGTCACATTTTGTTAAAGTGCTGGCAACCTTAAGAAACCCCTACAAAAATTAAAAACTTGCGTTAATTTTGGGACACCCTCTAAATATACATAGTATGTGTAGTCATTTAATTTTAATTTAAAAATAAATCATTTGAAATTTCTTACGGTTCTTAAAAATATAATAAATCGATTTTTTGCCTGTTTTCAAAAAACTTCATTAAAATAAAATTCGTATCTATTTGGAAATTTCTGTCACACAATGTGATTTATAACAACTGCCCACACAACGACACAAATTGACAAGAAATTTAGTTAAGAGACAACTTGTAGCAAATAACCAACCATTAAACTAAAAAAAAGTAAAAAAAAAAATCAACCAACAAGCCAATAACCGAGTTAACAAACGGCAAGAAAACTAAAAACTATTTGAGAAAATGTACCACGAAAAATGCTTGCTCCAACAGAAAAGAAAAAATTAACATTTATTCGCAAACAGGGAACAACAAGACGTTAAAAAACAGCATCAACAATTGAAAACGTTACATTTCCATATGAACAAATGATTATTGTGGTCGCTGTTGTCGTCGGTCTTTCGCCAAATACGCACGCACAATAACAGCTGGGACTCCTTGCAACGAAAAACAAGAAGGTCTATTGAGTGAACTTATTGCGTTATAGGAAATATTAGAAAAAGTAGAGATGATTGAGCGAAAAGGGTGATTGAAAAAGAGATTCACAACTTTATTTTTTACTAAAAGTGCAAAATGGAACCTTCGAACCCCTATTAGAGCCAGCAGACGTCAAAGAAGTAATTTTGGCTTTAAAGAGATGAAAAAATCAAAATGAAGTAGGTGTTGTTCTATCATCTATCTGGGAAGGATTTCAGAAACGGCTATCCAGAAAGGACATGATGTTAATATTTCGTATAAGTTGTCTCCGAGTTTTAGTGGATCCCGCACAATATCACTTGATGCAGCATGCGAAGTTGCAAGCATAGTTCCAATTGATATCACAGTTAGATTTTCGAAAATATATGAAGAGAGAATTTCCCAAAGAGACACACAAAAATAAAAATTGATTTCAATAAAAAAATTTGTAGCACAATTATGATTTTTTAATTGAACTTTTAATTTTCAATTCGAAATATTGATATTTATTTGGGCTGGAGTCAAGTTCATCCCAGGTAAACTCGGTACTACAACAAGCAATTTGTTTTTGTAAAATTATTGTACAATGTCAAAAACAGAAATAAAACAAAACAGAAACAAAGATAATAAACAAAATTTTGACATACAACAATGATAAAGCTAAAAAAAAAGTTATCAGCAGTGCTTTTAAGACCACCTGTAATAAATTCGCCTTGGCTTGACTTTATCAAATTAAATTTTCATTAAATTAGTTTTTACTGAAAGAAGGAATTTTACAACATGAAATTTATTGATCATTTTAAATCATGGCTGAGCTGGGGCTCGAACTCGGCTTGAATTGAAAATTTGTGATATTCATTAAAAAATCAATTAAATTTGCAACAGTAAACAAATTAATAATTTTAATTAAATATTTTTTTAAAATAACCATAAATGCAGTTATGTTGTTGATATAAGTAAACGTTTAATTCACTTAATTATTAATTAAATATTTAATTAAAGCTGATTTCATTTTTGATTAATAGTTTTTATGAAAAAATTGGCGTAAATTTTATCTGTGCGCCCAGACGATTCACTATTTTGTCCAATCTGCCAGCTTATAGAGGAGAGCATGGAATATGTTATCTTTAAATGCAAAAGATTCAAACGAAGAACACCAACGAGACTACATATATATACATATATATGGCATATACGGGAAACTGGAATCGTATGTAACATTTGTAAATGACTCCCGAAGAAAGGATAAGCAAATTCAAACTCAATCAAAGCAAACCAGTAAGAAAGTAATACTTAATAGCAGTTTAGCAGAGTGCAGTGGTTTGAGTCTATTATAATTCAATATCTACTGTATTACCAGGTACCAATGAAGGCCATAAAAAGAGTTTTAAAAGCAGAAATTATCGAATTTTCCTTTGGAAATGTATGGTATTTGTAATAATATTTTAAATCTAGACCACATGTATTTCAAGACCTTCGGAAAGATTAAAAAATTGTCTTCCCTAAGAAAAGCACATTTTCCTTCAAAAAGTACACCGTCTTTTCACACAACCCTTTAAACTACGCATGCTATCTGTTGCATACAGGGTTCCTAATTTTTCATTCCAGTTTACGTATAACATTTTTCTCTTACTTCCGGGAAAAAGTGTGGGAAGATATCTAAAGTTAATGATATTAATTATTACCCGAACTAAGTTATCTAAAAAAGTGCCAATTTCGAGCACAGTGTAATTAATGACCAATAATGCCTACTGAAAAAACCTGGATTGTTTTATTTGAGACCTGTTTCTGATACACGAGCGCAACAGAGATTGGAAACTCTTGCTTTTGTTTCGAAATACCTGGTATCATCTTCACATCGTGATGACTGTGCTCTCAAGCTAAAATGCCCGTCGGAAATAAGAGAAATGGTTGGAGAGACATTCAAGTTTTAATCTGAAAATATATACTTGAAAACCGGGAAATTCAGATTCCACATGTAGCTCGTACTCGCTCCAAAATCATGGTAATAGTTTTAAGATTCTTGCCAAATTGACCTGTTTTGTTTCAATTCAAAATAATTTTTTTTTACGGCATTTTCGTCATCGATGAAGTAACTGTTACTGCCATTTATTGCCAATAACTGTCAAAAACATATTGTTAACTGGAAGTTAAAGTGATAGTTAGTTTTAACTGAACTTGGTAAAATTTGCCGATAATTTCACAAAACTTCAAGTTTCAGTTTAAAACTTTGCTAAGAAATTTCCTAAAATTTCGTGAAAATTAAAAAAAAAAATATTTTCCCGGGAATTGCTTGAGAAAGAGGAAGGAACCCTTGTTGCATACCAAATCGTATTCAATGTCGTTTAGAGTAAAACTAACGTTGTAGACATCAACATTGGCTAGGAATAGTTAATGACATTTACGTACATTGGCAATTATTCATTTTATCTCTAATGAAATTCATCTTTTTCCTCTTTAGACCAGCACAATTTGGAGACACAGACGTGGGAGCTTACAATCAAATGTAACTAACTGCCTATAACATACATAACTCTTCGCCATTCATTTTTAAGGTTTATTTAATGGTTTTGTTCTTTGACAAAATAAGTCAAAACAATTGTTTCTTTCTATGTAAATTTTACTAGGAAAATATTTTAACATTCTGTTGAAATTTTCTCAATCTATCAATTGTCATCATTAATCTGTCAACAGATACCGTTAACTAGAGTAACTAGTTTTACTAGGTAACTAGAGTTTATTCTACGACATCATTTATTGTATGGATATTTTTAATTTACTTAAGAGTTTAGAGGAAAAAGGGAAGAAAACTATGTTTGAAAACTGCCAAAATAAAACTTATCTTCAATCTTCGCAGATTCTCCAGATTTTTGCTGAAAAGATCTTTAACGGTTGCTACTCAGCGGACGGCAACTTCGCTAAAGTATTACCGTAAAACAAGAGACATATGCAAATTTACGAACAGCAAAGCAGCCATTACAGCTATGGCGAGTGTTTTTTTTTTGCGACAGAATGCTGACGAGACAATCAAAGGTATCGTGGACTCCAAGACACAGTGGAAATAACCACACTACAGACGACCGATCCAAACAGGTTTATCTTTTGGGTGCATTTTAAAGGCTCGCAGTGAATCGTACGACTGTTATATCGATTGACCTGAATTCAACCTTGCGACCTTACTTCACGGTGGATCTCAACCACTTCGGTTGTTAATATTAACCAGTTGCCAAATGCCCCTGTGTGAGTAAAGGAACACAGAGTTAGCAATTCGAATATATAATTCGGCAAATTATACACCCACCCGTTGTTTCGAAGTCGCACCTATTGAACCTGCACTGCAATTCGTTAACACCAGCAGCTTCTGTTGAATAGCAACAGCACCTAGAGCCATCCACAAGGCCGAACTTTCCCAGAGGGGCGAAAAATCAGTGTGAATGTTAACCTACAAGCGACTTTGGGTTGAAGCCACAGCCAGCACGTGCAGCCTGAAAGTATCTTCTAGGCATCGGAAGGTGAACATCAATTGAAGAACAACCTTCTATCCGAAATTACAATTATCCTATAAGACAGGAAGCATTTCTCGCATAAAATATACTAACAAAGACCTCACCAAAAGTCAGATTGTTGCTTGCACCCATCGGGGATTACTGACTCCCTTGTATCATCTAAGTGTTGAGGTACAACTTAGGATCCCTGAAGTTCATTGTACGCCAAGAAGCTCTGTCATTTTGATTTTTAGTGCATCCCAGATTTTATAAACCGGTTTCAAGATCAAAGTTCAAGGACAGATTATCAACACAGCAAAGACTGCCAAGCACTTCTAGCCCGCTACCATTTCTTTGTTCTAAAGGAACTCCGAGGAAGTTCGACTTTAAAATGGAAACGATAGATCTTCCGATACCTCTCAACGGCTTCTCTATGATTCGCTACCAGCAAGATCCTACTCAATTTACGGCGTTGACCAAACGTAATATACAACAGGGGCCAAGGGGATTTAACTACGCAACCTAAGAGGCGCATCATTTCCCCCGGGGCAAACTTCAGTCGTACAGGAAGACTTAAAACCTGAGTAAATCTATTGTTTGTCCAGAATTCTTTGTCCTTGATATGATGCAGGGAAGACCCGTGCAACTGAAGTTTGGCAGCTACTAAAGTAGAACCGAAACTTCTTTATAAATTGGAGTTATCTAACCTCCACTGCTTTTGGTTTCCTTGCAACTTCTGTTGCGATAACAATAACATCTGGGGAGATCCTCCAGAAGGCCCAACTTCCCCACAAGTGGTTCATCATCAGCATTTGAGGATGACCACAACCAGCACATGATCCCCGAAGGCGCCTCAGCAAATATTCAGGTGGAACCGAAGTCCGAGATCCTGCAAACTCCTGAGGTACCAGAAAGAACCTCTGGTGAGTCGCGATCTCAAGACATCTGTCAAGGAGGTAAGCCTCCTACAACACGGTAGATAGGTTCCTAGAAAACGCCGTGTTATAGGAAAACGTGTTATATGAGGCTAGGAGACAGTGTAAAATATAAATTTTTTTTTAATTAAATATTTTCTTTAAATTCATTGTTTTTATTAGAAATATGTACATACATACAAAAAAATACATAGACAAAGAGTTACATTTTTATTCTAATATAACCAAATCGTAACAGGGATGCAAAAATTAGTACTTTTGTACTATTTTAGTTCAAATTTTAACAACTCAATCATGATAAAGTTGCAATTCCATTTTATCGTGTTAGAATGAAAACGTGTTGTAGATGAGCAGATTTCCGCAAATTTTTTTTCGTGTAAGATCGAAATCGTTTTGTAGGAAGCCGTCTTGTAGGAGGGTTACCTATACCTGATATCCCCAGAGGACGTAACACCAAAAGGTGAAATATCCTTAGGATGTGTTCCCACACACCACCAGACGGACCAAATTAAAACAGCGGCATCGGTCTTTACGGGTAACTGGTTAATAGGGACCTGCAAAAATGAAGGGATATTAGGACAAGGCGATTTGGGAGGCCAGAATTGCTCCCTTTTGGGATGTTTTATCTAAGGTAGGACTTCGATTAATTTTTCTTGTCAGCATGGAATCCAAATAGTTGGAGGATGCAGTGATGCCTATGGAAATTGTAGCTCTCACACTTTCCACTGGCTCAGGGGTTCACAAAGGGACCGCAGTAAGAACGCAAGTGAGCCGTGCTCCTGTCGGCTGCCCATTAAACTTAACTTAAGATGGTTGCAATGCTTAACTTTCATAACAATGTTTTGTTTTAAATCTAAAATGGTAGAGGAAATAATAAATAAAATACGAAAAATATACAAAAAAATATTATGGACAGCTCTAATAAGTAAATACTTAATCTGAGCAACTGGTATATATTTTCCCTTTTTTTATTACTTACAGTAACTGCTTTTCAAATTTTATTCTTTGTAGCCTTAAAGTCAGTAAGTTACTTTTTTTTACAACTTTCACAATTGAAATTGTTTAATTTTCTGGTTGAGTTATCATGACCCTGATCTTGAAATCCATGAAAATGTGCAACAAACATTTTCCTGGTTTTCGATTTGGTTGAAACAGCAACAAAATTAAATTATTTTTTTTTCTTTTTCACCAGCAAAAACACAATAATATTAACCAAAATTTAATTTTTGAGTTACAATTACTTTTATGTTTTTATTTTCCAGTAGAAAAATATGTTCATTTTGTGTTTGAAAAATAAAATATCCTACACAAAGTATTCAAAATCTTCTACAATTTTTAACTTGTTGGAAATTCTATATGCAACTTATGTTGCAAGTACTTTAATTGTAAAACTGTTGTAGCAATTGTGTCTTTACGAACTCCTCTCATCCATTTAACTAAAGATTGTATGTGTTCATGGTTAATGGACACAATTACTGGCCAATGATCAGATGTATAACAAACGATTGGTATTTGTGGCATGCAACCACAATGTCAAAGATAAAACTTTACCATTTTGTGGGTTCTGCCTTACAAACTCTCGTAGTCTCTATTAAGTTTACTTGATGCATTTTTTTTTTATTTTCATTTAGGTTCTAACGCTTTTTTGTTTTTATATGAAAAATTAGAAAACAACCAGCACAAAATGTAATTTTGGTTAACAAACAAATAGATCGAGATTAAAGTTGATTGTACAATCATTTTAATCTGAATAAATGTTTTCTTTAATTCAACGAGTACAAAAAAGGCAATAAGAATTTCGTAGAGGTCATTTTAGTGTGGAGGAGTTGGAGGAGAGTAGTTGTTAAACGTTAATTAAGTATATGTATTCGAATATTAATAATAACAAAATATGTCTGTAGTAAAACATTTGTTTATTAAGCTGGGGGCTGGCAGTATTGAATATATAGTTTGTGTGGGTTTAAACATAGAGGAGCTGGATATGAAGACTACCTTTGGTCTTTGTATCGAAAGTAATTCACTAGTTCACAAGTCACAGAGCTGATTCTGGTTTTAAAAGGAACTGCGGCTGAAATTATCGAAAGTGTACCAGAAAGTTGCAAAAACAAGAAAAGAAATATTCAGAATGAAATTACGGGGCAGAGTACAAAATGGCAAACGAGACGCAACGGGATTTCGCAATAGAGATCGAGCGTTTGGTGCAGGTCATCCATTGTTAGATCACTTTAAGACCGAGGCATTTGTAAACGGTATACGGGATGCTAAACTTGCGGTATGTTCATCACAGAAGTCATCGTTTGCAGAAACGATATAATTTGTCCTAGCCCAAGAAACCGCAAGGTTTAGTTCAAGGCTGCAAGCGTATAAGGTGCGAAAATTTGGTTTTGCCGCTGAAGAGGAAAGAGATATTGCAAAGGACATATAGGAGGCATTGATGCAAGCTTTGGGTGAGAAGCAAGGTAAAAACAAATTGAAATGCTAAAAGGTCCGCCAAATAACTTTTTTTTTTTGCTCATTTTCGAAGAAAAATGTCCCAATTATTCCTGTGGACCAAAATCCGCACCAAACAGTAACTCGTAATTAGTCTCGGCATTAGTCTTGATATGGGCCGACAAATAATTGATTGGTATGGTCAAGGAATACCCCTTAACGTTGGGAATGAAAGTGATCATAAGAAATTGTCATCCCACAGAGGCGATGAAAAACGTAGGAAAGCGAGCACATATTCAAGACGGCCCAATAAACATAAAAGCAAGCACTTTATGGAGTCTGAGAACATGAAGCGCATCAATGAGATACGCTAATTGCATGTGGAACCCAGCAAAGACTGGTCAACGGCGCAGAAAAGTAAAGGCTAAGAAAGACGGTGAAAGACCGACTCAGGAAGAAAATAGATTGCAGGATCTACTGATGAAAGCGTATTGGGCAAAGTGGAGCAGTCTGCGGATAGTAAATGGTTGCCTATACCGTACATGGAAAAGTACTGATGGCAAAACGGTTAAAAACCTTGTTGGAGTACCTTCTTCAAAAGTATGCGAAGTTGAGAAAAAATCCACAGCGGTGGTGGTGGGCATCATAGCGTAACGAAAGCTATAAAGAAGTTAAAAGCAAGCTACTATTGGGTCGGTTGCAAAGAAGCAGTGAATGATTGCAGTTGGTTTTACTTTTTAATCTGCAACGGAAGAAATGACTATCTCCGAAGCTGCAGACTCATTGGGATGGCTCATATAAAGTAGTAAAGATATTGAATGACGTGGTGTATCATATTCAGAAATATAAGAGCCTAAGATCAAAAATGAAAGTGGTACGCCTAGAACGACTGGACCATTATGGAAAAGGAGAATCTGGGGGCTACTCTCTATTGCCATGCGAAAGAAAATTGTAGCAAATCTAGCGATTGGTACTCTTTAATACGTTTGCGCATGTGTCTTTCGCGTCTTTTAATTATTTTTCTTTTCTAAATCGTCATTTTATTTTATTTAAATTTTTCAATTTCAAATATTTTTACACACTTTGGCATTTCATTACTCTAAATCCGCGACATCTTTAATTTTAATTGCCACTATTGCTTAATTTTTAAAACATTTTGCGAAAGTGATAGAGAGTACCAAGTTGGCATTTCGCTTTCGCATCGAAATTGTTTTCGCATCGCATTAGAGAGTAGACCCCCTGAGCCTATTCGGGACTAACAGGCTTAAGTGGAGGGCAGCGTTACGAGAGTTGAATTATCTACGAATTATTAAGTTATAATTTAACTTGCAAGTTATACATTGTTTTATGTCATAGTTTTTCTACGAGATTTGAAGAAAGAAAATTAGTCCGAAATAGGTTACATATGCTGGACCATAATCGACTGAACTTTTGACACGTTTCATCATAGTTTGTATATTCTGTATATTGTATGCATGAATGTATATACTGGGTTCTTATGAGCAGCGATGTTGACTTAACGATGTCCGTTTGTCTGTTGAAATGAGGTTTCCGAAGACCCCAGAAGTTATGGGGACAAGGTTGTTATATATTTATGTTACATATACTACGTTATTAAGTTTGCTAGTGAAATTGAGATATGGGCAAACAATCATGACTGCCTCAAAATTTGACCCATAAAATCCCTTGCTATTTTTGTTTATTTTAATGTGTTGGATTTTTTTACACATAACCAGCGTTTAAAAAACTGCAGTCAAAGAACAAAAACAAAAAACAAAAAAAAGTTGTACACAAATTTTCGTTTTTTGTTTGATCGCTTTTGTTTCGACTGCAGTTTTGGCCTATTTGTAAGGACAAAAATTTGTCGATATTGTGCCATCGATTTTTTGATTTTACGACAAATCAAAAAAATCATTTTCGAAGCGCCCAAATTTAAATGTTTTGACTTTTTCTTTACTTTTATTTTTAAGATTTTTTTTTAAGGTATGTTAAAAAATATTAGCCGATTTAAAATTTTTTGAAATATATCCTATCCAAGCTAAAAACGTACGCTTAAAATGATGGCGATATAATTTTTTCAAAAAAAAATGTCAGAGCTACTGAGAGTCTCATGTAACACGAGTGAGATTCTTTCATAGCACAGCTTAAGACGCTTCTTAAATCGTTGTGGGAATCGTTTAAGACATGTGTAAAGACAATCTAAAGAGACTTTCAACTTGTACCGTATAATTGTTGAAAATATGATTATACTGAGAGCCGTACAAGGTTCATTCGATAATGGTTTGACGAAAGATAAGCAAAGTGTAACGTTGTGGTTTTTGTACTCTGAAAATAATCAAAGATTTTCTTAAGACTTGCATACTACAGCCGTGCCTAAACAAAAGCGGTACACGTTTTCTAGTTTTTTAATAGAGCGTCCTCAACGCTTTGCAATTGTAAAAACCGATTTTGACAGCTCGTTTCATAGTGAAGTTTGCCGCTATTATTAATTAGTAATGGCAATTTAGCTATTTGTTTGGTCAATCTAGCGTTTTTATCACTATTTTTATTTATAATCAGTGTGCTGGAAATCGAAAACGCAAGAATTTTACAAGTCGTTTTTTAACAAGATTTCTGTAATAAAAGAATTTTATGGCCAATATTATACAAATATTTCTCTTTTAAATAAAAAAATAATAATAAAAATTAAATTAAAAGTGTATTAAAGACACTGTTGCCAACTTCGCCAAATCGGACTTCAAACCCGCTAAATATTATATTTAGCGGGAATTTATATAAAAATACCGCTAAAACCTTAACATTTTAAAAGTAGGCTGCTTTTTTAAAGGTATATGACTATCAAATTACGTTACATACTAAGTTTACCAACTTCCCTAGCTATTTAATACCCTCCAGCTACGGTTAGTGGTCTTTTTATGGGGCCTATGGTAAATTAAATTATGCGCCGATCTTCAAGAAATTAAAACAAGTAATTTATAGTCTTATAAAACTATGACTGATGAAATTTTATTATAATAGAACACAGATCGAGAGCATTACGGTTTTAGGCGTACTAAAGGTTTTTTCGAGAGTGGGCTTTATATGAGGCATATCGTTAATTATGGACCGATCTACACAAAATTTAACGGTATGATTTTTAACCCCTTATTCATAAAAAATATTTCGGTTTTATAAGAGGATTATTAATTCAATTTTCATATGCAATATTTTTTATGAAAAAAGCCTTTAGCCAAATAGAACAAATTTGTGCAAAATCTTATATCTATATGTGCATTCCGCCACTAGTTATGCCATTTTTTGGAACAAAGTAATACATTTTTAGGGTAGTTGTTCCACATTTTGATTCATAACTCTTTTTCTATTGAACCAATTTTGATGGATTTCAATCCCAAACTGTTTAGGAGAACTAGGAACAATTTTATACCATCATTTATCTTTTCTTTTAAGTCGTTTGAAAGTGAGCGTGATTTTAACAGACGGATAGACAAGTGGACATGGCTAAATCGACTTGTTCATACACTTGCAATAAAATTGTTATATTTTACGTATTGTACAATTGTATTGCCAATGTGATATTAGAAGGTGGCACAATATATTGGCAACACTTTTGATATTTATTGACCAACGAAAAAAATGTAAAAAGTATTGGAAACAATATAAAATGCTATTTACGTTATTCCTATATGTTATGTTCACATTTTTATTGAATGAATGAAACCATTGTGCGACTAATTGCATAATATAATACAAAATGGAAATAATATGGCGAATATCATACTCAATAATATTGCAAGTGTATGGGCCGCTTTAGAATTACTCAAGTACCTAGAAAATGTAAATTTGCTTGGGTCTTAGATGGAATTAAAACAGTTTTACACGAAAGAAAAAAATGCCACAAACAGTCGGTAGTTAATAAAATCTGTTAATTTAAACATTGTTAAATTTTTTTGTAGCCCAAATAAGCCGCTGGGAGATGTTTAGAAATCGCTACATTTCCCGCTTACCGGTAAAACGTATTTTATCCCGCGATTGAAAATCTCTTAATTGGCAACAGTGATTAAAGACAACTTCCAAATCCTGCGTTTTATGTTTTCGATTTCCAGAAAATGTTCCGCCTTCCGCTCTTGTTAAGGTACGGCTGTTAAACATTCCAAGATTAAAAACCAAAATTGTCAGAAAATATAATGCTTTATTCAGACTTTGGAGACTGAAAAAAATCAGCAAATCGGCACTTTGCTAAGTTCGGAACCAAAAATTGTCAAACCTGGCAGCCCTTCATACAAATCAAACAAATTTTTTAATTTTTTTTTTTGTTTTTCTTGCATAAATATTTTAAAGATAACACAATTTACAAAATTATAGTCGATGTCTTAAATATTGTTAATGAAGTCCAAAATAAATATGCAAATAAAATACTTATTCAATACAACTTTTTTCTATTTGTGAACAATCTTTGCGAAATATACAGCAAATGAAGAATATTCCCATAAATTATTCATACTTTTACAAAGAAATGTTTGTTTGCTTGTTAACACTCAATCATCATAAATCAAAAATTGTATGTGTCCTTTAATTTAGTTCACTATTAATTTATTTATATTGATTTTTTGTTGAGTGTATAGTTTTTTCCCAAGAATATTTACTTTGGAGTGTCTCCCCCTTAAAAAACAAAAAAAGCTCAACAATCTTGTGGTCACTTCGTAAAACAGACATGACATTGTTGGACATTGCAAACAGTCGCACAAATAAAAATAATTTCATGGGTCTGTTTTATATGATTATGATTATTATGATGGTATTTGTTATTGTTATTATTTCGAAATGAATTCAAAACATTCATAACTTACGCTCTGGCCCCAGCTCAATGAAAATAAAACCAAACACCAAACAACTAACGTTGTTAGTCACTCACCACCCTTGACCATAATCAAAAACGAAACAATCGTAATTTCAAACACTTTATTATCATTATGAACAAAGTCATAAACATCATTATGATTGACATCATAAAAATCAACAAAACGCTATAGAATTAGTTATCATTTATTTCATTTTATTGTTGTATTTTTATAGAAAAATACATGCAAACATATGAATAGGAATTAAAATTTATGCTGGCAATTTTTAGGGATTTTTTCCACCAAAATCAATAGAACTCTAGAAATAAACTGGCGGGTATAAAATTCTTATTTCTAGCACTGTTTTCAGCTTTTTTTCCTTTTTCATAAAAAATGCTCATAAAAATATTTTATGTTCGCAATAATGACACCAACTTAATCATTGAGTTAATAATGAGAAACATGTCTTTCCATTTAAACAGAAATAGCAAAATGTGTCAAATGAAAGTATCTAAGGCGGTAAAATGATATAAAACCGACAACATAAAAAAATCATTTGGGTTCCAACATACATATTTCTCCTTTTGACTGCCGCTTTATGAAATTAATTATAACATTCTTACGTTGTGTGATCTCTTCATCATAAATTTCTATTTAACTGTTGGGGGACTAGAAACACAATGTGAGCGTTGGGCGAATGATTTATATAAATAGTATATTTTTTCAGAAAAAAAATTCGTCACTTTTGATTCTGATAAAAAAAAGGGATTTAAAGCGAAAAAATTAACATAAAAGCAGGACTGTGGAGTAGGAGTTGAAGAGTTGGAGTCCACGTTTTAGTACCGGAGTACAGGGATGGGAAATTGAAAAAATATATCGATATATGTATATCGAATCGATATTTTTTAAGAGTATCGATATTTATTATTTCAGAAATATCGATATATCGCTGAAACTATTACCATATTAAAAAATTTTATATAGAATTATATGTATGGACAAATCTTATTATTATTCCAAAGATATATAGGCACATATATTAGTTCCAAAACCGCATAAAATAAATATTTTCAAGTTCGTTTGACTTTATTGTTTTAATTAATTCTTCTTCTTATAAATGCCAGTCATTTTAGATATGATGCATGCAGTGATGCCAATTCTTTAAAAAACATATTGTTTGAAAAACGGCTAACATTTTGAGGTTTTAATGAAGACTGACTTTAAAGAATATCGAATTCGATAGTCGTATTTCAATATCGATATTTCAATATATATCAATATCGAAAATCGGCGATATATATCGATAATTTTTTTTAAATATCGATAATTTTTTTTAAATATCGATAATTTTTTTTAAATATCGATATTTTGAGATATCCATTCTTACCGGAGTAGGACTCGAAGTACTCATAAAAACTCGCGACTCCGACTCCAAAATTTTTCGGCATTAAAAATTAAAAAAAAAATGTCTAATATTTTCCAAATTAAAATTCTGTGTTGAAATTGGCGATGCAATATTTAAAATATCGATTTGACATTTTCACAGAATAACTGTCTTGCTTCATTTAACCATTAAAAAGGTACTGCATTAAAAAAAAGGGCTTAAAGTCAAATAAGGGCCAGTCATATATACTTATCATCAACGTAGGAGATGCCGTCGGAGTTGAAGAAAGGAGTTGGCGTCTATGTTTGCCTTAAAAAAGTTCAGCGGTTACTGTCGGAGGCGGATTTAGAACTATTTTTTTGACGACTCCACAGCTCTGGTTACAAGACCAATACCAACGAGTTTTTCTCGGTAATTATGGTTTTTTCACAAGCCAAGAAATTCTTAAATAAATAAAAGAAACCCTTAAGGAAAGAGAACTAACACCAAACTTGTCACGTGGCAGTTCTAAAGTTGTGGTGTGGGACCGCTTCTAGCTCTTACACTTTATATGAAGGGGACTTGTCACTTTAACATGGTAATGTCCTATGTAAACAAGCGTGAAACAAACATATGTAACGGGTAAGTAAAGTAAATATTAATAATCTCTCACTTTGACTTAAGTCAATTCCAATGACTTTGACTTAATGACAAACTGTCATTAAATTGATGCTAATGTGTCATTTCTCCCTTGTTACTTCGTCATCGCACTGAAGACATGTTCGTCATTTCTATGATGACATAATTTCATTTTGACCCTGATGACACTTTGGCCAAGTGATGTTAAGGTTGACATCACAATGATGAAAAGTGTCATGGGGTCAAAAACGAAGACACTTGTCATAGTACTGTTGCCAAAATACATCAGCGTTATGACGCATTTTCTATCAGTGTAGTGTATTCAATTAATCGATATTTTGTATTATTCGATTAATTGCACGAATAATTATTCGGGGTAAAAATTTAATCGAATAATAATCGAACAATTTAATATTATTCGTTTAATCGAATAATTTTAATTTTGTCTAGTTAACAAGTTTTAAAATAAGACTAAAAATTATATTTTTTAACATAAAATTTTATTAAAAAAGTTACAACAATTTAACAAAAGGTACTTCTACTAGAAATTTTGAAGTTAAATCTAATTTTGAGGTGAATAAAAATTTTAGTTAAATCTAGTACTTGATACTGACTAGTAGAAGCTAGTTTTTCCAGCGTCGACATAAAAATGAGTGAATGCTTAAAATTACTAATTAATGCTTAAGTTTTTGCAAGTTTATGATTGAGATGCTGGAAGTTTGTGTTTTTGCTTCTATTTAAGGTTATTTTCGTTTAAATATTAGTATGTCTGATTTTATGAACGTTCACCAACGGAGAGAATATCTTATAAGGACAGATTTTTTTCCAGACGATTATTTAAATTTGTATAGTTTTCGGAAAGAGCACGTAAAATGGAAAAATTGCTTTAAATTTAGCAAATATATACATACATACACATACATAACATATGTATGTTACAGTTCACCAAAGTAATTTTTCTAAATATTGTAAATAGTTTTATACTTTTGAAAAACTTAAAATAAACAATAATAAGTAACAATTAATGGAGTTGCCACTATGTATTTTTATGACCTACCCATAAAGGTCGGTAGAGACTTCTGCCATAAAAAGTCTGTGTTGTATGTTTTAAATAAAACAAAAAGCTTTTTTAAAAACAAAAATATATTTAATTATGTTCGCATAAAAACCTTAACATAAATAGAGAATTTTTTTTTAAACAATAACAAAATAGTATTTGTTCCACACCTCAAAACATAAAAAGTACATAAAAATTATGGGTTCTTATATTAATTTTTATACATAAACATTATTTAAAATAAGTTTAAAAAAAATTTAAATTTCTTAAATTTTTAAACTTTCTCAATTATTTTCGTGTATTATTTAAAATAAAAACTAAGTAAATGTACACGCATGCAATACATTTAATTAACACAAATCTTACAAAATATGTTTCGTGCAAAAGAAAATCTAAAACTACAACCGTAGAATACCGGTCAATACCGGTATTTAAAAGTAAAAAAGTGGCAACTTCATAAATGATTTTTGGCAGCTGATTTAATAGTCAAATCTTCCAGATTTTGCTTCCCTTTTTTAGCACAAGCTAATTTAATGTATCAGAAGTAAAATCAACATTGTTTTTTGCCCAATGACAAATTAAGAAGTGAAAGAAATTGCAGGTTTTCAACTTTGACTGCAGTTTTGTAAACGCTGTTTCAAAAGAAAACCAAACATAACATTTATAATATCTTTTAATAATGCCCTATCAGCAGCACTTATTTTGCATTGAAACTGTTTAAAATGATTTAGCTTCTATTCTAAAATCACGGGACTAAAAATACATATTTTGGATATTTGAGACAATAATAAAGTTTAGAAAGCAAATAAGATTGTTTACTTTAGTTAAAAAGAAGGTTTAATTAGCTTTCGTATTATTTAAATTATTTTGTTGTTCGCTTTAATTCTGTTTCATAAGGAAACCAACCTCCTAAAGTTAAACCAACATTAACGCATTTTTTTTATCATTATTTCTTCTAAAGAATTCATAACATTTAAAGAAAAAACAATGATTTACAATATCGTCCCTTGATAGCCCTTCAGTAATTTTGAAGAGATTTTCGGAAAATAGAATTTTTTTAAAGAGACTGTTTTGCATATGGGTTCACATTTCCAATCCTATTGATCCGAATTTGCTGGATTTCAATCAATTTTACACAAAAAACCCATTTTTTTTATTTGTACGCAGAGAAAACAAAAAATTTGTAAACATATTATGATTGAGTTAATCATACATATATTATTTTTGTTATTATTTACCATAACATGTTCGGTGGCAACCTTAATATGTTTGTAGCTTCTTCTTGATGGAGAACTATATTCAACATAATATGATTGCTTGTGACAATAAAATTTATGATTAACTCAATCATAATATGTTAAAAAGTTTTTCATTGAATAAAGTTTTGTAGAAAGTTGCCATACAGAAAATGATAAATAAGTATACTTATTTATCTATACTAATAATAGTTTTTGCTATGCAACCACAACATATTGTACAGACCCCTGTAGCGCCTATGATACCCCTAGATGGGTCAAAGGTGTGACCAACCCAACTTTATTTTCATCTACATCATTTATTTCTTACATACCTAACCGCTATCTTCATTTGTTAAGGGGCCTCCCAAACAAAATTTTCAATACAGAATACACCCAGGGAAAAATCATGTTTAAATAAGGTCACATCCAACAAAACTATTTTAAAACATGGAGGACAAATTCAACCATAATATGGTTGTAGGTGACAATAATATGGTCGTATTAAAAATAATATGTTCACAATTTTCTTAAAAAATAGTTATGTTGGAGGTGACCATATTTAAACATGTTTTTTCTCTGCGTGTAGAAATATATTGAAGAAAAATCGTATAACTGCCCAGGAGTTGCCCCTAGGGGGATATAATATATGACCGACCTCAATTAGTTTTCTCTTCTTAACATTTTCTTGGGACATACTTGCTTTTAATCACCACTTCTTAGGGGTGGTCCAATTCAAACATTGCGTTTTATGAAATTCTTAAATTCTTATTTCGGCTTTTGTGAAAAAAAAACAAAAGTTGTCAACAGATTTTTTAATCATTAATGGCTTGTTTTGTTTGCAACTTCTGCATAGAAGCATAGCTACTTTTTCCAATTTCTTTTTCGAATTTTTTAAAAAACAAAAAAATCGAAATTTTGCTAAAAAATTATTTTTTCTTAGCCAAAAAAAAAATTATGTTTCTAAAACATAAAAAAAAATTTAACTTTACTTGTATTTTCGATAAACTAAACCGTTTTTGAGTTACACGAATCCATTTTCGAAATAACGGAATATCTCGAAACCAAGAACCAACCTAAAAAAGCGGTTAGGACCACCAGATTCACAGTACCCGAATTAGGTAAAAACCCCAGGTGGTCGGCTTGTCTGTTTTTTCAACTAGAACAGTGTTAAAAGTGGTTAACAATTTATTGCTATTATTAAGCCAAACCATAACCATAAAATAATTGCCGGTGACAGTAATATGGTTAGAGTTACAATAAATCGTTTAAATATTTTTCGTTTAAAAGTTTTCTTGGAGATGCCCATGTAGGGATTTGTGCATTCTCTGCGTGTGTTGAGTTTTTCGGACGTTTTAATAGAAATACGACTTTATTGCCTCAGAGTTACTAGAGAGCGCACAATGAATATTTCTTGATGTTACACCCGGCATGACCAACTTAATATTCCCTTACTAACTAGTCGTGGTGGTAAAGATTATAAAAAAAAAACAAAAGAAGGCGCGAATTAAACATGTTTTTGATAAATTTTTAAATGTCATAAAAACAAAGCAAAATAAACTACTTAAAAATCTTTATGTCACACTCATATTTAATTTCGGCTTAATAAAAAACGAAATGAAGCTAAGAAAAAGTCGTATAAAAATTATAACAAGTTTGACATATTTTTTTTTTTTTAAACATCTTAAAATATTTATTAATGTGTTTGTCTGAATTTTGGTTTCTTTGTTAGAATTCTAAGAATATTCTTTTTTTTCTTAAACAATTTAAAGAAAATGTTAAAGAGAAGAAAAAAACAGACAGACAGACAGACAATATTTTAATCACTTACGGAAGCCTTAAAATGTGAATTGACATTGTGAAAGAAAAGGAAACTGGCCTCATTAAAAAAAAACATCAAATTTTGGGGAAACGAAATGTGTTTTTTTTATGGACACGTGCTATAAAACATTTAGAGGAATTGACAGCAAGTATATTTCTTTATTAAGAGGCAATTTTGGGTAAAATATAAAAAATAAAAATATAAAAAAAACAATTACTTTACATAAAAAATACAGAAAAAAAATACAAACAACTTTTTTTTTTGAAATAAACTATAAAAATCTTGCCATCCTAATTTTCTAATGTAGGAACTGATTTACTGTACTTAAGAGAAATTATGTTAGGGAGTAGTGATAAATAATTTTCCAATCGTTAATTAGCATAATCCAGACAGAGAACGACTGACATCGCATCGCAACCCAATAAAAAATGTTCTTTTTTTGCGAAGTTCTAATGGTACATTTAAAAAAAAGCGCACATGCATGCGCTACGCAATTAGACCTACAGAATTCCCAACAAATTTTAAAAAAAAGATTTAAAACAAGATTTTATTAGTCGTGCTTAATTCGCAATTTTTATTATTGATAAAAAAAACACTAAAATTAATGGTTGTAGGGATAAGCTATAGGCCAGATCGTCAGGAAACTTCATCCAAAGATTTTTGAAAAGCCAAAGATACTAAACAAGTAAAACTGTTAAGCGAATAAGAATTACATAAAATTGTAGTGGAAATGTAAGAAAAGATCAACTCACTGTTTGTTGTTGTTGTTTTTGTTAAAGCTTTGATATGGTTACAAGTAAGACTTTTGCTTATAGATAATTCTTATTCGCTTAACAGTTTAACTTGTTTAATATCTTTGGCTTTTCTAAAATCTTTGGATGAATTTTCCAGACGATCTGTCCTAAGCAACCAGTGAAATGCGCATAGAAATAACTTATCCCTAGAACCATTAATTTCAGTGTTTTTATCAATAATACAAATTGGGAATTAAGCTCGACTAACAAAATCTTGTAAATTTTGTATTTCCAAAAATTACTTTGATAAAAAATATAATATTTTAAAAGCTACGACATTTTCTTACTACGAAGCAGGTTTGTAAAGGAGCATATTAAAGAATAACGGTAACAACAAAAAATTGCAGTGTGTAAAACTGATAGTTACACTCACCAATTTTTATGCGCTGAGTAAAGCGCTTTCTGTGTCAAAAATTAATTGCTTCAAAGTGGGAACTCGCCATACAAAATTCGTTTCTTCTTTAAGCGACATGGTAAGCGAAACTTTTTTTTGGAAATTTATTAGACGAAAACAGAGCTGTGGGCGACTGCTTTCTCAAGTTGTACATTCTATTCTTTTTTATGGATCACGGATTTGGGAAGTGTGAGTCTAGGAAAGACATGATGTCCATTTTCCAAAGAAACTGCCTCCGTTTCTTAAGCAGATTTAACACCATATTCCTTGAGGAAGATCCCAATAGATTTCACAGCACAAGAATTTACAAAAATATATGAGGCAAAGAAAAATAACAGCGAGACGATGTTCATTTCAAATCGTCAAACTGAAAAAAGCCAGACACTAATAAATTGGAAAAGCAGTTGGGACGGAGATGGGCAGGAGATGGACATACAAATAGATCCCAAATATAAAGCGATGGCTAAAGCGCAAGAACGGCAATTTTTAACAGGCCATGGATGTTACAGAAACTACCTTCATTGCTTTAAAATGGTTCAGCAAGATTTTTAGCCTGTCCTGGCCAGGATGAAAATGTAGAAAACTTAAAATTGATTTCTCCAAGATTCGAAGAAAGAAGAAGAACAGCAGCTACGATAAAATTTGTCACCAGAAAATTCATACTATGATGAAAATGGACTGGAATCTGTTATAAAGAGAGTCTTAAGATATATAGGCGAAGTTTTACAAAGAAAGAAAAGAGTTCGCAAAAAGTCAGTAAGTCAGTAAGGAAAACATAAGAACGGGCCAATAAACATTTATATAAAGACAAATCTCGTACTTAATTAAAGTATTTTCCACTGACTTAAAGTAAGAATCGTACTTAAAAAATTAGCATTGCATTCTACTTAAGTTCATACGCGTGTGTTTGTAAAAGTTTGTTGTAGAAACAACAACTACACTGTAAAATAAGATAGAAAATGATTTGCTTGTTTTGTGTAAAACCAACAGCAACCACAACACTACAAGACGAAAAACATGCATTACTTTTATGTTTAAAAATTTCAATAGAAACCAAAAATTCCCAAATTCTATTGGTTAAAATTTTTTAGTTAAATACGTCAAATTTTCAAATCGGAATAATTACGAAAACCATATCGGGCATGCTTTTGGTGTTTTATAATTAAAAGCTCTTTTTGGGATAAAACCCAAATTAGAAATTCTTGCATTTTCAACCCACTTTTACTAAAGGTAATGCCGTTTTCGGATTATTTTATGTAGGGTGCACTTTAGATATCTGTACTTGAATCAAGCATTCCGTATTTGACTTAAGAAAATCCGTTTTTACCGTACTTTTGACATCGCTTCAGTTTGATTTATTTTTTTTTTCAATGTTGCTTCCCGCAAATTAATTCTCTTTGGCAGTACTGCAGTGTACGGTTTTAACGATGGAGGTGATTTTAGTAAATAAAGATCCGACATGTCCAACCGAGACCTATTGAAGATTTCCACCACCAACAACATAATGGTTCTTCTGGTGAACGGTTCTTAAGGAATTGCTAAATTTTTATCAAATCTTTAAACACTTTTCATTTTGTTTAGCCAAGACAAAATAAATTAAGCATTTTTTTGTTTGCTATTTTATTTTAATTTAAAATAAGAATATTATAGTTTAATTTAAAAAAAAATTGTACTTAATATATTTTAAATGAACATTTTTGATATTTACTTAAATATGTACCCTTTGAATAAAAACAGAGTTTCTGAAATTGGCTTGGGTTGCTGCAGTACTCATTTTTCACAATAAACACTCAAAATTTGCTTAGTTGTAAACATAATACCCAAAAAAAGGCAAATAGAAAAAACTCGACTCCTAAATTTCCTACTGGTTCTTTTAAAATCCAATTAAAAGTTACTCTTTTTTCTTACTGCCTTTAATTCTTACTTAAAATAATTTGTTTTAAAAACTTTATCCAACAGATAATGTGATAATGAACTGAAAATTATCTTAAGCAACTTAATAGATTGTGGGAAACTTGAGGTTTTTTCTTTATCTCTATTAAATGTTTAACAAAAAATAAACTAACTTTTTCTATTTTTTAAGCTAAAAGCTGAAGAAACAAACCTTTTGCCATATGAAGAAAAAATAAGAAGAAAATCAAACTCCCCAACTTCACTATTCTTCCACAGTCAACTTAATATGGTATTAAAATTGTAGTTATAAAAATCAGTTTTAACCGACTTTCTTAACAAAATCCCAGCAAACAAAAGCATACAAGCTTACACAAACACTTACATGTGGTTGCAAAAATTTTTGCAACAAATTATCGAAATAACTTTAAGACGGATACTTTAAGACCAAAGAAATTCACATACAACAGCAAAAAGTTAGTAGAAGCAGCAGCAGAAATAGAAAAAGTTGTCGAAACATGCTGCAAACATGTGGAAAATAATCACAGTTATTTAAACAGAAACAAAAAGAACTTTAAACAGAGAAGATAAATGCGAAAATGTAGTAAAAAAAATAAAACCAAAAAAACTTTGTGTAGTTTTGGAGTTGAACGAGAAAAATACCCGTCTTTAAGAAAATTGCGTACTGACATGACATACGAGTTTGTGTTGGGAGTTTATGTTTGTGCAACATGCGTAAGTATTTTCAAACTTTATTGAAAACATGAATTACATGGACAAACCTAGAAGCAAATTGAAGGTGACATACTCTAAGTATTGATACAACTTTGCAACATTGTTAGCAACAATTTTTGGGAAGTATTTACGTATCCAGTTTTCAGAATTAATTAAAATTTTCTTTGCTTTTAGATTTATTTAAATTCGTTGAAGGTACTCGAGAAAAAACCAAATTGTTAATTAAAAAATAAATTTTCACTAGGAAACACTAGGCACTAGAGACTTTTACTTTATATGCTTTAGGAACTTTAAAACCTTCGTTAACAATTAAGCATTTATTTCAGTTGCTAAAGACGACTAAAGCTTGGTACTCTGTTCAACAACTCACTGCTGTCAAAACGCATATGAAAAAAACTTGTGTGGAATATCTATGAAATAATGTTGATAGAGTTGTACTACGCTCTGTTCATTTTTAAGTATGTTCCGAAATGTTTCTGACAACATTTTTGACAACTGCGAAATAATTTAAGCTGCACTTATTTAACGTGGAATTTTAAGCAAAAGCAAAAAAGTATGAACTGATTATTAAATAAGAAATAGAAAATTAAAATAACACAACCGGTAACAAGTTTTTATTCATATTTACTTTCTTTTTTATTAAATTTAAATTATTTTTATTTAAATACATGTGGGGTTTGTTTACATACGCAAAACAATGTCGCATATTTTGCTGGAATAAAAACGTCAAATTGTACAAACTCGCATGATAGGTAACATTGATACATGTCAAAATTTTCGTGTGAAATAATTAATGTTGGTCCAAATTTTTTACAAATTTGAACAGAGTACTAGGCTTTGTATGTATATTTTAATATGTGGTACAAAACTTATGGCATACACGATAGAAAAGGCGTCATAATGCTGATGTATTTTGACATCAGTACTATGACAAGTGTCTTCGTTTTTAACCCCATGACACTTTTCATCATTGTGATGTCAACCTTAAGTCAAAGTGTGAGAATATTATTATTTACTTACCCGTTACAGATGTTCGTTTCACGTTTGTTGAATTACGACCTTTGTTTACAGTAGAACTCTCAATAATAAGACACCAGCACCATGCCCCAAATGGTTTTCGTAATCATTCTACTTTGAAAATTTGATGTATTTAACTAAATAATTTAAAACAATAGAATATAGGAATTTTTGCTTTTTATAATACATTGTAATCATGAAAATAATGTTAATAATATACAAAATGTGGCATCGAATTGATGTCACTATAGTCATAAAATAGA
This sequence comes from Pollenia labialis, assembly GCA_949318255.1. Lineage (NCBI taxonomy): Eukaryota > Metazoa > Arthropoda > Insecta > Diptera > Polleniidae > Pollenia > Pollenia labialis. The sequence goes on from OX439140.1 coordinate 74,330,958, forward strand.
TGACACGTAAAAAATGACAAAATTGTACGAAGACGTTAGTCATTGGATTGATGTTACTTTTTGCATCATTGATGCCATTCGCAGCAAAATTGAACAATTCTGATGTTAGGGCGTCATCAATATAAAGATGAATTTTTCTACCAGTGTACTGAGCACAAATAAGAAAAACTTTGATTGGAAACAAACTCAATGTTGAGTGTAACATTTTATTTAAAAATTCGAAAAAAAAGAGCAGGTAAATAAAGCTCATCGATTGCTTACTGAAACTTATCCTCTATAGTTAAATCCAACGTCATGGTTCTTTACCATGTGATCTTTTGTCATACACGTCTTCGACTGTCCTGTGGGTTCCATTCCACTGCTAATATTGTGATACTTTCGGCGATTTAGAAAGCGTGTGCCCCACCCATTTCCACTTTCTTCTGAATTTTCCCTTGCCGTGGTAAAATACAACCGTTTTCCTCCATAGTTACTTATTAGTTATTCTATTAGGCTCAAATAGTTTAAAATTTGTTTATTTGGGTTTACAGTCTCCTTAAAATAGATCTGGATGTAAGCCATGTTTCGCTATCGCCATATTGTTGGTTAAGGAAACTTTTTCATGGGCTTTAATATAAATAAGACAATTTAATTTAAATAACTTTAAAAGAAAACAATTATTTTAATATGTTTGTGTACAATCGTAAACAAATGCAAATCTTTAACAGCGCTGCCATATGTTTTTGTTTGTGTTGCCAGAATACATTTTTAGAAAAATATCACATTTAACCAAGGCGAATGTATTACAGGTGGTCTTAAAAGCCCTGCTGATATTAGCTAAAATCACTGTTGGATGTCAAAATCTTGTTTATTCTCTTTTATTATCTTTGTTTCTGTTTTGTTTTATTTCTGTTTTTGATATTGTACAATGATTTTGCAAAAACAAATTGCTTGTGGTTTTTGTACGAGTTGTACTTGTTGTAGTACTGAGATTACCTGGAATGAATTCGCCTTGCATTTAACACAAACAGCAAAAAATAAATCTGGTATACTAACGATCCATCATACGATATATAAACTGCAAATTTACAAATTGCAAAATTTGCACAATGATAATCGCGATTACCCTTATTGTATTTTAATGTTGTCAATATATAGTTACTTTTTGTGAATAGTGTTGCTTTGCTTGGGGTTTTTTTAATATTGACTTTTCAGCCAAAAAGTTTGCACCAAATTGCATGTCACAGTATTTGTGAGAAATAAGGAAACCATCGTTCGCATTATCAAGGCCTACCAGATGGCGCTGAAACCGCTAGGCTATCCCTCGTTGTCAGGAACGAATGCAAATAATAGGCGTGATAAAGGAAAACCTTGTTTCACACCGACGTTTGTGAAACTTGTTTCACTGTATTGTCCGTTGTGGCGAACCTTTAAGGCTGTATTATCATGCATGGCTTTTATGAGATTTATTGTTCTTATGGGAACTCCCCTAGATCTCAAAGCAGAATATATTGCACTTCGTTTGACCGAGGCAAAGACTTTTTTAAATTCTTTTTACACTAGATATAGAGGTTACTGCTATTCTGCTGTTTCTGCAATTATGGTTCGTAGTGTATTTGCTTGACCGACGCAACTGTGATGTGGTCGAAATCCATCTTGCTCGTCGCGCAGAGAACTTTCAATGGTCTTTTGGACTATTGTGGATTATAACCTTGTAGACTGTGTTAAGAAGCGAAATATCTGTCCAGTTAATGCAGTGTATCAGATCATCTCACAGTGGAATATTTTGGTAATTTTTGGATCAAAAATCTGTAACTTTTGAAAGGATGAGTATTTTTGTTGAATAGGTGGGACTTAAAGCTTTAATTTGCATTTTCAATTATAAAAGTCGAATAATAACAAGTTATGAACGCTTAAAAATACATTTTTGGTTTATTTTCATTTTTTTTGTTGAAAAGTTATGTGTTAAGACAAGTAAAAGAGGTGTTTTTATGTATTTTCTCATCAGTTTAAATTGTATTAACAACAGACAATTGTTAATTGCTTCTTAGCTCGTAGACTTTTATTCCCTTATATTTACAAGGGTCAAAGGTTGCATTTTTTCAAAACATATTCAGCTGCAGTGGAGTTACAATACAATTTTATTGGTAGCAAATCTAAGATACAAAAAAATTCTATGAAGTTTAAAGTTTAGATATTTTATTTTGGTGATTATTTGAATAAGTTTAATTACACAGTGCAACAAATTTCGGGTCATCAAGTCGTTTGGTGTAAATGAAATGAATATACTAAATGTACTTCTGATCTAAAATACTATTCAGGTGTCTTCAGTAGAATTGTATGGCGATTCTTTTCTGCCACTTTATTAACCCTCTAACAGTCATTTTGAGGGGTTATTTTGTCCTTTTTTTAACTTCCTAACCTTTTTAACTGTTTCACGAATATTTTCTGCATTAAATTTCACTAAGGGCCATTATTACAACTTGCCAATAGTTAAAAGTCGGATTTTGTTGGACCGATAAATATCTTTTTTTTGTCGTAAAAGTCATATGTTGTTCAAAAGATGTGGCAAAGTCAGCGAAGCTTTGTTTTAAATTTTTGAAAACTATTTTCCTCCATTAAACCTTATTTTTTAAAAAAAATCTAATAAAAAGCACTTACCTTATTTGATATTTTCTTAACGATGAGTTTATATAATTTTTTGCATCACTCGATTTGGGGTTTAAACTTTTCCCAAAAAAATTATCTAAAATAAAAAGAAAGGAAATCTGATTTAGTATCTTAAATAGGTCAGTGAAAAAAATGTATAGTCCTAAATTAATTAGCTCTAAAACTATCATGCAATTTTGTTAGATTTTAATTTTTTTCAAAACATATTCAGCTGCAGTGGAGTTACAATACAATTTTATTGGTAGCAAATCTAAGATACAAGAAAATTCTATGAAGTTTAAAGTTTAGATATTTTATTTTGGTGATTATTTGAATAAGTTTAATTACACAGTGCAACAAATTTCGGGTCATCACCGCCAGCCTCAATAGAGCTAATCTGCCAAATGGTTTTGAAAAGTTAGCTCGGGTTCCCGAAATATCGGGCCCTAAAGGTTTCGAATTTTTTGAAAAGTCGTTTGGTGTAAATGAAAAGAATAAACTAAATGTACTTCTGAGCTAAAATACTATTCAGGTGTCTTCAGTAGAATTGTATGGCGATTCTTTTCTACCACTTTATTAACCCTCTAACAGTCATTTTGAGGGGTTATTTTGTCCTTTTTTTAACTTCCTAACCTTTTTAACTGTTTCACGAATATTTTCTGCATTAAATTTCACTAAGGGCCATTATTACAACTTGCCAATAGTTAAAAGTCGGATTTTGTTGGACCGATAAATAGCTTTTTTTTGTCGTAAAAGTCATATGTTGTTCAAAAGATGTGGCAAGGTCAGCGAAGCTTTGTTTTAAATTTTTGAAAACTATTTTCCTCCATTAAACCTTATTTTTTAAAATAAATCTAATAAAAAGCACTTACCTTATTTGATATTTTCTTAACGATGAGTTTATATAATTTTTTGCATCACTCGATTTGGGGTTTAAACTTTTCCCAAAAAAATTATCTAAAATAAAAAGAAAGGAAATCTGACTTAGTATCTTAAATAGGTCAGTGAAAAAAATGTATAGTCCCAAATTATTTAGCTCTAAAACTATCATGCAATTTTGTTAGATTTTAATTTCATAATTCCAAGCAAAAATCCACAAAAAACATTGTTTGATTCACAAGAGTCAAAGTTGTGACACCTTGGTCATCTAAGCAGAACCGCAATTAAAAATATCTAACAACAATTTTTGTTCAGCTCTCAAAACTATTGATTTGCAATAGTTTTTTTTTTATTTCAATGCAATTCGTTTTGTTTTAATTTCTCTCAAATCCTACTTTTATTGCATCACCCCAGAAGTGAATGGCTGCGATTTGTTGTGTCCCATTCCAAGAAGAAATATGTATAAAAAAAAGAAAACCAAACTAGACCCATGTACTTATTTTCCTGGTTAAGAAAATTAAATTGTGCTGTAAGTTAGCAGTTATTGAAAAGGCAGTTCGACTACAGAGTGTCGATATGCATGTGAATGTGTTTTCATTTACCACAACAAATATAACAGACTGCTGTAAGTTGCAGTTCAAAGAGAACTCATTATATGGAACTGATAATTTGCTGCAAATTACATTTGTTGTTTTCTTTAGCGATGATTTTAAGACCAGCATACAAGAAATAAACAAAAAAAAAAATAAAAAAACATGGACATACCAACATATTGGCAACATTTCTATGACCATACACAATTCCAAGCAAACCAAACTAAGGCAAAGCAAACCATCATCATCATCTCGTTTCTCGTTGTGAATGCTTAATGCTCTACTTTTCTACCAGTGCTGCTATTTCTTCTTCTCCTTCATTTTCTATAAGCTCTTTATCATTTATTTTGATAGAAAATTGCTTGGCTTAGAAAAAATAATAGAGAGAAGAAATAAAAATCGATTTAAAAAAACGAAATGTGCCATGGAAGGAAAAACATCATCAACACCATCACCTAAAACACCAGCAGCATCAGTACCACCACTCTGCCGCCACAAACACACAAATTCATTCACCCAACCAAACCAATTCGAAGCAGCCAGTTTATTTGCAGTTTTTATCAATTCTCTTCTTTAGTAATTTTCCAGTTACAAATAAAATCCGATCACAAAGACCACAAAATTGCCGGCCAAAAGCTGGTACTGCATTGCATTTGGTTCAGTCTGTCGGGGTTGACAACAGTTCAATTTTCTTCTAAAGCAAATCATTCATAATAGCACACATTTAAGGTCCGATTTTAAATGAAGTCTAAAAACATCTAATAATCCCGGTGTTCAAAAAGGACTGAAATTTAATGAAGGATAGCTGTTTAAGGCTACTTTACACGATCACATAATTCTTACATATTTTGAGGAAAACACAACCCTGTCATGATAAGTTCTTATTAATTTTTGAAAATTTTAAAACAATAATTAGATCAGGGAAGCAAATTACGTAGACTTGTGTGATAGTGTGAATAATTAAAGTACGATTTCTATGTTTAAGGCAACTCTTGCAACACTGGTGCTTGGCATTTTAGTCGTTCTATCTTTAAAAACATCGTTACTACTCCCAACAACAGCGACCGACAGTGTAAAAATATCCAACATTAAAGATAACCATGCTCTGTTCTTGGTTTCCCGAAAAGGACGCACTAAAAGCCAAAGTGGAGGCAATACATTTAACGTCCGTCTTAAACATTAGAATGCAAAAAGTTTTTCTATGATCATACACAAAATGGAAAAATTATTAAACTTAAGGCAATGTGGCCAGAGAAGAAATAGTCTTCTTTATAGCATCAACTGTCGCCTTATCAGGACTTTCAAGAGACGCCATTCAAAAGGGCACTGAAACCTCGAAAAAGTCAAACCAAAATCCACTGACAAACTGAGCATCAACAGTTACTTTGAATATTTCTTTAATGTAAATAACAACTCTGCAATAACGGAGTGAAATAAGCTAACTTTTGGACTTTCATTCTGAAACAAAAGGAACAGAGAAAGCGAAAGAGATTTCTAGTGTAAAGGTTATAAACCAGTCAGCCCCTAAAATTTAAATATATTTTAATGACGTTTCCAGAAATGAGAAAATTAAATTGTTGCCACGCTTTAAAAATACTGCACTACTTTTTGTAAGCCAATTGTTTTATCGAAAAACTTCAGATTCGCTTCACTATTATGAGGTACGCTAAATAATGGTTAGCCCGTTCTAACGATTGAAGCGTTTGTAAACGCCAAAGCAAAGTAAATCGAACTGATTGAGTTAGGCTAGTTTATATAACAGCCCACTGTAAAACAAGTTTTCAAATTGTCGCCCTTGTGTTTATGGGCTCCATACGCCATTTTGACAATTTTGAGTTAAGAACGCCACCTTAGGTTTATGACCCCAAATTTTTTAAATCCGCATTCCGTTTTCAGCTATCTCGCCTCATTGCTGAGACAAATCGTGTCCATTTTGCCCAATATCTTTTTAACCACAACCTTTTGGTGCCACTTTGCTCTATAAGTCTTTTAATGGCGTATAGAGCAAAATTTCAGTATAAAATCTTGAAATTGATTTCTGCTGGTCATTTTGCTCTACTTGCAGTGCAGTTAAAAATGTTTAATGCTAATATTTTAAATATTTATATTTCTCCGTTATACAGAATTATTAAAAGTTCCCTCTTTTATTAATTATTCTTTAGTAAAAATTCGATGCACAATGAAATATTCGACAGTGCTGTCAACTGATTATATCACTCAAAATATAATGTAGGTAAAATCAACGTAAAATTAAATATAAAACAAATGAAAATTCGTTTAAAAACCGGTCAACTCATTTTTCATTTTAATCAAACTAAAAATCCTTTTATTTTTAAATGTTAAAAAATAACTCACTAATTCCAGTAGAAATGACTGATTTTAAATATACATTCAAAAGTCAATGTACGTTGCATGTTTAATTTTATTAGATGCGTGCAAGACTGACTGTTTGAAACTTTCATCAAAATTTAGTCTTATCAAAATTTCGAACCGACATTATCTTCCTTTCTTGTCCTTTCCCAAAAAGCCTTGCAAATTGCTGTGGAAAAAAACAGATGAAATCAATTTATCTAGATCTATAGATTTTGCACTTTATTTATAAATATTTAGTATATACGGGCCTGTTCTGAAAATCACGTGATTTAAAATCACGTGCTTTTAAAAGCTCAAGTGTGATTTTGTGGGATTCTAAAAGTCATACCGTTTTTGCGTTTCATGGTGTGCTTTCGGCAATTGCAGATCACACAAAAACGGAACACCAAAACATCACACGTGTGATTTAAAAAGAGACATGTGATTTGAAATCACGTGATTTGAGCTTAAGTGATTTGTAGAACAGGCATGATAATAAATAATTAAAAACATATTATTTGAAATTAAAGAAATTTTTATCAACTGGACAGATTGTATTTGAGCTGGTAACTGGACAAGACCGAACAAAACTGGACAATTTAGGCACTTCCAGGCCGTCTGGCAACCCTACCTATCACGCAGACCTTCTATAACCGATCTGTTAGTAGATGAGTGACCTAAGCTAGCCCATAATCTGTAATAAGATCGTTTTTTTTTTCATTATTTAAAGCACAGAGAGACTACAATAAATGAATCACTAATATCCTAAAAAAGGGAGTATCGCTTAAGGTCGCTCCTCGTGGTTATTAACTTTTCACACAGAAATCCGGCTATAATTCACCAACATAACGCGAGTGCAAAATTATGAAACAAAGACTTAATATTCCATTAAATCAAAACTTAGATCCAAAGGTATCTAACGAAATAACGCATAATCCAAAGCGAATAATATTTGGCAACCCTAAAAGGCACTTGCTAGGACTTGAAAGTTGGTCAACAACCAAAAACAGCAACTAAAAACACAAACTTAAACCAAAATGTACTTATAGACGACACCAACGTGGAAGGAAGGAGTCTTATTTAAAAGACACTCAATTCGTTCAGTAACTGTTAAATCAACTGTCAATTATTTTGCTTAAAACATTGTGGTAGTGGTAACGAAGATGGTGCTGGCCATGATGACTTATTGCTAACACTCTCTGCTCGTAAAAAATTAAAAAAAAATTAAATTTACACAACTTTTTATCAAGAAAAATGTTAGTAACTGTTCCAGTGAAAGGCTTTATTCCCCCTCCGCCCCCTCCATTTAATATTAAGATCATACATTTAAAAATGTTTATACTATAAACAAGTAGCTTGTCTAACAAGTGCAGCCAAATCTTGCAACTACTAGAACACCAAGTAAATAAATTCAATTCATTTTCTTACAATGTAAAATTATGGGCCAAACAAAAAAAAAACGTCTGTCTGTCTGTCTGTCTACATGTCTGCTTCCTACGGAATGGTGTTACTTCAACTCACACTTAACCAATTATTTGGTTGACCATCTTTTCCTTTTCTGAAGCTGTTTTTTTTAGTTATTCCTTTTCTGATTTTGTTTTTGATTCCCATTTTGAAAATCATCTTGTTAGTTTAAAATTTTCATGTACTCGTATAGTGTTAACAACCCAATGACGTATACAACATTGACATACACGGACGGCAATGGCAGTAGCAGTAGCAGCGACAACAAAATATTATTGCATTATTTTCGTCTGCTGCAAATAAACGAAAAGAGAAAAAAATCATCACCATCATCAGCATCATTGATTGCAATTCCAATTATCTATTACCATCACTGGTGAATAGGTATGATTATGTGTGCAAAGTGTGTTAGTTTTTTCTTTCTCTGTTTTCTTGCTATTGCTTTTCCAATATGTATTCTATGTAGGGGTTCCAAATTCGAGAGGAATAGAACTCGAACATTTTTATCGGTTCTTATAATTAAGAAGAACCATTTAATTTTGTATTTTCATTACAAACGATCATGTCCGAATTAGTTGAAATTTGACGTGTCGAATACGACGAAAGTGAATTAAATGATCAAAGAGTAGAAATTAAAAAAAGTTACATTCATAGAACGCCTTTAGCTTTTAATTTAGTATACCCTCTACCACCACGAGTGGTAAATGAGGGTACATTTATAGCCTTTTCACACTTGTCAACATCTAACAGCTACCAGCAATTTGCGAGCATGTGGAAAATTTCCAATAATAAAAATATTGTATTCAGATAAGTTTGGTTTCATTACTAGAAAAGTGGCAAAAAATTTATTGTGGCATCACTGAAAAAATGGCATTTGTTTTGAAAGCAGCGTTACCATTTGTCATGTTTTTTTCTTTTTTGGAAGTCTTTGTTTGTACATTTTTTTTATTAACGGTGATTAAATTTTAAGGGCGATGTTTGTTTTGAATAAAACACAAATTATTTATTATTTTATTATAATAATATTGGTATGGTTTAATTATCTATGGAACCCTCCATCCGATGGTCCAAATTTTCGATGACGCTGAGGCATAATTAAGGTTCTATGCTGTTAATGTGCCGAATTATTTCATTCTTTAGCTCTCTTTAGCCAGCTCTTGCTGGCTTATCGACGTACACCTTTTCTTTCAACAAACCCCAAAGACAGAGGTCCAACGGTGTCAAATCACATGATCTTGGCGGTCAATTGACATCGCCACCACGTGATATATCATGGCCATTGAATTTGTCGCGAAAAAGAGCCATTGGTTCGTTAGCTGTCGTCCACATCCATATCTTCCAATTCAGGCCATAAAACGTTCGTTATTATCTTACGATTGCGAACACCATTCACTGCTACTGCTTGACCGGCCTCATTTTGGAAAAAATACGGCCCAATTATGCCGCCAGCCCATAAACCTCACCAAACAGTCTCTCTTTGTGGGTGCATTGGTTTTGCGACAATCACTCTTGGATTCTTATTCGCCCAATGCGACGATTCTGCTTATTGACGGATCCACTGATGTGAAAATGTGCCTCATCACTGACTGAATCACGAAGTGCACGATATGTATTTTGATTTGAACGCCCATTTTCATAATAACCCTGAAGAACTTTAACTCGTTGCTCCATTGTGTATCTTTCCATGGTTCAAACTGAGTTAGTCTGAAATTGAGAAATGTCAAATGAAATGCAGAAAAAAACTTGACGTTTAGGTGTGGTTCACATTCAGCATCGGCCCTTAAAATTTAACCACCCGTTATTATTAAACAAAATGAATTCCATATGCATTTTGTTGTTTTCGTTCAAAATTTTGGCACTTCTATAGAAAAAAAAATAGTTAAAAAAAAGTTTTTCAAAAATGGTTACATTTTAGATATTGCAATTGTGGATGTATTTTTTACATTTTCAATGACTTCCACGCGTTCCTTCGAAATATTGATTTTGTGTTAAATTGCATCCAGTTTCCATAAGCAGATTGTAATAGAAATCCAGCACAACCGGTTCGGTAGGAATGGAAAAGACCGGTAAAAGTGCAAGTTGCTTTAGACTTTTTATCAACGACACTTGCGCAGTTACGATGAGAGTGAAAAAGGGGAGATTGTCGCCCACCTTATTTACGAATGCCCGGCCATGTTTTAAGAAGATATAGATTCCTGGGCAATTAATTATAATAGTAATTATAGAAGTAATTACTACCTAACCTTGATGAGCTATCTGGGTCCAAACCTAATGAATGACCTACTGAGATATCTTACGGATACAGGCTGGATTTAGTACCAGATTTGTGTACATTATGATGTTAATCGCAATACAACTGTCGAGTAATGTGGTCGTGTCAAAATGAATCCGTTTTGACACGTGTCATATAAAGCACCCTTCCGAAAATCAATTTGCCTAAAACGATAACAAAATGAAATTTGTGCAAAATCGGTATATTTTTCTTTTCTGAATAATTTTATTCAAAACCCTTTTTTCGAAATCTTTAGAACATTTTCTGACCATTCTATTTTTGTGTAACTTCTGAGTGAGTTAACTTATTACATGAATTCATCCCGAATAAAGAAAATTTTTGTGAAAATTTCCTGCAACAATAACAGCTTAAGCTGTCGTAAAGTTTTACATCCAGAACAATGCACCGTTTGGTATGGTTTGCTTGCCACGATACTGGTATCATTCTTCAAAACTTAAACGGGAGCACGCGTTAAACTCTATTTAGCATCAGCAAACTCATTGGTCTGCAATAAGCTCCTTCTTGAATGTATATAATTACCGCATCATGATCAATCATTTTTTTGTTTAAAACTATGGACAGTATTGATCCAGAAGAGATGTGGTCTCACTAGAATTGCATACGGCAGCCGCAACCATCGAAACTTAAATTTGGCAATAAGTTGATTTTGTGAAATGGACCTGTTAGTTGGCCCCTAAGACCATGCACATCTACACAGAAAGAGAAACACTCGGGATAAATTAGGTTTTTTTTAAAATTTAAGTACTCCAAAAAGTACTTAAAACAATCCTTAATGGTATTTCTTTGGAAAACCAATCCCGGAATTTCTAAAAAAAAATTGAATAAAACTATTTAACCAAGTAAATAAAATATTAAACTTTTCGTTGGTAGTGCCACTCTGAGAGTTAAATTACAAGGTGAGCTTTTTAATCTCATTTAACTTATCAAAGTTTGTTATAGACTCTACAATTACGCCACACAAGTAGTTAAAACACGATTTACTTGTTGGGTGTAGCAACAACAAAACAACCAAACAAGACGAAAACCCATTATTTTCACGTTTAGAAACTAAAATTGAGAACTCTTGCGTCTCATTTAGTTTATATTTTCATGTTCGTGACATACGACATACGTGACGTCCAGAATGCGCTTCGCCCAGAACAGCAGCGGAGCCCATATTCCCTAAATCATTTTCAAATGTTAATGCCATGTATTGATCTTTCGAATAAAAAAATGTGGCTGATTAGTGATCAAACAGAACTGCGTCGAGACTAAGGCCCCTCGGTTAAGTTGTAAACCGTAATAGGACCTAAATTTTCTTTCCTATTTGACATACAAATTTTTCATAGAAAGGCGTCGTGAAATAAAATCTTTTTTTTTTTAATTAAGAACGTTTTTTCTTATGCTCTCCATAAAGAAATTTTTGTCCATATTACGGTACACAACTCAACCCTAATTCTGTAAAAATTTTGTATTATGGGTCAATGAAAATCTATAAAAAGAGATGATCCAAGCTTTTTGTGACGGAAAACTGAGGATTTGGAAGTAGAGAATATGTGGCTCCAACAGGACGGCGCCAAACAGCAGGAGAAACAATGGATCTGTTGAAAGAAAAGCTATAAAATTGCATTATTTCTCGCAGAGGAGAAGTGAATGTGGACACCCTTTATTAATGTTCTAAAGTAAAACACCCAACATCCGTGCAACTTTCTTGTTCAGTTGGGGGTTACAATGGGTGTGAGAAACCACTCTGTGAAGAACTGTTAATCCCACAAATCTTCTGAACAAAATTTCGGTTCTATACTTTGCGTTCACGATCGGCAGTAGATGATCATTATTTTTGAGTTTCATTAAAAAACTTTTCTCCTCACCTTAAAATTTGCAAACCCTATTTTCTTCTTAGAGTCATTTATGGTGGGTTTTCCGTCTATTGTATTTTGAAAAAAAAAAAATAAAAAATTACGGCGTTGGAGTGTTTGATGTGATTGTTATATGTCCGTTTGCCGGTCGTACTAACTGTTTATCTGGTCGTTTTTTAGTTCGCTTGCAATTTTGCTAGTTTTCCAATGAAGTGTTTCCCGAGCCTCAGACACTTTACACACAACTGCAACTCAAACTAAAAATTATTAAATTTTGCTATTGATTTTGTTGCATTCTTTTTTTTTTTTTTTTGCAATTTTGATCCAATTTCAACTGAAAGTATTGCATTACTTATTTGGTGCCAGAGTTTTTATTGTTTTGCCAGTTGTAGTATTTTAATTATTATTGATTGTTTTGTTATTGTATGAATAGAGAGTCAGAAATAATTGGATTTTTTTTTCTTTTCTTGATAAAAAAAAATATTAGTGTTGTAAGTATATTTTTAATGACATTTTTATTAGTTTATTTCAATTGTTAAAGTAATCCCGGTCCCTTATGTGTCACTAAATATTCTAGGATTTAAAAGAAGAGGCAATTTAAACAATAACTTCTAAAAATAGGGATGCCAAATGGCACTGGTATTTATAATTCCGGCAAACGGGATTTTTTCAACAGCTGTTTTGATAGTTTTCAGTTGTTTTGGGGAAAGTTTAGTTTGACAATTTATCTCAAATAAACTAAAGCAACGTTTGCAGTTTGCTCAATCTGATGTTGGGGATTATGGCTTTTCGGGATTTTCTATTTTTCAAATATTTCGGAATCTTTAATTTAAATTGTCATTTGGCATCCTAAATGTAGAACAAACTACTTATTGGCATTACACGTCCGCAAAATAAAAGTTTTGCCAATAAATGCAGCTTGTGTAGGGCTTTAAATTGGCAGATCTTTAAACAACTCGGGACCATAGGAAACAGCAGCCCCTGGGATTAGGTGTTGTGATGTATCCAATAGGTAGATCAAATTATCCTTACGACGTCGACCTCTTTAGGATTCATTCAGAAGGCAAATTACGGCATTCAATTTCGATCGCAATTTCCATTTATATTATCTTGTAATTTCGATCGATATCACGGCATTTATCCCCACTGTGCGAGATTGGAATGTTTCGAAGATGTTGGTTTTTGTGTTTCGTTGTTATCAAACAGAAACTACTTTTGCAGTGCTCTAAACCAAGCATTAATCACATGACCCTGTCCGCAGTTGACCGCAAAGAAGATCATATTAGTAGACGCATTGTATTAATGCAGAATTAAGTTGGATGAGAAATTGTTTTTGCAGTAGAGATAAGATAATTCTGGCTTCTAAGCGAGAGATAGTGTTTATGCCCCAATTAGCCAAGTTCTTAAATTGTCAACATTGTGTTAGTGTTCATACACGGGTGGGGCTTTAGTAGGACCATTGTTTTTATCCGGTTGTAATGGCACTGTGGCCTTAATCTATGATCCCCGGTACCCAGGATAATTGTTACTCTACTGAATGATTCTACATCTCCCAAGCTAAACGCCTAAAGCTAAAACGTTAAATTTGAAGCGAAAGTTGTTATTTCGCCAAATCGATCCACTAAGAATTTTTGGAAACTCGATTGTTTAGGGGGTGAAAATTAGATAAAACGCGTAAATTCGCTAACCTCTTTTCTCCTCTACAAGAAGATATACAAAAAAAAAATTAATTCTCATCGCTGTTCATTTAAGAAATAAATAAGCGGATAATTGGATGGTACTTTTTTGGCGAGTAAATGTGTAAAACCTGTATTTTGGAACAATATTGTCTCCCCACCTACATATCTTTTAAGCCAATCAGCATTGAAATAAAAATTATATCACATTTGTAATTTATCTAAAAATATACCAATAAATACTTGGTACTTTTTCGAAATTCGAACATTTAAAAGGGTGAAACATGTTGGTACTTTTCTTTTAAAACCTAGAGACATAAACTTTGGCATACAAATATGTATATCCGCGAAATAAAGACATACGCTAACGAATTAGTGCGTTAAATGCTAGCTAGGATATATTTGTGTTGCTAAAGGGTACTTCACACTATTGCGATATTGCGAAAAATACAACACTTACATGATAAGTTTCTTTTGTTTTCAAACAACAATTAGATCAGGGAAGCAAAATACGTTTGACTTATGTGATAGTGTAAAGTACCCTTAAAAAGAGAACGATGTATTTATTCTTCTAAAAAGAAATATTAAACGACATGACATATTTACCAACAAAAGATTTAATTTAAGGCAATTTCGTCCATTTTTAAGCTATTACGACTCCACATAAAAAGTTTTTTTATTTGCGGTTTCTTTAAAAAAAAAAAATACCTCTTCACGACCGCCAGAAATTATTTTGATAACGATTTGTTGTTTCACAATGTAACACGTCGTTGTACGCGCAAACATGTTGATAATAACTTTTGATAAGATTTTAACACACTACGACCGTCTTAACCATATTAACAGCAACCAATAAAAGAAATCAAAAAAACAACGACATAAAAAACAAACGTACAACATAAACTGACAATGAGCGAGCAACTTAATTCGTCTTAAAGAAGTTGCTGATGTCGCTGATGTTGTCGGTGCTACCACCATGAACAAATACTTAAGACGAATTAAAAATAAAAAATTAATTCGAGTTAAGCTGAACTTTTTTTCAATTTAGTGTTTTTAAACTGAAATTTAAAACACACTTTTGCATACAAAATTAAACAGATTTGTTTGTGTGTGTGTTTTTTTTTTATTTTGCAGCATTTATTTTATCTCGATCTTATTATACTTTTCGGGTCTTAGCAAGTAAATTTTAAATTTAAGGGCCGCTGTTGGATGTGAACCAAACCAAAAAAAAAAATGTGAACCAAGGGAAGATACACAATCGAGCAACGCGTTAAAATTATTCAGGCTTATTATGAACATGTGCGTTCAAATCAAAATGCATATCGTTCACTTCGTTATTCTTTTGGTCAATTTAATCGTCGTTCAATCGGAAAAATGTGAGCAAACCTGATCTGTAGGAGATGTGAAAACACCAGTGCATGCTCGTACAGCTCGTACTGCATAAAATATTGCTGCTGTTCGCGATAGTGCGGCTGAAGAGCCTTAATTCGTTGAGAGCCTCAACTCGTCGTCGTGCCTAACAATTGCACCTCTCACGCTCTTCGATGATGAATATTATGCATAAAGACTTGCATTTGCACGCTTACAAGTTGCAAATGACTCAAAAACTAAAGCCTCTTGACCATTACAAACGTCGTCAATGGTCAGAAGAAATGGCAACAGTGGATGATCTTTTTTCGAAGAAAATCATCTGCAGTGATGAGGCACATTTTTACCTCAGTGGATTCGTCAGTAAGCAGAATTGCCGCATTTGAGCGAATGATAATCCAAGATTGGTTGTCAAAAAACCAATGCACCCACAAATAGTGACTGTTTGGTGCGGTTTATGAGATGGCGGCATCATCGGGCCGTATTTTTTTCAAAATGAGGCTGGTCAAGCAGTTACTGTGAATCAGTGTTGCCAAAACTTGGTGACCAAAAATGGCTTAATTTACGGAGAAATGGCTAAAAATGGGCTAAAAAAATGGCTTAAACATTTTTAAATAAAAACACATTAAAATTCAATAACAGACATGATTCATTTAAAGTTGTTTACGATGAAATTGTAAGATCAATTTCTTAAATAAGAATAAACGTAATTAATATTCGTGCCTTTTAGTTTTATATAATTTCAAGGTAAATCATAACCTCGAAAACATTTACACAACCTTTTGAGTCCAGATTTACAATAAAAAACAAGTAAGAAAGCATAGTCGGTCCACCCCGACTATATGATACACTACACCACATTAGGACCTCTTAACAGTTATATATTTTCTAAAATCTTTTTGGATGAAGTTTCCTGACTATCTGGCCTAAGCAACCCGTGAAATGTGCATAGGAATAGCTTATCCCATCAACAATAAATGCCAGTGTTTTTTATCAAGAATAAAAATTGGGAATTAAGCACGAAAAACAAAAGTATTTAAATTTCACAAAATTATAAAAGATATTTAACTTTTTCTAAAAAACAACACCAGGGGAATGGTGAACGTAAGTGTGAAAGCTCATTACGACATACAAAACGCGACTGACGTCATTTTATTATTGTTGGCGAAAATGATACGCAGTTAATATAGTGTTCTTTCAAATTTGAATTATTGCAAGCCAACAATGGTTGAAAATTTTAATTTTTACGAATATAACATTTTACAGGGGAAAGGCGTAGAAATTGAGAAAAATTAAAATGAAAGTCCAATTTTAGGAT
The DNA here is from genome assembly GCA_949318255.1 of Pollenia labialis. Classification (NCBI taxonomy): domain Eukaryota; kingdom Metazoa; phylum Arthropoda; class Insecta; order Diptera; family Polleniidae; genus Pollenia; species Pollenia labialis. The sequence continues at coordinate 74,347,367 of OX439140.1, forward strand.
AAACTCTTTTAGTGATTGCAAAAAAACTATAAACATAACTGTAAAACACCCAAAACACATTAATAAGAGTTCTCTCTCCCTTTTAAAACTTGAAACAAAGAAAAAAAAAACAATTAAAGTTAAAAAAGTTAACCGGCTACCCTGTCACTCACATAAGGGTTAACAAGCCAAAACAACACGCTGCAACTAAAAACCAACATTCGAAATACAATAATTTCCATTGTACCCGATGTGGGAGCCAAGATGTCTATTGATGTGCCTGGTAAGCCATCAATGGTCATCAAGAGCCTATGTTCCACCTCCACGTGGTGGCTCCTGGTAACGACTGGATATTTCCAGTTGGCTAAGGAACGGGGTTATATAAATTATCACACTACTCTTCTAAGGAAGTTTAGTAAAATACTTGTGGTACCTTCTTAACCTTTGTATAGTGATGATTTGATAGATTGAATAACTCAATTTAGCTTACCCGTCTAGTATGTTCAATTAGAGGGATTGTCGGTTGAGTTAACATTTTAAAACCAATGGAGTGTATGCTACTTGATAGCGTCGAATCTATCGAAAGCTAGAGTTTTTGTCTGGTCTTAAGATCAAGCTTACTCGAGGTCTGACCTAAGGACTTGAACAGTAGGCACTACGGGTGTCAGCTGCCCCCGGCGTAAGCTGGGCTGACAGTGGTTCTCTTTTTAGTGGGCTTCTGCGAAAAATGCTTCCTGTCTTTCAGGTTGATTGTTTTGTGGGAGTCGATGCCCTTTGGAGGGACGCTAATTAGAGTACACGTAGTGGCTGTGGTTTAAACCCAAAGTCGCGGGTAGGTGCTTGCTCACATGGAAGTCTGATTTTTCACCTTCGGGGAGAGTTCGGGCTGTGAGGGAGTACCTGGGTGCTGTTGCTATTCGACAGATGCTGCTGGATTCGAACTGCAGCGGAGGTTAGATAGCTCCAGTCCTCAAACAAGAGAGAATGTGTAGGCTTCGACGGGTCTGCTACATTCAAAGTTGCTACCTGTGTGTGCAAATGAATTCTAACTCACACAGGGGCATTTGGTAAGTGCTTAATATGAACTCACCAAGTAGATTTGGATTGACTACTGTGGGTAAGGTCTTACGACAGATACCACGTTAATATCAAAACAAATCTGTACCCGATGTGACCGATGGCATGGCATAAAACAGCGAAACTTAGGAAAACCCCAGAAGAAAAAGTCTGACGGGTTCAAATCGCACGTCTCGGTGGCCAGTTCATTTAACTTTCACGGTAAATGACCATGCCTTCAAATCACTCGTGCAAAATGTCTAATGCGTTATTATAAGTGGCACGTAAAGCCGCCTGGCCAGGTCGTTGCTGCTGTCCATATCATTCAATTCAGGTCTAAGGAAGTTGGTAATCATACACCAATAGCGCTCACCGTTGACTGAAGCTGCTTGCCCAAAAACCGCAACAAAGTGATATTTTTGGTATGCATTGGACGCTCCTACATCTCATGTTGATTGGTATCGCGCCAAATGCGACAGAAGTCGTTGAACACGACTTTTTATGCATTCATTTATGTTGATTTGGTAAAAGGCCCTTAATAAATGAAAAACATATTATTATTGGCACTTTGGGGTAGGCTAGTTGTTAAGCTGTAGTCACACATGTCAAATATTTGACGGGAAAACCGGAACCAACAAGCAAACTAAAAAATCATTTCCTTTAATTCCAATATTTGTTTTTTGCTATGTCTAGTAGTATTATTAGGTTATTTTGTGATATTAAGACCATGTTAAATCGCACTAACGATTAGCAAAAGTAGTGGTTACGCTTATTTGGTCAAATATTTAATAAGTGTGACCGTAGCTTTAGTGATCAAGTCTGTCAGTTTGATCCAAAGACCTTGGTCTCCTACAGACAAGCGTAGAGCTTCGCGGAATAAGAATAAGAAAAGAACAACCATCGTGTGGTTGAATCAATCCTTCACTAAGAAGCCACAATCATAACATGATTGCCTCAGACCAGGTTATGGTTAATAATAATATTAAATATTATGTTTACCACAAATACTAACAACGATTTTTCCAAACATAACATTTTGCTTCTAAAAGTGAAGAAAATATTATTAAAAACATGGCTTTAAAAACTTCAGTCAAAGTTGAAAAACTGCTATTTCTTTCACTTCTTCATTTGTCATTGGCCAAAAACTATTGCTTTTACTTCTAATTCATTAAATGTAAACCAACTCAAAAACCGAAAAGTTGTACACTAATTTTGGGGGGTTTTTTTTGAGAGTTTTTGTTTGTGACTGCAGTTTTTAAACCCTGATTAAAAAACCGTACTCTGCTTTATTTGTGGCAAAGATAATTTTGTAATCAAATTTTAAACTTTCGCAATATTTTTACCACCTCTTTTAACCCTGTACAAATTACCATAAAATGTGTTAAATGTTTTTAAGTTGAAAAAAAAAACTTGTATAAATAAAAATTGTATGAATCCATTTTCGGTGCCACGTTAAGCAACTTCACATTCATTTGCACATATAAATTTTTTATATGAACGAGTTTATTTCGTTAATATTTGTACATTTAATACATCTTTTGTTTACATTTTGGTTACAACAACAAAACTCAACAACCAAAAAAGATATGGATTTTTGTGGCCAAAAGCGCAAACACATGCCACACAGTAAACGGAATCCAAACAAAACAAATTAAAAATATCATGTAAAGCACGTAAAATCCACTGACGACTTAAATTCATACCACTCGGTATTTAAGCAGGACTAAAAGCATAAATGGCGAACGAAAATTAAAAAGAAGATGGTGCACTACCACGCGTTTTAAATAATAAATTAAAAAAAAAAGTTGCAGACACAGATCCACTTACACAACTTAACCCTACGTATGTTTTTTCATCATATGAGTATGAGTGTCTACCAAAAATTTACGAGACATTGTTGATGTTGCTGCTGCAGCTCCTGCCTGATGATACATCAAGTTATATTTTTCATACGTCTCCTCTATTTTTCTTTTTCAACGATTTGTTCGTTGCAACAAAATTGAAATTTTTTGTTGTCAGCACAAAAATATTAAAACCCTGCTGAGTTAATCATATCGTAACAATTAATCATCTTCAGTTTTTTTTAATAAAGCAAAAATTGGTTACAGAAGAAAAAAGAGAATGTTTTGTAACTGGAAACTATAAAGGATTTGTTGACTTTCATCCAAGATATGGATGAGTTGATGAATAATAGGCGTCATATTTGAGATTTGCAAACGAAAAAAAAAATATATAAACAATTATGTTGTGGACTTTATTTTACCAAAGTAAAGATTAAGATAAGGGATATAAGTAGTAGTGATATGACGAATATTCGTATTCGTATCGTCGAATACTCCGGTATTTCATGACATTCGTATTCGCCAAAGAAAAACAAGAGTGCTATTTTCGGCTATGCCTAATCCTAACAGAAAGTTATATAAAACAGTTGCTTAGAAAGAAAGAAATCAAGTTTGTGAAGCGCCTTCTTGTATAAACCCGCCCACATTTTGTGAGATGTTGTGTGTTGATAACCAAAATGCCTGTACCTAATTTAGAAACTTTGGTTCATGCCGTTCTACAGATGTACAGAAATCTCTGATGTCTTTGTTTGGGAAGAGCCACGCCTACTTGTGTTAATCCTGCTAAAATTTTATCGGTTGTTGTGTATTCATGACCAAGATGCTTATAGTACCTAATTTGGACACTTTGGCTCCTGCCGTTCTCCAGATATACATAAAAATAAAATAAACAACAAGGGATTTTTAGGTTAAATTAAAGGCAGTCGTGGTTTTTTGCTCTCTCAGCCATTTGCGGGCCGAACAAGCTAAGTTTCAATAGCAAACAATTCCAAACTTTATGTTACATTAATATATAACTACCATCATATCTGGGGTCTTCGGAAACCCCATTTTAAAGGACACAGGACAGACGGACATCGTAAAACCAACTTCGCTCCTCATAAGGCTCCAGAATACATATACTTTATATGGTCTCAGATCAATATTGCAGAAATTAAAAACGGAATGACAAACCTTTATATACCCATTTAGCTTCGTTGAAGGGTATAATAAGAAAAAACCTAAATTAAATATGTGAAAAACCACCAATTCAGAATCTGCGAAATTTTTTTCTACCAAAATAATAAAACTTACTAAGAAAAAGTGCAAAAAGATGAATAAAACTTAAGAATGAAGTTGCTTGGAGTTATCCTAATGACGCCAGGTGGAGTATACAAACTCTCACCGTGTAGAATAATTGACTTTATGTGTAGCTTTAATCTACGAAAATGAACTTTTGGGATGCACAGAAGATGCTTTGGGAAAAAATCCGGTATAAAAATAACGAAATGGTCAGCATCCATTGTCAAAAGTGAGCCAATTACGTTTGTACTTAATTTGATTACGGATGGTGTCAAGATTTTTAAACCACCTTAATTTTCAACAATAATAAAATCTTTGTCGAATTCTTTAACATTTAACAAAATATTTCATCACAGTGGAATGTATTTTTCCGCTTTCCAGGTCTCAGGTTTTTATTTTTTCACTAATTTATTTTTCATCTAATAATTTTCATTTAAATGTTCTAAATTCCTATTTCATACTACTGATAAAATGAAATTTATTGCGCATTTCACTGGTTGCTTAGGCCAGATCGTCAGGAAACTTCATCCAAAGATGATACAAAACCTTTAGATATTATACACATAAAACTGTTAAGCGAATAAGAATTATAAACTCCAGTTTTACTTGTAACAATATCAAAGCTTTAACAAAAACAACAACAATAAACAGTGAGTTTTAATACTATTGGTTGACGATTTGTTTACGTCTTTTTTCGCTCTGTATACTGGCATTCAGGTGGGAAGTTTACAAGTTATTATTCAGTAATCTGAATGTCATATCAATATTAAATACATTTAGTATCGTGTCAACCTTTTTTGTTTTAACTTGTTGTTTTCGACGCAAACGGGAGTCTTTACCCAATTTTATTTTAAATATCGAGTTTTTATTCAAGTAAACAATATTAGACACAAATTATTATTAAACATACTATCTTTTTTATGACATAAATAACTTTAACATGAACTGGTACATTAATTATTAAAAATTATTATTAAATTCGTATTCGGCAAATATTGGCGCAGATATTCGTATTCGCATTTGTATTCGCGAATATTAAAAATTGAAATTCGCAACATCACTAATTTGTAGCTGTTTTTTAATTAACTAACTTTCCAAAGCAAACAAAAAATTAAATAAAACTGTAGGGTAACAGGAAAGTTGTTAAATAAAAAAAATTTCTTATATACTTTATAAATCAGTTCTCCTTTTGGATTCCAAATTCCCCGAACTTATTTTTTCTCAAAAACGTATTAGATTTTTTATTAATTTTTGGAAATAAACTTTGGCGAATATTGTTAAAAAAAAATAAGAGAATAAGTTCCACCTCTTAACTGAAAGGGCAACACTGCTTCTGCCTACAGTTGACTACTGTTAAAATTTGAATGAACTGAGACATTGAGTTTCTGTTTGACAGCCGTTTATAACAGAATACCTCGTGATTTGAGAAGAAGAAAATAAAACACGTTTAAGTGTTTTATTCAGCTTTGCCAAATCTTTGATACACTCCACCGACACTTAGAACGTGGGCGTAGACCCCATATGGGTCCTATAAATGATTCATTAATTTTTTTAAAAACGGACGTCAGTATTTTAATTCGTCGCGGTTTCGACTGTAGTGTACCCTAATACACTTTACCAAATGAATATGGCAAACCTTAATAAATAAAAAATTTTCTCAAGAAAATGTTTAACAACACAGTTTGTTAATAATAAAATTTTAGGTCAACAAACTTTTTACTTGATTCAATGAAAAATCGTATAAAATTTACACTTTGCAAAATAGCACTCAACAAAACATATTTAATAATGAAATAATTAAATATTTCTTCATATCAAATAAAAAAAAAGGCAGTATATTCTTGTCCATTTTTTTAATAGCTCATAATTCTCATTCGCTTTACAGTTATACTTGTATAATATATTTAGTTTTGCCAAAGTCTTTGGAAAAAGGTTTCCTGATGGTATGGCCTAAGTAACCAGCGAAATGCGCATAGGAATTATTATTCCCCCATAATAAATAAAGATTCAAGAAACATTTTGGTTTGTTTATTCAACATTTTTAACAATTTATTTTAACAAATCACGTAAACATTTTGTTTAAAAAAAAAATCAATAACTACATACCTACAAACTTTTAAATCAATACCGCAAACATCGTCATTGCAGAAACTTCAAAAATTTTTTTGGTCAAATATGCGATTTTCCTATTCAAATATCAAAATGAAAGGGCTCACTGACAAAATAAATCAGATTGAATCTAAACTACAAATCGGTAAAATCTGCCTTGAGTTTTATTTATTCAAAATCTCCTTTTGGCCTCATTAAGTTGAGATCGGCAAGAGTAATAGCGTGGCCAGTGGCAAACTCTGCCGGCTACATACAAACTTAAGCAATAACTTTACTACATATAAGTTTACAAGACTTTGAAATATTAAATTATTGACCGACAATCGGAAAGCTTTATGGTTTTATTTCATGATTCGTAACAGTTTTAGTCGAATTAGAATTATTCGAGTTGGAAATTTTAATTGGACCCATGGTTAATTATGGACCACAATCATCACAGTAGTAGAGTGTTTTTTAGTATAAAAAACAGAACTTGAATTTCGGAAATAGAATTCCACAATTTATATTCAGGTGTAGATATTTGCAAATTTTACAAAAACAAAAAAAAATACGAAAAAAAACAAAAAGACAGAAAAATAATTTTACACAAACAAAACATATACACAATACACACACAAGCTGTTCGTGCTGCGGTCGTTGTTAAAATTGTTTGTTTGTTCATTTCTTTATCAATGTAAAAAAGAAACATTCTAGAACATTAAACTATAATGTTTGTCTAAAGTATCACTATAAATGTTCTGTTTTTTTAACGAAGAACGGAACATTTTATACGGTTCGGCCTTTTATTGAAAATAGTTACGAACGGTATAAAGGGTTGTGTTCGTCTACACAAACACTATAAAAATAGATATCATTCCAGCGTGTGTGAGTCGAACGGTAAATAATGTTCTTTTTATTTTCAAACACTGGTTTTTTACCACCCAAAAGGGCGCTAGATACAACAGAAATGAACGAACATTAATGATCTGAACCGAACACAATGAAGTTTGTTGTTCTTTCAATAAAACCGAACGGAATTAAATGTTCTAATCTTTTTGTTGAGTTGGATAAGAACAGTATTATTTTTGTGTTCGAAAGATGACAAACAGGGAAACGTTATTTTTTATTGATTTACTACACAGACACTATTAATGTTTGTGTTTTCCACAAATCTACCGAACCGAACACTAAAGATATTTAGTGTTTAATTTCGAACACTGATTTAAAATAAACTTTGTCCCCCAATAATCATTACTAAGTCCGTAGAATTTTTAGCCAAACTGTTCTGTTATGGAACTCCTCATATACTCATACTTTAAAATCAAAATTTATAGCAAAAAGTAAGCAGGAAATCCTAGTAAAATAATTTCGCAAACATCATTAAAAAAATAAACTTTGCTCTTCATTAATCATTAATATGTTCGTTGAATTTTTAACCATAATCTTTTAAAACCTTCTTTATGTGGTTTTCAGCAACACAAACCAAAATGCAAACGAACTCACACTTTTTATAAGGCAAAATTATAAAAAAAAAAATCTGTTGGAATTAAAGTTTTATGGTCATTTAAGTATATGTATGTACTAAATAAAGCCAGAATTATTTGTGCAAGTAGTAAAAACTAGCAAAATAGTTTGACAAAAAAAAAATATATCCCCTTTTTTTTGAGCTTCACAAAATACACAAACCAGCTGAAATGTGTTTAAAAAAAATATAAAATGCAAATTTAAATGGGAACATCCGTTTACTATTAGTCTTTGTCACGAATGGCAAAATTCCAACCCTTATGGTTAAGAATAGGGTTCCTATTCGGGCAAAAAATGTTCAGGAATTCGCGGGAGGAATATATTTGAAATTTCCGGGAAATTAAAGATAGTAAATTATAGGAATAAGCGGCACAAACTGCCAGTGTATTATCTAAAAGGAGAACTTTCTAAACAAAAGTTTGAACTGTAGTTAATGAAAGAAATCTTATTACAGGTTTAAAGGCTGAATAAGAAACATATACAGAGGAAACTCTCATCTCTTTAAGCCGAAGAGACCATCAAAATGTGACCGTAATAGCCCTTTATAGCCTTCTTCTTTAAATTTCCTCATTACTAAATTACTAAGGGCACGCTGACGGGAGCAGGCAACAGTGTCCATAAAGGGGTGGCCGCTTAAGGAAAGTGTTCTTTAAGGGAGTTTTTATGGGAAAACAAGAAATTTGCTAAATATTGCAAACTATCTCCCAGATTTTAACTTTCTACACACAGAAAAAATCAATGTCAAATCGGTGAAAACAAAGTTGATTTTACCGTTTTCGGTAGTGATTTTGCTTCATTGTTACTTCATGTGCATTTAACCTGATTTTACAATAACTTGCGAACAACATTTTTTCTTTTAAAAATAACTATAATTCATGTTAATTTAAGATTGCAGTAAAGTTAGAGCAAAATGTCATTTATATTGAAATAACAATCCGAATTACGTTGAATGAAAGTTATTTCAAGTTGAAACAACGTGAATTTCATGTAGAATCGAATTGGTTTGAGTGCGTTATAACAGTGTGAAGAAGCTTGAGAGACAACAAATGCATTTATTTAAGAATAATTCAAAACACATACCCCTGTAACACATGTTTCACTTATTTTGTATTCTCTTTTGTAAGCAGAAGCATCAGCAGAATGGCTCGATATGATTTTCCTCATCATTCTTCTTTGAAAACTAAATAATTTTAATTAAAAGAATACGGGAATTTGCTTCTTTTTATAACATATTTTAAACATATAAATAAGAAACTTTACATACTTAAGTATGTATGCATGTTAATTTAACAAGATAAACTTTTGATTTTAATATAAAACAGGTTTTTATGGATTCAATATTGAACAGTGTTATTTCAACAGTGAATAATATTAAATAACCGTGATTTAAGGTTATTTTAATATTTTTCATTTAAATTTAATATGAAATAATGATAAATTTAAAAAAGGGCATACTTTTGCAGAAATTTAATACGATTCTTAATCAAGATTTCGCCATTTTAATTTAACATTGGTATTTTTTTCCTGTGTGCACTCATATGTTACTCTATCTTTATAAATTATTTATCCGGGTTGGTGTCTTTTATAACTTTTATGACATACTGATGGTTTAACATCTTTTTTTATTTATTTACCACATACGCATCGTTTGAAAACGTGTAACATATTTAGAGTCAACCATAATGTGGTTGTGGCTTTTTTATGGAGGACTTATTTAACCATTGTATGGTTGTCGGTGACAATAGTATGGTTATATTAAAATTAAAATGTTTAAAATGTTCTTTAAAAATAGTTTTGTTGGAGGTGACCATATTAAAACATGTTTTTTCTCTGCGTGTGTTAAAATATTTGAAAATCTGCACGATTTTTCCCAAGCTACTATTTTGGAGAAGAAAGTAGCTAGAGATTTTTGCCTACTTCTGGCTACACTGAGTAGACGATTTAAGGCCGAAATTGCGATTAAATAACCCGAAATGCTGTTTGAATACTGTTAAATGCAGCCAGATTGCGATGCTAAATTTGGTCCACTACGACATCCCGAAGTGAAAGAAATCGTTTGTAAGGCCCGGCCAACCAACAAAATTAAATTCAAAGCAAAATACAATCCAAGGCGCCAAGGATATGCTCCGTATTTGTTGGGATCAAATAGGTCATGTATATTATAAGATACTAATTTCAGGCCAGACGATCATCGGCGACTTGGATTGAACTTGAAGCGAGCATTGGCCGATTGACAACCGAGTTATTCGAACAGCCATACAGCCGTAGTAGTCCATTATGACAACGCCAGACCTTTTTAAACGTCTGACTACGATTTGTATCGATCTATGCTGAAATACGCTTTATTTTAGAACAGGGTATCTGAAATTAACTTGTTTCGTTCTTGACCTAAAAACAGTAAGCAGTTCCTATGAAGAGGAGCCCATATGTTGCCTGAAAGATGTGAAAAGGTCGGTAGCAATGATGGATAATACTTTAAATAAATGAATGTTTCCAAATTTATTACATATAAGTATGTATTTAAAATGTTTCTTATTAGCAGCGCAGTTGATTTAACGATGTCCGTCTGTCCGTGTATATGTTGAAATGTGGTTTCCGAAGAGCCCAGATACGCTGGTCACTAGGTTGTTATATTTTTAGTTCACATATAGTCTGGAAAAGATTGACATTTAATTTAAGCCAGATCTCTAATTTTAACCCATAAACTTTAACTTTAGGATACATAAGCGATAATTTTATGTTACAAACGTTTATTAATTTATTTTTTCATACAAAATTTGTTTTGCAAGCCTTTATTAAATTTAAAATCTTTTTATGAATACAGGCATTCGTTATAACATCTTCTTATAGAAGTTAGAACTTATTTTTTTTAAATTCTAAACAATATAATTCAATTAGTTGAAACCGATCAAGCATATTTAATTGCTGAAAACAACAATAAATTCTCAAAAATCTTTCACCAACAACTCTTTACAAACAAATGGCCCAGAGTTCGAGGGAACACACAAACTTTTAAGTGTTGCCGGGAAAGGTAAAATACCGGAAAAATAGGAACTCTATTTGGAAAATTCTATACATGCAAATATGAGGTGTTTGTTTGTAAGTGATAAACTCGAAAACTACTGCACAGATTTTCATAAAACCTTATAAATATCTTCTGTGGGCAGCGAGGATCCATTTATATATAGTGCAATTTATATATAGTGCGGCCATATAAAGTCCGATCTCAAGATATCGCAAATCGCTGCTAACGTCAAGAATATCGCTTCATTCTCTGGTACTTGTTTAATCATAGATATGCATTACATTCTACGACGTGAGTGGCGAATTTTTTTTTAATTTTTATTGGAAATTACCTGGTTTCGTGTAGAATTTCATTTCCCAGTCCATATTTATTCAAATTTAGTACATATTTCAAAAATAATATTAATGACGAAAATATTAAATCAAAAATCCACGATAACGTCAAAATACACTGTGCAACAAAAAAAACCCAGCCTCAATCCTTGCAACGCGTAATGGAACTAGACTATTTCTGCATCAAATTTTACTAGGGGTCTTCTAAGACCAAAAGTTCGTGCAATGTATGTAAAACGGGTTTTCGAAAAATTTCAAAATTTCAAGCCCCGAAATTTCGAAAATCCATTTTACATACGTTGCACGAACTTTTGTTCTTAGAAGACCCCTAGTAAAATTTGCGAACTTTGCTTTAAATACGAGGGTTTCAAGATTTCGAAAAAAGATCCTTCTGGTTAATGGAAAAAATATTTTAAACAAAATTTAAAATATTTTATCCAAAACTGTTACAAGCTACTTGCTTGGCACATGGGTTATACTGCTTTGCAGAGGAAATTAGAAGCCAATTCGATAATATTGCAATTTTTAATCCCTTGATCCCTTGATGCCACTTCCACCACAGCCAGTAGGAACAAGATAGGGGCCTGGCTAGATGCTGCAGAATTATATTCAAAAAACTTCGAGTATTTTAAGAAACGAGTGTAAACAATTTGAATAACATTTAAACTAATAGAGGTCCCACAATAAATATTTTTCAATATAATAAGGATACAATAGGCTAATTTAGCTTAAAAAAATTAGGAATAAGTTAGAAAACTTTGGGTTTAAATTTGTCATTTCCGGTTTTAGAAATGAAAAAAGGATTTCTTTAAATAAATTTTTTTTTATTTAAAGATCAATAAATTTAATTAGTTTTTAAAAACATTTAAAAATTTTTTTTTTTAAACGGCAATACTTTACCACCTTGCAACTCGACAAATAAGCATCACAGAAAAAAAACTTCGCTCACTTATTCATATTTACTAGAACTATTGGTATGCCAAATATAAGAATTGCAACCAAAGTTTTTTATTGGTTTGTCCGCTTCACAAATACTGCCCCAAATATGATTTTGTTGAAAATTGAAAATTTGAAATTATGCGGTTTTTCAGAATTTTGGAACGAATTATTAGTTTTTATATGCTTTTTTTTTTTTTTTTTCTTTTCATTATTTATTTATTGAATCTTCATATAGTAAATATGAACTCACAATAATTAATCAAATCTTAACCTAATACTTTATTTTATGTCCTGCCAGTGCCAGACAAAAAAATTTTTTCATCACGGGTTCTGTTCACTTATATATGTAGGTGTTTATCGCTCATCTAATTGGACAAGTGCTGCAGTGTCTCTTCTTCTTAAGCGAGTGTGGCCGCTATCATTTAAAATATTTCGAGCTAGTGGGTTCGGATGCAATTCGAGCCTTTTTAAGTATTTTACTGCATATTTCGTTATCACAGTTTTAACTAATGGAACATTGAGATCCTTGTGGATATTTGAATTTTTAACATACCAAGGGGCAGCTGTGATTATTCGAAGAAGTTTATTTTGGCGCCTTTGAATTTTATCGATATTAGAAGCCGAGGCAGTGCCCCATAACTGAATACCATAGCACCAGATAGGCTTTAAGATAGAGTTGTAAAGTAGGAGTTTGCAGTCGAGACTAAGAACAGAGTTTCTTCCAATAAGCCAATGAATTTGTATGGCTTTTAGTTTCATTTGAGTTAATTTTGCCTCTATATGGCTTTTCCACGTCAAACGGCGATCTAAATGTATACCGAGATATTTTACATGCGAATTTTGAGGTATTATTTGATTATTGATTGTAATAGGGGGGCAAGATTCCCGGCGCAAGGTGAATGTTATATGTACGCATTTGTGCTCATTTACCATTATCCTCCACTGTTTTAGCCATATTTCTAGTTGAAATATATGATCCTGTAAATAACGAGATGCTTCATAACTGTTTTCGTGGACGCTTAGAAAAGCTGTATCGTCTGCAAATGTTGAAGTTTGTGTGTAGTTGCTCGTTGGCATGTCCGAAGTATAAATTAAGTATAATAGAGGCCCCAGAATGCTGCCCTGTGGGACTCCAGCGCCAATTGGCTGAGGTGAACTAAAGAATTTTCCTTCTTTAATAATAAATTGACGACCGACTAAGTAGCTTTCTAGCAGCTTGTGTGTGTTTGCTGGAAAATTTTGCTTCAATTTATGTAATAAGCCTTCATGCCAGACTTTATCAAAAGCTTGAGAAACATCGATGAAGAGAGCGGAACAATATTTTCTTTCTTCAAAGGCTTTTCTTATGGCGTTTACTATACGATGGGTTTGTTCAATTGTGCTGTGTTCTCTTCTAAAGCCGAATTGGTGGTTAGGTATACATCTATTTTCACTTAAAATTGGAGTTAATTTTGACACTAACAGCCTCTCAAACAGCTTTGATATATTAGAAAGTAAGCTTATAGGCCTATATGACTCAACTTTTGTGTGATCCTTTCCTGGTTTAGGTATCATGGTGACTAAGGAAACCTTCCATTTTTGAGGATAGTATTGAAGACGTAAGATAGCATTGAAAATTAGAAGAATAATTTTCTTTGCTGTGCTGGGTAACTCCAAAAGCATTTTGTTGCTGATCTTATCAAAACCAGGGGCTTTTTTGGGGTTTAATTCACAAACAGCCTTTTCGATTTCTCTTATCTCAAATCTTAGGGGAACAGCCGCTCTAGCAGGAACAGGTGGTAACTCGACCGCAGTATCGTGAGATATATTTGGGGTAAATACGTTTTTTAAGTGATTAACAAACAGATTTCCCTTTTCGCTATCATTTCTTGCCCAACTTCCGTTCAAGTTTCTTAATGGTGGCTTAGAGGCGACTGGCCTTTTTAGATTTTTAGCTGCACGTCATAATGAGTAGTCTGATTGCGGAGTTGCATCAAGTTCCTTAAGATATTTTTGCAGAGAAGCTGTTTTTTGAGTCTGTAGTAACTTTCTTAGCCTTTTTGTACAATCTTTTAATAAACTCTTTAGTTGAGGGGATCTGTGCAATTGCCACTCTCTTCGAACTCTTCTTTTTTCAGAAAGGAGACGCTCAACATCTGTGGAATAAATTTTAATATTTTTAGTTTTTTTTTGGGGTAATACTGGAATGTTGCACAGCTAGCTTCAGAAAACTGTCAAAATTAAGAATAGCGCGATCTACATATTCCGGTGTACTTAGCAGAATATTTTCTGTGCAATGGGTGCTGAGATATTTTTTATATTTTAGCCAATTGATTTGTGTAGCTGGCGTCGCTAAGTAACCAGTTGGAGATACAATTCTATTGGGGTTCATTAAAGTAACAATTGTTGGTGTGTGGTCAGAAGATAATTCTAAGGAAGCTTCAACATAAATCGTTTCTAAGGGAATGTTTTTAACAACGCCAAAATCGATGACATCTGGTATTTTTTGCTGATCAGTAGGCCAATATGTTGGTTGTCCACTCGCTATCACATTCAAATCCATTTTAGAAATAGTATTAAATAGTACACGACCCTTTGGTGTTATAAGTCGGGACCCCCAGAAGGTATGTTTAGCGTTATAATCGCCAGCGGCCAGGAAACAAGGTCCTAATGATTTAAAATAATTATTATATTGGCCTTCTGATATTGAATATCTAGGTGGGGAGTATAACGATGAGATTACTACGTTTCTATTTAATTCTTCAACGCAAATGTTTGTTGCTTGGAGGTAATCTTCACGATGATCACACATTAGGTAGTGTTTGACCCTGGTTTTTATCAAAATGGCAGAACCTCCACAAGCTCTATCTCGAGGGTCCTTGGTATCATATAGTATATAACCATTAATTTTAAACGTATTTCTTGAGGTCAAATGAGTTTCAGAAACCATCATGACATCAATTTGTTTACTTTTAAGAAAATATTCTAATTCATTTTTATTTTGGCGGATGCCGTTTGCATTCCAAAAACAAATTTGTAAACAGTTCATGGTTTATTAAGTACAGCTTGCAATAACATCGATTGCATTCTAAGAATCTCCTGCATCATATTACCCATTGTGTTTGTAAAATTATTTACTGTTTGCACTAATGTTTCCATGGTTTTTTCTAAGCGACTTAAATTAGAAACTGGAGTTTCGTCATTACTTGGCGAGGCCCCTTGCATTTGCACATGGTTTGATTTTAGGACGTTAGCGTAAGAGGTCCTGTTATTACCAGGCTGGGGGGCTTGAATTGCATTTGTGTTTACTTGGTTTGCAACCTGCATTTGAGGGGTATTTGTTTTCGGTCCAACCGTTTGCTTAACGATATTATATACAGGGCATCCTCTATAATTGGCGGTGTGATTGCCGCCACAGTTGCTACACTTTTTTACGTTGGGGTCGGTTTTAGACTTATCGCAAGAAACTGTACCGTGTAGTTCTCCACATACCACGCAAACAGGGGGTAAGTAGCAGTATGCCTTGGTATGGCCAAATTCTTGGCAGTTTAAGCACTGAACAGGTCCATTTTTTTTGTGCGGCTCCTCAATTGCGATTTTTCTGTATAGAATATATTTTAAACTATAAATGGGATGCGTTTCGTTTTTTTTTAACTTAATGTCGCCGGGCTCTAATTCTACACGAAAAAGTGGTTGAGGATTTTTTTCCCTATTTCTAATATTTACCACATGTTTTATCTTGAAACCTTTTTCTTCCAAGAATGTTTTAATTTCCTCTGGGTCTACGCATGAATCAATTCCTTTAATCACCACCTGCAGACCTTTACTGCTCTTGAGTTGGTATGTATAAAAACTTTTTTTAAGTGCCTCAAATTTGTTCACTATTTTGCGAAAATCATTTTCATTATTTACTTGAATTTTCGTTTCATTAATACTACCTCGCTTTATTGCGGCTACATAAAAAGAGTTTTCACCAATCAACGAAATTAAACTCTTTATTAGATCATTTGAGTTATGCTCCCTAAGATATATCGGGGGAGGCTTGGACGATTTTATTACGTTTGGTGCTTATGCGAATTCAATTTATGCTATTTTTTTTTTTTTTTTTTTTTGGAACGCATCTATCGCATAAAACGAGACCTGAGTTTTGGTTTTTTAAATTTAATTTTTAAATTTCATTACAAAGGGGTAGCGAAGCACACCGGGTGTATCTAGAACTTGTTTTAAAACAACAGTTACTAATATGAACACTTCTTCTATTTAGCAGTTTTGAGACGACATCAATGTCGTCGTCGTATTCCAACGTTTATCTATGATTTTGCATGCAATTTAGAATTTTTTTCAACACTTATTTTTAAATCAGCCATTATTGTCCAAGTAAGATTGTACGATTTTATAGAAAAGAATGTTTCACGAATAAAAATTCTAGTACATTTATTCCGGCTGGATGATCATTATGCGCCAGTCGCATTGTAATTGCCCCTATAGTAGATACAGTTTTTTTTTACACTACTTTTATTTTTTTGTTTTAATGGCATTTTTCTCCCCATGTTATGTGTCCGGCAATCTAAGTGGTCGCATTCATACATATTGCGATTCCTGGTTACATTATCGTTATAAAAGTGGATGTATGGTGAAATGACCATACACCAATCTACATACAATAGAAGAGAATTTGTCGCATATCATTGTTTTGTAATTAGTCGACTATTGGAATAAAATCTTTGTAATACCCTACAGAACGAGTAATGCACTTCGGTAAGCTTTTTGAATCTGATTTGGAGAGAATATTTGGCACTACAGCAACACAACACGACTAGTTAAAAAACGATTTTCTTGTTGTGTGTAGAAACAACAACAACAACAGAACAAAACGAATACACATTATCTGCATGTTAACAAATTAAAATCGAGAATTCTTGCTTCTCATTTGGTTTATATTTTAAATTATTTATTTGTACATTAAGTATCGGGAACATCGGGAATGATGCTGGTGTCTTATAACTGAAATTCTTTTACCCTTTAACGGACCCAGTGATCGGGATAGGATAAATAAAATCTGGTTTTGATTTAGGGTTGCTATTGATATTGGTGGTAAAAATTTTCCCTCCGCCAGCAGCGGGATCATTCACAAAAATTCTTAACTTCTAAAAATAAATTTAGCATGTATTCGGAAGGCTGTGCTGAGTAGAATACTCAAGAGAATCGGTACTTAGACAACATATACACCAAGGCGAATTGACTTTCAGGTGGCGTTGAAAACACAGCTGTGCTACTTTTTTTTCTTAATTAGAGAGAGGAACGTCAAAAGTTACTTGTGTTTTTGACATATCGGCCAACGAAAGCAACAGAAAAATACATTGTTGTGTTTTTGGTGTTGTTACTTGTTGTAGTATCGGCACTACCGTTTACATGAATTCGCCTTGATATACACACTTAAGATAAGTTGACAAGAACAAGTATAGTAAAAAAAGCGCTACAATTATGTTGTTGTAAAATCTGTAATATAACCAACAAAAAACCTTATGGTTAGAGGGAATATTCTTCCCATAAGGTTAAGGTGTAAAATGGGTAAGTAAATCAATCATAATAAAATTCTCCATCTCACTTCACTTCTTGTTTATTTCAAGTACGAACTCGGAATTGAATCAATTTTATAAAACTTGAATCAAGCGCATTTTGAATTTTATACTTATTTTAAGAAATTTCGGGATTGGTTTTCGAAGGTAATCGCATTAAGGATTGTTTGAAAATTTAAACAAAAAGCATACAAGTACGTATTTAAACACAATATCAAAAACTGCCCATATGCAAATCTGTAGCATTTTTACAAAACATCTTAAGTCGAGATAAGATAGCATAAAAGTTAAAAAAAAACTCGGTGAAAAAATCATTTTTATCAAATAATAAAATAAACCGAAATTAAAGAAAAATTTCGTTTATAATACAAAATTTTAAAAACGAAATCAAAAATATTTTTAACTTTTTAAATTTGACTTAAGATGTTTTGTCAAAATGCCTCAGAAATAGGCATACATATTTTTGTCTAATTTGTTTTATTTTTGTTTGTTTGTGAACTGCAGCTGCAGTTCTAATTGCCATTTAAATCTAATTTGTCTTTTGTTTTTTGAAGGCTTTAACTTCTGTTTAAGTAGTTTCAGGCAGAGTAGTTCGTATTTACAAATCGCAGTTAAAGAGTGTATAAAATTAAGTTTTTTCTTTTTAGTTTTAATTCCAACAAAAACAGGAAAACTTCATTTACACAGTGGATGACTTACGGACAGAAGAAAATAGTAGCTGTGTTAAGGCATGACATAAATAAGTCTTTTTATTAAAGGGGGAATAAAGTAAAATCAAACACAATAAAATAACATTTAAGTTTAAAATGTGCCCGTGTCTGGTCAAAGTCATTTCTTCACTTAATCAAGGAGACAAAATGATTCAAGTACTTTCTGGTCTTTGTATTTATAGCTTTGTAATGAGTTTAGTTTCCGGAAATAATATTCAAAATAAATTGTTTTATAAGTTAATTAAATTGTTTAAAGGATAACGAAATTTAATCGAATACATATTTGCAACGAAAGACAAGAAGCTACAATTTTCAAATGAGGGGAAACTAGAAAATGTAAAATAAGTTGTATAACTGTATTTCGTAAACATTTGCCACCACAGAATAAATAACCTGAATGATTTCGTGAAAACCTGTCATGATGTTCTAAGTGCATCAAACTCTTAGCGCCGGGAAAATCAATCACGTCTATCGGGAATAAATCGAAAACATTTTTTTTATTCGAAATTTGGCTTTTTCTCATAAATTTTTAGAGAAAAAGGAACAAAATTCGATGGAATTTTTATTCACGATGCGGGTGAATATGGCTATCAATAGCCAGCCCAGCCTGTAAACACCAACATACAGATGGTACTTCTCTTTGAAGCAAGTGCTTCCCTCTGCTTAGGTGCTGAAGCTATACTGTTGTATAGCATATAGAGATATCCGTCCGCATGCCAAACTTCCCCGGACATCGTTAATGATTTCAGAAATGTAAAAAAAAATACACAAAATTTCTTTTAGGCTTAAAGATATTATTTATTACATATCCTGCAATTTTAAGGCTTTGAGAAACACGTGGGAAAGATTAATCCTATGTTAATCCCTTTAGCGAGTTGCGCCAAGTTGAAGGTGCTCCTCGTTACTTTATTAATGAGAACTGAATACCCTCTGCTAAGGTGCTCGACCTACAGAAACATCTTCTGTTGAATAACAAATAGAGATATTCTTCCGCAGGTCTAACTTGCCTCAAAATTATAGATGGAATCAGCCAATCACCTGATACCTTTAAGGTCTTCCCTGCCGCGTTTAAAATATAAACCACATTGACCGTGTGATTTCCGAAGGGTACAAAAATAATATACAAAATCCACTGGGGCTACACACATAGAAAACAGCATCTTTATATTAATGATGCGCTTATATCAGAATTGTGACATCAATGTTATTAAAAATGGCATCCATGAAGTAAAAAGTGACATCATTCCAATTGCGTACGTCATTATAAAATGTTGTCATATTCTATGCGTCATCTATGCTATGACTACAGTGAAATCAATTCTATGCCACATGTTGTGTGTAATACATAATTTTCATGCTTGAAAAGTAAAATCAGAAGCAAAAATTCCCATTCTCTATTTGCTTAAATTATTTTCTTAAATACAGCAAATTTTCAGTCTGCTGCTGGTCTTATAATTGAGAGCTCTTCTCTAAACAAAGGCCGGAATACAACAAAACTGAAACAAGCATCTGTAAGTAAATAATAATAATATTATCACACTTTGACTTAAGTCAATCCCAATGACCCAATTTAATGAAAGTTTGGCATTAAATTCACGATCGTACTGATGATATTTTTTTTTCTGCGATGCCGATATGTCATCCTATTGACAATTTGGCCAAGCGATGTTAAGGCCGACATAGCAATCATGAAAAGTGTCATGGGGTCAAAAACGAAGACAGTTGTCATAGTACTGATGCCCACTTCTAATATTTTCATTTCTATTCCCATGCCTTGCTTCCATACGATGTTTCTATTAACTGCCGTAAAAGCAGCCCGGTTTTATAAACAACGTGAATACACAGATAAAATGATTGCAAAAAATTATTCAATTAAATAATTAATTGGTGTACATTAATTATTCAATTAATTTTTTGTTTGCTGCAATTAATATTTTTAATCAAAACCCATAAAATTAAATGTTTGTGTATATGTGGTGTATTTTTTTGTTTATGCAATTAATTTTTTAATTGACTAAATTTGTTTCCCATGACTCGAAAATACAAATCCGTTAATTGATATGATCAATTCCTTTACAGGGGCAAAATTAGAAAAATATTTAATTATCTGAGCAAATTGTTTAATTAAAGTCGAGTTTCTATTTTTTCTTTGTAGGATTTGTAGGCAAAAGTGGCCTCAGGCATATCAATATAAATATTTACAACAATTGTAAAGACAAAGCCGAACCTCTAATTTTTTTATCTTAAAAGTCTCCTTAAAGGACACCAATGATCAAAGTCTCCTAGAATTACTTAGGCGACTAAAAGGCCCATTAAAATTATTTAACTCTTTAAAATTTTCAAATGTGATACAATTTATTAAAAAATTTGTGAATTTTTAGAAATAAATATACGTGACCTTCCCCGAGAAAGGGGACCTTGAAACAGGTGTGATTGCAGAAGTAAACATATGTATCATAACTAAAATTGGGTCACCGATAGACTTGTTGATAGTGACCTACTCAGAAGGTCGCGGCTCCGATTCCTGTCAGATATATACTGGTTCGATTTCCTCCAAATAATTAGGTGTGTTTTACTACCGAAGGCTGAAAGCCTACGTTACTTATGCTCGGGAATTTAAAATAGAATAATTTCAGTGATTGCATTTGTAATATAAAATAAATAAATAAAAATTTTTAATAAAATTCTTGGTTGGAACTCAAGCCAAATAAAGACCTGTAAAACGAACGATTGTATTCCACTTTTCTGCAAAAAAAAAAATAAATGCCGAAAAGGAAACTAGAAAATAAAAACAGAAATACTGGCACAATAAACTCTTCAACACCAATATCAAGTAATTTGCATCACGTAGTCTAGAACGGTAAGAAAAACATAATACAGGGTGGCCTAAATAACACCTACTAACGTCAAACAGTTGTGGTTTTTTTCGTTTTGTGAGATATGTAATTGTTACATCCTTCTAGGAAATTAATAACGAATGCACACACAAACAAAACAACACGTTAGAATTATGGTTTTTCACAAAAAGCCACACAAATTGATTTTTTAAACATTCCGTGAATAAAATTTCTCTCGAACTTAATTTCGTTTTCTCTAAAAATTTATGAGGAAAAGCAAAATTTCGAGGGAAAACTGTTTACTTTTTATTCACTATACACGTGAATGTTTTGAAGTCGGATGATGCGCTTTTAAAAGGTTATATCGACAAAAAATATTGTAGATTTTGGGGCCCAGAAAATCCATTGGCAATACACCAGCCCCACTTAAAGAAAATAGTATGCATATGTTTTTTTTTTGAAACAAAGGCGAATTAAAAAAAAAACAGATCACACAGAAAAAAAATTGATTTCAATAAAAAAATTTGTCATGATGAAAACATTAATTAAATTTGCTTCAGTAAACAAATTAATTGTACCAATTAAATATTTTTGATATTAACAGCATTTTCTGCAGTAATTTTGTTGATATAAGTAAAACTGATTTCATTTTTTATTAATGGTTAATTAAATTAAATTGGCGAGAATTTCTTTCTGTGTATCCTTGGCCACATCGTACTCCAGATTTAACTCTGCCAGACTTCTTTCAATTAAGAAATTTGTAATAATAATTAAAAATTTTATTAAAGATGTGGCATTTAACAAATTTTTAGCAGAAATGTTGATGATATAGATAAGTACACAGAAAAAAGTTTGCCAAAAATTATTCAATTAAATAATTAATTGGTGTGCATTAATATTTTCAATTAATTTTTTGTTTGCTGTAATTAATTTTTTTAATCAAAACACATGAATTTAAAAGTTTGTCTTTATGTTGTGCATTTTGTTTATGCAGACAATTTTTTAATTGACTTAATTTGTGTGGCATGACTCGAAAATACAAATACCTTAATTAATATGATCAATTTTTTTGCAGGGCAAAATTGGTATAAAATTTTAATTGTGTGAACAAATTGTTTAATTAAAGTTTATATTTAA
Source organism: Pollenia labialis (assembly GCA_949318255.1). Taxonomy (NCBI): domain Eukaryota; kingdom Metazoa; phylum Arthropoda; class Insecta; order Diptera; family Polleniidae; genus Pollenia; species Pollenia labialis. The sequence continues at coordinate 74,369,674 of OX439140.1, forward strand.
CTAATTTTATTTTTGAATAATGCTTTAATTGAACAAAAAAAAATAAGCTACAATTCTTTCGTGTGGGAATATTTTGAAGACAAAGTATATGTTACACTAAGAGAAAAATCTTCGTAAATGTAAAGATTTTTTTTAATCCTTCAATGAATTTTACCTTTTCTCTGAAGCCAACGTATCTCATCACTGCCGCTACGAAAATCGTTTCATTAAGTTCCAAACTGGAAAAATAATATTTTCCTTGTCAACGTAAAACTTTAACTTCGGGCTACGTAACTTTGTAGTATGCTCTAATTTCAAAGAATATTAAAATTTTTAAAACACGGATTTATACCTCAAATCATACATCAAAGTTTTACGTAGCCCGAATGTATCGTGTTTCGTATCACAAATAATACAACGAAATCTAAGAAAATTCCAGTTTTGGAAGTTTCGTGTGTAAACGTTTAATTCACTTAATACAATTTTTAATTAAAACCAATATTATTTATGAACCCAAAAATTAGCGAGAATTCTTTCGTGTGGGACTATTTAAAAGACAAAGTGTATGTTACACTAAGAGAAAAATCTTCGTAAATGTAAAGATTTTTTACATTCCTGCAATAAATGTTCCCTTTTCTCTGAAGCCAACGTTGCGCATCATTCCCTCTACGAAAATCGTTTCATTTAGTTCCAATTCGTCAAAAACTCAATGATATTATGCCATGTATATTTAAAAACATTGTTTACATAATTAATTTTCCAGCCCGCGACAACCTGATGGATTCTTTCCGCTTAACTGGTTTGTATTACTACGTAAATTTTTTGTTTTTAGATTAACAATAAAAGGAAAAAGAATGTGAGAATTTGATGCACTTTGTATCTCTCTTGTTGTTTTTAAACCGTAAATGATAAATTACGTTATATAGATGACGAGATCATTGTACTAAAGCGCACATATTTTTATTAATACAAACTTAGTCCCGTTAGATTATGCTAATAAAAATTTTTAGTAATGAACATTTTCATTGCATTCATGAATAAGGACCACTGAAATGTTTTCCTTCCACCAACGTTTTTATTTCAGTGTAATAAAGCAGAAACTACTAGACAGCAGAATTAGAATATCGAAGACAAATTACGGTACCTGTAACCCGAAATAGAAACATAACGTGTTGCAATGCAAAACACGCTAAAAAGAGTTTATGCCTGTCTGCATCGAACAAAATTGTTAACATTTGTCTGATATCATATTTCATACAAATTCCATAAAATGTATTTAATATATTAAGAAACCTAAATCATACCAAAAGATTCTTACAAGAATTATACGTCCTTAACATTGGTAGGAATTTTTTGGGCCACCCTGTATACACAAACTTTAATATAAAACAAATTGGAAAAAGAAAAAAACCTTGACGTCAAATCTTTAATTTCCTCATTATTATTTAGTCCGTAATTCATAATCGATTTCCATAATTTGTTTTGTCTTTCCTCGCCGGCTTTGAGTGGTGTAATCGGTGCAAAAAGAAAATCATTATTTATAACTTTAACGGTTTGTTAATTACATTTTTTTTGTTGTTTGTTATTCACATTTGTGCAGTTCCCAATAGTGCTGGCAAAGTAGCAAAACTACTTTGGATCCCAAGTATTTAAGATTCAAATAAAACTAACTGTCTATAGGCATTTTGTCGGTCTGTCCGGTTGTCTTTTTGCAAGTGGTTTTGTATGTGTAAGTACCCATTTAGACGCTTTTTTGCTTTTTGCGTTTTTTTCTGCAAATACCAATGAGTGTAGTGAGTGTTTGATGGTTGGTACCATTGATGTTGCCATCAATCTAAACGGCGTCAGATGTTGAAACGATTTCTTATAAGATTTTTTTTTTGCCTTTTTCTTTGGTTTTAGGCTTTTTTGTTTTTGCTTCCGATCGAAACCGTTGGAACATGTTTTAACAATATTATTTTAATTGTCTACAATGTTGCAAAGAGGATGATTTTTTTGTTTTGCTTTAAAATTCTTTGTAAATATTTATTAATGATCTCCAAAAGAAATTACAGGAAATTTCACACAGTTGAATTGTTACGTTATATTTGATTGAACAAATTCTGAAAATTTAATCCGTAGAGAAACGATCTTATTAAATAAATGAGGACATTTTTAAATTAAAACACGATTTCAAAAAAAAATCTCTAAAAAAAAACAAACGAGATGCAAAAGCTTTAATCAAAGAGCCGATATCGCTTGCTTAAAAATATATCCTTTTCATTTAACAAATTCTGTGTACTTTAAAACCAGACCACTCCTCTCTATTGAGGAGTCCTTAGATAATATTTTTTTATTTTTTTTGTAAGGCCAGCACTCAAGGCATGACATGACCCCTACTAATGCATTGCATTGTTGGAGCTAGAAAAATAGTTTATGGGAAGGAGGCTAGAGGGAGTAGTGTTAGTGAACATTCGCCTTGAACTTATTTATGTTGAACGTGAAAGTAAAGACTTCAGCAGGAAGGTTATTTCACATACGAACAGTCCGGCAAAAAAACCCTGTAATTTGTTGCACAATTCATCGGCAAATCCACCACAAAAGGATGGGCTCTTGGATATAAACGTGTATTACGAACCAACGTACGGGTTTCGGGAACCACATCCCTAATTTAATCAGAGAACATCCCATTTTAGTAACGATCTAACAAGCTTGTACAACCCACATTGTGACGGTTTTCAAGGGAGTCAATAGAATTGGATACCCTACTGTAATCAATGAGAAACAGGAGAGGGTAATCCTGCACACGGTCTAGAAGCTCCAAAGTAGACTTTGCAGCACCGGACCAGTCATCAGAGTGTATTCCATTCACGATCGGATATAGGCGGTATAAATTGTTAAGAGGTCAGATAGAGTAAATTACATCACACACCGTTGAGGACACCCTTGAGGTCCTGATAAATACACAATTCACAGGTTGCATTGAAGATGTGCCAAGGGAGGCAACATTTACATCGTGTGGAAGGGGCGGTCAAAAGCTTCTATCCCTTTAAATCTCCAGGCCCGGGTGGCATTATCCCAGCGGATCTTCAAAAGAACCTTGGGATATTGATGCAATCTCTCTTGGCAATATCTAGAGCCTGCCTGGGTCTCTCACATGTCCCATCTACTTGGACAACATATAAGATCGGCTTACTCCCCAAGGGAGGGAAGACATCTCACACTGTGGCTATAGACCAATTAGCCTATCCTCCTTTCTACTGAAAATACTGGAGTGGATCATCGTTGGGACTACCTGTGAAACCAGGAAAATCTGACCCATTACAGATAAAAAAAAAGGACACGGCGGGCATTACAGCTGTCCAGCGATCACCTAAGCAACTTAATTGGGCTTATAACTGGCCACTGGCTTTTTGGGACGCACGCCCGGAGGCTGGGGCTTCCTTATAATGACTTATGTAGAAGTGGCGGCGACGAGGAGGAGGAAGAGTCAACGGAATATCTTCTCTGCAATTGTCCGGCATTCGGAGATTTAAGACTTTAAATGTTTGGTCGAAGAGCCCTTGGGGACAGAACTTGTCTCTCTGATACTGATTTAAGCATGGGTCAGCATGCAACATTTGGTTTTTCGGGCATTAAAATCGACCCCATTCCGAGATTTTGCCAGGGTCTCGACCAAGCGTATCATACATGTTCTGCCTCATAACAGCAACATAAATAAACAAACGAAGAAGAACAGCAAAGGTTGCTGTCATCTGACAAAGAGTAGATAGGGTTGGAAGGAGGTTATTTAGAAAACTAAGAAATTGAGTAGGAGAAACTTATTTATGCAGTTGTAGAAAGTACAAATCTTTAGCTAAATATTCACGAAAGCGCCTTAGCAACAAGCAAAATTCATCTTTTTTAAACAAGTATTTTGTATAACTTGGCATTAAATAAATAGTTCGTTTCTGGATTATCAGCAAAGCTCTGATTTTGGAAATACATAACTCTGAGATGGTCATTACTAAAACGGTTGAAGGAAATATTTCTGACATATTGCTCACTTCTCCAAATTAACCGTACCCTAATAAAAAAAACACCCAACTTGTCGTCAATCAAATTATGAAATAAAGAACCGAGGTTTCTAGACTGAAATTTTTATTTTCAGTTTCAGATAAGACAGAGGTGGCGGTACAATAATTTTAGACAAATTATGTATTGTTGGACCTTGGAGATCTTTACAGTTCAGATTAAAGAGAGCTAATCAAGTTTATTTAAAGGAAATTAAGTTTAATTCGATATTTGTAAAGATAACATATGGCTTATAAATCAATGAATGTTTTAAGGTGGGTTTAATTGAACTAAACTTAAATTTATATGTTGTTTAAACTTAACAGCTGTAATTCAGTGTCCCATATATTATATGTAGTGCAAAGAATAATAATATGGCAGCACTACGATAAATGTTGTCAAATTCATATGTTTGTATGGGTAGTTAAAACGCCTAATTTTATGCATTTAGAGATGGTTTAAATGTTAACTGCATTATAGATTTGCTGTTTTAAACGCATTTTAACCCAAAAAGAGAGTTAAACATGCACAGATTTATTAGCCCTTGTGACGTTCCTTAATCCCGTAACTGGTGCTTTTTGAACGTACCGGATCAGATATGCCAACGTCTTAATCTTTTCATGAAAAGATTGAAAAGGAAATGATTTTCCAGATATGGTATCTCTAAAACACTTTCGTGCATTTTTTTAAAATTACAACCGTTTTAACTCTGTCTCTAGATTTACAGTTTACAAAAAAAAAAAACAATATTGCAAAATTGCAACTTTAAATATCCAATTTTAAACCGAAGTTTTATTATTTTACCAAATAATTTCAACTTTTGCCATCTTAAGGAAAACTTTCTAAAAACATTCGTAAAATCTTAAAATATTTCCTTTCAACTTTGACATCTTCTCGAGAAAAACCAACCACATCGCCCAACCGACCACCACACTACATTAAATATTCCCTAATTTAATGGCACAAATTTTTCCAACATTTTACTCAACTTGTCCTTAACGAAACACAACAATACATACTCTATCAACACCACAAATTAAGCAAAGAGTAAAAGAAATTTGCAATAAAAACAAGCGAAGCAAAGTGCAACATAAAATAATTCTCATATTAAAATGGAAGAAAAATTACCGCTTTTAACATTTTAAACGATGTCGACATTCAAGATCATTTTGAAAGTTTTCCGTCTTTAATTAAACAACATTCTTCTTCTTATTCGTCTCCAGCAGCAAATGCAACACATACACAACAATGTCAATGGCTTGTAATACGTTGTAATTGTGTTACAATTTAATTATAATGTTGCAAGCAACACTCCCAACAACAACCTCCTCGTTGTCGCCATCGTCAACATAAAATAATTTCCAACAAAAACAACAACGTCATCAACATTAGCACAAACATCGGCATCAACTTTCAACATCAACAGATGCGATATTAGAAAACTCCAGAAATTTATCAGATTAAAAAAAAAAACTACAGAAAAACACACATACACACACACACATACTTTAACTGCAATTTTCCTTACAAACTTATCACACACATGCGTTTTGTACCAAAAAATTAGTGTGAGAAAATTACAATAAAAACAACAAATGTACACAACTTCATTTGAGTGGCATTGTGCAGGAATTACAGATGAGTCTGTGTCTGATTCTGGGTCTGGTGACGGAAGTGTACAATCATCCAGGCAGCATCTTCTTTAAATGGGGGGGAAATAGAAAAAATCTCCCATGGTTTATGTTTACACGACATGAGTTCAAAACTGAAACAAATAATATTCAAAGTGACAATAATGTGATACTCATTTACTTACTTAGTTATTCAATCTCTCCATTTATTTATTTATTTATTTGCTTACAAACTCATTATGCTCTTAAGAACGAACAACAGACACAAAGAAATTTAATATGGATGTCGTAAACCCCTTTTGGAATGGAAATGCGTTCAAAATGAATGTTTAAAATGATTTTGTTTAAATTGTGTCTTCATGCTGAACGATTTATCACAAACTCTTTAAGATAACGGGTGGTTAAATTTTAAAGGCCGATGTTGATTTTGAATAAATCGCAAATTATTTAGAAAATTATTGTCATTTCTTTTTATTATGTTTATATTGGTATGGTTGAATTATGTATGGAACAAAATATCGGTCAAATGGCCGCCGCGACCTCCATCCGATGGTCCAAAATTTCGATGACGCTGAGGCATAATTGAGGCTCTCTGCCGTTAATGTGCCGACTTATCTCATCCTTTAGCTCTTGAATTGTTGCTGGCTTATCGACGTACACGTTTTCTTTCAAATAACCCCAAAGAAAGAAGTCCAACGGTGTCAAATCACGTGATCTTGGCGGCCCATTGAGATAACACGGCTATTGAATTTGTCGTGCAAAAAAGCCACTGCTTCGTTAGCTGTGTGGCAAGTGGCACCGTCCTGTTCAAACCACATATCGTCCACACCCTTATCTTCCAATTCGGGCAATAAAAATGAGATGATAACGAACACCATTCACAGTAACTGCGTGACCGGCCCATAAACCGCAGCAAACAGTTAATCTTTGTGGGTGCATTAGTTTTTCGACAATCACTCTTGGATTATCATTCGCCTGAACGCGGCAATTCTGCTTATTGACGAATCCACTGAGGTGAAAATGTGCCTCATCACTGAATCACGAAGTGCACGAACTCCCATTTTCATCACAAGCCTAAATGGTTCAAATTGAGTTTGTCTGAATTTGAGAAATGTCAAATGAAATGCAGAAAAAATCTTGCGTTTAGGTGTGTTTCACATTCAACGTCCCCTTAGAATATTTGAGAACTACTTTCAATGCCCGATTAACTGAGCGGTTAATTTATAATTGGCTTTTTTTCGATTAACGATTAACCGATGTAACAACATTTTTAATTTTTTGTAGTATAAAACCACATTTTTATGTGTTTTTAATTACTGGTGAGTTCCTAAACTTCAGTTACAAAGCAACCCCAATTTTTTATTTCATTCTAGAATGCATATCTGTAGAATTTTACAATCTTAGCTGTACCAAAGTTCCTCAAAAAAGTTACCAAAATGCACCAAAAAGTTGTGTTTAGAATAATTTTTTCATAAAATATATTTTCTTCTAGCAATGCATTCTTTAAATTTAAAAATGTTGACCCGACAACTAAAGAAACTCTCGATAGTAACACAACGACAGAATAACCCGAAACAAAAAGAAATGTTAAACAATTAAAAAAATTAAAACAGGACTCTAATGGCATCTTGTTACATGTTATATGTTTAGACAAATCCATTGAAAGGACTAAGAAATAAGATATTCTGGATTATGGGTTGCTTTCGATTTCTCCCACATCTACGTTAACCCTTGGGTTAATACCCAACTTTATCCACATTGTTTAGCGCCCAGGATACCCGGGAAACCAAATACTATAATGTATTAATAATCACTATTTTTAGGAAAACAAATTAAATTTGTAATCTTTTTTAATTATATTTATGCAAAAGTATTTTAGAAATTGTTTTTGTTTTAAATGTAATTTTCTAAAAGAACTTTAACGTGTGACATCGTGGGATTGGCTGTTAGTATTTCCTAATTTTAAAAGTAGTTCCGATAAAGATAAGTAGCACTCAAAGTATGAAGAATATAAAAAAGGAATAATTTTACGACCATTAATTCGGGATCGTTTTCAAAATTTGTCCGATTGCAATTTAACCCGAATTCGATTTCCAGAACATGGCTGCTTATATATGTTATGGGTCCTTATGAGAAACGAAGATGACTCAACGATGTCACTGTGTTGGTTGAAATGGGTTTTCCGAAGGCTCCAGATATGATGGGGATTAATTTGTTATTTATTTATATCGTATATAGTCCCGAATTGCTTTCTATTGAAATTCAGCCAGATTGGCCAACAAGTAGATGAGATATAAGCAAAAACCATCACTACTTCTTATTTTTACCCATTAACCTTAACTTTCCGAAGTTCTCTTAAAATTTATGAATTGGATTTTCTCACTTTCATCTTAACTTAACTCAGTGAAATACTTGATGTGAAATATATAGCAAAATTTTTTCATAAATGACCGAATTATTGACTTATAAATACATTTTATTTTCAAAAGCAATGGGTTTGGCACAATTGCGCCCATACAATATGACTGGGATATGTCGTAAAAATAAAAAGTATGAAATATTAAAAATGAGCCAAATCGGTTCATTAATTCACATGGCTTCTATACAAGTGTCCTGGCGAATTTATGGTTTTGGTACGATAGCGCCCATACAAAAGATAATCTTAAATATAAGAGAATACCTTGGGTCAAAAAATCACCGAAATCAACTTATCTTTTCACCTAGCGTCATACAAATATGATCACGGAAAAAAAATTTTGACACGATAGCGTTCATACTGTAGGAGGTAGGGAACAACCGGCTTTTAAATGTTACGGCGGAGAAAATTAAAGATTCGGCACAAGTGAATATCGCACGTTGACTTGATTTTGTTGAAGGCAGTACCGCTTGCAACATTTACCATACCCAGTTACTAGTAACACGATATATAGAAATGTACTTTTAGTGTTTTACCTTTGCTGTACTTCACATATGCGATTATATTTAAGATAGTTTGGCGATAGCCAATTGCATCCGATTCCGATACCGAAGCTGTCGGTTGAGCGTTCAGCAGCCGTATTCTGTAATTCGCTTAGCTAAAGCTAAATCTCGATCGCTAAAAAGCCTTAGAGAATACAAAATTGAAAAATTTTAGCGATGAAATTAAAAGCTAAAATTGCGGCGAATTACATTTTTATGACAATGAAAAAATTTAGCAATGCACGTTACAGTATATCATTCGCAGCCAAAAATCGCTAAATCAACTTGTTAGATTTTTAGCGACAGAGATTTAGCTTTAGCGAATTACAGAATACGGCCACAGACGTCACTTATACACACTAAAGGAAGCATTGAAATAGCCTCTACGAGACTCTCCCCTCAAGAGCGCTTAGTTTGTATCCGCGACATCTTATTTCATTTGCAGCTATCAAGCACATCTACTAGGCGTTCCAAATTTTTAGAAACTATAGACGTGTCCAGTAGTATTGTAGCCATTTTGTTTTACATTTTCTATAAATAAAACTGTAGACTAATTATAAATTTTCGTTGAAAGCGGGATGGCGTTAAAAAACATTTTTAGAGCAATATGTTATGGTTACTAAGCAACCATAACATGATCGGAGAGACTATCGGCCTTGGCCAAACAAGTTTTTTATTGCAATTATTATTTTCCGAGCTTCAAGAGTACACTTATAGAAAAATGCATGTTCATATTGACGATGCCCTAACATCAGAATTGTGACATCAATGTTATTACAAAGGTCATCAATGATTTAAAAAGTTGCATCCATCCAATGGCCAACTTCACCTATGGTATGACTACAGTGCCATCAATTCGACGCATGTGGCATTTGTGTATTTTTAGGATTATTTGTTGCTTTTACGCCAGATCGTGGCAGCGTAGTGACAATACCAACAAAAAATAAGAAGCCAAATTCCCTATTCTATTTCAAAATTCAAAAATTTCAAGGCTCGGAATTTTGAAAATCCGTTTTACATGCATTGCACGATTTTTTAGTCTAAGAACTCCCATAATGAAATTTAATGCAGAAAATATTCGTCAATCATTTTAACCCTCTAAAGTGCCGTTTTAGTATACTTTTGTGTGGAAGGAAAAAAATTACCCCTTAAAATGAGTGTTAAAGGGCTAATATAGCCATACAATTCTACTGAAATAGTATTTTAGCTCAGAAGTATATTTAGTATATTTTTTTTTCACTTATACCAAACGCCTTTTTAAAAAATTCAAAAACTTTCGGGAATCCGAGCTAACTTTTCAAAACCCTATCGCAGATTTGCTCTACCAATAGTCTAGTTTAGTTTTGTGTTACAAGTATTGAGGTTGCTTCTTTTCTTTTGTTGCACAGTGTAATTGACAATTCTTCTGAAACAAGAGAGGGAATTCAACAAAAGTGAAACAAATATGTGAAACGGTTAAGTAAATAATAATATTCTCTCACTTTTACTAAAGTCAATCCCATGAGTCCTTTCTCCGATTTTATTTATTCATCGAACTGATGTCATGGTGCATTTAACTGACTGCGATTAGTTATATCTGTAATGCCGATGTGTTATCTCATTGATGGCATAATTTAAATTTTTGAACCTGATGACAATTTACCCAAGTGATGTTAAGGCTTGTGATGTCAGCAATGATTAAAGTGTCATGGGTTCAAAACGAAGACACTTGCCTTAGTGCTGATGTCAAAATACATCAGCGCTATGACGTCATTTCTATCAGTGTAGTTATGGTAAGGAAAATTGGCACACACAGTATTAAGTATGTATATTAGACTGGTCGCATCTTGTATGGGATTTTTTTTTTAAATTTAAATGTTTGCGCTGCTTTAAATATGAGGTTTGGTGTAAGAAATCAAGTCCTAATTTTTCAGCTCAATCCGACGGTGCCTAGTCGTGCCAAGTGGGGACCAAAGTTCCCCATATGATGAAAAAAACATCTATTCAATCAGATACTAGTTGAAAAGCCGGTCCCAAAGACAGAAAATCAAAAATCTGGCTTCGTTACGATCTTCCGCAGAGAAAGTACTTTAAGTATGCCAAATTTCAGCTTCATATGTCATCCGATGGCTTCAGAAAGTTGCGGAAATAATAGGACATACATACAAACATCCGCAAATACTAAGAAATTATATATTGTATAGATAGATTAAAGTATCTGCTAATTAATATTTTAGTATGATACGAACGAACGATTTTTAACCTAATTCAGGTACGCTGAATCCAGTGGTGCTAGCCGTTTTTTTAGGTTAGCTCTGGTTTTCGAGATATACCGTTATTTTGAAAATGAAGGAGGCTGCACGCTATAGCTTATTGAAAAAACTAAAAAAATCCGAAATTCCGCAATAAAATTAACTTTAGGTACCTATTTTATCATTTTGCGAAGCACTAAAGGTACATTTAAAAAAATAAGCGCTTCAACAGATTTGCCAAAAAATTGGAAACACATTGAAGCTAGCACCTTCAAAAGTGGAATTTTGGACGAAGAAGTGGTACGAATTTTAACAACATCGCACTTAGATTTTTTGAAAAATTTTTGTATAAATGCGTTAAAATTCCATTACGTGCGTGCAGATTATAAAGAGTTGCTTGAGTTAACACTCCATTTTATTGGGGAGCGGGTACCAGATTTTTCACAATTTCGTTTGCCTGGTGCAACATCGCATGCACGATTCATGTCAAAGTGCATTTATTGTTACAAAATATTTCTATTTCGCGAACAGTTCAAATTGACAGCAGCAGAATTGAAAAGTCTTCGGAGCATTTGCTTGTTTTTGACTATCATATATGTATCTTATTGGTTCCGATGTGTGAACGCTATAGTACTTTTCGCTTATAGTCCATTCCGCTTAAAGGCCAAAAACGGATATAAGCCAAAACTAATATATACTCACGTGCAGATTTTTTCGAATTTCATACAAATTATTTGTCCTAAGGTCCATTTCGCATGTAGTCCATTTTCGTTTAAAAGCCACATTTTCTTAGCATACGAATATAATTCTTTATGCAAAAATGATCGCTTATAGTCCACTCTGTTTTTAATATTTTTTTAATCAACTTGTAACATGTTTTTATTTACATTTCTGGTAACTATTATAAATACCAAATTTCGCAATTTATATTTCATAACATGGTGTCTTCATCTGACCATTTTTGTTTTTATTGTATTATTTTTTGTTTTAACTATTTATTTAAATTAAATCAAAATTTGGTTATGTTTTAAATAAACTTTTGTTTAAAAAAGAGCAGTTTTATTGAAGAAAATAATTTGTATAAAGTCCAAAATGTGGATTATACACTTATAAGCCATTAAATGGCTTATAAAAAAAATCGGTTATAGTCCAAATTCGCTTTTAGTCCACAAAAGCTGTGCAACTATAGTAGTGGACTATAAGCGAAAAGTACTGTAGAAGCGCCAAAACTGGATCTTGATTTCATTCAAAACGTTGTATCTTATTTTGATAAAGAAGTTTCGACTGCATTGTTGCAAAAAATAAGAAAGCATTTGTGGTATTTGACAGAAGAAACAGTTGGCCTTGCATTTTTTGATGAAAGCGTGCCGTTGGAAATAAAAAAGATGATGGTCCAAAAACTCGACATCGGCAATGACATACATACATGGAAATTATGAAAAAATTTCGAAAAGGAATGTTGTCAATATGGATGAAATTTTCTCTTACGTGTTAAGAGATATATCCGATTTTGTTTCTCCACTGACAAAGAAATTTTTTTCCCGATTAGCCATAGATCCAAAATTTTTAGAATCGGAACCTTCTCAATGGCAGCAGAGGGATGATTACTGCGCTGGAAAAGCTGTCTGTCAACATTTGAACGTTGTAAATGATGCGGCAGAAAGAGCAATTAAACTCATCACGGATTACAATAAATCGTTAACATACGATGAGACAGATAAGCAGTACCTACTCCAAGTTGTTGAGCACTATCGTTATTTATATCCGTCCCACAACAAATCTTCTCTTTTAAAATAATCAACTTAATAAAAACATTCAAATAAATGTATACATTTTTTTTTAAATTATTGTAGAAGCCTAGCTGCACTTTCCAATTTTTAGTGAATTTTTTAAAAATAAAAATTTCGAAATTTTTATAAAAAACATTATTTTTTTTTTCAAAAAAAAATTATGTTTCTAAAATGACTGCGCATATAAGAAAATAGTTTTACCTTTCTAAAAGTAAATTTTATTGCGAAATTTCGGATTTTTTTATTTTTTTCAATAAGCTAAACCGTTTTTGAGTAAACCGAACATATGTTGTGCAGCCTCCTTCATTTTCGAAATAACGGTATATCTCGAAAACCAGAGCTAACCTAAAAAAACGGCTAGCACCACTGGATTCAGCGTACCTGAATTAGGTTAAAAATCGTTCGTTCGTATCATACTAATATATTAATTAGCAGATACTTTAATCTATCTATACAATATATAATTTCTTAGTATTTGCGGATGTTTGTATGTATGTCCTATTATTTCCGCAACTTTCTGAAGCCATCGGATGACATATGAAGCTGAAATTTGGCATACTTAAAGTACTTTCTCTGCGGAAGATCGTAACGAAGCCAGATTTTTGATTTTCTGTCTTTGGGACCGGCTTTTCAACTAGTATCTGATTGAATAGATGTTTTTTTCATCATATGGGGAACTTTGGTCCCCACTTGGCACGACTAGGCACCGTCGGATCGAGCTGAAAAATTAGGACATGATTTCTTACACCAAACCTCATATTTTAAGTAGCGCAAACAATTAAATTTAAAAAAAAAAAATGCGACCAGTCTAATGACCAGTCTTATGAACTTTTAAAAAGGCAGTTTTCAAAATTATTTTCGATTTTAGTTTCACTCGTTGTTATGATTTCCTAAAGGAGAACTGATTTTCCCATAATATGGCTTTAGGGTGACAAAAATATAGTTGAAGTAGCCAAAAAATATTTTAAAAATTTTCCATTGATATTTTTTTCCTGCAAAGGGTATTTGTTGTCCTCTTAACGTGGATACTTAATCGGCATCTTAACCTTAATATGTTAACAAAATTTTTAACAAGTTCATAAAATTTTTGATTTCTTTAACTATTTAAAGTGCACTTTCTTCTGAGAGAGGAAAACCAATTCATTTAGTCTGCAATTCCCATTGAAATAACTGAATTACAACATCCGTTATTTTCTATCTGGGGAAACTTTTTTCGCGACAAAATTATAAATTGTTTAATTTGATGGGAAAAATAAGGGGAGCAAAGACTTAGGGATGGTGTCAGCGCATTGCTTTGAATGGTTGAGTGTTGCACAATCGTTTGTTAAGTGGGTGCAGTCCACTTAAAATCAATTTTTAAAATTACAGATATGAACACACACACATTTATTACAAATTTCAGGCGTTAAATAAAAAATATGTAAATATCTTATTGCCCTAAATGTTAATTTTAAGCAACATAAGTTGCAAACATTCGTACTTGAAATGCATTTAAGTGCACATGGGATTTCTCTGACTTAAGTTGTGGCGAAAAACTTTTTTTGACGACAAATGAATGCTTTCGTCTAAAGAAGATTCGTTTCAAGAAAACAAACGCATTTGGTTGAGAAAAAACTATTTTCTCCTAAAAATAAATTTTTCGCCGAGTCTAATAACTTTTTTCGACGACAAACTTTATTTCCCGAAAAAAACCCCTTTTCCAACAAAATTATTCCTTTCGCTCAGAAAAGACTCCTTGAGTTGATTCTTGAGTGTTGCCAAACGGGGAACTTGTTATTTTTTGATAATTGACAACGTTGCATATTATGTCGTAAGATTCCAAATTTTTTAAGGAAATTTATGTTGTCAGGTGTAATTCAACCTGATTTAAGGAAAAAGTCGATTTTAATTTTTTGTTACTTAGGGTCTTTTGCGTTTTAGGTGACGAAATACTCGTTTTGTCCCAAAAATTCTCTTTTGCCAAGAATAAAAAAGTTACCATTTTCACTAAGTAAAAACTTTTATGGTCTAAAAGAAAGCATGGATTTTTTTTTTGTGATAAATCAAAACATTATTTTTTTTGCTATAGGGTACAAGTCCTATGTATTTTAAGGAAAATACAACCCTGTCATATTAAGTTGTTATTGCTTTTTGACAATATTCAAACAGTAATTAGCATCTGCCCCAAAATAGTTAAGTCTTGTGTGAAAGTGTAAAGTACCCTTAAACAATTTCCCGCGAGATTGAATGGAAGTATTAAGTTTTTAAATTTCTCAACACATTTTTTTACAAAAAATTATTCTTTATCGTTTTGAATAAAATTATTTTAAAAACATGAAAACGTTACACATCCACCACTGAATTGTATGCTCAATTATTGATTTTTATGTCGAGAGATACATGAGAGCATCAAATGTATACCGATTCAAAAATGTCTGAGGAAAATATATAAAGTCTGTTTGTTAGTCTGTGCGTCTGCTTGTTTGCCGTATGTGAAATACATTCTTTTGATTGAAACTTTACAAATGAAGTGTAAAAATGATTTGATTGAAAACGTGCAAATCAAAAGTATTTGTACCTGCCTGGTTTGAACAAAATATACACACTCGAGAAAAATTTTATTTAATATAGAAAGAAATTTTAAGAAACGTAAATTTACTGAAATTCAATAACCAATTTAGAGACGTAAAGTTGCCAAGCGTTTTTTTTCGTTTTTCATTTACTGAATTTGTATATATTTAATATGAACTAACAATAATTAATCAAATTTTATCCTAATACGTTATTTTATGTCCTGCCAGTGCCGGACGAAAATTGTTCCCTTCACGGTTTCTGTTCACATACATAAGTAAGTATCTAGTATTTTTTATCCTTAAGCGTGTGTGGCCGCCATCATTTAAAATATTTCGAACAAGCGGATTCCGATATTTTTAACTAATGTAACATTAAGACCATTGTCAATATTTTTAACATACCAGTGTGGGCATGTTTCCCGACGAAGTATTAATGTTAGTTCAAAAGTGAGTCAACTCAAAAAACTTGATTTTTCAGAAATCGAAAACAAAATAGTTCAAAACAAATCTTTGGACCATTTAGTAGAAAATCCATACAGATTATTATCTAAAATGTTTTTCACACTAGATAATGAAAAATTTTTAGTTGTGTCATTTTTGATGAAGTATTATTTTCACAAGTTACCGAATTATTTAGAGTTATGTCACTTTAGTCTAATTTATACAAATTTAATTTATCAAAAGTGTTACAACTCGAATTAAGACTATTACGACACTTTTTCCAGTTCAAATATATGATCCTCTATGTAACCAAATGTTTTCAAGCACACTTAAGGAGCATATAGACAACATGTTTTTTACATCTGACTTGTGAACTTTGTCACGCGAAATTGTGCATGTCTGACAAAATTGCTGTTTTACATAAGGATTATAATATTCGGTCACAAAAGTACACATAATTTGCTTGTGACATTGTCTCTGTTTTTTTTCGCAGAATTTTTGCAGAAAACAAAGTAGTTCTCGGTTTCAAAATACCGTACGGCCGCCATACAAATTTTATTTGCGCCGTAAAAGAGTTCAGTCATCTTAAAAAGTTTGGATATAATTTTTAAAAGATTTTGTTATTCGTGCTTAATTCCCAGTTTTTATTATTGATAAAAACAGTTGAAATTTATTGTTGATGGGATAAGCTATTCCTATGCGCATTTCACTGGTTGCTTAGGCCAGATCATCAGGAAACTTCATCCATAAAGATTTTAGAAAAACTAAAGATATTAAACCAAATAAAACTGTTAAACGTATAAGAATTATAGCAACAGTTCTACTTGTAATAATATCAAAGTTTAAACAAAACAACATCAACAATAAACAGTGCGTTCATCTCATCTTACATTCCCCACTACAATTAGTTGAAATTCTCTCAACATTAATTGTAGTTGTAAGTAGGTTAAGAAAAACAAAATAAAAACAACAACAACTTACAAAAAGATGTTGTCAATTAAGTGTTTTTAGGCCATGCACCTGCCTGTTTATTATCAAAAAGTAATTTCAATTTTTGGGAATACAAAATTTAAATTTTTAAAAGATTTTGTTATTCGTGCTTAATTCCCAGTTTTTATTATTGATAAAAACACTTGAAATTTATTGTTGATGGGATAATAATAATTAAACGTTTTTTTTTTATATGTATGTACATTATTTTTCTTAAAAAGCCTTCTTGCCAGACTTTATCAAAAGCTTGAGAAACATCGATGAAAGGTGCTGAGCTTTATTGCCCCTGTTTAGCGAATGCTGCAAATTCCATATAAAAAATCGTATTAAGCAAAGTTGACTTTCGTTTTGCTACATTGCCGTAATAAAAACAATTAATTTAAGCGAAAACGAAATAAAATGACAGCAAGAAAATAAATTATACTCTTGCTTCGTTTCATTGCCGTTAGAATAAAAAGGTAGTTAAAGCAAAAAAAAATTAACAACTCAATAGACAAAAGTAAGTTTAATTATGCAGAACAAAAAGCTACTGTTTAGAACTAAATTTAGAAAAGTTGCGTATGCGGCACAAAATAATAATTTTATTTTTCGGTAAAATAATATTATCTTTTAAGTTCGTTTATTAACGTTCACAAAATGTGTACATTTTTCTTCAAAACATATGCCGGAAGCAGTGTAAAAATACAAAAAAAAAATCTATCGGGTATATTTTCAAAACACTTTATCTAAGTCTTAATTGTCGTTTTTCGCCACTTCGAGGTTATTACGTTTTTCAAATGTTTAACAAACAAATTTCCTTTTTCAGTATCATTTCTTGCTCAACTTCCATTAAAGCTTTAAAATAGGGGTTTAAAGATAACTAGTCTTTAAAGATTTCTAGTTGCACGCCATAATGAGTAGTCTGACTGTAGAAATGCATCAAGTCCCTAAAGATATTTTTCCAGGGATGCTGTTTTCTCTTTTAATTAATTCTTAAGTTGAGCGGATATCTGTAATTGCCACTCTCTTCAAACTCAACTTTTTTTTAATCAACAGCCGTCCGACATCTCTTGAGTATATTTTTTTTTTATTTATACTGGAATGTTGAACAGCATGTTTAAGTTAACTGAGATCCGTATGCTCCGGTGTTCTAAGCGATATATTTTCTGTGCAATGGGTACTGAGATATTTTGAATTTGTTATCCAATTTATTTGAGTAACTGGCATTGCTTAGTAACCAGACCTACTGGGGTTAATGATAGAAAAAACTATGGGTGTGTAATCGGAAGATGAGTCTGAAACAGTGGTGAATATTTTCTTAAGTGCTTAGCCTAATAACGCTTTGGCATAAAAATGTGCCTGAGCGACCTAAACATGCATAATCACATATTCTTTCAAATTCAATCCAGTTTTATATTTTTTTCTCACTTGCTTTTTTTTATTTCTGTAAAGCATAAGGGAGAAGGGTAAATATAGTAGTGTGTGTGTTGCCCTCTGCTGGACTGAAATCCTACAACTTCCGTAGGTGAGTTTGACTTTTTTCTAAAATATGAAAATATGTATTCCAAAATTTTATAATCTGTCCAAAATAGTTTTATGTCGATACTATCCACTTTTCATGAGTTTTCATGAATATGCTACGTTTTTACATGTTATTTTATGTGTGCATTAAAAGGCAGCACTTAAATTTGGGAAAATGCACCTCGATATGGTAAAAAAAATACCAAAACTGACAGAGTTCGGAATGTGTGTCATGGTTAAAATCAAACAAAATCAGGGCTAGGGTTACTGCAAAAGAAAAACAAAGAGCTCAAAAAAATAGACAAAATGTCCAGGTTACTTTTAAACAATTTACTTTTTAAAAAAACAAATGGATATAAATTGTGCCATCTTTAAAAGAAGAATAAAAAAGTGCAAAATTTAAATTTATGCAATTAACTAAAAAAAAAAAAACGTTTAAGCCATTTTTATTAAATTCATCTATAAAACTTGAAAAGAGAACAATTTAAATTTAAATACCACTTTGGTGATATGCATAAAGTATGCATCTATAAAATTTATTCGAAACACTTGCGACTGCTATTTTTATTGTTGTAGTTTAACATGAGCAGCAACGTTGTTGAAACTGCTGCTGTTACTAGTGTTGTTGATGTTTTAAGTTGCATATTAAGTACTCGTTACTGCTTATGAACATGTGCAACAAATATGAACTTATAATTATTATTACACTTGCAACAAACGTTATCACCAGTAACCATGTTCATATAACTGAAACAGTACATGCAGAAAGTTTGAAGGCTTCTTATTAATATTTTATTATTTTTATTTTTTGCATTCTTAAGTATAAAAGTTGTTATTTGAAGAGCATCTTATAACTCTTTCCAGCATTTACAGCTCCTCGACTCCTCAAAACTTGGCATAAAATGCAAACAGCAACTTCAATGCCATCATAAACTTTAAGATGTACAAGAAATCCTGATGGCTGGCCTGAGATGTGTAGTGTCAGGCAATTTATACTGAAACTGCAGTCAAAAAGTAATAATTACTTCTTGTGCACAAGGAAGTTGTGCAAAAAAAAAAAAATCAAACGAAGGTGGTGTGTGAAGTGCAACAAAAATAAATTCATCAAATTTTTAAGTCCGTGTGAAACTTGGTGAGTAATAAATCTCAGACCCCATAAAGTATATACATATATTCTGGGTCAATTTAGCCATATTCGTCTGTCTGTCCGTCTGTTGAAAACACGTTCACTTTAGAAAAGCTTCAAAGAAAATGCAACGTTGGTGTCAAATGGCTTCTTGTTATTCTAAGCTGTTTGGGATTTAAATCTAGCAAAATAGGTTCAGTAGGATAAGAGTAATGAATCCAAATGTGGAGACACGACCCTAAAAAAATTATGACAAAAACTAACATAAATGGTGGCATAATGCACGGATTAATATGATTTCTGCACAAATTCGGTTTCAAAGTTGGTCCAACCAAAACGCACGTTGTAACTTGTAAATAAAACAAAAAAGACAATTATGTGTTAAATAAAATATTGGCCAAATGCTCGCCACGGCTTCGGTGGCATACCTCTATTCGAGACTTTGAGGCATAAGTTAAGCTGTTGAATTGTTCTTGGCTTATTGACGTACACTCTTCCTTTAAATATCGCCAAAGAAAGAAGTCCAACGGTGTTAAATCACATGATCGTAGCGGCCAATTAACAACGAAAGGACGTTAGCTGACACGGCCACTGAATTACTCGGACCAAAGAGACATTAGCTGTGTGGCAAGTGGCACCATCCTGTTGGAACCACATATCGTCCATGTCCATATCCTCTATTTCTGGCCAAGAGAAGTTGCGATAGCGAACACTATTCACGGTAACTGCTTGGCCGACCTTATTTTCGTAGAAGTTCGGCCTGATGACGCCGCACATTGGTTGAAGTTCATATAACGAGCGGCTAAAAATAGAAGAAGTTGTCGAAGGACATTAAAACTTGGCACATAGGCATTTTTTGTTTTAATCAAGAAAAAATGGAAAAATCAAAATGATCCGCCCACTTTTACGCCCACCTCCCACAGAAAAAACAAATAGAAAAAACATGAATATGAATTTTAAGTATTTAATAATTTTTTGACATCATTATCGTACTCCAATTTTTTGATTTGCAGCTTTGAGCGAAATGTGTTTATAAATGGGTCTGAAGACAATAAAAGATTATGCATTACGTCTTCATTAGTGGCTACACGTCCAGTTCTTCGCAAGTGATGTTATCTATAGGCTCTATAGTCCTTATTCCTTGCTTCCTGAGCTTCTTCGGACAGCATACCTGATACAAATAATTAATTAAAATGTAAAAAATCAAAATCAAATCATTGAATAAGGGCCTTTAGATAGAGACATGCCTATTGCCTAGTATGTAAATTACATTTTGTAATAATTTTAAACAGTTCAGAATTATGGCAACAACAACAAGCATGAACGAAAATTCATGTTTTGTTACTTTAGCACTTCATCACTTTATAGTTTTTACTGTTTTTTTTGGAAAAGTGCAAATATGTGCAGCTGAATTTTTTTTTACTTTTAGCTGAGACTTCAAGCTGTAATTTGACATCATTCGTAAACAGCGCTCCACAGCGCTAAAAAGATACAGCCTATTGAAGTTGATGAACATTGAAATTTTGATGTTGTTTATATTTTGTTCTACAAAATTTTTTTATGGCACTCTTTCCAACTTATTTTAATGCAAATCTCATCTTTGACAATTGTCATTTACGAAAATATACAACAAAGTTAAATGATAAGTTTACTGTGATTGTACCAAGAGATTGAATATACAGTAAATTTACAAGCCATTTTAAACAAGCAAACATATGTGAACTTCGAGCGTGTCTATCCAAACAAATAATAAATATATCAGCCTAATACTACGTAATCATAATATTCAGATATCTGCCAACAAAATACCAAAAAATTATCCAAATCGGCGAACATGCAAAAAATGAATTTTGGCCACTCTTCAACCAATGTGCGCCGTCAGCCTCTAAACTACACCAAACAGGTGTTTTCACATTTTCTACAGACTCGGGGTTAAGGTTAAGGTTAAGGTTAAGGTGTGGCTCACAATTACCGTTGTGCATTACAGTTGGACCACACACTATATGACTAGAAATCATACAAGATTTCGTGAAGATCGGTCGGCCTACTCCCGAAAAACAGTTTTGTACGCCTTAAACCGTAAGAAATAATGCTATTGTAAAAACATTTGGTGTGGCACAGTTTTAAAGGACTAGAATTCACAATTTCGTGAAGATCGGTTCATAATTTAGCATATCGTCAGCACCTTATTGGTTTGGCGCATGTTATAGTGAAATTACCATGATATGCGCCAAACCAATAATGAGCTGACGATATACCCCATATAAAGACCACTGTCGGAAAATAGTTTAGTACCAGTTTAAAAGTTGTAAATATAGGTATACTTTTCAGACAACCATCGTTTAAAACAGCGTTGTTGCCTGAATTATAATGATTTTATGCAACAAGACCGTTTCTGGACAAGCAAAATTGTCATTAAAGTATTAAAAGTGTAATAGCAGTTATTAGCAGCGCATAAATTTGCAAAAAAATGCCATTTTAGTTTGCATTAATTGAAGTTTAGAATTTCGTATCAAATCAAGCGAATTCCCAGAATTAAACTTTAAAGAAATTTAACTACAAAAACAGTTTAACGCTCTTGCACTACAAAACGAACGGGTGGCCGCAGAAAAGTTTCGCACAAAATTAAAAGATTCACTTTTTGTTAAAACGAAAAAGTAAGAAAAATAATGTTTAAGGAAAAATAAAATTTAAAATTATTTAAAGCAACAGTTAGACATTTAAACGATAGAAAAATAGCACAAATATGCAAAATAGTTTAAGAAAAACTAAAACTCCAAAAAAAAAAAAATATCTGTGCTACTGGATGAAGCAAACTTTCACTTCAACATACATTTATTTGCGTTTTTCTTTTAAAAAACCAGAGGGAGTGTTCAACTCTCGGCACTTAAAAATGCAACATGTGTTGCTGTCTATTACGAAAATCATAAAAGAAAAATAAAATTACAAAAGGAAAAATTCTGTTTGTAATAAAAACTGATATAAACTATAAAAAGCAGTATCCTTCCGTTTATCTCTTTTTTTTTATTCAGTTGTAATTTCTTTAGTTTTATTTTTTTATTTAACTTTTTTTTAATACATGTTTATTAATAAAGCACGTTTTCCTATTTCTTGGGGAGAGAACGTTGAATGTTGTTTCAATAATTTATTGTTCCATGAGTCTATTAAAGGAAAGCGCCAACAATAAGAAATTCAATATTGTGTGTAAGTGCTGCACAAAAAATAAAAATGCATGGAGGTGGTGCTGGTTATAAGGAAAGAAATCTGTATTAACGTTTAAAGTAATTACACTTAGAGAAAAGTGAGAATTTTTTTAATCTCCAAAATATAAGCAATTGAATGCAAAACAAAGTTTTTTCAGTTTCCGTCGAAATTAGATTTATTTAAGAATTATTTATAGTTTTAGTTAAAAGTTATCTTGTTAATTATAATTTATGTCGTATTAGTCTTAATTGTTATTTGCTCCACTGTATTGTAGACTTTATATTTCAAATTTGAACAGAATGTTTTGGAATCGACTAGAAGGAAGCTTAATGAATCTACTACACAGATAGAAAAGGCGTCATAACGCTGATGTAAGCTGACATCAGTACTATGACAAGTGTCTTTGTTTTTGACCCCATGACTCTTTTCATCATTGTGATGTCAACTTTAACATCACTTGGCAAAAGTGTCATCAGGGTCAAAATGACACATCGGCATCACAGAAATGACGAACATGTCTTCAGTGCGATGACGAAGCAACATCGGAGAAAGGACACATGAGCATCAATTAAATGACAGATTGTCATAAACTGAAAGTCATTAGAATTGACTTAAGCCAAAGTCAGAAAATATTATTATTTACTTACCCGTAACACATGTTTGTTTCACGTTTGTTGAATTACGACCTTTGTTTGCAGCAGAACTCTCAATTATAAGACACCAGCACCTTTACTTTAAAAATTTGTTGTATTCAACCAAATAATTTAAAAAAATAGAATATAGGAATTGTTGCTTCTTATAATACATTGTCATCATGAAAATAATACACAATATGTGACATCGAATTGATGTCACTATAGTCATAAAATAGATGACACGTAGAAAATGACAAAATTGTACGAAGACGTTAGTCATTGGATTGATGACTTTTTGCATCATTGATGCCATTTGTAGTAACATTGATGTCACAATTTTGATGTTAGGGCATCATCAATATTAAGATGCATTTTTCTATCAGTGCACTCTACAACTTTTTACGGTTGTGAACTGCGGAGCCTGTATGTGAATTTCAATAAAGTTTGTTAAATTACTTATTCAATTTAACAAACTTTATTGAAATTCACATACAGGCTTTATTTTGATTTGTAATTAAAAGAACTCAACGGTTTATTGAAGCACTTCAGAGAAAAAGCGTATAATCGAGCGCTTCAATAAGAGAGAGCTCTTATACAACAGTAAATGTTAAAAAATAAAATTTAGAAAAAGCTGCTATTTAAGTGCTGACAACGATGAGGTTTTAAATCGAAAAAAAATAAAAATATATAATGGTTTACGAAAATTATTGAAACAATGCATTTAAGCAATTAAAAGCAAAACCTCAATGAATATGTAAATATAGTTATTAGGCCTTAAAAAAGCGCTTTAGGAGTGCTTTGTTTTCTGTTACAAACCGGTTTTTTCATCTAAGGTCATGGTTATCCCACTAACTCTCATCTGTGCCATCTCTTAGGGCGGTGTTCTCAACCCTTTGGTTGACCCAGGTCCGCAGCCAGAACAAATAAAAACAAACTGAAACACAAAAAAAAACTATACAACATAAACACACTTACTTAACCTGGAATACCAATTAATAGGGAGGTAGATGTTGACCTCCAATCGCCCATTTCCCAACCATGACCGCGATATCTCCATATATTTTTTCTACGGTCCCATAAGCCCGCCTTACGTATCCCTTTCTATATCAACAATTCTCAAAAATTATTAATTACTCAGTAAAAACAAAGCGCTTATTGTCAGCAGTAAATAGTCCTCCAAACCGGGAACACTCCATACAAAAGGCATTTTATCAGCAGGTTTGAAGCGATTTCAGGTATGCATTCGTACATTAAACCTGCTCCTTTTGAAGCACATTTTTTAATGGGAACAGTCTAGAGTGATTTAAATTTGCAACAGGTTTTTAGGACAAAAATTCTAATCAATAGTTCAATACCAACTGCTGTTTTCAAAAAAAAAAATTAAGATCCAAATTTTCATGTTTTTATCAGGCTAAAGTTCATTAAATTCAATGTTCATTCTTGACTGACCGGGGAGTTTTACCCACGTTCACGGACAGACTGCTTTGACATAATCCCACTATCTCTTCAGAAATATGTGCCGTTTAACACTCGTTGATTAGGAGCGAAAAATTTAAATAGGACAATATAGAGTTATTTTAACAAGATAAAATGGAATGGAAAACCTAGAGGGACTTTGGGCTTATGGATGTCCGAAACTCTATATTAAGAGCGTAAATGGGTAAAGGTCACGCATAATTTCCCTCTTCTCTACCTTTCCTAATCTAAAAAGTTACTTTGATCATTTAAACAAACGATTTATGTATTAGGCCCCTATTAGGCTTTACAACTCAACTTAGTTGTGTTGTAATTTCTTAATTTTTGTATTATGGTTTACAATTTTCTATATTTCGGTGTACAAAAACATAGCAAAAAATTTCAACTGATCACAACCAGTTGTCTTAATAACAACTCAACTGAGTTGATTTGTAACCTGAATTAGGGGCCTTAGTTTGCATGGCTTCTCAAGTATTTTTAGAATTTGAGCACGATCAGAATTTGTTTTACACCTTTAGTACAAGTGTCAGCAAATCCCATAAATAATACGCGGAATAAGGACAATTAAAGTAAAGAGGTTCTAAGCAACATCCAAAAAATAACCTTCGATCCATGCACCGCTACAAAAGTTATGTAAAAGTTTAAGTAAATATGTTTTTGCAAAAATCTTGCAAATGGAAACATTATTGAAAAAAAAACTAATGATTGAATGTGAAGCTTTTAAATATACAAATTATATTCTCACTTAATTAACAGAGTTAAGGCTCAGTTAGTCTTTACTTTCTGTTCTGTTACGAATCAGCTGATTTGTTTTTGTTATTAAAAATCCAGTGAAATTGATTAGTTTTGCTGTTCTGTTACGGTCGAATCTGTAATATTAAAAACTTGTTAAGTAATTGTAAGTGACAGCAACAGAAACAGAAAGTAAAGACTAACTGAGCCTTAATACTACGGTCTGTTGTAGCGAAACAGACAAAAGATTTTCTCGGGAGACGAACCCGCAGCCCTCGCTTGAATAGAGAAGCTCACGTTCAACTAGCTCACACTATTATATTAAAGAGTTGGCTTCTCAACGATATGTTTGTACTAAATAATTTTCATACGATTTTTTCACTATTTCAGCTCCTGCTTGTCAAATTCCGAAGACTTTAGAGCAAAAATAAGACCCTAACCCGACATCTTTAGCATATTCCTTACCGCAAGATTGGCACAAACCATTGCTAGTTCGTAACTCCAAAAAAACCTCACCAATTATAAGTCAAGGAGCTATAAAGTATTAAAGCTGCTGCCGCGGTGTCAGATTTACAATTAAAGAGCTGAGGTTTATTAGATACCTGTCAATTTTAGCACCCAGACTATAACTTTAAAGCCTTAAATAGCAGCATCTTGAAATGCGTTTTATGTTACATCCCAGTTCAAGTTAGCGGTCAGAAATATAAAGCCCTAACTACACTTGATGATTTCAGCACTAACGAACTTGATCTACAGATCAGTATTAATGGGACCGATGCAACTCGACTGCAGGTGATAACGTGTCAGAGCGGAAATCAATGATAAAACGCTTCAGAATGGTTGGTTGGATTCCAATACCCCGACAGAGCAATCTACTTGGGTTTAGAAGATACTGGGTAACCGAAAAACAAACAACAAGTACTCACATTTATATTTCGCATAATTTTTTAGCATAATAGTACTTTGTATACTAAATTTCAACGCCCATTTTCTCCAAGTGCACATATTTAACCGTTACTTGGTTTTTTGTTTTGCCTTCGCAAGAAATAATCAACAAAAAAAAAACGCTTTTAGACTGGTTTCTTAATAGCATTTTATCCTACCGGATAATCTCTGGAGCAACCATTAAATATTATAGTTTAAGATTGGTCTATTTGATCTTTGCATTTCTATTTCATATTTCTAATATGGACAAATCAACCGAAACACACCTTGTAAAAGTGCTTTGGTTTTGTGTTGGCCCCATTTAGTTGCAAGAAAAAGAAGAACAAAAAAAACACAGCAATTGAATTGGAAAGCGTTAAGGAAACCCAACGTTGAAAACGTTAAAGCTGTAGTCATATCTTAAGTGGAAACTGAAAAAAAAAAATATGTAGAGGAGAGCTTAAAATAACAGCAAACTAAACAGCAGTTATTGGTTGCTGCATATGATGTCAATTTATGCACGTTTTATGATAAATTCGTTTCAGATTATTTTCTATTTTGAGTTTAGTTTGTGCACAGCGAATGTACATAATTTAAACAGCATTTATGCATTCAACCATCTCAAAAAAAATACTTACATATCTAAAGATACAGGGCTTGTACAGGGTATTTCAAGTTTGAGTTTTATTTTGAAATTTAAACTAAGCACAAAAACGAGAAGATCTCTTAAACTATAGAGATATTTATAACTTAAGCACTTTTTTAAATTGGACAAAGAATTCCGAAGGGGCCTAAAGTGGTCTAAATTCAAAACTGCACTCACAATATTATTACAGTAACGGACTGTAGTTTATTTAAGAAGTATTCCGTTTAAATTTAGTTTTAACTGATTCTAACATTTATTCAAAAAACGAAGTTAATATTGTCCATTGATTAAGTAACATTCTTCTTTATGTAAAATTAAATGAAAATAATTTAAGATAACGAAAAGTTAATTTAATTTTTGTGTCAAAAATTCACCCGCGAATTCCGTAAAAACAACTGAATATTCAGTTATTTTAAAGAAATTAATTATTAAAAAATTAACGACATTTTCCGTAAAAAACAAAGGAATATTCAGTTATTTTATATAATTTTACTACCAAAAATTAATTTTTACTTGTCTATAAAAAATGAATTGCTTGTTTTGTGTAAGCAATTCCCATTTTCTATTTGTTAAAATTATTTAGTTAAATTCATCAAATTTTTAAAGTAAAATAATTGCGAAACCATATCGGTCATGCTGATCGTGTCTTATAATTGAGAGTTATTCTGTAAACAACGGGGTTAGTACAACAAAAGTATAACAAACGTGCGTAACGGGGTAAGTAAATAATAATATTCTCTCTCTCTCTCTCTCATTAGAAAAACAAGCGGACAGGTGTCTGTCTGGTATTTTTGTTTTAGAAATTCGGCTCTTTTGTGGAGTAAACAAAAATTACTGAATTTAATAAAATAACTGAAAATTCATTTGTTTTAATGGAACAGTAAAAATTAAATGAACTTTTTGTTAAAAATAAATGAAGAACAAGTAGACCGATTTTTCACTGAATCTTCATTTATTTTATATTACAATTTCAGTTAATTTTACGTACAGAATATTGTGGGTGTGAGACTTACTTACACCTCTGCTATGGATGAATCATTCCATGTGAATACTATTGGTGAAATTTTCGATGACATTTCGGCATAATTATCCCACCAAAAACATTGATATGGGTTTTCCATAAAAATCAAACCATCCGTTTTGAAACTGCAGCCTCATTTCAACTCTTCATATATTCTCCATTACATGAAGATTGTTATGGTGAAAATGTCGATGACGCTTCGTTATTATTTAGCTCTAATACGTAAATTTTGCCTATTAAAGATTATCTTTTAAAGTTTCAATTGTTTTTGGCTTTTTAAAAAAAAAAAATGCTTCTGACTATTGTGAAAGTATTCTTTTCGTGTTTTTAATTTCAATGCTATAACAATTTAGCACGTTTATATTTTCATTTGCAACTTTAAAAAACCTGGCCCAATGACACCACATGCGTTGGCAGCGGTAATTCGAGATAATTGTACAGGCTACTCATCAAAATGCCATGCAAATTCGAATGATGAACTTTGGATTTTTTTTATTTTATTTTTAACCAAGCTTCGTTTTATTAATGGTCATTAGGACGATTTTATTAATGCACCACACAGAAAAATATAATAATTGATTTTAATTAAAAAAAATTTGTGATATTAATAAAAAATTAAATAAATTTGCACCAGTTAACAAATTACAGTATTAATTAAAGTTTAATTAGCTTGATTAAAAATTTAATTCACTTGATTAAATTTTTAGTACAAACTAATTTTTTTTTTGATTAATGTTTTATTAACCCTCATAAAAGTTTTGATTTTGACAATACACATATGTATCCTTAATAAATAATTCAAGGTGTAAATCAAAGCTTATTTAATCAAAAAGTTTTCTTACGAGTTTGACAGAAAGTATATTGTCACCTTGAATTTGAACGGCAACGTTCATTTTTTATTCTTTGTGAAAAAGTTAATATTTTGCATCGAAAAAATAATATTTCAAAGCTTTAGATCGGGCCGAAAAAATTACTGGTGAGTATCTAAACGTTCAATTAAAATATTTATTAAGTTTTCATTTTAAAAAACATAATCGCTGCTGAATATGAATGTTTTTGCTGAATTACACAGAAAATTCTGGAATGTATATCAAAAACGTATCTTAAACTATTACGATCATGCCCAACT
This sequence comes from Pollenia labialis, assembly GCA_949318255.1. Classification (NCBI taxonomy): domain Eukaryota; kingdom Metazoa; phylum Arthropoda; class Insecta; order Diptera; family Polleniidae; genus Pollenia; species Pollenia labialis. The sequence goes on from OX439140.1 coordinate 74,398,671, forward strand.
ACGCCTCAAGGCGGACTTTACAGTTTGGCCCCTTACAGGTCAACGAGTACTCAAAAGAAAAAACTGCAGTCAGATTCATGTTTCTCACCCTAAAATTAGCTTAATTTGTTTTTTTTTCAGGGCAAACAAAAAATGTGGCATTGGAGTCTTAATTGGTGGAAAATTTTAGATTGTCTATGAAGCTGAAGCTAGTAAAGTCTCAGAGCCAAATTGAATTCATTAAAAAAATTTGTAATATTAATTAAAAATAATAATCAAAGTTGCACCAGTTAACAAATTAGTAGTATTAATTAAATATAATTTGATATTAACAACATTTTCTGCAGTAATGTTGTTGATATAAGTAAACGTTTTATTCACTTGATTAAATGTTTAAGTGAAACTGATTTTATTTTTGATTGATGGTTTAATTGAAAAAAAATAATATAAAAAAAAATTGGCGAGAATTGCTTCTGTGTTCATTTAAGCAGCCGAGTGGAATGGACACTTGTGATTATTTGTAATATAATTCTTAAAAATTCACGTTTTATTCATCTTCAGTTCTAAGATTAATTAAACTCTACTATATAAATATTAGGGTGAGCGATCGAATAGTATTCGACCGGGTTTAACCGGTTATTTTAGTTTTGCCCAAGTCGAATATTTTAAAATGTCCATTTTTCGAATATCGAATAAACCGGTTATTTTAGTAAAATTACCCGGTTATTTTAGTAATGTGTAATTTATATACTTATTCCTTACTTTTGTTTTAAATGCACCCGTAATTTAAGTATTTTTCTAATTGAATATTTGCAAACTTAAACTTTTTATAAAAAATGTCAAAACAAAATGAAACAAAACTCAAAAAAACATTATGAGCAATGTAAATACAAATCGCTTATATAAGCGTGTGTTCTTGTAACAAAAACCAAAAACAATATAAAGTACTACAAAAAAAGTTCAGCATAAAAAGTAATAAGCAATTGGACAGTATTATAAATACTATATATAGCTTTACAAAGATGTCATCTCTGGTGATATTTCGAACTGACTTAAAAAAAAATTGTGCTTAATCGGCCCTAAAATGATAAGTTGCAAAGGTTCTTTACATCACGACTTATTAATCACTTTTAATTAGTCTACAAGCTTGACATAAATATACGCCAAGTAAAACTTAACAGGGTCAAGTAGTTTTTAAGAGACTGCAAATAATACTTTACTAAAATATGCTGCCAATAATGAATAAAAAACTCTTAAGTAGTTCCAGCACATCTTCATGCTTAAAGCAAGAACATACCGGCGGAATCAACGTTATGGGAAAATTCATCAGTTTTATTTATTAAAACACCAAGAACTTAAAATAAAATTGAAGGAATCAAAAATGTCCTGGAAGGGTTTAAGTTGTGTGATCGACGAATTGACAGATATTTCATACAAAAAGCATGTTCATATTACTATTGTTTCTATAATGCTGAAACAAAAATAATTGAAATATATAATCCTGGATAAGAGGTTTTTTTTGCCACTTTTCAAAAATATGGCTGAAGTTTACTGCTTCATATAGACATGCTTAACCAGCAACAAATTAAAACTCATTTACAATAAATTTAGGAAAATATGTCAAATAATAAATTTATTGCATTCCTATATTTTTAAAACCAATGTTTTTAAGAAATTCTAAAGCTATGTTCACACCTATTAAATGTTTGACTCCTAACGTAAAGAATTGTTTGCTTTTGCAAAACGTTTGGCTAGAGCAAACATTATTTAAGGGTTTCGTAACTACATTATACACAAATGCAATTATCATCTTAGACATAAAGTTTATCAAATAACAAGAAAGTATTTAAAATAATGCTTTAGTTTTATCAATTTACTGGTCACGCTTTTGTTTGATTTTATCGTCAAATATTTGTTAGGTCTGAACATACCTTTTGTCATATCTATGTATTTTGTTGGTTCCTTACCTTCGTGAATTGTTTTGTTTTTATTCTAATTAACTTTTTATTACAAAAACTAATTTGATTTTTGTATTTTTATGTATTCGAATAAAAACCGGTTAACCGGTTATTTTAAAAATGCTTAACCGAAAACCGGTTTTTTTAAATAGCAACTATTCGGAATATTCGAAAACCGGTTATTGAAAAAAGTCGAATAATCGATCACCCTAATAAATATATAATAGTTGCCATCCAACAATATGTCTCGAATCGAGCCAGTCGACTCAAATTAACTTACGATTTCCATTGGCTGAACTGAACTCATTTTAATACATACTTGCGGATTTTGACTATATAAAGCTTGATTTAAAAAACCTCTACATGAAAGACCCTGTACACATACATACATATGTGGCTTGAAATATCGTACATCTACAAATACATCTGCAGCCATATTCATGTTTGTATCTAAGAATGAATTTATTTATGCGAGAGTGAATGTAGTTTATCTTACTAGCTAAACCTGGTTGGAATCTTAGTTTTTAGACTGCTGACAAAAGTAATTCTTTGGGTGCACAACATCAAGCTAAAGATATAATCACACTTCACAAATATTTAACGAGTCTTATGTAATCACTTCATTTTACTTAACATTTATTTGATTTTCCAAAATGTTTGGTAGATCAAACATTGTTTAACAAATGATAAGTAGCATTTTAGGACCAATTTTTTTAAAAGTAAAATTTGGTAAATCAACAAAAATTGTTAAGAAGAAAGTTAAAGGTCGGTTGAATTTGGTGGTCACGTTTTTTTCGGATTTTTTTCCTTCCGCTTAAACATAAATTAAGTCAATGTACAGGGTGGTTCCAAAATAAACAAAGGGGATTAAATGGTCTATAATTATATCCTTCCCCATAGGTTGGAAGGGTATATTCAAGTTTATTATTCCGTTTGTAATTTTTGCAATATTAATCTTAGATCATGTATGAATGTGCGTAAACGGCCATATGCACCACGACCCAGAGGATTTTTTGTGCAGCCCATGAATCTCACCATGTCAGGTTGAGCCTAAGTATAAAGCCCGTTACCCTGCCTGCTGAGAGACCATAGATATCAGTTAGGCTTATAATTTGCCTCCGAAAACTTTATGTCTGGAAGACACAAGGCGCGACATCAGCACAGCAGGTATTCTGACCTCACAAAATCTGCATATCTTGGTTCATTCATTACGCATTATACACTCACAAAAATATTACAGTAACTTATTGTGGGTCATTAAATTCGTTTTGCGTTCTGTTAAAATTGAATAAAAATATAATTATTTCGGTAGTAATAACTTTATTTTTTAACATTTATGTTTGTTATTCAAAAATCAAACTACTAAAAATAATGTTTTTCGTACATATTTTGTTATGCAGTTTGATTTTTGGTCGGTTAAAATATATTTTTTAAAAGTTACAACCAAAATGTATTAACAAATGAAACAATAGAAAAAAATGTCAAAATGCCTTTATAAAAAAAGTAAATAAACAAAAAAAATGACGCTAAACGTCACACACGAAGAAAATTACTGCAAACAGCTGCGCTTGTGAGGTCACTGTCACTTTATTAGTACATTCTGGTTCAACCATTTAATTTTACGGAACATGCTGTTTAATCAATAAAAAATTGAAAAATTAATGTAAAAATTTTTTATTTTAATTTGTTTAAAATGAATTTTTGTTTGAATTAAACTACATAATATTTAGAGTGTGTGTATGGTGATATCTTAAACCACAGTGCCCCGTAAATAGTCCAACAAGCAGTTTAAGTTCCGCCTTCTCTAGCAGAAGTTGCTTACCTGCCACGGTCACAAGTCTTTTGGACCGTCTAAATCCAAAAGTAGACGTCCATGTGTGAAGAAATTCACGTTCGGACCATTTCTGTAACATCCCCCTTATGTGACCGACAAAGACGCCGAAGAAAGGCTCAGGACTTAGAAATAAGCGACGAGATCATTTGATCAAGTTGAGCATATATTTATATTTTGGGTCCTTGTGAGTAGCGAAGTTGTTTAAGCGGTGTCCGTCTGTCTGTTGAAATGGGTTTTTCGAAGACCCCAGAAACTATGGGGACTCGGTTGGTACCCAAAAAAAATTTTTTTCATTTTGCGCAGCACTAATGGTATTATGCGCTACGCAATAAGACATACCGACATGCAGTAAAGTAAGTGTAATAACTCTCAACAACTTTTATATAAAAAACTAACATTCCAAGTGCCACGGCAATCCCTTTCTACGAAGCAGGTTCTGTAAGGGAGAATACTGTATCAAAACATTTAATGTGTAAAGCTGATCGTTACATCCAACAATTTTTATATGCGCTGAATAATGCGCTTAAAGTGTCAAAAATTTAATGCTTCAAAGTGTGAACTCGCCATATAAAATTCATGTCTTCCGTAAGTGCAATGGTAAGCGAAACTTTTATGTTTCTTCCTTACAAACCTGCTTCGTTGGAAGATCCATTTTTTATTTGGTATATACATATGAAATTCTGTCTGATCGGTCCAAAAATTATTACTATATGAGCGAAAAACTACGACTGCCTCTAATTTTACCCAAAAATCCCGTGTTGTTGTTGCTTTTTCGGTTTTCTTTTCTGTACTTTAGGAGAAGAGTAAAAGGAAAATTTTCCAAATTAGGTACAAGAATCTTGGTTATCAAAGCCCAACATCCGAAAAGATGTGAGCGGGATTAAGGACATGCGCGTTGCACAAAATAGATTGATTTAAACCTAAACTTTATATAAAATTCTGTTCTTAGTGCACTACTGTGAAGGGTATATAAGATTAGGTGCAGCCGAATAATGCACTCTTGCCTGTTTTATGTTAATATTACTTTCTTTTGTTTTCTGAAGTTGTTGTTAAGAAGACGTGAGATTTTAAAAATAAAAACGCTGAACTAAACTAATTAAATCGAAGACCATAATGATAAGATACACAATCAGATAAGGAGTTTCAAAAAAAATCATTTTAATTGCTTTTTTACATCTGCCCAATCGCATGTTGTAGTGTGTAACTTATTTAGGGGTTGTTAACATTTTAAATGTACTTTAATAAGCTACCTACAAATTTTTTGTTTGCTGGACTAAAAACTGTTGAAATGTTCTTAATAATTTTCATTCAGTTAATATTTAATTATATTAATATAATTCGATTTTATCATGGTTAAGTTATCGCTTCTCGGCCTTATGGCTAAGATCAAAGTGTAGTATCTGTTCTTATCAGCTTAACATCTGATAGATCCTCCATCGGAGGACAACAAATGTTAAACTGATTTTTGGAAATAGACGGAATGTTTAGGGGCTTGCTCCACTTCTGTCACGGGTTGGCCTGGTACTGCAGTACCGCCGGGATTTCGGCCCAATATAAAAATCAATTTCAAATTAGAAATAATAAGTTAACTTAAAAATGGTTTCTAATCACAGAGAACTGTTTTATATTATACCTAATCCCGCATTTGCGATCCCCCAATATATCATTTGCTTATCCCCAAAAATACCCCTTGATCCTTAAAAATAAATTAATAGTATGTCAATGGTAGTTACCCGAATTGGATAAAATTCCTATCGGAAATTTTTTAAAAGGGTTACAAAAAGCGCATTTCCAGAAATGGGCATTTTCACAGAAAAGTTGTTTTAAACAGTGCTGCCGTTTGGCTAAATTTTTCGTAACTTTTAAAGGCCCGACATGTTAACTTTTTTATAATTTGCCAAGTTTTCGTACGATTTCGTATATTTTCACAGAACGTATAGTAAAAAGTACTTGATTCATTAATATAGATAAGAACTGCCCGTCTCCGAGAGCAGTTTTGAATTTTCAAACTCAATTACTTTTTACCTGCTGAAAAATGTATCTAAGCAAACAAGTTCCAGTTGAAATTTCTATATTCAGGTATGCGGGGACATCGATCGGTTTCAAAACGACCGTTTTTAGCAGGTGTGATCAGTGTTGCCAGAACTTTTAGAGGTAAAAATCAGCAAAAAATACATAACTTTTCAACAAAAATATGCAAAATCTGCGCAAAGATTTGGAAAATCTTCAGAACACAATTATTTTTTTTTTTTTAGTTTATTTAGAAAAAAAATACACAAGTCATTTCAAAATATACGGCCAGGCCAATGTTCTGGAATTTAAAATCGATGGTAGTTTTGGTAAATATCAAAAAAGTTTTAAAAATTTGTTCAACTTTTATTTCACCCGAATGCGATATTCAGAACATGGCTGATAATTGTTTTTACATTAAAAATATCTTTCCAAATTGAATTACTCAGGCTGAGTAAGGATTAATCACATCTTTGTTATTTTAAGCAAGAAATTAAAAGTTAATTGCTTGACACGTTATTTGAACTATCAATGGTCTTATTGAAAATTTACAAGAGATAAAATATTAAAACTATTTAATATATTCATTCATAAGTGCATATGACTATATATATACATACGTACATATGCATATTATTTCGTGTCAAATCAGATAACACAAGTCCGGCAATATTATTGTGTCAAGTCAATGCGAATAATTTTTTGTGAATAAAATTCCTACTAATGAATCTATTTCCACACGGTTCTTCCATGAATCTTTGATATATTTCTTTTTCAATGCAAGAAGTGGAAAAAGAACAAGCATAATGCCTGGAACAGAATTAAGAAGTTTTAGTAGAAGCTGAAGCTGAAAAATGCTCTGTAGCGCAACAAAGTTAAAAATTCCGAATTTCATTTTTGGTTGAAAATACTGTTCGACAGATAACGAGTAATGAAGCTTATTTCGAATTTAATTGCTTTTTAATCCAAATTTAATTTTCATTAAATTATTTTTATGAAGAAAGGAATTTTACAACATGAAAATTAATTAAAATTGTTATTGATAATCATTCATTCTTGACTGACCTGAGATTCGAACCCAGGCGGCTGGTTACCATGACATGTTTCGATCGCAACCACTCGATCTCCTCAGATGTATTTGCCGTCTTACACTCGCAGCCATCGACGACTGCTGACGTCAATAGTCAAACATCAATCCTTAAACCAAATTGTATTTTAAACTTTGGTAGATCGAAATTTGCTTTTTTGAATGATTATCCATTTTAATTGATTTTACATGTTTTTCCTAACTTCTGTTTTTTCCTTGTCAATAAATAAACATACAGAATATGGGAAACGAAAAATTCTAGGCATTTATGGCCTCCTTAAGGCACTTTTACACGATGTGTGTTAAGCAATGTACTTGCCAAATTTCTCACTGCAAAAAGCATACATGTCGTGTAAATAAAAAAAAAATGCTTCTGCAAATGTCAGCTCAAATTAGCAGTGTATAGATCCTGTAAGGATCTGAATACAATATAAACCCGTTGTTTTACTTGTCGAAGGCGAGTCGTTATGACATCTGCCAAATCGTTTTGAAAACTTTCCAACTGGCATCTCAAGCATCATTCTCAAACTGGAGTGCCTTGTGTTTCAATTTATGATATAAACAATAAGATTTTTTTCAGTTTTCTTTTTTTTTTTCTTGCAAAAAGTTTTGCATAAAAACGTAGATAAATTCATAAATATATTAAATTATAAATATTTTAAATTATAAACTGTGTTTTATGGATGGAGTGCAAAAAATTGTGTTTTAATGTTGTGAATTATTGCAAGAAATTTAAATCTTTTGATCACACACACTTATTGATCTCAAAAACAAAGTGTTATAAATAAGTGATTTTCTGTTAGCAACTGTGATTTGCAATACGCTACAAATGGCTTGGCTACTGAGGAATTAGGATGAATATTTTTTTGAAAAGGTTTCTTAATATTTCGATACCTTTAATTCAACTAATCATCATTCTATCAGGACAGGGAATAAATGTTATTTGATAGGGTCACATTTAGGGTTCTTAACTATGCGGAGTTTCTTTATCCCCTGTAGAAAGAAAACATTTTCATTCACTCCCGGGTATTCAGGGGAATTTTAAGTAAAGAATAATATAAGAAAATGTAATAAATTTGTGACAATCAAAGGTTTTTCTATATAGTGAAACGTGCTAAATCGGTGAACAAAATTAATCGTTTGTAAAGTTTAGAATTTTCCGGTATTAGAGTCCAACAGAAATTGTCTCAAACTGTTTAGCATCGTCGTCAGATCTCCTTCTCATTAACAAAAAAACGGAAAAAAACACAACTTCCCATCTTCGGTAACTACGGGATTTTTTAAAAGTTTCAGTCTGTCAAACCAAACACTTTCGAACATGTCGACTGCCGATGTTCTTTGTTGTGTACAACTTTTCGTTTTTTGCTTTTGCCTTTACTGCGACTGTTTTCATTTAATGAATCAGAAGTAAAGGCAACCGTTTATTTTTGTCCAATGACAAATGAAGATATCGAAGTTACAGCACAATCTTATGACTTTTACTATCTCAACTGCAGCTTTTTAAGCGCTGGTAAATTGTATATGTCAAACTATATAGTGAACTTTAGGAAACTTTTTGTTATGTTTTATGAATCTATCATTTGCTTAACCAAGGTGCACTTTCCGTACGAAATCGAATGTTTTTTAATTTTGTTTTTTATATGCACTTGAGGGGCTTGTTATTTTATGAAAGAAGCTTAAGCAAACTTATGCATATAATAGTTGAGCATATTTTAGTTGGTCGTATGAACCTGAGAAAATTAAAATTTTTTTCCGTTTTTACTTATGTATGTATCAGCAGTTAAGAATTTTACGTTTGTTTATGTTTATTGATAAAGAGAACATTCCATCGATGCCAAGGCGAATTTATTACAGGTGGTCTTAAAAGCCCTGCTGATAACTTTTTTTTAGTTTTATAGTTGTTAGATGTCAAAATTTTGTTTATTATCTTTGTTTCTGTTTTGTTTTCTTTCTGTTTTTGACATTGTACAATGTTTTTACAAAAACAAATTGCCTGTGGTTTATGTACGAGTTGTACTTGTTGTAGTACCGAGATTACATGGGATGTATTCGCCTTGATCGATGCCCACGGCGTTTCTTTTTTTTTGTATTTTTAAACAAAACGCACACATAACAAAATCCAAAATTTAAAAGTTACATACACATACAAAATTTGACAAATAGAAAATTTTCTTTTTAACACATGTCAACACGTTTAACGACTTGCTTAGAAGCAAATTATGCATGTTGTTAGTGTGCAACTTATTTAGGGGTTGTTTGCACTACAGAATGAATGCTTAATCGTAAATGACTACCAATGAATTTAAATGTGTTTTCAAATCTATAATTAAATACCCAAAAAACTTTTTGTTTGCTGGACTAAAAACTTAATAATTTTCATTCAGTTAATATTTAATTATATTTATATAATTCGATTTGATCATGGTTTAGTTATCGCTTCTCGGCCTTATGGCTAAGATCAAAGTGTAGTATCTGTTCTTATCAGCTTAACATCTGATAGATCCTCCATCGGAGGACAACAAATGTTAAACTGATTTTTGGAAATAGACGGAATGTTTAGGGGCTTGCTCCACTTCTGTCACGGGTTGGCCTGGTATTGCAGTACCGCCGGGATTTCGGCCCAATATAAAAATCAATTTCAAATTAGAAATATGTAGTAAACAAACTTTAAAATGTTTCCTAATCACAGAGATTATAGTTTTATTTTACACCAATTTGCGATTTTGTATGTCTACTAAAATCAGTGTGGCCATATCCAAAAATATTTTACAGCTAAATCGGCTTAAAAATAACGAAATACATAAAAAAAATTGAAATATGAACTTAAAATAAACCATTTGATGGCAGTGGCGCCTCGGGATGTCAAAGTTAATCTAAAATAGACCCCAGGGCTGGAAACACAGTTGCCTTCAGTTTAGCCGTCAACACACACATTAAACATTTTTGTATGGAAATCGCGATTTTATCCATTTAATTTTCTCAGTAAAGCCTGGTACTCTGTTCAACATTTCACGTGAAATGCTGTCAAAATGCATATGAAAAAAACTTGTGCGGAATATCTATGAAATAATGTTGATGGAGTTGTACTCTGTTTATTTTGTGAAAAAGTTCCGAAATGTTTCTGGCAACATTTTTTTACAACTTTTTTTTTATTAAATTTTTTTTTAAAAAAAAATAATTTTAGTAAAATACATGTGGCGTTTGTTTACATACACGAAACAATGTAGCATACTTTGAAGGAATAAAAACGTCAAAAAACTCGTAAGATTGGTAACATTGATAAATGTGTGGAATAATCAATGTTGCTCAATATTTTTCAAAAATTTGAACAGAGTACTAGGCTTCAATTGTGAATAACGTTGTGCACCGATTACAATTAAATAAAGCTGAATTCATTCGAAATAAGTTGAGCTAACAGTTTTTATACCAAAACTGTGATTTTTGTCGAAATTTAAGTTTTTATGAATCTTTCAATAAAATCTTTTTTTTTTAAATTTCAGCGATATCTCTGAAACTACTGGGCAAATTTAAAAACAATGTAAGCACGAATTAAAGATAATATTGTTAGCGAATTTTGGTTTTTATTCGGGTCATACCGTTTTTAAGTTATTGCAATAAATGTAATTTTGGAAATAACGGCAAATCTCGAAAAGTCGAGCTGAAAAAACTGAGTGCAGATTTGAATACAGCGTTCCAAATAACCTTAAAAAGAAGTTCTTGATCAACAAAAACGTTGCTCCCTTGTGTTATAGAACAGTGAGATGCTTTGATACTCATGTGGTTTAAGAGCCACAGAACTTACAGAAAGTCTGGGTGAGTTTCAAAACGTCAGTTGCAGAGCATCTCGATTTTTAACGGATTCTACAATTCAACCGTGTGGAACTTTACAATGTTATGTGTCTCAAAGTGCACCAGAAAAGTTATCTACACGTAATACAAAATACTATTAAAAAAAAAATACATCTTAATTGTGATTGATTTTTTATTATTAGTTTTTTTATAAGTATTGTTGCATTGGTTCAATGAATATTTATAGTTTATAAGCGTTATTAAATGAATTTTTATAAACCTTTTATTTTTGTGACCTTTTTGTTTTTCTTATTAATACATACATTCTGTTTTATATATATAGATTAGCTGACCGCCTCGGCTTTGTTAAAAAGTTGTTACTTAAATTTTCACATGCTTAGAAAAATGAGAAGTTAAAAGTAGACAAAATATTAAATTTTTAACGTTTCCCTTTAAATTGGCTTGGACTCAAAAAACATGAGAAGCAGGCAACATATTAAACACTTTAAAATTTTTACCCAAAATTTTTTATAGGGTTTCTTTGCAAACCATCTCCTAAAAATTTCGAATCGAATAAAAAATGTCAGCTAAATCGCCCCAGCTGTTCTAATGTGATGCGATTTGGTATGTAATGGACCGTTTCAGTTTTATATAAATCCATTTTTTTATGTTTCTAGATATTGAAAGGTTTGCGTTTGAGTAAATTTTAAAATATTTGCGAATAGTCATCTATTAGAGTTATTTTTTTAGCACTTTACACCCTTGTAATTTTAAATGATAAATTATTCGTTAAAATATTTGGAAAAATATTTGATTTTTTTTTAGACCTAAATGGACTTATACCACTTTTAAAAATAACATTATGTAATAAAAACAAGAGCATATTTAAGTCCATATTTTTATAAACAATTGATTTAATTTAAATGGATTTTTAAGTTAACAAATAATTAACATGAAGACATTTAAATATACGTTCGACCAAGTTTATTAAGAGTTAATTTAATTTAAATACATGTATAAAAAAATTGTTATGGTAACATAAAGCTAAATAAAATAATTGAATCTCTCTTATTTTTCCTTTGCACTTGCCGTTGTAAAGTATTAGTGATAAATCGGTGAAACGTTCTAGCTTGGATTACACTTCCACGTGCAGCGGTTATCCATTTGAGCATTGCTTTATTAATTTCCCTAAAAATACAGGTTTGAATTCTTTTGCGTTTAGTGCCAAATTTCTTGCATCACAGAAAAAGTAGAAAATCGACTTTAACTGAACAATTCGTTCAGACAATTAAATTATTTACTAGTGTTGCCCCTGCAAAAGAATTGATCATATCAATTAACGGATTTGCATATTCGAGTCGTGATACACAAATTTAGTCAATTAAAAAATTATCTGCATAAACTAAAAAAAAAAATTCACAACATTTAATTTTGTGTGTTTTGATTAAAAAAAATTAATTGCAACAAACAAAAAATTAGTTGAATAAATAAATGTACTCCAATTAATTACACGGTGCTACAGTGTAAAAAAACTTGGAAAACGACCTAGAGTGGGTTATTGGTCTTGTTGAGTACATAAAAAATTGTGTCAAAAAAATTCAGAAACACCCTCAAATTCAGAAGTTATTTTAAAAAACCGTTTTCAGTGATGTTCGTCAACTTATTGACCTGTAACTCAGTCAGTTCTTGTCCGATTTTAATTTTTTTAACGGATTTGGAAAGAAAACTAATTAAATGACGTGCATTTGTTATACATTTGTAAGTTATAACAATTGTTTTTGTTAAGAATCTCTACAAAAACAAACGAAAATTATAAACTTTTTTGATTTTAGGTGCTTTTCATTGCTTATTTTAATATGAAAGCTTATAAAAATTTATATTAACGTATGAAGAAAATTTAGTTCTTAACAAAACATGGTTTTAATTTTTCAAATCGGATAAAAATTGTATAAGTTATTCAACTTTTCATTAACACCTGTTTTTAGTATTTTCTCCCCCCGCGCAAAACATATGAATAAAAAAAAACAATTAACTACCTATACAGGCAAATTTGTCAACTTAATAATTTGTTTGTTGTAATTTTACAAATACGTTTTTGGTATTAACTTACATATGTGTGGTTTACAGAACACGAATTCAAAATTTTGTTTTTGTTTTAAATGTAAGTTGAACGGACGTGTAAGGCGCTCGTGTTCTGTAAACCACATATTATTAAGTTATTGTTAATCTGTCTTTATTTAAAAAAAAAGAACTGGAAGATAATACAGATGAATAGGGTTCATTATGCCCTATTTTTTTGAAACATTAAAAAAGCTTAGAATGTTTTTATATGCAATTTTTAGTTATAAATACATAAACTAATCGAATTTATTACCAACACAATGGCAAAGTTTATATACTACCTTTTGGTGAAGGATATTGTTTTTAGATAAGAGTAAACAAAAGTGTAAATAGTTTAAAATTTGTGACAAGTGAAGTGATATTAATATTTAAATTTTTTAAAACATGTAAGTTTGTAATTTTTGTAATCCTTTAACAAATTTTAAATTGTGTGTAATTTTTTTCTGCAGTGTGTGATAAGCCTAATAATTTTTGTTATGTTTGCGGTTTATTCGCTGACAAAAAACATCGCTTTGATCTGAAGAAAAATAAAGCTTTAGTAAATGCCTTCAATACAGTTTTTAACTGCTCATACAGTTCTAGCAAATGTTATGAACCCGAAAGTATTTGTACAAGCTGTTCCAGTATGCTTAAGAAAACTAAGTCCGAAAAGTTTATAAGCCAGCCATTACCATTATCTTTCCCAATGATTTGGCATCATAAAATATTCCATAAACCACAAGACTGTTATTTTTGCCAACAAACATCACTGGTTATCAATATAAAAATCGTGATAGCATTCAGTATGCTAATGTGTTAACTGTTACTAAGCCAGCATTAAGTGCAATTAAATGTAATGAAACTTTACATAAACAAAGTGATGATGAATCTGAAAACGAGGAATGTGATATGGAATATTTACCAAAATCGGCTGAGCCACATTTTGTGACAAATGCATATTTTTGCGATCTTGTGCGAGATTTAAAACTTTAGTAACTTTTGCAAATATAAGCCGATTTTGACAAATGATATCTCGTTTTTTTCCAAATAAAATTATCTTTAAAATACAGTACAAATAAAGATAGGTTTTCATAGAAAAAAATTAAAATAACTCTTGTTGAATTTTAAAAAATAGGAAAAAAAATAAAAAAAATTAGATAATTTTGAGAAAAACTCACCTAATTTTTTGGAATATATTTTTTATGAATACATTTTATAAAAGCTTAATTCTTTGCCTTTCCAAAACAGTTTAAAATTTTAAAATCGATCAAAAAATTTGTGAGTTAGAGGTACTAAAGTGCTACGACCTACCCTAAAACAGTTTTTTGAAAATAACTCAAAATTTTGAGGGTGTTTCAAAATGTTTGAAAACGGTTTTTGTATGTCCTCACCTAGGCCTACAGCCCCCACTAGGTCGGTTTTCAAGTTCTGACAAAAAGTGTTTTTTTGTAGCAGTGTGTTATTTAATTGAACAATTTTTGGCAAACATTTTTTCTGTGATTCCACATTTTAAGAATTAAGGTTGCTTTATCTGACCGTAAATGTAATGCAATGCAATTTAACGAAATGCATTTTCTATAATTGGTAATTAATATCTCACAACTTTGAGTCTTTTGAAAAAAATGATATTGCATGAATCAATTTTAAAATTTTAAGGTGTGTGCACGCATTTTTCGGTCAAGTTATAATTGGCACATTAGTGCTCTGGGCCATTATTTTTTCTTGGCTTGTTCTAAACCGATTTTGGGTGTTTATACCTTTTTAAAAACATAATTGTTTTTATATTTTGATAAATTTATTATATACAATAAAATCTTTAACGACATCTAACAAATTTGACAAAAACTAATCATGTTATTTATTTATCTCGTATTCACTATTCAAAGGCAACTCCTGTGATTATAAGAACGATTTTAATATTGTTAATATTGTTAACAAATTACGATTTAATGATACTATCCTGACAAAACTGTTTTCGTAATCACAATAGTTTGCTTATTATTAAGTTTATTTTGCCTTCTGAAAATTTTTTGAAAATGGTAATAGAACCTTTTGCATTTTTTATAACGAAAAATTTGTTTTTAAATATTTAAAAAATATGGTCGGTTTCAAAGGACTATGGTGCGTTTTGTAGACAATTTTGGTCAAATAAAAATGTTTAAACGGCAACTCCGATAATATACAGAAGTGTATATGAAAATTTCTATCTATCAAAAACATATTTTTTTAAAAATTCAGCAGATTTTTAGCATATTTTTTAATTTAAAATATTTTAAAAAAATTTTAAATATTAAAAATTTAATGTTTTAAAATTCGCATATTTTCTTCATTTTACGGTTTAGCAGATTTTTTTGAAGTTTTGGCATATTCTACACAATCAGTTATGGCAACACTGAAACTGAGTTCTCTGTGAATATTAACCATATAAAAGTATATTTACTATTTATAACTTGAAATTGATTTTTATATTGGACCGAAATCCCGGCGGTACTGCAATACCAGGCCAACCCGTGACAGAAGTGGAGCAAGCCCCTAAACATTCCGTCTATTTCCAAAAATCAGTTTAACATTTGTTGTCCTCCGATGGAGGATCTATCAGATGTTAAGCTGATAAGAACAGATACTACACTTTGATCTTAGCCATAAGGCCGAGAAGCGATAACTAAACCATGATCAAATCGAATTATATTAATATAATTAAATATTAACTGAATGAAAATTATTAAGAACATTTCAACAGTTTTTAGTCCAGCAAACAAAAAATTTGTAGGTAGCTTATAATACATTTGAATGTTCATTTTAAAATGTTGTTAGTCCTTACCGATAAGCATTCATGCCGTAGTGCTAACAACCCCTAAATAAGTTATACACTAACAACAATGACAGTTTGCTTGTACAAACCCGCTTGTCGTTTAACGTATTAAAATGTTTAAAAGAAAATTTTCTTTTTCTTTTACAGTAGAGGGGGTTTCATGTTAAGCGACACTTTTTAAAATAGATGTCTTTAGATTTGCAGTAAATTAAATTTTTTTTAAAATTTTAAATTTTTCACAAAACAAAAATTTTTTTCGAAAGATTGATCAAATAGCTATAGCTATATCTATAGCTATAGATATATCTAAGCTACTTGGGACACATTTTGCTAACACCAATAGGTAATAAGTTACCTGGATTTTAAACTCCACTCAGAAACTTTTTGACCGATCTTATTGAAAATTTGTGTCTAAACTACTATCCAAATTTCATGCAAATCTAAAGACATCTATTTCCAAAAGCGTCACTTAACATTAAACCCCCTCTACTGTAAAAGAAATAGAAAATTTTCTTTTTAACACATTTTAACACGTTAAACGTACAAGCAAACTGTCATTGTTGTTAATGTATAACTTATTTAGGGGTTGTTAGCACTACGGCATGAATGCTTATCGGTAAGGACTAACAACATTTTAAAATGTACATTCAAATGTATTATAAGCTACCTACAAATTTTTTGTTTGCTGGACTAAAAACTGTTGAAATGTTCTTAATAATTTTCATTCAGTTAATATTTAATTATATTAATATAATTCGATTTGATCATGGTTTAGTTATCGCTTCTCGGCCTTATGGCTAAGATCAAAGTGTAGTATCTGTTCTTATCAGCTTAACATCTGATAGATCCTCCATCGGAGGACAACAAATGTTAAACTGATTTTTGGAAATAGACGGAATGTTTAGGGGCTTGCTCCACTTCTGTCACGGGTTGGCCTGGTATTGCAGTACCGCCAGGATTTCGGCCCAATATAAAAATCAATTTCAAGTTATAAATAGTAAATATACTTTTATATGGTTAATATTCACAGAGAACTCAGTTTCAGTGTTGCCATAACTGATTGTGTAGAATATGCCAAAACTTCAAAAAAATCTGCTAAACCGTAAAATGAAGAAAATATGCGAATTTTAAAACATTAAATTTTTAATATTTAAAATTTTTTTAAAATATTTTAAATTAAAAAATATGCTAAAAATCTGCTGAATTTTTAAAAAAATATGTTTTTGATAGATAGAAATTTTCATATACACTTCATTAAAAATTTTATTTTTTAAAAAATGTATTACACAGTACAACACATGATTTCGGGACTCAATCCTGATAATTGCTTATGAAAGTAGACCCAAAAAGAAGAACTTCGGCATCATTAGTTTGGTCATGGTACCTCAATAAATAATTTAAAAATTAATTTGAAGTTAGTAAGTATCGTTTAGGGGAATTTGCCACGTTTTAGGCTCTTTTGTTTGTCATAACTCGAGAACCACTTGTCCGAATAAGCTGAAATTAAGAATTACAATTCCTTTAATCTCTTCATACAACGTTTCGCTACATAAGCAACAGTTTCCAAGTTATAAATAAATGTATGAAGAAAAAAATATTTTTTGCCCAAAAAATTCAAATTTTTTATTTTTAATTCATAAAAAATCCAAAACGGTAAAAAAAAAGTGTCAAGTCCTATTACTTTCACGTAAAGTCGCATAACCTATGAACAAAATGACACATAAATCATGAAAATCGATGAACGCGTTTCGCTTTTATTCACAATTGATTAAAGGAATGAATTTCAAAAAGTTGTTCGAGATATCCACAAATTCTTTGGAAAAAACATTGATGACTTTTTTTGTGATTCTTAGAATTCTTAGTAATAAACAAAAGGTTAAGTAATAAGCGTTAATAAATGTGAGTGGACAATTAAAAGGAAAAAAGGAAAGTGCCATTTTTTAATTATTTGGGGTTTTCCGTTAGTTACCTGAATTTTTTTTTAACCGAAATTGCACCCACATTTATGAGTGCTCATGTTTTGGAACATTTTGAAAACATATTTCATAAGTACCTGCCAGTAAAATATTGAAATATTTGTAGTATTTATAGGTGCTCTTTGATCGATTTTTGTCATTTAACAAGAATCGACGAACGCGAGAAGTACAAGTGAATTTTCCAAATATGGAAAATAACAAGTGCCCACAATTGGATAATTTTTGTTACGTTTGTGGTCATCGTCCCAAAAAAAGCCAACTGGATCGAACAAAATTGATTACTGAGGAATTCAAAACAGCGTATTGTCATTATTTTGATGAAACAGATTTAAGTGGTGCAAATTGTTATACATAATACCCTTATAGTGTGGATACATGGAGAAGGTGGACAGTTTTCTTTTATGAAGTCGGTAATTTGGGTGGAAGACCTAACTGGAAATGATGAATCCACGTGCTACGCATGCATAAATTTTCGTCCTGGATTAAACAGAAAACAAAAGAATGCATTGCTGCTTTTACTGCCACACTTCCAGTTGAACGCGCTGCTGGTACCGATACACCTAACTAGATTTATATTATCTTAAAATTGTTTCCGTTTTGAAAAGCAGAGACTTGTGTCAACAAATTTAAGTTATAAGGAAGTAGGCAAAATGACAAAACGTACGTATAAGATTTATCTTTATGCCTTTTATAATTTTCTTTTTTTGAAGAGAATGTGTGCAAATTAAAAACTTTAAATGCGTGTAAATGGGCACTTTGAAGATAAAAGTTTGTAAACGGTCTTAATTCTATACATCAATTTATCTTGAAGCAACACACAGAAAAAATACCAATGTTAAATTAACATGGCGAAATCTTGATTGAGAATCATAGAAAATTTCTGCAAAAGTATGTCCTTTTTTTAAATTTATCATTATTTCATATTAATTTTAAATGAAAAATATTAAAATAACCTTAAATCATGGTTATTTAATATTATTCGCTGTTAAAATAACATTGTTCAATATTGAATCCATAAAAACCTGTTTTATTATAAAATCAAAAGTTTATTTTGTTAAATTAACATGCATACATACTTAAGTATGTAATTTTTTTCATGTTTAAAATATGTTATATATGGAAGCAAAAAAAATTAAATATATTGCTTTTTTAAATGTTTGAACAATGGCTTATTCGCAGTGCTAGTCTAAGATTGAATTTTTTTTCCAAATCGTATGAGCATTTAAATCAGGAGTCAATCCCAATGTTTCGTGGTTGCGAAGTACGTGCTCACGCCATTTTTTATTTATAAAATTAGAAAATCTTTCTAATAAATCAGTTGAGTATTTTAATTGGGCTTCGATAGGATTTGCTATTTTTATTGATTTTAAAACTTCAAAATAAAATGACGGACATTTTTTTTCTTCGTCAGGTATGTGATGAAAAACGATTTTGAAAACCAAACAATTCAAAATCAATATATTTTCCAGTATCTTTAAAAATTTACTTCTAATACATTTTCCTCTTTTTGCGGCATATATTTTTTAAATTTTAAATAGTATACATACATATAATAGTTAAACTGTATTTTTATGCAAAAAGTAAAACTGCAGGTATAATTTAGCAATGGATTTTTAAATCGCTCGAAATTCATTACACCTGCTAAAAACGATCGTTTTGACACCGATCGATTTTTGCCACATACCTGGATATAGATATTTCATCTGAAACTTTTTTTAAATATAAAACCAACGTTTGAGTTTAGACTACTAGAAAAATTTTATAAAAAGGTGAAAGGTTATTGAGTTTGAAAATTTAAAACTGCTTTTGGCGCCGGGCAGTTTTTAACTTTATTAATGAATTTTTACTGTACGTTCTGTGTCAATTAGCAAATCTTAAGAAAATTTGCCAAGTATATAAAAGTATACATTAAAATCTAAAGACATTTATTTCAAAAGTGTCACTTAACATGAAACCCCCTCTACTGTAGAAGAAATAGAAAATTTTCTTTTAAACATTTTAACACGTTAAACGACAAGCAGGTTTTTACAAGCAAACTGTCATTGTTGTTAGTGTATAACTTATTTAGGGGTTGTTAACACTACGCCATGAATGCTTATCGGTAAGGACTAACAACATTTTAAAATGTACATTCAAATGTATTATAAGCTACCTACAAATTTTTTGTTTGCTGGACTAAAAACTGTTGAAATGTTCTTAATAATTTTCATTCAGTTAATATTTAATTATATTAATATAATTCGATTTGATCATGGTTTAGTTATCGCTTCTCGGCCTTATGGCTAAGATCAAAGTGTAGTATCTGTTCTTATCAGCTTAACATCTGATAGATCCTCCATCGGAGGACAACAAATGTTAAACTGATTTTTGGAAATAGACGGAATGTTTAGGGGCTTGCTCCACTTCTGTCACGGGTTGGCCTGGTATTGCAGTACCGCCAGGATTTCGGCCCAATATAAAAATCAATTTCAAGTTTTAAATAGTAAATATACTTTTTTATTGTTAATATTCACAGAGATCTCAGTTTCAGTGTTGCCATAACTGATTGTGTAGAATATGCCAAAACTTCAAAAAAATCTGCTAACCCGTAAGAAGTAAATATGCTAATTTTAAAACATAAAATTTTTAATATTTTAAATTTTTTAAAAATATTTTAAATTAAAAAATATGCTAAAAATCTGCTGAATTTTTTAAAAAATATGTTGCTTATTTAGCAGACTAAATAAAAATTTTAAAAAATGTATTACACAGTACAACACATGATTTTGGGACTCAATCCTGATAATTGCTTATGAAAGTAGACCCAAAAATAAGTACTTCGGCATCATTAGTTTGATCATGGTACCTCAATAAATAATTTAAAAATTAATTTGAAGTTAGTAAGTATCGTATAGGGGAATTTGTCACATTTTAGACTCTTTTGTTTGTCATAACTCGAGAACCACTAGTCCGAATAAGCTGAAAAAAATTTAACAAAATTAAGAATTACAATTCCTTTAATCTGTTCATACAACGTTTCGCTACATAAGCAACAGTTTCGCAGTTATAAATAAATGTATGAAGAAAAAAAAATATTTTTTGCCCAAAATATTTAAATTTTTTATTTTTAATTCATAAAAAATCCAAAACGGTAAAAAAAAAAGTGTCAAGTCCTATTACTTTCACGTAAAGTCGCATAACCTATGAACAAAATGACACATAAATCATGAAAATCGATGAACGCGTTTCGCTTTTATTCACAATTGATTAAAGGAATGAATTTCAAAAAGTTGTTCGAGATATCCACAAATTCTTTGGAAAAAACATTGATGACTTTTTTTGTGATTCTTAGAATTCTTAGTAATAAACAAAAGGTTAAGTAATAAGCGTTAATAAATGTGAGTGGACAATTAAAAGGAAAAAAGGAAAGTGCCATTTTTTAATTATTTGGGGTTTTCCGTTAGTTACCTGAATTTTTTTTTAACCGAAATTGCACCCACATTTATGAGTGCTCATGTTTTGGAACATTTTGAAAACATATTTCATAAGTACCTGCCAGTAAAATATTGAAATATTTGTAGTATTTATAGGTGCTCTTTGATCGATTTTTGTCATTTAACAAGAATCGACGAACGCGAGAAGTACAAGTGAATTTTCCAAATATGGAAAATAACAAGTGCCCACAATTGGATAATTTTTGTTACGTTTGTGGTCATCGTCCCAAAAAAAGCCAACTGGATCGAACAAAATTGATTACTGAGGAATTCAAAACAGCGTATTGTCATTATTTTGATGAAACAGATTTAAGTGGTGCAAATTGTTATACATAATACCCTTATAGTGTGGATACATGGAGAAGGTGGACAGTTTTCTTTTATGAAGTCGGTAATTTGGGTGGAAGACCTAACTGGAAATGATGAATCCACGTGCTACGCATGCATAAATTTTCGTCCTGGATTAAACAGAAAACAAAAGAATGCATTGCTGCTTTTACTGCCACACTTCCAGTTGAACGCGCTGCTGGTACCGATACACCTAACTTCCGAGTCTGAATACTGTGCCCCTGCAAGGCGAAACCGTTTTCACCAATCCTACCAATTTGAATGATGCTGATTGGACACCCGATATTGAAAATAATGGCCCACAACCGCTAACACAAATCGAAATGGATTACATTGTGGCTAAGATGGGACTATCACAATAAAACTCCGAAATGTTGACATAATTTTTGAAAAGCAGAAAGCTGGCACAGCAAAATGTCAGCGCGACATCATACCGACAACGCCAAGCTGATTTTCAGAAGTTTTATTCCGTTGACGAAGCAAATACGTTCACCTACTCCCATGATATCCCAGGTTTAGTGAAAAGACATCCTACGAAGAAAATAAGGCCATCAGAACCACAAGCGTCAACTTCAACGAGGATGGATAGTGACAATAATTGAAAATGTTCTAAATTTGTTTCCATGCGTAGATAACATATAAAAATTGCATATTTTCTGTGTAAGAATAGCTGTAATATGAATCGGAATGTTTATTTTCATGCCAAATAAAGAATCAATAAAAAAGTCATCAATGTTTTTTCCAAAGAATTTTGTGGATATCTCGAACAAATTTATGAAATTCATTCCTTTAATTAATTGTGAATAAAAGCGAAACGCGTTCATCGATTTTCATGATTTATGTGTCATGTTGTTCATAGGTTTTGCGACTTTACGTGAAAGTAATAGGACTTGACACTTTTTTACCGTTTTGGATTTTTTATGAATTAAAAATAAAAAATTTAAATATTTTGGGCAAAAAATATTTTTTTTTCTTCATACATTTATTTATAACTGCGAAACTGTTGCTTATGTAGCGAAACGTTGTATGAACAGATTAAAGGAATTGTAATTCTTAATTTTGTTAAATTTTTTTCAGCTTATTCGGACTAGTGGTTCTCGAGTTATGACAAACAAAAGAGTCTAAAATGTGACAAATTCCCCTATACGATACTTACTAACTTCAAATTAATTTTTAAATTATTTATTGAGGTACCATGATCAAACTAATGATGCCGAAGTACTTATTTTTGGGTCTACTTTCATAAGCAATTATCAGGATTGAGTCCCAAAATCATGTGTTGTACTGTGTAATACATTTTTTAAAATTTTTATTTAGTCTGCTAAATAAGCAACATATTTTTTAAAAAAATTCAGCAGATTTTTAGCATATTTTTTAATTTAAAATATTTTTAAAAAATTTAAGATATTAAAAATTTTATGTTTTAAAATTAGCATATTTACTTCTTACGGGTTAGCAGATTTTTTTGAAGTTTTGGCATATTCTACACAATCAGTTATGGCAACACTGAAACTGAGATCTCTGTGAATATTAACAATAAAAAAGTATATTTACTATTTAAAACTTGAAATTGATTTTTATATTGGGCCGAAATCCTGGCGGTACTGCAATACCAGGCCAACCCGTGACAGAAGTGGAGCAAGCCCCTAAACATTCCGTCTATTTCCAAAAATCAGTTTAACATTTGTTGTCCTCCGATGGAGGATCTATCAGATGTTAAGCTGATAAGAACAGATACTACACTTTGATCTTAGCCATAAGGCCGAGAAGCGATAACTAAACCATGATCAAATCGAATTATATTAATATAATTAAATATTAACTGAATGAAAATTATTAAGAACATTTCAACAGTTTTTAGTCCAGCAAACAAAAAATTTGTAGGTAGCTTATAATACATTTGAATGTACATTTTAAAATGTTGTTAGTCCTTACCGATAAGCATTCATGGCGTAGTGTTAACAACCCCTAAATAAGTTATACACTAACAACAATGACAGTTTGCTTGTAAAAACCTGCTTGTCGTTTAACGTGTTAAAATGTTTAAAAGAAAATTTTCTATTTCTTCTACAGTAGAGGGGGTTTCATGTTAAGTGACACTTTTGAAATAAATGTCTTTAGATTTTAATGTATACTTTTATATACTTGGCAAATTTTCTTAAGATTTGCTAATTGACACAGAACGTACAGTAAAAATTCATTAATAAAGTTAAAAACTGCCCGGCGCCAAAAGCAGTTTTAAATTTTCAAACTCAATAACCTTTCACCTTTTTATAAAATTTTTCTAGTAGTCTAAACTCAAACGTTGGTTTTATATTTAAAAAAAGTTTCAGATGAAATATCTATATCCAGGTATGTGGCAAAAATCGATCGGTGTCAAAACGATCGTTTTTAGCAGGTGTAATGAATTTCGAGCGATTTAAAAATCCATTGCTAAATTATACCTGCAGTTTTACTTTTTGCATAAAAATACAGTTTAACTATTATATGTATGTATACTATTTAAAATTTAAAAAATATATGCCGCAAAAAGAGGAAAATGTATTAGAAGTAAATTTTTAAAGATACTGGAAAATATATCGATTTTGAATTGTTTGGTTTTCAAAATCGTTTTTCATCACATACCTGACGAAGAAAAAAAATGTCCGTCATTTTATTTTGAAGTTTTAAAATCAATAAAAATAGCAAATCCTATCGAAGCCCAATTAAAATACTCAACTGATTTATTAGAAAGATTTTCTAATTTTATAAATAAAAAATGGCGTGAGCACGTACTTCGCAACCACGAAACATTGGGATTGACTCCTGATTTAAATGCTCATACGATTTGGAAAAAAAATTCAATCTTAGACTAGCACTGCGAATAAGCCATTGTTCAAACATTTAAAAAAGCAATATATTTAATTTTTTTTGCTTCCATATATAACATATTTTAAACATGAAAAAAATTACATACTTAAGTATGTATGCATGTTAATTTAACAAAATAAACTTTTGATTTTATAATAAAACAGGTTTTTATGGATTCAATATTGAACAATGTTATTTTAACAGCGAATAATATTAAATAACCATGATTTAAGGTTATTTTAATATTTTTCATTTAAAATTAATATGAAATAATGATAAATTTAAAAAAAGGACATACTTTTGCAGAAATTTTCTATGATTCTCAATCAAGATTTCGCCATGTTAATTTAACATTGGTATTTTTTCTGTGTGTTGCTTCAAGATAAATTGATGTATAGAATTAAGACCGTTTACAAACTTTTATCTTCAAAGTGCCCATTTACACGCATTTAAAGTTTTTAATTTGCACACATTCTCTTCAAAAAAAGAAAATTATAAAAGGCATAAAGATAAATCTTATACGTACGTTTTGTCATTTTGCCTACTTCCTTATAACTTAAATTTGTTGACACAAGTCTCTGCTTTTCAAAACGGAAACAATTTTAAGATAATATAAATCTTGTTTAGATTTTATAAATGCGGGTTCTAAAAATCTTTTAAACGTGCATTCTCGGCTCTAATTTATTTATTTATGATACAATTTAGTAACGTAATTTCAAAAATGGTCAAAAAGTAGCATCAATTGATTTAAAATGATACAAAATGGTACTTTAAAAAGGGGCATAAAAGTAACAAGGCCCTCAAAAAAGTGTAATATTTGCCACTTTCAGGGCACAACAGCATATGTATAAAATCAGTGTTGCCAAAAAACTGTAAGTGCTTTTCTAAAAATTGTCAAAAAGTTACGCGAAAAAGATAAAAAATTATACCAAAGTACAATTTAAAAAAATGGTCATAAAATCGAGACGTCGAAAAAGAGTCAAATTTATTCTTTAGTATTAAAGCGGTAACACTGGTAATTTTTACTCTACTTTTGTGGTGTAGATCAGGCAGAGTTGCCAGAATCTGAATTCAATATTACGCAGACAAAACGTTTAAACTATCCAAAATTGTATAAATTATATTTATAATTAAAAGCAAAGGCATCAGAGAGAGAGAGAGAGAGAGAGAGAGAAATAGAGACCTAACAAAGCCTCGTCCTTGATTAAAAAAACAAATACTTTGCAAGATGAAAATGTATTCTTCTAGTCAGTTTTTTTTTAAATTTTATTTGCTGAAAATTCTTTTTACTGAATAGTTCGAAAATAGCAGGATAAGAAGGAAATTTATTTGCAGGTTTAAAATTAGGAGACAGAGACTTTCCAAGACAGTGTTTATCTTAAAAACTTTTAACCAAAACCTTTCAACATCCAGATTGTCAAAACATAAAAAAATTATACAAATGATTTTTACAACATGAAAATTAATTAAAATTTTTATTGATAATTTTTCATTCTTGACTCAATCTGGGCTCGAACCCAGGTGTTTACGGACAGGTTACCCTGACATGTTTCGATTGCAACCACTCAGTCTCTTCAGAGGGCTTGCCGTTTAACACTCGCAGCCATCGACGACTGCTGACGTCATTAGTCAAACATCAATCCTTAAACCAAATTGTATTCAACATTTTGGTAGATCGAAATTTGCTTTTGAATGATTATCTATTTTAATTTATTTTAACATGTTATTCCTTTACTTCTCTTTTTTCGTACTTTTTGTCAAGAATTCTTCTTGAAGTTCAAAGTACATATATTTTTTGTTTTTTCATTTTTTTTGTCTTTCTTTTTCTTGTTGACCTTTTCAGCACAACTTGAAGGACAAATGCAAACATAGAGCTCGTGCCTTAGCTTTAACAATTATTAGTATTGTGGTTATTTTATTGAACTATTTATGGTTTTTAATCCAAATTTTTTTTTTTTAATATTTTTAATTAGGCTTAAGTTCATTAAATTTAATTTTCATTAAATTATTTTTATGAAGAAAGGAATTTTACAACATGAAAATTAATTAAAATTTTTATTGATAATTTTTCATTCTTGACTCAATCTGGGCTCGAACCCAGGTGTTTACGGACAGGTTACCCTGACATGTTTCGATTGCAACCACTCAATCTCTTCAGAGGGCTTGCCGTTTAACACTCGCAGCCATCGACGACTGCTGACGTCATTAGTCAAACATCAATCCTTAAACCAAATTGTATTCAACCTTTTGGTAGATCGAAATTTGCTTTTGAATGATTATCTATTTTAATTTATTTTAACATGTTATTCCTTTACTTCTCTTTTTTCGTACTTTTTGTCAAGAATTCTTCTTGAAGTTCAAAGTACATATATTTTTTGTTTTTTCATTTTTTTGTCTTTCTTTTTCTTGTTGACCTTTTCAGCACAACTTGAAGGACAAATGCAAACATAGAGCTCGTGCCTTAGCTTTAACAATTATTAGTATTGTGGTTATTTTATTGAACTATTTATGGTTTTTAATCCAAATTTTTTTTTTAATATTTTTAATTAGGCTTAAGTTCATTAAATTTAATTTTCATTAAATTATTTTTATGAAAAAAAGGAATTTTACAACATGAAAATTAATTAAAATTTTTATTGATAATTTTTCATTCTTGACTCAATCTGGGCTCGAACCCAGGTGTTTACGGAAAATTAAATTTAATGAACTTAAGCCTAATTAAAAATATTAAAAAAAAAATTTGGATTAAAAACCATAAATAGTTCAATAAAATAACCACAATACTAATAATTATACAAATGTTTGAGTGTAAATTTACGGAGATTGACTCATCTTACACCTGTTATCTTATCTTACGCCTGTTTTAAAGCTTAAGTTTTTGCTTACTTGACCTTCATGGAACACTGAGCAAGTTGCATCCATATACAAACATTCCACGAGTCTGATTAGTTTATGTGGAATTCCTTTACACTGCATCGCTTTCCCTATGGCGGAGTGATGGAGTGTGGCTATAAATGTCGGATACAGTACAATAGTGTTAGTAATAATATTAACACTGTTGATGTGGTGCATGCAAGATCTAATTTGCCTGAATCCTGCTTGTTATATTCTTAATTCAGGTTTAACATAATTCAAATACGCTGAATCTAATGGTGCTAACCGTTTTTTAGGTTAGCCCTGGTTTTCGAGATATACCGTTATTTCGAAAATATTATTAAATTTTAACATCGAGTTTAATCTTAGCGGCCAACTATAATTAATTAATTTTAAATATAAATTTAATCGAGTCCTAATTGTGTTTGCCGTTTTTAAGAGGTAGTTGAAACCTCGCAGCATTGCCATACTGAATAACAGCAAATGGCAGCAAAATATTTAAAAATGGCAGCTTTTTATCAATCCACTTAGCATATTATACAGAAGAAGAAGAATGTTCGCCCTTTTAATTCTTATAAAAAGAAAATTAATTCTTATAATTATTTTAGTGAGGTTTTCATATGTTTCAGAATCACTAAAATCTTAATCTTTACTAGAATACCCCATTTTTCTGTTTTCTAAAAAAAATTTAACAGCTGCTTTTGTTATACATGTGTATGTGTTGACATTTGATGATTAAGTTTAAACCACCAACATTGGCCGCTTAAACTAGCAAATAAAAGTAATTAATCCTCATCTTAAAAACTAAAAACACAGATTAAAGATGACTAAATCTCTAATCTCAATGTTAAAAACCCACCCTAAATGAGTTGGCTATGACAACATCGAACCATGTTCTTCCAAGGGTTAAACGGTAGGAGGTTCTCAATTTAACTTTTGAATTCGTTTTTAACCGACAGTAGTTTTTGCATCGCCTTTTTTCTTGTTGCTATTTTTACACGTTGACTAAAATTTTGTTTATGATTTACGTGTTTAAAGACTTATCAAACCGCTAGAGTGTTTATCGTGCAGTTGCTTAGTTTTGTTGTTGCAACCTTTTTTTTTTTTTTTTTTTTGTTCGTAGTTTGCCAAAGTGATATTAAATTATATATTTTTGTGTATTATTAACATTATTTTTTTTGTTGTTGTTATTTTAAAAAAGATTTAGTTCAGATACAAGTTTGAAGCAACATTCAAATGGTTGTGTGTTGCACTTAAGACAGTTAAGTGAAATTGCTGTTAATCATAGTAGAGTTGTAGTGAGTTGTTGTGGTTAACTGCATCATGCTGCTGCTGCTGCTGCTGCTGGTGATGGTTGACGATGGTGGCAAGTTTATAGATTATTGAAATATGGCAAGCCAGCCAATAGACAAAGTCTAAAGGAGCGAGTTGGCATTAAAATAATCTACATAAATAAAGTTTTAATAATCAAGCTCAATAAAATATTGACAATATTAACATTAATTTATGGACTTGTAATCGTATGTAATTGAAATAATAATTATTTTTCAACATGCAGGTTTTTGTTTGTTTCTTTATTCAGTATTTGCAATCAAACTGGTTAAATGGGATTTTTTGTTTGTTTTTTTTTTTTTAAATACAAAATATTGGAGGCCCCCATAAATGTGTAAAGTTTAGAATTAATAAGAATTTTGTTGTTGCCATTAAATATGTGGCAAAAAGGAAAAAATGCATAAGTCGACTTAAGCTAAATTTGAGTTTAGGGCAACTTTGTAACCCCCATATTTAAAAGTACCCATGGACAAAGTTTTAATTATTTTGTACTTTTTTCAATGTACAATAATATTTAGAACAAAAGCTGAAGTTCACTTTCGATCTGCGACGTTAGTTATATAAAAACTTAAAAAAACTTTAACCGAAGAGAGTTAATGATTTTCTTAAAAAACAAAATTATATTTTAAAAAAAATTTAAAGCAGAGACTGGAAAAACTAATACACCGAGCTTTTTTTCCTTTTAATCTCAAATATTAAATAACCTGCCAATCTTACTTGAGCTTTCATATAGGGAGGTTGGGTTAACACTTGTTGATTGCATAAAATGGTTCCATTTTGTGAAGTGCTTATATTTTTTTTTTTATAAAAAAAACCCCAATCTGGCATTGACCCCAAGAGGTCGCTAGGCCCACATTTGGCAGCCTTGGATTAAACGATTTTTTATCTTTTTAATAAATTTTTAAAATGCTACAAAACTATAGAAATAGACTTAAGCACTCTTTGCTTATTGCCACAGAAATTAACCCAACCATAAACTTTCTTGAGAATATTAAAAAATTCTATTGTCTTATTAAAATCAACCACCACCTTTGAGAAAAACGAAACAGCTTTTTAGTTACACAAAATGTGGGAAATTCACGGTTTGTCGTCTTCAGAATTAAACTTCTTATCTGATTTTCTAGATCAAGTGTATGGCATTTTCTTATAAGAAAATTATATGAATTTCTTAGACAACAACAACAACAACGCAATTGAAGAAGACATATTCATGTAGGAGGGTGTAAGTTGGTAAGTAAGTGAATGAGTGCATGAGTGAAAGAATGAGTTGGTGGTGAGTGTTTGTATTCAAGTACTTTAAGAATCCCCCTGTTTAAGTTACACACCAACAGTCTTTATGCATTTGAATAATTTAAAATTTATTTTGAGAACAAAAAAAAAACAAAGAAATCAAAATCAAACTGCATAACGTTTCCCACATTATGAAGTGAAACAGCGTGGTATCTTAGAGATAAATAATGTGAAATTTAAGAAAATTTAATTGCAATATTGAGAAAATGAAAACATAATTCCCTTCTTTCTTAGAAACAAATTTTCCCACCAATTAAATTTTATTTTACAATCTTATGACATGAATTAAAAAACAATTTATGAAAAATGAAATCATCAAATTAAGAATATGTATATTTGTATAACAGAAGTTAAAAATTTATTACTAAAATTGTTTCATTGTTAATTCATAATCACCACTTCCGTGAATAAAAAGTGAACAGTTTTTTCAATGAAAATCTGGGATCACTGGGGTTTTCTGGGAAACTAGAAGCGCTAGAGCAAAAACAATGAAAATATGGGATCACTCATATTTTTTACCAAACATCGATTTTTAGGCTAATTTTGTATGAAAAACTTTAAACTCGAATAAAAATTTGTGATCACAAACTGGACGTAGAACTTATACCCCTGGAATCTAATTGGCCTAGGCTGCTTCTAGTCTTCCGTTAACTCGATTCATGTCATCTCGAAACACTTATTTGACCAACCTCTATTTGACCATTTTATAATGTAATTTTCTATGAAAATACTTTTCTTATGAAAAACAAATTTTTTTTAATAACAATTTTAGTTTGTTCTTTTGTTGAAAAATTGTAATTATTTCCTCTTATTTTTTTAATCAAGCTCAAGGTCGGAGAATATAGACTAAATAATTTAACTTATTTTAAATTTTAATAATTTTGTATATTGTTTTTTGCTTACAAAAATGAAGTTTTGGTTTGTTTTACCAATTCGTTTAACAGCGTGTGGAACGTATTAAAAGTAAATGTAGGACGCATTTAACTTACGAATTTAACTTCACACCCTTATCTGGCTTCTATTGCAAAGCCTTAATAACACTGTCATATTTCGATCAATCGGAATTTTGTTAACATTTACAATACAGCACCGTTACAGACATCCAATCTTCTTCGAAATCAAATTTTTTATAGTGCAAAATATTTAAAAAATCAATATTAAAATAATTTCAATAGTTCGATTTCTTCACTTTTAATCTTGATGATCATAATGATCTTTTTATTCAAATCAAAACCACAACTTGATATTAATTTTTTTTTTTTCATTTAACAATAATAATAGTAATAATAGTAAATCAAATAAATGAATGAATTTGCAACAATAAAAAAAACAACAACAGCTGGAGATGCAACAGCAAAAAAAATGAGAAAAAAAATTATCCATCAATAACATTTAAGTACAAACTACTTGAACATGGTGATTTATTACTTTTGGTAACAATGACATTTTGCCATCAAATTGAAAACAAAAAACTTTAAACAGGCAAAAACAAATCTGCAACAAATCTAAATATGTACTACTTACTTACTACAGTTGCAGTACGAATAACAATTTTGTTTATGCAGCAACTGAAATTTAAATTCAAATATTTAGATTGTCATTTAAAGTTTTTTTCTTGTCTTAAACAGATTTTCAATTGCATTGTTTTTTGAGTAGTACTTGCTGAAGATTTAAATGAAATTTGTTCGTTTTTTTTTTTTTTTTTTTTTTGAAAAAAACTTTTCAGATTTTTTCATGCCCCACACAAAAACATATGCTCACTCCATTTAAAGTATCTGGAGAGTTACTCATATGAACCATTTCCAAATGGTGTGTGTCTTTTCCTTTTGTTTTTTTTTTGTTGTTCAAGTTTTTTTTTGTCCCATTTTGTATGTGGAAGCGAAAGAAGGGTACCCCGTAAGGTAAACAATGGAGAAAATAGATAAATTCGTATTGAAACAAACAATATCAGCAACAACAATCAATATTCTTCTTGTTTGTTCCTTTTTTTTTTTGGAAATTTTTCCGAAATTTATTCATCAATTCAATCGATCAATGTTGAACAACAAATAACAACATCAAAATGTTTGCACTACAGGAGAAGAGACTACAAGAACGAGGAGTACTTGTTGTAAAGATACAAGTACCCCTAAAATTATTCTAAAATACAAACTGAATTGGGTTGGCTTAACGTTTAAATATTAGGGAGGGTTACTTGGGTTGGAGTAAATTGATAATACATTTTGTCTGAAAACTAAAAAAAAACTTTAAAAAAAGAGTTGGAAGCTGCAAAAAAAATTAGAAAAAAATTTAAAATGGTTTATGCATTTAGCTGAGACAGAGTTCTACTGCTGAGCGAGCTCTTTGAAAGAAACAAAAAATATAAGTTATTAGTGTTTTCAATATTTTGTATACACAAGGTGCCCCGGAGGAATATAGGAAAACACTAAAGGGATACTCCATCTTCCGGTGTTACATTCTCTAGTGAAATCGGGTGTAGGCAATAACTGGAATTCAGCAGAATTCCAAATTTACAGATTTCTTATGATCGCGGCTAATAGTAGCCCCTGGTGGCATGGCAGCAGACCTACTATAGCCTAAGGAACCTTCGGGGATCACGTAGTGTTTGTGGTTTGGGCCTAAATTCGCGGGAAGGAAGATCCCAAAAAGCCTGCTCGAGGGCTGATTTTTCATCACTACAGGGAAATTTCGGTTTGCGGGAGTATTTTTTCTATGTACTGTTGCTAGGCAAAAAGCCTGCCGACTAACTATTTAATGCTGCTATGGGAATAAAGCTCCACCTCCTAAACTAGGGGTAAGCGTATATTTGTACTGGATTATATACGCAAAATTGGTACCTATGTGTAAACGCATTGCGTGAAGATAATAAGTGGTAGAATTGACTGATGAACGATGTAAGTCACGCAGTAGTTATGACTACCTGCGGTTAGTCCAACACAGCAGGTGAATCCTTTCGACTTATGCACGAGGTGCTGTCCATCCCTTTGGGGGTTGTGTGTATTCGTCTTAAAAAGCTTTTATTCGGTTGACATTGCAATGCAGATTCAGTCAAGGCTGCAAGCTTTTATCAAGGGCTTAAAATTGTCTGAACTCCTTCTAAACGCGGTTGATCAGAGTTTAATGTTGTAACAAGAAAATCTAGGGCTTACAGTTGACCATGGACGGGTGTTGGAATTGGTTTAAACCCATAAGAAAGTGAGAGAATGGATCGAACAACAATGATCTAAAATTTATTAAGCTTAAGTAAACGTTGAGACAAACAGGCATACCAATGTAAGAGTCCAAGATCAAACAAGTAGATTCAAAGAGATTAAAAAACCAAAAATCGGTTTATTATATTTACATATTTTTCCCCCTAAGTTAATCCCGCAAAGCTCTACGCATTGCCTGCAGTAGACCAGTAGACTCTGGCGAGAATCGAACCCGCAACCCCCGCACTAAGAGACTAGCTTACTACTAGCTAGACTACCGGGGCGCCCCTATGTATCCCTACTAATTTATATTGATTTAATCTGTATTAATGGCTTTGATTTTAACCCAAATAAAAAATGAGAAAATCGTAAAAAAATTCAGTTAAGAGGCTGATTTTTACTCGTAATCTAGAAAAAAAAACTTCGGCATATGTTTCCGTGTTTGGTTGATGTTTAAAAGTAGCTGCTTTTGCAAGTTAGAAATCCCCAGTTTCTAAACACGCATAAAGTAAATGGTCCCAACAATCATGTACTCAAACAGCCGCCGATATATGTGTGTCTATTCGATTTCAAAAGTACCGTCAAGGAAGAACGTTACGACAGGGATCCACTTTAATCTTGATCACATCAATAATCCAGCTGCTTTGCTTCGTGGGGAGCAGAGCACCCTACTACATTCTATTAAAAGAAAAAAGAATCGATAAAAATTTTAGTGTAAAATATATTAACGTACATACATACATGCAACTTTTGTGACATTTTTCTAACCTAATATGAGCAGTAGCAACAAAAAGAGAAGAAAATTACAACATCTATGAGTATCTAACATTATACTAAATACATATACTTAAAATAGTACAAGTGGCATTATCCAATCATCTAGAAAATGTGTTCTTAAAAATCTTAACTAAAATTCATTCAAACTGCAAATGTGAAATGTTTAAATTTTAAAAGTTTCCTGTTTTTTTTTTGTTTTTTTCTACTGGACATAAAAAAGAAAATCAATAGAATTAAATAAAAAATTTTAAACCCAAATAAATGTAGTTTAATTCTATTTGATTTACTGGTGCTACACTTTTTGGGGAAAGTATAATTGGTTTATGATAATTGATGAAAACAAAATTAACAGTAATGGATCCTTTCGTCATACGCAGACGGCTGACTTACATCCTTCATAGGTCTCTTCGTGAAGCCCTGAGCTAGTGACCCTAAATGAAGAGGAGTAATAATCTAAAAGAGCAATGATTTATAATTGTCCAGCTCTTTGAGAGCAAATCTTTAACCGAAGAAGTAACTAAGCTACTCCTGGATTACCGTACTAGCTATACAGGGTGTCCACCGGGAATGGTATTGTGGTAGCAGCTCTTATGTCAATTGTATCTTTAATGGGACCAATTTTAAATCCTTCTGCAAAATTGTAGCCAAAGTTGTTCTTTGAAGACCAAGCTCCTAAGCACGGCGTCGAATTGAGGTTGATGGATTGTTTTGAACACTATCATGAGCAGCAGTAATGTTTTTAGCCGATCTTGTGGTCCATGCTTGGGCCTATCACCTACAGACCCTCTTTCTTCGAAATCAGTCACTATACGATAAATAGTGCGTTTTGTTGACACATTGTTTCTCCCAAAAATTTCACGTAACTTTCTCATCGTCACAGTGAACGATGATGGATTTTGTTAAAATATTTTAACAATTAAAACATGTTGGTTTATCGATTTTTTTCTATAATAAATTTGCCACAAGTCTACTTCACGACTGCCGTCGTGAAGAATTATGTTTATCAAAATGGCGGAAAAATAAAGTAGTATACCTTCCCGGCAGATACCTTGTACTTTTAATATTTTTCTTCCGAATTATTGGTCTATGCAAATAAGCCGACGACGTTGGAAGAACTCAGAGCCGATATTGAACACGAAATAGCGGACCTTACGTCCGAAATGTGTAACATGGGTCCAACGGATCGGCCGCTGCCGACGCCATATGAACGAAGTCGAGTTCCATTCATAAATGTTTTGATTGTATTTCAAGTCGATCATAAAGTTTTGGAAATATCTCAAATAGTTTGCGTTTTATTTAAAAAAAAAAAGTTGTCAAGTCCTTATTGGAAAACCCGTTATATATATATTAGCGGAGATCAGTTTAAGACTTGAAAATTAGCAAATTAGTATATTTGTTTAATAAATTAATGCAAAAAACAAAAAACAAAAGAGCAACGATATTTTGCATTTGTACTTTTCCAAGCCTACTACTAAACTCCGCTATTATAAAGAATCAAAAAAAGTGGATCTCGTCTTTAATTATTCCTTAAACTTCTGTATTAGTTAGATTTACAGGCGGCAGCCTTTCCCTTTGTGGCACCATGTTGCACCGTCTCCGAAGGGTTCTATGTTACCTGGCTGTTAATGTTCTCGCTCAGCCACCCGGTTGATTCAATAAAGGAGTAGATCCTGATTAAATCCGTATCAGAGAGACAAGTTTTTTCCCAAGGGTTCTTCGACCAAACAGTTCGTTCCTTAACTCTCCGAATACCGGGCAATAGTAGAGAAGATGTTCCGTTGACTCCTCCTCCTCCTCGTCACCACAACTTCTACATAAGACATTGTAAGGAAGCCCTAGTCTTTAGGGCGTGCCTTTAAATGGGCCAGTGGCCGGTTATAATCGCAATTAGGTTTCTGAGGTGATGTCTGAACAACTGTAATGCCCGCCAAGTCCATTTTTCCTCAATGACGCACCAGATTTTCCTGGTTTCCCTACAGGTAGTTTCATCAAACCATCTCTGGCTGGCCATAAGATGAAACTTGTTCGCAATAAGATGCTTACTGCTTGGGAGTGTAACACCTATATTATATATTGAACCGTCTGGATTAAAGGTGGTGCCTGCATACGCCAACGAAACCACCATGAAGTGTCCATGTATGTCCCTGTGTCCGGGGACCTACTTAATGTTTCGCTATCTGCTCCGGAGACATCCGGAATTCTTGGACTTATCTTAACATGATCGGGTTCTTATATAAGTATATTCTTTGACATGGCGACAAACTGTTTAACAGAATTTTCGTTTCATTGTTACGCCTTTATTACATTGAACATTTTATTCAAGGAATGTTTATGTCAACAATAATTTGCTTAATCGGTTAAAAAAAATTGAATTAACAACTTGAGTGGTTCACATCCCAAATGTTTTCCATTGCTCTCGCGCTTAAATCGGGCTAAGGTTAGCCGATGGCATGTAGTTTCTCCCTTTCTTGCACAGACCTGCGAAATAATTCAAGCTCTCAAGAAAAATACTCAAATCGCATGGTCTTGATGAATATATGAGATGACCATGAACTCAAATCACTCGTGTAAAACGTCCAATGTGGCATGAGCTGTGTGGCATTTGAGGCGTCCTGTGGAAACCTTTTGTCTTTGCTCTCCATATCATCCAATTCTGGCCAAAGATTTTGATAGACATTGACGTTAAGCGCTCGATGTTGACGGTATTGGCCTTGCCAACGTTGTTCACAAATACATACAAGCGAATGACGCCATCATCCCCAAACTCATACCCAACAACCACGGAGGTTTGATTTCAAATTGAAAATGATTTGAAATCAAACGTTTTCTCAAACGACAAACGTTTGATAATAATTTGAAAATCATTTGAAAATCATTTGAAAATCATAGCGTTCTCAACAAAAAGGGGAAATTATTTTCAAATCGAAAAATGCCTTTATTTTCAACTTGCTTTCAAACGTAATTCTCAATTGATTTTCAAAGGTGGATTATAATACAATGTGGAATATAAACAAAACTATTTAATTTTTTTAATTTAAATTTATTATTTATTTAAATAAACTTTTTTATTTATTTATTTATTTATTTATTTATTTAGTCTATGGATTACCTCCTTTCAGACAAAAATTACAAAATTTAACATCATCTATTTAAATATAAAATTAAATTCAGTTTGATAGTATTTATATTCAAATTCATATCAATAATACTGTACAGATCATTAAAGTTTACACATATTCGACGAAAAGGGTCAGCATTTGCATAATTTTGTTGAAAGTATTCAATTGATAACGGCTGGTAATAACGTGTAGGGCGTTGGGGAACATTAAAAAATAAACTGTTTAACAGGAACTCCGAGCAAATATTGCCTTTAATTAGATTGATAACAAATATGACATTCAGCATTGTTCGGCGGCTTTTTAAAGTTGGTAAATGAATCTCCAATAACCTGGTTCTATATGGAGGAAGATATATAGATGGATTTGGGTAAGTGCTCCGTAATATGAATAGCAGAAATTGTTTTTGGACAGACTCAATGCGATCACTATGAACGTTGTAATATGGATCCCAAATTATTGAGCCATATTCGATTATAGGTCTGACAAGTGCTATATACAACTGTTTTGTTATAGATCTGTCAGAGAATTCCTTTGACCAACGTTTAATAAATCCAAATACACCACGAGCTTTATTAGTACACATGTTAATATGTTCTAAAAAAGATAACTTAGTGTCAAATAATACACCGAGATCCAAGAAAGCATTAACAACTTCCAATTTGTGATCACCAATAAAATAGCAGCCAATAGGTCTAGTTTTTCTGGAAAAACGTATATGTTTGCATTTTTTTAAATTTATATCCAATAAGTTTATTTGGCACCAGTTGAAGAATAAATTTAAATCCTGTTGTAAGTAGGGTTGAACAATGGAGTCAGCACAACTTGAAAAAATTTTTACATCGTCAGCATACATAAGTATATTGGAAAATTTTATTGTGGTAGGTAGATCGTTGATATATAATAAGAAAAGTATTGGTCCGAGATGACTACCTTGTGGAACACCAGAGTTGACTATAATATGTTTAGATAATGTATTATTAAAACACACACGCTGTTCACGACGTAAAAGATAAGATTTTAACCAATTCAAACAGCAATTCGTAAATCCCATTAAATACAGCTTATGCAATAGAAGTTTATGGTTAACTCTGTCAAAAGCCTTACTAAAATCAGTGTATATAACATCGGTATAGCATCCGTTTTTAAAGCCATTATTAATTATTGTTGTCAATTCTAATAAATTAGTCGTAGTTGAACATCCTTTACGAAAACCATGTTGGAAAGGTGTAAGTATGGAAGAGACTTGTTTACTTAAATATTCAGTAAGATATTGTTCAAAAAGTTTGGGAATGACACTTAATAAACTTTGAGATAAACATTCCGTCCTCTAATTCTTGGAAAGACAAAATACTTGGCTCCCTTTTATTTTGAGGATTGTAGCACCGCGATCGATCAACAAACTTTCTTCACTTTCCCGTTTTATTATTTTTCTTTTTTTTCCCGTATTTTTAATCATTGTAATTTCTCACAAATAATTTTTATTTTTCACAAGAAATAAACTGTTCACTTTATATTAAAATTTATGTTTAATAGTAAAACACATGTAACCACAAAGTAAAAAAATGTAACTTTAATCGCCATTTTAAATGCTTACATTTATTTTTCGCTTTAGTATTGCCAAGTTTATTTTTGATTTGATTTTAACATTTGACATCAAATTGATAAAACATTTGATATCAAATGTTTATTTTCAAATCAATATCAATTTGAATTTAAATGTTAAATCAAACAATTGAAAAACTTTTGAGAAATGCGTTTGATGTCAAATGATAAAGTAATTTCATATCAAAGGTTTGACTTCGTGTTTGTTGGGTATCAAACAGGGCCTATTCTTAGAATGCATTGGAGTCTCCTGGATCTTATGTGGACTGGTATCGTCTACAATTGGACAGTTTGTTGACATACCCATTCATCGAAAAATGGATCTCATAACTGCAGATAATATTTCAATGAAAATTAGGATCAGTTTCCAACTTCTTTTGAGCCCATTAAGCACGTCTTGTTGAACGCCTTATATGTCCGTAATTTGGCAAAAGAAACTAACAATTGGCAGCCAATTCGACAGATCAACTGTCAAAATTCGCAACTAATATCGAATGTCTATATTGACTATTTCTGTCAAAAGTCTCTTGTAAATATTCCTTCAAAGCAAAAGTTTTACTTAAATATTTGAAGTTGAATTAGCAAAGAAAAAGATTATTTATGCCAGAAAAAAAATATTTAACAAAAAATTTCTAAAGGATGAAGAATGAAACAAAATTGTACACATTATTCATTTGAAATGGATTTTCACCCAATCCTTTTTTAGCAAATATTATTTATTACATCTCCATAAAAACTGCATGTTGCCACAGTTTGCACAGATCAAATTAGGAATTAAAAATTATTTTAAGCGGCTTATCTTTCAAAAAGCTTTTTTAATACCAAAATGTAGGATGTCATTTAATCCATTCTTGACCAAAAGTAACAGACAAAATATCTTTTGTATTTCTCTTTTGATTTTATATTTATTTTATTTGTTAAAGCATATCATTCCATTTTCAATTTCAATTCCATTTGTTATTTGATGTTATGTGTTCATTGTTTGATTTCGTTTTTTTTTCTCTCTTCTCCTCAAAAGGATAACAATGCTGATGCCTCTGTTGCCTGCCACATGTCTTTATATGTTGCAGAGTTGTAAGTTGTATATTTGTGTGGTACCAAAACATCTCTTCTTAGATATCTAAACATGAATTGTACTATACGAGTACATAGTATTATTTAAGTATCTTTGAACAACTATAGTAAATCTTTAAATTGTTATTTTAGGATCTAAAATGTAATAAACTAAACTTAAGTAAACTGAGACAAACATATAGACACATACAAACATAACAATGTGAGAGTCCGAGACCAAGCCAGTTGATTCGAAGAGATTAAAAAACAAAAATCGGTTTATTATATATCCATATATATCCGTACATTTGTATGGACATGCACCAAAGCAAATACTGAAATACTATTATTTACTTTGAATTGTATTTAACTGCAGTTGTTTAATAAAAAAGCACATGATTTTGAATTTGAGAGTTTTTTCCCCTAAATGCAAAATGAAACTAATTTATATTGATTTAAGCTGTATTTGTATGTAAATTTTGTAAAAGACAAAAGAAAAAACTTTGTTCGAGAGCTTAACTTGAAATTTTTCATTAGGAACATAAAATATTATTTGCAAAATTTATGGACACCAAAAATGTCTATTTGAAAAAATTAAACGATGTTTTTTAAGACCAATACGAAGCTTACGAAGAGGGTTAAGGCCCAACCATTATGTGCTTAAGTTGGCATAAGCAAATGTGGGAATACATGTTAATTACATGAGGCAAACGATATTGAACTTAAGAAAACTTTTTGCTAAGTGAAATGAAACTGTAATTTGCTTAAGCAAGGTGCGAGCGAATCTAATCGCACATTCCGTACGGAAGCAAATGTGTTTTATTTTGTTTTTGTTTTTTTGAATATATTTGAGAGACTTTTTGTTAATTTTTGACAGTAGGTTAAGCAAGGCTATGCATATTATGGCTACGCCTTTAGCTGTCAAACGAACCATCACACTGTGTTCTCTTGAAGACATTAATGATCAGAATCAAGGCGAATTGACTAGAAGGTGAGGTCAACTCTGAAACAACACTGCTTCTGTGGTCGGATTGTCAAAAATAGGTTTGTGTACATAAAAAACTAGTTTGTATACAAACTTTGACAAATCGACCACCGAAAAAAAACACCATATGTTGACTTGGCCCCACCTTCTAGTGAATTCGCCTTGATCAGAATGCCTAAGCAAATTATCTTGGATAGATTCACACTTGAACAGCGCTTTCAAATTATCTAAAAGACGACAACAATTTGTCCAGAGATAAGACTCATTGTTGGCTTCATATACAAAATTATCCGATATATATTGAGACCAATTCACAACAGATCCTGCAGAGAGAGAACAAGTGGCATAAAAATTAAAGCCGGAGCTCATGTAACGGTCAATGGCGATCGTTTCCACACCATGATCAATAATTTGTTGATGAGGTTTTAACGGGATAGCCTTAAGGCGACCATAATCAATGACTTTTTGAAATCAAAATTTTGCGCTAAGTTGATTTTGATCAATGGATATGTTAATTAGCCTCCAAGGACGAGCGATTTGACATCTCTCGATGATTTATGCTGAAAAATAGGGTTGCGATTTCCTTTCAAATGGCACCGATTTGATTTTGCATATTGCTGCATATTTAACCCTCTTACCGGCAAGACCGTCTCAAGACAGTCTTCGATTTTTGGGCTCCAGTTCTGTATTATAAATTTTTAAGCTTTTCATAGAATAAATTTATTTAAGACAACACCAAGGCGAATTCATAAAAGGTGGTCTTATTTTGAAAACGTTTACAACACTGTAAAGTATTTTAACGTTGTGTCAAAAATAATACAACACTGTAGTGAACAATTTAAACAAATATTTCATTTTCTTTTTACTTTTAAATTGTTTGTTTTAAAATTTAATAATTTAAAAAATTTCTAATTCTAAGCGAAACTTATAAAATGTAGCAAATATTCCCCAGAACCACATGAACGGTATATCATTTTGACACAAGGTTAGTAATCAGCTGTTGCTTTTGTAGCAAGATAAGATCACCTGGTATAAATTCGCCTTGGACAACACTTTTTCATATTTGTTAAACTTTCCAACACATTCTGACAAGTCATTAATCAGCTGTGATCAATAAAGTGCAAAAAGTAAACAAATTAGCATCGAAAATTATTTCGAAAATTTTATTGTTTGTAACTAAAAAAAAAAAAACACATTTAGAATAAAACTGTCATTTGTTTTATCATTATTTTACAGTAATTAGAAAACATATTATATTTTAGTTTTATATTGTATTTGATGTGAAAAAAATAATAACATCGTGCTTTTAAAACGAAATAACGAAGACTTTCTGCAGACGATCTTGCCGGTTTATGTGTACAAAAATGTTCCCTTCTTTTTCGTTGTTATTTTTACCTTTTGTTTATAAAAACACAATTGTTTGATAATTGTTTTATTGTTAGCACTCTTTTAATTAACTATTGTGTTAAATATGCATCTTACTAAAGGTTCTTATAAGAAAAAGATTAATTTGTAGCAAATGTCTGACGAAAAAATGCTTGAGTTCATCGATTCTGTAGAGAGTTCTGTAGACAAGACATATGACAGTTTGACTTATGCCACCTATGTTTTGAATAATATCGAGACCGCTAAATTTCCAGAGGATGCAAGGCCGCCCACAGAAGAATCCGTTCAAAATAAAGCAATAGCCGACACCACGAAGTTTCGTAGAGGCAATAAATTTTTCACTGAATTTGAACGCAATGGCCAATCTAACTTTCGCTGAAGATGTAGCAGCACTCGAAACCATTACGACTGTTGCAACTTATTTATTGGACGTAAAAGAGCTCAAACTCCAATGGAATTCTTCACTTACTTAATCGCTAATGATATTATTGCATTGATTGCTGTAGAAACAAATCGTTGTGTCCTGACAGAAAATATGTTTAAACACAACGTTAAGTACAGATTCTACTGGTCAGTACACCGCTTTCCTAATATAGAAAGCTATTGGGAAAAAAATGCATATATCGCAAATATTTATCATTTAAAGATGAATCACAGCAAAAAAAAGGAATGAAATCCGGGCTATGACCCATTGTTCCGCATCGATGTTAAACTGTGTCATGGAATAATAATAAATGTGTCCACCTGGCATCGACATAAGTCAGTATTTAACGTTTTGAAAGAATCACTGTTTATTGTTGATGATTTTGTTTACACTTTGATATTGTTACAAGTCGAACTGTTGCTTAAAATTCTCATAGGCTTGACAGTTTTACTTGGTTTAATATCTTTAGTTTTTCTAAAATCTTTATGGATGAAGTTTCCTGATGATCTGGCCTAAGCAACCAGTGAAATGCGCATAGGAATAGCTTATCCCATCAACAATAAATTTCAGTGTTTTTATCAAATAATAAAAATTGGGAATTAAGCACGAATAACAAAATCATTTAAATTAAATTTTGTATTCCCACGAAAATTATTTTGATAATTTCCATATTTAAAAAAAAAAGTTCTTCAAAAAATGTCCAAATATGTACACAAAAAAAAACTTCCACAAAAAATTTTAAAATCAATAAATAAATTATTTTAGAGGTTTGCTTTAAATACAGGATTTTCATGATTTCGAGAAAAGATCCTTTTATTTTTCAATGAGTTTGAAATATTTTATCGATAGCGTTGTACCGCGTTGCAGAGGAAATTAGAAGCCAATTAAATAATATTGATTTTTTATGAAAGGGATACATTGATTCCCCTTCCACCGCAGCCAGGCGTAACAAGATGGTGGCCTGACTAGATACTTCAGAATTCTATTCCACAAAAACTTTAAAAATTTTATTTGGAAGGGAGAGTAGCCCTACAAATTAAAAAAAATCAAAAACGATTTGCAAAAAAAATCAAGGATTTCAAAAAAAAACCAAAAAATTTCCAATTATTTTTGATCTGGTGGGAACCGAAAATATATTTTTTACAAAATGCATTGGCTTTCTCCAAGTACAAGACTAAGTTTTACTTTTAATAAAAAAGTACTTATATTTATTTAAACAATCCTAAAATTTTATTAGTTATTTAACTTTTTTAAAGATATTTTTTTATATTTTTGTTTTCAGTAAAATTAAAAACCATTTTTTTTGGAAATTTTTTTAGTTTTTATTGCATATTTCTTTTATATTTTTGTGCATATTTTAGATTTTTTAGTGCATATTTTAAGCGCATATTGTCGATTTTTTTAATGCATTACATCCGTACTAAGAAACCAGCAACAATTTTCGGCTAAGAGGTTAAGATTGTTTGAATTATGCGAAACAAACTGCCAGCAATGCTCGAAAAGTTTGTGAAAAATTGGACTTCCAAAATGCGTTTTTCTAACAACCGCGATGCTCATATTCCCAAAGCATTTTAAAATTTGTATGCCAAGCAGAGTTGCTAGTTTAAGAAGTCCCCTTACATTAAGGAGGTTTTATTTCATTTTTGGGCAAACTTAGGGGAAACAAATTCTTAATGGGAAAATTTAGGGGGCACCAATTTATATTTAGGG
Source organism: Pollenia labialis (assembly GCA_949318255.1). Lineage (NCBI taxonomy): Eukaryota > Metazoa > Arthropoda > Insecta > Diptera > Polleniidae > Pollenia > Pollenia labialis. The sequence continues at coordinate 74,442,630 of OX439140.1, forward strand.
GTTTCACGACTTGCCTGTCTGTATACAAAAACTAATAAATACTTTATTTTACAACTTGTTTTTGGTTCAAGCATCTGGGTTTTCAATAACCAAAATCCGACAAAATGTCGGCAGGATTTTAGAAGTGGGCGTGGCACAAAATATATTTATTTCTATCTATAGAACGGTATTTATATACCTTTCTGTGAAGTGAATGTAGCTCTCTTACTTGTTTGATATAAATTTGAAGGCGCTGCGAAATATGGCCTCAGGAAATGTGGACCGAAAAAAAATAAGTAGAAATCCACCCCAAATTGGAGCCTCCTTTTCATAATGCAATATGACCCCAATTTGTTATTGAAAAATTACCTGAAAAAAAATTAAAAATGGGCCTAAAAATAAAATTAAATATGACCATAAATTTGGGGTCACCTTAAAATTTTTAATAATTTTTAACCACAAAAAAAGTTCAAATTTTAAAACAACACAAGCACAAAGAAAGTTGTATAAAAAATTTGGGTTGGTTTGGAACTTTTAAATCCCAAGTTTAAAACACCATAATTTCAACATCCTGAATTTTAATATCCCGAAAATGTATACAGTTTTGGTTTTAAAATAGCACGATAGATAGCATGATTGGGCCTTCTGTTGGGCACAAGGTTTTTTTCTCTATGGTATAACGAACACTGGCTTCTCTCTCTAGAACTTTACTACATAGCCGGCCTTCGGATGGGCACAAGGATTTTCTCCTCTATGGTATAATGAGCACTGGCATCGCTAACTAAAGCTTTCTTAACCCAGCCGAACGTTGGCCGGGACCAAAGATTTTTTCTATGGTATAACAAACGCCGATTTTGCTAATTTAAGTATTTCTGCATAGCTGATAAGGATTTTCTCTACTTTGGTATAAGAATTCGGGTTTTTGATACATGATGCATTACATTTTAGTAATGAAAATTTGCGTTGCATATTATAATTTATGTGATAGTATTAATGGCAAAGTATCATTGTGTTTATGACGATTTTTAACTTCATGAACTGATATTCGTATCGGCTCATTAATAATGAAAAAATTCATTGCAATATGTACAAATTCGTTACATTTACGTAGGTTTTTCTCTTAGTGTAAGCCTCTAAAAATCAACTTATTTTAGAATTTCAATGGTAAAAAGAAGTAATCCCCACCCCCTCCCACTTTCTTTAACGTTTTTGACAAATGATGAATAACAACATTAGGGTTTTGTAGGCGTCGTGGGCATTTTCTTTTAGAAAGTTTATGAGTACCAAATTTGAAAATTTCTGCCTTCACAGGATAATTTTTTGCAAAAAAAGCGATCGAAAAATAGCATTTTTTGTCTTACTTCAGTCAATAAATTGATTGGAATTAACTTTAAAAGCTCTAGAAGCACTCCTTAGAAATTTGCAGAAAAATGTATGAAGCCATCCTGTTGTGCGACGTAGTGTTCCCTATGAACGCGTACCGAAGAACTGAGAATGTTCGTATTAAAACTTTTTAAGCAAGTTTTCTATAAAAGATTTACTTTAAGATTCACGAATTAACACTTTGCTTTCTTCATTATTAACCAAAATTCCCACTAATTATTAATTATTAAGTAAACCATTAAACAATTTTGACAACAACCTGTTATTAGCACATCCTCCCCGAAGAAAGAGAAAAATTTGTTAAATGATTTTTTTATTTCACACGCACATTGTTTACAGCTTTTTAAGTTCTTTATTTCAAGTATAGAATTTTAACATGTCAGTGGCAACACCTATTTTGAACTAATTGAATCTTGTAGATTTTGTATTTTATTTTTGTACTTAAGAGAAATCATCCTCTTTATTATCTTAAAGAAACAAGATACAAAATTTTAAATGTGTGTACCGGTTTGTTTGATATGAAAAGCATCATCAAGAAGGCGTACTTTGAAGCAAAAAAAAAATGCTTAAAGCTATTTACACACACTTCAAGCGATTAATTTGTATATTTTTATAATCGAGATAGATGTTCGGATTATGTTGTCCGACTACACTCTTTTCTGTTCATTCATTCATTTGCCATCAGATTCACAGCAACTACTTAACAGCAATCGAAGGTCTATTAGCGGATCCAACCTAACATCGCTAAATACTTGATTCATTTGTTGGCAAAAAATGTATAATTAAATAAATAAATTTCTGATTTACCAAAATTTTGTGGTACATATTTGGTTAGGGTTTTTTTTTTTTTTGCCTTCCACTTTGATTTGATTGACTTCAATGCCATTTAGTCTGACCAACCAAAAGTTGAAAAAAAACCATAAAGGGCTTAAATGTGTTGTTTAAAAAAAAATTATCTTCTTAATGGTATAATGTCTTAATTACATATACAAACATACTTTTAATTGTTTTCTTTTATGTTCGGTTCTGTTTTTTTTTCAATTTAATATTTAAAATCTTTTGTGGTTAAAAACCTTCCTCAGGCCATGTTTATTTTGGCTTCTTTTTTGAGTTTTATTTCGCATTAAAAACGAATTAGTTTATACAATTTTTGAAAAGACTTGAGACATTTAATTGTATAAAAACGTCTGAAAGGTAAGCACCAAATTTAATTAAACCCACAAAGAGAAAAAGTTTTAAAATGAATCACATCCCAGCCAGCAAAATAGTCCGGCGTCTTCCAGATATCTGAGAGAACCGTCGATGTCAGATTTCTGATCCAAAAACGTATGAAGTGGTCAAGGCGAATTCATAAAGGTGACATTTTCGAGTCATCTGTTTAATGTTTATTTCCTTGTGTGTATACTGAATGTCAAGCGTTGTTTACATTTTATTAAAAAAATATGTTAAAATTTAAAATTCAATTAAAATATAAATTCTTGAAGAAACCCTATTTAAATGTTATACATAATACAAAAAAGGGAACATAAAATTTAAACAAGGATTTTGAAAAGGCGTAAGGAATAAGTGGAGCCACAAATAAATTTGTAAAACAGGAAACAAATTTACCTTCTAAATCAATTGTGTATATTTTATAACCAAATAGTTTTAACTTTTTACAAAAACAAAATACATAGTATTTTTTTAAAAAGAGGGATAGTTGGCATAGCTCTATCTCATGATGCGGTCACCTTTATAAATTCGACTTGGAAGTAGTTGACACGAATTCTGACAGACATGTCGTGGGAAATCCTGTTTTTTTTGCCGACATTTCTGATAGATATCTGACAGAAATTTAATGAAAAAGGAAAATTTTGATGAGCTTGCCAAGATTCTTATTTTTTTTTAACTGAAAGCTGAAAGAATTCCTTTTATTGCAAAATATTAAGAGTATATAATTATAAAGTATGCAGGTACATACATACGTACCTTTTTTTTAATCTTTTTATCTTGAAACAATAAAATAAAATTAAAATTATTTTCAACTTAATGACAATTGTCATCATTATTTTCACAAAAAAAAAACAGTAATAAGTCTCGTTAGACAAATCTGTAAGAATTCCGTCGGAATTCTATTTGACATATCTGTACATAAATTTCCCCCGATATATCCATTCGAAATCGATCAGATATCGCCCAGACAGTAAGTATGTATATTCAATGTCTGACAGAAATCTAAACCAAGTCTCTAAGAATGAAGTCAGCCATTTGGATGAAATGTCGTATTCAGATAAAGTTGCAGTATTTTGCTGGCTGGGATGACAAGCGATTGTAAACTAAGAAAGTCTTAAAAATGTGTGACCAAAAGGTCTGATAGAAAAATATCTAAATTGATACTATTTATCCATTGGCAATAGAGATCCAACCATATTTGTGCTTAATTTGATAACGGTTGGTGTCAGAAATTTAAAAAGGATTTGCCCAAATTTGTTTCCATATCAACAACGTTGTTATATGGACAACAAACACGTTGTTGTTGTTGTTGTTGTATTGACAGTTATTGTCAATTCGACAACGTACTGTTATCATTCTGATAATTACCCTGCAGGAAATTCGTGGTAATTGTTCTTAAAGCTTTTATCCCGTGACTAGAGAACGCAAAACTACAATAAAAATTAACGAATTGTGATATGTGAACACAAGACATATTACTTGTCAGGCGATAATGTGTTTAAAGTGAAGTTACCCCAGAGGAAAGATTGTTAATACAAAACTAGTCATGTAGCTTGATTTTGTGCGGGTAGTGGCTGATTACATCTGGTTCTATTACTTTATATGAAGGAGATCTATCATATTAACATGGTTCACTTGGGACAATATCTGTGTCGGTTAATGTTTTTGCAGCGACCTGTTACAAAGTATCAAAAAAGGGTGCAAGTTAACCCCCCTTTTTGAACATCATAATATTAAAGTGACCCCTTCATATCCCCTTCATATAAAGTGTTAAACCTAGAACCGTTCACTACCCACTTAAGGACTTAAGAACTGTCACGTGACAAGTTCACTATGGATTTCCTTTCCCCTAGAAAAGAAATCCATAGTGAACACAACCAATGTAAAAATTTAAGAACTGTAAGAAAGTATAGAAGGGCGATTCGACTATTTAATGCCCTGCACTACTTGTGAGTGCTGCAAAATAATTTTTGAGAGTGAATCCTATTTTGGAACTAAATCTTTTTAATTAATTTTTAGCTCTTATAATATGAGATTTATGGTGACCACACAATTTAAAAAGCAAATATTTGTGCCGACTTTTATGTAGATATTAACATCCATATGAATTTTTTTGTTTTTAAAGTGATTTTCGGAAGGGATTTGTATAGGACTTATTAGTATCTTAGCATTAACATACTAAATATTATTTTTAGTAATTTTAGCACAACGTAATTTTATCGTTCTCAGTTTTACAACGTTTTGTTTTTAGTTTACAAACGAATCTTTCTCAGTTTTACAACGTTTTGTTTTTAGTTTACAAACGAATGTTGACAACGGAACGTTGTTGTTTTAATACTATCCCTAAACAATTTGACAAGGAATTTGTTCACCATGTGCTCACATTCCACTGCGAATTGTGAAAATTATTATAAAAATGTCTATAACAGTGGAAATTCAGTCGGAACAGCTTCCAAACCAAATTGATGATTTTAGTATAGCCCAGAAGGGGGTTGGCATGATCTAACAACAAGCTATTAAATACGTTTTATCCACTTGTTGTTGAAATAATAATCTATAGAAAGTTATATTTTTATTTAATGATTTACACAACTGAGTTTTTCACGAAACAAGGGAAAGATGTAGTTCACCATTTCTTATGTTAAGTAGAGCGAAGTTATTTGTTTTGGAGTTAAATTATTGACTTTCGCGTCCCAAAAAAGAATGTTCTTATTATGTAAAGCACTGATTGTACTTTTTGAAAAGTAAGCAGACATTTATGAGCTAGAGCAATGCAAAAAAAAAGATGTGCAGTAAGGTCCCAGAAAAAACTGGTAAACAGTTTTCCCAAATAGAGGAGGTCAACTCCCCCTTACTAGCGTGATTTTAATATGGCGCATTTTCATTAGAAGCACTACTTCTCATGGTCCTACGATTCGGCCCATTTCAATAGGCTTGGTCCTTGTGCTAATAAGAACCTACACGCCAAATTTTATCAAATTATCTGTAAAATGGCGACCTGTACTTTGCGCACAAGGTTACATGGACAGCCAGCCATCCAGCCGGACGGACATCGTTAGATCGACTCAGAAAGTGATTCTGCCAGCCAATGGACCGTGTATTTGCTTGTCGTGTGATTGTACGCTTTGCTGTAGCGATATCAGAGATTCATATTTTACTGATTGCACAAGCTTGTGATATTGTGAATGGTGCAATTTGCTCAGTTGAGAAAAGTTGTGAAAGAGTAAACATCAGGGTGCTATGCATTAAAAACCATTATTTGACAGAAAAATTAATAAAAAAAATTATTAATTATTATACAAAAAAAACTTTGTGACACAGTTCACTATTCATTACGAATCTTTAATAAAAAACACGAATATTCTTATTTTTCTTTTCAAGACAACTCATTCGTACAAAATTTTTCAAGAACTGAATATTGCATTAGAATGATTGAATGGTATGTGTTTCGGGCACAACTCACCATCACTTGATTGCGCCAGGATGTCGGAATAATGTATGCCCTGCTTAAGGGATGAACAGAATCACTTTGAAATTTGTTAGTTTATTTTTCATTATGTATTTATTGAATCTTCATATACATATGTATATTTAATATGAACTAACAATAATTAATCGAATCTTATCCTAATACATTTCCTTCTTTAGTAATAAATTGACGACCGACTAAGAAGCTGTCTAACAGCTTGTGTGTGTTTGCTTATAGGCCTATATGTTTAGGTATCATGGAAACTAAGGAAACCTTCCACGTTTGAGGATAGTATTCAAGGCGTAAAATAGCATTAAGAATAAAAAGAATAATTTTCTTTGCTATGCTGGGTAGTTCCAAAAGCATTTTGTTGCTGATCTCATCAACACCAGGGGCTTTCACAAAGAGCCTTTTCGATCTCTCTTAACCAAATCTTAGGGGAGCAGCTGCTTTAGCAGCAACAGGTGGTAACTCGACCGCAATATCGTGAGATATATTTGGGATAAAAACTTTGTTCGTGAATTTTTTTTTTTTTAAATAACCATTTTAATTATTTACTTACCACCACCTGGTTACTTATAAGGGAAAGTTTAAAGTCAATAAATCACTTTTATTTACTTATATTAAAAATTCACTTCAATGGCTTTCGCTTTTCTGTTATTTCTAAATAGTATGTAATAGCCAGGGGCTACATCAGCGCTCATATTGTTTTCTTTCTTTCGAAAATCTTCAAATTTGTAAATGGCGGAAGTGAACGAAATCTTAAGAAATTTTAAAAGCACATCGTTGCATTCACCAGCTTTTTTATGTCGAAATTGTATTGCATTAAAGTGGGAACTCGCCAAAATTAATGCCTTCCTTAAGCGAGACGTTATACATTTCTCCCTTAAAAACCTACCCCGTTTCAACCACTATTTTTTATTGGCTCATTCTGGTTCTCCATTATATTCTATAATAAAATGTTAAAGAACCAATACGAATTAAAGAAAGAAGAGCAAAGAGACTAATCGATTTTTTTGGACCAGAACGTTAAGCTTATTCAGATTTTATATTAAATTCTAAGAAAAACATAACTTTCGATGTATTTTACTATATTATTTAGTGTTCCAAATGCAATTTCAACTATATTAAGCGACCAATGGTAGTAGTAGCCCTTTAGTCTGTAATAGTGAAACAGAAAATAGTCTCTGACAGGGATCAAACCTTTAACCCTCATACTGATATACCAGCTGCCTACCCACTAACCTATCGCGACACTCAAGTTTGAGATGTTTTTTTTTTGCATTTTGTTTGTTATTGAATTCAATGAAGAATCTTAAGATGTTAGACGCTTTGGTCCAAATTAAATTGATCAGTCCTTACAACGCATTTTCTATTTTTTTTTTTTAATTCGGTAAATAAACGCAATTTCGGAATTATGGTTTTTTTTAGTCATTTAGTATTTGATTTTATGTACAATAAACATAAATCTGTTGAACGCTTCAGTCCACTATTTATTAAAAAAAAAATGTGACAAGTTATATTTATTACATTTTATATTGAACATATCGCACACTAAATCATATACATACAGGCACAACTAAAATGTTTCCAAATCTATAGCGACCACGAATATTTCGTTTGCGTCACTGTCTTGTTTAATATTTGTGAAACTCAATTTGATTTAAAAATTGTAACCATCAACGAAAAAATTTTTTAATCCGCATAATTCATAAATTGGTGTTCTCAAATCCGCATGTTTTTGTGTATTCGAAGTTTTTGTTTGAAAAAAACTTTTGTTGAACTTAAGATCGCTAATTTGGTAACCGCAGCATGATAGCAATGTCTAATAGTTTTAAAGAATCATAAAAGCTATTAAGAATTACAGGAAAAAATCGCGTTCTATCTTCGCGATAGATGGCTAAAATTTCCGAAAAATTGCAAACTTTTAAACAAACACTAAAATTTATTTTAAATCGCTAAATGGGTTAAAAAACAAAATGTCGGAAAATAACAAAAATAAATGCAAAAACGCGAAGAAAATTTTAATACTTCAAACCAGCCATAAAATTGATTAAAAATCCCTAAAACTATAAGAAGTGGCAAAAATTCGGTTAAAAATTGCTAAATTCACGGAAATTTACCAACAGCGTCGTGATAGGAAAGGTACTATTTAATATAAATCGTTAAAGCTCTAAAGAATTAAAAAACTAACAGGAACAAATCGTTTCTACCGCGAACATGGCTAAAATTTACGAAAAATTTTAAACAAACCCAAAAAGAAGATTTTAAGCTAAAAACAAAATTGATTTTTTTGTTAAAAATGGTATCACATATTAGTATTAAAGTCGATTCGTTTTACTTTCACCAACTCATTAATACTTTAAATGAAAACGAATAAAAAAAACATGTGGATGTGAAATGCAGAACACCAAAATTCCTAAAGTAATCCCGCATGTTTTGAATTTTGAGTTGTACCAGTTTATGATTTAGTGTGCGATATTTAAAAATAGTTGTTTATTCGCTTTATGGTCACAATGCCAATAAACAATCAGCAACAGCATTTACACAAAAAACCTCCCGTAAGTACTTGTCAATTTGTTTTTTTTTTTTTACTAATAGAAAAATTTTGATCAAGTCGCTGAGTCTATCCAACTGTCTGTCTGTCTGTCAATTTTCTGTACAAATAAATATATGCAGACATATTTTTATGTTCGTTAAATTTTTGAAAGTAAATTGTTAATAATTTGAATTGTAACAAATTATTTAGCTTAAAGTGTAGAGAATTGTTAAATGATAAACGTTTCAAAAAGAAAACGTCAATATAACAAAAAAACAAATTAGTTCGATTTGCATTTTGCTTGAAAACTTCAAGATACTTTTGTAAAATTCGTTTAGTTTTTAAAAATCAGGTTTCGTAAGTTACTACAAACATGTGTCCCTATTTGAAATTGATTAAACGATTTTTAAAGTCAGATCTAATTGGCTTGGCAATTTATTAGAATGTTAAATGTTGCAAGGAAAAAACTGTTTAATTTGTTAAATCCCAAACAAAAAAGAAAATGGAAATTTATAAAAAAACAAGCACATTGCACTCTATATTCTTTTAAACCCTTCACCTTTCTGCGATAAGAATAGAAAGTTATATAAATACCGTTATTAAGATGTTAATAAATCGATTTTGTGACACCCACTTATAACATCCTGCCCACAGTTTGCCCCATGTTATGTGTTGTTAATCAAGATGCCGGTTCCTTATTACGGAAGGTTCCACGCTCACCGCTCTAATACCGCCAATTTTTTTTAGAGAGGTTGATAGAACCCAGATATGTGTATCTTACGCCCACAGTTTGTCGGATGTTGTGTATTGGTGACCAAGATGATTGCACCTAAATTTGAAACTGGCTTTGGCCGTTCTCCATAAAAGCAATAAAAAAACTACAACAACAACGGATAAATGGAGGTAGTCGTGGTTTTTTGCTGATATCTCAGCCATTTGTGGGCCGATCAGGCTGATTTCAACAGTAAGCCATTCCAGACAATATGTGACATAAACATATATACCCCATTTCAGCGGACGCACGGGCAGACGGATATTGTTAAATCAACTTCGCTACTCATAAGGACCCAGGATATTGTTAAGAAATTGGATTTATTTCACAATTATTTATATTTTTATTGATAAGTTATCTTGTAAATTATAATATGTATATGTTGTATCAGTTTAAATTGTTGTTTGCTCCACTTTATTGTATAGATAGATTTATAGATTTAATTGTAGAATTTAACATACAGGCCTGTTCTGAAAATCACATTTTATGAAAGTGATTTCAAATCACAAGAAAAGTGTTCTGGGCATATTATTTTGTGATTTCAAAACGTTCAGCTACGTAAATAACTTTTTGAAATCACTTTGTTATTTTTGCGACTATTGTAAGTTGACCGTTATAAAAAAATTTCTTAAATAAAATATTCCATGTGTTGTTTATTAATTTTTAATGCAATAAGTTATTTTATTAACAACAAATCATTTAAAATTAAGAAAATTCGACGATACTACCAAATGATATTTGCTTTTGTGACTTCTGTTGTGATTTCAGGTTTGTTTTTTTTATATTAATAAAAGTTCACTTTTTTGCTAACAGCGGCATGAAAGCAAAGTCTAAGATTTATTAAAAATCGTAAAAGCTGTAAAGAATCATAGGAAAAATTGCTTCTATCTCTAAAATAGCTTAAATTCGCGAAAAATTGCAAACTTGTAAACTTATCCTAAAATTTATTTGAAATCGCTAAATGGATAAAAAAAATGTCGGAAAATAAGAAAAAAAAAATTTGCAAAAAAGCGAAAATTCGCGAAAAAATTTTATATTTCAAACAAGCCATAAAATTGATTAAAACTCCCTAAAACTATAAGGAATGGCAAAAATTCGTTCAAAATTGCTAAATTAGCGGAAATTCGCATAAATTTGCTAACAGCGGCATGATAGCAAAGTCTCATAATTATTAAAAATCTTTAAAACTGTAAAGAATCCGAAAACTTATAGGAACAAATCGCTTCTATCGCGAACATGGCTAAAATTCGCAAAAAAAAAATACAAAATTTTAAACCACCCTAAAACTAATTTGAGATCGCTAAATCGGCTTAAAAAAACCAAACGCGTTAAAAATTAGCAATAATTTTAAAAAACAAATCCTTTGTGCTTGCTTGTGCTTTCGACAATTGAAAATCACACCGAAAAACACAAAAACGGTGTGATTTACAGAACACCACAAAATCACACGTGTGATTTTTAAAGCACATGTGATTTGAAATCACGTGATTTTCAGAACATACCTGATAATTCGAACGGAATGTTCTGAAATCAACTAGTAGGTTCTTGAATCTACTACAACTCTTCTACTACTTTTGGTTGTGAACCAGGGATGATAAATGAAATTTTCTAAATTGTACTTAATTAAGTAAAGAATTGTACTTTTTTGACCATAATTGTACGAAAAATATTTTTTACTAGTTTTATTATTAAAATAACAATACAAATTTGGCAATTAACAAAAAAATATTAAGTTAATACGTAATAAGGAATTTAGACCATGCTTTTTTATCCGTCATTTTTAAAGTTGTTAGTGGAGTAGGGTATTTTTTGTATTCCTCTAACACAGTTATAATCCCAAAAGATATTGTCTAAGGGCCCTATACGTTGTAACTGGTCGTACAATTTAGTTGAATAGACCAGTTGATCGTTCGCAGCACATGCTACAATTTTTTAACCACTTTTTAATTAAGCTTTATTAAGAAATTATTTTAAAATAGTCAACATGAGTACCGATTTTTTAGCACTTGTGATGATAAATGAAGTGTAGTAAGCAGAGGAGCAAGAAAGAAAATAAATAATAGTTCCGGTAGTTTTTATATTCTTTACTAAAATTGTGCATTGGAATTTCGTTTTAGTTTTCTTAAATATTGTTCACTTCTCACACTGTTGCTTTCAAAACGTCAGAATGAAAATTAAAACGAAAGAAAAAATCGCCATCACACGTACCAATTTGAAAGCTCAAATCAAATTGATTTTTTATTAAACCGATGACCAACCACACCTCTTAAGTAACAAATGATTGTACAACTTGATCGAATTGTACAACAAGTCGCAACTTGTGGGGCCGCACTGTACCCCGTTTCAGCCAACTTTAAGAAATCAGGCATAAAAGTTTTCGTTTATTTATAGCAACAAGATTCATTAGACTGTAGTAAATCTTTTGTCTGAATTAAATTCGATGCAATATTCACAAAAAGACGGTTTCTACGCTTTGTTTTAATTATATTTTGCTACGAAAAAATCCTTTCCATATTCGCCGACTATTTGGAAATATTTAAATTGTACTTAATGTGTCATTGGAGTACTTCAGTACTTTTGCAATGCAAATAGTACTGAAAAAAGTACAATTGTACTGACTTTATCATCCCTGTTGTGAACTATAAGTACAGGCTAACTCATATACTTAAGTTTAGTTTATGCTATGTTCACACTTGGGTTTTTTAAACGCGTTTTTAGCAAAATGTTGATTAAGTTAATCAAAGCCGTTCTCATTACATTCAAGATGATGACAGATGATTAAGAAAAAACAAAACATACAAATTTATATGTCTTTAAAGTATTAAAAATTGATAAAAAAAAAAATACTTTTATAAAGTTATCAGAAGATTATTTTAAACATATTTCTGATGAAATTGCGAAAATTTATGAATTATTTAAGCAAAAAAAATAAAAACATTAAGCAGAAATCGTGGCCGGTTGTTCAGTTCATGCTGGCCGATCCTACATTATACTCAGTTTGAGGTATGTTCAGTGGATTCTATGTGATTAATGAAGTGATTTAGTTGTAATCATGTCAATTTGAAGTGACTAACAAATCAATTCAATGTATGGTAGATCATCTCGATTTTGATGTGATTAGAACTTAATCACGTTCGAGTTGCTTGAACACGTTTAAGAACCCAAGTGTGCACATAGTATTAGTCTGTTTCGAGATATTTAACGGTTTAGTTTGTTAACAACAATATTTGATAAATTTTGTGAACGCAATAATTAATTTAAATAAAGTTGTTTTTAAGTTGAATAAGTGTGTGTGTTTATTTTGATTTGCATTTAAAAGAACTCAACGGTTTATTAAAAAGGGAATAAACTGAAACGCGATTATTAAAGGAAGAACGTAACAATATAGATACTTTATAGTATCTTCGATCAATTTTGTAGAAATTACAAACAAAATGACAAACTTATATATACGCTCGCTCTTACCTTCGGTGAAGGGTATACATATAGCTTTTGTGTCTTCTGGTTTTAGCCTTTAAATGAAGAAAAGCTTTTATAAATTGCAAAATCTTTTTATAAACAAATGTTTTAAAAAAAAATTTATGACTTTTGTCCCACAAGATTCAGAATTCGCGCGTACGGTAGAACATTTATTTGCTACGCTATAAAAATCTTCCAGTCTATCGTTTTTTTAACTTTTTATAATATAATGTTGGAATTTTACCCATTCAGTCGCTAAATTAAGCCAGTTTTTCTTTTTAAGTCATGACACAATTGATTAAGTCATAAGCAATTTTTGATTTTCAAGAGTTGGCAACACTAATCCTAACACACACAAAAATGTTTCCCCAAAACAATTTGCCCAATTCATTATTAAATATCAAATGTAGAACAATCAAATTAAGTGATTAACCAATAAAAGATTTCAATCTAAAATGCCAAAATATTGTAACTGGCATTCAACGTCAGACTATTAGACCAAATCCAAAGAATTGACAATCTTCAAAAAGTTACTTAACAAATACAAATTTGTTACAAGTTCAAATCTTATTCGGCGAAGACAAGGCAGAAGAAGAAACCTTTCTATGAACTCAAATACACATTTACTGGCAAAACGTGTATCTTGATAATCACAAAATATAAAGTCAAAACGCTTAAAATAGAATTTCATTTGCGAAAGCAAATAAAGAGTCTTAAAGGTGGAAAATGACATGACAATCAAAATAAAAAGAGCACTATGACAACAAAAAAAAAGAAAATAAAGTTATTTAAACTTTAAATGAATGCGAAAAACAACGAAACTTTAACAACACGAAATGCGTGGTCGTCTTAATTTTGTCACATTTTTATATGATCACGAGATATTAAGACACATACATTTATGTATATAAGTATCACAAAAGAACTACACAAATCAAAGGCGGCATTTGAATGGTTAAAAAAAACTTATGTTCAATTTAAAGGAAAAAAGGAATCCTTAGCAACATGTAAAACGCCTACATGGTCGTATCAACAACGAAACATTTTGAATTGTTGACAGAAAGTAATAAAATGTGTCAGAAATACACAACGTAGTTAACAAGTTCAGTTTTACTGATTAATCCACTTCTTTCTCTAAGGACTCTTAAGTAACTTTAACACATGACAAAAAACCATACAACATTTTAACATAAAATACTGTTAAAATTCAAAAAAATACAACAGCCGTTCGTAAAAAAGATGGCTATGCAAAAATATAACCTCCAAAAAACTCCATTTATCCAAAAAAAAAAATGTTTAACTGAAGCTGAAGACAAAATAATCTTAAACTGTGATCACCCGAATTTCCCCACAAAACTCGAATATTCTCAATTGTTTTGTATTAAAACATAAGTCGCGATTTATTTATAATCTAAAGACGCTAGAGCAAAAATTATCTTAATCTGTGATCAACCAAATTTCATAACAAAATTCGAAATAATTAATTTTGAACTCAATTTGGCATAAATAAGAGTCAAAACAAAATCGTTTGTGAACATTAAAATTTCTTAAAAAAAAAGACGAGTTTTTCAAATTTTTTAAGTGCCCATTCAGATTATACGATTTTTGACGTTGCGATTCTTACCTTATGGACGAGAGGGAATAGAGGAATTAAAAGGGGTACACAAGCGAGTGTACTCTTCGATTCATTTTGTTCGCTCATTCGTTCTCTGATTTGACGAAAAATGTATTGAAGTTCGGTTGCAAAAGAAAAAGTCGTAACGACAAAAATCGTACAATGTAAACATCAGACCGACTTCAAAGAGGAAACGACAATAACCGCAACGACAAAAATCGTATAATGTGAATTGGGACTTATATAAAAACTAAAATCGCGATTTATTGATAAACTAAAGGAGTTAGAGCAAAAATGTATCACATCTGTGATCACTAAAATGTCCCAACTCAATGCGAGTTTCTCCAGTTTTTTGTATAAAAACCAAAATTCTGTTTATTCCTAAAATAAAGGCGCTAAAGCAAAAGTAAGCAAACTCTGTGATCACCTACAGATCCTAACAAAATTCGAGTTAATTTTAAATTCGGTTTGGCATCAAATCCTTTGTACTTTTTTATAGTTATGCATAAATAACACGTTCTTTTTGCTTACCAAACTATAAAGCAGGTTTTTGACTTACCTGAAAAGAAAAAAAAATAAATTAAATAATTTAATATAAATATAAATAAAAGTTATTGAGAAGAAACAAGTAACAGCCATACCTAAACAAGAGCGGAAAGCATTTTCTAGCTTTCAAAAATTCTCATGCCCATACAATTTGTATGAAGCATCCCTAAATAGCGCGGCGTCAACGCTTTACAATTGGAAAATCCGATTTTGACAGCGCGTTTATTAGTGAAGTTGGCCGCTATTAATAATAAATAATGACAATTTAGCTATTTTTTGTCAGTCTAGCGGGTTTTTCTCTTCTTTTTATTTCTATTGTATGGGTTTTATTAAACAAGAAAGTTAGCACTACTGTTTGTGGCACAACGTTGACGCTCTTGTTTAGGTATGGCATATCAGCGTAAAAGCTTAGCGGAAGAAAACGTTCCGCCTTCCGCTCTTGTTTAGGTACGGCTGTTAGAGTGCTATATTCGGCTATGCCGAATCTTTTATACCCTCCACCATCAGTAAGATTATGTCACGAGTGGGCTTCATATGGGGCCTATGGTAAATTATTGGCCGATTTCTAGTCGTATGAAACTGCGACAGACTACATTTTATAACAACAGCATTATATGTTTAGCTGAAGGTCCACACCATACGTTTATGCGTCAGTCCTTTTTATGCATTTGACAAAATAGTAGAATCAACGTAATTGTATGTTTTTTTCATTCGCGGTCACAAAGACGAACATGTTGCCGGAAACATTCTGTTAATATTGTTGTTTTTTTTTTTCAAAAAGCAAAGCAAATGTCAACAAAGAAAATGAGAACAAATCGTGTCGCCGAACACAAAAACAATTCTCTCTTCCCCACCTGTAATTTGTTACCAAACAAAATGTTTCCCTGTCTAAATGGGCACTATCAACGCATCAAAGTAGGTTTTCTTTCTACTTTTGTATGTGTCGCATATGGGGTAAAAATAGTCAGCTGTTATTCAATTTTTTTTTTAATGTTATCGATAAATATGTGTGTGTGGTGGATTACTTTTTGCTATTTTCTTGCATTAAAAAAGGAATAAAATGCATTAAAATTTAATTTTACGACGAACAAAATTTGCCATTCTAGTTATCGATTACTTTTATGTTCTGAGTGTCATGAACTTAAAAGTTATTGATACCGTAAAAATTATTAATACATATTTGTACAATAAAAGCTTTATCCTCTTTGAATCCTTTTAAATAAATTCTATTCAAATATCAATAAAGCCTATAGTACACGGAATGTAAAAAGCTGCATGCGCATGTGGTTCTGACGTTATTTTGTCGTCATAACACAACACGAACTTTGGCTTTGTAATATCGTCAGAATGACGTCAGAACCACATGCGCATTTGGCTTTTTACATTCCGTGTACTATAGGCTTAACACTCTCCATTTTTGCCAAAATTGTTTTTATGTTAATAAAAATATTCCCACAACAGCTGAAGAGAAAAAAAATTTGTCGCATAAAACGCATTGCATGTATGTAACTTGAATTTAGAAACGCATAAAATGCACAAAAAGTATCATACGCATCAACGCATGACCGCGTGGTGTGCATCTTCAGCTTTACGGTTGTATGCGTACTAAACGGTTTCCGAGGGAAAGGTGTATTTACATGGGGCCTATGTTAAATTATGAACCGATGCTCACGAAATTTTACAGTGTGACTTCCAGTCATACAAAACTGGTACATGCACATAAAGAAAAACACTCGGGATAAATTAAGTTATGTATACTAACTTTAAGCACGAGTCGTACTTATAAATTTAAGTACGAATAACGCTGAAACGTGCTTAACCGTGCTGGTAGGTTAGAAACAAGTTACGAATGTTTGGTTAATGGGCATATAAACAGCTCATGTAAAAAACAAGTATGGGATGCCCTTTTTTTGTTTTTATTTAATCAACATATGTATATTAAATATCTAAAAGACGATTGTGGGATTCCCAATTTTTGATTTTTGTTGTAAAGAAACACACATATTTGCACTGCTTGGTTCAGATTGTGTGTTGTTTTCAATATCTTAGAGGTTTTTTACTCAAGGATTATGTTTAAGAAAATGACGAAATAAATTCTTCTGAAACAGATGCTGAACGTAAACCCGTCCTAGCTGCAGCTAGCTCTTTTGACCCGTTTTTTATTGCTAAAAATTAAATGGTTTGGAGTGTGACTCCATTATGTCTGAATTTTATCCGCTTCGATGATGCTTTGAGTCGACGACAAATGCGTAGTTGAGAAAACTGTGGGACCGTTGGCAACAACTTTTCCCAATGTTTTACAATTGACACGAAATTGTTACCATTGATAAGCAATTTGTTGCATTTAGGCAGCGATGGTCTTTTCGACAGTTTATGCCAAAAACATCAGAAAGATATGATTTGAAATTTTGGTTATCGGGTGACTGTAAGTCAGGCTTCATATGGAAAAAGTTTTTTTAACAGGTAGACAGACGGATGGAAGGACAGACAGACGCGCATGTCTAAATGGGGTCCGAGATTAACGGAGTGACAAGCTGAGTATACCCTTATTCAGCACTTGTGGTGGTGGAGGGTATAAAAAGAATTTTAATTTTATTTGCTAGTTTGGGGTATAAATACAAAAGTGTCTCAAGGTTACCTTAATTTAAATAGGCCCTAACTAACGTTTTCCTTACTTTGCAGGAGAAGAAACAACTTTACAAAAATTATAGTTGTGTAGTCGCAAATTTGTTTCAAATGCAGTTCGTTACTAAATTCTCTAAGCAATTTAACTATTGTAAATTTTCATGTTGTAAAATTCCTATCTTCATAAAAATAATTTAATGAAAATTAAATTTGATGAACTTAAGCCTGATTAAAATATAAAAAAATTTGGATTAAAAACCATATATTGTAACTATTTTTATAAATAATTAGTATTGTGCGTAGTATAATTAGTACCAGGTATTTTCATTAGGGAGAGTTTTCATTATTTACCCATGTAATGTCAAATTAATTTGTTTGATTTTTGACGCTTGTTTTAATTCTTACCATATTTTCTTTTGTTTGACGTTATATGGGTTTTGAATTTGAGAACAAAATTTCTAATGACTATACCAAGGCCCATCTATCAGGTCTGCTTACTTGTACAAAAATAAAAAACGATTCTTTTTAGTTGTCAAAAATTTACTACCACATATACAAAGCAAAAGGAAAAAAACGTGTATGTGTGGCATACCATAAACGTATCCATGCACATGTAAGCAAAATGTAAACAACTTTTGACAACTAAAAAGAACATAAACAATGATCATCAGGCTTCTTGCGCAGACCTTTTCAATGGGCCTTGGATTATACTTTGTATTGTGTTTATTTTTTTGAACTGTTTGTGGTTTTTAATGCAAATGTTTATATTTTTATCCGGCTCATTTAATTTCCATTAAATTATTTTAATGAAGAAAAGAATTTTGCAACATAAAATCAATTAAAATTTATTGATCATTTTTCAATCTTGACTGAACTGGAAATTAACTGCCAGCAGTCGTCAATGGCTGTGAGTGTTAAACGGCAAACCCCTCTGAGGAGATTGAGTGGTTGCAATCGAAACATTTAACGGTAACCTGTCCGTGAAAGCCTGTGTTCGATTCCCGCGGCAGTCAAGAATGGAAGATTATCTTCATAAATATAATTTAATGAAAATAAAATTTGATGAATTTTGGCCTAATTAATATTATCAAAATTTGGATTAAAAGCCAAAAACAGTTCAGCAAAATAACCACAATAACAATTAATCATGGCAGGGTTGTATTTTTTCAACGTAAGACTTGTATAATAGTGTTAAGCAGCTGTTAGAAGACATGTTGAATTAATGTTACCTTGAAGCAGGTTCTAGAAAAATGTAATGTTGGAAACAATCCTTCGACTTTTCAGTGTTGGACTCTTCAGTGCTTATGAACCAATTCAAATTTCTTAACATACAAGTTGTATTGATGATCCCAAGTAACTGATCGTTAAATTTCTTCGCGCAACGCTTTATGAAACATTAAACAACATTTGCTTTGTTCGCAGTCATTATAAGTTTAAGTTTCTTATCAAAGTAAATGCCTAGATCCATAATTGAGTGTTCATATAGAAATAAAGCCCATAATTAAAGCGGCGGCAGTAACTTCAAATTCTCTTTCAATTAATTGTTTTAGTTTTTTATTTTCGTTTGTTTTTCATTTTCTGTTTACAAAATGTATGAAATTTAATGAAAGTATGGTAGCATTGTTGGTAGAATTAGTGTCTTAATGTAAGAACTTCAAAAAAAAAAAAAAAAACCTTCTCAAAATAAAATTGCTTTATTTCACGATGGCTTTCTACTGGAAATGTTTGTGTCAAAGTGTCAGAAAATGAATCAACCGCACATAATTTAGCACAATTTATTAAATTAACATTTTAATATAATGAGTATCTAGAATGTCATCGATTTACATTTGTTTGAATTAAATAATAAAAGTTAACAGTCTGTTCATCGATTTCGAACGTTAACGTTCGCATAGGAAATTATATATTGAAAACAAAAACAAATTTTAGAATTTGACGTTCGAAATCGTTAAACAGGCAGTAAATTAATAAAAGTTATTTAAATTCTCCTGAAGATATTTTGGGGCTTCACATTTTTTGTTATTAAAAAAAAGTTAAAATCGTTATTATTATTGCAATTCCTAATGGAGCTTGAAAGATTATTAATACTAATAAAAAGAAAAAATAATAGAGGTCCAAGATGACTGTCCTCATGAATTTCAGACGAGACTTCTTTAGATACGATTTAATCCACTTTACAAAATTAACAGAAAACCCAATAAAATCAGGTATGGAAATCAATAAATCATTATTGACCCTGTCAAAAGCCTTATTAAAGTAAGTATATATGACATTAGTTTTCAGACTGTTACAAAATCGCATGTTCAAATATGACGTCAATTTCTTTATATTGGTTGATGTTCCTTGACAAAAGACATGTATCCGTAATCATTTTCTCAAAGTAGTGCAAGTTGTGAGGAAAATTATCATAAAAAGTATGGCAATGGGAAGCAGTGTGGCGAAAACTTTGTGACCCAAAATGGCTGAATTTACGGGAAAAACTGGCTTACAAAATCAATAACAAAACAGAAATAATTCATTAAACATTTTTTACAATGAAATTGTTAGTTGAGTTCAATTTGTTACGCAAGAATAAACGTAAATTAATACTTTAGCATTTAAAAATCATCGATAAGTTCGATGTCATAGGAATAACTCAGTATTTGTTTGAAATATTTTGAAGTAAAATCATCTACAATAAAAAACAAGTAAGAAAGTAAAGTCGGTCAAACCCAGCTAAATGTTACCCTACACCACTTAAAAGCCATGTACCAAATTATCTCCATAATTGCGACCTAGACTTTGCGCACAAAGTTTACATGGACATCCAGCCAGACTGCCTAAATATTTTATTTTTATGGTTAAAATATTTACCTTATTGACATCGAATTCACAGTTGTTAAATGTAACCTTTTTCACAAATTACTTTTAACGATGTTTACTTGGCTAAATACCCCCTCTACTTAAGCATAAGACCATGAAAGTGAGAGCAACTTTATAGGAATTGCTGAAATTTCTAAAAGTTTTTTGTTGCCGCCTGCATTTCTATATTGAAATACTTGCGACCAGAAAGAAACAGTGATGTTTGTGTTAATCCATTTTATAAATTTAATATTTGAATACTGTTCCTTTATATTGAAAGATATTTCATCATCATCGTTTATAGCGATTTTCAACATTTGTAAAAGTTGGAATTTAAATTAAATGCGTTTAATTGTTAAAAATGTTTATTTTACTTTTATAAATTTTTATAAGAATTATTATTTTGAAAGAAAAAACGGCAAAAAAAAATGGTATGGCTAAACAAGGTGAAACATGGCTAAATGACTAAATTGGCAACACTGATCGGAAGTAATAAACTTTTTTAGATAATGTAAGTCCTTATATTTTTTTAAGTCTTTGCACTGGCGTTGAGTTTTGGACTAGTTTAACAATTATTAGGACCCTGAAGTGTTTTCTGGACAGCTCTAATGTCCGCCGAGTACTTTTTTCATCTATTATGGGCCAGATTTTCCTGGTTTTCCCACAGGTAATTTCATCAAACCATCTCTGACTGGCAATAAGATGAAACTTGTGTGCTTACTTCTCGGGAGTGAAAAATCTATATCATATGTTAAACCTCGTCGATTCAAGGTTGTGCTTGCATGCGACAAAGAATTAACCATACAGTTTGCATGTACGTTCCTGTAGCCAGGGACCCACTTAAAGGTAACTGAATGTCTCGCTATCTCCTCCAGAGACTTCCGGTATTCTTGGGCCATTCTCGATGTGATAAACACATTCTCCAGGGCTCTTTTGGCTGCTTTACTATCTGTAATAATATTAATATCCCTATCAGAAATATCACAATTTCGGATTTGTCTAGCAGCAGTGTAGATGTCTATTATCTCGGCCTGCAATGGTCCGGCAGCCTAAGAGAAATGCTCCAGTTCAACTGCTCGGGGTATATGCCAAAACTGACACCATACAGTGTTTTTGACTCGTCAGTTTATATGTGTATCGCATTTGTAGGTCATCATAGTGAGTAACTTTATCCAAAATACTTAAGGTGAAACCAGGATAGAAGATTAGTTCAGGTTTGATTAATAAACGTCCAAGTGCCAATTAATTTCATACAGGATTTCATCATGTCCAATGTTGTAATCCATCAATGCTAGAGGCGCCCTTAGTCTTACAGCTGCGTTCACAATCAACTTTTTTGCTATCATGTAACCAGTTCATGATCGCAAACAATGCCATAGACGGGGTATATTAATATAATGCAGTTGCCGCCTAGTAGTCCTGAAAATTGTGTTCATCTTCCAGTTAAATTTGCTGTCCAATATTGGTCCAAGATATTTGGTATTATCGGATAGTTTCCGTGAGACCCCATTTATTTTCTGGGTAGACCATTTGGGAATTTTGTATTATCTTGTGAAAAGTACCAGTTCAGTTTTGTCAGGATTAACATCCAGCCCACATCCCGTTTCAATATTTCGTTTAGAAACTGGTAATGGACGGCATTAAAATGAGCAGTAAAGTACTAAACAGCCACAAAAAATTAGCCAATTCTACATAAAGGGGCGTTAAATAAAAAAAATGAAAACTAAATGGAAGAAGGGAACGAAAAGGACAAAAAAAACGTGTTTGTTATACTAACGTGTGCCACATTTTCTTTAAAAAAATATAAATAATAACACAACTAAATACACGAGTTCAAACTTTCATCAAATATAAAACATTGAAATCACAATGATGAAACGAGCAACATGTTGTTGATAAAAATCTGGGTTTTAAAAAACAACACAAGAGTAACAGAAAACGAAATATGCTTGCCGCTTTTTGTGAATCGTTAAAAGTAAAACATAACCATCTTTACTTTTTTCTTATGCAGATATTTAAAGCTGGAATTCTTTAAGGCTTTTTGGCGTTTAAACTTTAAAACACCATAGAAAAAACTTTAATACAGAAAAAGAAACAACGAGGTAAGTAACTAGGAAATTGCGTTTAAAAAGCACTATTCCCAAAACTGAACGCAACATTCGATATTGATCGAAATTACAATGCAATCAATATTGAAATTTCAATTGATAAAAATTGTCCTAATTTTTTCCTTTGAGTTATTTAGAGAATTAACTTTTAAATTTTTTCTTTAAATATCAAAATTTTTAAAGATTTTTAATCTAAATTTTTTTATTTAAATTAGGCTTAAAAAGGCATTTTACAATATGAAATGAATTAAAATTTATTGATAATTTTTTTTCTTCTTGACTTACAGGGGAATTGAACCCACGTTAATGGACAGGTTGATTTGACACGTTTCGATAATAACCACACTATCTCTTCAGAAATCATTGCCGTTTAACACTCACCGCCATTGACGACGGCTGGCAGTTAATAGTCAACCATCTATCTTTAAACCAAATGGATTAAAAAACGCTACACAGTTTAATAAAAAAACCCCCAATACCAATTATTTATTAGGACTTTAATATAAGACAAACTTTTTTTGATACTCCTCAAAGAACTTGCTGGGTTGAAATGCAAAATTTTTTTTTTCATTTTGCACTTCCATTTTTGCCTGTCTCTTCTTACTGCATCTTAGTCAGCCAATGTACTACCTTTTAAATTATAAATTTTTTCTTCACCTTCATCATCTCTTCAGCACTTCTTTGGTAAGTAGAAAGTAAGTACATACCCTCTTTACAAATGCTCTCTGATGTTCAAAGTAAATAAACACAATTTTTCCTGTTTTTTGCTGTTATATTAAATTTTATTATTAAGTTCTTAAATAAAAGGAATAAAAACTGCCGAGTATGTACTTTAAATTAAAGTGTAAACAAGTTTGATGTTCAGGTAAAAGAAGAAGATAAAAAAACACATAAAATAAAAAAAATTTATAAGACAACAAAGCAAACATATCAACAAAAACAAAGCAAACTCTTCGGATGTTAATAGAAAATAATGATATAAAACAACAAATGCTGAGATAAACAACAAATATTATAAAGTTCAAACGAACTGCATTAGTCTGAAGTTTTGATGCCTGGAACAGAATAATGTAATAGTAGTAGTAGTAGTAGCTGAAGCTGAAGCTGACGAATGTTCTGTGGCGCAACAAAGTTCAAAATTTCGAATTTTGCGCTTCAACTGCAACGACTACTACAGCTACGTATTCTGTTGACACCACTTTGTAACTGACATTTTTAAATTTTGACAGCTTGCAGTGCTAATCGTAACGTTGTAATACAGCGACTATTATGCTCCCTACCTAAAAATCTGATATATAGCAGTTCAATAAGACTTTAAGTTACAGAAAAGTTCTTTATATTATATACACAACGTCAACGCAACAATTAAAAATTAACAAACTGACAATAAACTTAAAAGAATATAATTTTGTATAATTTAATTTAGAAACTGCTAAATGAGGTTTGATCTAGGAAACGTTTTGCAAATGCAAACAATTTTGTATTCTAATTCTAGTGGTAACGTGTAGGACGTTAAATATTTGCTAGGTGTTAATATAGCTTTGCACACTAGTGTTAACCTATTTCTGGTGATTGTCACCGAACAATAGTTAGTGTTCCCGCGACATTTGGGTTTTCGCACAGGAACAACTCGAGATCAACGACCAAGGATTGCCAACTACACAACACCAACATTGCACATATCGCTGCACCAACAACATCAAAGTTGCTCTCCAAAGTGAAGTGCTGACACATAAATCTGTGTATTTGGGTGATATAATTATTGAGGAATCAGAATCTCTTGATGTTCTGGGCATGAAAATACAATGTGGTGTCCAAAGTACAAAACATATATGGAAGGTGTCGAAAGAAGCATTAAAGTGTCTCGGTTTTTTAAAATTGTGTAATAGATATTTCACCTTATCAGATTTTCTTTCTATTTACCCATCTATATCCGACCGAGGGCTGGTGCTTCAAAGTATACTTTGGAGCTTCTCGACGGCGTACAGGAGAGCGTCAAGGTTCTCATTGATGACAGTAGGGAATCCAATTCTATTAACTCCCTGGAGCACCGTCTCAATGTGGGTTGTATTTGCCGGTTTTATCGTTACTACAATGGGATGTGTTCTAATGATATAAAGGATCTGGTTCCCGAAACCCATACGTTTGTTCTTAATACGCGTTTTTTCTCAAGAGCCCATCATTTAGTGGTCGATTGACCGACGAATCGTACAACGCATTACAGGGAAATTCGTTTTTTGACCGGTCTGTTCATTTATGGAATAACCGTATAGCTGAAGTCTTCCATCTCACTTTCAACATAAATAAGTTCAAGTCGAATATTCACTAGCACTACTCCCTCTTTCCTCGATCCCATAACAGATGTTCCCAGTTCCAACACTAAACAATGCATTAGGGAAGTTCCATCCCCTGAGTGCTGGTCTTAACACAAAAAACACACTTTATTGATTACAAACTACCAGTATTATATATATGTAGTCCATTTCTTGTTTGTCGTGACAGGAAATAATCAATGTCATTATCAAAAATAACGTTATTTAACCAATATCAAAAATATCGAGTGCCATTTAAACTATCGATAGCAAAATTTCTTTAAAATGAAGTCAAATAGCAGCGCCACAACAATTACAATCCCTGCTACTTTGATGCTTTCTGAGAGTAGTCTAAATGATAGACGAAGTCGCCCAAAGCCACTAAAATGATTTGGAATTTATTTTGTTTAGTAGCATAAAAAAATTAACGAAAAAAGACTTGCAAAAATTTAAAAACTTGGCAAATGGTGACGCAGCTTTCAAAAAAAATTATAATAGAATTTGTTGCCATTTTTCTAGTGTAGTTGGTAAAGCCCAACTATTTAAAATCCTACACCACAGTATACAAGGAAAATTTATGAGGGGTGCACCCTATTTGTGTTCCATTTACCCGGCAAAACAACATTATATTTTGAGGTTAAAATGCATATGAGAGTTTTTGAGCCGATTATTATCCAGATATCAATCAACATCTGCATGAGAATTCGTCGTCTTAAAGCAGTTTTAGAGAAAAAATTTAAATGAGACCTATGGTGAGTTGTGGACCTACCTGTACAAATATTTGATATGATATAGGAGAATGTACAAAAATTATCGTCGCTTCATTTTATGGGAGCTATGGTCATATATGAAATTGTGGACCGATTTTCACCATTTTCTTCGTCGTTATGGCAATTGAAACGTAATCATTAAATTTCATCAAATTAGTTCCAAAACTGCGATCTGCACTTTGCGCTCAAATTTACATTGACAGACAGCCAGACGGACGGGTAGACATCGTAAGATCGACTCAGAAATATATTTTGAGTATATCGGTGTACTAAACTAAGAGCTAATATTTTAATGTGTTGCACACATCAACGCAAACGCATTATATTCGATCCGCTATTGTTGTGTGTGTATTAAAATTCAGGATTTATTTAAAAAAAAACTCAGTTAATTTTTAATTTCAGAACTGCAGGGCCAAGTCAATCAACAGCGAGTATAAAACGTATTGTACGTTTTTTTTTATTTAATATAGAAAATTAGTTGCCAGATTTTATGCGGACTTAAGATTAAGTTGGAAACAAATTAAACCAGTAGGTTGAGTCCACACTTGTTTCCTTTTTAGTTCTAGTCTATGTTTCTACCCAAGTGTGAGTCTTAGATTTAATTAAAACTTTCAGTACAGTTACCAGACCTAGTTTTATTTTTAGCTCAATTGCTAGTTTCAGGGTTAGATTTATTTCTAGAACCAATTCGAATTAGTAATCTTCAAATAAAACGTGTAATATTTTTATTTCATTAGTTATATGTAGTTCTTTCCTGATACAGTTTAAGACAGCGTTGTCAAAATTAGGAAAAAATCGCTACATGTAGGATTTGTTCTTGTCTAAAATAGAAGCCGTATGTATTTCAGGCTCTTTTTCAAGTTTTAAATCAGGCTCTAGTTTAGGTTTCATTCAGTTTCTATTTCATGTTCTAGTTTAGTTTCTGATTCATATTTTAGTTCCTGATTCAGTTAAAGTTCTATTTTAATATTTTAGTTCTTGTTCAAATTAAGACACTGGATATCGATCGAATTGCACCACCTGGCCCACGAAGTTGATCGTTAAATTAAGGGAGTCTTTGGCGGTTAGCGGGAAATCTAGCGGTTTTTTAATATCATTAGAAAATAAAATTTTTGTTCTAGGCATTTGAAAATTACAGTTTTCATCTCAAAATAAAAGATTTAAAATATTTGTTTTCAATTAAATTAATTAAGTAATAAAAAAATTTGTGGAAATTAAATTTGTTTCCGCAATAAAAAATTGTACAACGTTTTAAGCAGATTTTATAAATTTTCTTATTAGGAAGTTAAATTGAAATAGATTAACATAACCGTCTTATTTCCAGCGAAATATTTGTCCAGCCCAAAAAAAAACTAGACGTGATAGAAAAAAAACTGAGAACGGACTTGAATTTATTAAAAAACACTTTTTACGGCGGACCAGTGTTATCAACTTTTAACGATCAAAATATAATCTAAAGTCAGAGCTAAAGTTAAAAGGGTGTTGTCTACAGCAAATCAATGTTTATATTAAAGCACTTATGCAACCAAAAATTTAAATTATTTTATTTTAATATCCCTCGAATAAAACTTCCACACAGCCAAACAACATACTGTAATTCGAGAATTCAAGAAATACTGTTTGTAATGCTTTAAAAAAACAACAAGAAAGCGCCATTTTATGCCTTAGCCTGGGTTTATATAAGTTTGTTGTTTAGTATAAGCAAGCTTGTAACTAAATATGCCATTATTCTTATATATTTTTATTTTTATTAACGGATACAAACCTTTTTTCTAGTTTTCCTAAAAAAGTGAAAAATAACTTGTATAAATTTAAGCGAAGTCTTCGGAGCGAAACAAAATTATCTATTCGTTTGTTAGGATTGTTGACAGTTTTCAAGCATGAATGTTTGAAATAATGGCCAGCAAAAACTTCTAAAAATTATAAACGTTATAAAGCAGTAGTGGCCATGTTATCCATATATACATACATATGTTTATTTAACCTTTTTAAATTAATGAACCTTAGAAAGTAAATGTAAGTATATATCAAATATAAAATAGTCTAAAATTTCAAATCGATTGTCTTGCATTTACTACCTTCTTTTCTTTTACGATTTTTTTAAATCTTGGTCTACGGTCTAAAATTTTTAGCATCATTGCCAAAACTAGATTAAGTGCACTTAACTCTAATTTCTGGATAGATTCCAAGCAATACAAATCCCTGAATTTTATATGAATATCCACATTTTGTACGTTCGCGGAACTAAAAGAGTCAGTGAAATTAAAAACCTTACAATATAATTTTAATTGAAAGACAGATATACACCTTTAAAAAAACACCCTACATCTAGATTTGTCATATTATTTAGATCTTAGCGATATGTTTAAAACATTTTAAGCTAAATAAAAAATTTAGCGGTTTGTGAAGCACGGTTTGACAGGAAGTCTTCAAAAAAAGTTGGCAACAATGTCTGCAATGCGCATAGAAAAAAGTGGATTTCAGTGTATTAATCAAGCAAAAACATTGGGAATCATGCACGACAAACAAAATCTTTTTAATTAAAAATTTTGTATTCCAACTTTGATAATACATATTTTAAAAAACTAATAATAATTTTATAAGTGGTGTGTTTTAAAAAATTATATTTATAAAAAATTATTTTTTGCTGGTGTGTAATGAAAAATTTCATTTAATATTTTAACAAAATGCCTCTGTCGACAACCACAACACAAGTGACTGATTTTGTATGAAAAATGGTACGTAATCGTTCGCCTGCGATCGACTTGTCGTGCTGAAAATTGTAAGTGAGCCACAAATCAGCTGTTTGGGGTTGAAAATGCAATCGAACGATAGGAGTCGACATCGTGGGCCATGCTTTAAAATACAATTTAATTGTCATTTTGGCCCCAAGTTGTTGCTCAGGTTGTAGTTAAGATTTGCGTTTTAATTTAAGTTCAAATTCTAGTTCTGGTTCTAGTTCATAAAGATACATAAAAAGCATATTAAAATAATAAACCGAGTTTAGAATATGAAAAATAAGAAAACATGAAATTTATTGATAATTTTCTTGGCTGAGCTGGGGCACGAACCCCACAATCTTTCATCAGAATTCTTTGACGTTCTGCACCACTGCGGTGCCTGAAAGAATGTGATGTAAATTCAACCCGGGTTCGAGGCCCAGCACAGCCAAGAAAATTATCAATAAATTTTAATAAAATTTCATGTTGTAAAAAATGCCTTCCTTCAGTAAAAAAAATTTTATGAAAATTAAATTTGATGAACTCAAGCGTAACTAAAAAAATATAAAAAATTAACAGTTCAACTAAAATTCACAATTAAAGATAAAAAAATATTTTGCTTTTGCTGAATGAATAGGAGATGATTTATTTTGTTCGATTTAGATAATGAAATAAACGTGAACATTATTTATGGTTTTTTTTAAATGTTTATACCCACTCATGAGTAAACTGTCAGTGAACGTTTAGGCAAACTTGTTATTCACCATTTAAATACCCTTTTGGACTATCCTATTGATGATATTCAATATCAATATTATGATGTAAAAGTTACTATTCGCTCCACTTCGCCTACTAAATAATGTGTTGAGTAATCAGAAAAACATAAAGAAACAATGAATTTAACAAGGGAAGTCCCAAAATGAACGCATTCAAAAGTAAGTCTTTATTTTTTTATCTACATACATAAAGAAAAAAGTTGTTATAGAAGTTGTTACAGAAGTAGTTTAAGAAGAAATCTACTAAATAATGAGTGAAAGAATCTATTCATTTTGAAAAAGTAAGCGAAGTTTGTACTGGGATATTCGATTATTTTCCGGTGAACTCTTCCAAAGTCATAAAAATAATCCTAAATAGGGTAACTCTTTTCTTAAGAAAGTACCAGTGTAAAATTTGTTGTAATTACAGGCCGTCCATTTAAGTTTTTATTTGTTTTTATGTTTATCTGTTTATTTTCTTTTTTTTTTTTGTGCATGTTATTCCTTTTACAATTTTAATGTTTGTAAATTTAACATCATTCTGTTGATTAATTTCATCTGATAACAGGTACATTTTTCATTTTATTCTTTAACATTTGGTTTTCTGGTACGTTTTGTTTGCTTTATCTTAAAGAAAAAAGCGCTCCACTCGGCTCATATTTGTGTGGGATTTTAAATGCATTTGTTTGTCTGTTTGTTTGCTTAAAGTTTTTTTTGTTGCTTTTCAAATAGTAGTGCTTGGCCACAAACGCATGGCCAATGAGTTTTGCGTTTGCGCGGCACTTTTATACAATTGCTTTTTTGTTAATTGTTTGAACATCATCATGTGTTCTTTGTTTTATGACATTTCTTATGAACTCATACGCCAACTACAACAGCAACGTTTGAAAGTTGGAACAAACGTGATCGCAATAAAATTCAAGGAGTTCAGGGCATTAGAAGCAATTTATGTATTTAAACATGCTTTTTAAAACAATTACTGACGGCATTAGAAACAGGGGCAATGACTTTTGCTTGTGTGTTTTAACTGGGGAAGTGTGACAATTGAAATTACAAGCCTTAATGTGCTTTAGAGGACAGTCGGAAAAGTAAAAAGGAATTCTAAAGGATTTTGTTGAAAGTAAATGTAATATTTATATTTGAAATTCATGCAGGAATATTAATAAACTTTCAATTAAAACTACGCCCAGAGAAAATTTGTGGTTGCAAAAAACATCATTATTATCAGTGTTGGAAAGTAAACAGAACATTATTAAGCGTACGGCTCATACACGCAGAAACGATATATATTTTTGTAGTGTTTGTGTATAAGAACACAACCATTAATACCGTTCGTAACTAGTTTCAAGAAAGTAACGAACATTATACATACAGTGTTCTATTCTTCGTTTTAAAACAGAAAAATTGAAGTGTTTCTGTAGATAAACATTATATTTTAATGTTCTAATGTGTTTTTTTCACTGATAAAGGAATAAGCAAACAAAAAAATTAAGCAACACTTCTAACAACTTAAACAAACGAACAATAAAGGCTTGTTTAGACCATTATACTTTGTATTAATACAATTTGTCACCCCATACGACTTCATTGTTTTTTTAAATTTTTCAAAACAATACTAATTTTCAAATGATCAGGGTTGCATTTTAACAAAAGCATGTTAATGTGTGATAGTGTGACAACAAACTGTAATGTTACATCAGATTTGTTAAGTCTGTGTTCAACAGGGTGACTCACGTTTATTTAAATATAGTTGTATATAATAAATAAATACCTCATATTAACTAAATCTAAAATCTCGGGATTTTTACTTAAATATTTAGAATAATCCCGGGATTTCGATATTCGGGATTGGCATCCCTAATGCATACGCACGACTATACAAAATAAAAAACATGTCGTCAACATTACATTAATCATTTGAACGCCAATTCATGTTCAAAGAAGAAAAAGGAAGAATCATGTCAATAAAACATGAGCCGTATAAACGTAGACTTACAGTCGCAAACAAACTCATTAGATTTCTTTCTCTCAAAGTATTATGGAATACGTAAGACTTGTGTGATAGTGTAAACTAGCCTTAATGCGCCGAACAGAACACAACAAATTTTGGGGTTTAAAAAAACAGAACGCAATAAAGCTTTAATTCACAATCAGAGCAACAATTTCGTTTTTTCTTTTATCTTATTGTTCTGGGCGAAATTTGCAAGCGGTTTTTTTATTTAAAATGTTTCAATTGGACAATCGAGAATTGAACTTGCAAATACCGCAAGAAATTTAGGTGTAATTTTTAACAAAACTTTAACTTGGTCTGACCATATTAATCAGGTATGTGGTAAAATATACGGTATGTTACGTAATTTGTGGGCCACCCAACATTTCACCCCAATAAATATAAGAACTTTGTTAGCAAAAACTTATCTTCTGCCTACTCTATTATACGGCTCTGAAATCTTTGCTGGATGTTCCTCTATAGATAAAAGGAAGCTCAACACCACTTATAATAACATTATTCGGTATGTTTTCGGTTTAAAAAGATTTGACAGAGTTTCGGAATTCTCTAGTAGATTTATGGATTTATCTTTCAATAACCAAATAAAAATGAAATGTCTCATTTTTCTACACAAAATCATTATTACAAAAGAACCTGAATACCTTTTTAATCGAAAACGGTTTGCTAGATCTCGTTCAGGAAGATATATTATTCAATTTCGGCATCGAAGCCATGCATCTGAATGCCAATTTTTTGTTTTTAGCATACGTCTCTGGAATCAACTCCCAAGTCATATCCAAAACACAAACAACGCAATACATTTTAAGAAAATGCTTATTGATTTCCTAACGTAATTTTAAATCAATGTTTTTATTTCAATAAGTTAAATAAATTTGTGTTAATTGTTACTACACACATATACTTTTATTATTATTATTATTTATTTATTTTTTTTCAACATAAATTGATCTTTGTTTTTTATGTATTTTTTCTGTTTTCTAAAAATTAATGTATTTTTCCCCCAAAATGTTGTAAAACTTTTGACATTTTATATTATTATTTAACATCTCTGATTCTAATACTGTAATTTATAAGATATACTTATCTTGTTGTATTAGAAAATCGATATTAAATAAATAAATAAAAAAAATAAAAAAATAAAAAAAAAAAAATGTGTGTGGTCGCGAAAAAAATTGTTGCTCTATTATGAACACCAGTAAAAATATTGCTGCCTCTTGTGAACGAAGCTTTAATGTTCTCATCTTTTTGTTGAGTTGATTAATTACAGTATTATTTTTGTGTTCGAAGATCACAAACAGTAAAACGTGGTTATTTTAATGATTTACTACAAAAACACTACACAGACAAAATTATTGCTTAATTATTTTCAAACAAAAGCTTGTTTGAAAACTATTTTAATTTCTACAACTTTGTTTACTGTTTCAATTAATGTTTTTGTTTGATTTTTATTTAGCCAACAAAAATGTTGAAAAATATTCAATAATAATAATATACGCCCTATTGGTTTCAAGTTTTAATAATTTTGTATGAAATGTTTATCACTTTTTAATGTTGTCGTTTTTGCATTTTTTTATTTGATCGTAAGCAACACTTCTTTATGTGAAATATATGAACAGCGAAAAGAAACACATACAGTCTATTTTTGAGCGTCTTAAAAAAGTACAACAATAAGAATGATGATAAAAAAGCACGACGAGGTTTGTAATTAAAAAAAAAAACTAAATTCGGTAAAAAAAACGTTTCACTCTTTAAACAACAGAAACAAAAGCAACATTATAAGAAACAAAAAATTTTGAAAAACAATAAATTTTGTATATTCATTAAATGTTATTAAAGTATAAAATAGAAACTCAGATCTTCTTTAAAATTCATTAAAAAGGTTCCCGACTTGGGAGAATAACAAAAAATTCTATTTATACAAGTATGTGCGTGTGTTTGCAAGCAAATTTAAAACGCTTTTTAACCCTTTAATCCTGAATCTCGTGCATATCAACACAAAAATATCTTTAAAACGATGTATGTTTCATTAAAATCGGTGGACGAAAGATCAACTACAAAAAAATTGTTCCCGTATTTATATATAAGAAGATTTCAGTTAACTTTTTGTTAGATTCAGTTAAATTATTTATTTGAAAAAATCTGGGTTTTTTTCAATAAACGAAATGCAAGATAAATTGTTGGAATATGCAAATTTGTTTATAGCACCGATTTCAGACAAAAAATGTTTTGATTCTACAAATTTTTTGTTTGAATTAGAAAAATAATTTTTTCTATGTAGCATCTGTGTTTTCCACCAATCTACCGAACCAAACATTTAGGATGGATATTGAATGTTTATTTTCGAACTCAGATCATAATTGTACCAGTACCGATATATCGGCGATCTTTCACGTTTGCGGTATATCGGTACGTATTCTACAGATAATAACATCGCCAAAAATGTCAATATTTTTGGGTAATTATGCGGGGTTAGTATTTAAACAAATACGCTTAATTACCTCGTTGAGGTAATTATAAGAATACGTTTAACTACCTCATTGAGGTAACTAAGCGAATACGTTTAAATAACTCGGTAAAGTAGTTTATTTTCAATATAACTCAACTGTATGAAAAAAGTTAAGACATGGAATTTTTACATGTATTACCTTATAAAGAGTTAGCAATAAAAAACAATGGAATTCAGTGTCTTAAATTTTTTTTGAAAAGCCTTTGAGATGTCCTGTCATATTCTACCAACAAACACGTACTCATACATACAAACTTATGATCTGGGAAACCATAAATATGCAATTGCATGGTTTTTCTTGTGCGACCAATGATGGCAGAAGCAATTTATTTTTATATTTATCCGTTTTAAAGTTTTTATTAATTTTGGTATCGATTTGTTTGTGAAAAAATTGCATATTTTAGCTATTGCTGCAAATAAATGGTCAGCAAATAAAAATAATTGCTTAAATTCTGGTTAACAGGTGAATTTTCTGTTGCTTTAATTTCGCCATCTACATTAAATTTTCGCTCTACAATTGTAAGTCAAAGCAAGTTTTCGTTGAGGATAAATATTATTCCACTGTAAATTTTTATATGGCAGCATGAAAAAAATCCCACACGAAATAAGTCCCCAAAAAAAATATGAAATAATTCCCCAATTTTTGGGGTCTTATTTCAAATGAAATATTCAAAATGAAATGAAACCCCAACGAAATGAAATAACTCCCCAAATCAAAATGAAATAAATCCTCAACAATTGAGGACTTATTTCATTTGAAATAAATCCCCAATTCCTGAAATGAAATAAATCCCCAAAAAGTTTTCAGAACATACAATCAATGCAAAATATAGATTTTGGAATAAATTTGAAAATGAAATAAGTCCACAAAATATTTTTAGGGACTTATTTCACTTCAGATTTTTGGGAACTTATTTCATAGAAAATAACCCCCCAATATAAAAATGAAATAATTCACAATAAAATGAAATCACGTGATTTCTAGAACAGGCCCGTAAGTTAGTTATCAGCTGTTGATTACGTAGCAAGCCAAGGTCACCTTGTATGAATTCGCCTTGCTTGTAAACTTGGTTGCATTACTTGCTTTGTTGTTGGCAAATAGTACTGAGGCAATTAAACGAATGAAATTAAGTTGTATGTAATTTTGTTTTGAAGTTTAATTTTTAAAGCAATTACCCGAATTGGGTAATTAAGCGTATGGCAATTAAACGTGGATTTTTGTTTGAAAAATGGAAGAATGAGAGAAGAATGACTAATGAGAGTTTAAAAACAAAACTCGCGAGCACAAATTTTAAAACGAGAGAACTGACTCGAATTGTGCTCGCGAGTAGAATTTTTTCCAACCCTCCTCAAAACTACAAACAAGGATATGTGGATATCTTTCTTAGGAGGGTAGTATTGTTAAAATACAATTCTTGATCCTTGATTTCTTAGACAATCGACTTCAATCGAAGGTCTTAACATAACTCTGCATTCCGAAAGTGTTGAAGACACGGTTACCCATGGTAAAAGTTCTGACGAATCTACGACTACTGGCCTTTGGGGCATTTGTGAAAAAGTTAATAGAGAAACCGAGGAGGCTTAGCCTCTGCCCATCCCTAGATCTGGTACGGCTAAAGAACAAGTCGAGACATACCTTAGATCTCCTAATATTTCTAATGACGCAGATACGCTTGTTAATTGGCGCAATAATATTTATGTTACACCCAAAATTGAAAAAAACATCACGCAAAAATTATCAAAGTTATTTTCGAGAATACAAAATTTATTATTAATACGATTTCCGTATGACGTGCTAAATTCCCAGTTTTTCATATTTGATAAATACACTGAAATTTATTGTTGAGGGAAAGCTAGCATCTATGCGCACTTCACTGGTTGCTTAGGCCAGCTCATCAGGAAACCTTTTCCAGAGATTTTAGAAAGGCCAAAAAAATTAAATTTTTCAAATGTGTTAAGTTGATATAAAAGACTATTTTTCACTGCAGGTCTGGTTGAGAACAGTTTGTTTCTTCATCTTTAAATATTTATACAGGCCTGTCACAGAAATCAATTCCGATCGAAAGTGGAAGTGATTTCGTATCGTATTTCGCATAAAACGAAATCCCTTTCGATCGCAATTGATTTCTGTGACAGGCCTGTCACACATTCAACATCGGCCCTTCAAATTTAAACATGCTTTATATCTGTAGAACGGCAAGAGCCAAAGCTTCCAAATAAGGAACAATCATCTTAGTGATCCCTACACAACATCCAGCAAAATGTGGGGGAAGTGGAAAAGTGGGCGTAGCAATTCCCATGCAAAGTTTTATTAGATTTGTGTACATTTGGAGATTGGCAAGAGCCAAAAATGCAACAAAATGTGGGTTACCAGAGAAGTGGGTGTGGCAACTACTAAGATATTATAGATTTCTGCATATCTGGAGAACGGCAAGAGCTAAAGTTTCCAAATCATAATGTTGTCAGTTTCAGAGCGAGATGTTATAGTTGTGCAAGCACCCATAAAATTTTTTGTGGCAAATTAAAAATTCATACTATAGTTGTATTGCCTTGTGAAGTGCTGATTTAATCACAATTTGGTTTTGGTGACAAGAATATAGTTAAAGTAACCATTATATGAACGCAAATTTTCCCCTAAAAATAGTTTAGTAATCCGTGACCATATAAAAACATTTTTTTTCTTTGCGTGCATGTAAATTGAGAAATTCCAAAATATATTTACTTTCATCTGTATAAACTTTTCTTGCCTTCCAAACCGAAAACACCATCCTCAATTTAATATGCTTTAAAACACAATTTTTCAACTTGTTTTTTGTCAAAATAAATTCATCTGCATTTAAATAATGTGAAGACAGCACAAGCCTTTAACTTTTAATTATTGTTAATCAGTTTTTGTTTTATTTAATTAAAATAGTGTATATTTTGTTAGTACTTTTAGACGATCTATAAAAATGTCATGTACAATTTAATAGTGATTGTCATGTAAAACATTTTGCAAAAAATTAAACAGAAAAAACCAGCATAGAAGAGAAAAAAATCGTTTAAGTTCTCTTAAAGGTTTTGACTTTAAATAAGAAAAATTAGTCATTTAAATTGTTGAACATGTTTTGTATGATGTTTAAACATGACAGCAACATTTGGGAAATTGTTAAAGAAAAACAGACAAACACCGATACAAACAAAAAAACACACATGCACAGATTACAATTGTTACACCCAGTAAACATTTTAAATTTGTAGTATCAATTAAGAAGAAGATTAAGAAGAAAAATTGATAAAAGTCAATATTTTCTAAAATCTGAAATGTTGTAAAACATTATTCTTTAAAGTATTTAAACAAGTTAAATGTCACAAAGGGTGAGAATGATTTGAGAAAATAAATTATTTAAAGTTTAGGACAAAGTTTGGATTTTAGTTCAGGTTCTTGTTCATGTTCCTCAAAGTCCTTATTTTGAATCTAAACCAGATTCCAGTTTCGGTTTTAATTAAGGTTTTGGTTAAGGTTCTTATTGAGGATCTTGTTTAGGTACTCTGGTTCGAATTCGATTTCAGCTTCTAGTTTCGGTTGCAGTTTAGGTTCTTATTATTTATTAAGAATCTTTTTGGGATTAAAGTTAAGTCAACAAGGTTTCGTAATTTTTCTAGTTAAGGTTTTAATTCAGTTTCCAGTTAATATTTTACTTAAGATTCTTGTTTAGATTGAAGGTTTATTTTGTACAAGCTTTTGTTGTTTTCGATCTTGCAAAAAGTTTTTTTGTAATTTAGGTTCTAATTGAGGATCTTGTTAAGCTTCTACTTGAGGTTCTAGTTTTAACCAGTCAAGCTCTAGTTCAGGTTAGGCTTTAATTCCGTTCTACTTCAAGTTCTAGTTTAAATAGGTTCAAGATTAAGTGCTTATTATAGTTTAGCTTCAGCTGCAGTTAAAAAATAACATTTAAGAGACCACGGCATTCCTTCCTACGAACCAATTTGTAAAGGAAAATATTAGAAAATAACTAAGTAGACTTATTTGAAATCATTTTTCTTGTCATGCGTGGTTAGCTTATGAATATCTTTCAAATAAAAAATAATAAGGTTAATCATGATGGGTATTGAAAAGTGTGCAAGCGATGCAAATGTGTTCAGAAATACACACATTTGCACAACACAACAACAAAATGTACGTATTTGCAATTTGCTTCGTTTTACTTCGTTTGCACTGAAAAAAAAACCTTGAGGAAAAATAGTAGTGCTTATTTCCTCAGCTGCAAATAAGCGCAAACAACAACTTTTGACAATTTTTTTTACTTTTAAAAAAGAAAATTTTAAATAAAAAAAGTGAAAATGCTTGTGTATAATTGTAAACAAGGTGAATTCATGTATAGGGTGGTCGTTATACTAAAGGGTGGTTAAAGGTTTCAGGGTCGATGTTGATTTTAAATAAAACTCAAATTATTTAGGAAATTATTGTAATTTTTTTTTTATAATGATAATATTGGTATGTTTCAATTATGTATGGAACAAAATATTGGTCAAATGGCCGCCGATGGTCCAAATTTTCAATGACGCTGCGCATAATTTTGGTTCTATGCCGTTAATATGCCGAATTATCTCATCCGTTAGCTCTTGAATTGTTGCTGGCTTATCGACGTACACCTTTTCTTTCAAATAAACCCAAAGAAAGAAGTCCAACGGTGTCAAATCACATGATCTTGGCGGCTACTTGACATCGCCACCACGTGAGAAAACACGGCCATTGAATTTGTCGCTTATAAGAGCCATTGTTTCGTTAGCTGTGTGGCAAGTGGCACCATCCTGTTGAAACCACATATCGTCGACATCCATATCTTCCAATTCGGGTCATAAAACGTTCGTTACAATCTCACGATAGCGAACGCCATTTACAGTAACTGCCTGACCGGCCTCATTTTGGAAAAAATACGGCCCGATGATACCGCCAGCCCATAAACCGCACCAAACAGTCACTTTTTTTGGGTGCATTGGTTTTTCGACAACCACTCTTGGATTATCATTCGCCCACGATCTGGCCTAATCAACCAGTGAAATACGCATAGGAATATCTTATCTCTTTAACAATAAATTTCAGTGTTTTTATCAAGAATAAATATTGGGAATTAAGCACGACAAACAAAATCTTTTAAATTAAAAAAAACAAATTTTTTATTCCCAAGAAAATTACTTTGATTGGCCGTTAATATCAAATTATAAAAATGTAATTTATTCATTTTTTTTATCAAATTAACATCAAATTAAACTCGATAGTAAAACTCAAACACCGATGCACATTAACATTATGCTGCAGTCTAGCAAATATGTAGATTTGTTCTCAAATTGATAAAAATTTGGCATGCAAAGTTTTTCAAGCTTTAAGCAAATGATTTGAAAATATAATAATTGTTTTTTTTTCGAAAAAAAACGGAGATGACTGTGTATATTTCTCAAATTAAAAAGAAGCGAGTTATTTTATTGTATACAATATTTTAGAATTCAAAAATAAAATGTAAAAAATATTAGTTAAACAATATTAAAGTTTAAAATTTAAAGTAAAACCTAAACAAGACAGATTTTTAAAAAACTTTAGAATTAATTGTAAAATCAAGAAAGATCTCACATTTGTTTAAGAATTATCATGGGATTTGTAGGTTGGGTAGTGATTTTTTTCAAAAGAGTGATGTATGCTACTACTCGTAATTCATTTGTGTGCATTTAAGTCTGCATCTTTCAACTAAAGTGCAACCTTAAACAATTTTTAAGTTTAAAGAAATGTATTCAAATCTTATTTTGCAGTTGGCAAACTTGCAACATTCTCTTGCTGCAAGTATACACATTCTTATCCAAAGATGCAGTAATGGCAAACTTCTTACATGCAATAATTGTTTGACAAATATTGAATTTCTTGTAATTGTTGTTGTTTTAACTCATGTCGATTTTTATTTTCTTTTTCTTGTTTTATTTTTAGGAAAACAACAAAAATCAATGTTGATTTCAAAGTGTAAAAATACAAAAGAAAATAGAATTACGATTTGTTTAAAGAAGTAAATAAGAATAAATAAAAACATTGACCATTTTTTTAAGCTACCAGAAAAGAGTTGTATATTAAGATTCAATATATCATTAGTAACTTTGGGTCATTTAGAAGATCTTCTATTAAATAGTGTTAAGTTCAAAATACAGATCCCTTTCTTCACTCTACTGCACAAACTTCTAATATTAAAATGCATTTCAGACTGAGAAAATCTAAAGGAAGTAATAATTGAAATTTTGATATTTTTTTATTCCTGAGTTCATCAAATTTAATTTTCTCTAAATTATTTTACTGAAGGAAGGAATTTTACAACATTAAATTAATTAAAATTTGTGGATAACTTTTATTCTTGGCTGAGCTGGGGATCGAACTCGGGTTGAATTTACGTTTCGAAAATAACCACATTCTCATCATCAGTTCCACCCTCTGCACCAATGTGGTGCCTTCCAGTAATCATTTTTTTTTAATAAATACAACATTAAAATATTCTGCAAAACTCTTAACCACTTCCAAAGTCATCCATACTCCTACGGGCCCCACCAGAAAATTAAATGTATCCCACAAAAATTACTTCAAAATAAGATATTTGGAAAATATAAAGGCCTGTAAAGACAGACCAAGCCTTAAGTCTTAAGGAACGTTTTGAAGAGATCACAATGCTAAAACATATATCATTTACATAGGGTTCATAATGTTTCGGACTTTTCCATTCCAAGAAGCGTGCAAAACATTTCTTAAATTCCCGATTTTTTTTTTATTTTGTATGAAAAAACTACAAACGATGTAATCAATACAACCCACCAAACAATTTTCGGAGCGCTCCTAAATATGACTCTTAAAAGAAACCTTTTCTTGATGGTTTTATGATTACCCTCCTAATTTATGAGCAATTATGATTGATTTCGGAGCCTGTAGAATTCAGGACTCCTAAAAGACTCATTTTTATGAGCAATTTAGGGGCACATTCCTAGAAAACTCTTATTTATGAGAGTTTTCTGAGGGGCAACGGTAGTTTGTTTTCTTATTCTTAATAATTTCAATATTTTGCTGTTTGGTTGTGATTTTGATAAAATCTAAACATTGTCCTTGTAAATCTTTTCATTAGACAAAACTATCCATTTGAAGCCTTTTTTAAAAGAAAATTATGTGGTTTTGTTCGTTGAAATTGGTTTAAAATGATTATTATTTCCATGCACAAAATATATATTAATAAAACTTTTCCCTTAAAAACTAACAAGCATAAATTTACAAATAAAATGAATACCCTAATTTCAAGAAAAAGAAATACTCCTATATCACTCTTTTTTGGCTTCGAAATCCCTCTTTTATGACTCTTTTAAGAGGTTTTTATGATTGATTTGTGAGCAAAAAGGCTCACAATTTTCCATACAAATCGTTAAATTTAGGAGTCCTAAAACGCTCTTATTCAGTACAAAATTTTTTGACGGTTTCATAGGAAAGCACGCTCATACCTGAGGGTTTTAGGAGCTTTGTTCTGAGCGTTTTGCTCATAAAAAGGAGTCCAAAAAGTCTCTTCTAGGACTCATATTGTTTGCTGGGAATAGACATCAGGACTGCAAAAATTGGTACAAAAAATCGTACCAAAAAATTGTAACAATTGTGCCAAAAAATTGTTACGCATATGATTTGTAAAGTAAACAAAACGTGCTAAAAGTAATAAGATTTTTTTTTAAACATTTAAGGTAACCTCCCAGACCACAGCTGAACAGAGGTCTACATGGTGTCACGGCAAGCAGTAACCCCTAGGGGGTTAGTTAGGCACTGTGCTGGTTATTGGTGAAGCCCCTTTGGAGATAAAAACCAAAATCGAGGATGCTTTTAAAAATGCCAGATTAGGGGTGGATTTTCTCTTGTAAACTAGTTTTAATTGCGGCTTGCTGGCGAATCTCCCTGTAAGCTGCTTTGTAGTAGAGGTTAATAAGGGTATGTACTTAATCCAGGCACTTTTATAACAAAATCGCACATGGGCGTTTTAGACTAATTGTTTTCTATCTGCTATTAAGACCACCGTGAGTTTAGGCCTATCATAGCGGGTACTGACGTTAATCTTGAAAACTTCTGTCTTGGATAACTTAACCCTTCCTTCTGTGCTACATACACAAACTTTAAAAGGTACTCTGGAAACAATTTCTAACTTATATATCTTTGACTACAATTCCTCAAATCAAATCAGTCTTAAAAATAGTATCCCCTAGTAATAGCTGTACGGTTATCCCCGTTCTTTGTTAAGACCCCTCGCACAGCCCAGAATTAAAACACTGAAAATTTTATAAAATCTTAGAAATAATGCTGAAGGTGATTGTTTAATTAATATGTTGGAAACCCTCTACATCCTGTTAATATAATCAATAATATTCCTTAAAGAATCAAAATAATATTTCACTTCAAAACTTTTGTAAGACTAGGACATTTTTTCAATATTTTTTTAAGTTCATTTATGAAATTTTTATAAAAAAAAAACATATTTATGTTTATGATTTAATGAGTTCAATATTCGTTTTATATTTATTCAAGGCACTTCCCATTCAAACACATTATACATTTCTGTACATTTATCTGCAGAACGAAAAGTTTCCAAATCGGGTACAAACATCTCGTTTATCACAAAATGTTAACGGGATTGGAGAAGTGGGCATGGCACAAAATAGTTTTATTAAATCTAAAGAACAGTAAGAGAAAACTTTTTCAAATTCGAAACACATAGCTGGGTTATTAATACACAACATCCCTAAAAGTATTAGGGGGGAATGCAGAAGTAGGCGTGGCACATCCCGGACAAAGTCATTATAGATTTTTTATATATCTGGAAAACGCTAGAGCAACAGTTTCCAAATTACCCGGCAAAATGTTGGGGGTATTAGAGAAGTGGGCGTGGCAGCTTCCCTATGAAGATCTAATTTATTTCTGTATATCTGGAGAACGACAAAAGCCAAAGTTTCCAAATAAGGTACAATTCAACTTGGTTAATAGGGTGGGTCACTGATGTATGAGAAAAAA
Source organism: Pollenia labialis (assembly GCA_949318255.1). Taxonomy (NCBI): domain Eukaryota; kingdom Metazoa; phylum Arthropoda; class Insecta; order Diptera; family Polleniidae; genus Pollenia; species Pollenia labialis. The sequence goes on from OX439140.1 coordinate 74,485,295, forward strand.
TAAAAGTTCTCGAATCATATTCTAATAGCAATATTTTTTTGTATTACGTTAAAATAAATAAAAATTGCAAAAAAAAGTTCAAAAAAGTGTCATCTTGAGCCCGCGCATGAGCTCCTAAGAATTAAGAATATTTGAAAAAAGTCCATTTTTTAAATTTTAATATTTTATTTACTATCAATTATTATTAATTTAAATTTTGTATTCCCAAAAATTGAAATTACTTTTAGATAATAAACAGGCAGGTGCACGGCCTAAAAAACACTTAATTGACAACATCTTTTGTAAGTTGTTGTTGTTTTTATTTTGTTTTTCTTAACCTACCTACAACTACAATTAATGTTGAGAGAATTTCAACTAATTGTAGTGGGGAATGTAAGATGAGATGAAGCCACTGTTTATTGTTGATGTTGTTTTGTTTAAGCTTTGATATTATTACAAGTAGAACTGTTGCTATAATTCTTATACGTTTAACAGTTTTTTTTTTGGTTTAATATCTTTAGTTTTTCTAAAATCTTTATGGATGAAGTTTCCTGATGATCTGGCCTAAGCAACCAGTGAAATGCGCATAGGAATAGCTTATCCCATCAACAATAAATTTCAAGTGTTTTTATCAATAATAAAAACTGGGAATTGAGCACGAATAACAAAATCTTTTGAAAATTTAAAGTAAAAATATTTTGAATTAAACTTAAAAACAATAAAAATTTGGTTCTTATACAACATAAAACAATAAAATCCTTTTTGGTCACAAAATCTTGTTTACTGTCAAATCCGGGCATCTCTCGTCTTGATTCAAGGTCCGTCTATATTAAACCATCGCTTGACTTTTTTATCGCAAAGAGTCATGACTGCTTCTGACACTATTTTCACGAACCTACAAGTCGTTAAAATACAGTAATATGCTTTTCTGCAATACAATGCTATTGTTGCTATATTAAAAATTTAACAAAATTGAAGGTCAAAGCGCGGGCTCTTACACTAAAAATAAATTAATAATATTTTACAGGGATCTAATTCAGACAAAAATACAACATTTTTACGCTATTAGAAGTCGATAAGAGAAAATATATTTTTTTGACCCAGCCTATTGGTTAACCATACAGAACATCCGACAAAATGTGGGGGGATTGAAGAAGTAGGCGTGACACAAAATAGATTTAATTATATCTAAAGAACGGTATTTTTATAACTTTCTGTTCTTATCGCACCATGGTGAAGGGTATATAAGATTCGGCATAGCCGAATATAAAACTCTTTCTTGTTCATTTTGCAGTTCTTTTACTAAAATGAATGTAAACATTTTGTTACTCTACAGGCAACTTGTTGTACAACCGATCTGAAGATGATGGTTGGTGTTAAGTGTCTAACAAAAATCTTTGCAGTAAGCAAAATAAAAAAAAAATACAAAAATAAAATCAACAACAAATAACAATCACACAAACTTTTTAAAACTTAAATACAACATTCCCCATGTGTATCTGAAAAACAAATAAGGAAGCTTGCTTCATCAACTTATTCTACTGTGTTGCTGCTGTCGAAGATGTTCACTATGATGATGACGACCATATTGACATTGACGCAATGTTGAAGTACATAGTATGTAGTATGGTATTTATGTACATATGTACTACATACTGCTGTTATTTAATTGTTTATGATCTATGACAATATAAATTTAAGAAGCTGTTAAGCATAGTTTTTCTAAAGCATTTGTTGATATCAGTAAGCCCATCATAGGTATAAAGTGTTATTGATTGAATTTTCAAGGTATTGCCAACTGCAGCCATTGTAAACAGATGGCAGAGCAATTAATAAATCTTCAATTTAAAAAAAGAATTCAATAATAATTTTGTATGTTAGTTTTTACAATTCTCGAAAATTTTAAAATTTGACTTTAAATTCTATTTTTAAAATAATTAAGCCAACGACTGACTGCACTTGTAAAATTTAAACTTTTTAGTTAGACCCCTTTCAGACTCGGCAAGTTAGTTGGGCAAGTAACTTGAAGAGTACAACAAAGTCTGTACTAAATATTTTTTTCCTTACCCCGACCATATCGCTGACGTCTGCAAACCAAGAGTTGCGCAAGTAACTTGCCGAGTGTGAAAGGGGTCTTAACGAAACACAATTTATGTGTCTTCCATTGATAGCAGGGCTGTGGAGTCGGAGTCGGAGTTGATGTTTTTGTGCCGGAGTCGGAGTCGGAGTCGTAGTACCCACAAAAACTCGCGACTCCGACTCCAAAGTTTTTCGGCATAAAAATTTTTAAAAAAATTTCCAAAATAAAAATTATCTTCTTAAAACACATTTAAAATTTAAATAAATGGTTTATGAATACTGGGCCCAAATCGTCGCACACGTGATCGAATGAACTTTCGTATCGAATAAAACTTCGTCACGTATCAAAAACGGTATTGCGGCATTCGAAAGCTTTCGAATCGAAATTTGTTTGAAAAATGTAATAGATTTTATGCTTGTATATAAATCAACAATGTTAATAGTGACTTCGGCTTATCGGTTTTCGGCGCTTGTCAAAAAGAGCAACGCAAAATTTTAAAAATTTCGAAAACTATAGAAATTCGCGAAAATTTTACAAATTCAGAAAATTTGCAAAAATATCGAAAATTCTCGAAATTTTTAATATATCAAAAAAGCCATTTAATTGATTAAAAATCCCTAAAAGTACAAGGAATTGCAAAAATTTGATAAAAAAAAATTTTAAATTAGAGGAAATTCGCAAAAATTTGCAAACAGCTGCATGAAAGCAAAGTCTAGTATTTATTAAAAATTGTTAAAGCTGTAATGAATCAGATAACTTACAGAAAAAGTCGCTGATATTGCGAACATGGCTAAAATTCGCGAATAATTGCAAACTTGGTAACAAACCTTAAAATTTATTTGAAATCGCTAAATCGGTTAAAAAAACAAAATTTCAACAATTAACAAAACAAAATTTACAAAAATAGCGAAAATTCGCGAAAATTTTCAATAATTCGAATAAGCCATAAAATTGATTAAAAGCCCATAAAAGTATACGGAATGGAAAAAATTCTGTAAAAATTGCTAAATTAGGTGAAATTCGCAAAAAATTGCTAATAGCGGCATAATAGCAAAGTCTACTATGTATTAAAAATCGCTTCTATCGCAAACATGACTAAAATTTGCAAAAAATTGCAAAACTAAATGTTATTATTTTTTTTCTTATTGCTGAAAAAAGTTGAATACTTGCATTTTTAGCTATTTGTTGAAGAAATCTAATAATTAATCTCAAAAAGTGTGTAAATTGTTTGTAAAAAAACAATTAAATGTTTTTACGAAAGCTCTTAACCTATCGAATGACATTTCGAGTAAAAGCATTCGATAACGAATGGGACGATTCCAAAAAGTGAAATTTCGATCAAAGTCACTCGATCACGACTGCGACGATCTGGGCGCTGCTCTTATGTGCTGTTTCCAAATGACAGGCGATGGACTGAGTGCTTTTCATATACAGGGGTGTGCTGGAAATCGCAAACGTAAAACGCAAGAATTTTAAAAGTCGTTTTTAAATAAGATTTTTGTAATAAAAGAATTTTATGACAAATATTTAACAAATATTTTCCTATTAAACAGGATTTTAAACCAGAAATTATAAGAATTAGGTTTAAAGTTTATTCAAAACAACTTCCAAATTCTTGCGTTTTGCGTTTGCGATTTCCAGCACGCCCCTGATAAATTTTGCTACATAATAAATCGCCTGTCATTTGGAAACAGCACATTAATGTTTGCGTACGGTAATTGCTTCACAAAAACTCTAATTTTTAGAAGGCCGTACGGTAATGAAAAAATAAAAGTTAACATCACTGAGTCTCATATACATTTAGAATCAAGATTATAGTAGGAGCCGGAGTAGGAGTCGGAGTAGGAGTCGGACTCAAAGTCGCACTTAAAAAATTTCAGCATTTAGAGCCGGAGTCGGAGTTAGTACTTTTTTCGGACGACTCCACAGCCCTGATTGATAGACAATAAATAAGTCTTAACCCATTATAAGTCACTGTACTCAAAAGAGTACAGCTGTCATTTTCCAAGATTCCAAGCAAAAAAAAATAATTTTAAATCGTCGCACCGTTATTTAGTTTAACAACAATAATACCAACAGCAGCTTTTTTTATTTTTGGGTACAAAAGTATAAGTCTGATTTGTGTCACGACAGCAGTGTGAAGGCATGAACACTATTTTAATAATATGGAAAACAATATTGAATTTTGTTATTGGTAATTTTAAATAATTATGTATAATTAAAATCGTATCAGAATAACTCATAGACAAAAATAAATACTTACATAAAAACTAATTAACGTAGAGCAGTATAAAATTGACTGTACTCGTTTGAGTGCATTGACAACATGCATAGGTAAAAAATAAGTTTTTTTTATTAGATTTTTACTATTAGTGGAGAACATTTTACGCCACAAATGTGATTCAAAAGCCTACAAAAAGCATATCATGTGGGGAAGAGGTGTTTAGGAGCATATAACGGTTTCAAGCCTATCAAAAGACAAACCTGTTTCTGTAAAAGTTTTCGTAAATCTTGAAATCATTGACAACAACGTTAGTGACGATAGTGATAATGAACCGTGGGCACCTAAGAAAACTCGGCAAGACTTCGCAAAGCAAATAAATCCTATTTGACGCAAATACTTTCCATCGCAGAGCTCGACCCCTCGGCAGAACTCTGAACTTTGTATGAGATGAAATAGTGTATGTTAAGAAAGATTTGAAAAATCTTAACAATGTCTTTGACCTTTTATCCTCTAGTTCTTGAAGTAGAATCGATCTGGCTTTCTTCGAATAAAATGCTTAGCAGGATGGTGAACAAAATATTCCTAAAGACGAGTCAGTCGTAAAACATTTTGGCTAAGCAAGTCATTCGAGGAATGCCAGTTCGATTTGGCTTCAAAAACTGGGTTGCGGTTATTGCTAAAGGCAATTGCTGCCAGTTAGATATTTACTCCGGAAAATCGCATGTGGAATCTTCTGATAAATTTGGTTCACGGATTGTTGAAGTAGTTTAATTGTACTTCACGAAATTATAGTGTTTTTTTACAACTTTTTAGTAGATCTTTAAGTTGATTTTAGAAGTTTAGAGAAACGTGTGGGTCAATGTTTGCAGATTAATCCCAAGATGTGGCAGGGCACTAGCCTAGTAAACCACAAAACCATCTGGAAGTGCCTAAAAAAACCTTGCATTGGAAAACAATGTTCTGAAAATTTGCATATGTACATATGAGGTCAGTGTACTCAGTTGAGTACACCCCAAAAACTCAGTTAAAAAAAATTTTTTTTTTAAATTTTTTCCATTTTATATTTTTTTCTAAACTATTGTTAATCAATAAATAAAGTTGAATTAAAAAAATTTGACCTCTAATGTGTTAATTTTAATCAACTGGAATCCCTCTTGAAGTAAGTCCCAATATACACTAGGGACATTTCTTGCCGGACAGACGAAGTTTTATGGCGAGGGGTAGAAAAGAAGAGTGTGTAGTACATGACTATCTGTACTGGACATTTTTAATTTCTCTTTCTTACTTTTCGTAGTTTACATACAAGTATTAATTTCTGTCTGACTTCTAATGTTTCAAATGTAAACGCTTAAGGTAAGATTAAAAGAGAATTCAAAAAATGTCCGGCAAGAAATGTCCCTTGTGTAAATTGGGACTAATGATTTTTGTCTATACATACAAAGTTAAGAAGTACATAAAATAAATAATACCCAGTTGCATATAAAGTACTTCTAAAGTAAAGAACTTTAATAATTTGAAATTTTTTTTCTGAATTTAAAATCTATAAATCCTTTATATTTAATGTGTTTTCGATTATTTTATAAATACTGGAGTAACAAACAAAAGTCCACCAGAATAAACTCTTTACGTTAAAATGTTCAACTAATTTACAGTGGTGTAAAGAATTATAGAAAGCCAAACGAGTACAAAACTATTTAGTACTAGTTCTCAACTGTAAATTTTTCTATACCATTTTAATGCTCAAATTAGCATTGAGTGTGCTTGGAAAATCACTACAACTATTGGTTCAAGACGTGTACACTTGGCCCACATTGGGTGCTTATGAACCAGTTTGTTACTAGTTAGTGTGTATAGAAAAAATTAGCATTTTGAATTTTAAAATTTTTTTTTATAATAAAAATTTCATAAATAAATTATTTTAAATCAAATTTAAGAAGCAGTAATAAAATACAAATACATATGTATGTAGGTACCTACTAGAGGTCTGCATTGAATAACTCACTTGTTTGCCTTTACCCAAAGTGCACAACATTTATTCAATTATAAAACATTCAAAAAGATAAGAAGAGAGTAAACCATATACAAAAATAAGAATGAATGAATTGAATAAAAAACTTGTTTGCTGTAAATGAATTTGAGAGTCATTCATAAATAACAAAACTTTGGAATGACCCGTTAGAGAGAGCAAGTTTACAAAAAATATTCAAATAATTTTTGAATTATTGAATGTGAATACATTTATTTGAATACCTTGCCATAAGATGTGTGTAAGCTTGTGGCTTCTTTTATTTATAAGAGTTGAGCTTACACATACATACATAATGTGTAGGTACACATATTTTACATTCAAATTATATTTGAATGATTTACTCATTTGACTTGAGTTGACTGAATAGAATGAGTTTTTGTTGTTTTGTCTCTGGTTATTTTTTCATTTGTTTCGTTATCATTGGGTGATCGACGCATTGTAATTAAAAAACAAATGAGTGTGTTGAAATTGCTTTTTATTTATACTTGCAGACCTCTAGTACCTACTCGGATTTTAGTTTTGTTACACAACAATTCCATCAGTCTACAGCTGATGCCTTTGTACGACATCAAGTACTGGTACTCATAAGCAGGGCTGTCAGATGTGGCGATTTTTCGCCAAACGTGGCGATTTATAAACCAAATTGGCGACGCAATTTTGTGTTTGGCGACATGCGAATTTTTGGCGATATTAAAAATAATTGGCGATTATTTTGACGATTTCTAAAACACATTTTATATTCTTTTCATATTTATATGAAAAAATTTATGAGTACTGGCTAAGATTTTTCTTGGAACTTTTAACAAATTTTAAATTCTCAATACGAACGCGGGTTTTTCAGGTGATAAATTAATAATACCAGATACATTAGATTAAAAACATTAAAAATATTGTTTCCAAAGAAATTTGGGTTTTCGCACATTTTCATTATCAGAAGTTATCAATCATCGGATATTTAACGAAAAACTTATTTTGCAAAATAAAATAAATTCAAAAGTTTACCATATTCCGACTTATATTCACATAAAAAATTACTCCTTAAAAAAGGATTATTTTGCCATCAAACTATACTCATTTGGAATACTTGATTTTTAAGATAATCAGCCTTCTTATGACAATTGCACTATTTGAAATAGTGAAAGCCAGATCTCTTAAGTTGTTCCGAAACTCGAGTGTTTTGTTTGCGATCTGCCACAGTTTTTTAAAAATTTCTAATTCTCTTCAGAGTACTATTGCAATTTTACGTCGCAAAACTGCTTGCGATTTCAAGTCAGAAACACAAATATTAAGCGTTTTGCAATGGTCTATTATAATAACGGGTCCCCATCTAACGTTTTTTTTCATCTACTGCTTATTTCGTGAATGGTAACACTTAGCTCATGTCTGATTTGACAGATAATTAGTTGTATCCTTGCGCTAAACGAATATGGTTGTGTATACGCTTGAACAACGCTGGAAAATATGTGTTTTCGCTTCGGTAAGTGGGCCTGCGATCGACTTACAGTAGATGCCGCTTTTGCCAAAAAATCATCTTTTCAGATGAAGCTCATTTTGATCTTGGCTGATATGTAAACAAGCAAAATTGTCGCATTTGTAGCACAGAAAACCCGCACGCATACATTGAAAAGCCGTTGCACCCAAAACGAGTCACTGTTTGGTGCGGATTTTGCTCCAGATGCATAATTGGGCCATTTTTCTTCAAAAATGGACAAGGAGTGGCCGTTACAGTCAATGGCGATCGTTATCGGGCCATGTTGAACGAATTTTTGTTCACAAAAATTGAGGAGAAGGGTATTGGCAACATTTGGTTTCAACAGGACGGCGCTACGTGCCACACAGTCGAAGCTAGACTCGATGTTTTGCGCCTTGTTTTTAAAGATCGCATTATCAGCCCCAGAGCTGATGTCGGAGCTGCGATTTAACACCGTTGGACTATTATTAGTGGAGTGCCGTCAAAGATAAGTGTTACGCCGACAAGACAGAGACAATTGACGCTTTAAAGGACAATATTTGTGAAGCCGTTGGTGAAATACAGCTGTACACAATCGATAATGTGCTTAAAAATTGGACCGATCGTGTAGGCTATTGCATGGCCAGCCGAGGCAGCCATTTGAATGAAATTATTTTGCATTATTAACCGGAAGGATTGTACTTTCAAATAAAAAAAGAAATATGAGAAAATATTCAGTAGTTTTTTTTATAGCATTTTCAAAAAAAAAGAAGTTATTTGGCGGACCCTGTATAAACACTCTTCTAGAATAAGGCTAAATATGGAAAATTTAAATAAAGGTAAAATACAGTTGTATACTCTTTTTTATATTAAACTTTTATTTGGCGAATTATTTTAACCAAAAATTTAGGAAAATAAATTTTTGACGATTTTCCATATGGGCATTTCCATGTCATCGTACGTGGCATTTGTACACCTTCAGAGAGATAGAAAATTTGCCAAAATAGTATTAACTGAACATTTTTTTTTATCATTATGTTTCATTTAGAGGGTACTATATATGAAAAAAAAATTATTAAATATCGAGCAAAGTAAGAGCATATCGTACGTGACATAAAACGGAAGTGATTTTGGGGTGAATGTAAAAAAATACGAAAATCTGCGAATTGTGAGAGGTTTTTCTTCTTTTTTTAATTTTTAACATTAAACCAGATATTTTACCTTTATAATCCGTAATTGGAAATTTTTTTTGGATGATTTAATAATGAACAAACTGTAATATCGTTCGTGACATACCGTACGTGACAGATTTTTCTTTTATTGTATTTACAAGGCATGAAAAATATTTTTTGTAAATATATGTATGTAAATATATAAAAACTTAAAAAAAAACAAGTTAGAAAGTATATTCGGTCAAGCCCGGCCATATGACACCCTACTCTATAATATTTAAAAAAAAATTTTTTTTTGAGAGTGTACCCTATTTGGGACCCATGGCAAATCAAGATCGCCAGAATAGAATTATGCTATGAGGTTAAGAATTATATCAGAGTAATTTTATTATATTATTTATGTATCTCCATCTATATGAGATTTGTGTGCCCCTAGCCGATTTAAGAAAGGGGGGTTATTAGGGACCTATGGTTAATTTTTGGACCTACCCGCACAACATTTTATCATGATATAGTACCTATCGCAAAAGTCATTGTCGCCAATTTTTATGTAAATGCCAACATTTCTAAGGAAGTTATGACATTAAAGCTATTTTCGGGAGTAGCACTTGTATGGGAGCTATGGTCAAATATGGACCGATTCCAAAAAAAATTTGTAAGACGCTTTTGATTGTAATAAAATAAGGTTTGACCACATTTAAACTTAATACTAACATAATAAGATGATGCATTTAGTTGCATTTTAGTACTTACAATATCGTCCGTGACGAGCTTTAAAAGCTTATAAAATTTTGATTATAACTATTTAAAAAAAATTTCGATCAATATTTTTTTGCAGCAAATATCTTGCTTTGAACTTTTATTTTGAAACACCTAAGACTGGCCAAATAGAAATGACAAAGACAAATGTTGTTTTTGCACCACGTACGTGACGTTAGAATAGCATCCAAAACAAACCAAAAAATATACCACTAATCGAACTATATACTTGGTCTTTCCTCATGGATCTTGTTCATTGTTGTTGTAACACTAATTTTAAAACATAATTCCAGGGTTGCCAGTTTCTGTATTTAATCGGAAGAAAATTGAAAATTGTTAATTGCAGTTACTAAAAATGAGTCAAATAGACAGTCAGTTTAAACTTTTATTTTTTGCTTTTTAAAAATTGTAATAAGCTATAAGTACGTCTGCATAGTAAAATTTGGGTGTTTTATTTCTCTTTAATATATTTGAAAAAAAGTTTCAAGCGTTTTAATTTTTTGAGTCGTGGTTGACATTCTCATGGAAATGCCCATATGCTATTTGGCGATTAAGGTGAAAAAAATCTGACAACCCTACTCATAAGCAGTAGAATTTTGTATAAAAACTCTAACCCCGTTTGCGCTAGTAAATCTTTTTCTCTTGCAGGGTTGCTATTGCTTCTTAAATTTGATTTAAAATCATTTATTTATGCCATTTTTATTATAAAAGCTGCATTTGTATCCCCTAAAAGTGCAACACTAGGGAGTTGGTGCTTTTCAAGACGCACATGCGTTTTCACTGAATGCGTCCAATATTTTTATAAAAGCAATTTATGTTAAAAAAAATATAAAATCTAGGTATACTAGATGTAGATCAAATTCGAAATATTTTTTAACTGAAAAAATTTGCATATTATAGATACTTTGTATCTCAAAATTTTGGTTTTAATAAATTAATAGTAGGTAGGTACCTATCTATTTAATCAACATGCCGATTTTTAAGCTTAACGATTGTATGCCAAATTTATTTAAAACTATTTTAACTAAACAATAACGATTAATTTTTGTTCATTGATTAATTTACCTTTTTAATCCATTTTTATTTGCAAGTGCTGATTTAGCATTTTTTTTATGTTTAATGTTTAAAGAAATTTACAGTTGCAAAATCTTTTTAATTAGATTTTACATTTAAACTGTAAAATACAATACTATGAAAACACTTTTTAAGTTCTTTAAAATACATACATACATATGCATGTACATATGATTAACTATATACGCTGTTTTATTTGTTTACATTTTTTAATTTTCTTCTTTTAACTCCACCACACTTCCGTTCAAATTTCATCAATAGTTTTTGCATTCATCAAGGCGAATTCATTGTACTAAATTCGCCTTGTAACTTTAAAGATTATTTATTACTAGGGACCGGATTTTTATGCAGTTAAAATCGAGTTTTAAGCGCATAAAACATACACTTAAAATAGAAAAATATGCGCTTTAAATTAAAAAAATATGCACTTTAAATTTTTCCTAACACATTTTTTAATCATAAACAAATCATTAAAATAACATAAAACCCCTAAAAATTCAGTCTCGTTAACGAAAATAAGGTACACCAAAAAAGCAGAAGTGAAAATATAGTAAAACACAAAATATAAAGTAAAACAATAATGTTAATTTACAGTCACTTGTTAGATAGATATGCTAACCTTCATATAAAATTATCATATATATTCATTTTCCACTACGCGGTTTTCGTAAAAATTTAAATTAAATATGCCAGCAGTTTGTGTTATTGCTTTGTGTCCTTCTTATTTCTAAAAACTTTATCAAATTTTATACGAATTTGCTTACTTAAGTTTTCCTTAACTGCATACATTCTATTTATGACATTATCAATTAATTTAATTTGCATTCTCAATGGATTTGATTTCTCTAATTTTACAATAGTCTCAGAGATAAATCCGTAATTCGAAGACTTAAAAATTATCCTAAATTTTATGTTTAGTAAATTTGTTATTTATTTTTTTTTGGTACTGCATTACCATCGTTCCATCACATCCTTGAATTGCTCAAAATTTTCAGCATAATACACAACTGATTTCAACCACATTGTTGTTATAGGATACTTCTCCTAATATGCGACAAAACGCGATGTGCTTTTCAAAATATTTTTCCCCATTTTTTCCCAAAAATGCACCAAAAATATGCAATGTCAGCAATATATGCAAAAATATGCATTTAAAGCATAATATGCAAAAATATGCACTAACAAATCGATGCCATTTTATTTAAAATTTCTTGATTCGAAAAGATATTAAGTTAATGTTGATCTCAGACTGACGACAACAAATATGCATTTGCATAAAAATCCGGTCCTTGTTTATTACACTTTTTTGCGACAATAATATAAACAACACCACGTGCACTTTGTATGTATTGACGAAATTAACAACGCTAACTGCAGCAGAGCAGAGATGAATGGTGGCGCTATATACATATGTACATATATGTAATATTATTGAATAAATTAATTGTGCTATGCTTTTCACACATTTTTTTATAATATTTATCTTTTTTTATGAAATTGTAAAAAAATTGGTATGAATTTCTAAATTTTTGTACGAACAGTAAGAATTTATTAGCTCTGCTACTGCGTAAATTCCAAAGATTTTTGCAGCGCTGTTTTGAAAACACAAAAAACCAACCGACCATTAATTGATTTGGCGTATTATGTAAAATATCTCTTTAAATTAATTAATAGAACACTTATTTAACACTTTTAAATTGAATGTATTACTTTTTACTTTACTTAAACTCTAATTTAATTTAACACTTTCAAACACACGTCCGCGACTTAAATAATTCGTCAACTAAATAAATAATATAGAATTTTAAGTGGTCGACAGAAAGAGCATACAAAAGGAGAGAATGGAAAAATGAACAGAAACAAGCAATTCGTAGAGGGTTTTTCGATTGTCTACGAAATTTTAACTACTTCGACACTTTTGGTAGTTAAACAGTAGATTTTGGGGAATTTAACAACAACAAAATACGCTAGATCTAATAATGGGTTCTAAAATTTTAATTTTTTTTTTAAGTTTTATTAAACTGTCATATGCTTAACCAAAGTGCACATTCCAGACTCAAATGTTTTACATTTGATAGACTTTTTGTTAATTTTTCACAGCAAAGCTATGCATATTATGGTTGGGCCTAAAGAGTTACTCAGATAATTGTAACGTTTGTAACTTCTTGGAAACGATTTGCTGTTAAATAGTACAAAGTCAGAATGCGTGAATTTTAACAAGTTGTATTTAAATTAAACGTTATCAGTGAAACAATTTTGTAAAATAAGTTTCTAGTTATAATTTGATGAATTCTTACAAAATTAGTGGTTAAACAAATTTGTACTTTCTGTAAATCTTTTAAAATCTTTTGGTTAAATGAACTGTAGATTTTTTAATATGTATTTGTAATACTTTCAGCTTTTTAATTATTTATTTTACTCAGACTTACCGAACTAAAAACAAACGAAGTAAAAGTAAGTAAAGTTGTTAGGTATGAAGAACAATAAGAAAATGTTTAACTTTAGTAGGGTACTTTTTAGAGCCAAACGCAATACTAGTAAATTAAATTGAGATTTAACTTCCAGAGCGCTTCAATATCCAAGTTTTCAGGATGGTATTTAAATCTACATATGTATGTATGTATATTAAGTTGATTTTGATGTAAACTTAAACCGTATTAAAATACAAGTTGATTTCAAAAGTGCTATGTATTAATTAAGATAAAAGTGTATTTAATTACAAGGTAGTCTCATAAAACAGCTGTCTGTTATTGATTTGCCTGTTGTTGTATTGTTATAAAATTGAGGACACTTTACTAAGTTGTTACAATGGAAACTTAAGATAAATTTAAATGTAACAGCTTGGTGAAGTAAGTTGCATTTAGTGCTTAGTGAAGAACAGAATTTTGTATTTAAAACGATTTAAATTATAATTGTGCTAATATATCAAACCTAAAAATTGGCCGTAATTATTATGGCTACTAAATCAATGAAGGTTTAAACGTTGGTTTAGTTGAACTAAACTTAAATTTATATGTAGTTTAAACTTAAAAGCTGTAAATCAGTGCCCCATATATTATCTGTAGTGCAAAAAATAATAATGTGGCAGCACTACCATACATGTTGTCGAATTCATAAGGTTTGTATTGGCAGTTTAAATGCTAAATTTTATGCGTTTAGAACTGGTTTAAATGTTTACCAAATTATAGATTTGCTGGTTTAAACACATTTTAGAGAGAGTTTAGCTTGCACTTATTTATTAGCCCTTAGTGTAAGTATTACCATAGCTGGGCACTTCTTCCCGAACGAGGTAACTACATAAATATGAATAGCTTATCCCATCAACAATAGATTTCAGTTTATCAATAGTATGAAATGGGAATTTAGCACATTTACACAAAACCTTGTTAATTTATTTTTTTAATCCCAAGAAAAACTTTGATTACATCAATAAGAATTGAAAAGCAAAAGCGATTGATTTTTGCTAAATGTGTTAACTATTAAATTATTTTTCGATCGAAATTGCTTGCGGGGTGTGTAGGTATTTAGGTTATTGTATTTGGTATAACAATTAATGTTATGACCAACATTTTTGTTATACATAATTTATACTAGTAACAATCTTATTAGCAGGACAAGTTTTTTATGGCATATGCCATTTTTGTCATTTCTTCAATTATGTATATCGTTAAAAATCCATATTTTTGGTCCAGCTTGCCAAAAAAAATACCTTTTTTTGCAACCTACATGGATGAAATTTTTATCAAATCTTAGCGAATATGAGGCAGAATCTATTCGAAATGCTAAATGCATGTTGCAAAAATCAAACGTAAAAAGTGACTAAGGGCTAAAAAATCAGAGCGAGTTAAACTCTCTGTTTGGTTTAAAATGTGTTTAAACCAACAAATCTATAAATCACCAAAGAGATAAACCATTTTTAAACGCATAAAATTGGGCGTTTAAACTACCAATGCAGACCATATGAATTTGCTAAGATTTATCGTAGTGCTGCCACATGTTATTTTTTTAACAACATATAATACATGGGACACTGATTTATAGTTGTTGAGTTTAAACTACATATAAATTCAAGTTTAGTTCAACTAAACCAACGTTTAAACCATCAGTGATTTTTTAGCCCTAAGGGCCCAACTATAATATGCATAAGCTGGCTTAAGCTTTTGTCAAAACTGTACAAAAAATAAATAAAAAAAAGCATATAAAAAACAAAAATAAAATTAAAAAAATATTTTATTTCGTATGGAAAGTCCGAGCTGTTTCACATCTTTCGTAAGCAAATGCCAGTTTCATAAATTTAACCAAAAGGTTTTCTTAAGTTCAATATGTTTCGACACATATGAATCACATGTATTCGCACAATTGCTTAAGCCAACTTAAGCATATTATAGTTAGGGCTTAAGTGTACATAAAAGAGCACTTTGAATGCATCTGCTCAAGTCTCGTGAAATTACTAACAAAATGAAAGCTTACATTACAAAGCTTACAAATGCATGCGTAAACGAGATGGTCAGCGAAACTCTAACATTTTCCCCTAACAAACCTGCTTCGTTTGAAGCACAATTTTTTATTGAAAAATAAGCAAATTATAGTGCTGGTTCACACACGTCAAGTTTGACTCGTCAAGTCTTGAGTTTTTAGGAGAGAGGGGAAAAGAAATGTCCTTCTCTTTTCCCTTCTCTCCTAAAAGCTCAAGACTTGATGAGCCAAACTTGACGTGTGTGAACCAGCACATACTGCATAGCTTCAGCTAATGATACCATATCTAGTGATTGGTACTCATTAACGCGTTTTCACATTTGTCTTTCGCATCTTTTTATTTTTTCTTTTCGCAAATCATCAATATTTTTTTTTTTTACATTTTTGAACTTCAAATTTTTTATTACACATTTCATTACTGTCAATCTGCGTTATCTTCAATTTTTATTGACTGTATTGTTGCATTTAAAAGCAATGTTGCGAAAGTGTATATTTCGTCTGCAATTAAAACGCAGCAACAATTAAAACGTATTTGTTCTATCATTTCGCCCACAACTATTTACATATATTTCTATATTTTAACATTCCTTCAATCCTAAAAACCGCTCGCCCGTACACGCATCCATTTTGCACATTACTGTTAAGTAAACTTCATACTTCGCATGGAGAACAATCTAAAAACACAGTTGGTTAAAAATTGCATGTAGTTCATCCAATTAGCAAAACCAGTCAATAGCTTCCTGTTAACATTACAGAGCGTTTATTTATAATTCTTGTTGAACGCAAAAAAAAAAGAAATTGACCAGAAGATGCAACAAAAGCTAAATAACAACACAGCATTAATACTATGTACTTGCAGCAAGACTTATGAAATTAAACAGTTCTTATAACTCTAGCAAACAACAACCAGCAACATTAATACGTACTACTAAATAAAATTCAAGGTGCAATATTTATTCTATACACTTGCTAGTTGCAAGTTGCAACACATACAACGCACCCCAAAGCACTACAGCAAACAGGCGATAACGATTTTAAGCCTAGAATTTTCATTTAAATTGGTAAAAACGAGTCACAAGAGAGAGAAACTATTGCAAGACATGGGCGTGTATGGTATTCAACCCAAATGTTTGCCATCCATTTCGGAAGAGAGTGGAAAATGGGGGAAAAAATAAAGGCTCTGGTGTCTTGTTTAACTATTGTACGAAAAAAAAAATAATAATAATTATGGTCAAATTGTATTAAAACAAAAGTTGCCTGCCTGCCAACTGACATGTAATACAATTATTTGTTATCTACCAACAACTTCTTACACTTCAGATATACGAGTACGTAGATGATGCCATTGGATGGACGATGTGTTGTACCATGTGTTTTTAGGGATCATGTTGTAAATAGTACTCTATTAAATACTTCCACTTAACTACCAAGAGTAGATTTTACAAAAGTAATATTTGCTTTTTTTTTTGTTTTCGAAAAAGAAAAGAACTTTCAAGAGAAAACATATTTATGTGCTTATTTTTTTAAAAGAGTAAATGAATGAAGTCCAATTTTAAGTTAAAGTTGTGGCAGACCAGTAGGAACGATATCAGTATAAAACAAATACATTAAAGTTTTTTATTCGGCGGGTCGAATCTTTGATACCTCCACCGAAGGTTAGAATACTGTAGAAGAAGTATTTATATGACATTAAAAGGGTGGTTAAATTTTAAGGGCCGATGTTGAATGTGAACCGCACCTAAACGTCAAGTTTCTTTCTGCATTTCATTTGAAATTTCTCCATTTCAGACTAACTCAATTTAAACCATGGAAAGATACACAAACAAACAATGCGTTAAAGTTATTCAGGCTTATTATAGAAATGGGCGTTCAAATCAAATGCATATCGTGCAAAATAATCGTCCAAATGTGCGTACAATCGGAAAAATCGTGCAAAAATTTGCTGCTGTTCGCGATAGTGTGGCTGAAGAGCCGTCCACCTCAACTCGTCGTCGTGTCCATAAATTGCACCTTTCACGCTCGTCGTGGATGAACATAATGCATAAAGACTTGCATTTACACGCCTCTTGACCATTCCAAACGTCAACAATATTCAGAATTGTAGCAATAAATGGCAACAGTGGATGATAAATTTTCGAAGAAAGTCATCTTCAGTGATGAGGCACATTTTCACCTCGGTGGATTTGTCAATTAGCAAAATTGCCGCATATAGGCGCATGATAATCAAAGAGTGATTGTCAAAAAACCAATGCACCCACAAAGAGTGACTTTTTGGTGCGGCTTATGGTATTTTTTCGAAAATGAGACCGGTCAGGCAGTTACTGTGAATTGTGTTCACTATCGTGGGATGATAACGAACTTTTTATGGCCCGAATTGAAAGAAATGGATGTGGACTTGCCACACATTTGGAATTTACTTTGAATAAAATAAATCTGTTAACAGATTACTTTTATTAAAGAATTGTGTTTAGTAATGAAGCAGATTTCTGGTTGAATGGCTACGTAAAAAAGCAAAATTGCTTTATTTGGAGCGAAGACAATCCTCATTCCGTTAACGAATCACCATTAAATCCATTAAAATTGACTGTCAATAGACAGTACTAGTTCGCAACTGTACACTTTTCTTTACCATCTTAATGCTTAAATTCGCATTGAGTGTGCTTGGAAAATCACTAATGCTATTGTTTCTAGACGTGTCTAGTACTCTTGGACCACATTGGGTGATTAAGAACAAGTTTGTTACTAGTTCTTGTGTATAGAACAAATAAGCATTTTGACATTTTTTTTATTATAAAATGCCATAAATAAATAATTTGAAATCAAAATTAAGAAGCAGTATCAAAATGCATATGTGTACTATGTTGCAAAAAGCACTAATATTTTTGTGTAAAAACTCTAACCCTGTTTGCACTAGTACCGCTTGTTTTAGTAATTGTACTCCTGAAATTGTGGCAATTAACTCTTAATCTCCTGCAGGGTGTTTTTGGGCCTTACGAATTTGTGGGAATAATGTAAATGATTTAAAGTTATTTTTCCCAATTGGGATCTTTTTAGGCGTTCAGTTATAACAAACTATGTTAGACACACTTAGAATATGTATTTACTTTACACACAATAACATTCATATCTCTTACACATAATCCTACACATACTTTCTAGAAATATAAAGTTAAGATATTCCAGATTCTTCTGGTTTTCTTTTATGTGAGGGAAGAAAGGAGAAAATGTAAAATGGATGGATTGCAAACGATATTAAACACCAACAGTAGATACTCGATGTTATATTAAACTTTAACGAGGGTGGTTTGTGTTTATATTTTTTTAAATGAAATTAAGAATATCCAATGTAGGGACCTTTAAGAGCATGTCTAAAAAGTAAACGAAGTCAATTAACGATTGAACAGAAAATAAAAAATTTGTTTGATTAATGCAATTTTGAAAATTCTCTCAAACGACCCTCGTATAAAAAAATATTCTATATACATGAACAATACTGGATGGATGCTGTTATGAACCTACAAAAACTGAACTGAAATAACTTTACAACTGACAAGCAGGCTTTTAGCCTTTTGCTGCACCTGCAGGTGTTTCTTTCTCTACTACTGCAGGCTGCTCAGAATCATCGAAAACGAGTAGAAAACTACAAATAAGTGGTAACTGTGTGTGTTTTAAAAAGAATGAGGTATTGCATCAGTAACAGATGATACGGAAAATAAATAGCAGCAATAATAACAAGAACAAAACTAACAGCAACAGCAAACAGAAACTGCTACAACAGCTTAAAAGAGGATAACAACATTTGTGTATGTTTACGGCTGCTGCTGCTTAAACTCTAGTCAGTAGCTTCTGCTCCCAGTTGCAGTAAGTAGTTCGTTACTTGTTGCGATTATTCTTCTTGTCGTTCATATCCAATATAAACGAATTTATTTTTTATTTCTGTTTAAGGTTGTTTTCAAGATCACAAAATTGTTCTTAGTGCTGCAGGTTTTTTAGGTTTTTTTTTTGTACTTCAAGCATCATTACCCCCAGGCTGTTGTTCACAATTAAGTTGATAATTTTACATACATGTTTACTCTCACACTTGCAACATTGCCATGCATTGGTGAAGCATCATTCATTATCTTGATCGTTATTTATTGATATTTATTGAATCAAGTATCAAGTTTTTTTTTATTAAAGTTTTGTTGTAATTAAACACTTTGATTTTGGGTTTTCTTAAAAATTTTGATCATTCCAATAAACATAAAAATAAAAGTTTTAAAAATTTGACATTTCAGAAATCCGAAATTTAGAAAAGCCTGATAAAATACTTTAATTTTAGAAAAATTGGATGAGTCATGATAATGTTATAAAAGTTATGAAGACTGTCAAGGTTTAAGAAGGTATAACAATTCTAAAAGTTGTGTTTTTTTGTAAATTTTGAAAAAGTACCCTGCCGGAGAAAGAACTAGTATCTAACTAGTACCAAGCTAGTACAAAAATATCTAGAACTGGTCTCAACTGTAAACTTTTCTATATCATCTTAATGCTCAAACAAGCAGTGAGTGTGCTTGCAAAATCACTATTACTATAAATTCTAGACGTGTACTTGCGCACTTGGACCACATTGGGTTCTTAATAACCAGTTAGTTACTAGTTCTTGTGTATAGAAAAAAATAGAATTTTGCATTTAAACATTTTTTATAATAAAAATGGCATAAATAATTGATTTAATACCAAATATAAGAAGCAGAATACAAATATGTACCCTGCTGGATATTGAACTAGTGCCAAACTAGTACAAAAATATCCAATACTGGTTCTCAACTCAAATTGGCATTGAGTGTGCTTGGAAAATCATTACAACTATTGGTTTTAATCGTGTTTTTAGTACACTTGGACCACATTGGGTGCTAAAGAACCAGTTTGTTACTAGTTCTTTTGTATAGAAAAAAATTGGCATAAATACATGATTTTAAACCAAATTTAGGAAGCAGTATCAGAATACCTTCATGCATCCATATTTGTACTCGAATTTTAGTTTTTTTACACCATAAATTGTATCAGTCTACAAGTGTTGCCCTTGGACTACATCAAGTGAGTACATAAGAACTAGCATTTTAACATAAAAGCTCTAACCCCATTTGCACTAGTACCTCTTGTTCTAACTACTTATTTGACTAGTGGCACTTTGACAATTAACTCTTAATCTCCTGCAGGATAATTAAAGTGGTAAAAATTATAACTACTTAGTTAAAGTTATCAAATTTGTGAAGGTTGTAAAAGTTAAGAATGTTGTAAGTTATAAAAGTTATGAAAGAATTTAAAGTAATTAAAGCTAAAAAAAAAATCAGTGCCACCACTGCAAAATTAAAAATTGCACTTGAGATGAATCAAAATAACCCGATAAAACTGGAATGAAACCTGATATAATTTTAAAGTTTTATTTCATTACCCAGTAAAAACTTCGCCTAAAAAATAATGTTAAAGCTCTACTTACATTTCTACTGAAAAACCCAATGAATTTTACAAGGGAAGTCCCAAAATAAACGAATTCTAAAGTAAGTAATTATTTTTTACCTAATTACATCCAGATGGGAAAAAGAAACAATCGATTTTAAAAAAGTAGGCAAAGTTTTAACTGGGTAGAAGACTTTTTAAAGAGAGAAAGAAACTAAAAATATACTTTAAGGAGATCAATCTAAAGGTCAGGGCTGCCAGATTTGACAATTTATCGTAATTTTGACGATTTTTTGTTCCGATATTAGCAAAGTGCCGATTTGCTGATTTTTTTTCTAAGAAGTGACGATTTTATTCAGTCATCAAAAAAAGAAAACTTTGAAATGTTTTTATATGTTTAGATTTTAAGCAGCACAGAAAAAATTTATAAACAATAAAATTAATGAAGACAAGCAAAATTTCAAAGGAAAAAACTTTTCACTTTTTATTCACGATAGGCGTGATTCTTACTGTAATCAAAACATTAAACCATTACCGCAGTTTTCTACCAATGAAGCGAGGATTTTGAGTCGAGTCCAATTAAACAAAACAACAAGCAAAAGTGCAGTATACGGCTGTGTCAAATCGTATATACCCTTCACAATTGTATTGAAAAATGAGGCCAAGTGAAATAATGGACCTACTAGGCTCTTTATATAATACTCCTTATATAGAACAAAGTGGGCCAACATTTATCGCCATAGCACAAATTGACGCTTTTGTGCAAAATTCTGGATGAAAAATGTATGAACCTATTTTCTAAATTTTCACTATCAGTATTTTACTAAAATTATTTCAGGTGAAAAATAAGTGCCAAAGTTCAATGTAAGTTAAGGTAAACATTAGGAATTTATGGGTAAAAATTAAAAGCAACCGTGGTCATTTGTTTTAATAGCAAACTATTCCAGACTACACATGGGGTTTAAAGTTTTCTTCGGAAAACCCATTTCAAACAAAACTTAATAGGGTGCATGGTTTATATTGTAGAAGGTGCAAACGGAATGATTTACTTATAGGTATAAAACCGAATTTAATATATGTTGATTTGATTCTCGTATGAAAGTTAAATAAATACATGCCCAGCTTACATGATGTTCGTTGAACGATTGCTTGATTATAAAACACAATTGAAAATGCTAGCTGGGCATGAAGTAATTATGTTTTTTTTAAGTCGACAAAGTAAAAACCGAACAAAAATTTAAAAAAAAAACAAACTAAACTTTATGATGCCCGATTTTTTTGACGATTTTTTAAAACGAGAAAGGCGATATTTAAATTTTTTCTCAGGAAATTGACGGTTTTTTCACAAATTTATCTGGCAGTCCTGCTAAAGGTACTTAATATTAGTTTTTCCCCACACTTTTCAATAATTTTGCAATATAAAAAAAAAAATATAAAAGAAAGTTTATCATTTTTATTTCTCTTCTACTATTCCCAAATAAAGGAACGCAATATAACTTAAATTTACAAGGGCGACAAGAACGTCGTGCCGCCTCTCGATTAAACCTTAAAGTTGTAAATTCTCCAATAAAACCCTTAAACATTATTTACTGAAAAATAAAATAAATTTACATACAACCTTAAAATATTGAGTATGGAAAAAACATGGTCTATTTAACATTACGATGGCCTATGGCAGGACCATATTACCCAGCGTTGGATTACAAAGGAGTAGTCATGGTAGACTTAAGAAAATTACTTTTGAAGTCGTTTAAAAACGAAAACATGACGTTAAAAACGAAGAGATGTCATCTCACTTCAAACACTTTTTACCAATGACATGGTCCATGCTTGCATTACATTGGACAAGCCCATTTGATCAAAATGGATCAGGTTGTCCAATATTATACACTCGCACCTTGTTTAGCAGCTTGAGCTATTTAAACACCTCTTCTTTTGCAAAAATTCTAGAAGTAATTGTTGAGTAACAACAGCACCTAATGATGATTCTTTCTCAGGCCGAGCTCTCCCACTAGTGGTGAAAAATCAGCACTTAAGTGGAATATTCCTGTCAGGATATTCCTTCACACGACTTTGTGAAGTAAGCCACAAACCCTACGTGATCCCTAAAAGTATATTTCCAAAGCAATACGAAACTTCCACAAAGAAAATCTTCCTGAAGGACAGAAAGTGTTTCCCGCAAGAAGTATACTTACAGAGGCCTCAAGCAATAGTCAATCCAATGACCAACCACCGGGGCAACTGGCTCCCCTGGTATCAGATTGCATCCCTGGTTAGCTGCTATCACATTAGTAAATATCTCCTGTGATCTGTAAATTTTGTATTTTTGCCAAATCGTAGGTATTGACTACACCTGATTATGCCGCAGGGGAATGATGAAGTATCCTTAAGATGATTCCTGCTACCGCTGGGGGTGTTAAGGGTATTTAAGAGTCTTCCAACTGATGCATATAAAAATGGCAGAATAAAAATTTGATTTATTATTTTCATCAAAGTAATTTCGTGGGAATCCAAAAATTATTAATTTAAAAGATTTTGTTTTTCGTGCTTAATTCCCAATTTTTATTCTTGATAAAAACACTGAAATTTATTATTGAAGGGATAAGCTTTTCCTATGCGCATTTCACTGGTTGCTTAGACCAGATCGTCAGGAAACTTTACCCAAAGATTTTAGAAAACCTAAAGATATTAAACAAACAAAACTGTTAAGCGAATAAGAATTATAAGCAAGAGCTTTACTTGTAACATTATCAAAGCTTAAACTAAACATTATTTTTGTTATATTGGAAACATATATTTTGCCAAGTTGTTTTTAAGTTTGAATACCTCTTCTCGAATAAACTTCGGGTTCTAAATCAACAAGAAGGTCATATTTATCGAAATTTAAGTGTCCATTTTGGTGCCATTTATAAATATTTAGGTTAAGCAAAACTATTTTAAACGATAGAAATCTTTTTCTTGGAAGAAGCAGTGACTTTGGTAAGTGATTGCATTTTTAAATCAAAAATATCTAAAATAAAATTTAATCACTGAAGTCAAAAATATAAAATTCAACAATTCATATGCCGAAATGCCAAAGTATATTTCATTTATGTTTAAAAATATATTTTTATCTGAATTATCAATATCCCGTTAGCTCTTGGATTACAAATTACACCTGATCTACTTAAATAATTTACCCACTACAGTAAAACTTACACCCATTTTGGGTAACAACGCACGAAGTGGCAGAAATGTAAAATGCTTTAAAAGTTAAAAAAATTATAAAAGCTTTACGGCCAATTTCACCAAGTTCAGTTAAAACTAACTATTGCTTTTACTTTCAGTTTTTGTTATTTAATTATTATTAAACTTGGTGAAACTGGCCGTTAAAGTCGTAGTAGCAATAACAGAAAATTAGATTATAAAAATATCAAAAAAGCTTTCAAAACCAAATGTATAAATTAAAAAAAATAAAAGTTATAAATATCTCGGGATTCAAAAGGTATGTTATCAAGTCACACTTTAATAGTATTCGAATATGTAGTTAACAACCCAGCAAACACAGAAATACACCTAATGTATTGCCAAACGTATTGCCTGGATGAAAAATATTATTGCGGCAATAATCGATTTCGTATTGCGGAAGATGCTTCCTTCGGGAAGAAACGTGTCTCGATGGCAATACGTCTCAGCAATACGAAAGGCGATACTTCTAGATGATTAACTAGCAATATCGCCAGATAACCACTTATTAGAAAATAGGAAGATATCGCCAAAATATCATTGGGATGATAAAAAGAAGATTTTGCATTTAAAAAAAGCACGACTTTTTATTTAAAATTAAATTTTCAATTGTATACGTAAAAATTTTGCACATAAATAATATAATTTATAATTAAAATAAAGTAAAATAATATACAAAAATATTTCGTTTCCACCATATTTTTAATGAAAATTCCTACCACTTCTTTGAAATTGCATCCAGGGTTAAGAAATATCTTGACAAAATTAAAAAGTAAACAGATTAATATTTAACAGATTTGTTTTATTTAAATAATTACCTTTTGCAGAATATTTTGAGAACCAGTTTCTTAGATTTTATAATTTGATTAATTTTTATTTTTTTATTTATGACGTACATACATATGTATGTATTATAATTTAATTTTTTAAAGTTTATGTTGCGTAATTTTCTCGAAAATTGTAAAAGGAAGAAAATAAAAAATTACTTTGTTTATTTTCTTTTAGATGACAATTTGGCGATATTGCCTTAGGGGATATCTTCCAATTGTTTGCAGGGAATAGTTGAAATACAATTGTTGTTGTGTTTCAAACAAAAATTCCTAAAATAATACGACTTTTTATGCTGTGTTTATTGTTTTGTAATATCGACACCGTAGAAATCTGAGCATAACGGCCGAAACTATTGAGTAGGAATATTTAGAGGAGTTGCTCACAGCAGTGATATTTTTTCGTGTTATTATTTTAGGATGTAATACGACTTTGTGAGTACCGTTTGAATGAAAAAAAATGGCTATTATTTAACAGAAGTTATACAAAATGCTAAAATTATATTCGGCTGCGACGAATCTTTGATACCCTCCGCCAAAGGCTCGAATACAATTTCATGAGTGGGCTTTATATTAAATCTAGTGTCCGACATATTAGTCGGCTTCGGCTTCGGTATCAGCCAAAAATGGCTAATCGGCCAATAATCGGTGATCGGCATTAATTTGACCGAGTTTTGCCGAAGGCCGAATTTTTAATATCGTTATATGCAAAACCATGCAAAAACAATAAACTACAATCTTTTTTCCAAATTCAGCTGTGGGAAATTTTATTGCTTCTAAAACAGGTTAACAACCCTGTGGAAAATTTGTGTTAATTGATTTAACAGACTGGTGCTTTGATTTGTGAAAATAAAACAAGTACAAAAAGAAAGGACTTATGACCAGTGAAAGAAGAACCAATTATTTAACTGGTTTATGAAGAACTAAAAAGTAGAAAATTACAGTACAGGCTTCACTGGTGCTGTGACACATTTATTGGTACTTTCTAAAATTTGGTTCTTGAATTTAATTTTAGGACTTGCTTTATTGAAATTTTTAGTAACTGACACTAAACACGTTCATTGAGAATAGATCTGTTACTGATCGAATGGTGTCAATTGAACCCCTCTAATGACAATTCCATGTAAAAGTGGTAAGTCTTATTCATATAAAGTGTTAGAACTAGAACCGGTCTCTACCACCAAAGGCATATCACGGGACTACTTTGGTGTCAGTTCGCCTCCCTCTAGGGAAGCTAGCAATATCGAAAAGAAAAAAAGAGGGAAGCAAATTAAAGCTTTTATATGGGAAAAGCACAGCTCAATTCCTCACATCTAAGTGGAAGAAAATAATGAAAATATTCTCCAAAAGGAATTACGTATTTATGCAAATTAGCCCTTACGTCCACTTCGGCTACGGCTTCGGCATCGGCCTAAAAAAGCAGCTTCGGTCGGACACTTATTAAATCTATAAATTATAAACCAATATTTATAGCAACTCACCTCGCAGTATTATAAGTCGTTGCGGGTTTAAACGCATCAAATTCTATTCCAAAAAGCCATAAGAACTAAATTTGAACTTACACATGGTGTCCACCTGAGATAAGATAAAAGATTTTTATATCAGCAAACGTCAAATTCAATCGCAGAGAGTATTAATATCAGGGCTGCCAGGTGCTGTTTCCCATGTTCCCAAAAAGTAAAAAAAAATATCTCCAAATCCCCAAATAAAAAAACAAAACAATAAAAAGTTATTTTTTTTCTAACCAAATTTTAAATTTTTTTTTGAAATAAAAAATTTTAATAAGAAATCCCCAAATAAAAATTTTTAGTCAAAAAAGTTATTTTATTTTGTTATTAGCGACTGGTTTCGGCATGTTTTTTTTAAATCCTTCTCATGCGATTCCAGTGAGGAATTACAAGCACAACAATATGCTGTTATTGAAGACGAATGAGCCAATTTATAAGAATCCGGAGCTTGTTCAATCGGGTTTAGCCGTCCTTAGAATCAACATTAAAAATACACATATCCGTCATTTATTTAATACCTCGATGCATCATAACTACTGACCAATAGCCCAGCACTCTTTTTCCCAAACTTTATTATATTGTCTTTCGTATTTTCTTATTTTTGGGGAAGACATTTGCTTGAAAATTGTCTTTAAAAAATCCAAAATTTTATGTGTTGTCAACGGTTTTAGATTCTTTTTTTAAATTCTTTTTTTTTTAACACTCAATCAAGAAAAATAACATAAGTTTATTAAGTACCATTTACACACTTAACAAAAATGTTCATCTTAATTAGAACCCTTTACACTGTATAACAATAAGACAAAAGTTTTACTACTTTTTTCCTATTTTAGTCCCAATTCACATTATACGATTTTTGTCGTTGCGATTATAGTCGTTTCCTCTTTGAAGTCGGTCTGATGTTTACATTGTACGATTTTTGTCGTTACGACTTTTTCTTTTGCAACCGAACTGCAATACATTTTTCGTCAAATGAAAGAACAATGAGAGAACGAATGAGCGAACAAACAAATGAATCGAAGAGTACACTCGCTTGTGTACCCCTTTTAATTCCTCTCTTCCCTCTCGTCCATAAGGTAAGAATCGCAAGGACAAAAATCGTATAATGTGAATGGGCACTTATATACGAAACAAAAAACAATAAGCGTAAATAATAAAAGAAGGGAAAATAAATAAAAATAGTATATAATCCCCAAAATATCCCCGAATTCTTTTTTTAAATCCCCCAAATTATTCTCATTGTCATTTTTGCTCACATGAAATCCCCAACTTTGGGGATAAATCCCGAAGTCTGACAGCCCTGATTAATATTGTAATAAATGTTAAGAGACAGTTGTTATGAGAAATCTTACACCAACTATCTATATATATATATATATATATATGTAAGATTAGCTGTCAAAAATACACATTAATATAAAACAATAATAAGACGCATTCATTAAACTCTTTGATTTTTTAGTGCAAATAGTGAAAATCTTGTGATAAGTGTTTAAAGAAAATATATATTAATTAGAATTAATTAATTTTCATGTTGTAAAATTCCTTTCTCCATAAAAATAATTTAATGAAAATTAAATTTGATGAACTTAAGCCTGATTAAAAATATTAAAAATTTGGATTAAAAACCATAAATAGTTCAACAAAATAACCACAATTCTAATTATTGTTAAAGCTAAGGCAGGAGCTCTATGTGTACATTTGTCCTTCAAGTTGTGCTGAAAAAGGTCAACAAGAAAAAGAAAGACAAAATGAAAAAACTCAATCAAAAAATCAATTAAAAAATGGATATCATTCAAAAAAGCAAATTTCGATCTACCAAAGGTTAAAAATGCAATTTGGTTTAAGGATTGATGTTTGACTATTGACGTCAGCAGTCGTCGATGGCTGCGAGTGTAAGACGGCAAATCCATCTGAGGAGATCGAGTGGTTGCGATCGAAACATGTCTTGGTAACCAGCCGCCTGGGTTCGAATCTCAGGTCAGTCAAGAATGAATGATTATCAATAACAATTTGAATTCATTTTCATGTTGTAAAATTCCTTTCTTCATAAAAATAATTTAATGAAAATTAAATTTGATGAACTTAAGCCTGATTAAAAATTAAAAATTTGGATTAAAACCCATAAATAGTTCAACAAAATAACCACAATTCTAATTATTGTTAAAGCTAAGGCAGGAGCTCTATGTGTACATTTGTCCTTCAAGTTGTGCTGAAAAAGGTCAACAAGAAAAAGAAAGACAAAATGAAAAAACTCAATCAAAAAATCAATTAAAAAATGGATATCATTCAAAAAATCAAATTTCGATCTACCAAAGGTTAAAAATGCAATTTGGTTTAAGGATTGATATTTGACTATTGACGTCAGCAATCGTCGATGGCTGCGAGTGTAAGACGGCAAATCCATCTGAGGAGATCGAGTGGTTGCGATCGAAACATGTCTTGGTAACCAGCCGCCTGGGTTCGAATCTCAGGTCAGTCAAGAATGAATGATTATCAATAACAATTTGAATTAATTTTCATGTTGTAAAATTCCTTTCTTCATAAAAATAATTTAATGAAAATTAAATTTGATGAACTTAAGCCTGATTAAAAATTAAAAATTTGGATTAAAACCCATAAATAGTTCAACAAAATAACCACAATTCTAATTATTGTTAAAGCTAAGGCTGGAGCTCTATGTGTACATTTGTCCTTCAAGTTGTGCTGAAAAAGGTCAACAAGAAAAAGAAAGACAAAATGAAAAAACTCAATCAAAAAATCAATTAAAAAATGGATATCATTCAAAAAAGCAAATTTCGATCTACCAAAGGTTAAAAATGCAATTTGGTTTAAGGATTGATGTTTGACTATTGACGTCAGCAGTAGTCGATGGCTGCGAGTGTAAGACGGCAAATCCATCTGAGGAGATCGAGTGGTTGCGATCGAAACATGTCATGGTAACCAGCCGCCTGGGTTCGAATCTCAGGTCAGTCAAGAATGAATGATTATTAATAACAATTTGAATTAATTTTCATGTTGTAAAATTCCTTTCTTCATAAAAATAATTTAATGAAAATTTAATTTGATGAACTGAAGCCTGATTAAAATATTAAAAATTTGGATTAAAAATCAAAAACAGTTCAATAAAATAACCACAATACTAGTTAATATCAAAAATATACGTATAAAAGTTATAGAAAATATAAACTTATAAAGTTGTTGATTTTATTACCCTAAAGCTTCTGTAGCAAATCAGTACATACATTTGATATTATTTTAAAACTCTGTAGGGTGCATTTAAACAAATCTAGAACAAACAATCCAATTGTAGTTGTAAGCAAATTGTACGTTTAAACATTTTCAATTTACGATTTAGAGCTTTCTAGGTTTATAGTGTCATATGGCGATTATAAAAAATAAATTAAACACAATTGAAAACTTGCACCCGTATCTTTTACTTATTTATCCATTAAATTTTTTTTTTTTTTTTTGCAACTAAAATATAATTTTTTTTTTCAATTGAGTCATTCATTTGAATTTGCATTAAAATTTCGCTTCGCCATCACGACATCGTCAGCAACTTAAACGGAGCAACGACTTCTTAGAAAATTTTCTTAAAAGGGAGTTCCCTTCTAAAAATATGAAACTGTGCAAAATATTGGCTGATGATGTTGATGTGCTTGTTTTAATTTTTAATTGAGTAGCTGCACTACATTCCGCAAAACATTATTTTTTTTTCAATTTTTATCAAGAACAGCCTCAACTAAATAAACAACATCAATGATACTACCATTATTTTTATTGGCAAATTGAATAAATGAAATAAAATTGTTTTGTCAACGATCAGTTGGAAGCAAAAATGATGCTAAATTGAGCACTTTATTCAGTTCCAGCGCAACGCAATTATTTTTATGCGACAATTTTGACTGGTATAAACAATTTGATAACAAATTTGCAACGGTTACTACTTCTTTGCATTGTAAGGCATATTGGAAGAACTTAAAAAGTATGTTTGGTCAAGCCCGATTATATATGCATAACCCAAGGCCACGGTATTAACAGAAAAATTTTTGAGAGTGTACCCTACTTGAAAACCATGGGCAATCTGGACCTACCGTTATAAAAATGTTCATGGAAGTTATGGCATCACAAGTTATTTACAGAATTGGAATTTCTATAGCAGCTGGTACAGCCATGTTTTGAAAATAGAATTCAAGTGAAATTTAAATCGAACAAAATTTAAAAAACTATCCTGTGATTAAAGTTCATACAAATACTTCTGTTTTAAATACATCATATTTTGAGCACCACTTATTTTTACCAGAAAAGAGGAAAGGCACCGTTCAAAAAAAAAAAAACTTAACGGAAAATCTCCATTGATTTTAATTTTACGTTATTTCGATTTCCATCACATGGCCGATTATCAAATAAGGACCGATTCCAATAAATTCTGGAAGAATATTTTAGGTTGCCATTAAATATTCTTAACTCAAATTTAATCTAAATACAAACACTTAGGCCCGTTTTCACAACTTGCCGATAGCTAAAAGTAGACTTTAACCGGTATTATAAAAAGTGTTCCATTATTAAAACTTTACTTTAGCCTAAAGTGAGCGATAAAGTAAATTAAGGTTTATCCTACTTGGTAGGTAAAAGTAAAGTTGTAATAATGGGACACTTTTTATTCGGCCGATAAAATCCTACCTTTAGCTATCGGTAAGTTGTGAAAACGAACCTTAAAGGCTCAGTTAGCCGGGGGTAACAGTAACGTTGCAAATCAGCTGATTCATTTTGTTGTATGTAAAGCAATTAGAACGATTACAGTTAGCAGTAACCCTGCGGCCACACGATCAAGATGTTCTTGATAGTCTTTTATATATAATGCTTGTCAAAATTAACACAAATTGAAAGCTGTGACGTAGGCTGCACTCAATTTGCAAGCAATTTACTTTCAAGATGTCATCCATAAAACAAATTATAAAGACAAGCATGTAATCAGCTTGTAAATTGAAAATAAAATTACCAAACAAATGGAAAGGTGAAATTGGAAGCCATCTCTTGGTGAATTTAAAAAGTGTGGATGTGTTAGTGTTACATTGGCACAGTGGCTCTAATCTGGAAAAAAGTTTTTATGGGGCTGTGTGCCAATTAGGACATACCCAATAAAAAATAAAGCTTCCAACGAAGCAGGTTTGTAAGGGAGAAACATAAAAGTTTCGCTTACCATTGCGCTTACGAAAGACATGAATTTTATATGACGCATATAAAAATTGTTGGATGTAACGATCAGCTTTGCACACTGAATGTTTTGATACAGTTATTTTTTTTAGTATTCTCCATTACAAACCTGCTTTGTAGTTAGGGTGTACTGTGGCACTCGAAATGTTGTTTTTTTTTTATAAAAGTTTTTGAGAGTTCTTTCACTTACTTTACTGCATTTCTGTATTTCTGTGCGCTTATTTTTTTTTAAATGTATTAATAGTGCTTCGCAAAATGATGAAAATTTTTATTGGGTATGTACCAGATTTGATAAAATTATCTCCAAAATTGCGCCCAGTACTTTGCGCACAAGGTTAACATGGGCAGCCAGTTGGATGGACGGACAGCATTAGATCGACTGAGAAAGTGATTTTGAGTCGTTCGGTATTATACAAAAAAGGGGTAGGTCTAGACCCGATATGTTTCTGTTGTACACATATCACCAAAAACTCATAAGATCCATTCCCCTTTTGTGGTGTAGGTATAAAAGGGACGTTTTGGGTTCTGCTCTTAGAATTAAAAAAGATTAAAAGTTTTTCTTTAAATTAGATCAGATTTATAAGTCAGAGCGGTATTAATATAATCTTGTCTGATTAGAGTAAAAATAAACTTGAAGTGGAGAGAAAGGTACGGTTAGAGTAGTGTTGGAGTAGACTTGGAGAAAAGTTGGAGTAGAGTTAAAGTAGAATTAAGGGAGAGTTAGAGTGGGGTAAGAGTTGAGTTGATTTACGTTAGAGTAATCGCATTTTGGAGTATGGCTAGATAAGAACTTAGAGTAGAGGTGGAGTCCAGTAGATTTATTTTTGTATAGCAAATCGTTATAGATCGCTATTATCAAGTGATTTCACGATTTTCACCTATCCACGGGACAGTTTGTAGTTTAACATCTAGTAGACCTACTTCTCCGTCCTCGCATGAGATAAGCACATTGGATTTTCTAAAGATCTTGTACTTAGTAACATGGGAATATATAGTCGTAACATTAAGTTAGAGATGTTTTGCATTTGAACATCACTTGAACTCTTCTTTTTTAATGTGCCTTGCTCCTGATAACAACACTATTTTATTTTATCAGAACAACGCTATTTTATCAGGAGCAAGGTACATTTAACAAAGAAGACTCCTTACGGAGAGCAAAAAAAACCGTAATTGTCAAAATTGTCGCCATACAAAACAAAAACACATTAACGCACACATGCAAATATTTTTGCTCATACATAAAAAAATTTGAAAATTTGGTATGATCAGAAGCAAGTGCGGCACCAATGGCCTCGCTTAGTGAATTTTTTGATTTTTTTTTGCAGAGATTTATTGCATGTAGAGTAGAGTATGAGTCGAAATAGTGTTAGGGTAGAAATATTTATTTAGTTACGGTTTTTATTAAGTGCGACGCATTTTATTTATTTTTTTTTTTAACCTGTGAGTTGGTTATAAATGTGATTTTAGCAATATTCGACTCTTCTTAAGCTGGGATCACACGATTGCCGCAAATGCACCAATATGACACAATTATTATTGTGCTTTATTGACGCACAATAATGAAATTGCCCCAACCAAATTTTCTGAAATCACACGATTGCCCTGTTTTATACAAATTTAATTGCCGCTAGTTGGTACAAAGCGAAATGGTTACAACAATTGCCGCAGAACAGTCACACGATTGTTCTTACTTATGTATATTAACTGCGAAAACAGCTGTTGTGGTAGCTTTTTTATTTGTTTGAAAGTTCTTGTTGGATTGTTCATTGAAAAAAATTAAATGATAAATGATACAAATCATATACTTAAACAAATTATTGTTGAATAGTTTTATTTAATTTTTTAAGATATTCCAAAAATTAACAGTCTGTTTAACAATTTCGTATGTTTAGGTTCGAATAGAAATATCTTTAATAAAAATATTCGCACAGCTCAATATGCTTGTGAACATACATACTTAAAATAATTAATTAAAAAAATTTAAATGCAAAATAAATAAATACATACATATTTATTTTCATTACCTACTAAAAGAAACACAAAAAAGTAAATCTAATAAAAAAGGCAAATATTGGCGCGTATTGTGTTGTTTGATTGCCGCACAAGAACACAATAAATATTGGTGCATTTTTGTCATTTTTATTGACGCGCGGTTGCATAGCAAACAGTCACACGATTGCCGCACCAGGGTTGCATTTGATTGGTAAAAGTAAGCACAATATTGTCCTCGATTGGTACAAGAGCCATTTGGTTGTGCAGTCACACGATTGGGGTATTAAAAAGTGTGAAAATTGGTGCATTGCGGCAATCGTGTGATCCCAGCTTTACACTGTTGGCTTGTCGGCATAGACCAGAGATTGAATACAACTTAAGGACCTCGGTCGGTACGCTGTATGGTGCATTGCGCCGTCCTGTTGGAAGCACATAACGCACAATTAACATATGTACCTAACTCCCGGCAATTAAAACGACATAGAGAAGCCTTCGAAAGGTATCAAAAGAATTGTTCTACTCTGCTGAAGAGTTGTACGACCATGGATGTCTTTTTAAGAGAGATATGGTCAATAGACTTGAGGAAAATTATATTTATATTGTGTCGACATTCATCCCATGGACATTGAAAAATCTATGGGAAACCTCAGGTCTTAACAGCCTGGACTGGCTTAGGTTCATATGTTAGATTTCGTAAAGGCTTCATAATTAAAATTTAAAAATTTACCATAACTTTGTTTGTTCTGGTGCTACAAGAGTCAGTAGCTCGAAACTTCACTATCGGACTGACTATTGGTTGAGTCCCCCGAAGGTATGCTTGAGATAAGTTTTTCATTAGATGGTCAAAACAGGTTGTAAACGTTTTGTGAATTACGTTGGTGGTGAAGGCTGCAGTGATGGTTGTTGGAGCGAACCGTTAAAACAAGCTGGGTTGGTTTGAGGCTGAGACTAGGAGTCAGCGCAACACGACCAAGATCGACGATGGTTAAAACACAGTAGTTGTGGAGCAAATGATGTATGGATGTACCGTGTTAAGAAGAACGTGACAGAAAGAAGAACGTGAAAGAGGTTCAGTGATGTGGTCGCTTTAGTAAAATGTTGAAAAGTTGAGAGACTGGTGAAAGTGCGTTGGTGGTTAAGGTTGGTAGTGATGTTTAATGAAAGGTAGAACCAGTTTGTGTGTCCCGAACACAGCGAAGCTGAACTTTAAGCATTACGAAAGTTGAGAGGCTGTTAAATGAGAAGCTGATGAAAAAGACAGAGAAGACGGAAATCTATAATCGTTGAAACGTAGCAGATCTAAAAGCGAATGAGGTATCAAGCTCCGACGTGGAGTACTGTATGGAAAAGAGGGGAAAAGTATCGGTAAAGTTTTTGATTTTATGAGGTGATGAAAAGTTTTAAGACTTCTGTCCTAGTATTGGTGATGACTTAAAAGCCTATCTTAGAAGAGATTAGAGTCGAGACTGTTCGACCGCACCCTGACAGTTTCGACTAGAAATCAAAAAGTGGATGAAGAGTTTGAGCTATCGAAAATGCGTTGGAGTTGCCTTGGGGGAGCGAGCTGGGTTGAATGTTGGGTCAGACTTGAATTTTAGAGTGAATAAAGAGTCAATAGGCTCGATGATGCAGAAGTTGACTGTCTGATGAAATGTCTATCTCACGAAATTATGCTATTGTACAGAGAGTGCTATTCTCATGGGAGCGTGGCTTTGGGGAACACAAAGTGGGTGCAGTTAAAACCTAAAGACGCAGGAAGAATGTTCCTGAACCACATGAGAGCTTTCATTTGTGAAAGTTCGAATTGTGGGACGGATCTCCTTAGGTTCTGTTGCTAATCAACCGGTGATGCCGAAGCTAAAGCAAGAAGGGCGAGAGTATGAGTTTAGCAAAATTATACACTCAAATTGTTTCTTTTGTGTGTTAGTTGTGCTAACGCTCAGGGGCGTTTGGCAAACGCATAGTTTGTCACACAGTGGTAAGGAATTACTAAGAGCTTAGGCCAAAGTATTGGTACTCATGTATATATGTTTTCACAATCCAGCAAAATATAGACGACCTGTATGTTGAAAAAAAAACGACGTGGGCGTTCATGCCAACGCCTCACCCAATCTGGCAGGTTGTAATCTACCGAAAATGGACACTTTCCCTAAGCCGCCACCCTATTTAAAAGGACGTTGCTGCATGTTTATCGGCAGCGTGCCATAAAAAAGTATTAGGTTATTTTGAGACGACATCCCATTTTACAAGCACATTTCAATGGTCCCTTCGGTGTCCTTACCGATTTTACTGTAAAACCAAGCAGAATAGACGCAAGAATAGAAGACTCCCATCATATACGCAGGAAGAATATATTGGAGTTAAGTAGGCTAAAGTATAGTGGACTAAGGCCAAGCAGAGTATAATTGTACCTATGTTAAAATATTTTCTTGCAAGTAGAGTACACCAAATTCCTTCTAACCATAACTTAATTTTATTCAACTTCTTTGTTTATTAAGATCATTTTAATTTAACAAGAAATTTTAAATAACGAAAAAAGAAAAATTTTTAAATTGATTTCACCACTACCAACCGATTGGCTGAGTTTGCTGCTGTGTCAGCAGCAGTTGTATCAGGGTGGTCTGTTGCATCCTTTTGTTTTGTCAACTTGCGATAATATTTTATTTTAGTTTACTGAAGATTTGAAAAAAAAAATTAACAAACAAAATCATCATCAAGTGGCAAAAACTTTTTTATGGAAAACAGCAAAAAAAAATATAAAGCATTTTTAATAAACCTTACAAAAAAGTGCACACGTGCATTAAATTTAATATATGGGCTCTTTTAAAAGGAAGATGGTTTTTACAAAACAAAAAACTTTAAATTAATCAAAAATATATTAATTTATTCTAATAAATTAAAAACATTTTATTTATTAAGTTTGTTTGGTTGTATATTTTCCAACACAACTGCAATGATTTTTCTTTCTTCATTAAATCCATTCAACTATTCATTACTTCAGCATGATTTCAATAATTTTCTGACATTATTTCGGCGCACAAGTCACTGACATCGCGGTGCGTCAATGTTTTGTATTACTTACTATTCAATTTTTTTTTTTTTTTTGTTTATTATTTTTAGTTTTTTTTTTTTTGCACAATCTTTCAATTGACAATAATTTATTAAAGAGTTTCCGGTTGAAATACAATACGAGTACAATGCAAATCACACTCGAAACTTTAGCAACATCAAAATTAAGTCAAATGCACAAAAAAAAAACTACAAAAAAATTTATTTAAATTGATTAAATTCTAGATGGGCAACGAAGAAATAATAAATATGTTGTGTTGTTGTCGTTTTTTAATTGCTTTACAATTAACAATAACAAATAAATATGTTCATTAAGGATTTAATTACATTTTTATTAAGTGTTTGTTATTAATAACCAGGGAAGCAATATATTCATCCATTTTAGAGCTTTTTATGAATTTTGGTATCAAAGTGGAAATGCATATTTTTGCAAATTTGTTCCTATGTAGCATTTCAAAATTGTTACATATAAAAAATATTGTCTTAAACAAATTATTTTGTGATTGTGAAACCTTAAAATGATTCGTAGGTCAAAAACCACTCACGCGCACATCTCGGATAATAATAATTATGTTAAAATATTCTTTATGGAAAGTTTCTGTACAATAAGATGTATGCATTTGTATGTCTGGAATCACACTATGAAAGTTTTCTTTCAGAAAGTATGTTTTCTTCCCCTCTCACCAATAAACTCTCAGACCTTCTGAAAGAAAACTTTCATAGTGTGAACCATGACTATTATTGATATGAACTTAAATTAAAAATATTAAATTTTTCCACAGAGATATTTTAATCAATCACAAATATTTGACAAAATAAATTCCAAAAAATGCGTGACCACTAAATTTATCTATTTTTAACTTTTTGTACCCTCCACCATAACTAGATGTGAAGAGGGTATACTAAGTTTGTCATTCCGTGTGAAACTTTTTTATTACATATTATACTTTAATATATTCTGGCTCCTTGAGTAATTCAAAGTCGATTTAGCCATGTCAGTCTGTCTGTCCGTCTGTTGAAAATACGCTCACTTTAGAAAAACCCAAAAGAAATAAACAAACTTGGTGTCAAATTGCTTGTAGTTATCCTAAACAGTTTGGGATTAAAATCCAGCAAAATTGGTTCAGTTGGATCAGAGCTATGAATCAAAATGTGGAACCACTACCTTTAAACATTGATAATTTTGTTAAAAAAGCTAACATAAATGGTGAACCAATGCACGGA
Source organism: Pollenia labialis (assembly GCA_949318255.1). Lineage (NCBI taxonomy): Eukaryota > Metazoa > Arthropoda > Insecta > Diptera > Polleniidae > Pollenia > Pollenia labialis. The sequence goes on from OX439140.1 coordinate 74,523,042, forward strand.
ATGATATAAGATTTTGCAAAAATTCGTTTGATTCGACTGTAAAATTTCGTAAAGATCCGTTAATAATATACCCCAGGCCCCATATAAACCCTACTCCCGGAAAATAATTTAGTACGCCTTAAACCGTAGTAAATAATGCTATCATAATAGAATTTGGTACGTCGCAGTTTTATAAGACTAGAAACGACACTGTGAAATTTAGTGAAGATCGGTCTATGATTTACCCTAGGCCCCATACTACCGGAAAACAGTATAGTACGCCTATCAGAATAAAATTTAATACTTCAAAGTTTTATAAGACTAGAAATAACACTAATGAATTTCGTGATGATCGGTCTATAATTTTCTATAGGCCCCATATAAAGCCTACTCTGGTAAATTAATTAAATACGCCTAAAACCGTTGCAGATATGTATATTTATTGTGGTAGCATTTCTTCCAAATTAGTTTCATATGGCCAGAAAAAATGTTATGAATTTTGTGATATTCGGTTCATAATTTACCTTAGATCCCATATTTAGCCGCCTTCTGAAATTCACTGTAAACGCTAAAACTTATTTCACCGCTGTAATGAAATTTATGTGTTTCAATACCAGATATCACTCTGCAGAATTTGGGTTCATAACTTACCATGGCTCCAATATAAATTCCCCTCCTGAAAATCATTTAAGTTCGGCTCAAGCTAGTTAAAATTGCTAAATATAAATTGAATAAAACTTTCTGATGGTCGGTCAATAATTTTATATGGGTCTAAACCGCAACCAATTTTAATGCTGACGTCTGTTTTAAATAAGAAAAACTAATAAAAATAGATATGACTCCTGAAATATTCGAACTGTTGGTGGTCGATATTGCAGAGACTTGTGTTCAACAGAGATATAATTTTTTAAAATAAAGTAAGAAGAAAATTAGAGTAGAGTAGCGTTAGAATAGAATTACTTACATCCTTTTTCTGGACCTCTGTCTACCTTGCAGTGTGAAGGCAAGACCATAACAAAAGTAAAGAAAAGTAATGTAGATTAGAGTTAAAGTAGAATAGATGTGAAACTAATTGCATTTTCTGATCTAAAACAAAATGGGCATTCACAATCGCAGATTTTCGGGACGAAACGTGGAGATACAACGCGAGTGGTCGCCGAATTGTGCATATGCCAACGAATGAAAACACAAAGCGTACTGACCGAGTACAGGCATCTCCGTACTAACCCCCTTTCTTCTTTCTTCTCACACCTAAAAACATAAGAGTTCAGCATCAAAAGTTGAAACGTGTGAAAGCAGGAAATGGTCGACAGTCAGAACTGTGACGAATCCACAGAAGAGTGACGATAGAGTATCGATTACCTTTGATGTCAACACCATGTCGGACCCCAAACTATATATATACGCTCATACTATTTTGCGCGTCAATTTTTAGAGCACCTCGTCAGAGATAAGGCGTAAAGAAGTGTCGCCATACGCTTTTTCATTGAGCGAGGTTGCACGGCTTATCAGGGCAGCTTAATCATCCAAAGCCCTTGGTAACGACGAAGTATCCAAGCTTATGATCACAAATCTGGATCAGCCCAGAGTAGAGTACTTGAAAAGCGTATTCAATTTATCGTAAGCCTTATTTATTAAACCCGCTGCCTGGAAAGTGGGGTTGTTTCCCTGCGGAAGCCGGGGAAAACGCGAACCAGTGAGATTCATATAGGACAATCTCCCTGCTGTCATCAGTTGCCAAGATACTTAAGGCATTGCGCATCCCAGAACTAACGGAACATCTCCAAATGGCGAATAATCAGCATTGATTCCTCAAGCAGTATAGCACAGCACCCGCTCTAACCGCCATCCCCCCACAACCAGACCCAACCATGTATAAGAACAGTTCTAGTGGCTCTTGACCTATCAAAAACCTTTGATATGGTCAACCATGACAACATCTTTAGAGACGTTGCGACTTCTGGTCTCTTGGACAACACGAAAAGATGGCTTTTGAATTATTTGTGTGGAGGACAGTAGTAAGGGGAGTTTAGAAAGAAGAAGGGGGTTCCCCAGGGTGGAGTTTTATCCCACCCCCTATTTAATTTCCACATGTCTGAACACGCGACACCTCCCCAAGGTGTCCAATTGATATCGTACGCAGACGACTTTAATGGCGACGAGCCACAACGTCAATAATCTGTTTAGTTTTGTGAACGGATATCTCCGTGATCTGGCGAACTTTTGCCATACGAGGAATATGAACATCTCTCCCATAAAATTGTCGGCAACTCTTTTCACGACATGGACAAAGGAAGTGGGGTTACAGTTAAATGTGGCTGTCGAAGACGTCACAATCGCAACAAAGAATCACCCAAAAATATTGGCAGTTATATTTGACAGGCTGTGTATGCCATCGTTGTATGCCACTGCAATATTAAGTAAGCTGCGTGGTAGAAACAAGGTCCTCAACTCCGGCAGCACTTGTAGCATGGAAAACGAAACCTTGTTGGCGACATACAAAACAACTGGCCGGTCAGTGGTTAACAAGAAAGCATCTGCGTAGACCCCGAAAGTCAGCGATGCTCAGTGGAAAAAGCTTTATAGCTGAAAAAATTCAAACCAAAGGACCATAACAGGCAGTGTTTAAATGCATGACGAAGCGAAGAAGATGACGGTAAGGAACATAATATAATTCACGCAAAGCAGTTCCTTCTGAGATGCCATCGGATGCGGCATCTGAAAAACTATCTTACGAAATCAGACCCTCCCCCGAGACATGTCCGAAAAAATCTTCGCTGGTATGAGAGTGAAGTGCGACAACATCTGGACTCTGTTACAGATACATCTGCAATGAATAACCACCGGAAGAATATTGCCGACGAAGAAGCTGAAATGTCATAATGCCCATGAAATTTGGGACTAAAAAAATTCAGAATTTTGATATTATCCCAAATCATTTTGTTAATCTTTCGAGCTTAAAAACAATGAAACAATGGAACGGAATCGGAAACGGAAATGGCCATGGAACCTATGACACTCCGTCCATGGACATTATGACCCTTTTTGGTGTGTCACAATGTCGTCCAACGACGAAATAAAAAAGTAGTAACAAAAAATGTCGTCAAAAACGTCCCTTAAATCTAAAAGAATATAAACAAAAATCACAATTTTTTTAATACAGCCCCCCACCCCCCTTTATCCTTCACAAGGTCATTACCAAATTAAACTGATTTTCAATATTTTCTCACAGTTAAATCAAATTCATTTAAATAATTGAAGCATGGATAATTTTAATCTTCAGTTTTAAAATACTCTCAAAGAATTCCTCTCGAAAAGACTTTTTAATCATTTTCATGGAACGACATCTTGACTACTTGACGGCATAAATGATTTCGTCTGAACGGAAGCTTATCTCAACGAAACGAAAACACAGACACACAATTCAGTTTCTAAGTTTAAACTATTTTTCCAGGAAAACTTATTAACATAATGATGAAATAACAAAACGAAAGAATCGAATGAACATCCTCTCTGGAAAGAAGTAAAACAAAAAAAAAAAAACAATGACAAACCCACAAACAAAACTTGCATAAATCGTAACAATGTGTCCATACTTTTCTGAATTTCCTTAACTTAAAGAAGTTAAAAAGTTAACATTTTGTAGCACATTTCACGTAAATATTGTTATTGCATTAAAAAAACAATTAAAACACACGTAAAAATTTATTGGAAATTATAATTAATTTTTTTTTTTTGTGTTTCTTTTTTTTCGCTTTCGGTGTTGTGGCACGAAGATTTTAGCATATTGAAAATAAGTGAATTTAACAACATCAAGTACAAGAAGTTGCACGAATATTCAAATCTTATCTATCGCCCACTGATGTATGAACACAACAGCCAACACCGAAAAACAGAATCAACGTACTTGCCACAACAATCGTTTTAAGTAGTAAATGTAAATATTACTGCTGCTGTTTTATCCACTTGGTTAAAAATTAAAATTTGCATCTTCTTCTTCTTCTGCTTCTTCGCTCTTTCGTTGTTCATACAACAAGTTGTCACAAACGGGTAAATCAATGGTGTGCGCTCACACGCATGCACGCGATGATTGTTTGCGTTCCTGCCAGTCTGCCCAGTTTGGCTGCCCGATTTCGTAGGTTGGGAATTTGTTTGTTTGCTATTTTATGGATGCTACCAAAACAACCAACAACAACAACATTAACAGAAAAAAAGAACACATTGTTAACAACTTGCATGCAACAAATTACCCATCGCCAAGTACTACATTGTACAACTACGACTGACTACAAAGTACAAACATGTTGCTTGTAGAATAATAAACAGCCAACTGAAACGAAGACAAAAAAAAAATACAGGGAAAAACAAGGTACCAAAACAAAGTTAAAGTGTTCTTGGAAAAATAAATTTAAATACTTTGCAGTTGTTGTTTTTTCTATTTTGAAGAGTTGCTTGAATGAAAACGAAAGATCTTAAGATTTTCTTTAAGCTTCGAAAATGTTGTTTGGAAATTTTGATAGATTGTTTCATAATTTAATGGTTTAGTAAATACTTCAATTGCCATTGCTATTTCCCGAAAACTTTCCAACACTGCCAAAGCTGTGCCTTTTAATCTTGTGCTAAGCTTTATGTTGTTACGTCAAATGTCCACTTAAATTCGTATTAATTGATTAAAACTTCTTTAAAAAAGTTAAGACTTTCATTATTATAGAGCAAATATTCTGGTGGAAAATGATGCGTAAGATTAACGCGAGTACCAGACGTGTTGGCACAACAGGTAGCAATTTAAGTGTTTTATTCAGCAAATTATTATTCTCAAGTAGATTCGGCAGAAATATATACTCAATTTATTTGTATTAAATAGCATCAGCATCTACAGAGATCCTCTAATAGACCGAACTTCGACACGAGTTATGGAAATTCAACATAAGAAGCTGAATTTGTAAGACTTTGGCTTTAAACCACAACCACCACGTGATCGGAAGGGAGTCTCATCAACAATCATCTTAGAGCTGTGTTTCCAGGGGCTTCTAACTCTTGTGGTACTAGATAGGATTTCTGTTCATCCGCGTTCTCAAAATATCTGTCAATTTTAAACTTTGCTGAATTCGAGGTATTGACCTCACCTGACTTTTTCGGGGGAATAACACCAAAAGGTGGAATATATTTTCTTACGCCTTGGGGGATTGTGATGGACAGATATGTAAAGGATTATCATGTGCACCTGCCTTGCAGTCTCCGATTCACGTTGGTTTCAAAGTATGCGCTTAGCAACCACCGTTTACAAACGGCCACCACGTGATCCCCGAAAGTTTCCCTTAGTCAAAAGATCTGTCCTCCGTTATACTCTTTTATGAGCTCATACTTTGAAAAAGGAAGTACCCCATCGGAAAGTGAACAACGTACTAAAAAGCAAACTTATTCAGAAAGCAAGGCTTTCGAAAAGACAATCAGCCTGAAAGACAGGAAGCATTTATAGCAAGAAGCATACTAACGGGGGCCTCAACCAATAGTTACACCGCTTCCTTGTACTCACCGGGGGCTACTGACTCCCATTGCACAATAGTTAAGAACTTTTGTGAAACTTCCCACTCAAGAAATCCGAAAACTTCATGAGCTGTCATTTGGATGTTTATCGCATCCCCAGATAATCCCTGCAATACCCGGGTTGATTGTGGTGGACAGTAGACTCGACATATTTAAGATTTTAAACATTTTATTCACATTTTATTCGTATATAAATGTAATCAAACTAGGTCAGTTTGTATCTCTCTTAGCTAAAGAGGAATCCCGCCTTATGCTTGCCAAGAGCGCTCTCAGGAGCTTCCACTTCTGCCGTTACACTCTTGAGGGATATAGTAAATGCAACTTATACTCAAAGCTTGTTTAAGGCTGACAATTTGCAGATCTCCCTAGACCTCGTAAATCTAGAGTTATCTTTGGTATCCTGCAGTAAATAAAAGCAGACTGAGAGAAAGATATGGGGTGGATTGGTTTGGTTTGTAAAAAAGATCAATTGGAGGATACAATTTTGAATCAGGCTTAAACCTAAATCGCCTGCAGGTATATCTTAAAAATGCCGGCTTAAGGGGTTGATATTCACTTGGGGGTCTTCTCTTTATTGCGTTGCAAAAACAATTTCGATGCGAAAGCTAAATGCCAACTTCATACTCTCTATCACTTTCGCAAAATTTTCTGAAAACGAAGCTGAATAGTGGCAATAAAAATTAAAGATGGCGCCGATTTACAGTAATGAAATGCCAAAGTGTGTAAAAATATTTGAAATTGGAAAATTTAAATAAAATAAAGTGATGATTTACGAAAAGAAAAAAAAATTAAAAGATTCGAAAACGTATTAAAGAGTACCAATCGCTTAAGTTGCTACAATTTTCTTTCGCATCGCAATAGAGAGTAGACCCCCTGTTATCTAGGCTGAAGTTCGACTTGCTGTTGGATCTTCTGTTGTGCGTGCTGTTGTTATTCCGCCGAAGCTGCTTTGCAGTGGAGGTAGAATTGATCCAGCTCTTAAACAAAGCAACGGGTGTTTTGGTTTAACTTACATAAGGGCGCTGGTAGACGAAATGTTTTCGTCCGGAGCTAAGTCCACAGCAAGGTAAATCCAAGCATGGCAGATACTCAAACACCCCACTAGTGATTACTTTACATACAAAAAAAAAACGATTAAAATGTTTTCAAAGTAAAAGTTCGTATGGTATGATTTGATTTTGGCAAAAACGCGTATTGACTTCCACAAAAACCGTTTTCTGATCCATAAACAAATAATGGCTCATGGTTCAAAATATCCTCAGAGAGTCTTCACAACAAATACATCAGATTCGTTCTTTTAAGTTCACCTGTTTAATTACTTCTTCGTGCGTTTCACAAAGAATTACAAATAATGGCTCATGGTTCAAAATATCCTCTGAGAGTCTTCACAACAAATCCATCAGATTCGTTCTTTTAAGTTCACCTGTTTAATTACTTCTTCGCGCGTTTCACAAAAGAGTTACCTTCGCGGCAAATGACATATTGTAATTATCCGAATCCTCTTGCCACTAACCAATTAATTATGTCCACTTACTTAATCCCAGTAATGGTGCTAACCGAAGCCAGGATTGATGTTCGGTCAGTCACAGCACTCTCGCTCTATTGGCACTAGAATCGTAGGGCTTCGTCCAAATTTGTACAGTTTTTCAGGATATGTTATCCTTTTCATCAGGGGCATAAGTTCATTTTACTTTTCCGTTCAAGGAAAGAAAATCTTTGCGACCGCAAAAGCATACACGAGTGGTATTGGTCCTAATAAAGTTTCTATCAGGGTTGTGGAGTCGGAGTTGAGGTTTTTTACCGGAGTCGGAGTCGAGTAGCCACAAAAACTCGCGACACAAACATCAAAACTTTCTCAAAAAAAAAAAATTTTTTAACAAAAATCTTTTAATATTTTCCATAATAAAAATTCTTCGAAATTGACGATGCAATATTTAAAATATCAATTTGAAATTTTTACAGAATAACTTTCTTGCTGCAATTAACCATTTAGAAGGTACTGCATTCAAAAAAAAGTTTAAAGTCAAATAAGGAGCATCAATGTAAGAGTAGGAGTTGGAGTCGGACTTGAAAAATTTCAGCGGTGACCATTCATGGATCCATTATATTATGCACTCACGCAAAACGCTTTTACTTAACTAAATTTAAAAAAATATTAGTACTGATCCATAGCTTTCTGTGGATTCCAGCCTATAGGACCCACTATTCAAGTGGGGAACAGAATAATCGCTGTAGAACAGTGTTACGAATAGCGCTGCAAGCTGTCAAAAGTTAAAAACGGCAGTTTCAAAGTAATGTCAACAGATTATGTAGTTGTAGTAGTCGTTGCAGTTGAGGCTGAAGTTGAAGTACAAAATTTTGAACATTGTGCGCTACACGGCATCCATCAGCTTCAACTCTACTACAACTACTTTATTCTCTTACAGGCCTTACTTTATACTCACATGAAATTTTGAATTTCAAAAGGTCGGACTTTTTAAACCTTGCTTTCTTAGTTACATTTAAAGACATTCAAAGAGTTGTGTTAACAAAAGGAATTAGCTGGCTTTGTCCCTTAAATAATGTCATATGTTAAAATCTCTGTGGGATAAGACCGCAATAGAAGAATATCTAGACTACTGTTGTCACAGAAGTTGTCAACTTGTAACTGTAAACGTAACGGTGCCCCGGTAGGCTAGCTGGTAGCGAGCTAGTCTATCAGCGCCGGGGTTGCGGGTTCGATTCCCGCCAGAGACTCTGGTTTCTTTCCTGCAGACAAGTATAAAGCTTCGCGGGATAAGCTTAGGATATAAAAAAAAAATTGATTTCAACTAAAAAATTTGTTGTATTTATTATAAAATAAATTAAATTTGCACCAGTAAACAAATTAATAGTATCAATTAAACATTTAATTAACTTGATAACATTTTTAATTAAAACCGATTTTATTTTTTGATAAATGTGTACCGATTAAAGATATTGAAATTAATTTGTATTTTTCCACTCAATTTACATGTCACTAGTTCTTCTTGAACTGCTTCTAGTTAAAATCACGAAACGAAATATAAAGTCAATTATTCATTTGCATTAAAATTTTTAATTCGTCCTGCGAATATTCTTCATTTCTATTATTTTTTCTACCTTTCCATCCATTATAATTTTCTCTCAACAACGCTTTTCTCATTTCTTATACTCGTATTGAAAACAATGTAGGCGCATTGAATGCAACCCAATAAATTGCAAATGCTAAAAGTAGCGACATGCAAGACGTATGTACGTATATTTGCTACTTAAAGTAATGACTAAAAACTAAACAATAACTTAAAGAATAAAAGACCAAAGAAGCAAAAAGAAAATATTGTTTTCAAATTAAAATTGCAAATTTTTCGAAAATAGTTTTGCCTACAATGTCTAGAGGTATCAAAGGTGTTCTTTTCGACAAAATAGACTAAAGAAATACGTTTTTTATTTAACTTTAAAGCTAAAAGTAGCAAACTATTGCATGGCAGAAAACATTACGTGATTAACATCTTTTAAAAATAAGAAAACTTCAAAAAAATATGTAAAGAATACGGAATATGAGTTTCTAGGAAGTTGTTAGGATGTCCCTTAAATGGTATTTTGTAAAGAAAAACTCATTATATGTTTAATGTTAAGCAGGAAGCTTTTGCGGAGCTCCCTTAAAATTTCATTTTGAAATATTTACACAACAATCGTTATTTTTAGAAAAGGCGAAATACTCTATAAAAAAAATTCATTTAATGCACTCGTCGAAGTTTCAAAGCTAATTTTTATCTCAGAAATAAGTTCCCACGTTTTACTTGATTACATCATTAATCGATTTGTTTTTGTTAAATTAAATAAAAAAATGTTTCCGAGATGATAACGAAATGTTACGAAAAATTTTTAGACATGCAAACAACACTTTGTTTATTTGTTCTTATTGTTGTTTGGCTCTAAAGTGCCCGTTCACATTAAGCGATTTTTACATTGCATCTCTTTTCGTTTCTTCCTTTGAATTTCTTTTGCGTTTACATTGGGCAATTTTGCAAAAGAACTTAAATCAATTTTTCGTCATATAAAAGAACAAATAACGGAACAAAACGAATGGAAGAGTTTGATCACTTGTGCAAGGTTGATCTAACAAATTTAATATCTGAATAGATGAAAGCTTACAGATTTAGTTAAAGTATTAAAAAAAAATCAATATCTTCAGCAAAATCCAGTTTTTTCACCTAAAATTTATTATTTCGAAAGATGCTAAAATTTTTGCAAGTGGCGGTAAATGTCAATTCTGCTTTGACATATGGGCATTTCCAGCGAAAAGTCTACTTTTTGTAACGTAACGCCAGAAGTATTTTAAATTGTTTCTCAAAAAATTTTATATGTATAGTTTACTTTTTTATATTTTGGTGTAAAGCGCAACTAGCTCTACAAATAGTAACGAAAGGGATAACGATTGAACAACATGGTCCGAAAATACAACCTTATTTGCAATCTGGCGTTACATTAAAAAAAAGTAGACTTTTCGCTTAAAATGCCCATATTTACCTTAAAACGAGCAAAGATTAATAAATTTTAAAGCTTGAAAAATAAATCTGTAGTAGTCCAAAAGTAACTAAAAAACGTTTTAAACAAATAGTCTGGCTCAATTCGCAGTCTTATTCAGTTTTGTAATGCAAGTCAAAATCCACTTCCGTTTTTTTAACGTCACGTCAGCGCATATTTTTGCTTATATCTGCAAATCCTTAGCGTCGATTGCTGTAATTTTTTCTGAATATAGTGCTACTTCATTACTTTCAATTTATAAAAACCATTTTTACAAATTTGATTTTTTCACTTGATTTTTTAATTTTGTGGCACAAATATCACGACACGTCAAAATGGAAATGCCCATATTTAAAGTAAACTGTTACAAAATACACGTCAATAAGAAGTGCTATACTCCTCAAGAACAACGACGACAATAAAGATAACATTTCATCAAAAATCATCAGGAGCGTCGATGCCCATTTTCATCTGTGCCAATAAACGAAGATACAGAATTATCGCTTCTGTGGCGCCGAAAATCCGCGTATAACATAAGAAGAGCCATTACTCTACCAAAAAGTTACTATATGGTGTGGTGTTTGCGCTGCAGGCGCCATCAGGCAGCTGTGAACGGCAAGTACTACAGAGCCATGCCTTAACGACTTTCTCTTACTTCAACTGAACGAATTAGGGCTAGGAAAGATGAAGTCTTAGTCTGAATTTACACGTTTCATCTTTTGATGCTCAACTTCCATTCAATTTCCTTTTAAAGATGCCAATATATTCACACGCAGCAATCGGTTTCAACTTTTTTCGGTACATAGCAACAACAATTTTATTAATAGCGAATCAAAGAGAAAACGAAAAGAAAAAAATTACATGCAGCCATCGTTGTGCATATACCAACGAATAAAAACACAAAGCGTACTGACCGAGTACAGGCATCTCCGTACTAACCCCCTTTCTTCTTTCTTCTCTCACCTAAAAACACAAGAGTTGAGCATCAAAAGATGAAGCGTGTAAAAGCAGACTTAACAGAGTGGAGTAACGGCTCACGTTTTAGTGATTTGCACTGGTTGGCAACATCGCCTTATTAAACCGTTTTAGACTTTTTTTCTGGGATTTCCTGGAGCCAGGAGTCTGTGACAACAAGCTCCAGACTCCTAAATTCCTTAAAGAAAACGTCAGTCAGGAGTCCAGCAACCTATCGTCAGCAAAAACCTGTGCCGTGGGATTTTATCGGTGGCGGCGGCTGACGCAAAAAATACTCGGCGGCGGATCGGAACCAGCGGTGAGCCGATAGAATATATAAACATTAAATCTACATTTGTGTGTATTTTTTGTACTCTAATTCACTACTCTTAACCCATATTCGTATATGTCGTTATTTTAAAAATGTTGATGAAATTTATGTGCTTTATAAACAAGAACTGACAGTATTGGCAGGCAGACTTTTTTAGAGTTGCAATTTTTAAGGATACTCAAACAATAAAGAAGGTGGTAAGGTGTTTAGAAAAGAGAATAAAAATTATTTTTAAAGTTACCGGTGGCTAATCTGGAGCCGATTTAAGTTCAAGAATTGTCGGCGGCGGCGGCTGCAAATATTTTTATCGGCTGTTAGCTGCCTCGGAGGAGGTCTCTGATCGTCAGCAGTTCTGGCTATAGTGATGGAAAATGACCTAAATCTTACCCGTATGGCCACCAAATCTAGCGGCGGCAATTTTGCCGATATAATTTTTTCTGCTTATTGAAAAATAAATTTTGAAATCAGATAAAAGCAATCTAAAAGCAGACCTAAAGTTTTTCATTTATTAAAAACAATTACTGGAAAGCAACTTCGTGCGACAACTTTTGCGGTACCTTGTATACCTTTTTAAATTCCTTTCTCCCCTCCCGCCAATAAACTAAGAGTTGCGACGACAAAAATCGCTCAACGTAAACAGGCACAAAGGAATTTCAATTAACAAATACAAAAATTTTAGAGCACAAAAAAAAACAAAAACGAAACAAAGAAAAATGTGATCACTTCATGATTAAAATCAACGCCTTCACAAAAAAAAACAAGAATTTACTCGACAACATCATAAAACAATAATCACAGAGTACTTAGAGAAGATGTGTTACTTAATTGTTACATAGGAGAGATATTAAAGGGTTTTTCAACAAATACAAGTATGAAATAGTTAGGGCAAAGTATCGAGTAGTAAATTCAACAAAAAAGAAATTAAAATTCATAGAAAAACAAGTTAGAGTGCTATAATTGGTTGTATCGGTGAAACCCTTTACCGACAATTATAATATTACAGGAGTAGGCCATATATGGGATATAGGGATATAAACCCTTTCCGTTTTTCTGTCAAATATATTCGACATTGCATTGTACTCTGTTTCTTTGCGCTTGAACGATATACAAATTTAAAGTTTATTATAATATAGAGCAGTGACCCAGCGGGAAAAAGAAGGAGTACGGATGCCTTCTAGAAGGAATCTGTAAGAAGGTCTTCGAAGTTTTCCCGCTGGGGAAGGGCACACACATACTATCACATTTATGCTTGTGTAGGAAACAGCAGAAAACGAATGACGCTCATCAACAAGAAACGACAACAAAGCAACAGCCGAACGTACATTGTCACAGACCACACGAAGAAGCTTATAGTGTACACGAGCCGACTTCTCACAAGTAGAATTTTCATTCCCATGCACGCGTACATAGGATTTGCAAAAGTGCAAAAGTGCATTTGTTTCTTTATTTTTGAGCGGAGATGGCCAAAATGAAAACCCGCCACCATCGTATATCCTTAAATTTAAGTTTTTAGATTTTAAGCGCGACTTAAATTATTTTTTACCCGGAAAGGGTTAAGGAATCTTTCTAAAAACGGAAAAAATTGCATAGTTTTAATTCCCCATTAAAAAATGTGGCCAAAAGGAGCAGGTTTAATGTATGAATTTATACCTCAAATCTCTTTAAACCTGCTGATGGGATGCCTGATTTTTGTATGGGGTGTTCCCGATTTAGAGGACTATTTTCTGCCGAAAATAAGCGCTTTTTTTAACATGCAAACAAAGCAAAGTGCCTTTTAATGGCTGACTTTGTTAATGTTTTGCAGTTGCTTGTTTAAGTGCCTTTTTCAATCATTTTCGCAAACCATAATATATTTTTATTTTATCGCATTAAAACCTTCTTCGTTTTCAGCACTAAAATAGCAGCATTTTTGTATATTTAATTTGTTATCATTTACTGTATGCTCTGTATGTTATGAAAATCGAAATGAAGTGGATTTAAAACCAAACAAATTTTGAATACGAGCCGGTAAAGAAAGTTCATAGAAATATTCCGTTTTATATACTGCATTCCTACATTGAGTATCAATTATATCTACAAGATCATCTCTTAAAAACAGGAAGCACTACGGTAATTTTGTAAATAATTAAAATTAAGATCTCGCGCAATTTCAATTCTACTTCATTTCGTTTTGTAGAACATGCCCAAATATTTATATTTGATAACGGTTTTAGGCGTATATAAATGATAGACCGATCTTTACAAAATTTGACAGTGTGATTTCTTGTGTGAGAAAACTGTGATACTCCAAATTTTACAACAATAGCAATATTCGTTACGGTTTTAGACTTGCTAAAGTGTTTTCAAGTGTAGGCTCTCTATGGGGCCAGTGTTCACGAAATTCAGTTTTATGATTTCTAGTCAAATAATATGATTTTGTACAAAATCTTACATCAGTCCGTGCATTTCGCCAACATTTATATTAGTTTTTGTAACAAAAAAAATTAACTATTTTTTTCAATTCCGCAGAAAAGCACACCGCAAGGAAACGCTGCGCATTGTGATTAAGTCCGAGCACTGCTTAACTATTTAACTATTCATCATGGTTTCACTCAGTTTGAGAAAATAATTTTTATAAGGTGGAATGCTTACATGTTGTCAGTATACTGCTGGTCTTGAGTAGGGATTCAACGAAACCCCTTTTTGCCGATAAGATACCGATACTCAACTCCGATATCGATACCGCTACCGATACGAATATTCAATTTTAAATTGTAGTTATAATTAACAAAACTCAAGTAGAGTATTTTTTTTATTATAGAATATTTAAAAAAAAAACAAAGAATAAAATTTCAATTCATGATAAAATTAACAAAAAAAAAACTATTAAAAAAATTTGCAAAAATAACTGTGTAAGAATTTAATTATTAATATTTAAATTGACATTTATAAGATTTTTGCTCAAGTTTTTTTCCGCATTTCATTTGACATTTCTTAATTTCAGATAAACTCAATTTGAACCATGGAAAGATACACAATCGAGCAACGCGTTAAAATGAATATCGTGCACTTTATGATTCAGTGACGAGGCACATTTTCGCCTCTGTGTATTCGTCAATAAGCAGAATTGCCGCATTTGGGCAAATGATAATTCAAGAGTAATTGTCAAAATACCAAACCACCCAAAAAGAGTGAATGTTTGGTGCGGTTTCTGGGCTGGCGGCAAAATGAGGCGGGTCAGGCAATTACTGTGAATGGTGGTCCCTATCGTGAGATGATATTGAACTTTTTATGGCCCGAATTGGAAGATATGGATGTGGACGACATGTGGTTTCAACGGGACGGTTCGACTTGACACACAGCTAACGAAACAATGGCTCTTTTGCGCAACAAATTCAATGGCCGTGTTGTCTCACGTGCTGGCGGTGTCAATTGGCCGCCAAGATCATGTGATTTGACACCGTTGGACTTCTTTCTTTGGGGTTATTTGAAAGAAAAGGTGTACGTCGATAAGCCAGCACCAATTCAAGAGCTAACGGATGAGATAATTCGGCATATTAACTATAGAACCTCAATTATGCCTCAGCGTCATTGAAAATTTTGACCATCGGATGGAGGTGTGTCACCGAGGTCGCAGCGGCCATTTGGCCGATATTTTATTCCATACATAATTGAACCATACAAATATTATCATAATAGAAAGAAATGACAATTATTTCCAAAATAATTTGTGTTTTATTTAAAATCAACATCGGCCCTTAAAATTAAACCACCATTTAAATATTCTAAACTTTTACGGAGATAGACGATTTCGCAAGTCCGTTTAAACCAGACCTGCAGTGGAATATAGGCTCTGATTTTTCGAAGTTTGGGTAGAACATGTCATTGCGGCCGTAGCATCTGGAATAAATGTATGACAAATAAACGGCAAATAAGTAATTGGCAGATTTCTTTATTGTGCAGTTTTTCGTTGAGAAAAAAGATAATCGCCTAATGATTTATGGTTTAAAGTAAGCACAATTTATTTGACTAATTTAAGTTTTTGATAATTAAATTAGGCTTAAGTCCATTAAATTACTTTCAGACAAGAAAGGAATTCGTAAAATTTGTTTTATGATAATTTTATTCTTAACTGAACAAGGGATTAAACTCGGGTCGAATTTAAATGTTTCGAGAATAACCACACACAGAAACAAATTAATGTAAACTCGTCGAAAACGAGGTTGATTCTACAGTTTTCAGCAGTGATTTTGCTTCAAAGTTACTTCATGTTAATTTAACATGATTTAACAATAACTTGCGAACAACATTTCTTTCTTTTAAAATAAGTATAATTCATGTTAGTTTAACATTGCAGTAAAGTTAGAGCAAAATATATAAAAGTTAGAGCAAAATAAATAACAATCAGAATCACGTTGAATGAAAGTTACTTCAAGTTGAAACAATGCGAATTTCATGTAGAATCAGAGACAACTTACCCGCGGAACCAAAGAGATAGAGGATATAATTATTTATTTTCCTGTAACACATGTTTCACTTTTTTTGTATTCGCCTTTGTTAGCAGAATGGCCTGATATGGGCTTCATCATCATTCAACTTTGAAAATTTGATGTACTATTAACTAATAATTAATAATTTAAACAAAAAGATAACGGGAATTTTTCTTCTTTTTTTTAAGATTATTTTAAACATGAAAATAAAATAAATTATGTTATTAAATTTTAGTGTTGTTGTTTTTTTTCAAGTAAAATATCAAAACCGGTTTAAATAATGAATAACATTTTTCATTTAAAATTAACATGATAAGATAATTTTAAACAAAGTCCATACTTTTGCAGAAATTTACTATGATTTTTAATCAACATTGCGCCATGTTAACTTAACATTAATATTTTTTTCTGTGTGCATATTCCAATCATCAGAATTACTCCATTAATATGGATTTGCATAATTCGAAGACATGGTTAACCGAAAGATGGTCCATAGAAAAATATTTGTCTAATAAAGTAAACTTTTAAGAGAAGTTCAAAACATTTTTTGCTAAGAACCCCTTTTAAAACACTTTTTTATTACTTTTTTAATTTTTGCGGGTGTCGTGCACAATTCGTGTTTGCACTTTATGGCAGCATTAAGTCACCAAAAACAACAGAAACTTAAAGCCAAACAAAATAAAAGACCTCTCTGTTGATTTTATGGTTAAACAGTTGACCATTGTTAAATTTATTTAACTTAATACAATTTCAATTTTATTTTTTTTTTTCATTTTGTTTATTTTATTCCGATTCGATCCTTATCCATATCTGTGAGCTTTTATGGCTTAAATGGATTTTTAATTCTTGGTAAATGTTTGCCGCTACAAAAAAAAATAAAATAAACTACCAAATGAAAAAAGCTGATGAAGAAGTCAAAGTGTTGCTCTGGCTGTTTGAATTTTTTGCGTAATTGTTTATATTTCGGTTGTATTTTTTTCGTTTTTGTTAACATTCTGTTTATGGTTTAATTAAGACTTTTTTCACTCCTTCACGCGATGTCCATCCACCCTTTTCATTCTCTACGATTAATTTTTCCGTTTGTTTTATGTGTGTGTGTGTGTGTGTGTTGACAGAGTTTATCAAATGGAATTAAGTCACTGAAATACAAAAATCGAACAAACAAAGTCGCCCAATGAGCAGTCGTTCAATGTAATTGTGTTTGTTCGTGTAAATCCACAAGATTTGGAAAGGAATTGCAGCTGCTTTAAAGCGGGTCATAAAATAACCGGTATTAATGGTTTTTATTTTAATGTCTGTTTTCGGGACAGACGTTTCTGGTAGCTAAAGTGTAAAAATTTTTTTTATATTTTTTAAGTTTTAACAGCAAATTTTTGAACATAATCGACATGTAGTGTTAATGTTTTCCTCAAATAAAATTGTCCAAAGAAACGGTTCCCAAACGGGGATCCGCAGAACCCTTGGGGTCTTTTGCAGATTTCCAGATGAATAAAAAACCAAAAAGTGGTAGTCTGACACTTGTCGGACATTAATTTGTTTACTTGGGAGTCAAACAATCAAGTTTTGCTTTAAATTTTGTTTAAAATTTCAATACACCTACACCTATTTACTTATACATTAACTGTTGTTGTTTGTGTGGGCGTGGCATATGCCTTATGGCCAATTTTCAGGATTGATATTAAAACACATTTATTTTTAAAATCGTTTTAAATACAAAATTCTCTTCTTCACTAAAAACTTAAGTGGAACTTAAGTCACCGATGTGGTACACTTAATTTCAACTTAAGTTTCTATTGTAATATTTTAGCAAGGTGGCCTCAATATCACAACAATACAACAACAACAGGCAAAGCATTAACAGTCAGCTGTTTTTTCAGACCACCTTGTAAATAAATACACTTGTTTATATTTTTTTTTTTGTATTTAGTAGTGCTACCATACTTTTATCTTAATTAAATAAGACTTTTCAAATAAAACCCAAAAAACCAATCTGTATTTAAATACGTTTTAAGTTTTTATGAAAATCAACTAAATAAAGATTTAAATACAATCCTGAAAATTGGGCATTAGTCTTTTTCTGCTTCCGACCAGTTCCAGCATACACCATGATCAGACGAATCATCGAGCGATAATTCCGACGTATTTAACTTAAATTTCATTTTAAAATTTGTAAACCAAAAATTTTTTTTATTTAAAGTACCAGCTGATAAAAATGTACTACTGTGAAGAAATAACAATATTGCCTTTTTATGGAATGGGCGCCATAATTCCAAATGAAAATTAGTTCATCGAAAATCGAATTTAGTTAATAAGAGGCACCAAGATCTAGTAGATAAGTTGATATGACAATACAACAAGTACAACTCGTACAAAAACCACAAGCAATTTGTTTTTGAATAATCATTGTACATCCCTACAGATAATATTGGACTACGTGGTGCATTGTGGTCCAATGTACTGTAGTATGGGCCATTTTATGTATAAGAAATTTACATGCAGTGCTGCCATCAACTGCATGATGTATACTTTTCCATAGTTTACAGTATTACACATTGGTAGCCCTGATGGTGTCCATTATTAATTGTTTGTTTAAAAGTGAAAGAGGAACGTTTGTGAAATTTGTGAGAAAAGGCATGGCATATAATACAATATTTTAGTTATTAGGTTTTTTTCTAAAACGACAAATTAATTAATTTAACTTATATGGATAATTTAAAAAAAATGGAACACACATTTTTTTATTCAATAAACATTTTCTTCAAAATAACACTTCATGCAAACTTAAGTCATTCACCGTATACATATATAAATATATTATATGGGTGAGGAAAGGATTGTTTTTATAATTATTTTATTTTTAATAAACAAAAATAAAAAAGCTTATTCGTAAAATTATTTTTAGTCTTTCATTTAGTAGTGGCATGAAGTAGTTTTCAAACTACCGGTTTTGTCCACTCAATTCCGTAGTGGCATGGAGTAGTTTTAAAACTAACCCTTTTAGTTAATCCATGGAATAGGTCTGAAACTACCCCTTTAGTGCACTTCATTCAGTAGTGAAATGGAGTACTTTTGAAAGTAACCCTTAGTTGATCCATGGAGTAGTGACATGGAGTACTTTTGAAACTTCCCCTTTAGTGTACTCCATACTGTAGTGACATGGAGAACTTTTAAAACTAACCCACTTTTGTACTTCATGGAGTAGTTAAGGGACTACTTCGGTGGGTTATAAAGTCCCCTCCTAGGACAACGTAATGTTATATGGACCACCTTTTATTTGGAGTAGTTTTGGAGTACTCCTACTCCTTTATGGACTACTCTTTATATGGATGTATGGACTAGTCTCGTTATCTGCAGGGATGTCAAAAAAAGAAATAAAACAAAACAGAAACAAAGATAATTAACAATCAAAAGGTCTTTTAAGACCACCTGTAATAAATTTGCCTTGCCCCTTTGTCACCATCTGGATATTGACTTCTTGACAGACGATTACGGATAGCAACACAACTAAAGTTGAATTGTAAGCAGCGAAATCAGACAATGCCGCAAAATATAAGCTAAAGAATTTCTATTAATTTTTTTATTAAATAAACTAATTAAATGATATGGACGTCAGCTTTCAACATGATGATACAACCTTTCAAAATTCACTCTACTTTAAACATTGTTATCCTTTTCACAGACAATACCCAATTTTTAATTACATTTTGCAATATGTTGCAATATAGACTTTTTAAATAATTTAAAAAAAAACCCCTGTTACATTTCAGAAATCTTTTTACATGTTCATAATGAAGTTCATGGTCATACAGAAAAAAAAACCAAATGTTTTAACAAACAAAAAACTAAAAAAAAAATTTCTGACATCTTTTGACACATAAAATTAGCAAACTGTCAGTTTAAACTTTTGATATGAAACTTTTTACATAAATTTTGTTTAGTAAATAAACATTTTAAATTTTATATTTTTTTTCGTGTATAAATTTTACTTTTGTGATTGTGACAACAGCATAAACAAACAAATGAAACCCACAATAAAAATGCATTATTAAAGTCCTTGAATTTTAAGTAGAAACAAACAACAACAAGCAGAAAAAACATGAATTTGTTAAAAGCAAACAAAGAAAAAAAAATTATTATTGCCAAAAACTTGTCAGACTTGACATTGGCGACAAGCCGACGGCAGAACTGTAAAACAAAAGCTGACACGCAGGCGCAGCAATCACCATCCAACCAGCCTCCACAAATTTGAGTGAGCCATATAAAACACAGTTACTCATGCTCCTCGTTGCACGATTGTGAGAGTGGGGTAGGATCAGTGTTGCCAAATTGTGAATTTCAACATTTATTATTATTTAGATGGGCAATTTGAAGATATTTTCAAATTGCGGGGATATTACAATTCTTATGTTATTTCAACAGGACACTGTATATAAATTACCTTGAGAAAGTAAATTTAAATTGCTTTTAATTGGGTTCAGTTTGCTTCTATATGGCATTTCCATGTTAAACGCCGATTATTGATTTTAATAGAGGGCATGTTTCCCGACGCAAGGTGAATGGTATATGTACGCATTTTTGCTCATTGACCTTTATTCTCCATTGTTTTAACGACTGTTCTCCTGTACGCTTAGAAAAGCTTTATCATCAGCAAAAGTTGAGGTTAGGGTGTAATTGTTTTTTGGCTGTCCGAGGTAAATATAAGGTAAAAAAGTGGGCGAAGAATGCTTCCCTGAGGGACTCCAGCTTCAATTGGCTGAGAAAACTAGAAAAATTACCCGACAAAGTAGCTTTCTAGCAGCTTGTGTGTGTTAAACGGTAGGCTTAGCTTCAATTTAGTTAACAAGCCCTGGCATGTAGACTTTATCAAAAGCTTGAGAAACATCGATGAAGACAGCGGAGCAATATTTTCTTTCTTCAAAAGCTTTTTTTATGGCGTTTACAATCCGATGGGTTTGTTCAATTGTGCTATGTTCTCTTCTGAAACCGAATTGATGGTAAGGTATTCACCCATTGTCACTTAAAATTGGGGTTAATTTTGACGCTAAGAGCTTCTCAAACAGCTTAGATATATTAGATAATAAGCTTATAGGCGTATATGAGGCGTATATGAGTCAACTTTTGTGTGATCTTTTCCTGGCTTTGGTATCAGCATAACTAAGGAGACCTGCAATTCTTGAGGGTAGTATTCAAGGCGTAAAATAGCATTAAAAATAAAAAGAATAATTTTCTTTGCTATGCGAGGCAACTCCAAAAGCATTCTGTTACTGATCTTATCAATACAAGTTGCCTTCTTGGTGTTTAATTCACAAATAGCCTTTTCTATTTCCTTTATCTCAAGTCTTAGGGGGAAAGCTGCTCTAACATTAACAGGCGGTAACTCGTCCGCTATTTCGTCAGATATATTTGGGATAAATACGTTTTTTCAAATAATTTACAAACAGGTTTCCTTTTTCATTATCATTTCTTGCCCAGCTTCCATTCAGGTTTCTTAATGGTGGTTTCGAGCTAACTGACCTTTTCAGATTTCTAGCTGCACGCCATAATGAGTAGTCTGATTGTGGAGTTGCATTCAGGTCCATAAGAAATTTTTCCACGGAGGCCGTTTTCTGAGACTGCAGAAATTTTCTTAGCCTTTTTGTACACTCTTTTAATAATTTCTTAAGTTGAGGAGATCTGTGCAATTGCCACTCCCTTCGCACTCTCCTTTTTTCATTCAGGAGGCGCTCGACATCTGTTGAATATAGTTAATTATTATTGGCAATTTTGAGGGTTCTGCTGGATTGCTGAACAGCCAGTTTAAGATAACTGTCAAAATTGACAATAGAGAGATCCACATTCTCCAATGGGTACTGAGATATTTTTTTTATTTTAACTAATTTATTTGTGTAGCTGACGTCTTATAGTAACAATTGTAGGTGTGTGATCAGAGGATAATTCTAATGAAGCTTTAACGTGCATCGTTTCTGTGGGGATATTTTCAACCCCGCCAAATTTCGTGTTATTAGTCGTGACCCCCAGAATGTATGTTTAGCGTCATAAACGCCAGCAGCCAGGAAACAGGGCCCCGATGACTAATAATATTTATAATATTGGCTTTCTGATATTGCAAATCTAGGTGGTGAGTATAAGAATAAAATTACTAACTTTCTATTTAATTCTTCAACGCAAATGTTCGTTGCCTGGAGATAATCTTCACGATGATCACACATTAGGTAATGTTTGGCTCTGGTTTTCGCTCTATTTCGAGGGTCATTGGTATCGTATATTACATAACCATTGATTTTATACGTATTTCTTGAGAAAATGAAAAGGAATTTTAAATGTGACCCAAAATCATTTTATTATTTTGAAAATTTTAAAAGAAAATCTACTGGCTATCCAAGTATTATGAAGTGCATATTTTATTAATGAATCTAATATTAATTTGACCAAAAGCAATATGTTTGCCGATTTTTTTGCAACAACATATTCTAAGCAACATCATCTGAATACCCGTTTTCTCTTATGGAACACCAGGTAATATCATTTTCTTCTATTGATGCTTTCCAGGTTGTTTTATCTTTAAAAACATTAAAATCATCATTGTCTCATGGACCTGATGCATCACTGCTTGGCTACTCCTTTAGCTATTATGTTTAAAGTGTCATTAAAATACGAAAAAATAAGTGCAATTCCTAAGCTTTTTGAAAAATGCTTAACACAATCTCTCTCTGCCACAGGGTATCCTCAATGCTATCACCCTACCAGTATGGTTTCAGGAAAGGTTGTTCTGCAGTGACAAATATTTTACAACTAACAACTTTAAAAAATCGAGCTTTTAAGGATGGCCAACTTATGGACGTTATTTATACTGACTTCAGTAAAGCTTTTAATAAAAACAACCATAATCTACTTCTCACTAAGCTGAATTTATTAGGGTTTACTCGCAACGCTTTGTGCTGGTTACAGTCGTATCTAACAGTGTGTCCTTTTTGATAATGCCACCTTCAAAGAAATTTCTGTTAGCTCTGGTGTCCCCCAAGGAAGTCCTTTGCTATTTTCACTTTTTATAAACGATTTGCCGCTTGTAATGAAACATTGTAATGTTCTAATGTACGCTAATGATGTTATGAGGTTTCTCAGCTATAAATTATCTTCAGATGGGGTGTATTTGCAGCAGAATTTAAATATTTTAAAAATAACCAAATGGACCTAAACTTAAAAAAATGCAAGCACATGTGATTTCTGGATCTTGGTATTCTACTTGATCGTAAGTTAGACTTCCGCAAGCATATTACAATGACGATAAATAAAGCTCGGTGAGTGCTTGCTTATATTAAACAATGGTCCAAAGGGTTTACAGATCCCAATGTGGCAAAACAACTATACATATACCTAGTAAGACCAATTTTGGAGTATGGCTCTATTATCTGGGATCCGGAAATTTATATGCACATAGACCGAATAGAATCTGTTTCTCTTATTCTGCCTGAGGTGCTCATTTGGTCGTTATGCTGGGAGTCTTCATAAACTGCGAAGTTATCATTAATTGAACTACCTGACTTAAAAAGGCGAATGTAATTAAACGCAATATTATCGGGTTTTTAAATACTTAATCGGGCATGTTCTACAAATCGAAATGAAGTGGAATTGAAATCGAACGAGATTTTGATTTTTATTATTTACAAAATAGCTGAAGCTTATCTGATTTTTAACAGTGGTTCTTGCAAAGATAATTAGTACTTAAAGTATGAAGTATATAAAAAGGAATATTTTCATAAACCTTCTTTAAAGACTCGTTTTAAAAATTTGTAAGATTTTAAATCCACTTTATTCCGATTTACAGAACATGCCCGAATATCTCTAATCGAAATTTGTTCGTTAATAATGCCAGCACAAAGCGTTGCTAGAATGTGCAACACTTTCAATTAATTATATATATTTATTGATTATTTATTGGATCCAAAGTCAATAAGTAGATTAATAATTTCTTTTCTTAATTGATGATAAAGTTTATGTAATGTAATCAAATGTTAGTTGTAGTCTATTTTATTTAAGTGTAATTTAAATGTCTAAAATGTCTGTAAGGATTATTAATTCATAGACAATAAATAAATAAATAATCCTCTTAATGACTTTCAACGAATTTTTGTTTTAATTTTAAGCAAATTTCCTTATATTTAATAAATAAATAAATAAATTCTTGTAATATATATTAGTCTGTACCCAGTGAAAAATGTGCTCCAAAAGGAGCAGGTTTAATGTATGAATTTGTACCTCAAATCGCTTCAAATCTTCTGATGGGATGCCTGATTTTTGTATGGGGTGTTCCCAGTTTGGAGGACAATTTTCTGCCGAAAATAAGCGCTTCTTTTAACATGTAAACAAAGCACTCCTAAAGTGCCTTTTAATTGCTGACTTTATTAATGTTGTGCTGTTACTTGTTTAAGTGCCTTTTTCAATCGTTTTCGCAAACCATAATATATTTTTATTTTTTCGCATTAAAACCTTCTTCGTTTTTAGCACTAAGCACTAGCCATGTCAGATAAAACTTCTTCGCTTTGCGTGACGTTTCTAACTTTGACAGAAAAGCGTAACGCAAAAGGTGTGTGTCACAATAAACACTTTGACAACACACACGAATTGCTTGTTAAAAATAAATAAATAAAAAAAATTATACTAGCAGACTGTCAAAGCGCGCAAGAAGATGAGAGTTGCCTAACTTTTCGCTTCGCTCTGCGTTAAAAGTTCTTTATGTGACATGTTTCGTATAAGTATGAATATTTCATCTTGGCTGCCAAAGCGAATCTCTAACGCAACGCGAAGCAAAAGTTTTATCTGACATGGCCTTTATTATCTCAAAATGTCAATAATTTAAATGTAAAAACTTTTACTTTAAAAATAAAAAGTAGATAAGCTTAATTCCAAATTCATAATTAATGACTTATGTACTGTTTCCAAGTGAGTTTTTTTAGTGCTTTTTATATAGATTAAACTTCACTATCAATCGGCTGTCTTTTGAAAGCAGCATATTAATGTATACAGCGGCCGCATTCCATAATTCGCTAAAGTTAAATATCTATCGCTAAAAATTTATAAAGTGGATTTAGCGATTTTTGGCTACGAATGCAATTCTGTAACATGCATTGCTAAATTTAGCAACGCAATAAAAATTTAATTCGCCGCAATTCTAGCTACAGCTTATTCCTTCAACAATAAATTTCAGTGTTTCTAACAAGAATACAAATTGGGAATTAAGCACGATGAACAAAATTTTTTAAATTTTAATGTCATCGCTAAAAATTTTAGACATTGAGACTTAGCTTTAGCTAAGCTAATTACAGACTACGTCTGCAGTTATGAAAAATTTGGGCCAAAATTAGGGATTTAAATTTTGGGTTAAAAAAATTTGTCTGGCAACACTTGTTGGCATGAGGAATGAACGGAATTGTGAAATAAAAAAAATTTATTAAAAGCGAAAACAGCTGCAGAAAAGGCGCTGATTGCATATAAAATTTCAACAGCGAATTCTACACCACCGCCAACATCATTATCATCTTTATCATCATAATTAAGATTCGTCATGATCATCATTATTGTCATCATGACACAAACCTTCTACAAAGCGTTATCACGATTCAAAAAGCCTCCATCCAGCGAATAAATTAATTTTAAAATAAAAAGGAAGTTTTCGCCAAGACAATAATCATCAACAGAACAATAATATTCGACTGCAATGCAATGGAGTAAAAGGTACGAGTACCCATATGATCAAAAAAAAAATAATAATACAACAAGGCAGACGGACGGACAAAATACTTTAAAATATATTTACAAGTTTATTATGCAAACATTTACAGAGGTGGGTTTACAAATAGCACAGATACTTAAGCAATGTTCACATTATGTGTATGTATTTGTTATGTCGAATGTCACTTTTCTACACACATGTAATTTAATGTGTATGTCAAAATTTGAGTTTTACCTAAGGTTTATAATTGATGTACTTGTTCACATGTTGGTATGTAACTTAAATTTTTTCCTCCACTTACAATAATAAATTTGTCTACTTTTATTTTTTCTATTATTTTTTTACTATTAAAATTTATATTTATTAAAGTTTCAATTAATTTTTGCCGCCTCAGGCAATTTTATTAATAAAAAACAGCTGATGTCAAATGCTTTTTCACTTGAAATTAGAACTCGTTCTAAATCAAAAATGTCATATTTACTGTACACAGAGATATAACACATGATATTTTTCGGAAGGGTTCAGGCGATATGTACAAATTCAACATGTGTCCACATGACAAATACAAATAATGTAAACATAGCATTATTTAGGATTTCTGAGGTCTTCTTAACACAACCTTTAAAGATAAGATCAACAAAATATTAAATTCGCCAAGGTTGTTATAGTCAAATGGAGTCGAAAACCTCGTGATCCGAATTTTTAAAATGGTTGCAGAATAAAGTTTAACGGGATAGTTCTTAACTTTCAAGATAAAGCTGATAACGCTGTAATACAAATTTTTCGTCAAAAAATCATTTACATTCTGACCATTGGCGACGTTTGGAATGGTCAAGAGGCTTTAGTTCTTGAGTCAAGTGCACCTTGTACGCGTGTTAATGCAGGTCTTTATGCATAATGTTCATCAACGACGAGCGTGAGAGGTGCAATTGTTGGGCACGACGACGAGTTGAGGTGGACGGCTCTTTAGCCACACTATCGCGAACAGCAGCAATATTTTCCGCAGTACGAGCTGTACGAGCATGGACTGGTGATTTCACATCTCCAACAGATCTCGTTTGCACAAATTTTTGCACGATTTTGACCGAAGAAAACACGAAGTGCACGATATGCATTTTGATTTGGGCGCCAATTTTCATAATAACCCTGAATAACTTTAACGCGTTGCTCGATAGTGTATCTTTCCATGGTTCAAATTGAGTTAGTCTGAAATTGAGAAATGTGAAAAGAAATGCAAAAAAAAAAACTTAACGTTTATGTGTGGTTCACGTTCAACATCGGCTCTTATATTAAAAAAACTATTTAAATATGGAAGTATTCTTTAAACATACTTAGCTCTTTTAAAAGGACAAGAGATTATGAAATGAAAAATGAAGTTTGACTATGTTTTGTCTCTAGATTAAAGGATTAGGAAAAGATAAAAGATGTTTCCGCCAAAAAAAAAATTTAAATTTGTCACACAGTCTTATTTTTTAAATTGAATTTTTATATGTTTGTGAAAGGGGTATTACAATTTTTTTTTGTTTCTTTCTAGTTGTCAATAAATGTTTTTATAATAATATTTACAAAATTGTAACAGAAATGTTTTTGTTTGCCTGTTGCTAAAAACAATAAATTTTTTGACGTAGGATAAAGTGTAAGAAAATTTTTTTTTTGTTGTAGGAAAAAAGGGAATTTTTTTAGACACGTCGGGATTTTTTTAAATTTCTCCTGGCATCCCTGATTGCATACGAACTAACAAAATTGAATCTATTTGGACGAAAAATTTTCCCCATCTTCTAATTGGATTAGTTTCAAAATTAATCATTAAGAATAGCTTATTAATCTTGCAACCACAAAATGTGTGTCGTACAACACCTTTAAAAATATTGTAAATTAGTGGATCTGGGTGTAATTTAAGCCTTTTTAAGTACTGTGCTGACTATTTCGTGATCATAGTTTTACTAATGGCAAATTGAGATCCCCACGGATATTTGATTTTAAAACATACCAGGGGGTGGCTGTGATATTTTGAAAAAGTTATTTTCCTTAAATAAAAAACGGTAGAACCTGATAGGCTTTAAGATAGAGTTGTAAAGTAAAAGTATGCAATCGAGACTAAGGAAAAATTTCTTTTAGTTTGTTTTGAGTTAATTTTTCCTCTTTATCGAATTTCGACGCTAAGCACCGATCTATAGATGAATACCGAGATATTTTACATGCAACTGTTGAGGCATTATTTAGTTATTGATTTTAGTGAATAGTGAATGATTTATGAATACATTTTTTTCTCATTAACATTTATCTTCCATGGTTTTAAGTATCGAGATACTTCATGGCAGTTTTCGTGTTCACTTAGGAAGCCTGTATTTATTTATTTTATTGGTTCCGGTTGTTTGATGGCATGTCCGAAGTATATTTTAAGTAAAATGGAGGGTCTGAAATGCTTCCTTTTGGGACTCCCGCGTAAATTGGCTGAAGAGAGCTTCTTCTTTAATAATCAATTTTCGACCGACTAAGTAACTTGCAAAAAGCTTGTAATTGTTTATGGGTAAATTTAGCTTTAATTTTTTATAAGTCAAACCAGACTTTATCAAAAGCTTAAGAAATTTAAAAAAAGGAGTGCAGAGCACTCCATTAGTATTTTATTACTTATCTTATCAATAACATGAAATTTTTTGAGATTTAAATCAGCAAGAGCCCTTTAAATTTCCCTTTTATAGAGTCTTAGTGGTACAGCTGTTCTGGCAACTACAAGTGGCCACTCGACTGTTTTATCGTTTGTTATATTAGGGGTAAATACGGGTTTCAGGTGTTCAACCGGTTTTTCCGTTTTCAACATAATTTCTTGCCCAACTTCTAAGCGAGGTTTAGAAGTAACTAGTCCTTAAAAATAAAGCATTATTTCAAAGATCTTGCAAATTATGCAAAAACTTATACATTTATCAAACAAAAATCAGAATAAACTAACCTGGTCACGACAAAATTTTTAACTCTGGATTAAAGTCTAAAGAAGCATATCTGTGGCATTTTGACAACACAAATTTAAAATTTAAAAAGTTGAAAAAAATGTGGCAGAGTAAATAAACTGAACTGGCAAAATAAAATAAAGTAATTTGTTTTATTTTTGTTTTTTCTTAACCCACATTTAGAGTTGGCAAAAAATCAACCAATTGTACTGTTTATTGTTGTTGTTTTTGTTAAAGCTTTGATATTATTACAGTTTTATTTCTATAATATCTTTAGCTTTTCTAAAATCTTTGGATGAAGTTTCCTGACGATCTGGCCTAAGCAACCAGTGAAATGCGCATAGGAGAAGCTTATCCCTTCAACAATAAATTTCAGTTTCTCAATAGTATAAAATGGGAATTTAGCACATTTGAAAGAAACCTGATTAAAAAAAATATTGTTAAGCTTACGAATTTAATTTAAAAAACATTTTTGTTTACGTTTTTAAAATTTTGTATTTAAAACGAAATTTTGCTTTATTTTATTATTTCATAAAAATGATTTTTTCATTTTAGTGAATTTCACAATTTATTTTAAGGCACTGCTATTTTTGCGAACACTTTTATGCAACCAAAACCTACCGAGATTTGTCAGTTACAAATAAAATTAAGAAGTAAAATATAAAAAAAAGTAAATGAGTAAAAATTCCAACAAAAAAAAAAAGAACTTCATCAAAATGTGCATGGAACTTATAACTCGATTTATGTTAAGCATATAGAAATAAAAAGTGTCTGAATGTCTGTCTGACTAACGACCGATTGCTTGCTAAGCTGACTACTTTCCTAGCAGGCGAACTGGCGGCCTGCCTGCCGCCTGGTTCTCTGTCGAACTGTTGGGTTAACTATATTGTGGTGTGTTTGTTTTAACTACAGGCATTATATCACTTTATCTGTAAACTGTCACTCCTACACAACACACCTTTATTTAATGTGTTTCGAGTTGTATGCAATTGTGCATACGGCAGTATTGATCCATGTTTGTTGCCCTGTGTTTGTGTGTGCTAAGTACAATTTTAGTATTTTATTGATGTAGACATTTTTGGATGGATGTCTCTTTGAAGGTACGAAGTCATACATGCATGTAAGTGCTATAAGAGCACACTTTTATTTGTTTGATTTTTGTTGTTGTTGTTGTTGTTATTGTAATTTCGTTACGACATTGATGTTTATTTTTACATTGACAACAAAGTGATAATTCTGTTTTTATTAAAAAAAAAATAAGGACATTAAAGCGATTAAACTGTGACACTTTGCTGTACGACATCATTAAAAACTAAAAGATAGAATTATTTTTGAAACAATGTAGACAAAGATTAAAGAATTATAAAGCAACAAGGTAAATATCTACTTTAAATTAAAATTTGCTTAGATATCGATAAAAAAAACCAATGTATTTTCATAAACATATGGACTCAGCTTGTTAATTCAAGAACGGCTTAATCATTACTACGGCTTGTTGAAATTTTGTATCTTACAGATACCTCTGAAATCTTAAACAACTCCAACAAATTTTATTAACTAGTCTCTCATTTCCATTCACTGGAATTTTATCTTTGTTCCAGTCTCTCTCTATCTCTCTGTCTCTCTTGCTCTTTTTAATTTTAATTTTACTCTCTATTTCCAGTAGCAAAAATAAAAAACAAAAAGTATCTCAAAAAGTATCTTTTAAAACCCAACTGCAATTTTCCAATTAGATTATTGTGTTAAATTGTCTCTCTCTCTCTTTTTTTACAATCTTTTAAATATTCGCTCTTTCTCTCTCTTTCTACTTAGATTTATTTTTCCCCAATCGTTGTTGTTTAGTTCATGTCATGTTGTGCAACTTCGTGTATATTTTGCACTAATTTCTCTCAATATTCTTTAACGGCACGACTTTGTATTTTTTTCATGTTGAAAACTCTTCTTTTTTCATCTTTTCTTTCTTTCATTTGGTTAATTATTTTTTTTTCTTTGCTGCAAATCCGGTTTAGCATGCGCCTGGTTGTTGCTTCTAAGAGTTAGATTTAAGGTTAATATCATTGATGGTTTATCTAAAAGTTCAAAACTCATACCCTACATTAGCTAAAGGTGGGTGTTGAAGAATAATTTGCTTAAAAAATTGTTTTTGGCGGGGTTTTCGGTTAAAATTGCGTTAAATGGGAAGTTGTTGCTTCAGCAAATTCGATTAGAAATTAATTATCTTGAAGGTGCTTTTGCTTTGGTAAAAATTATCCATTAAATACCGGTAGCAATATAAAGTAACTCCTCTAAATTAGGTCTATTAACAAACATTCCTGAAGTGTTATAACACAGAAGTATATAAATTACGAAAAGCTTTTTAGGTCCCACCTTTAGATGATTAAAAAAAAAAAAAGTTTCGATCCTTTTCAGCTGAAGGAATATTTGATCTTTTTGCCGAATGTTTAACTTAATAAACTATTCGGCAGATAATTTTCGATCCTTTTGAGCTGAAGCCATGTTTGGTTTTTTTGCCGAATGTTAAACTTAATAAACTATTCGCCTGATCTTTTTCGATCCTTTGGGGCTGAAGCCATTTTTGATATTTTTCCGAATGTTAAACTTAGCAGGCTGTTCGACAGATCATTAAAAAGACTTTAGGGCTTCCAACAGTGCTAGGATATCCTTAGTTAAAGCACCCTTTAATAGAAAATCCTTCGTCTGGCCAAACTTCGAAGGGACTTTGCCGATACTTGTAAGCGGTACATATGTAACTGTAAGGTCCTAGGTGCTACTTATTGCTGCAGTGCAAGACTCTGATTATGCACGATTTTTTAGCGATTTGTTACTTTTAGGCCCCGGATAAGCGCAGCGTATTTCTTTTTATCTTTTTTACCTCCATTTAGGCGATTTAATAGCAACAAATGATTCCTATCATATAATCATGGATCGCTTTTGGGTGTGATTTGCAGATTTAATTTTTCAAATCAATATCAGACAAATTAATGATCATTGCGAAAATAAAAAATGTTCGCTTTTAATCAAAACGCTTTTAGTTAATTAGGAAAAACAATTTGGAAACGCCGAATTATTTAACTTTACTCTCAGAGTTCTGTCAATAATTTTAAGCTTATTTACGACCTAATCCATGCCGAGCTTTACATACAAACCAGCTGAGCAACAGTATAGCAGCTGAGAAAAAAATGAGTCAGTAATGTAAGCTATGACCCCTTCATGAAGTGTTGTCCAAAGCTCTTACACAAAGAAGCGGAATCGTTTGGGAACTACAAGTTCGACTGGAGTACCTACAGTAGACTACGAAGATGGCATATGCGTGTGGTGTGACTCATTCTCTGAAACGCAAGTAAAGCTATTTGCTTTGAAAATAAATGTAGCCAAAATAAAATCACTGTGGATCAATTGTAACACAGAGCGTGGATTCGTTATCATCGGCCAGGATATAGAAGATGTATCTTCGTTCAGCTACCTCGGCAGCCTAATCAATGTATTAGGCGGGTCACCGGCTGACATATCCAATAGGATTAACAATGCAAGAAAAACGTTTGCGCAGTTCAAGCAAGTATGGTCCATTGAACAAAGCGGAAAATAGCCAACTGATAATTATCAATTACAGTGTAAAATTATAACTATATATGTATGTATAACGATATAAAAGATAGAATTTGCTCCATTATAAGACTTTAATCAGAGTCTCGGAAATGATTTTAGAATTTTAATACCAGAGCTTAAAATAAAATCCCACTAACAACTTTAAACCAGTTTTTTCCATCTCCTAAAACACTGTTAATCAATATGCATTGTTTTCCTAAAAAAAAAATAAATTTGCGTACAGAAACTTTAAACAAAAGAACCCCAACAAAACAATTCAGACTTTACTACCTGTCTGCTGAATTTTATTTTGTTTCATTTCATATTTTCTTTTCGTTAAAGGTTTTATGCTTAGTAGGCCTTGACCAAATATGCTCCCAATAAGAGATTTCATCTACAATTTCCAAAATAATCATGAAACCCTTTCAACATTTTGGCATTCATTATTTTTATGCATTCTTACGTTTAACAATTGTTTTTTAAAATTATAGCTGGTTTTACTTTCAAAACTTTCAAATTATAATATTTTTTTTTCTTACTTAATTTGGGCAACGTTTATCTGTTAAGTTTAATGGAAAAAATCTTTGTTGAATTATTATTGTTCTTTATCGAAAATGAGCAAATTTATAAAGCAGGGCCCTAAGTGCTTTATACTCGGCCATTTGTAATTGATTTTTTTTTTTTTGATCCAGCATTATTTGAGTTAAATTTTGTAAAAAAAAAATATTTGCAGAAAATATTCGATTTTTTTCAATCTTCAATAATTGAAGTGTTTCTCTTTATGTTCGTTTGATTTTTTTTTTAATAAAAAAATCTTTATCATTTAAGGAATCTTTTTGGTTTGTGTTCCTTGGTTTTTGCAGTTCTGAAGTTTTTTTTTTTTTGCTTAATCTGTTATTTGATCTGTTTTAGTTTTTCTTTTATGTTGTCACTTTAGTATAACAATTCCATTTTTATAAAAATCTTTTTATGCGGGGGCATTTTCAAATGAAAATCAGGGTTCGGACAATAATTTTATAGAATTATTCCTACACTGTACAAAATGCCAAGTAACAAAGTCTTGTAATAAAACTAGCAAGTCTTACATTTAGGCAAGAGTGTGTTGTACCCATGTCAGACAATATTCGGGCGAGAGAGATCGTATACCCTTTCAAAAAAAAACAACCAAGAATTTATCAAGACTCCTGCGTCCGTCCTATTCTAAAGGGCCAAAAACTCTCGTCAAATGCTTGTCCAGCCGGCGAGTTCAACATGCACGTGTACTGGACGTAATAGTCTCCGTCATATCTAAATTTTTTGATTTTTCATCAAGCCTTGTCGGTGTCACACGATCACATTTTTAATAATACTACCACAATGATTGATGAGTACTTTCGCTGCAAATAATAGGGCCAGTCCAAACACGCGTTTAAAGAGTAGCCCACAAGAGACTTGGACTAGTCCAAAAGTAACCCAAACGTATGGAAAAACATGGTCTATTTAACATCACGATGTCCTAGGGCAGAACCATATAACCCATCTTTCGACTTCAAAGGAGTAGTTTAAAACTACTCCATTGTGTACACAAGAGGATTAGTTTTAACTTCACTACAAACACTTTTTAACAATGACATAGTCCATGCTTGCATTACATCGGACCAGTCCATGGAGTAGTCCATTTCATGAAATTGGATCAGGTGGTCCAATAATATTTGCAGGGTTGATCAGTGTATTTGGGCCTTTGGACAGTTGAATATTATACTGGAACTAGCGAGTCTTATAGTGATAAGCCAGTCGTATATTTACTAGTAAACAAGGCGAATTCACTAAAAGGTGGGGTCTATTCAACAAATGGTGGTTTTTTTTTTTGTTGGTCGACTTGTCAAAGTTTGTATACAAACGTGTTTTTATGTAAACAAACCATTTTAATTTACTAGCAATATTTTTGACTATTCGACCACAGATGCAGTGTTGTTGTAGAGTTGGCCTTACTCTTTAGTGAATTTGCCTTGCTAGTAAGTCTTAAACGGGGCTGCCAGGTACTTTTTTTCTTTGTCCCCAAAAATCCCCAAATTAAAAACCAAAACTTGAAAAAGTTAATAAATTTTTTTTTTTTGTTTTTTTTCTGACCAAATTTTAAATTTTTTTTAAAAATAATATGAAAAAATTATAATAAAAAATCCCAAAAAATCCCTAAATAAAAATTGTAAGTAAAAAAAAATTATTTTATTTTGTTTGTAGCGACTGGTTTCGGTATGTGGTGTGCCAGTAACCCCATAAACGAAAGACAAGTCAATGAAGTTTCTAAAATAGGAAAAACAAAATTTGCCACGCCGCAAAATACAGGGCTTTTTTATATATTCCCAATAAAAAATAGAACTTTGAAGCAATACATTTTTTACCATTTAAGCCATTATTCAGCGCATATACAAATTGTTGGAAGTAACAATCAGCTTTACACACTGAATGTTTCAATACAGTTATTTTTTAGTATTCTCCCTTACAAACCTGCTTCGTAGTAAGGGAATGCCGTGGCACTTGAAATTTTATTTTTGTTTAAAAAAGTTTTTAGAGTTCTTTCACTTACTTTTCTGCATTTCTGTATGTCTTATTGCGTAGCGCTTTTTTTAAATGTACCAATAGTGCTTGATACAAAATTTTATTGGGTTGCGCCGCCTTTAAAGGCCGATCTCATCATATCGCATATCATTGATCATGGCATGAATAAGATTCTGGGCGACACTTATGCCATCTCGAATCCTTGCCCCCAAATGCCCAATTTTTTTATGTGCCAAGAAAGTCCTTCTAAAACTTAGTATGTATAGCTTTTAATATGCCTACTTTAATGACACGCTTCAAAATCGAGCTCGAGCAGGTTGCTCCCAATATAAATCAAAAAATGTGTACCCGTCTCGCCCTAGTTCTTAAGTTTCTAGGACATAAAAAAAATTGTTTTTGCCACGCGCCCAAATACAGTTTTTTATATACATACATATGTAAAAGTCATACGTGACGCCCAGATTTGTATGTCGGATTAAATAGTCACCAAAGCCAAAAATGAAGCCATAGTCAAGCCATTAAGAATAATATCCGATATGTTAGGGTCTGACTTTAAAATGCGGCGCTATAATACATATAAAAATCAAAAGCGCTGCATTTTGGGGCGTGGCAAAGAAATGTATTCCAATTTTAGCAACTTCATTGCCAAATATTTTACTCTAGGGGGTGACTGGCACGACTTTTTCGAGCCACCTTAACAAAAATATGTACTACCGAGTCGTCTACTAAGACTATCCGATCTATTGAAGCTTTGTTTTTTCTTAGTTTTAAAACTCGAACCCTGAACACATGTCATATACCTTTATGACAACACCATCTATCTCTCTTGCCAAATGTCGTTGACAATGCAACAGGAGATTTTATATACAATTTTTTTTTGTTTTATTTTTTAAAAAAATTGTTCTAAAATAAAGTGGAAATAAAGGACTGCTGCGCATCAGCTTATCTGTTGTTGTTCGCCTTATGCGCAATCATATTGTTATTGTCGCCATTGTCGTCGTTTAACATAAAAATCATATTGCGGCAGCAACTTTTTTCCTCTTTTCTTTTTATGCATATTTACCTTTAAGCAACTTACGAGAATTTATGTTTTGTCCCTTCATATCTTGCTTTATGTTGGTGGTTACTACAGATACTGGCTTCAACAGAAAAGTATGGGCAAATTCAATGTACCAACATTTGTATGCTCGTATCTTGGGCAACTAACATTTACATTGTGTGTGGAAACATCGTCATCATCATCCTTTTGTTTTGTGCTTTTGTGTATAAAGAGTTTTATGTGTTTGGTAGCAAGCATATGTATGTGCAGATGGATGGATGTGTTACATTTTGGATTCCTTTTATATTTG
This sequence comes from Pollenia labialis, assembly GCA_949318255.1. NCBI lineage: Eukaryota > Metazoa > Arthropoda > Insecta > Diptera > Polleniidae > Pollenia > Pollenia labialis. The sequence goes on from OX439140.1 coordinate 74,558,999, forward strand.
TGCTCTCTTTACTGTCATATTTCATGTTTGTCCGGATGGATACCATCTACGCAATCAGCCTACAGAGCCACTTTTTTCTACATACTTCTTGCGCTTACTGCCGTTGTCGAACGCCAAACAACAATAAAAATAACTTTAATACGACACCAATATTCAGTTTTTTGGTATGAATTTAATGTAAAGTAAAAGTAACAAACATTAGCAGTGTGAGAAAGGAGTGGATTCTTTAGGGAATAACATTCCAAGGGGAATAAGCAACAATTGTGGCCTTGTGTTGAAGATATTTATGTTAATTTGATGAAGGGACTTCCCCAGGAAAACTAATTTCACTTAATGTAGAAATATTCCGCAAGATTTTTAAAACATCTAAAAAACATTAAATTGTACTTCTTCAAATTAGTCTAAATACCAGGGCTGTGGAGTCGTCCGAAAAAAGTACTTACTCCGACTCCGACTCCAAACGCTGAAATTTTTTTAAGTGCGACTCCGACTCCGACTGCGACTCCTACTATAGTCTTGATGCTAAATGTATATGAGACTCAGTGATGTTAACTATTATTTTTTTATTACCGTACGGCCTTCTAAAAATTTGAGTTTTTGAGAAGAAATAACCGTACGCAAACATTAATGTGCTGTTTCCAAAATTGATATGAAAAGCATTTCGAAACAGCACATAAGAGCAGCATTTATAAACCATTTATTTAAATTTTAAATGTGTTTTAAGAAGATAATTTTTATTTTGGAAATTTGTTTTTACATTTTTTATGCCGAAAAACTTTGGAGTCGGAGTCGCGAGTTTTTGTGGTACTGCGACTCCGACACCGACTCCGGCACAAAAACCTCAACTCTGACTCCACAGCCCTGCTAAATAGTGTTATTAGAAAAACAAATTCGCTTACGGGTTAATGTTTCATTTATTGGATGTGTATCTCCTCCCAAATTCAGGAGTCAAAACAAATGGCAAATTGAAATAATAAAGCAGCAGGAAAAGTGGTACGCCCATAGGATGCCAATATTAAATATCGTATATCTTAAGAACTGCTATGTTCAAAAATCGTAGGAGTCACGTTGGCTCTGGGGGAGCAATACCGCCGATAGAATGCATATATTTATTAAATATCGCGTAACTGTAGAACTAATATAGCGAGGGTCTTCAATCGTGGCTAAAGCCATTATGGTACACTATAAATAGGCGGGATAGACGGAGGAGGATCAGTACCCCATTAAATGATAATAATAAATACAGCATACATGTAGACAAAAGTCTTAAATCTTTATAGGACCCCCTCTTCTGGTAAACTACACCTTTAAAAACAAAACAAAAGAGGGGGTAGGTGCAGAGGGAGCAATACATTTTTACAGAAGCATCCTGTGAGACTACTTATTTTGTCGATAGGGGCAAGTTTATAACCATAAAGTACTATGCAAAGGTTAAAAAAGTGACGTGTAAAAAATGCCCAAATCAGTTACGAAGGCAGCTTTCGAAGAAAACGACAGAAAGTGTTTTTTGGTAGTGAAGTGACAATGTGTAAAAACAAGCCGCTACAATCAACACAAATAGCGTGATTAAACAAACAAACATTTTGTTTCGAGCAACAAAAAATTTATTTAGCAATATTGTTTTGTTTAATAACATAAATACTTAGTCAAGTGACTGATTCATCAACGCACAGCCGAAAACGGCAGAAGTTAGAGACATGAAATTTGGACAGTTATAAGTCTCCCATCGAATAGATCCACTTAAAAATTTTTGGAAATGTAAATATTAAAAGGGTAAAAGGGGTAGAATCGGTGATCGCACATCTCCTTAACCACTATATTTAGAAAATAAAAAGCTAAACTATGATTGGAAGTACGCACAAAATAAGCGGATACGTGTCTGGTACTTGTAGCTAATAAACAAATTAAATAAAAATTGTGATTGTTTTTTTAGTTTAACTGTCGATTTTCAATTTGCAATTTTGATATTATTTAGGCTTGAGTTCATCAAATTTTATTATCATTAAATTATTTTTACTGAATGAAGGAATTTTACAACATGAAATTAATTAAAATTTTTTCATAATTTTTATTCTTGGCTGAACTGGGGCTCGAAGTAAAAATAATTTAATGAAAATTAAATTTGATGAACTCAAGCCTAACTAAATATTAAAATTAAATAATAAAAAAAAAATATAAATGTAATTTTTCATATTTATTTTTTAACAGGATTCTGAAGCGCACCGGGTGAAGCTAGTTAAGAATAAAAATAAATTTTTAATTAAAACACTTTTAAGTTCAGTGGTCAGAATATTCCTATTTGCACTTGTACTCTTTTGATTCTTATGGCCGTTTTCTCATTACACGATTAACTTTTTCCCAACGAAAAACTGCACATTTAAGAAATTTGGTTTTCTCAATGTCTCATTTGCTTCTATTCTGTCGCAAAGCTAACCAGCACTCATCTGCCGATTATTTATTTTCCTTTTATTTGCCGTACAAATAAAACCAATCAGCTGACTCCCATCTTTTACATGTATTTTGAGAGGTGTTGCCAGCTTAAAACCATGTTTTTTGTCGGTATATTGAGAAACCCAAAATTGTTAACAGACAGTTTATCGGTCTAATAAATTTATGTTGACATTAAGTAACAGGCAGTTTGACGGTACATTGAGAAAATGGCCATTAGCCTTTCAATTGTGAAAGCAGCAACGTTTTAAAAGTTTTACAGACAGCAGGAAGCCGAGTGACATTTAAAGATGATATTGCACAATCAAAATGCTACTTGAACGCCATAAAATTAAGCAAATTTTACTTCAAGGCATTCTTGGTTCCGTTACGGCACAATATCATTATTGCATTTGTATTTGGAAGGTCCTATCTGGCTACTGATATCGGATCTGTACCGAACACAATTGATTTGTTCGAAGCGAACATTGGCCAAAACTGGGAGGATTATGCGAATATAACGTCAAGTTTTTTTTGCATTTCATGTGACATTTCTCAATATCCGAATAGCTCAATTTGAATCATGGAAAAATAAACAATCGTGCAACACGTTAAAGTTCTTCAGGCTTATTATGAAGAAGGCGTTCAAATCAAAATGCATATCGTGCACTTCGTGATTTTTTCGGTCAATTTAATCGTCCAAATGTGCGTACAATCGGAAAAATCGTGCAAAAATTTGAGCAAACCGAATCTGTAGGAGATGTGAAAACACCAGTGCATGCTCGAACAGCTCGTACTGCAGAAAATATTGCTGCTGTTCGCGATAGTGTGGCTGAAGCCGTCCACCTCAACTCGTCATTGATGAACATTATGCATAAAGACTTGCATTTACACGCTTACAAGGTGCAATTGACTCAAGAACTAAAGCCTCTTGACCATTCCAAACGTCGTCAATGGTCAGAATGGTGGCAAGAAATGGCAACAGTTGATGTTAAATTTTCGAAGAAAAGCATCTTCAGTGATGAGGCACATTTTCACCTCAGTGGATTTGTCAATTAGCAAAATTGTCGCATTTAGGCGCATGATAATCCAAGAGTGATTGTCGAAAAACCAATGCACCCACAAAGAGTGACTTATTGGTGCGGTTTATAGGCTGGCAGCATCATCGGGCCGGTCAGGCAGTTACTGTGAATGGTGTTCGCTATCGTGAGATGATAACGAACTTTTTATGGTTCCAATTAGAAGATATGAATGTGGACGATAAGTCAATTGGCTGCCAAGATCATCTCATTTGACACCGTTGGACTTCTTTCATTGGGGTTATTTGAATGAAAAGGTGTACGTCGATAAGCCAGCAACAAATCAAGAGCTAAAGGATTGGATAATTCGGCACATTAACGGCATGGAACCTCAATCATGCCTCAGCGTCATCAAAAATTTGGACTATCGGATGGAGGTGTGCCGTCTAGGTTGCGGCGGCCGTTTGGCCTATATTTTGTTCCAAACATAATTGAAACATACCAATATTATCATAATAAAATGAAATGACAATAATTTCCTAAATAATTTGTGTTTTATTCAAAATCAACATCGGCCCTTATAATTAAACGATAAAGCCGTAATGTTCCATATTGACAGACCTCTACCAAATGTTGCAGGACCAATTTAAAACTATTTTGAAAATCGTTGTTGGGAAGTTTTACCTCAACCGCCTTGTAATCCAGACCTTGGCCCGCCGGACTTCAATTTATTTTGATTGAAGCGGAACTCTTTTTTAACTAAACCGGGGTATCTGAAATAGTTTTAATTTGTGTTTGTTTAACAGTTTATTCATATCGTGTCATCACCGCAAAAAAAAAGCTTAATCGTTATTAATTTTCGTTTTTTTAATAAATTACTTCATCATCTCCTAAAATGTCATTGCCTAGTAAGACATTGAGTTCCAAACTGTGCGTCGCGACCCTCAGTGGGGGTGAACCGCTAGTACTAGCAGCAGCTATTAATATAGTTAAACTTGTTTTATCTTATAACGGGGCTGCCAATTTTTTATTTTTTTTTCTTATTTGGGTTGCAGCATCAGAAAGTTTGGAAACCGCTGGCATAAGGTAACGTTACGATTTTATAACAGAAACAATTTTTTCTTAAGGGACAACTTTCAAACAAAATTTTTATGAAATAAAATAAAAAAAAATCTTCTCCTGAATAATTTAGTTCTTGTCGCTTGAGCTTTTTTTTGCGGTAATGATTCGATATGTTGCCAAAAGGTTAGGATTTACCTAAAATCCTGCAATTAGAAAATGGTTTTTATGAAAATGTGTATCCGTTTCGAAGAATTCATGATTTAATCAGTTTGCTGTTATTCCTTTAAGTTCCTGATTTTCAACCTCCGCACACTTTAACGTTAATATGGTAATGGGATTGTATCGTGTACGAGTAGGAAGAAAGAAGTATGGAAAGTAGTAGAAGTAAGTAACAAAGGACCAAGTACATTCCAAATGTAAGAATGTGTGTACATGAATCGATATTAAAATAAGCTTCATAATGTAGAAAAATAACAAACACACTTGCACAACGTATTCAAAATAATGTGTTATGTGCTCGTTTTAAGGCCTCTGGTATTGTAATTTTTTTTTTTTTTTTTTTTTTTTTGTATTGCTTATTTTTCTATATTCAGGTTGGTTGCTCAATAGACGACGGACAGCAGTCGATTGTGGTTCTTTGGTGGTGGCTGAATTTGAACCTTAAGTCTTACAGGAAGATGCCATAAATATGTACATTATACTCCCTTTATACCTTTGTCGCTATAGTACATTCTATTTTTTTATATAGACAATATCGATGAAATTTCATAAATCGATTGTTTTTCATTTTGCACCGCTTGCAATGTTGCAAAGTTTGCGCTTCATGTGTCTTCCCTTTTTCCATGTTCTTTGTGTTTTATATTTTATAATTCATGTTTGTTTGTTGGAGACCTAAAATTTTCAACTCGGTCACAAGTGAGTATGAAAATGTATGAGATTTTTTATTTAATGTTCAGTGAAGCATTCAGTTGTTATGTTTTACTTGATGGCACAACAAAACAATGCAGCTAACAACAATAACCATAATAGTACTAATATTTGAAGGAAAACAAAAAAAAAACTACAGCAAAGTGAGCACAAAGTATAAGTGTGCTATGAGGCATGTGCTGCAGTCAGCAGATGCTGACGCCTTCGTTTCATTACTGTATGTATGAAGCAAACACTGTTATACTTTCGTGCAGTAAAGTTAATTTTAAATTTGAATTGATATTTATAGATTTAAAATAATAAATTCTTAACAAAAAGGCTATTTTGCCCAAAAGTCATCATAGATGTTTATGTTCCTTATAAATTTTTTAAAGGCTACAAAAATTAGCGTAACTTTGTATAAAGTATATTAAAGGTATGTTTTAAGGAATGTCCTAAATCGAATTTAAAAGCATAAATTTATTATATGCATATAAAAGGTGTTGTTTTTTCCGCCCGATGGAACTTCCGAAAATGTCAGCTGGCAAACGAACTGTCTTATAATGCACTCATCTTTTGACATTTATGATCAGTACACCCAGGCAAATCATCATGAAAAGATGCAGGGTTGAACAACGCTAACAAATTATCCAAATCTGCTTTCAAAACCAGTCATTGATATTTTATCGCAAAATCGTGTACAGCAATGAGTCTCATTTTTGGCTTAACGGGTTTGTTTATAAACAAAACTGCCTCATATGGAGCGATACCAATCTACAACAGTCTGCCAGTAAGATCAGAATGCATTACCTTCAGGAAAATAAACTGTTTTTGCGGTTCACATCGGATCTTATTTCAACAAAAATGAAGATGGAGCTCGTATAAGATCTATGATGGTAACGATGGATGACTTTGATCCGGGTGAAATGTGGTATTTGCAGGATGTGCCATACGGCGGCGACCTCCAACATCGATTTGCTAAAATCCAAATCGTGCCATTTGGCTCTCGATAATTTTATATGTAAAGTCACTTACGGATAAACCAGCAGCCAAATTGGACAGCCAATACCATGTTCTGTAACTTTTGTCTGAGCAAAATATTCCACCGTTTCTTGAAATTAAGAAAATAAAGTACCTTGATTCATGTCCAAAACTACTATAGAGATTACGTCGTTATGTTATAAATGGCATAAATTTCAACTCAAAGCCGATATAAGAATGTCATTCACATAAATCGTTGACGGCGACAAAAATTTAAAAATTTTCAAAGACTTCTCAAAAGATTTTGTTATTCGTGCTTAATTCCCAGTTTTTATTATTGATAAAAACACTTGAAATTTATTGTTGATGGGATAAGCTATTCCTATGCGCATTTCACTGGTTGCTTAGGCCAGATCATCAGGAAACTTCATCCATAAAGATCTTAGAAAAACTAAAGATATTAAACCAAATAAAACTGTTAAACGTATAAGAATTATAGCAACAGTTCTACTTGTAATAATATCAAAGCTTAAACAAAACAACATCAACAATAAACAGTGGCTTCATCTTCACGAATAACAAAATCTTTTGAAAATTTAAATTTTGTATTCCCAAAAATTGAAATTACTTTTTGATAATTTTCAAAGACTTTCGCTGCGTTAATGTTTGCTTTTTATAAAAAAGCTTTGAAAACATTCGTAAATTTTTCAAAAATGCAAAAAGCAAAAAAATTAAACAATGAGAAAATCAGCCAAGAACAAAATAATTACATCTTCCCTGTTATTTTTAATCGCATTTTTAATATATTTTTTAGTGTTGAAATTTTTTCTCACCCCGTTTTTTTCGTTAATTTATTTAACAGTTTAAAGCAGCTTAAACATTTTCCAGACACACATTTTCTGTAAATTGGAGAGAAATTTCCTTACGTGACAGCAAAGTTTTTCGACGCGGGAGTTTCTATGAAAATTTGTTCAATAAACCTTTTATAAATTAAATTTTTTTATGAATATGGTATTGATTGATCTTTCGAAAAAAAACTTTTTTGTTTATAAAATTGAACTTTTTTGATTTTAAAAAAAATTTTGAATTGTTTCCGCCCGGGTTCGAACCGGGGACCTTGTGCGTGTGAAGCACACGTGATAACCACTACACTACGAAAACTTTAGGATGTTCAATTTTTTTTTGGTACTTTAACAAATTATTTTTTTTATTAAGGTCGAATTTATCAAACAGCTTACATTATAGATAAATAACAATAAATATTGCGCATATTTTACGGAACGATAGTACTTTAATGTAGTCTTAATACTAGTCAATCTCAAATATTTAAAAACTATAATTTTCGTAATAGAACACAATTACAATTAAATCTAAATGGAATTTTCCATTAAAATCAAATGCAACAATTTGCCACGAATTTTTGCCAGATGAGTGTTTAGATAAATAAATTTGCAATTTTTTTTAACTTATCAAAAAAAAATTATGCATTAATCTTAAATTTTATTAAAAAAAAAATTACAAAAAATTTTGCCGTGTGTTTATTTTTTTTCTACGAGAGCTCAATTGTTTGACTTCAGTTTTTCGATTTGGTAGACATAAATGAATAAAATGTAAGTAAATTTTTCATTTAATACAGTCGTTTTAAAGTTCATAGAAATGTAAATTATTTTTCTGAATAGAATATTTAACTAAAAGATTTATTTGCATTGTATTCGTTACGCTTACTTGGCTTCCACACAATATTAAATCCAATTTTATTGTAAGTTCAATCATTGAAATTGTTTAGCTGAAATAAGAAGAAAATTATTTTTTACAAATAACAGAATTGATAAACAATATTTTCTTTAAGATAATTAAAAAAATAATCTTGCGCAAGCAAAAGAATTTTTTATTTTATTACATCCTGCAGATCATGACTTTTAGAAAAAACTATTGATTAATTAAAAAATATAATAATAATTTATAACTTGTAACGAATATTGGTTTTTGTGTCGGTCATACACAAAAATCAAGCAAATCAAAACAATGAACAAACGCAACCAACACACATGCTTTTTAAATTATCAAAAAAACGTGTACTTTATGAGGAGCACGGAAGATCTACTTTTTTAAAACCGTACATATGATACCCTACACCACAGTATTTAAAAACAAACTTTTCGAGAGTGTACACAGAAAGAAAAACACTCGGGATAAATCAAGATTTTAGGGATTCCTTTAAGTACGAGTCGTACTCAAAAATTCAAGTACGAATAACACTTAAACGTACTCAAAACAATCCTAAATGGGATTACTTTTGAAAATTAATTTCTTTTCAAAGTTTTTTTTTTTAATTTGAACTCATGCTACTCATTTAGTTTATATTTTTGGTTAAATATGTACATAAGATTTCTAAAATAAAAACCATATCGGGCATGATGTTGGTGTTATATCATTCTGTAATGTGTAATACGGATAAGTAAATCAGTCATTATTATTTTTTCTTTGTAATTTTTTTTTTTTTTTGTTTTTTTCAATCATGAATTCGGGATAAAATCAACTTTATATTACTTGAATCAAGCTCATTTTGAGATTGATTCAATCTTAGTTTTACTTAAATCAATCTCATTTTCGGATTATTTGAGGTACGAGTTCGGATTAAAACAATTTTATAATTTTTGAATGAAGTGCATTTTGAGATTGATTCAATCTTAGTTTTACTTAAATCAATCTCATTTTCGGATTATTTCAAGTACGAAAACGGGATTGAATATGGATAAGTTAAGTATTTTGGGATCAAAAATCCGTACTTGAATCAATCTTTCTGTACTTGATTCAAGAAAATCCGTACTCACCGTACTATTAATACCGCTTCGGATTGATTTGAGTACGGATGAATTGATTTTTTTTTTTGAGTGTACACTATTTAGGACACATGGACAATCATGGACCCACTAGAACATGTTATGGGGTTAAGATTAATTTTTTCTCAATATTTATTTCTTATTCTAATACTTTATTTTATGTCCTGCCAGTGCCTGACTGAAATTTTCGCCACGGTTTCTGTTCATATATGCAGCCGTTTTTCCCTCTTTAAGCGAGTGCGGCCGCCATTATTTCAAATATTTCGAGCTAGAGGATTTGGGTGCAGTCCAAGCCTTTTTAAATATTTTACTTCATATTTCTTAATCATAGTTTTAATTGCACATTGGGACTCCTGTGGATAGTTGAGTTTTTACCATACCAGGTGGCGGCAGTCATTAGAAGTTGATTTTAGGTTTGAATTCATGTAAAAGTTCTTTCTGCCGAATATCTTCAATTATTCCTCTGTATAAGGTTTTTAACTTATAAGTTATTGTTGGAAGGGGGACATGTGTTTAATTTTGGACCTACAAGAAAAACACTTTGTCATAGTAAAAGCTATCGTCGCCAATTTTTTTTTGTCAATACCAGCATTAATAAGGAAGTTATGGCATAAAAATTCATTTTCAGGAGTAGTATTTCAATGGGAACTATGGTCAAAATCGGGCCGATTAAAATCAAATTTGGTTAGACGATTTAGATTGCAATAAAATAAGTTTGCACCAAATCTAATCTAAATACCAACATAATAAGATGTCTTATGGTCACAAAGACTCTATTCCGAAAGGAAGCTTGTATGGCAAATATGTGAAATTATGGACCGATCCACACCATTTCCAATAGGCTTGGTCCTTGGTGCAAATTTCATCAAAATATCTCCAAAAGTTCAACCTGTACTTTGCGTACAAGGCTAAATTGGTCACCCAGCCAGCCGGACGGACGGACATCGATAGATCGATTAAAAAAGTAACTCTGAGATCATCGGGTTACTAAAAGGTGGTTCTAGGACCAATATTTAAAGCTTTTGCAAACATAAGCACAAACGCATAAAACCCTTTCCACTATTGGTGGCAGTGTTGCCAATTTAGTCATTTTTCAGTTATACTGCTATATACTGCTTTGAAACCCAAAGGTTACCTAATGGAGAATTAAGATTCGTGATTAAAGACTAACAGCCGTATTCATAATGAAAATTTGGCATGAAGTTAGCAAAAAGTTTATTCATAATATACTAACCAAACTCTGGCTAACAATTGGCTAAACTCTTGTTAACGAGTTGCCAAACGGTTGCCAACTTGTGAAAAACAGCCGTTTAATGTCAAACAATTTTGTTGGTTTTTCTTTAATTAACAAATTTTTTTACTAAATTTATTTTAATTTTAAAAACTTTTTAAAATTCTAATATGTGAAGGGAAAAACAAAAAAATTACAAATTCAGCGATGCTTAATGCAAAACGTGTTGCATTGTTGAGCAATACAGTGTGGCATCATAAAAATTCAGAAATGATATATTAAAAGTTGGCAGATGGAGAAAAGTTCGTTATGAATTAACTCTGTGCCAACAAGCTGCTAAGCTTAATCTTCATTCTAGTTAGAGGCTCGTTGTACGTAGTGTACAAACTGTGTCTAACTTTTTGTTATGAATGCGGCTGTAAATCAATTCAGCAATTCACAAAGTTTTGTGTGCGTCATATTTTTTGTATTTTCTATATTTTATGAATTATAGCATATACAACACATATGACACAATAGTACACTTTGTGAATTTTCTGATTATCAGGCCTGTTCTGCAAATCACTTTTTCTCAAATCACGTGGTTTCAAATCACGAGTGCCTACTAAAATCACACGTGTGATGTTTTAGTATCCCGTTTTTGTGTGTTTTGGTGTAATCTTCAATTTCCGAAAGCACACCGAGAAACACAAAAACTGTATGACTTTCGTAACACCACAAAAGCAGACGTGTGATTTCAAAAACACGTGATTTGAAATTACGTGATTTTCAGAACAGGCCCATATATACCAAATATGGTAACCTGCTAGTGATGTCAATAGAAGGGAATTTTCCCTTTTTGTAGGGATTTTTCCAGAAAATTTCAAGCGTATGGAAAAGAGGTCAGATATTCTATTACCAGGCAAATGTAGGGAATTTTCAAATATTATCTCATTTTCAATATATTGTGTAAAAACTACGTAAATATTCGTCTTAATTTCATTTAAAAATTAAAATTATTCATATACAAAAGCATTCAAAAATACTACATTTGTACTAGCAGCCTGGCAATCTTTAACAGTTGCGAAAACCCTGTGCCTGAATATTCGTCGTAGCCCAATATATAAAAAGAGGGTGACGAATATTCGCGTTCGCATTTGCGAAATAATCTCTATAGGCCATGGCAGATAAAACTTTTGCTTCGCGTTGCGTTAGAGATTCGCTTTGACATCCAAGATGAAATATTCATACTTATACGAAGCATGTCACATAAATTGCTAAAAACAATAAAGTTTAAGCGTAGAGAAAATTATTTTGGTTGTAGGGAAAAAAGGAATTTGTTTGGCACGTTGGGATTTTCTGAAATTTCTCCTGGCATTACTGTAACCTGCAAACATTACCTTTAAAAAAAAAATCGTAATTGTAGTCATTACTTTACCTTTTAAAAAAAATAATCTAATAAGTAATTATTACGATTACTAATCATTACTTAACAGCTATGCTTTAAATCGTCATTTAATGTGTCCATTTAGGTTATTTCAATGACCTGTTACAAGGTGTCAAATATGTGCCAATTAACCCCCTCCTATGGCATCGCCATGTTACAGTGGCAAGTCACCTTCACATAAAGTTTTCGAAATAGAACCGGTCCCTCCCCATTTCGAACTGTCACGTGACAAGTATAGTGTTAGTTCCCTTTCCCCAAAGGGCCATTCCACCAATTCTATTTAAATATTAATTTTTGTTTAAAATTCTTTTTTCATGTCAAATAAAATTAAAATTATATGAAAATATGTATTTAAATATGAATTGATATTAAAATAGAACTGGTGAAATAGGACCAACCATATTTTTTCTGCGTGTTCAAAAAGTATTTAACGTTCAGAAAATTAACAAAATTAACAGGGTCCCATACAACGTTTTTCCAAAAATGGTTTATTATAATATGGTGAAGGGTTTCTTAGATTCGGCAAGGCGGAATAAAGTACTATTACTTTTTCTTCATTTGTATTTTTAATTAAAATCATTATTGGGCAAAACATCCACACCTTTTAATGAAAAAAAAATATAATTTTCAAAAATCAAAAGAAAACAAGAGAAGTTTGTTTGTATTGTCGAAATCCAACTGTGAACAACTGACAAACAATGATCATTGAATAAATTGTTAACAGATCCAAAAAATGTTGTCTATAAAAACAACAAACAAATAAAGTAACTAATTTGTTGCAACACAACAAGTTCAACAAACCAACATTTTTCTGCACAAAAAAAAAATCATTTTTGATGCTACAAAAATTCATGGTATTTTAAAAGATTTTTCATGCTGTTTTTAATAGAAAATTAAAAATCAAAAATCTTCTAATTTTCTGCCTCATCACCATAATTTCAACACTCAAAACGAAAATTGACTGACTGAAAATCAATGACCAACAACTTCTGAGAAGATCTGTAGTATGAAAGAGGTTGGTGTTTGGCTGGTTGATTGGTTAGTCATCAAAGCCCAGCAATTAATAAGCAGCAAACTGAAATCGATAACAAAGATTAGAATGAATAGTAAAAGAAAGAGAGAGAGCGAGAAGGTACACAAAAGGAAAAATATATTGAAATGTCTTGAAATCTGCAGCTAACAGTTAAAGACAATTAGTAAAAAATTTATGAAAACAAAATTTTGATTATTTTGTTGTCTAAAAAGTTTTGTTCAAGTCTCCAAGGGGGTCTTTGATTAACCCTATTAGCCAAAGTATTCAAGATAAATAATATTAATAGCAACAACTTAAATTAATAAGTTTTAGAAGGGAATTTTTTCTTTTTGCTTTAAAATCACTTGAATTTTTCAATTTATTTTAAAATAAAACCCAGAGAATTGGAAAGTTAATTTGTATTTAATTTATCAATAGAATTATGATTAAATTGTGTGATTGTTGTTGTTTTTTATTATTCATTTTAGAATGATTAGGAACTTAGAAAAAAACTAGTTTTAGTTTTCAACAATTGTTTTTAATTAAACTAAACTGGTATAAAGAACAAAAACATTTTAAAGTGAATAAATGCAGTTTAACGGAACAGACAGCAACCAGCACCCAGAACAATCACCAGTTTCTGATGGCTGTTTTGTTACAATAACAGCTCGGTTTGGTGTCGGGGTGTGTCAGTGTCTTAACAAAAAAAAAAAAAAAAAACAAAAAAAACTGCCGCAATTAAAATGTAACAAGTATGATTTTTTTAAACTTAATAAAGCCAGGGTACAGTCATAAATATTTTTTGCAACAAAAAAGCAACATGAAATTTAAGTGTACCAACGTTGATTGGGGAACACCCTACGAGTTATGTAATAAAATGAACAGATCAAAGTCTTTACTAGGTCTGGGTTTGCACTAAAAAAAAAATTTCTTTCAGAAAGTCTGAGTTTACGACTGAATAGGATAGAAAATGCAGTTTTTACTGAAAACAAACACATTTTAGGCAAATTGTCTCTCTGACTATGCTTGTACATACGCACTATTTCGATGTGCATAAATGTGTGGCTGAGTTCCAAAAAAGTCGCTTACATAGAAACTAGCTTTTTTAAATGAATTCTACAATACACTCGTGTAGAATTTTACAATGTTATCTGTCCCATTGTGCAACCCCACCACCCTCCAACCAGGGAACTCTTAGGGGGCGTTGTTAAAGCATCTTTAGGAGCCAGAGCTCTTGGTTTTGCAAATAACAGGTGCATGCAACCTGGGATGTACAAAACATCCGAATATCAGGGTTCTTTGGGATGTATGATTTCAAATTGATTCGAAGTAACACCCTAATACTTTCTTTTGTGGTGCCACGGAAGTCAGTGGCCCACCGGTACTTCGGTATATAAAAAAAATTCCTAAGCTTATTCCCCGAAGCTCTACGCTTGTGTGCAGGAAATAAACCAGAGCCTTTTGCGGGAATCGAACCCGCAACCCCGGCGCTGATATAATAGCTCACTACCAGCTAGTCTACCGGGGTCTACGTGCTGACTATTGGATGAGGATTCCGTGCGTACACCTATCAAAAGAAAGAGAATTTTTACATACGGGAGGTGCTTTTGAACGAGGGTTACATTGGCTGAGATAGTCAAAGGAGAAGATGAAGGATCTCATGAAATGATGGAAGAAGTCAAGACGATGGCAGAAGAAGATGAAAATGATATCTGTGAAGTTTATAGGCTGTGGGAAAATGATTGATTAACTATATGCCGCAACAACAGCACCATGTTTTATGAAAATGCTGAAGTGATTGTTGGCCTACACCGGAAAGAACCATATATGAATGAAGACTCATCAGGTTCATGTATGATGTATGAAGAGTTAATGATTAGATAAATGTCATATGAAGACTCCCCCGAAGCCAATTATAAGTGATCGTTAAGTGAAGATCGAAGTGTGAAGATAATTTAGATGATGAAAACAAGGTGATGATGGTCGATGAAATGGCAGATTGACTATTCTATGATGGTGTGCTTTCAAGTCAAGGACATGTGCTCGTTAAGAGATACTTTCTTTATGATGACGTACTTTGGAATTACTTGGTAGCTGCGGTTTATACTCAAATTCGACGGGAGGGCGACGTACGAAAGTCTGATTTGGTGAAATTGGCACTATGGCATTTTCTTCATGGTTTATCTCAACCACAATGGTGATTTATACATATATGCATTTACCAAGTATTGCAATTTGAGAATATAACCGACTAAATAATACCCTCCCCCTTGTATAGAAGCCGGAGCTATCTAGCTTACACTCCTTATCTGATTCAATGCACTGATAGCAACAGAATTTTTGGATGATTTAAGCATCGCAGCAGGTTCCTACTCCACTTGGGCTCCCCCACGAATAATGACAACTCGTTTTTACCCGGGATGTAGGTATAACCACAGTCACTTTGTGCTCCCCGATAGTATATCTTCAAAGAAGGACAAAACAATCTTTCGAATCCTCGAGATTCAGGAAGCCTTTCTTGGAAAGCAAACTAACGGAGACCTCACCAATAGTCAGACCGGTTTGCTAGAACGGGGCTACTGACTCCCAAGAATCATCAATCAACTACTAATGTAAACTTCGGTCTCCTTGGAATCATAAGCCCTAACGAGCCCTGGCATTACAGGGGTTTTCCGCATCCTTAGTATGCATAAACCTTATACGTTTATAGATTTTTCATGTACGAAAAAGAATATCGGCACAACAGTAAACTCTGTTTTGAAGAACTCAATGTAAGTATGACTTTCAAACGGCTTATCTATGATACGTAAGCCGTTGGCAGTAAGGCGACATTTACACGATGTCTTTTCAGTCATGTCTGTTTTATACATTTTCTTTTGAACAAGATACCAAAAACCTTTTGTCTTTTTTCGATGTCCTTTTAAACATGCCTGTTCTCATGTCTAATAGTCTAACATACAAATGCATATAAATTAAAAACTTTAAAATTCTTATTAACAAACATGAAACCACGTTTCGTGTCTGTTTGGCAACCTCTCTTTTGTAAGACTTGTCTGAAAAGGCATTGTGTAATCTTGGCCTTACTTTTTTTTAGAGAAAAATTAAATTCTAGATTTGATATCGGCCGAGTTATTTTGAGAACAGATGTGTACACGATTAATGTGGGCCCCTGTCTAGTCGCTTCTCCACAATGTGAAGAAAATCCGCTGATAGTGCTGACTTTTGAGGATCTCATTTCCTGCGATTTTGAGTATAAACCATAGCCACAACGTGGTTCCCAAAGGAGTCTCAACCAGTAACTGGTTCTCGTAGTATCGGATATCTACTTGTCCGCAATCATCCCCAAGAGAAATTAATAGAGTTTGATCATGATTTTCCTAAACCATTTAAAAAAAACCCTAGAAGTTAAAATATGACTCGAATATAACATCTGCCTAAGATTTGTTTGATATTGAAAATAATTGATCTATTAGACTAAAGATAGTTCAAGGATAAAGCAAAAGCTGCAAATTATCAAGTGGTATTCACATTTTTTTTGTCCTCATTAAGAATCGCAAGCGAAGTTTTCCTCCAGTTGCAATTGCCGTACGGCTAACAAAAGTCTTTCTGTATTTCTTAAAACTTTAAATCGTGCAAACTTTTATTAATCAATAGAAGTTTTCAAATTATATTTGTACTTTATGCATTAATATTTTACTAAAACCCACAAATAAGGAGCCCCAACTGAATGAAGGCTTATTAAACAAACACTAACAACAATACTTTGTTACATTAATCTGCAAACATTTATTTAAATTGTTGCATCTGCACCAACTTGATTAAAATTATACCTGGTAGCAATTTATAAACTTGATTTGTTATTAAACAACAACGAGAAAAGCAGCCCCACCAAACAGAAAAATTTATAAATAAAAGTCGGTCTTAAGTACCCACTGCAAGTATGACTGACTACAAGTAAAAGGCTTCTAGTTTAAATGCAACAAAAAAACAACAAACTAAAACATTTTATTAAACTCTATAACTAAAACCAAGTCACCGAATAAAAAATAAATAACATGCATATAATCTGGGTATCTGTATCTGTTTTATTATTTTCTTTTTTTTTATTTTCCATTCGTAAAATAAAGAAATAGTAACGAGTATTTTTAGTTGTACACCTGGGTGCTGCGTCATGATCACCTCCTTGCAGTTTTATTTATACAACTTTAGTTCAGTTCTCTAGTAATTGTGTCTTTCATTTGGTTTCTGACTAGGCTGGAACTCGGAGCATTTTTTTTATATGTAGTATATAGTTTTTCAAATAGTTTTTACTATTATTGTTATTTGAAAACCAAGTGTTAGTGCCTACGAATAAGTATTGCAACAATACGCGTGCTTAATCATTAAACTATGGATCGATTAAAACCGGCCTAAAACTCGTATCGATACAGCTGCTTAAACTTTTCTGTTTAAATCAGTCAGTTTTTTTCTGCATCATAAGTCCAAAGCGTGAACAACAACTACAACTGCAGCAAAAAAGGGTACAAATATACGCCCAAATGCAAACATTTTTAAATTAACTATTTTTAATTTTTGGGTAGTTGGTTTGGTTTGTAACACCTACACTCGGAAAATTTTAATATTTAGTTCACATAGAAAATGTCTAAATAATTTATTTCGATTTTCAAGTTTTTTATGACTAAAAAAAGAAGTAGGCTTAAACAGTAGGTTTAGTAATTTTAACAACATTTAAGAAAATTACATTTAATTTCTAATAGAGTGACAAATTTTAGGGAGCTGATTAAGCAATTGAACTTAGATGCCAGACACATTTTTAAGAATTCCTAAGCAGTCAATAAAAACTACGATTTTTTTCCTACACAAAGTGCCTACAAATTTTCTACAAAATACTTAAATAACGGCCTGTTCATCGATTTCGAACGAAAACTTCGTTCGCTTAACTTACGTGAGAAACAAAAGGAATATTTTATAATTTGTTTTTGAATTAAATGTTAGATTTTTTTGGGTTTTTGCAAAAAGTTTTAATTCTCTTTAATTCTTTTTTATTGTATTTTTTATTATCCTCAAAACATACTAATAATTTCAAAATTACCTATATTTAATAGTATTTTAAAAGTCCCTTCCCTGGTATTTTAGTAAGGAA
Source organism: Pollenia labialis (assembly GCA_949318255.1). Taxonomy (NCBI): domain Eukaryota; kingdom Metazoa; phylum Arthropoda; class Insecta; order Diptera; family Polleniidae; genus Pollenia; species Pollenia labialis. The sequence goes on from OX439140.1 coordinate 74,577,049, forward strand.
AAACCTTTTTTGTAAAGAAGTTCTAAGGCATCATTGATTAGAATGCAAATTTTTAGAAAATATTTAAATAAAATAATGGGTGGTATTATTGACTTCGTTCCGCGATTGCGAAAAACAATTTTGGTGAGTTTGCAATTATTCTTTCCGGTATCCCTGCGTTGCACACCAGGTAAGATTTAGGCTAAAATTAATTTTAGCCAAAGTTTTGGACCGCTATGGCTGAAATTTGGAATTTAAGAGTTTTTTTCGGGCAGGCACGCTGTCGTTTTTCATTTTCGGAGTAGTTGAATTTTTTAGGGTTGACAACTTGAATATCTCGAAAGCTTACGGATATATGAAATTCGGCACGATGAGAATACGCAAGGGGACTAACAAAATGGCTTATAGCCATGAAGACAAAATCAGTTTTGGTTCTGCTTAAAACTGTCGTTAATTTTCATGTGAGGCGATACGTTTTTACAAAAAAATTTAAACTTTTGGTTTAACGAAGCCAAATCTTGTTTTGAAACGTTATTTTAGTCAATTTCACTGATTCTTTTTATTTTTTTTTTTCACATATCCAAACATTAGAAAGTTCGCTATAATTTAAGCTGAGGCTGCCTGATAAAAAATAACATAAATAACGTAACAAGAAATAAATTTATAATTATTTTATTAACACTTTTCATCATTGAAAAACATGGCAGTGCACGGTCAAATTTATCAAAAGCGTATGCGAAGTTAATTTTATGGAAAAAGTCATTAATTTGAGGTGAAGTTAGAATTACACGTTTTGTTAACAAAAGCAATAACTTCCACTTAAATATTTTTAATTTTTAATTACTTATTCCCCCTCTCTTTTCCATATTATGCACAATTTCCTTCTTTTTGTTTAATAACTCATTAAAAACAACATTTTAATTTATGTATACCGAAATTACACTTTTTATACTGCACTGTGAACGTTGCTTGCAAATGTCAACTTCGACTTCCCATAAATTTGTTTTTTGCAAAAACCTAAAGGGCCAAATACACATGTCAAATGCTTGTCCAGCCGGCGAATTCAACGTGTACGTGTGCTGGACGTAATATTCGCCGTCATATATAAATTTTTTGATTTTTCATCAAGCGTTGTCGGTGTCACACATACCAACACATTTACACTAATACTACCACAATGCTTGATGAGTACTTTGAACCGTGTATTTTGGCCTAAATACATATACAGTTATTCGCTTTGATATATTCTTAATCGAACGTCATTAACAAAATCATTTTTATTGTTAGTGCAAAAAATTATTTTTGGCCAAAATTAAGGGTCAAATTACCTACAGTGCGTTGTTGCGGTATTATCTGTACCATTGTAATGTAATTTGTGGCGTTGCGTTTTACACAATGAGGGCCTTAATATTTTTTATTATTATAGAAGGATATATGACAAATATGTGTGAAACAAAATATCGGCCAAATGCTTGCACGGCTTTGGTGGCATACCTCTATCCGATGGTCCATATTTTCAGTGACTCTGCGACATGATTAAGGTCCAATGTCGTTAATGTGCCGAATTATCTCATGCTTTAGCTCTTGAATTGTTCTTGGCTTATTGACGTACACTTTTTCTTTAAGTACACCCAAATAAAGAAGATCAACGTTGTAAAATCGCATGATCGTGGCGGCCAATAAACATCGCCACGACATGATATTACACAGCCATTTAGTTTTTGCCGCAAAACAACCTTTTTTCGTTGGCTATGCGGCAAGTGGGACCATCCTGGCCGACTTAAATTTCAAAGAATTACGGCCCGAAGACGTCGCCATTTACCAAATCTCATTTACCAAATGCGGCAAGTCTGCCTGTTAACAAATCCACTGAAATGAAAGGCTTCAACAATCTCAGCGCACTGCTTACTTAAGGTAGAAGTACATAACAAGCGTTAATTCGTCGACATGTGTCGTGCATGAAAAATTACAAGTTACACAACGCGTGTTACAAAAGCCATTCCTGTCTGCTGTTTTTCATTTATTTACTTATTTGTACATTAAAAACGGATTTGAAAATGTATCAAGATTTTTTTATTTTATTTAATTTATTCTATTTACATTTTTTTATGTTTTTCAACCCCTCTCCAATAAGTTTTTCTTTCATGATTCACAAATTTGTTAAATTATTCTTTTTTATTGTCAGCTGATTACTTGTCAAAAATACACAACGCGTTTAAAAGTTCAACTTTCTGGCGCAAACACGTCAAAATATTTTGCATGTAACTTGTGCTATGGAAAAACGCTAGTTTAACTTTTTTTTTAAAAAAATCTATAGAGCGCGCGCGTTCTAACGCGTGTTATGTAATTCTACCTTTATGTACCTCTCCATGGTTGAATTAATCAAACAGTGAAACATAGAAATATCAAATTAAGTTGGGTAAAAAACTTGACGTTAAGGTGTGACTCAAAATTAACATCGTGCATTATGGTTGAGCCACACAAATATTTAGTCAAAATTATAGACAAGAAATAACAAAGCAATGAATATGACTTGTCAGGACTGTAGACAAGACTTTCGTCAAAACGATAAAATACTCTAGACAAGTTTATTTTCAAGTGTATATACATTGCTATAGTTAAAAGGATAGACCCCTATAACCCTGCCTTTTTAAGGATTTTCTCAAGACTTAAGAAAAAGCTATGTATAGACTTGTCTAGAAAAAAGGCAATGTCCTTAATACTATTCGACTTATTATGAATAATTTTGAATTTTTATATTTTACCATTTAACTCACAGATTTTTCTCTCAGTGCCACTGTGTGGCAAATAAAGTGTTTTTAATGTTTTACATCTTTAGCAGACACATTTTTCAAAGAAAATCTTTAAATTTCAAATTAAAACCATTGCGCAGACAATCTTGTGTCTGGGGTCAAAATGTAGTAGCCCCTTTATTTACACTGTGTAGTTCGTGTAAATTTTTGTTTTTAACATTTTTATGCCATGTTGGTTTTATTTTTTTTTAGATCTAAAAAAACTACATTTTTAAATATTTAAAAGTAAAGTAAACAAAAATCCAATAAAATAAAAATGCATAATGAAATTTTTACATAAAAGTGGTGTTCAAAAATAAATGCAAATGGTCTTGCAACATAGCAAGTGCAAAATGTCTTTGGGTTTTTACACCAAAAAAAAAATAAACAGATTTGCACTTGCTACAACATTGCGTTATTGCTGGCCTAAAAGAGCAAACAAACACAGAGGCTTGATTTCAAATCGACAACGATTTGAAATAAAATCTTTTCTTAAACGACCAACGTTTGATAGTGATAAAAAAATCATTTTAAAATCATGGCATTCTCAATAAAAAAGGAAATTATTTTCAAATTGAGAAATATATTTATTTTCAACTTGCTTTCAAACGTTATTTTCAGATGTGGATTTTAATACAATGTTGGACATAAATAACACCACAGGTAGGGGAAAAGGGTATATATAAGTTTGTCATTCCGTTTGTAATTTCTACAATATTGATATGAGACCTTATAAAGTATATATATTCTGGGTCATTATGAGGAGCGAAGTTAGTTTAACGATATCCGTCTGACCGTCTTACGATTGATATGTGTTTTCCGAAGACTCCAGACATGATAGCGGCTAGGTTGTTTTACATTTATGTCACATTTAGCCCACTTTATCTTGCTATTGAAATTCACCAAGATCGGTCCACAAATGGCTGAGATATGACCAAAAAAACACCACTGCCTCTAACTTTCCAGAAAAAAATCCCTTGTGGTTTCTGTTCCCATCGCACCATGGTGAAGGGTATTTAAGATTCGGCATAGCTGAATGGTTAAATTAACTATCAACTTAACATTCGGCACCATAGCTAAAAGACGAAATAGTGTCCTTTTCACCGTAAGTTCATGGCAAGAGGTAATACTAGTACTGCGATCGTACAATAAACTTATATTTTCTTCACGTTCCGTATTTTGTTGTTGGATTTAACAAAATATCTACGATATTTTGCATTTACAAATTTGCCAGACTAACACTGAACTCCGCTAGTGAAGCCGGTCTAAATTTATTGGTTTTTTTACTGATAAAATCGTTACATTGAATAAAAAATAACAACATTGCCAGCACTCATGATTTACAACTGTCATAAAAAATAAAAACAAATTTGAAAGAATACTAAATTAAAACGCGAAAGAAAGAAAAAAAGAAAGGGCACCGAAAATATACAGCCCAATTATATATGTACTTATAACAATTAACAGGGAGGTTTTCCGTTTTCCCAGGGAATTTTTACTCATAATTGGATTAAATAAGTTCATTCTTAATGAGAGAATGAAATGCTGGGTCCGTGAGTAATTCTAAGTCGATTTAGCCATGTCCACACGTCAGTCTGTCCGTCTGTTGAAAACACGCTCACTTTCGAAATACTCAGCAGTATATCACAATTTTGGTGGCAAATAGTGCAGCACAATCAATACGATGAGAGTTATAGTCCCAAATGTTTAACAACCTCCCTAAAAAACTGATATGCATTTCTATTACAAAAAATAACATTAATTGGTGGCGGAATGCACCGATTCTCATGAAATTTTGCACAAATTATTTGTATATAACAAGAAATTATACTACTAAATTTCGTAAAGATCGGCCCATATTTTACCATAAAATTCATAAAAAGTCCGTTCTTGGAAAACACTTAAGTTCGCCTAAAACCGTTACTAATTATGATATTGTTATATACATAGTTTGATCTGTCATATTTTCTTATTTTAAAACCTGCCCTGTGCATTGGTATTAGGAAACAGTTTCCAATCTTAGAAACACGAATGAACCAAATTTTAAAAGCAAAATGTTTATTAATTGTTTTGCTTCCATTTTTCAATGCGTGTTATCTATATTTATAGTTATATTTTTGTTCAATAAATGAATTTCTTGCCTGGATGTTATCACTGAAATATGGTGAAAAAATATTAATTTAATACCTATAAATCGCATAAATTCAATATTTATTAAAGGAATATTTCCCTGGCAACACTGAGTACCATAATCCGTTTTTGTGAAATATAATACGAGGCAACCTGTAACAAAATTAAAATCCGTTAAAACAAAATAAGAGAACAACTTGTTAATATTTTTAACTTTAAGTTAATTTTGACAAGAAAAGCCCTACAAAATCTCACCACAAAATATTTGTGTATCACCATTCAAATGAATTCCATCTAATTTTCTAACAAATTTTCGGCATTCATGTGCATTTCGAGAATATTTTAGTCGAAATCGTATTAAAAGAATTCACATCATTTTAACAGGTGTAAAATGATCTCATCTATAACAACTTCAAAATTAGTTTATATAAAAAATAAACAATAATATCAATTCCCAACATACCACAAATGGTTTTATTTTATTATTAATTAACCCACTAAAAATATTCCCATAAAAAGAAAAAAACGATGAAGATCTATCGATCGATTGTTGTTGTAGCTGCTTTCAGTGATCTTTAAACAAATAATAAAAAAAATAACAATAAAATTATTTAAGAGTGTTTTTAAACTACTTAAAACTTCAAACCAAAATCTGACTACTGTTGTACGGTGCCGCTAAGAGGAATGACAATTCTAGGAAATTTGTTAAGTGTTTATTGGATGATTAAAGAATGAATTACGTGGAAATAATGTAGAAATTACACTGACAGAAAAGAAAAAAATATTTTTTTATTCATAAACAAAAACTAAATTTTAGTCCTTAAAAAAAGAGGGTCTGATTGTGGCATTGCAATGTGACCATACAGACAACTACTCAACTAAATCTTCCCCCCAAGAAATTCTTTAAGTGTTTAATAAAATAAATTCACTGCTATTTACAACAAATATAAAATAACAATTAAATTTGTTAATATATCGAGCAAACAATGCCATAAAACTCTTAACAAATAAAAAGGTTTACAAAAGAGAATGTACCTAAAAAAAATAAAAAAATAAAAACTTTAAAACTGAACTGAACTGAAATGTGTATTCAATGAATTTTTTATTAGACATAAGTTTTGTTGTTGTTGTTGATGTTGATGTTGTATTGTTTAAATCAAGTGCGAGTATAAACATTTGTTAAACCAATTAACGCTTATTTTATAGCCCTTTAAAATTTTTATATTGTAGTTGTTATTTTTTGTTTTTCTTGTTCTTTTCAAAAAAGTAATTGCTTAACACAATATTTCTACAACAATAAGCCACACAGAAATACTTCATCAGTCAGCCAGTCAGTCGGTCACTCGTTCACGAACTTTAAACAAAACGTCCTTTTCTATTTGATTTGTTCCTATTCACTGAAATACTTTATTGTTTATTTACTTAAAAATTTATTCAACTGGTAGGTATTTTGAATGGAAAAATTGTTGCGAGTTATTGGAATGTGTTTGGTTGGTAGCCCTTCTACTTGTACTTGTACTTGTACTTAAACTTTAACATAAATCTTTTGAAAATTAACTTTACCAAATATTTATCAATATAAGTTGGTTTTGAAAACATAAATGTTGTAAAGTATATAAAGAAAATCAGCCGACATTTTGGCAAACAGACGTAAGTACGTACCAACATTGACATCTTAAAGATGCGCATCGCATTGGATGTGTTTCGGCGATGAGGTCTGTCTGCCTGTCTGTCTGTCCTTCTGGCTGACGTTGGGTTGAGTGTAGAATTGACACAACATTGAATTGTTATTGATCTTAACACTTGACTTGAAATAATTTCAATGCTGTTGTCTTAAAAAAATAATATAAATATTATTTTGTTGCTTCTACAAGATGAGATGGCAGCGTACAAAGTGACCATATTTAAGATTTTTTTTAATATATTTTTGAACAAACTTTTTATTTAGAGATACAAATTCGTGTAAATCATGGGTGCTTATTAATACAAATATTTGACTAAAATATGGTCCTTCGAAAAGTTATCTAATAAATCGTTGGTCAGATATATTTGATTGAACGAAATAATCATGCATTTTTACAGAAATATTCGACTTAATTGTGGATCTTTATTTACAGAAATCATTCCGTTAAACCGTTATAAAACAATTTTACTTATTCTTGGGTTATATTTTTTTCTTTAATTTACACGATGTATTTCCAGTCATGTCTGTTTTTTAAATTTTTTTTTTGAACATGCTTTTAAAAACCTTTTGGCTTTTTTACGATGTCATTCCAAACATATATGATTTCATGTCTAATAGCCTAATATACATATGTACATATACATACAAATTAAAAAGCATGAAAATAAATATTAACAAACATTAAAACTCGTTTCGTGTCTGTTTAGTAAGCAATCTTTTTTCTCTTACTTGATCGCCTACAAACAAAACAGACGTGTTTGTCAGACATGCCAGAAAATATATCGATTAAACTTGGCCTTAATCATGGGGGTCTGTTCGTCTGAATTGGGTTTATTTACTTGCAAAAATATGCGACATAACAATGGATCTTTATTTACAAAAATGTTTAACATAATCGCGGGTTAAAATTTACAAAAGTATTTGACTTACTCATGGGTAGGGATGAGATTCGAAAATATGCGCATAAAATTTGCACTAAAAACTCCAAAATATATATTAAAAACATAAAAAAAATATGCACTAAAAACTATTTAAAACAAAAAAAATCTATTGTGGTTTTTATTCCATTGGTATAATAAGGGACGATGTTAAATGTGATATTTGGTTTCAACAGGACGGTGCCACTTGCCACATAGCTAACGAAACAATGGCTCTTTTTCGCGACAAATTTAATGGCCGTGTTATCTCACGTGGTGCCGATGTCAATTTGCCGCCAAGATCATGTGATTTTACACCGTTGCACAGTGCAAAATTTCTTGAGTTTAGCGGAACTTAATTATTTAAACCATGTAAACCAGTTCTATTTGTGATTTTTTTAAATTTTTAATAAAAATTAATGTGTTTTTTTAAGTCTTTGAGTTGCATTTTTTTTATAGAAATTATGCTAAATTTCGACTGGATTCCCACCACCTTTTTTGTATTTTACAAACTTGCGCACGAACAGGTGCCTTTAAACTGTACAGAGCGTCAGATGTTAGCACTGGTAAGCCTATTTTTTCCAAAACAAAACCAATGATGGCTTCCGATGCCGGTTCTTCCTTCCACTTTTAGAAAATACAGTTATATGAAATTTGCAAAGTCATTCTGGAAAAAGTTTAATTTAAAAGAATATCGCAAAATATATTTTGTGTTCCCAATAGAGGAAAAACATACCTTTAAAATGTTGTGGGTTTTAAGATGGTATTATGCGGTATCACCTTTTAAAGTCTCCAAAGAAGTTAAAAAACTAAATTTACTTACTTCTTAAAAATCACTTTTTTAACGAACAAATCACACACGAGTACGAAACGATTTTGCAATTATTTAAATGCCAATAATTGACAATTTTCTCATAAAATAAATTATGTAAAAATCATGGCCTACTGCACTGCCGTTTGTATGTACCACTCTATTAACTGAAACAAATCGAAAATCTTTCTGTATGCAAAAAGTATAATTGAATAAGAAATGCAACTTTCAGGTGTATTTTGGAGTTGTTTCGCAGGGTAAATCCCCAAACCGAGTATGAGGTTTTTGAGGTGGGATATTAAGCAACCGCAATAATGAGTAATCTTATGCATTTTATGTATTTAAAAAATTTAATAAAGTTCCGCTAAACTTCCTGAATTTCGCACTGTGCGTTGGACTTATTCTTTGAGGTTATTTGAAAGAAAAGGTGCACTTCGATAAGCCAGCAACAATTCAAGAGGTAAAGAATGAGATAATTCGGCACATCGTCATCGAAAATTTGGGCCATCGGATGGTGGTATTTCGCTTAGGTCGCGGCGGCCATTTGGCCGATATTTTGCGCCATACATAATTGAACCATACCGATATTATCATAATTAAAAGAAAAGACAATAATTTCCTTAATAATTTGTGTTTTATTCAAAATCAACATCGGCCCATAAATTTAACCACCCTTTAGATTTCTATATATCTCGGGAGCGGTAACTGTAAAAGTATTAAAATTTTTGCACAGATCGCTTGGATATTGACACACAAAACTTGTCAAAAACGAGTTAAGTGAGCTGGATTATAGAAGCGGACATGTCACCTTTCATATAAAGACAATATAGATTTCTGTTTATCTAAACAACAGGTACAATAATCATTATTTGGTACAAATTGCTTCGTTATCAATAAACGAGATTTGTTGTAAACATATTTTACTATTTTTTTTAATGGGGAAGGAAGCGCACCGGGTTAAGCTAGTATCTACTATATATGTTTGTATACATAAATGAAACATGTTTGTTTGTTTGTTGGCTTATAGACTCCTAAACTACTTAACCGATTTTCCTGAAATTTTTTTCGATAGGGCCAGGGGAAGTGGTACCCCCCCATGAACGCCAATGTTAAATATCGCATATCTTAAGAACTGTTATAGTGAGCATGTTTAAACTTGGTAAACTACACCTTTGAAAATTAAAATAAAGAGAGTAGGCGCAAAGGGGAGCAGTACATTTTTACAAAAGCTAAAAAATAGACTCCTTATGTTGTCGATAAGGGGAGAGGTACGCACATAGGACGCAACTGTTGAATCAAATGTTTGACTAAGTAAAGTGACAGATTCATCATCGCGCAGCCTAAACGGCCGAAGTTAGAGCAATGAAATTTCAACAGTGAATAAGCTTTTTGAAAATTTAAATATTTAAAGTGTAAAATAGGTTATAATAGGCTTAACATAGGCTTTAAAATTTTTGTAAAATTCCAAGTGGGCGTTGCACCCCTTAAATAAAGACAATATGAATAGCTCCATGTCTAAAGAACGGTTATAGAAAAGGTTTCAAATTTAAAACAAATAACTTTGTTAACAATACACAGCATCTGCCAAGAAGTTGGAGTGGCTCCTCCATTACAAAGATAATGTAAATAACGGTTTTATAGAAATATTAGGCTTGGATATCAATACACAAAATTTTTGAAAAAGTGAGCAATATTGTGGAAGTAGGCGCGGCGTGGTACCTCCCATACAAAAACAATTTAAATTTATTTATATCAAGAGAATGGTCACAGTATTTTAAAGTTTTTAAATTTGCAACAAATAGTTTGTTTTTCTTTAAAAATATCTGTCAAAAAGGTGACTGGATTAGAGAAATGGTCATAAATCATGACACCTTCAATATAAGCACAATATAGGCTTCTTTATATGAGTAGAACGGTAATATGTAGTAATTTTTTTAAAATTTGGTACTATTGCTTCGTTATCGATACACATTTTATTTTTCCTGAATTATTTGACTTAATCGTGGTTCCAAATGGTGTTTTTAATGCCCAGTAGAACATGCGAAAGGGCTAGCGAAATGTCCCGTTTTGACATTTACGTACTCTTAATTGATAAACTTTGAATATCGTAACCAAATTATTTCCTTTAAAAAGCAGTCATCGATTTGCTCAACTTATACACGACTTTGTGGCGCACGCCTCATTTTATACTTAACGGGATTTTTAATAAACAAAATTGCTGCATGTAAAGTGAGACGAATCCACAGCAGACCCTGCAGATTCCATTACATCCAGAAAATGCACCGTTTGGTGTGGCTCAAACACTGGTGGCACAACTTTAAAAATTAAGAAAATTCTACGTCCTGAAAGCACTTCGTCAGGAACAGCAGAGGTGTCCGTTCATATGCCCAAAATCCTTTTCAACTGTTGATATATTTATCTTTCGTAATAAATTTTGGGTTTAAATTGTTTTTTTTGTGTTATTTTTAGCAATATCAAGTTCTATGGAGCTTAAAGGAACTCCCGTTTTATTTACAAATATATTGGACATAATCGTGAGCCCTTGTTTACATAAATATTCCAGCAAATCGTTATTCTCTATTTACAGAATAATTGAACCAATCTTATGTACGAAAAAAAATCGACTAAAGCCTGAGTTTTAAATTACACTAAAGGGTAGTTCACTCTTTCACACAAGTCTTACGTATTCCATAATACTTTGTGAGATTTTTGTTCCGACTGTCAAAAAATCTAATTTAATATTACAGTTCGGGTTCACACCATCGCTTTTGTTAAAATGCAGCCCTGATCAAATGATCATTTCACTGGTTGCTTAGGCTTCATCCAAAGATTTTAGAAAAGCTAAAATTATTCAAATAAAACTGTTAAGCGAATAAGAGTTATAAACACAAAAAGTCTCACCCGTAATATTAAAGCTTAAACAAATCACCAACAGTGAATTTATCTTTTCTTATAATTCCGACTACAATTGGTTGATTTTTTGTCAACTCTTTTTGTAGTTGTAAAGGGAAACAAAAAGAAAAAACAATAAATTTCAGTTTATCAATAGTAAGAATTTGAAATTTAGCACATTAAAACAAAATCTTATTATTAAAACAAGATACAAAACAATAATCAATTTCCTCAGAATAACGATTTACGTAACCCTCCCAGCCGAAGGATGCAGTCTAGACATGCTAGACTAGACCTCGCCAAGAACCTACTCATCGAAAACTTTGATCTTAACTTAGCTTTGACTGGTTTATGGTCAAACTCACATAGATCAAGCCCATTATTAAAAGAAAAAAGCAGCGAAGCAGACCTTCACGAGGAAAGCATGGTGTAACCTGAACAGATTGCGAACTGGTACCGGTAGGACCCTAGAAACTCTCTACGAATGGGACCAAGTAGATGATCCCAAATGTCCATGTGGAGCCCCCCGTCAAACAACCGATCACATAGTAAAGAATGTTCTATCTTATCCTACAAAGGACCATTGAGCGATATCCACACTTTGACGACAGACGCAGTTCCATAATTAAAATTAAATTCATTAAATTTGAAAACAATTAAGAATCTTTTTAATACCTTAATAAAATAACTGGTATTTTTTTAATAACTTTATTTTCAATTAATACCAATTTTATAGATTTGTTTCTTTCGCACACTTATGGTCACCTTTTATTGCCAATAATAATTTTCCAGAGTGGCAACAACATCATTCACTCAAACAGAAATAACATAAATGTATACAAGCAACTGGCAACATCTTATCACATGCTGTCGAAGATAAACTTAAAAGCAATGAAATGAAATCAGAAGCAAAATTCCATACATGACAATACACCGCAATACGGATGCGCACCTCCAACTAACAGGCACAATCTATAGAGACACTTTATTACGTTAAATATATCAGGCACATTTAAAAATGTACAATCTGCGTTCCTTTATATGGACATAAGCAAAACAAACCCTTTGGGCTTAACACACACACACATCCAGACACAAATGTTAAAATCTCAACAAAACTTTTGACATTCATTTTTTTAACCAGAAGCTTAAAAACATCATGAGCACAGCACATCTTAACAAAATTGCGCCATCGTAAAAAACAAAAATCACGCTCATAAAAACTGAACTGTTCATTTATTTATTCCATCCACAGTTTTGTTGACTTGCTCTTTCAGCTTGTTGGCATCCGAATCATAAAGTTTTAAATGAAAATTACAATTTTTGTTTTCGCATTTAAACGAAATGTTGTGTAATAAATAAGTTTTACACTGCCCATTATGGTGGAGTAACATCATGTACTTGTTTCGGCAAATGGTCAGTTAAACTGGGAGAGGGAGACATTCATGAAAGTATGCCGATCGTTTTGTTTAGCAGATTGTTGGTGTAACAATAACGACTCCTTGTTAGTTTGGTCGTAGGACCAATTAATGTAAAATTTCCCTTTTCAATATGTACAATAATTATAGGTATTTTTTTTAGTTTGGAGTTTTATACTGGTTTAGTGCTACAAATTGAATTTTGGGACTGATAAAAGATAGTGGTCGAATAGTAGTAAATTTATGAACTTGACAACAAAACGTTTTACATGGTAAAAAATATATTAAAAGTACTAAATCTTAAACTAAAAACATAAAGTACTACGATATATATTTTTTTTTTGAATTATTAGTATTGTGGTTATTTTATTGAACTATTTATGGTTTTTAATCCAAATTTTTTTAATATTTTTAATTAGGCTTAAGTTCATTAAATTTAATTTTCATTAAATTATTTTTATGAAGAAAGGAATTTTACAACATGAAAATTAATTAAAATTTTTATTGATAATTTTTCATTCTTGACTCAATCTGGGCTCGAACCCAGGTGTTTACGGACAGGTTACCCTGACATGTTTCGATTGCAACCACTCAATCTCTTCAGAGGGCTTGCCGTTTAACACTCGCAGCCATCGACGACTGCTGACGTCATTAGTCAAACATCAATCCTTAAACCAAATTGTATTCAACCTTTTGGTAGATCGAAATTTGCTTTTGAATGATTATCTATTTTAATTTATTTTAACATGTTATTCCTTTACTTCTCTTTTTTCGTACTTTTGTCAAGAATTCTTCTTGAAGTTCAAAGTACATATATTTTTTGTTTTTTCATTTTTTGTCTTTCTTTTTCTTGTTGACCTTTTTTTTTTTGGTAACACATACATTACGTAGAAATTATGTAAATGGACTGGGAAAAAGTTATTCAGCCCTATTACGGTTGTCGTAAACGTTTTTCGTAAGTCGTTTTTTGTAGTAGATAAAAGAACACAGGTCGTATGTTACTTTAATCTATTACAAAAGACAACATAGTCGTTTACGACAACGACAGCCGTAACAAGGCTGATTAATTAAAGTCATCAAATCGCTCGTGAAACAATATCGTCACCATGTTAGTTTTATCCTACGACCATTTATACCCCTTGCGGAAACGGACGCATGGCAAAGGCTCAGTCAGCCGGGAGTAACAGTAACTTAACCTTACCGTAAAAAAGTGAGACCAATCTATTTCTTACAGATTGAGAAGTTAAATCTTACTGCTAACTCCCTGCAAATAATATTGGACTACCTGATCCATTTTAATCAAATGGACTACTCCCTGGGCTGGTCCGATGTAATGCAAGCATGGACCATGTCATTGTTAAAAAATGTTTGTAGTGAGATGACATGTCTTCGTTTTTTAACGACATGTTTTCGTTTTTAAACGAAGTTACAACTAATCCTCTTGTGTAAACAATGGAGTAGTTTTAAAACTACTCCTTTGTAATCCAAGGCTGGGTTACATGGTCCTGCCCGAGGACAACGTAATGTTAAAAGGACCATATTCGGTTCACCCAGGCCATGTCATTGTTAAAAAATGTTTGTAGTGAGACGACATGTCTTCGTTTTTTAACGACATGTTTTCGTTTTTAAACGAAGTTAAAACCAATCCTCTTGTGTATGCAATGGAGTAGTTTTAAAACTACTCCTTTGTAATCCAAAGCTGGGTTATATGGTCCTGCCCTAGGACATCGTAATCTTAAATAGACCATGTTATTCCCATACATTGGTTATACCTTTGGGCTAGTCCTAGTCCCTTATGGGCTGCATTTTACATGCGTGTATGGATTAGTCGCCTTATTTGCAGGGCTATAATCGTTCTAATTGCTTTACATACAACAAAATCAATCAGCTGATTTCAAACGATACTGTTGCTCCAGGCTAACTGGCCCTTAAAACTTTATAGAGGGTGGTCCAACCATAATGCACAATGTTAATTTAGATTCACACCTAAACGTCAAGTTTGTTGCCCAACTCAATTTGACATTTCTTTGTTTCGGTGTTTGACCAATTAAACCATGGAGAGGTTCCCAATTAAGCAGCTCGTTAAGATTGTTGAAGCCTTATACGAAAATGGGCGCTCAAATCTAAATGCACTTGTGGCCACAAATTGAGGATATGAACCTGGACGATATGTGGTTCCAACAGGATAATGATACTTGCCACACAGCCAACGAAATGGCCATATTATCTCCCGTCGTGGTGATGTTAATTGGCCGCCACGATCATGTGTTTTGACACCGTTGGACTTCTTCTTTGGTGGGTATTTAAAGGAAAAAGTGCACGTCAATAAGCCAAGAATAATTCGGCACGTTAACGACATTGAACCTCAATTATGTCTCAAAGTCATCGAAAATATGGACCATCGGATAGAGGTATGCCAACGAAGTCATGCCGATATTTTGTTTCACACATAATTTGCATAGATCCTTTTATCATAATAATAAATATTAAGAAAATTCTCTGAAAACTGTTTGTTTTATTTACAATTACAAACAAAAAATAAAAATTCTGTATAAGCCGCCATTTTATTTATGTTTTATAATGCCTCAATAAGCCAATATTAATCTCGTTCAAAACTCTGTAAGTTAAGGTATGTTCAGACCTAACAAATATTTGACGAAAAAATCCAAAAAAAGCTTCATTTTTGACAAGTTTTATTGGTTAACTAAAGTTTTTTTTGTAAGAAGAGAATTGTATAGTGATATTTAGAAACTCTTAAATGGTTGTTAATCTAGCCAAACGTTTAGCAAAAGCAAATAATTCTTTAATTAAACTAGGGGTTACGTTTAGGACGTCAAATATTTAATAAGTATGAACGTAGCTTTACGCGTAAGTTCTGGATATAGACATATATAACCATGTTACGTATTAACATCTGCTCCAAATAATATAAAAAAATTTCAATTAACAAGATTTCGTATGTCGTACTTAATTCCCAATTTTTATTCTTGATAAAAACACTGAAATTTATTGTTGATGAGATTTGATTCTTAACCAACCTGATTCGTAACCTACTTACAACTAAAACAATTTTGGGAGATTTCCAACCAATTGTAGTGGGGAATGTAAGAAAAGATAAACTCACTGTTTATTGTTGTTGTTTTTGTTTAAGCTTTGATATTGTTACAGGACAAACTGGTGCTTATAATTCTTATTCGCTTAACAGTTTTATGTGTATAATATCTTTAGTTTTTATTAAAATCTTTGGGTGAAGTTTCCTGATGATCTGGCCTAAGCAACCAGTGAAATGCGCATAGGAATAGCTTATCCCATCAACAATAAATTTTAGTTTATAGGTATTAATATATATGTTTATATATAAACAAATGAAAGTGGCCAAAAATAAAGAAAATCAAATAAATTTTAGTGTTTTTATCAAGAATAGAAATTGGGAATTAAGCAGGACAAACGAAATCTTGTTAATTGAAAATTTTGTATTCCCAAAAATTACTTTGAGAATATAAAAAATATTATAATCATATTTATATCCCATCGTAGGGCATTTATTTTTGCCTCCCGACCGTATTTTTGAAAATATTGAATGGGCAACACGGTCTATACATGTGATTGTAGAGCCAGAAAGCTTTTTTGATATTTTCCAAAAATTTGGTACGGTACTGAGACTTGGCAGGGATAGTAAAAGAGGCATATCATATCAACGCATTGAACCCGATTTGATAAATATAGGCTTTTCCGTAAAATCGGCAAAATTAAAAGAAGATTGGGCTACCCTTAAAAGTCTAAAATATTTTAGATTTCTCCAAGAAGACCAAGGTGAGGCTGTATTTGATACAGTGCACCATTGAATCTTATGCATGAAATTGTTAAAGTTATTTACATTTTCCACGTTTGCTGTAAAACTGGTGTCGTCATACCTTTCAAGAAGATGCCAATCCGTTGTAAATGGCGAATCTATATCGCAGCCTATACAAGTAACTAGAGTAGGCCAGCAGGGATTCTTCCTTGGACCCCTGCTTTAATTGTTTTATGCTAATGATCTTCCTAGTTTTATATTTGCCGTTAATATGAAAAAAATTTTGTTATACATTTTTAATTTTATTTTTTTAATAAGAGAAAGAGGCAAATTCCATTCGACATCTACTTTAAAAAGTACCAACAGTTTAGAGTAGATATAGTGAAATTAACTTGTGAATCTCTGGTTCCAATGTCTACATTTGGTCCCAACAGAACTTTCTAGTCAATAGTACCAACGTCTGTAGTAGAAAATTTCACTGCCATGCACATGTTAAATGAACATATAAAGTAAATAACATTTTCTAGGATATAACAAGTCACAAGTACTGGTGGATGTGTCAATAGTGAATCAGTAGAGATTCACTTGTGACATTTCCCTGAAGAGTATACTCTACTTGCAAAAAAGTACTTTCTTGTGTACAACCCTGGTTAGTAGTCAAGAGTCAATTTATATAAAATTACAAGAATTATATCATAATCGAAAATATTTATGAACATGGGTTGAGGCTAACGGTTTGCGTCTGAATCCTAATAAATCAAAATGCATATTAATACGTAACAGCGCCTTTCAAATAGATATTGAGATAAATTAATTTCTTGGGGTTCGAAAATCGACATTGTAGATTCCAAAAGAAGATTAACTTCACTTTTAACAAAACTTTTACTTTGCCGAATCTCATTTCACAGGTTTGTGGTGGCATGCTAAGATTTTCATGGGGTACTCAGCACTTTACACCTCTGCAAAAAAGAATAATGCTTGCAAAAATATTAATTTATTCCCAACACTTTAAACTTGTCTAGAAATTTTTACTGGTTGTACCTAAAATGATATCAGAAATCTGATCGTAACGTCCAACAATATTCGCAACATTTTTCAATATGTAAATTTCACACTACCTTCAATTCAAAAACTTAATAATATTTCATAAAATTATTATGAAACGAAGAGAGCTAAATATCTTTATGAACTAATTATGCCCACCCATTACATGTAACGTTACTTGTCACTAGTTGTGAGAATCCATTTAACAAAATCTGATTTGTTTTAAGTGTTGTACTCATTTGTTGAGTTGTTACAGCAACCAAAATGGCTGGTAGCACGCATACTTTAAAAAACACTTAAAACAAAAACAACAGCAAAGAGCTTGAAGAAATTGCTACCAGTCAGAAAATCATGATCTGACCAATGATTCAAGCTAAAGTGTTGCAAATTTTAGTGAGCCCAAAAAGAGGAATAATTTAAATTATCTTTTTTTTACTTTTACATTTCACAAACAAGAATAAGTTACCAAAAATTGTACATAATTATAAATACGTACTTTCTTAGCAATTTTAATGTACATCCAATCAACGTAAAATATTATGGCGAAAATGAAGAAAAAAAGTAAAAAAAAAAACGAAAATATGGAACAATGCAAAATTTTTTTTGTTATTAACTTCATCGACATACATAATTAATATCGGCATTTTTTAATGAAAGTCTTTTGTATTTAATGATTGGCACAAAGTACTTGTAAAAGTACTTTAATGCTAATAAGAAGAAATAAGTTTAATCGGATACAATTTTTTAGCTCATATTTAATTTACAATAAATAATTACAAGGTTATAAAACATAATGACGGTGCCGAATATGACAATGCCCGAAGTCAAGTGAAAAGAGAATGCAAATAATAATGAAAGAAATCAATGGCTTTCAATTTGTAATTGCAATTGATTGTAATTAAAGAGGAGAAGGCAAATGGAAGAAACTTTTGTGCTTTCTAGAAAAGGATTTGTATGACCCATCAATCTCATTTTATGAGTTCACTAACAATCTTAATAAAAAGCCACCAGAGGCAAAAAGTAAAGCTATATTTAAGCCATATAAGATATCATGAGATCAGACTTTATATGGTAACGCTATAGATAAAAAAAGCTCTGTATTTGGGGCGTGAAAAAAGGTTCTCCTGTTTAAGAAATTTCATTGGTGACTGGTACAACTCTTTTTGACCCACCTTAATGTATATGTAATTCCCCAAACATCTAGAATAATTTATAACAGTTTTTATGCCCTTCAATAAAGGTGTATGTATATAAGTTTTTCATTTCGTTTGTAACATCCATAATTTTGATCCTAGACCATATAAAGTATATATATATATATTCTGGAACCTAAGAGAATATAAGTTCAAATTACGTTTTTCCAAATTCCCCAGATATGATGAGGACTCGGTAGTTATATTTTTATGTCGCATATATTTCGAAAATGTTTGCTATTGAAATTAAGCTTTATCGGTCTACAAATGGCTGAGATACGAGCAAAAAACCAAGACTGACTCTAATTTTACCCAAAAATCCCTTGTTGTTGTTGTTTTTTATTTATTTTTTCTTTATATCTGGAGAACGGCAGGAGCCAAGGTTTCAAAATTTGGTACAAACATTTAGGTTATCAATCCACAACGTCCGACAAAATATTGGCAATATTGGAGATGTGGGCATGGTACTTCCCATACAAAGAAATAATAGATTTCTGTATATCTGGAGAACGGCAAGAGCCAAAGTTTAGGTACAAGCATCTTAGTTACCGACACACAACATCTAAAAATATTCAGGCAAGTGTAAAAAAGTGGGTGTGGCATCTTCTATACATAGACATTATAGATTTCTGTATATCTGGTGAATTGGAAGAGCCAAAGTTTCCCAATTAGGTACAGGATCTTGTTGAGCATCAGAGAATATCCGACAAAGTTGGGAGGGACGGGAGTAGAGAAGTGGGCGCGGCTCAATATAGTTTTTTTTTTCTAGAGAACGGTAAGTAAGGAATTGTCCAAATTTGGTACACATAGCTGGGTCATAAATAGACAACCCCTTTAAATAAAAATTACGGGACTAGTGAAGTAGGCGTGGCACCATACAAACATATTAAAGATTTCCGTATATCTGGAGAACGGCAAGAACCAAAGTTTCCATATAAGGCACAAGCATCTTAGTTACAAACATACAACATCTGAAAAACTGTAGGTGGGATTGAAGAAGTGGGCGTGGCACGAAATATATTTATTTATATCTAAAGAATGGTATTTATATAATTTTCCGGCTTTATCACACCGCTGCAAGACTCTCATCAGACGAGAGTCGTACAGAAGGGCTCAGGGGAGATGGCAGGGGGGGGCATACCTGCTTGATGGCCAGGACTTCATGGCCTGGCTATGACGCGGCGAGAACGCGCGTTCTACTTGGTCTCGGTAGGGACTAGATGAGGACAGTGATATCGGTCATTACGGGTCACTGGGTGATGGGGACTCATGCTAGGAGGATGGGTCTTAATTACAATGACTACTGTAGAACCTCTCATGATGAGGAGGAGGAGGAGGACACGGTGTTTCACTTTCTCTGCCATTGCTCCAGTCTGAGGGACATTAGGTTTAGGGAGACCGGAATTACCATGTCTGGATGATGTGTCTCATGAGGGACTGAAAACGATCTGTCTGTTCTGATGGGAGCCGGGGTGGTTCGAGGCTGCAGTGACCTCTGGGGAATAGTCTGGTTGACACTGACTGACTCTTGTCATTGGCTAAGGGTATCACAAAGGAACCGCTATAAGGACCCAAGTGAGCCGAAAAAAACGTAACCAACAGGCAAACTATAATAAAATTTCTTTTAAATGCAAAACATTTTTTGGCTGTGTCTGGCAGTATGATTAGTTTTATTTTATGACATAAAGACCATGTTAAATCTCAACAACTTCTACCAAAATAAGTGGTTATGCTTATTCGGGCAAATATTTAATAAGTGTGACCGTAGCTTTATTTGTTTTAAATAAAAAACGTTATTTGGTTAAATCGTACTTATCTGACATCCCTGGTAATTGTGAACATGAAACCTTTTCCGAACACTTCTTTCACTTTAATCATCATCATCAATATTATGAAAAATCGATTTTTCAGGATTACAGTCAAGGAAAAGTAAACATATCGCTTCCATTATTGACTCTGTTGTTTCGTCGAGGTTAAAATAGTTGCTTAATATCACTTTGCGGCATTCGAACATTAAGATGGTCAAAATGCATGAAAAAGGCCCAAAAAAAATTTAAATTTCCCCTATACGATACTTTCAAATTCAAACCGATATATCTCGATTTTTAGAACTGACCCAGTAAAAAGCCGGGACATGCATAAAATTTCCCGGTAAGCAGAACCCACGCCGATCACTGACTCCTACCATTTGTCGCACTGTGTCGTAACAAACACTCACTTAGACGTACATTAACTGTCTGTTTTTTATGACGAACGAAAAGTTTTTATTTGACGAAGGTAAAATTAGTTTAAAAAATTCGTAAAAAATTTTAAATTAGCTTTTTGTTTTAAATGTAAGTTAATCGAAGGCATTTTGCCTTCGTCATTTAAAAGCAGGCAGTAAGGCTTTGGAATAATTTCAGAAAATATCATCGGACCCAATTTTTTCGAAAACGGTGAACAAGTGAAATTTTAGGGCTAGGGTTAGAGAACAATCCATCTATTCCGCTCTTTTTCAATGACTAACTGACACTTAATTACAAATATTTTCCCTTCAAAGTCCCATACAGGAACATACAAACGTTATTAAAGACACAAACCATTTCTAAGGGATACGCCCTCTGTTGAAGATCTGAATTTTTAAGTTGTGTGCACATCCGGGATGTATACCAATGTATTTTAGCAATCAAAAATATAACTCCAGACCCAACTAAAATAAAATACCCTGTACGCTGCTTCAAATTAACAAAGTGCAATAAATAATGCAAATATTTCTTTCTTGAAAAAAAAAACAAATCAAACACAAGAAAATAAATGAAAAAAGAAATGAAACTCATTTGATTAAACATTAAATTTCCATTACGCCCTACAATTTTGCATTTATTATCTGTGTTTTTTTCGTTGTTCATTCATGCTGTAAGACAAAACAACGACAGCAACATACAACACAAGGGCATCATCATGCAGCAACGTGGAAAAACAGCAACGAAGAAAAGAAAAAATGTCTTAATTACCTTGAAAAACAATCCTAATCCAAACTGTGAACATTGTTGAGCTGAGTCGGAACTTTTGTGTTTAGTTTTTTCTTCTTTTTTAAGTATTTTTTAACAGTGTTTTGCATTAAAAGAAGAGCAGGCTGACGACAGAAAGTTCCAACCAACATCATACTGCTTTATGCTGCCACCATTTTCAGACACTGCTGTTGTTGCAGCAGCAGCAAATGTTTTTTACTTATGTAAGTACATTATTTTATTTAGTTCTTATTTTTTATCCGTTTTTGTGTCAATTAAAATGCTGAACATGCCCACCAGCAGTGCTGGGATAACAACAAATTCTTCGGCAGCACGATATCAATACTGCCACTCAACTTGCTTCTTTTGCACTTGCAGAAATGTTATTGTTGCTGCTGTTTCTTCTTATGCTGTTGATGATGTTACTGCTGCCTGTCGCAGTTGTTGTTGTGTAGCTTTTATAGCTTTTTTCCGCTGAATACCTGCCTGGTTGCCTGTCCATCCGTCTGTGTGTAGTGCAGGAATAAAGTAGATTAAGTATTACCAAAGTGATTGGGTTAATTCATAGTTGGCAAATGCATAAAATTACGTGAATTTCTTTGATATTTGTCTATGTGTATATTGTGTTACGTTTGATGCTGTCTCTTGAGCGTCTGCTGAATGTTTTTTAACCACTTGTTTGCCTATTGAGGTTGTTGGGTGATTATTTAAGTAAAAAAAAATTAGAAAAAATATTTTTAGATTGGTAGGTACATATTCCTTTTTTATATTTTTAGAATAATTTAAGGCTAATAAAGTTGATAGGATGATTTCTGTGGCCTTATGGAAAAACAAGTATACTCCACTTTTTTAGAAAACAACAAAACTATTTTTAAAAAAATTTTAAATTTTTAATTAACAATATTAAAAATTTGTTCAGAAAAAAAAAACAAAAGAAAATATTAACTTTTTAAGGTTTTGATTTTTAGTTTGGGGATTTTTGAGGATTTTTTTTAATTTTTTTGGGGACAAGGCAAAAAGTACATATTTCAAGAGGATAAAACAAGTAGCTTCCTTAAAACCTTATATATATTCACTCTTAATAATTGATCTCGATTTCATGAGTTGCAAATTTAAATGCTTTTAGACAAATACATGCTTAGTTTTCTTACCTTGATTTAAATGTTTTCGTTTTTACAAAATAGCAAATTTCTCCAAAATTAACTTTTGAAATGAGGATTTCTCCTAATGTAGTTTTTTCTTCTCTCAAAAGCTGTGTTACCGCCAGCGTTACCGTTGGATATTTTTAAAAATTACCAAAAAAGGGGATAATTACAAAAAAAGTGGCACCAAAAATGGGATTTAAGAAAAAAAGGGGAACTTCTTTTAAAATCAGAATAAATACACCAAATAATGTTTTCCACGTGTTTTGTTCAATTTATTTAAAATTTCAAATAACATTTTATAAATGGTAAAAAAAATGTATGGGTTAGAGAAATATTTCACCCGATATCAGGCAGTTATCCTAATACATTTTATCATAACTTGAGATCGATTTGACCGATTTTGTCAAAACAATTACAGATGATTATTATTAAAATTTAATTGGTGTTATTCATATGCACTTTTTTTATATTATCAACTGTTTCGAAATTATTCAAAAATTAGTAGCGATTAATTTTCATACAAAAATGATAAGGATAGAAATTTGAAATTTTCTGATTTTTCAAAAAGCCACGCATACTACAAATAAAATAAGGCATATATCATGAAAATCGTAGGACAATTGTTAATTTTATGTATTATTTATTATTGTGGGTATGTATGATTAACATCGCCCGAAATATGTAGATTGTTTAATCATGACTTGAGGATATTTGTACGATTGGACACAATTATAAGCGAATGATTTGGAATTAAATTCTCTTTAAGCCATCTTAACAATAGTTTGTATATATTTCAGAATATATAGACATAGATGAAAAAGTGGTAATACCCAATTGGTAAATACACGGTAAATAGAGAAAATTGGGTAAGAATTGGTAAATAAATATATTGTTTATTTTAATCAATATTAGCTTCACTAATAAACATATACAAACCTTCCTAACAATTTTAAATCAATATTCTCCGGTTTATTGTAGTTTTAGTACAATTAAACAAGCTTTTAGATACTAAATGACGTTTTTAAAAAAACCAAAATTAAATTAATTTTATTTTATTGTGTCTTATGAATTCCCAAAAAAAGGAATTTATCTTTTATTTACCCAGACATCAGGTTAATAACAGGTAGAATCCCATCTATAAGAATATAGTAGAGGTAAATTTTTTTAATGCAAAATTAATGCTATTTTTGTTTAAAAAATTCAGAATAAAATTATAAGAACAAAAATTTTACATGCATATACATTAGACTGGCCATAGCGTTATATAGAAAAAATTAACAATGTTTAATCCAAAAGTTTTCGCACTGAAAAATATGAGGTTGGGGATAAAATAATTATGCATATTTTAATTTTTTTTTTTTTTTTAATTAAGAGTACCTCCGGGTTGAGCCCAAACTTTTATTACATTACCCATTTATCACTATTTTTGTTCCTGTTTATATTTAAATAACAACAAAATCTGACTTTATGTTCCCAACTGAATTTCTTCGATACCTATAGTTATTACCTTTCCAACGAGCCGCAATAGTCTGCTGATAAACTACGGATAATCCTTCCCGGAATACCCTAAAACCAAAGTCCGAAGAAATTGGTGAATTTTTAAATTTGTTTTATTGTTGATAACTTACTAATGAAGCCTTTTTGTGGGCTTATCCTCTTCGTCTTATGTCAATGCCCGATTGAAATCTGTAATTAGTTTTTAGTAATTGCTCTTTCTGCCGGGCCATTAACAACGATTAAGTGTTGCCATATTCGTTTTGCGGGATCAGGGATCTCGCGGAAAAATCCATTTGGTTGATGATCGAATGTTAGCAAGAATGGATAAATGAAGCATCAGTGATCGCGATGCAATGCATTTAACATCTGCTACAGTTACAGCCGTCTTGCGGAAGTTGCAGGAAATGAAACCTGACTTAAACGACATAAAAGTGGAAGATTTCGTCTTTAACCGAACATCGTTTCAAACAATGCGAAAGGAATATCGGCGCAGACAAGCGAAACAGATCATAGATGAATTCAAGGTACATATTTAATAATTAAATATAAACAAATATCTTGAAGGTAATTAACATAATATTTAATTTCAACATAGATTCCTGAAGGCATTGAAAAATTCCTACGTAAATGGAAGATTGATAATTTAGTGCAAATTGTGGCTTTTGACACAACATCTACAAACGCTGGTATTGAAAAAGGCTCAACAATTTGCTTGAAAGTAAATTGGGTCGCGTTTTACTTTTTCTACCTTGTCGCCATCATATAAGCAAATTGCTTATTAAACCTGTGTTTGAGTTAAATTTCGGAAAAACATCAGCACCAGAAGTCACTCTCTTTAATCGTTTTTCAAAAGACTGGAAAAATATGAATATCAATACTTTCAACAGTGGAGTATTGGATGAAGCAGTGCAAAAAAACTTAACAGCAGCCGAAATAGAGACGCACAAGAACTTTTGTCTTGAGGCGTTGAAATCTCATTATGTGCGAGCCGATTATAAGGAGTTGTTGCAACTTTCGCTAATTTTTCTTGGTAAGGAAGTACCAAATTTTACGCAGTTGCGTTTGCCTGGCGCAACAATTCATGCAAGGTTTATGTCCAAAGCTATACACTGCTATAAGATTTTTTTGCTTCGCGAACAATTCAAGGAGGAATTCTCCGAACTGAAAGGCATTCGAAACATTTGCATTTTCTTGACGCGAATTTATGTTTCGTATTGGTTCGGATGCGTTAACGCTGTATCTGCACCGCGTCAAGATTTACAATTCATTAAAGACGCTATTTCATATTTCGATCTAAATGTTTCAAATGGCTTATTGTCAAAAATCAAAAACCATTTATGGTATTTATCCGAAGAGGCGGTGGCTCTTGGATTTTTCGATGAAATTATATCTATTGAAGTGAAGCGGAAAATGGTTGAAGCTCTTGACAATCATGATGACGAAAATGACAAAGTTATTCCAAAAAGATTAAACTTAACGCTGGAACAAGTGAAATCGTTTAAAATAAGGATTTAAGTTCTTTCGTTACTCCTCGCACCAAGCGTTTTTTCCATCGTTTAGAAATCGATGTGACATTTTTTGAATTGGATCCATCAACATGGAAGGACCAAGAAGAATACTGCACCGCAAAACGAATATGCCGTTGTAAATGACCCGGCAGAAAGAACAATTAAACTAATTACAGATTTCAATCGGGCATTGACATACGACAAAGAGGATAAGCAGTATTTGCTTCAAGTTGTGGAGCACTACAAAAAAAACTTTTCATCCCACAAAAAATCTTCATTAGTATAATATTATCAGCAATATAAAATAAATTAAAAAAAATTTTTTTTTTGGAATTTTTGCAGACTATTGCGGCTCGTTGGAAAGGTAATAATTATAGGTATCGAAGAAATTCAGTTGGGAACATAAGTCAGATTTTGTTGTTATTTAAATATAAACAGGAACAAAAATAGTGAAAAATTGGTAATGTAATAAAAGTTTGGGCTCAACCCGGAGGTACTCGGAATTAAAAAAAAAAAAAAAATATGCATAATTATTTTTATCCCCAACCTCATATTTTTCAGTGCGAAAAATTTAACTTTTCAAAAAAATTTCCACTATGGCCACTCTAATATACATACATTAGAGCGACTCAAGTTGTATGGAAGCAAAATTCGTGCTCGATGTACCCCTCTAAAAATGAACCTTGGACTTTTTTAAGATACCATTTTAAATATTTCGGCTCCAGCTTTGACCTCTCGTGAGCTGAACCATTTTGAAAAAGGGTCTATTTTTGCATGTTTTGTTAATTTGTTAATGTTAATTAATTTGAGAGAATCTGTTTCCTTACCAACATATACAAATTGGGTATCATAAGAAAGGTTTTTTTAAGGCGCGTCCAACTGTATTTAAAATTTCTCCAAGGATGATCATCCATGTCCTTTTTTTAAGGATTTTCTGTAAAAAAAATGGTTTTTGAATTTTTTGTTCGGGGTTGTTTGTAACAAAAATGCCAAATTAACATATTTTAATCTTTAGTCGATCTATATTAAGCAATAGAAATCTTTTTAAAAAGCTACTGTGACTTTGGTTGAAAAAACTTTAATTTCATAACTTAAATTTAATCTTGATTAAATTATAAAATTTTCTTTAGTTTTTATACTTAAAAATCTGTCCTGTCGATATCGAAACAAATTATCAAAGACTGATATGAAAAGGTAACAAGAAATATTGCATTTACGTTTAAAAAAACGTATTAGAATTTGAAACGAAAGAATTACAAATAAAACCTGATCCACACCTAGAAAAATTAACGCACTCTCTAGCCATGACAGTAATAATAGCACCCGATTTGGGTTATTATCTAAGACGTGGCAACACTGCTTGAAAGGAAAATTCAGATCCTCAACTTCTAGAGGTAGTCATATACTAAGTTTGTCATTCTGTGTAAAACTTTTTTTGATATTCAACTCAGATTCCAAAAAGTATACATATTCTGGGCCCTTGAGTAATTCTAAGTCGGTTAAGCCATCTTCGTCTGTTAAAAAAACGCTCACTTTCGAACAACTCAAAGGAAAAGAACAATACTTTTCTCAAATAGTTTTGATTTATTCTCAGCAGTTTTGGAAATCCAGCAAAATTGGTTCAGTATGATAAGAATTGTGAAATTTTGAAAATTTTATAATTTTTTTTGTGTTTACATTATGCAATTGTTAACGCGAAAACTTTTTATGTGGCACCGAATTTAAATACATTTTTCGTCAAATAAGATAAAAATGCAGAGAAAATATAAAAATTATACTGTACTTACTTCTTAATTTTCATCCCCCCCCTTTTGGGTGCATGACAGTATTATTGCAATTTGGAGACTGAAATCAACAGCTATTAGTTGCCATTTGCCGTCCGTAACACCATCAAAGCAACTGGCAACGAAACTAAAGTTCGGCTGTGATCAATAATAAAGCCATTAATATTTCAAAAAAATTTTAATTTTTTTGAGAAAAATGTGTATTTTATTATAATTTCTTTCCCTCGTTATACAGAAAAGCATTTTTGGCGTAGAGACAAACAGATTTTTTCTTTACTGCATCGGTGTTGTTTTAAAAAGTTTCTGGCAACACTGTTAGCCATATAAATGTTGATCTTATACCAATTAAAAAAATCAAATTTGTTTACCTCAAAGAACCAAGTAATCTTTTTATTACATCTCTTTGCTAAAACTGTTAACACCCATTTAAATAATCTAAAATTAAAGTTTCCGCTGCACTTTCAAATTGGACAAAGCAAAACTTTCAACAAATGTCCAACACCGTATGTAGTTAATTATGACACCAATCTATTCAATTATTTGCCGCCTGAGGATTCGTCTTATCTTTTCTACAATTTCCCCGTTTACCCAGAACAGCGAACAGGAAACAAAACAAGAAAGAGACAAACCCAATACACCACCAAAACAAACAAGAATAAAAAGAACACAAAGTATTTAATGAAAAATAACATTTTTTTTGTGCAAACAAACGTAGACACCTAAAAGTGCAAATTGTTATGCTTCTAGAACAGAACAACTGCAACCACAACAACAACTACATACGTCGTCAACAACAAATGACCACAACAGCAATAAGTACAACTGCAACATCAATAACAGTCAAGAGTTAACATGCAGTCGTTGCAACAAAAACTAGCAACATGCACCACAAAGCACAGGATACTTTTCCAGACCTTTTCACTCCCTCCACAGAATATAGTGTAATAAGTAAATTCTGTGTTTATCTTTGGCTCGATTTTTTAGTTAGTTGCTTGGTTAAAATTAATTGCTCTCATGTTGAAGCGTTTATTCGGAACGTAAATGGTAGTGGTTAATTTTTAAGACCAGTGGATTTTTTTGTTTTTTGTCTTTCAAATAAAATTAGAAAAGAATCTATGAAGTATTTTTATTTCAAGTCATGCAATTATGAAGTACACGCAAAAAATATTTAGGAAAAAACCATTCTAAAACAGATCTGAAGGTCAAAAATTAGACTTTTGTGAGTTTGTTAAAAAGCAATTTAAAAAGCTTTATCCTTGCCTCGCATCTCTATGCTCCTCACAGGAGTAAAATTATCAAATATAATTGAAACTTTCCCCATGTTTACTTTTGGACGTGAAGATCTCAAAAGTGTCATTAGCTCAAATTACTTAAACTAAAGCACTTTTTGCCACAGATTTATTACCATAAATACATAATTTTCATAATAACAAAACTCCCCCAAAATGTATCCAAAATTTCTTTCAGTCTATTAGGGTTTGCCTTACAATTACTGAGTTATTATTTATTTTTTTTTCTAACAGTTATAGATGTCGAAATTTTGTTGCGTGACTCAAAAGTCGTATTGCAAATAACTTAAAGTGGTGAACAATTTTTATTTTTTTTCTGAACAAAAAATACCGGCTGCATAAATTAATCTACATCGATTTTAATTTTGTCTACATTTAAAATACAAACGGACAAAGTGAATTAAATTTAAAAGAAACAGACACAATCTAAGACAACACTTCATCAATTTCAGCAGCCAAACTAAAAAAAAAAATGAAGAAAAAATTGGTTTTTAGGTTCAAAAACAAATTCAAAACTCCTACAACATGCCATAACTTAAAATAAACAAGTAAGAAAGTCGGGTCAAGCCCGATCATATGATACCCTCCACCACAATATTTAAATCAATTTTCAAGAGTGTACTCCATTTGGGACCCATGGGCAATCATGGACCCCGCAGAACAAAATTATGTAATTGAGATTAAGAGTCATGTAAAAGTTCTTTGTGCCCAATATTATTCAGATATCTATCGTTATCTTTGCGATTCGTTAGTATTTCAGTAATTTGAGGAAGGGGGTTTTGTGGGACCAGCACGATATTTTGTCATGACATTGTAGCTATCATAAAAGTTATTGTCGCCACTAAAAGATATTTCCAGAAGTAGTATTTGTAAAGAAGCTATGGTGAAATATGGACCGACTCCAATGACATTTGGTAAGATGATTTAGATTGCAATATAATAAGTTTGGACCAAATTTAATCTAAATTAAATACCAACATAATAAGATGGTTCATAGGATCAAAGACTTTATTCCGGAAAGAAGCTTTTATAGGGGCTATGTGAAAAAATGGACCGATCCTCAGTATTTTTTTAATGCGCTTGATTCTTGTGACAAATACAACCTGTGTACTTAACGTTATCAAAGTATCTCCAAAAATGAGTCCTGTACATTGCGCACAAGGTTTACATGGACTGACGGACAGCCATTGTTATATCTTTTATACTAAAATAAGAGTTTAGGACCAGTATTTTAAGGTGTTACAAGCATCAGCACTAACGCATAATACCCTTTCCACTTTTGTTGTGTGAGTCTAAAAACTAAACAGCCAACCGACCTCAAACACTGTGTTTAGACAGTGAATTGGGGAAAAAAACAATATCAAATTATTTTCATCAATAGAATAGACAGGGCACACAATTTTTTTTGTTTATTTTTTTTTTAAATGTTTGTTGGAATGAAGCCCAAAGTGTGAGTAGATCGTTTAATGGGCGTCTGTCTTTCTTAATTGATAAATGGAAAAAGAAATTTTCAAATTCGAAGTTAAAGGAATTTAAAAACTGCGTGCACGAAACAAGTTTGTAAATTTAAAGTTCATTTAAAAATTTAAAAATTGTTAAAATAAAATAACTTAAAAGTTTGTTATTATGTAGTATCAGGAAAGAGAATATTGTTTTATAAAAAGGGCAGAAGATTAATGCTAGTTTTACAAAAAAAAATGGTCACTCGTCTAAATTTAACACACGCAAAAATCTGAAAACACTAAAATATATGAAGGCAGAACAAAGCTATAATATCGTAAAATATAGAAACATGAACATTATTTCCTCAAATAACATAAATTTTTTGTAATATCGAAATTAAAGCCAAACGAAATCGCAAAATCCACAGAATCGATAAAAATCTTTTACAAAAAAAAGAAATTTAAATTAAAAAAAAAGAAAACATATGAAAGTTTTCTTTCAGAAAGTCTTAGTCAATTGGTGAGAGAGGAAGAGAACATGCTTTTATTTTCTCCCCTCTTACCAAAAAACTCACACTTTCTGAAAGAAAAAGTTCATAGTGTAAACCCAGACTCTATTAGGGAAAAATTCTTGCTTAAAATGTGAAAATCGCTAATTCGACAAAAAAAATGTTATATATAAAAAACTTATTAAAAAATTCGAATAAATCGTTTTTTCCGTCAAATATATACTTAAAACTGAAACCGGGACAGTCTTGAAAAATCGATTAGTTAGAAAGTGTTGAGTTTTCAACCTGGGTGCAAATTATGGCATTTGATATCGAACGAAAATACAATACAATTTAATCGGTATCGAAAGCCCCTGTCAACGTAAGAACTACAAAATTAAAAAAAATCGCTTATTAAATAGAAATCAAAAACACCATAGTGTTATAAAAGCTTCTGAACAAACGGCCAAAATTCAAGAAATATTTATACAAAAAAAATTCCATTTGTGCCAAGAGAATCGAAAAAACAGTCGCAGTGTTTTGCTTAAACAAAATTCTTTTAAAATCTTAAAACAAACAAAAACAAATTGAAATCACTAAATAAATTAAGAAAGTATAGTCGGTCAAGCCCGATCATATAATACCCACAGTATTTAATAACAAAGTTTCGAGAGTTTATGGCTATAAGAATAGGGATCTATCTATGTTTTAAATTTCATTAAAATCGGTACGATAGTTTCTGAGAGGCAGAAATTGCCCCCTATCTCCCCCCTGGTCCTATTTTGTATACAATGTTTTGAATTCATTTAAAATTGGTTTGATAGTGCGCACATACACCCTATTCCGGAAAGCAGCATGTACATGGGGGCTACATAAAACTATGTACCGATTCGCATTATTGGCTTGGTCCTTGTACCAGCAGGACGGACATCGTTAGATCGACTCAGAAAGTGATTCTGAAAATAATATTTGGTTAAAAAAAATTTTGCAAAAATAACAGATTAAAGATCGCTAAATTCTAAAAAGAAAGAAATTCAATGAAATTGGAAATAAATCAAACAAGAAAAAAAAATGCGCTAAATTTAAAAAATAAACAACTAAATCGTTAAAATCAATGACAAATCTCTAAAATTTGGAAGAAAATAATTTTTCCTCAGAGAATCAAAATAAATGTTGGAACGATCAATAAACTTCATATGATTAAAAAATTCCTAAAATTTTATAATAACTCATAACACCGAGCCCTTACAGCAAAAAAAAGCTTAAGCGACAAAAAAAAAACTATTTTACAGGAGAAGATTTTTTTATTTTATTTCTTAAAAATATTGTATGAATGTTGTCGCTTAAGCTAAAATTTTGTTTGCTATAAAATCGTAACAGTACCTTATGTGAGACACATAATAAGACCATGACATTTTAGGAGATGATGCAATTGCTACCAATAAGTTCATTTATTAAAAACAAACGCAAATTGAAAAGTATGTCGCCGTAAGGGTTCGAAACAATTAAAGAAAGGATCTTAATTAAAGAACCTTGAGGTGAAAAAGTATAGTATATAAGTATATAAAATCGCTTGAAAAAATCAGTTAAATAGATAAAAATTAACCCCCGTATTCAAAAACGATTATTAAATTTAACTAACTTTTATTAATCAAAGTGTTCATACAAAATTTGTTTTGTAAAATTTTATTTAATTAAAAATTTTTTCATGAATACAGGCGGTAAAATCAATAAAATCAAAAACATTTAATGCATAAAATAACGCCAAAACAAAAACTAAAAACACAAAAATCAGCTAAAATCTGTGAAATAATAAATTTAATTTAAAATTTTATAAAAAATTGTTAAATTGCGGTAACTTTAAAAAACTATTAACAAAAATTACAGTCAAAAAACCGCTTAATTGAAAAATAATCGGAAAATTTAATAAGTTCTTAAAACTTTTAATAACTACAAAAAAACATTAAATATCGCTTATAATAAATAGCGAATTTAAAAATAACGAAAAACAAAGTTAAAAACAATTGTTTTTATAAACTATAAAAAGGATGAAAAAAAATTAATCGCAAAAACTTTCAATAAAATAAGATTTATTAAAAAAAGATTTCAATAAGGATAAAAACGTAAAAAATGATTTCTGAAATAAAAATAAGTGATATATTCGGCTGTGCCGAATCTTCGAATATTTCAGGAGTTATATCTATTTATTAATATGTAGTTTATCTTTATAAAAATAGACCCTGCATCAAAATTGGTTGCGGTTTAGACCTCTAATTAATTATTGACCGATAATCAGAAAGTTTAAGGTTTTTTTTTGTAATTTTAACTAGCTTGAGTAAAATATCATGATTCGTAGCAGTTTAAGCCGAACTTAAATGATTTTCAGGAGGGGAATTTAAATTGGAGCAATGTTAAGTTATGAACCAATCATACCAAAATTCTGCAGAGTGATATCTGGAAGGTAAGTTATGGACCGTATATCACAAAATTGCATGACATTTTTTCTGTTCACATTAAACTAAGTTGGAATAAATTTTACCGCAATATCTATATCTGCTACAGTTTTTGGCGTATTTAATTAATTTACCAGAGTGGGCTTTATATGGGGCCTATAGTAAATTATGGACCGATCATCACGAAATTTATTATGTGTGTTATGAATTAATTTACGTATATTGAATTTAAACTGTCATTTTAATGAATGTATTTTAAAGACAGAGTTGAAACCACTTTTTATTTTATTTTATGTGATTACTGATTTCATTGCAAATTAACCGCTATTTGAAAACGTTATTATTGACATTGGAAGCAAAAATATCACTAACTAAATCCTCTATACTACATGTTTGTAGAAAAAACAACTGCAACCTTCAAATTTGAGCTCAATAACAGAGTAATTCCTTATGTTAGCGAGCAAAGAATTTTAGGAATAATATTCGAAAACAACAACCGTTAGAAGAAACAAGTTTTAAATCTAAAAAAAATTACGTGTCTCTAGAGCTAATCTTATAAAGTACCTTGCCACCAGAAGCTATGCTCATACTAACACACTTATTTATTTAGTAAGAGCATGATCTGCGAACTGAAATCATAAAAAACTAAAACTCTTAGACATTAACGGAAAGGTGAGCTACCATCATCCCCATTATTCACAAATAACCCAACAGACATCTGTAAATACAAAATCAAAATCTTTTCCCGATTACGTATGGGTCATGCAATTGCTACCCATCTACACCTCATTAACAACAACTATACAAATATTGTATGTCAATTCTGTCGATCTGTAGACAAAGTCAATCATATTTTAGCAACCTGTCCAAGCCTAAGAAGCCTTCAATCAAAACATCTCCGAAATAATGGTATCGATGTCATTAAAGTACCCTCAAAGGAAAACATTACCTTTTTTTATAAATTTTTATTTTTATTTCTTTATTTTGTTTAATTGCATGCTGTAAATTTATATCTTGCGTACATATTAAAATCCAAAATCTGCAAAATATTATTAATAATAGCCGATGGCCCTGGCAGCCTTCCATATTATTCTTATATTTAATATAAATTTTTTATCACAAATAAATTCATTAATAAATAAAAATCAAAAAATTAAAAGAAAAATAATATGTGAGTTTGTATATGACCCATATTATGAGTTACATTTGACAACCCATTTTCGCTGGCTATCGAACATCTACTATTGAATATACATGTTGTATTATAAGTTGACAGCTCTGTCGAAAATTTCGTTGTGCATCGAATTTTTCAACGAAAACAAATTTGCTTTCGACAGTGCAATAAATTTATAAACTTGTTGAAAATGTAAATATTTCGTCTACCAACCACCAAATTCTTAATCAGTTTTATTCATTTAAGCAAGTCTAACGTCGTAAACGGCTCGTTTGCCTTGTGGTACAAAAATATTTTTTGATAAAATGATTTGCATAAAAGTTCAGTATGTAAAAAAGTGGGATGAAACTCCACAGAAACTAAATTGTTTGGAAACAACTATAATTCCGTCGTGGTCACGTTTAACTTTAATTTTATTTTTTAAGTTTGCAAATAAAATATTTGTATTTTGTGTAACAGCTGATAGAAAATGTACTACTGTGAATAAACCAATTCACAATAGCAATTTTTTAATCGAATGTGCGCCTTAATACCAAATGAAAATTCATTCGAACATCTAATTCGACTGCCTTCGAAAATCGAATTTAGTTCATAATAGGCCCCTATGTATAATTCAATAAAAAAAAGCTTGGGTGCACCGGTAGGCGAGTATATTTATCATGTTGTATATCAGTGAGCGGGTTAGGGGTCCGATTCCCGCCAGAGATCTGTTTTACTACAACGGAACTGAAGGTCAACATTACTATTGTTCGGATAATTAAGTTAGAATATAAATTATAATTTTAACAGGGGGAAAATTATGGCAGTCGTGATCGAATACTGTTTCGATTCGAAAGAAATTTTATTTCAGTCGATACTGAAGGAATCGTAATTAAGTTTCAGTTTTATTAAAACTGTTATTAATGCTTTACAGCACAAAAAAAAATAGTTTCGATCCGTTCAGTATGGACAGAAAGAATTAGATATAAAATTGCTTTCGAATCGAAAAAGTATTTGATCACCATTGCCATACTTTGCCCCCTGTAACTCTAAAAAATAATAATGAATAAAAAAGGCTTCTCAATCAGAAAAAATGCTTAAACCTATTTCTTACTATAAAACATGTTTTATATTTTAACAAAATAAAAAGTGCGGTTTTATACTGAGCACTCAGAATCTGAATATGATAAGGTACCATAGATTTCCCTCCTCTGCCTAGACTTTAATAAATAATTCATTACAATATTTAAAATGAATTTTAAAAACATTTAACATGCAAATCCAAAAACTACAACACAAAAAAACACAATATTTTCTCCATTCAACAGAAATAATTACAACATTCAAACGATAAAAGGATGGCATCCATCAAAATTTATTGGTCTAATTTCTACACATACAACAGCAACAACTAAAAAGCCCAAGGCTTTCAATCAAATACATAACATATTTTAAAAATAACCAAAAAAAAATTAAAAAAGAGCTGAATCGAAAAAAAATTTACACACTTGTTAGGAATTTTGATCAGTCGGAAATTCACTGAAGTTGACGGCGACCACGTTACGACGTGGCACCTTTTAACAATTTCAACCAAAATATTGCTGCCAGTCGTTAAACTCCAACAAAGAAATCAACGTCAATAAGAGATGATTTTTTGTCCAAAAAGGAGATGAAAAAAAGAACGAAAATTAAATGAAATTTATACCCCAAAGAAGATGCTTAAATGTTCGTATCCTGCTGATCGCCAACTCAAACATAATTGTTGATTAATGATGCTGGTGGTTCTCGTTTGATTGTGTTTCTTCCTTCTGCTGGGGTTTCTTCTTGATGACAATGTTCCGAAAAAAAATAACAAAAAAAAGTTTAAATTATTGTTTGGTCAAAATAAAGATTTAGTAGGGAGTTTCTATCAAAACATTAATGGTAATTAATGCAAGTTTAAAGGAGACAAACTTAAAAAAAAAAATATACAATGCAGTTAAATGTAAAGAAAAGTAACAAATTATGCGTTCATACGCATTTTAATTTGGTAACTTTTGCGTCAATGCACTATAGTCCAGGTAATGATGTTTTTAGATCGAAAACGAAAAATCATGTACTTAAATCCAACCAAAAGTATGGCAGCCTTAATTGTTTCAATTGGAAGTAACAAAATTTCGTTTACATAATTTTAAAATTAACGTAAAGAAAAAGGCTTAATGCCAGACTACAATGACTTAAGTTGGCTTAAGCAAATGTGCGTATACATGTAAATTATATGAGGCAAACCATATTGAACTTAAGGAAACTTTTTGCTAAGTTTAATGAAACTGCCAGTTGCTTAAGCAAGGTGCGGATCTAATCGCAACTTTTTTAAAAAAAAAAACTGGGTTAATCGGTTAATCTATTTTGTTATTGATCGGTTCACCGATTCTGATAGTGAGGGGTGACTCTAGAGGCTAAATTAGAAGACCCGTATCGCGGTGTTGGAAAAATTATTTGTGTTTCATGCTTTTTGAAAATATTTTCCTTAAAACTAAGTCTTTTTTGCTTTCTGTTTTATCTATAATATGCTTCTCAGTTTCTTCAAAAAATTTCATTTGAAAAAAAAACAATCATAACACAGTACAACATTTTTCAGGTGATTGATTCGGGACTCAATTCTGATAATTTCTTACGAAAGCAGAGCCAAAAGAAAAACTTCTGCATCATTAGTTTGGTCGTGGTACCTCAAATTTATTGTTGATGGGATAAGCTATTCCTATGCGCATTTCACTGGTTGCTTTGGCCAGATCGTCAGATATAAAGATATTAAACCAAATAAAACTGTTAAGCGTTTAAGAATTATAAGCAACAGTTCTACTTGTAACAAGATCAAATTTTAAACAAAAACATTAACAATAAACAGTGAGGTTATCTTTGTTACATTCCCTACTACAATTGGTTGGAATTCTTCCAACATTAGTTGTAGTTGTAAGTATGTTAAGAAAAAACAAAATAAAAACAAAAGCAACATTTGTTATTGCTCTCGTGAAAATAATGCATGTTGCCAGTTTAGTTTTTTTTTGCCGTGCACTTGCCAGTTTATTATCAAAGTAATTTTGTGGGAATACAAATATTTTTAATTTAAAAGATTTTGTTTATCGTGCTTAATTCCCAATTTTAATCTTAGAAAAAACACTGATTTCACTGGTTGCTTAGTCCAGATCTTTAAATATTTAATTCGGTTAAATTTTTTTTTTAATTTGCACGATTTTTATTTAATTTAACGTACTTTGGACTTCAAGAAGAATTCTTGACAAAAAGGACGAAAAAAACAGAAATAAATAAAAGCAAATTTCGATCTACGAAAGGTTAAATACAATTTGGTTTAAAGATTGATGTTTGACTATTGACTGCCACCAGTCGTTGCGTTGATGACTGTGAGTGTTAAACGGCAAACCCCTCTGAAGAGATTCAGTGGTTGCAATCGAAACATGTAACGGTAGCCTGTCCGTAAAAGCCTGGGTTCGAGCCCAGCTGCAGTCAAGAATGAAAAATTGTCAATAACAATTTTAATTAATTTTCATGTTGTAAAATTCCTTTCTTCATAAAACAATTTAATGAAAATTAAATTTGATGAACTTTAGCCTATTTAAAATATTAAAATTTGGATTAAAAACAATGAATAGTTCAACAAAATAACCACAATACCAATTATTGTGTTTTTATTATTTTAAAACTTTTTTAAAATCGTGTATAATTTTGTAATTTTCTTTTTAACTAAATTCATAAAATGCTTTTACTTCTCGCGAATAAAAAGTTTCCCATAGTGCATAGTTGTACTTGCTGCTCCTTGTGCCCCTGGATGCACCCCATTTTTAACCAGTTTTGAAAGTGTCTTTAGGAACAAATTACCTTTGGAGAATTACAAACAACTATAACAAATGAAAAGGGTTCTCTCAAAAGGCCGCTCAAGACTTTTTTGTTTCATAATATTTTTTTTTTCTTCTTCATCTTACAGAGCCACCATAAAGATGACCATGTTGACAACTATACCACATTCATTACCAATTGCCAGTACATTTCGTTGCAATTCATTTGGGTTGATTCGGTTTGGTTTGTTTGGTAACAACCATAAAACTTTTGCGTTTATGGCATATCAAGTTCAAACACACATGCGAGTCACAAATAAATTTCAGCAACAACTCAGCAGCAACATTAAAGGTATGTTGCCGTCAATTTGTGCGAATTTACAATGTTTTTCATAGGTTTGTTTGTTGTTGTTGCAGCGATGACTGCCAAGCTATCTTCCTTCCTACATACCTTCCTTTTCCTTTACTTAACTTGTCTTCCTTTTTTTTAAATATGGTCTACCTTCATTTTTACAATATTGTTGAGATTTTTTTATGGGTTTTTTGGTTCATTATTTTTCATTTTTCTTTTCGATGATATTTTACCACAATCCATACGTGGCGTTGGTTGATGAAATTCAGTTCCTTTGCTGCATTTACAATTAACTTTCCATTATTCATTGGATTGGTCTAGTACCAGACAACTGCAATTGTGGTTGTTTGTTGGTCTTCTTTTTATTGCTGCTCAAGAATTTCGAAATGGTTGTGGATGAAAGGAAAAAAGCGTAGGAGAGCCTTATTTTTACAATGTAAATATATCATTAATTAGGTCCGCAGCATGATAAGCTTGACTAATGCAATTTTAAAACGGTTACTACAAAATAACATTTCAATGCTTGTAAATTAATCCATTAGGGACTTAAATTTCGTTTAAAGAAAAACGATTTAAAGTCAGTTTTAAACTGTAGAGGTAAACCAAAATTTGTTTCCTACAAAAAATATATTTCCAGTCAAAACCAAAAAAAGCTTAAGCGACAAAAAAAAATTTTACGGGAGAAGGTTTTTTTTATTTAATTTCATATAAATTTTGTATGAAGGTTGTCGCTTAGTCTGTGTTCACGCCATGAAAGTTTTCTTTTAGAAAGTTTGAGCAATGCCTCGATTTATATTTTAGATTCTTACTCACATTTAGATTCATAAAGCCTGTCATTTGAATGTCCACCTATAATTTCTTAACTCTATTGCTCGCATTAATTTTTGAGGAAGTTATAGCAAAATGACTTTTTGGTTATCAGAATAACATTTAGAATAATAAAAACTTCCGTTCGGTGACATTAGGAGTGTTTTGGAATAAAAAAACTATAACCGCAGAGTATTTCATAGACTTTTTTTCTTAAGAGCACAGAAGATTACGATTAGAAGCAGTTGTGCTAGACTAAAGTGATTTAAACCAAACAAAAGAGAGCAAAAGACCAATCAAAAACTCAAATGCGTTTCTAAGACCTTTTTGCCTAACGGCTAAGATCTATTTCATGGCACAACTTATTTACAGTTAAAAATGTTAAGTAAATGAACACAGCTAAATTTTAGAGGCCGATGTTGAATATGAACCACACCTTAACGTCAAGTTTTTTTCTGCATTTCATTTGACATTTCTCAATTTAAGACTAACTCAATTTGAACCTTATTATGAAAATAGGCTTTCAAATCAAAATGCATATCGTGCACTTCGTGACTTTTTCGGTCAATTTAATCGTCCAAATGTGTGAAGAGCCGTTCACTGGCAACAGTGGATCAATTTTCGAAGAAAATCATCTTGAGTGATGAGGCACTTTTTCACCTCAGTGGATTCGTCAATAAGTAGAATTGCGTCATTTGGGCAAATGATAATCCAAGAGTGATTGTCGAAAAACCAATGCATCCACAAAGAGTGACTGTTTGGTGCGGTGTATGGGCTGGCGGCATCATCTGGCCGTATTTTTTCCAAAATGAGGCAGTTCTGGCAGTTACTGTGAATGGTGTTGGCTATCGTGAGATGATAACGAACTTTTTATGGCCGGAATTGGAAGATATGGATGTGGACGATATGTGGTTTCAACAGGACGGTGCCACTTGCCACTTGCCACACAGCTAACGAAACAATAGCTCTTTTGCGCGACAAATTCAGTGGCCGTGTTATCTTACGTGGTTGCGATGTCAATTGGCCGCCAAGATCATGTGATTTGACACCGTTGGACTTCTTTCTTTGGGGTTATTTGAAAGAAAATTTGTACGTCGAGCTAAAGGATGAGATAATTTGGAACATTAACGGAATTGAACCTCAATTATGAAAGACTATGAACTCGCTCCTTTAAAAATGCGATAAGAACATACATATATTATAATAATATCTCCATCGAAGAAGAATATTCATTTGATGACGTA
The DNA here is from genome assembly GCA_949318255.1 of Pollenia labialis. Lineage (NCBI taxonomy): Eukaryota > Metazoa > Arthropoda > Insecta > Diptera > Polleniidae > Pollenia > Pollenia labialis. The sequence goes on from OX439140.1 coordinate 74,617,687, forward strand.
TTTAATTTATAAAATTAAATTTGTTATTAAACATGTTATACAAATTTTATTGAAATACTAAATAATAGCAATTTTACTGTTACGAAACTTTTGCCATATGTGTAATTTACCTGGCCTAACTCAGTTCGGGGAGGTTCTCAACCCGATGGAGTTCCTGCATGTGTAGTATGCATTAAGCCACCTTATCATTTCTCTTCCAAGACAGTTTGCAATCCTGAACGTTACCCAAATACTTTGCGCCGTCCGATAGAGGTAAATCGACGCCATCTAGCACTGGCTCCCTAAATCCCTATATCCTGTACCTTAAATAGCACCAGCTCAGTCTACACAGGTTATTTGTAACATTTAATTTAAGGAATGATTACTTTTAAATTAATTGAGTGTAACATATAAATTATTAATTAAAAATAAACTAAATAAATAGATAGCTTTGATGGCAAACATTAATTGGATTAGTTTTATAGGTTTTAGCTTATGAAATAATTGACTAATTGATTACTAAAATTGTTCTCATTGTTGTTTGTTGGGACATGATTGGGCAGTAGGTTCCAAAGACGGACAGAATGAATAAAAAATTGATATTCAGATATCAGGCTGCGGTGTGTAAAGGGAATTATTTTATTACCCCTGTTAGACCTCGCAAAGGTTAATCTGTTGTACAGATATGGAGGGTTCTTCGTATAAATTATTTTATGTTGCATTTGCAATACCCTCATATCTTAAAGGTTTTTAAGTGTCATGCCATAAAGTTTATTTGTGAACTGGGATATACTATCGTATTTTCCTAAGCCAAAAACATATCTGATTATATTGTTATATGTTTTCTGTAGCACGTTTTTGCTACGAAAGTCTCCTGTCCCCATCTTTTTGCCTAAATGAGCAAATAAAAGTAGATATGATCATATATGGTTATAATATAATATGTAAACTTATGTGATTATATGCATAAACATATCTTTACATAACTCGGAAGTGGATCCGACTTGAGCTCCTTGAGGGGGGATTGTTTAGGAACCTTCAACTAAAACATACCATTTTCCAAAATTTCTTTTGGAAAGACCAAAGAAATGGTATATATTGTTCCTTTTTAGTTGGGTGGGGGTTGAGGTGGGTTGGGATGAGTACCAACTCATTTTTCTTCCCCTGTACTCGCGACTGCATAACTATATATAACAAATATTTGACTTACATGGCGTCATACAAAATTATTATTAAATTAACATATTGTGGTGGGCATATATCTTATATATATAAAAATGAAAAATGTTTGTTTGTTGGCTTATAGACTCCTAAACTACTGAACCGATTTTCTGGAAATTTTTACAGTGACATAACGTAAGCCATAAAAATAAAATAGGCTACTTATTTTTTTATTTTTATTTTTTCGATAGGGGCAGGGGAATTGGTACCCCCATAGGATGCCAATATTAATTATCGCATATCTTAAGAGCCGCTGGACGCATTTTGCTGAACTTTTTGTAGTAGGATCTTCTGAGCCCCGAAATTGAAATAAAATAGCAGCGGGGGTATTGGAATCCCCCATTGGACGCCAATGTTTAGCATCGCATATCTTAAGAACTGTTATAGTGAGCATGTTCAAACTTTGTAGAAGTCACTCTTATGGTAAAAGTGTACTTTTGGAAATAAAAATAAAGCGGGTAGGCGCAGGGGGGGAAAAACCTCCCATAGGATGCATATAATAAATATCGCTCAACTTATAAACTATAAAAGGAAGAGTCTTCAAACGTGGTTAAAGCTACTACTATGGTAAACTATAAATTTCAATATATAAATGGGTGGGGTAGACAGAGGAGGGGCACTTTTTTCGATTAGGGTTGGGGATGAGGAACCCACAATAAGATGCCAATATTAAGTATTGAATATGTTAAGAGCCGCTGCACCCATTTTCTTGAATTTTTTTTCAGAAGCATTTTCTGAGCCTTGAAATTGAAATAAAATAGCAGCAGGGGAAGTGGTGTCCCCATAGGACGCTAATGCTAAATATCACATATCTAAAGAACTGTTTTAGTGAGAATGTTCAAACTTGGTAGGAGTCACTCTTATAGTAAACTACACATTTGAAAATAAAAATAAGGGGGATGGCGCAGCTGGAGCAATACCCCCATAGGATGTACATTACTTACTTACTTAAATGGCTATTACAGAACGTTTGTTCCAGTAGCCGAACGAAGTATATTCTTCCATGCGCCTCGATCTTCCGCACTCCTTCTCCAATTTATTACACCAAGCTTTGAAATGTCTTCCTCCACCTGATCTTTCCATCGAAGTTTTGGTCTTCCTCTTCTGCGTGAACCATCACCAGGCGCGTATTCGAATGCCTTTTTAGCTGGAGCATTTTCCTCCATTCGCACAACATGACCTAGCCAACGCAATCGGTGTAGTTTTATACGTTTCACAATGTCAATGTCGGCATACAGCTCATACAGCTCATGGTTCATACGACACCGATATGCTCCGTCAACGCAGATGGGTCCATAAATTTTACGAAGAATTTTTCTCTCGAATACTCCAAGTACTGCCTCGTCTGCTTTCGCAAGTACCCATGCTTCAGAGCCATACAACAGCACGGGTAGTATCAGTGACTTGTATAATGTGATTTTTGTCTGTCGAGAGATGGCTTTGCTCTTAAACTGCTTACTTAGTCCAAAGTAGCATCTATTAGCCAGTATAGTTCTTCTCTTAATTTCAAAACTGATGTTGTTCGTTTTGTTTATGGCGGTGCCGAGGTAGATAAAATCGTTGACTAATTCAAAGTTATAGTTTTCAACTTCCACTGTTGGCCCGAGTCTACTGGACGTCCTGTGCGTTGATACCATCAACTTTGTTTTATCTGCGTTTACCACCAAACCCACTTTAGCAGATTCCTTTTCGACTTTTTCAAAGGTGGCAGTTACTGCTCGCAGTGTGCGACCCATGATGTCAATATCGTCAGCATATGCAAGTAGCATGTGTTGTTTTGTGTATAGTGTGCCAGTTCTATTCACATCTGCGTCTCGTATAACCTTTTCCAGCAGGATATTAAAGAGGTCACACGAGAGACTATCTCCTTGTCTGAAACCTCGCTTGGTACTGAATGGCCCGGAGAGGTTTTTTCCTATTTTAACTGAAGATCGCGTATCAGTAAGACTCATTCTGCAAAGTCGTATAAGTTTTGCCGGGATACCAAACTCAGACATGGCCTGAAACACCTTTGATCGTATGGGGCTGTCGAAGGCGGCTTTGTAGTCGACAAAAAGGTGGAAGGTGTCGATTTGTTTCTCTTGAGTCTTTTCCAGGATTTGGCGTAGTGTGAAAATCTGGTCGATGGTGGATTTGCCAGGTCTAAAGCCGCATTGATATGGCCCAATTATCTCTCCGACTTTAGATTTAAGTCTGTCACACAATACGCTCGAAATTATTTTATATGCAATGGGCAGGAGACTTATTCCTCTGTAATTGGCACATACTGTCTTGTCTCCTTTTTTGTGCACGGGACATAGTATGCTGAGGTTCCAATCATCGGGCATGCGTTCTTCTTGCCAAATAGAACAAATAAGCTGATGCATGCGCCTTATCAGCATGTCACCTCCGGTCTTAAACAGCTCAGCTGGTAGTCCATCGGCTCCTGCTGCCTTATTGTTCTTTAGCCGAGATATTGCTGCTTTCACCTCATTTTGGCAAGGCGGTATGCACTCAATACCGTCCTCTGTGATTGGTTCTGAAGTATCTTCGTCGCCGCTACAACCAGATACCAAAAGTTCGGAAAAGTGATCTTTCCACATCCTCAGCACACTTTCTGTTTCAGTCACCAGATTACCTTCTTTATCTCTGCAGGAGAATGTGCCTGTACCAAAGCCTTCGGTTTGATGTTTTACTCTTTGGTAAAATTTTCGGACTTCATTTTGACTCCTGTACATCTCGATTTGCTCACACTCCCGCCTTTCCATTTCTCTCTTTTTCTTTCGGAAAAGGCGTTTCTCCTCTCTCCTTTTCTCCCGATACCTCTCCTTCGCATTACGTGTTGCTACCGATTGCAACGTTGCCATATATGCGACATTTTTTGCTTCAGTAGCATTACGGCACTCTTGGTCGTACCATGGGTTCCTTTGGGGAGGCCCTTGGTACCCAAGTACGGATTTTGCTGCATTTTCCATGGAGTGGGCAATGATTTGCCATTGTGCTGTTATATTATCGGGACGAGGAGTGCTTTCTTCTAGCAGTTGGGTCAGTCGAGTGGAGTATGCCGTAGCTGTCTGTTGTGTCTGCAGCTTTCCGATGTCCAGCTTCCTTGCTGCGTCAGATCGTACGTTTCGCGCTACATTAAGGCGAGTGCGAACCTTTGCTGCTACAAGGTAGTGATCCGAATCTATGTTGGCACCTCGGATCGTTCGTACGTCCAACACACTGGATGAATGCCTTCCATCAATCACAACATGATCAATTTGGTTACTCTTTGTTTGATCCGGGGACAACCACGTGGCCTTATGAATGTCGAGATGTTTAAATCTGGTGCTGCTAACTACCATATTTTTTGCCGCTGCGAAGTCTATTAACCTCATTCCGTTATCGGAAGTTTCTTCGTGAAGGCTAAATTTTCCGACTGTTGGACCAAAGATATTCTCCCTTCCTATTTTAGCATTAAAATCCCCTAGCACTATTTTAATGTCATGGTCGGGGCAGCGGTCATATTCTCTCTCTAGGCGCTCATAGAATGTATCTTTGATCAGTTCGTCCTTTTCTTCGGTCGGGGCATGGGCACAAATTAGACTGATGTTAAAGAACTTGGCTTTTATTCGGATTGTGGCCAGTCTCTCATCCACCGGAGTGAATCTAGATACTAGGTGTTTCAATCTCCGGCTTACCACAAATCCACAGCCAAACTCATGTCTAGTGTTATGGCAGCTATAGTACAATACGTCGCCTTTGGGTGTTGTTGTTACGCCTGTCCCATTCCATCGCATTTCCTGTAAGGCGGTAATATCGGCCTTGTACTTTTGAAGTACGTCCGCCAGTGCGTACACTGCACCTTCTCTATAGAGAGTTCTAACATTCCAGGTGCATATACGCAGATCGTGGTCCTTTAAACGTTTGCGGGGGTCGTCATCATTAGAGGAGTTCATTAATTTTCTTCTTCGTTTTTTCATAGTAATAATGTTCTTTTCCAAGGGTGGGCTACTAACCCGACGCCTCAACCCACTTTTTATCGTTCTTTAGGATGAACGCGCGGCACATTTTAGCTCACTACCCTTATCGGATGGTAAAGGTAGCTACCCCAGGAGGCACCACGAGGAGGTTTGTGTCCACAATTGGGATGAAGGAGTAAACCGAGATGAGCCTGGATTTTGCCATGTTAAAACCATTCAGAGCCGTTACTCGGTGTCCGACCTCCCCTTCTCCTCCCGGATAGGATGTACATACATATATATTAAATATCGCGTAACTGAAGAACTATCTTAGCTAGAGTATTCAAACGTAGATAAAGCCACTATTATAGTGAACTATAAATTTTTAAATAACATTCGACGGGTACACCTTTCAAAATAAAAATTAAGGGGTTAGGTGCAGGAGGAGCAATCAATAATATATAAGTAAAAAAGCGTATGAAATTTTGTTCCCTATAGACTTCTAACCCGGCTCTTAACATACGCAATTAATATTTTATAATTTTTAAGTGTGGGTGGTACCTCTCATACAATGACAATAAAGATTTCTTCATAGTTGGAGTACTGTTACAGTGAAGGTGTTCCAATTTTTTACAAATAGCGTAGATAAAAATACACAACATCTTCCAAAAGTAGGTTCAATAGGAAAAGTAGTCATGGTACCTCCCATACGAACACATGCGATTTCTGTATACATATCAGTAGAGCGGGTTCTTTAAAAGCAATAAAATTTGGTACAAGATGCTTTGTTATCAATACACGAGATCTGTTTTAAAAAAAATTTACTAATTGTATTTCGATGGGGTAGCAAAGCGCACCGGGCTAAGCTAGTTTAGTATAAAAATAAAAATAGCTCAATAGAAAAAAGTACCAACGATATTTATATATTTGAATTTCCAAAAGGTACCAAAATTTGTATAAGAGCTTTTAAAGAGAAGAAGACACAATTAAAATTTTGTTTTTATCGTTATTACTTAAGAAGATACATTGTTTACCAAAAAAGTACCAAAATTATATTTTTGCCTTTTTTAATAACCCAAATGTGCAAATCTCAAAAAAGTACCAAACACATGACAATTTAATTTTCGATTCAATAATGATAAAGGCCTAACCATAATATGCATAGCCAGCGTTACCGTTATGCGACTAAAGTCGCATTTATGCCCCTTTTTGGCTGCAGTGCCACTTTTTTGGCCCCATAGTTTTAAATCCCCTTTTGTATCATTTTGTAGTTTTTTGTGCCCCTTTTGCCCCATTTTGAACCAAATATTTTTTATACTGGCAATATTATATTACCTATCATATGAAACCAAGGGGGCTACTCTCTATTGCGATGCGAAAGAAAATTTGAGCAAATCTAGCGATTGGTGCTCTTTAATACGCTTGCGCATGTGTCTTTCGCATCTTTTAATTTTTTTCTTTTCTAAATCATCACTTTATTTTAAATTTAAATTTTTCAATTTCAAATATTTGTACACACTTTGGCATTTCATTACTGTAAATCCGCGCCATCTTTAATTTTTATTGCCACTATTGCTTTATTTTTAGAACATTTTGCGAAAGTGATGGAGAGTACCAAGAAGACCCCCAGAAATATGTACTAAAAAACGCGTTTTATTCTCATTAAATATGCCCTAAAAATTGTTACAAATATGCCCTAAAAAAACCAAAAATTGCTAATTTGAAAATAAAATATTCCACAATTTAATAACAGTTCCAATTAATAAAAATAATCCTAAAATTATAATCGGTAAATCCCAAACACAATAGTATTTAAAGAAGAATTTTCGAGATTTTACCCTATTTGGAACCGAATATTATCTAGATATTAACAACCATATAAGATCTTTTGTCTTAAAGAGATTTTAGGGACGGTAACTAAATTATTTATTAATGTTAACATTTTAAAGGAAGTTAAAGATATTTATAGATAAGAGCTTTGGGCAAGTGTGAACCGATTCAAAAAGAATTTAATTTACAAATAAATTAAATAGTTTATGGACGCAAAGAGTCTAATTTGGAAAGAAGTTTTTATTTACATAGACTTCGCCCTTGATCAAATTGTCTGAAAGATTGTAAATTGTGCATTGCGCACAAGGTTAACATGGACATCCATCTGCCTAGGATGGACGGATGGACATCGTTATATCACTTTAAAAAGTGATTCTGAGTAGAAATACTAAAATATTGGTCCAGATATCTGTTTTAAAAGTTGCTCCTTTTTTTTCTCAGAACTCCCCTTTTTGTGACACTTTTTTTTGAAAATCCCCTTTTTGTTCCGCTTTTTGAAAATTTTGAACGGTAACGCTGTGCATAGCCTTGCTTAACCTACTATCAAAAATTAACACAAAGTCTCTCAAATGTATTTAAAAAAACAAAAACAAAATAAAAAAACATTTGATTCCGTACGTAATGTGCGATCAGATTCGCACCTTGCTTAAGCAAATGACAGTTTCATTTAGCAAAAAGTTTTCTTAAGTTCAATATGGTTTGCCTCATATAATTTACTTGAATTCGTACATTTGGTTAAGCCAATTTAAGCTCATTATGGTTGGGCCTTAATGCTTTTTTAATTTTACGTCTACATCTGTTAGATCACAAGATATAATGTTAATAATTTTACCCATTTCTAACCCCTTATGAATTGAATTTGCAAAAGTCTACTTTTTTATTTACACATTGAGAGGGGAGTCTTCATACAAAATTTCAAGTGTCTGGCATAGGTTGTTTGGGCTGGGCTATGATTACCCAGTCAGTCACGCTAATCTTACAGAAATACATGAAGTCACTAAAAATTATCTGGTTACTGGGGTGGCAGGTGGTGGCTGCTGAAATGTAGATATACTTATCACTAAATCTCCTCAAGCCCCACCTTTTTTTATGGTCTCTTTTAATTTGGCTTGCTTTAGGTTTTATTTATTTTAAAAGTAACTCACAATCACTTCACTTATCCAAAAAAAAAAAAAAATAACGCGCACAAAATCACAATTATCTCATTGAATGATTAATTACTAATACGGTTAAAAGATAACGTGCTTATTTACAAAGAAAACTTCAAAGAAAAAATCCTAGCTTACTTTTATTTCAAAGTACAAAAATCAACTTTGAAAACCTTAAATTTGTATAAAAAAAATTTTATACTTTGCTCCAGTATTACAGTAAAATAGTTATTCAAGAGCCAAATTAAGTTGTATGTTTATGCTGCGTACACACAATGCAATGCATTTACGCAATCTAGCAAATTAAATTCATTTTCATTCATTTTGCATTCATTCCAGATTGCATCAACATCAAAACGTTTTGATATAATGAGGTTGCATTGACACAGATTGCATGTAGATGGCACTGTCTGTACTCAGCATTAGAAGCGTTCGCTATAATCTGTCATCAAAATTTTATTAAAATAAAAAAAAAATTTTTAATATTTTAATTCGGCTCAAGTTCATCAAATTTAATTTTCATTAAATTATTTGCTAAAATTGTTATTGATAATCTTTCATTCTTGACCGTGGCCGGGGCCGGGGCCGGGGCCGGGGCTCGAACCCTGGCCGGCAGGTTACCATGACATGTTTCGATCGCAACCACTCGATTTCCTCAGATGGATTTGCCGTCTTACACTCGCAGCCATCGACGACTACTGACGTCAATAGTCAAACATCAATCCTTAAACCAAATTGTGTGTTAACCTTTGGTAGATCGAAATTTGCTTTTTTGAATGATTATCAATTTTTAATTGATTCTACATGTTTTTCCTTACTTCTGTTTTTTCCGTACTTATGTCAAGAATTCTTCTTGAAGTCCAAAGTACAGTTTTTGTTTTTTCATTTTGTCTTTCTTTTTCTTGTTGACCTTTTTCAGCACAACTTGAATTAAAATATTAAAAATTTGGATTAAAAACCAAAAATTGTTCAACAAAATAACCACAATTCTAATTATTAAAAAAAATCATTTTTAGCCGGAATTGACCAGTGTGCAATGACTCAATTTAATGACAGTTATAACTGTTATATCGTGATGTTATAAAAGCTTTGATAAAACATAAACATTAACAATCGTGTTAAAACATTAAATAATATACAGACTTTTTAATTTATAATCCATAATACCAAAATTATTAACAAAGTGGCCTCAGTACTACAACAATGAAACAATAGAAAAAACAACAGGCATTTGGTTGCTAGAATTGAGACGCCAAATTTCAAAATGCCTTTATAAAAAATGTAAATAAATAAAAAAAAATTACGCCAAACGTCACACACGAAGAAAATCACTGCAAACAGCTGCGCTTGTGAGGTCACATTATTGGTATATTCTGCATAATACTTTTTAAATTATCCCACAGTGAGAGATTTTTTAAAAAAATTAGTAAAGATATTTTATATATAATTATGTATCTTAAAATACTAAGCTAAACAAAAACTGATGTGGTATTTAACTCGTACCTGAACCGAAACTAGAGAATGAATGAGATCTGAACTATAAAAGAACCTAAACTGCACTAGATAAAATGAAAACTGAACTAAAACTACATCTAAAGTTTGAGCATTCCTGCAAAAATGCTCACGATATTTAATCTCTAAAATAATAAATATATTTCCTCCCCACTGTGCATAGTGCAAAACATTACACAAAGCGTTTCTCATTACCAGGGCCCGGACTTTTATGCAGGTAAAATCGCGTTTTATGCGCATAAATAATGCAATAAAAATAGAAATATATGCGCTAAAAATTTAAAAAATATGCAGTTAAAATTATCTTAAGTTTTTTATTGGTGATAAAAAAACAACATAAAAATTACAAGACGAAAACAAAAATAGCATCAAGAACGTTAAAATTCAGTCTTATAAACGTAAGTAAGGCACAGTAACCTCATAAGTAGAATTTAAAATAAAGTTAAACACAAATATATAAAGAAACATAAAGGCAATCATGTAAATTAAGTCACTTGTAAAGGCCAAACTATAATATGCATAAGCTGGATTGAGCAACTGTGCGAATACGTGTTAATCATAAAGTTTCAAACCATATTTAACTTAAGAAAACTTTTAATTAAATTTGTTAAACTGTCATTTGCTTAAGCAAAGTGCGAAACTGATCGCAATTACATACGAATCAAATGTTTAAAGATTTTGTTTTTCAAAATGCCGTTAGAGATATATTTGACTCTACATTTTTTGAAAATAAAATTTTACTGCCTGTTTTTCAAAACAAAAAAAAACGGTAGTTATAGGTGCATGATTAAATGCTGACAGTTTCTCTGTGGTATATTCATTTTCATTACGCTGTTTTCGAAAACAATTTAAATTTAATATGCAAGGAGTTAAAGCAATACATTTAAATCCTTAATTTTGTTTTATCTTTATCAAGCTTGCTACGAATTTGTGAACTTAAGTTACCGTCCACAAAATACATCTTATTTATGGCAATATATACATATGGTTGTTATAGGATGTAGAAGGTGCTTTACAAAATATTTTTCGCATAAGAAATCAACAAATAAATATCATCGCAGTTGTCTTTTACCTCTTCTGCGGCAGGGTGGATGGCAAAATAAAGCAATTAAAACAAGTTTTTTCAAAATATGCAACAAAAATATGCAATATCAGCAATATATGCAAAAATATGCATTCAAAGGAAAATATGCAAAAATATGCACTAACAAATCGATGACATTTTACTGCAAATTTGTTGATTCGCAAAGATATTTTGTATATGACAATCTCCGACTGACGAAAACAAATATGCATTTGCATAAAAATCCGGGCCTTGCTCATTACTTATCAATGTTCTCTTTGTATTTCTAATCATTTAAACTTAAATTATGTGTGTTTATTTCAAAATTAACAGCGAATTTTATTCACATAATAATTTTAAACTTCAAAGAGTAAACATAAATATTTTTCCAAACACAATGAAAAATTCTTGTTTTTAAGAAAAATATGTCGAAAATAGTTAATAAATAAAAATATAAGGAAATAGTAAAAGAACATAATACATACATACATATCTATTTAAAAATTGGAAAAAAAATAATTAAAAATTCCTTTTTTTTATCATATGATGAATGGTAAAAATTTCTAATAAAGGTCTTCAATAATTTTCTTGTTTTGTTCAGTTTAAAATAGTATCTGTTAAATTTTTCTGTTTTCTTCTTTAGTGAAAACTCGTACAATATTATGGCATATGGTATTTTGGGGATTTGTCATTAACTACATGTTTTGTGTCAATCTAAATATAACCATTGTTGATATGATCGTTATTAGGACCAAACAAGACCAACAACAACAAATTGCCCTATTGGAAATATCCGAAATTTCAAAGAGATTAATTGAAGCCAATACAACGACTATACAACCAGAAGTAAGTTCATTTTATAAAACAAACGCACAAATTTTAAGAAAATTTAAAAAAATTTCCAGTATTTTAAATACGAAATTGTTTAAACGTTTATTGTAGTTTTATTTTATAAAATTTTTTGCTAAATTTACAATGCATTAAAAGGGCTTATTTTTAAATCTTCATAAGCCCACCGAATTGAAAAAAAGGGTTAATTATAACCATAACCGATTATAACCACCCCAACATCCTCTTAAAAGATTTAAGCTTTTTTCCAACTGTGCACATAATTTTGTCATTTCAGCTACGTAACCAATTTTTTGAAGTCACTTTATCATAATAAATTTCTTAAATAAGCAACAGTGCATTTGACAACTAATATGTACTTTCTTACTGTTTTGCCAGTACTGTCAAATGTAAACGCTGCGTTATATATTAATATATTAAAATAGTATACCTTACATTAAAGCCAAGGAGCCTTTATTTAAGCTGAGAGTTTTTATAAAATAGAAAGTACAAAAAAGTATCAAAAAAGTGACAAGAGTACATTTTGTAAAAGTAGAAAAATAGTATGCATGTAGTCGAAAAAGTTTCAGATTGCTACTTTAGTAACGCTGATTGCAACATATACTTTGTGCCGCTTCACACACGTCAAGTTTGACTCGCCAAGTCTTGAGCTTTTAGGAGAGAAGGGAAAAGAGAATTAGAGAACTTGACGAGCCAGGTGTGAACGGGCACTTTGGTAGCAACATTCATCAGCAATCCTGTGCAGTAGCCAGTGATGCAAACTCTTCATTACTAACAATGCCGCAATTTTTAGTAAAAAAAGCGTAAAAGACTTTTACCACAAAAAACGTATTAAACTCACTTTGCACATAAGAGATTATTTTGTTTGTATTATTACATTTTTAGGAGCAATAAAAAAAACATTTAATAAATCTTTGAATAACGAAAACCCTAAATTATCGATAAAAAATAATTTTTTTATTGTAAAAGTTATTTTCCTAAACTTATTAGGAAAAGTTTAACGTTGCAACACAACTAATGCAGAATTTATAATATTTTTTGGTCTAAAATATTTAAAAGTTTCAAGGAATTTTGGCATAATAAAAATGGCAAAATTAATTTCAGGGCTGTGGAGTCGTCAAGAAATAGTGATATATAAAACATTGTATATACTACTTTACATACGAAGATGATTTTAATGTCATTTTAAAGAGAATACTTGGGGCTACAAACCATATTTTGAAAAAAAAATTTTTTTTGAAAAATGTAATACATATCTGCAAAATATAAAATTTTAAAAACGGACTAAGTCAATAACTTTTTTTTTATTTGGCTGATTTTTTTATATAATAAATCAAACTGTTCTTTAAAAATCCTGAAACTTTGAAGGAGGTTCTTTTTTTAAAGATAAATATGATTGTTTTTTCTTTCGCAACCTTTAAAAAATAATCTTAAAATCAAAACTGAAAACTGAGTAATGATTAGAATTCGAAAAAAGTCGAGAAACCCCGATTTTGGTTTAAATCAGATTTAAGCGACCTCTAAACCTCTTCTGAAGAATCTGAAAAAAATCACAAAAATACTTTACCCTATAAGCTTTCAAAAAAAAAGTGGGGCATAAAATATTTTTTTTTGGGACACACTAATGTACCTATCGCTCGTTTCCTACAACGTCGTGCCTTAACAACTTAGAAAATATAACGATACATTCTCTTCGAAAAAGATATAAAAATGAATTTTATACAAAATTGAAAAAACAACACCATTATAATTTAAACTTTTGAGTTATGACGACGTTGCAGCAAATGCACGATATGTTTGAAGTTTTTTTTTTTTTTTTATTCAATAAAATAATTAATTTTAATTTTGTTGTAAAAATAACGAAAGAAAAATGTATTTACTTTTCTTTTAGATAAATCGTAAAACTGAAAAGTTTGAATGGAGTGAATACCAGCAAGGTTTAATATTGGGCTCATTTTTCTGGCTTCATTGGTTAACACAATTACCGGGGGGTATTTCGGCAAAAAAATATGGAACCAAATTGGTGTTTGGTTTATCTAATGTTGTGTGCTGTTGTATATGTTTTTTTATACCGGTGGCAGCATACACCAATTACAAAGTACTTATTGCACTAAGAATCTTACAAGGAGCAATAGCGGTAAGATGATTTTACGAAACTCTAAAACATTTAATTTCAAACAAGAAATAAATATTTTTAGGGTTTAACTTGGCCTGCCATGCACGTTATGATTGCCAAATGGATACCGCCGAACGAGCGTAGTAAATTTGTGACCGCCTATTTTGGTAGCTCAATTGGTGTTGCCATTTCATATCCTTTTTTTGCTTACGTTATGCACTACATGTCATGGGAATGGGTTTATCACATTTGTGGAATTGTCGGTACTATATGGTGGCTCGCATGGTTAGCTTTGGTGTATGACAGCCCAAGAGAACATCCTCGTATTTCGAAATCTGAACTACAATATATAGAAGAGGCTTTGGGTTCAAGTATTGAACGGAGTACGCAAAAATACTGTACACCTTGGAAAGCTATATTTACCTCAAGACCGGTATGGATGAATGTTGTAGGGCAATGGGGTGGTGTTTGGGGTCTTTTAACACTGATGACACAGTCGCCGACATATTTTAAAGTTATACATAACTGGGATATAAGAGCGGTAAAATTAGTAGAAAAAAGTTATAATAAAAGCTTTTAAATGGATTTTTTTTTATTTATTTTCAGACTGGCATATTGTCTGGATTACCTCATATACTTCGAATGATTTTCGCCTACTCATTTTCCCTATATGCAGATTATTTATTAGGAACAAATAAAATGGAACGCACACATTTAAGAAAATTTGCCACTTCTATAAGTAAGTTCTAAAAGTGTTTAAACTTCAAGTATATACAAGTCGCGACCTTAGGAAAACAAGGTTCTATTTTACATGTTGTTAAGGTGCTAATAGAACCTAGTTTGTCTAAGGTCGCAAAGTATCGCTGAGGTATGAACAATTTAAATTTTTTCTTTAACTTGTAGGTGCCATTGTTATGGGTCTAGTTGTTTTAGCTTTAGCATATTTTGGCCGTGATCCCATATGGGCGGTTGTGTTTGTATCTCTAGCTACCATGTTTCAAGGAGCCGGTTCTTCTGGGCCACTGTCGTCTATGATCGATATAGCTCCCAACTATGCTGGCATAATTTTTGGTATATGTGGCACTATAGGCATTTTGCCTGGTTTCATATCGGCCTATCTAGTTGGGATTTTGACGTTAGACAATGTAAGATGTTTACACTTTACTTAAACAGTTATTTCATTTTTAAATCTTCAAATTTTAGCAAACTTTCGAAGCCTGGACCAATATTTTTCTCATTTGTGCTTCTATGCTAATTGGCAGTGGTGTGCTTTATGTTCTCTTTGCTGATTCGTCTATACAGAAATGGAATTATTATTCCCAACAAAATGACCCGAAGGAGCTACGATTACTAGAAAAAATTGAGCTTAATAAAGTAAATAGCATCGATACTTAAAGAGAAAATTTTTCAAGCAAATGGCGATGCCCAAAAATATGTAAAAAAAAAGCAGAAATATGTATAGAAAAAACTTTAATGAAAAACTTATTCACCCTTATTATGTTTGGCGAATTTTAAAAACAGCTTGGCATAGCAGTTTATTGTAAATTATTTTCTTCTAAATATTGGCTCAAAATGAAATTTTTACAATTTGTAACTGTTTTTCAAAAATAACAAGTAAGAAAGTATAGTCGGTCAAGCCCGACCATATGATACCCAACACCACAGTATTTAAAAACAAATTTTCGAAAGTGTATGGCTATATGAATAGGGATCTATGTATGTATCTATGTTTTAAATTTCATTTAAATCGGTTTGATAGTTTCTGAGAGGCAAATATTGTACCCCATCTCCCCTCGTGGTCCAATTTTTTTAAAAATGCATAGCTTATATGTCCGTACAAATATGGATCCATCTATGTTTAAAATTTCATTAAAATCGGTTTGATAGTTTCGTGGTCCTACGATTCGATTACAATAGGCTTGGTCCTTGTGCCAATAAGAACCTGTGTACCAAGTTTTATTAAATTATCTCCAAAATTGCGACCTGTACTTTGCGCACAAGGTTACATAGACAGCCAGCCGGACGGACATCGTTAGATCATCTCAGAAAGTGATTCTAAGTCGAGCGGTATACTTTAAGGTGGGTCTAGGACCAATATTTTAAGGCGTTACACACATCAGCACTAATGCATAATACCCTCTCCACTATTGTGGTGTGGGTACAAAAATATGTTAGATTTATTTAATATGTACTTATTTAAATTAAATATTCATTGACGGTGTTGCACTTGCAGAGTTAAGTTGTGCTAACAAATTTACAAAGTTTCTTCTTGCAAAATTACAAAGTGTTTAACTTCTTTTAATTAAACAGCTACTTTTGCATTGTTTCAAACAATAACAAATAAATACAAAATTATAAAAAGAGCGCGTTGTGATGATGATGTTACTGCCTACCAGTGTTGCCATTAGGATACGAAAGATACATTTTTCGTACCTTTTGATGACTTCATGTACCATGTATAATCCTGAAATTTTTCGTATCTTTTGAATCTGTACATAAAATGTGCAGAAATAAAATATTAAATTTTAATTTAAAAAATGTTGTTAATGAACCGATGTTTAAAAATTTAAAAAAAAGTAGTTGGTTTAACATTTGTGCTTCCATTTTCGAATGCGTGTGTGGAGAGAATTTTTAGCCAACTAAAACTTATTAGGACTGATCATCGTAACCGACTCAATACTTATACAATAGCAGCTTTAATTATGGTGAAAGAGAACATTAAGGATGTTTCAACATACGATCCACCTAAATCAATGATTACTAGTAGTGCGAAGTTGTTCTGAGGAAATATGAACATTGTTTTTATTTTCAGGAAATGTATACATATGAATTTTTTGATATAATCGCCCTAGTATAAACGCCTAAACTCGTATATTATATATGGGTGTTTCCAAAGTAACGGTCGTTACCGATTTTCGGAGATTTTTTAAAAAAAAAATTCCAACCTACCCAAATATGCCACGAAAATTGCTCCATTTTGGACTTACGAAAGTTAAAGTAAAGGCAGCAACCGAAAGAATTCATAAAAAATTTAATTTCAATACTTTTTTTGACCATTTAAAAAGTAACGGTCGTTACTTTATAAATGTTCTGTTTTCAAATGTCGGAAGCAAACGTCATGTATTGTAAAATTTTTCGTAGGATATGTTAAGTAAAATATCTGATTAAATTCTTTGAAATGTTTTGCTTAAGGAATAGATTTATTTTCAAACCAAAGAAATTAGTTACCCAAAAAAATATTTTGTTTTTAAAAGTAACGGTCGTTACATTTTAAAAAGTTATCATTTTTTTGTGTTTGAATTCATTTATTATGGTTAACTCAAAGTAACATATTTGTGTTAGTGTAAAGAAAATTAAAGATAATCTTTCGGAAAATGACAAATACATTTATTTTGTATTATATCAGCGGAAAAAATTCAAAATAATAATTTCATTTTTGAGCTATAAGTTTTAATTTTCTGTAGAAACACCCATATATAAATATATTTGTTTTGATAACATCCAAAGATAGTTACATATAATCATTTTTAAAGTTTGCTTACTGTATTTTCTAAAATTACATACCTAATATTTATGACTATTTATTTAATTTTTTGATAAAAATTAATTTATTTAATATAATTTTCTTTACAATATTCATTAAATATGAAATAAAAATGTGATGTTAATAAATGTTAACGTTAAATACGGATTTTTTTCAAAATGGTGCTTTTTGGGAAAAAATGTATCTTTTTGGAAACTAAAATGTATCTTTCTCAAAATTTCAACACTGCTGCCTACTCAAGGCTGAGTAAAATGAGCAAAACTAACAAACCAACCTCTTCTCAGAAAGTGTGAACACTAAAAATAACCGAGTATTCAATTTGAAAAATATCTATTGGCTTAAAAGTGTTCTGCTCAAAGAATAATGATTACGATACTGTTTGTGAAACTTAAAAAAAAACTATGATTTTGAATATTTCTACGAAAAATGAGAAACCCTTCAAAGCAGTACATCTGGGATTGGACAAATGCGATCCGGTAGTAATTAAAAAAGATCTTTTGGCTAAAGGATTAAAATGCATTGATGTCAAAATTGTCACCAGGGAAATAGAAAATAGAGGTGAACTAGTAATTTTTATAGTTTATTTTGAGAGGAAATCTATCTCGCTGAAAGAACTGAGACAAAATTACTCCGCAATTAATTTTATTAAGGTCAGATGGGAGTATCAGAAACCAAACCGACCTTAGCTCACCCAGTGTTACAACTGTTAAATGTTTGGCCATGGTGCTAGCAGATGCAACGTCAAAACCTACTGTGCTAATTGTGCTACAGAATGCACATCAAATGTCGTAAAGTGTGCAAACTGTAAAGGTCCTCATAAGGCCATGTCACCACAATGTCTTGCATTTAAATTCCTCTCACGATGAATAACAACATATTAAAAATGGCTCAATGGAATGCTCGAGGTGTTTGCTTTAAAAAAGATGAACTTTTTGAGTTCATAAACAAAAACAAAATTGATGTCTGCCTTCTCAGTGAAACTTGGCTAAATGAAAAAATTTATATTAGACACAACAACTTCATCTGTTACAGATATGACCGTAAACAAGATAGAGGTGGCGTGGCGGTGCAGCTTTGTTAATAAGGAAAAATATAACACATAAGTTATTGCCACTTAAAACCCCTAAACTAATCGAGCACATAGGGGTTAAGATCAGGATTGGAAATAAATTTCTACATTTATATTCATGTTACTTCCCAGGTGGTTTAAGTGTAAACTCAAACAGTAAACAAATGTTTATTTCTGATCTGCGTATGCGTACAAACTCAAATAGCAAATACATTTTAGGAGATGATTTTAATTGCAGAAACCGTTATTGGGGCTGCGATAAAAATAACATTCTGTATGAAAAAATTCAACCAAATCATCTTGAAATCGTCTTTCCCTTCGAATGTACGTATATACCAGTTGACGCAAGAAGACGACCGTCAACGTTAGACTTATTTATAACAAAAAGCCCACAAATCATCTGTTCAATAAAGGCCGTAAATGACTTAAGCTCGGACCATCTCCCAGTAGTTGGAAATATAAATGTGAGCTTAGACTTGATCGAAAATAAGTCATATAACTTTGGCAAAGCAAATTGGACTAAATATGTTCGATACATAAATAGAAATCTCCCTTTAAAACCAATCTTTACGGAAGTAATAAGTACATCAGAAATTGATGAGTTCATCCTTTTCTTTAACAATACCATTACAGAATCAATAGAATAAAAAAGCAAATTGTAACCGATACGAAATTGCCAAATGACATAAAAATTTTAATCCAATTTAGGAACATTTATAGAAGAAATAGGAAAAGGTACAAGGACATAGAGGATCACCAGCAAATGACGCGGCTTAACAAGAAAATCATTAATGAACTAGTTGAATATAAAAATAAATCGTGGAATAACATGTTATCTACGTTAGATAAACATTCTCCTCCGTTTTGGAACTTTGCAAAAGTATTAAAAAGAAAACACAAAAACATACCACTACTTAAAGATAATAATAAAATATACAGTGAAGAAAAATGCAATGTTTTAGCAGACACTTTTTATTTAAACAACAATGTTTCAAGTTACCTAAGTGATGACGAAACAATAAACAGCATAGAACGTACTGAAATAAATAACATATCACAGAGTTATTACATATCTGTCGAAAATACATCAAATTTCATTAGGAATATCAAAAATAAAAAATCACCTGGTATTGATGAAATTGACAACAAATGTTTGAAAAAGCTTCCAAAGAAAGGAATCAAATATATACATAACAAATTTATTTAATGCATGCTTAAAGTTATGTATGTTATTTCCTAGATAAATGGAAAAGGTCAAAAACGATAGCAATACCAAAACCAAAAAAACAAGCTGAATCTCCGGAGTCTTATAGAACTATTAGTCTCTTACCATCAATTAGTAAAATATTGGAAAAGATTATTAAGGGAAAAATACTAAATTTTGTTTATTAACATGAAGTTCTTCCTATCAACCTGTTTGGTTTTAGAAGAGAACACAATACAACTTAACCGTTGCTCAAAATTAAAAAAAAATAGTTAAAAATGAATTTAAAAATGGAAACTCAACGGGACTGGTTCTTCTCGACATCAAATCAGCATTTGACTCTGTTTGGCATTATGGCCTTATCTTCAAGATAAAAACTCTTAACTTTCCAGAGGAAATATTTTTTCACTATCACTAAACGCAGATTGAATGCAAAAATCTGCACTCAATTCAAAAAGTGCAAAATTTGGACTTGCAATCAAAAAAGCTGCATACAAACATTGTGTCACTAAAATTTAAAAAATGTAACTTTGTATGTGCATGGTTTTTGATTTTTTTGGAGGACATGCATAAGCAAAGAACATTAAACAAAATGAAATTTTGGCAATAACTGAATAATTATTGGCTTTAATCATGAAAAAACAAGTTTTTGATTTTAAATTTAGTGCAACAATTTTAGTTGCACTCAAATGAGTGAAGGAAAAAAAGTTGCAATAAACTGATGATTGCTTTTTTTTAAATCAAACTATTTTTTTTGAGTGCAAAATTTTTTAGCATCACTATCACTCATGTTTAGTGAGGCTTCTTAATGTATATTTTAAATCGCTAGAGGGAATAAAATAGGCAAAACGGGTAAAAGGTCCCCCTCGCAATATCTTCTTAACTAATCAAACGATTTTCTTGAAATTTGGCAGGCAAATAGTGTAACATCTGGAAGGAACTATAGTCTGTAATTGTTATTATTTAGGGCGTTAAATAGGGGCAAACGCTTTTCCTCACTATATCTTATTAACTAATCAACCGGTTTTTTTAAAGTTTGACATGCAGACACTGTACTATCTGGAGGAACTTTAAGATATACATTTTTTGGAAGTTCCAACAATAAGGGCGTAAAATAGGGCAAAAGGGGTAAAACCTTCCTCTTCATAATTAATTATTCAATGATAGTTTCAAGTCTTGGAGGAACTAAAGGGTATACATTTTAACATTTACGGCGTAAAATAAAGCAAAATGGTAAAGGCACCCTCTTAATTAATTAACCGATTCTTTTGAAAAGTTTATGTACATATTTTTTGATAAATTTTTTTCTACTTCGGATTTTGAACCCATCACGGCGGTGCAATGGTACACTTCTATTGGTCATTAAAAAATTTATGAAAAACGTTATTGAAGCTGCCATTTTGAATGGTAAATTCCGAGACCAAAATGTTGGGCTGCCACGAACTCCGATGATTGCCACAGACGTCCTAATTAAATTCAAACGCGTTTAATTTCCTATTAGATTGGCATTTGTAATGACAATAAAAAAGTCGCAAGGCCAGTAAATGCCTTTACATTGTATTTCCGAAAATGTTTTCGTAGCACCGATAAATGCACTATTACTCTTGCATATTATTAATGTTGAAATAAGTTTTTCAATCGTGTTAGCTTTTGTTTTTATAGTTTTTATATTGTTAAATTATTGTCATTCTAAAGAAAATATTTGAATTAAATAAACGTTCCTTAATTTATTTTTTATATAAACTATTCTGTGTCCTTATTTCTGTGTATATTACTAGAGGTTATGGGCGATAGTAAAGATATACACGGTATTCCTCAATTTAAAGGTGAGGGATTTGACGACTGGCAGTTCCGGGTGAAAACTCATCTGGATTCACTCAACTTATTGGATGTTCTAACCGGCACTCCTCCAAGTGAAGCAACTGTTTTAGAAGAGTTTTCTAAGAAGGACAAGAAAGCAAAAGATAGAATCGTAAGCTTTGTTCATTCGGATTGTTTAAGCTTTATACGGGAAAAAGAAACTGCTTTTGAGATGTGGACTAGTTTGCAAACCGCCTTTGCTAAACAATCTGTTGTGAACCAACTGCTTTTAAGGAAGAAACTGGTTAAGTTAAGAATGAACGATGGGGAATCAATTGTGTCTCACATATTGGTTTTTGAAAACTTAATTCGTCAACTGAAATTGGCTGGTGCTAAGATGGAAGACTCTGATGTATTAGCACAGCTATTTCTAACACTTCCAGAGAAATACGACCCTCTCGTTACGGCTGTTCAAAATGTAGAAGATGGCAAATTAAATTTAAATTTGGTGAAAGAGCGCTTGATTTCAGAAGAAGCGAAGTTTTCTGACCGTAATAATGAAATCCCTGATGAAAAATTGGCATTTTCTAGCAAGAAGTTCCATAATAAGAAGAGATTTAAAGGTAAATGCTTCAAATGCAATAAATTTGGTCATCAAGCCAAAAATTGCTTGCAAGGTGAGGCGAAAGTGGCAAATACTAAAGCGGTTGCCTTCATGGTAAAAAGGAAAAATGATGATAAACGGTATGTTGCTGATAATATTAGTTTTAAATTAGATTCTGGTGCAAGTGATCACTTGGCAAATCAGAAAACATATTTTTCCTTAATTAAAAAGCTAAAAATTCCGGTGGAAATAAATGTTGCTAAAAACAATGAGTCAATAGTTGCAAATCATGTCGGAAACATAAATGGTATAACCGACAGAGGTGTTGAAGTTACAATAGAAGATGTTTTATATACTCCAGACTTAAGAGATAATTTGATATCTGTGCGGAAATTAACTAAATCTGGCCTTTCAGTCAATTTTTTAAATAAAAAAGCTGTTATATTGAAAGGAAAATTAGAAATCGCAACAGCCTATCTTATTGGTAACTTATATGAATTACATTTAACTTGTGGAACGGGTTATGCGTTATCGTGCAGTCAAAATGAATTTGAGTTGTGGCATAAGCGTCTGGGGCATATTGGTATTTCTGGATTCGAGCAGCTTAAGAAATTTGGATTTATAAATCGTGAACTGAAACAAAATCAGCTTGGCTTTTGTGATGTTTGTATGGAATCCAAGATTTGTCGAAATACTTTTGATGGTAAAAGACCCAGAGCTACTAGAGTTATTCAAAGAATTCACTCTGATGTATGCGGACCAATCACACCTACGGCTTGGAATGGTTCAAATTATATTGTAACATTCATTGATGATTTCACACATTTCGCAATGATCTTTTGTATCAAAAAGAAGTCAGAAGTTTTTGAAAAGATTCTAGAATATGAGGCTTTGGTAAGTGCAATGTTTCCTGAATCTAAAATATCCACACTTACCATTGATCAAGGAAGAGAATACCTGTCATTAAAGCAACTAAATTGGTACAAGTCTAAAGGTATTCAAGTCGAAACTACTATTGCTTATACCCCACAACAAAACGGGGTTTCGGAACGATTCAACAGAACAGTTTTTGACAAGGTAAGATCAATGCTATCAGAATCTGGAGTGCCCAAATTTCTATGGAACGAAGCTGCCTTATCTGCAGTTTACATTATTAATAGATGTCCTACTAGAGCGATTGAAGGTAATGCAACTCCAGCCGAATTATGGTATCGTAATAAGATAAACCTCCAGAAAATCAGAGTTTTTGGATGCAAAGCTTATTGTTGGGTGCCTGATGCCAAGCGAAAGAAACTTGATCCTAAAGGAAAGAAAATGGTAATGATTGGTTACGCTCCAAATGGCTTCCGTTTATGGGACATGGAAAACCGTAAAGTTATTTTGGCTCGTGATGTGAAATTTGAAGAGACTTTCTATCCTTTCAAATCGGTCATAAAACCCTTAAAAATTCCAAATATAATTGTACGAAACAGCCACGAGCAAGAGGGGGAAGAAAATGAATATGTTGCTGTGTCTGATTCCAATCGCAAAATTGACACTTCTACTTCAATTGAATCAACACCAGAATTCGACATAACAGACGATGAAAATATATCACTTTCTCCGGCCGTTGGGTCCGATGTTGTGGATATAGACGAAAGTAACCAAGATATATCTAGAGAAATATCACTTTTGGAAAATGAATTACGAAGAAGTGGAAGAATAAGTCGATTACCAGGCAAATTTTTCGATTATATAACTGGTTTCAATGCTGAAGTGATTAAAAATCAAGAACCTCAAACATATGCTGATATTTTTAATAGAGATGACTCAAAGCAGTGGGAGAATGCTATTAAAGATGAATTAAATTCTATGAAGGTAAATCATGTTTGGAATGAAGTTAAAGTTCCACCTAATGTTAAGTTGTTAAAATCGAAATGGGTGTTTCGAATAAAAGAGGATAACAACGGAAACCTTACAAGATATAAAGCACGATTGGTTGTCAAAGGGTTTCTCCAAAACTATGGTACTGACTACTGGCAAACATATGCTCCTGTTGCAAAATTAAGCACAATAAGAATAGTGCTGGCTATTGGCCTTCATTATGGTTACAAATTTCATCAACTGGATGTTAAAACGGCATTTCTACATGGAGAATTAAAGGAAATAATTTACATGGCTCAACCGGAAGGTGTAGAAGGAAATAACGATGTATGTTGCAAATTAGTGAAATCTCTTTATGGTTTAAAACAAGCTCCTAAATGCTGGAATGACAAATTCAATAACTTCATTGAATCATTAGGTTTTTCAAGATCAAAACATGACTACTGTTTATATGTTAAAATCGACAAAAATAAAACTGATGCGTTGTTTTTAATTTTGTATGTGGATGATCTGCTTATTGTTGGAAGTAAAATCGAGAGCATAGACAAGTTAAAAACTGATCTGAAAAGAAAATTTGAAATGTCAGATTGTGGCGATTTAAAATACTTTTTAGGGATGAAAATAACACTAAGTAATGGAAGCTTATGTATATCGCAGGAATCAAGTATTAACAAGATTTTGAATAAATTTGGAATGTCGGAGTGCAAATTAGTAAAGTTTTGAGTTATATTAAAGGAACTTCGTCAATGAAACTAAATTTTTCAAAGAACAACAATGAACCAGTAATTGGATATGCAGATGCAGATTGGGCTTCAGACATATCAGATCGAAAGTCAGTAAGTGGCTACGTATTTAAAGTCTATGGCTGTACAATTTCTTGGTGCAGTAAGAAGCAACAAACAGTAGCCACATCATCGTCAGAAACTGAATACATAGCTCTTAGTTTAGCGACAACAGAAGCAATTTGGATAAGAGGAATAATGAAAGATCTCAAGGAAATAGATGACAACTATCAAATAAAGATTTTTGAAGATAACAGAGGATGTATTGGAATGGCAACAAATATTGAAACGAAACATGTAAAGCATATAGATATAAAACACCATTTTATTCGAGATAATATTGCCAGTGGCATAATAAGTGTTGAATCAATATCTTCCGAGATGCAGTTGGCAGATATTTTTACAAAGTCAACAGACTCCTGTCGTTTTATTAAACTACGTGATCAACTTGGACTAATCGATTGAGAGGGGGTGTTGAAATAAGTTTTTCAATCGTGTTAGCTTTTGTTTTTATAGTTTTTATATTGTTAAATTATTGTCATTCTAAAGAAAATATTTGAATTAAATAAACGTTCCTTAATTTATTTTTTATATAAACTATTCTGTGTCCTTATTTCTGTGTATATTACTAGAATTAATTTTATATTAAATTTTTGTTTGTTTTAAAATCAACAAGCCGCAATGTTATAAATTAAATAGGTTTCGAATTATTTTAAGTACAAATCAGCGATTAAATGTGGCTAAAGGTAAGTGTTTGGTACTTCCATAATCCGTATTTGAATCATACATTCTGTACTTGATTAAAAAACTAGGATTTTGTTTTAGACCCATGGTTTCTTCGGAGAATTTTCGTAGAATTTTATGTAGATTACGTTTTTGCGACCCGCCCTAATGAACACACATAAGTGTGTGTTTAGTTTATTAAATAAACATATTTTGAGCAGAATGAAAATTTTATTCAAAATTACTGAGTGCTTTTCATATTAAATTTTTACAATCAATTGCCTGTCATTTGGAACAGCACATTAATGTTTTGATTAACAATCATTGCGTACGGTAATTTCTTCTCAAAAACGGTAATTTTTAGAGGTCCTTACGGTAATGAAAAAATAAAAGTTAACATCACTGACTGCAAGTTGCTTTTTGGAAAACAATGGCAAGGAAGTTTTATTACAAAGTGTTTAGAGCTCAGACCATGGTCTTACATACAGTTGTCTAAATGCCATGGAAAGAACCTTGTGTTAGTTTAGTTACTACACAATTTTTCATTGAAATTGAGAAAATTCTAAATGAAACTAAGAATAACAATTTGAAATTGAGAAAATTGCAAATGAAATTGAGAGTTTCAATTTGAAATTGAGAAAATTCCAAATTAAATTGAGAAAATTCCAAATTAAATTGAGAAAATTCCAAATGAAATTGAGAAAATTCAAAATTAAATTGAGAAATTTGTGTTTTAATTTGATAAAATTTAATAATGTATAAAATTTTTATAATATTCGTACAACAAACATAAGGATGGAAAAAATACATACAAATCGCGGTATTATTGGCCAACATGCCTTCCAGATCCCGATCAGATTGGTAAAATGTTATAGTATGTTGAATGCCTCTACTGTAATCTTCAGTAGTTATACATGTCTTAGAAGCCTCAATCGCCCCTTCAAAAAGGCAAGCCTCTGGTCTCCTACATTGGGGGGAATTACGTTCGGTACAGTCATCCTTGTTTTCACCCAACTTTTTATTTTTGACCAAATAATTTCGATGGGGTTAAGCATCGGTAAATAGGGGCGCAGGAGCGTACCTGAAGAGTTGTCAAAAATAATATGTAGCCGACTGTGGCATGGAGCATTGTCACATACCAATACGAGTTGTGCTAGTTCATTCCCCAACTCTTCCCATCTAAGAAAAACACTTCTGACACATTCATTTGCGCTGACAGCACCAAACGAACCCCTCTGGGTGTCCATTTGAATAATGCCCGATGTCCTAATTGCACAAATTAAGTGCATGTTTGGACCAAGGGATGTAGGACTCGAGCCCAACCATGTTTTCTAAGACAAAATAAGTTAAAGTTGGTCTCGTCTTGTTTATTAAACTGCGAATTTATTTTTTCGACAATTTCAAGAAGGGTAAGTTCTGGTCTTTCGCCTTCTCAAGTTAAAATAGTATTCAATTCTTCATAATCAAAGGACCGTGGCTTTTTGCCACTTCTTTGGTATTACATTTGATTGGGTAATCCATCGATGGGTAGTTGTATAACAAATATTCAAAGATAAAGCCAGTTCGACCAAGTCCATTGCTTTATAAGCTGCATCGATAACACGATGGCGATTTTTAATCAAAATTTTGATATTTTAATTAGGCTAAAGTTCATCAAATTTAATTTTAAATAAATTATTTTTATGAAGAAAGGAATTTTACAACATAAAATTAATTAAAATGTATTGATAATTTTTTGACTGAGCTAGGAGTCGAACGCAGGTTTTCACGGACAGGTTAAGTTTTCTGTTTCAGGTTAATTCTTCTTTGAGAGGACCTTTTGTACAAACAAATTCATACTTAATTAAACACTTTTTAAAGAATTTATTAAATTCTTTTTCTTTTTTTTAAATAACAATTTTATTGTATAAAAATTTACAAACAGTCTTCATATACATACTAAGTGAAATTATAGTTAAAATGGTTTACTCCCACGGTAAACGGCCTAAAGGACACGATTTCCAATCATGAGTTTCATCGTCTGTTAAAAAAAAACAAAATAATTTTAATTAAAATAAAAAGTTACAATACTTTCGTTAATACAAAAAATAAGAACAAACAAAATCATTATATGTGACCTTCTCCGAGAAAAGGGACCTAGTGTGTAAAAAAAACCGGTTTGAACTTAAGAGTGGATTCTGGTATGTACCTAAAAGGGTGTAGAAGAAGATGAAATGAGTTTTTCTCAAAACTTCATTTTCACACACTAGGTCCCTTTTCTCGAAGAAGGTCACATATAATACATAAGTACATGTACTAATATATGTACTGAGAATATGGCCCATATTACTACGGTTACCTTTTTTTTGATACGATGTCCTTTAAAATTTTGTTCAAAATAAAGGACAGTAGTAGATTGTCCTTTTTTTAGTAAATTGTCTTTTGTTAGATTATGACTTCTTATTTAAACTCAAAAATTATAAGTTTTATTTTCCCAAAACCCCAAAATTTCAACATTAATACAGCAAAACACATTGGTAAACATTAAAGCCAGCGTTAGATCAAATTCTAAAATTGTTCGTTCCATTGAAAGAACAAAGGATTCCTATGATATTGCAAAAATTATTTAGATGATCCATGTGCTGGATTGTGGTTACTTAAGAATCACTTTTAAGAACTAAGTGCAAATTTCAAATGGAAATGGAAAATTAGTTTTATGTAAAAACCGTCATATTTAAAAAACTACTTTTACAGAAATAAATCAATTATTTTTAAATATAAAATTTTTTTTTAAAGGCTTTTATTATCTTTGAGATCTCAGTTAAAATAGGTTTAGTTAATCTGAAAACAGATTTTTGCCGCCATTACCAAGTTTGTATTTTTTTATTTGAATTTCTAGGTAATTTTATTGATTTTTTCATAGACAATAAAATAAGTATATGTATTAATAGTAGTTTTACTAGCTAATATCATATTCTTTGAATTAACGTATTAACTATCCAATAAAAATATGGTCACCAGTTGAGTTGTTATTTCGTAATTTTTGTATTATGGTTTACAGCTTTGCTATATTGCGTTGAACAAAAACATAACAAAAATTACAACTGGGGTCTAATCACCGCATACGATATGGAGCATATATGATCGAAAAGATTTATTTTGGTATCATAAATCTTGATATAGAATGAAATTTATTGAATTTGAAATAATCAGGGGTGTCATGGAAATTGAAAACGTAAAACGAAAGAATTTTAAGAGTGGTTTTTTATTAAGATTTCTGTAATAAAAAAAATTTTATGACAATAATTATACAAATAATGCTCTATTTAACCGAATTTTTTAACAAAAATTGTAAAAATAAGATTAAAAGTTTAATAAAATGAACTATCAAATTCTTTCGTTTTACGTTTTCGATTTCCATGACACCCTTGATCAGCATTCGATATCGAGTAACTCGACATTACATTTCCCGAGTTTTCATTCGATACGTCAGTGCCTATCGTATGCAAAAACATTCGATAGTTTATTCGATACGATAGTATCGAATGCGGCGATTAGACCGCTGATCACAACCAGCCTTATGGCTGGGTCTTTGAGATCTCAGTTAAAATAGGTTTAGTTAATCTGAAAACAGATTTTTGCCGCCATTACCAAGTTTGTATATAAAATTTTAACGAACCAGCTTAGTTTTGCTTAAAATATTAATTGGGCGGCTTAAATGAAATAATAAAAAATATCTCATTTCGCAGGAAAATCCGAGTTGCAGACAACGTTAAGCTAAGTTTAAACTCAATCCACATCTCAAAAACTCGGCTTAATGAACATTCAAAAGGTATATGCTTCCTAAAGAGTTATTCTGGCTGTAAACTTTTGTTATCGAATTTTGACATTTAGGTAAAAGTTTTTGATGATCGTCTCACGCGTGAATCAGAAAAAAAATTAATTCGTATTTTTTTTTATTTATTTACTAGCTGACCCGATCCGACATTAGTGTTGTATTACCACACGATTTAAATTGAGCTTTTAACGAAATTTAACGCCTTTAAATAAAAATCCATGGAATACCTATCATAAAGTTTTTTTACAGAAGAAACGCATGTATTTAAGGCAAATTGGAAATTAAATATATTTATTTATTACTTCATCTTAAGGCCAGCGGATAGAAGAACGTCTTCACCTTTGAATCTGTTACCGATGATTGTTGCCTCGATTAAATTTGGTGAACAGTTCTTGATGTTAATAAACTGAAAACTCGGATTTTTGAATGCAACATTTCGAAAGTTTTAAAATTTTGATATTGGATCATTATTAACATAGGTTTTTTGTAAATGTCTTCGGAACTACATATCTCGTTTTTAAAAACATGACAACGGCTTTAAAAAAATATATAATAGAAAAAGTAAATATTTGTACATACACACATATATGTCATTGGTGGTGCAATATGAAAATTGGATTTTGCCACGCCCCTCCGCCCGCAGACCGAAAATCAAAAATCAGACTTCACAGTGTCACCCGCCTGAATATTCTGAAGATTCCCTGAAAATTTCATCAAAATTGGCCCAGCGGTTTTGGAGTCCATACGTTACATACATACATACACACATCCTATTTTATATATATAGATTTTTAAGCCAGGTACTTCTACTTTTAGTTTCCTATCTTGTTATAATCTCTGTTTACATACGTTTCAAAGAAATGTATAAATGTTGACACTATTTTAATATTTACCTGGCATTAAAGTCCATATACCATATTGTGCTTTAGCATCCTCATTATTTTCTTCCTCAATATCCATTTCAATATTATCGGTATTATTTAATGTATTTAATAGATCTATATCTGTATAGATCTTTGTAGAATTACTCAACGTACCTTTAGCAGAATTTTCTGTTAATTCTGTTTCAGTATTAGCCTCAAATATACAATCGGTCAATCTGGTCAAAGTGTTAATTTCATTTTCATTAAGCTCTGGAACAACTAGAGGTAATAAACTGTAGAAATAGTATAGAAATAAAAGGTAGATTAATAGGGAAGTCTCATAAGAAGTTAATTTTATTTTAACACCTTTTCAAAATGGGTGCTGTATATGCATTAACAGCCTCTAAGCGATCTTCAATGAAATTACGTTCAAACACCCAAACCCAAGGTCTACGGAAATGATCGCCAAATATTATAGTTCTTTTCATGTCAATTCCACTGTAAATAAGCAATTCTCTGGTACCTTCAGATATTTGGGTTAAATCTGAATTCTTAAAGGGGGCCTCTTTAATGGTGGTGTCCTGTAAAAAGTTATTAATTAAAAAGTGTGTTCTTATTTACTTAATATATATAGTTAGTACAAAATATGCTTCAGTCTCTCTACCATATTCCCTACAATGTCCGACGTATTCACCCCTAATTTTAATATTTATTATTTGCACTCCGTTCTTACCTTCCACACATAATTGGTACTGTCTGCAATCCATTTAATAACCTCCAAAAAAAGAAACAACATAAATTTCTGCTTGGTACTCGTTTGTCGGCTGTTATATTACCGGCTACATTGCTGCTTTTTTGATATTGTTTTATTTCTCTTCTTATTTATAGATATATATGATTCATATAATATGAACATAAATGTAATAATGCAGCAAATAAAATTTTAAATTTGCAACGGTTGATCTCTCGCCAAATCGAATCACTAACCAACAAGGTCCAACTACGGTTATGTCAGGCAAATCTACGCAACAAGCTGAGGCAGAAACTGTGCAATATAAGGCTATTTAAACAGCCTAGATGCCACAAAAAACTCCAATAACAGCATATGGAAAAAAATATCCACTAAGACTGAAAATCCGTACCTGGGCCAAAAACACAAATGAAAAAATAAACGTCTTTGCAAGCCACTTGGAGAAAGTGTTGACGCCACATGGTGATCATACTTGTTCCAATCGTCCAATTATTCCTGATACAGTTAAAGATCTAATCAAATTAAAATTAACTCAAGTAAAATCAGCGATAGAAAATGTCAACATTAGAAAATCTCCCGGACCTGACCGCATCACGAGCTCAATGATAAGAAACTTACCTACGTCTGCTTCAAGATTCTTGCTGCTTATCTTTAATGCGATATAACAAGTTGGCTACTTCCCATCCTCTTGGAAGACGTCTACAATTGTTATGATTCATTCCTAAGTCAGAAAAACACTCTAGTCAAATTATCAAATCATTTCATCATCAAATCATCAAAGCTATTCGAAAAAATATTCCTTTAAGGTATAACTTTCTATCTAAATGAACTAAACTCCCCTCCCCAGAAAATATCTGCTGGTGTCCCTCAAGGCAGCATATTAGGGCCGTTACTGTATATAATATATACAGCCGATATGCCAACAAGCCCGAGCAAAAGTTGCATCGCAGCGTCTACAGTCCCACGAACTAGAGGCCTGGCTAGAAAAATGGAAAATAAAGGTTAACCCGGCTAAATGTGCTCACTTAACTTTCACGCTCAGAAGACAAACGTGCCCAGCTGTAAAAATAAATAGCATCACTGTTCCGGTAGAAAATCATGTAAAGTACTTGGGAATAGTTATAGATAGACGCTTGACCTGGTCTCGTCATATTGAAGCGAAAATAACGGCTATGCAAGTTAAAGCAGCTCAACTACATTGTCTCCACGGTCGAAACTCAAACTTGTCTCTAGACAACAAAGTTCTCTTATATAAGTCTATCATAAAACCAATATGGACATATGCGATCCAATTATGGGGTACTGCATGCGCATCAAACATCCAGAAGCTACAAAAAATACAGTCTAGGATATGACGACAAATCGTCTGCGCTCCATAGTATATACAATGTATAAATTGTATAAAATCAAACCAAAAACTAAATTTAGGGTTAGATGAGAATCACACTACTTTGAGTAAGGAATGTCCAGTATACATAAACAAACTAAATGTGAAGATGAGAAGAATGGGGTTTAATGTTTAACAATTAACTAATATAAATGGTATATACACAAATGCTCAGGAATTACTAAACAATTTCAACCAAATAGAAGTAGTTGCGGCTTTAAAAAATCCGGAATATATAATACTATCTGAAACTCATTTAACAGAGGATATAAACGAAGAAGAATACCAATTAGAAGGAGATGATCATTATGCAACATTATCGAATTCTACACGAACCGGTGGGGTCATTATTTATTTTAAAAAAACATGGAAGGTGAACAAGTTATGTGAAAAGATTGCAGAGTCAAAATTTTGGATGAGTGCATATCTGGTAAAAAATAAAAATACACTTTTGGTAATTATGGCTGTTTATAGATCTCCAAGCTGCAGTGAAGTAGAATTTTGTAATGCATTTGATGAAATAATAGAAATAATTTGTGAAACGAGTTATGAAATAATTATAGTTGGCGATTTTAACATTGATTGGAGCAAAGATGGAACATATAAAAATAGAATTCAAGTAACTTTGAATGACAATGGCCTGAAACAAATAGTTACAGAGTACACGAGAATTACAGAAAATACAAAAACATTAATAGACTATGTAATAACAAATAATAACAACGTATCCGTAGAAAATAACAGTGCAAACAAAATAGCAGATCATGAAGCGATTGATATTACAATTCAAAATAGAAACAATGAAAAAACAACTAAAAAAGAAATAGAAATATTAAAATACAACCAAATTTTGTTTAATAGAGAACTTAATAGTGTACTAAAATATAGTGCGAATGAGAGCGTAAATAATAATGTTTATAATATTGATACCAGCATAGAAAACACAATTCAGAAATTTATGAAGAAAAAAACAATTAACGAAAAAAACAATGTAAATAAATGGTTAAGTAGAGAACTACAATTTTTAAAAAATGAAAAAATAGCGAAATACGGTATAGCAAAATCTGTGAACACAAGTGTAGCATGGAACAATTATAAAACAATAAGAAATAAATATAAAACAAAACTCGAATATGAGAAAAATAAGTTTGTTAATAATAAAATAAGCAATGCCAAAGACCAGAAACAAATGTGGAAGGAAATAAAAGACTTGGTACTTAATAAAAACAAAAATGTGATAAAAACTGTGATATTTAATGATATAGAATATAAGGAAACCTTCCAAATAGCCAATAAATTTAATAATTATTTAGTGGATAGTATTAAGACAATTAGAAATTCGATAGACCAAGTGCAATATATTAATCAAATACCTGTGATAAACAACAAATTTAAATTTCGTGCAATAAATATACAAGAACTTAAAATCAAAAAGTAATTTCAATTTTTGGGAATACAAAATTTAAATTTCAAAAGATTTTGTTATTCGTGCTAAATTCCCAGTTTTTATTATTGATAAAAACACTTGAAATTTATTGTTGATGGGATAAGCTATTCCTATGCGCATTTCACTGGTTGCTTAGGCCAGATCATCAGGAAACTTCATCCATAAAGATTTTAGAAAAACTAAAGATATTAAACCAAATAAAACTGTAAAACGTATAAGAATTATAGCAACAGTTCTACTTGTAATAATATCAGTTGTTGTTTGTTTTTTATTTTGTTTTTCTTAACCTACTTACAACTACAATTAATGTTGAGAGAATTTCAACTAATTGTAGCGGGGAATGTAAGATGAGATGAACGCACTGTTTATTGTTGATGTTGTTTTGTTTAAACTTTGATATTATTACAAGTAGAACTGTTGCTATAATTCTTATACGTTTTACAGTTTTATTTGGTTTAATATCTTTAGTTTTTCTAAAATCTTTATGGATGAAGTTTCCTGATGATCTGGCCTAAGCAACCAGTGAAATGCGCATAGGAATAGCTTATCCCATCAACAATAAATTTCAAGTGTTTTTATCAATAATAAAAACTGGGAATTTAGCACGAATAACAAAATCTTTTGAAATTTAAATTTTGTATTCCCAAAAATTGAAATTACTTTTTGATAATAAGCAGGCAGGTGCACGGCCTAAAAAACACTTAATTGACAACATCTTTTGTAAGTTGTTGTTTGTTTTTTATTTTGTTTTTCTTAACCTACTTACAACTACAATTAATGTTGAGAGAATTTCAACTAATTGTAGCGGGGAATGTAAGATGAGATGAACGCACTGTTTATTGTTGATGTTGTTATGTTTAAACTTTGATATTATTACAAGTAGAACTGTTGCTATAATTCTTATGCGTTTTACAGTTTTATTTGGTTTAATATCTTTAGTTTTTCTAAAATCTTTATGGATGAAGTTTCCTGATGATCTGGCCTAAGCAACCAGTGAAATGCGCATAGGAATAGCTTATCCCATCAGCAATAAATTTCAAGTGTTTTTATCAATAATAAAAACTGGGAATTTAGCACGAATAACAAAATCTTTTGAAATTTAAGAACTTAAAATTTTATGTAAAGATATTAAAAATAAATCTGATTTTAACAATGTTTCTATGAAAATAATATTAGATAATTGGAGCATTATAGGAGAAATCATGATGAACGTCATAAACCAATCATTGGTAACAGGTGAATTCCCTGAAAGCTGGAAGATATCATCCGTAACAACAATATAAAAAATTGTAAAAACAAAAAAATGTGAAGAATTCCGTCCCATAAATACTTTAAAAACGTGTGAAAAGATAATTGAAAAGGTGGTAAAGCAACAACTTGAAAAATACATTGAGGAAAATAATATATTAAATAAGCATCAATCTGGCTTCAGAAAAAAATGTTCATGTGAAAAAACAGTAAACTATGTCATCAATAGATGGAAAAATGTGGAGAAAAATAAGAAAATTATGGCAATGTTTTTAGATTTTAAAAGAGCTTTCGAGACAATTGACAGAGATATTTTAATACAAAAGCTTTATATGTACGGAATACAAGAAAATGAGCTGAAATGGTTTAAATCATATCTATCAGATCGGAAACAAATGGTGAAAATAAATAATATAAAATCTGAGTATATAGAAAATTAATATGTAGTACCACAAGGTTAAATTTTGGGTGCACTATTGTTTATTATATATATCAACGATATGCCAAACATTTTACAAAAATGCGAAATAGTGTTATATGCGGATGATACACTGATATTTACGGAAGGATGCACAGATAAACAGTGTCACGATAACATGATATATGATATAAATAATGTTAACAAATGGTTAAAGATGAATAAACTTAAGTTAAATGAAAATAAAACTAAACTAATGCAAATTAATATGGACAATGAATCGGTATTTAAAATCAATAATGAAGTAATAGAAAAAGTTAATCAAATTAAATATCTTGGCTTCTTAATAGATAAACAATTAAAATTTAAAGAACATATAGAGTTCATAAGCAAAAAAATTGGAAAAAAATCGGGTTTTTTAAACGTATACGTAAAAAATATCGGTATTGACTGCTATAAATATTTATAACACTATGATAAAACCACATTTTGAATTTGGCTCAACTATTTTATATACATGCTGCACAGAATCACAAATTGAAAGACTGCAAAAACTGCAAAACAAAGCAATGCGATCAATATTAAAATGTAACATTTATACACCAATAGAAGGTATGCTTAATGCATTAAAATGGCTAAATATTAAACAAAGACTTGAAATGAATACATTAAATTTTATACACAAAATGAAAATGGGATATGCACCAGATTATTTAACAGAGCAGCTAAACTATGTAGGGGAAATTCAACCATATCATCTAAGAAATGTTAACAACTTTAGGCTTCCAAGAGCAACAACAACTGCAAAGCAACGGTCACTTTCTACAAAGGCTTACATCTATACAACATGCTGCCCATAGACGTCAAAAATGAGAGAAATACTAATGAGTTTAAAAGAAAAATTGTATATTTCGTTAAGAATAATAGTAACCAACAGAGCTTTTTATAATATAATATTTGTTTAGCAAAAATTAAAACAAAGAATTTATTGTAAAGTATTTTAATACTACTAAATTAAATTAAATTAAAAAAAAAAAAAAATACCAAGGCGAATTCATGTAAACGGTGGTGTCGATACTACAACAAGTAACAACACCAAAAACACAACAATGTATTTTTTTGTTGCTTTCGTTGGCCGCTATGTCAAAAACACAAATAACTTTTGACATTCCTCTCCCTAATTAAGAAAAAAAAGTAGCACAGCTGTGTTTTCAACGCCACTTGAAAGTCAATTCGCCTTGGTATATACGTAATGAGATATAGAAACATATACATATGTATATACATATTAACATAATAAACTAAATATCTCTTAAACCATTTGACTTTTTATGTTATAATAGTAAACAAAAAAATTATTTTAAGAACTTTCCGGAGATGAGCCCTTTTCACAAATTATTTTTGAATTTTCGTGGTTAGTAGCAAAAGGTATCTTTAGTGTAAAAATTTTGAATGCAAGTTTTTTCAACTGCTAAATTAAATTAAAATATTAAATATTCTAAATAAATATGTATGGAGAAGTGCGGCTTAGAAATACATTTTAAAAGCTACTTAAATTAAAATATTAAATATTCTAAATAAATATGTATGGAGATGTGCGGCTTAGAAATACATTTTAAAAAGCTACCTTAGAAATACATTTTAAAAAGCTACCGATTTTTCACCGCTATGGAAAGGGTATATAACCTTCCATTCTCACAGTATATTGCTTTATATGTATATGTACATATGTACCTCCAAAAACAACAAAAAAAACTCCAAAAATTTGTGCCTGCCTAAGCCCTTTTCGAAACAAATGATTTAATTATAGGTGCTGGGACCTGAGCGAAAGAACCTATTAAATGAAAAATGCTGGTACTTTTTTGTTTAAACCTAGAAACATAAACTTGGCATATTAATATGTATGTCCGCCAAAGAAAGGAAGACGCTAACGAAGTAGCGGGTTAAATGCCAGTCTTATCATAAATTGTATCACTTTATATTTTCTTATCCAAATCTAATTTTGTTATTTAAAATTCTCCAACTTACCGCATCCAATTCAGCTTTATACATCTTCTTGCACTGCCTAAACGCTTGAAACCCCTTTGCGATTTCAACAGCCCAAAAACTGGCACCAGCTCGTTTGTCTAACCCAGCTAGAGGATTTTCTGCAATTTCTATTAAAGACAAAAACAAGTCCTCGACAAAGCCATAAACGGCCAACATGCGAAACAGTGTTTGTGTGACACTTATTAGAGCAACAAAATCTTTATCGGCTAAATGAGACTCGTTTACGGTAAAGAAATACGTCATTTTTAAAAAAGCCTCCACATAAATTTCCGTCATATCCTTAATAGCCACATCCCGTTTAACTAAAGCACAAAGTTCTTGAACAACAACATCGAAAGTCGCTTGGAGTGAAGTTAATTTATTGTTCATATAGAATTCCTTAAGAGCGTTAAAACGCTTGCCATGCACAGTACGTTTAAGAGATTTAAGATTTGTGGCACCTTTCATAAGGCCCTCTAAAGCAGAATCATAGATCACAAACAACTCAGAAACATTAACATCAAATTCAGTTTTATCTTTGCGTCTTATATGCGCAGCATCCACATCACACATTGAGTTACGCTGGGATGCCCAATAATAGTCATGCAACCATGAGACACAATATTCCGCTGTATTACGCAACACTTGGAGGGGTGGTAAAACTTGTCCATGGGCGCAAATATGTCTTAAATCAACAACAAATGATTGCAATCCCAATTCCTTGGCGGTTTGATACATAGTGCGCATATTGTGCGATTGCATAATGGATGACATGAAGTTAAAGAAACGTGTAAAGGCATTTGAGTATAATATTTGCAATTCCTCGTCGTTAAACTTATTTTGGTTAGAATCTTTTAGTTGCACATCTATTATTACACTAGTAGCTAATACTGCAGCTGGACATAAAGTGCTACGCCTTAGTTTCCATATTTGTATTCGGTTTAAGGCTTTAAGACGTGTCTCTGAGGAATGTTGGACACCGAATAGCCATTCATATACTTTACTAAATTCGGAACTAAAAATTGATAAATATTTGATTAATATTGATTTTCGAACGATTCTAGTTTACCCAAGTTATCCAAAAAAGTGTTTTAGGAGGAAGAACAAAAAAAAATATTTGTTACCGAGTTATGGGACTTCGAAATTTCGAATAATATTTCCTCTTACCTCAATTTACTTAAGTGTTAAACATTCTAGATGACATCAAAATATCTAAAAAAAATTACCTTTTGTGCCTATGTCAATTAATATGTAACTTTCATATAGATTTTCATTTCTATGTATATGTAAATTTTAATTAGAAAAATGCCAAGTTATTTATAATGGTCACTTAGGGCCGGCCGGTAGATAACAGACGATTGTCAATTTAATCTTAATTTTAGCTAACTTCCAGTTAAAATAGGCTACGCTACCTAACGATTTCCTGCATAGCCGGCATACGACCGTGATTTTAAGAAAATAAATTTTAGTTGTTCAGTAACTTGTTTTTAAATAAAATGCTAGAAAATAAGAACAAACAAATGTATGTATGTACATACATACATATGTACCTACCTTTGTATGTTTAATTTAAAGTTATGGTAGTTACATGTCAAATCGACCAAGAGTGGGACCCGACCCCTTTCGATTAGAATGAAATTTAGTTAGGTTTCTTTCATCTTTCAGCAAAAAGTTAAACTTAGGTAAACTAGATTAAAGGCTTGATTTTTTTACATGCAAATTGTATGAATGTACTTACACATTCTTCCATGGTCCCACAACTGTACGTCGTTTAACACTTTCAATTAAAGTTTTATTTTCTTGTGTAAATTCTGAACAAAAAAGTTCATCGAAGTAATCTCCATCATGTTCATTATTAACTGCATACATTTTATTATTATTTATTCTTTTTATTTTTAATTTCTTAAATCTAACAAAACAAAACACTTTTAGCACGTGCAGTCGCCGCAATGTTGTTTATTAACATATGCTCTGCAGGCTTGCCAGCTTGGCGGTTTTAGCACTAGATTTAGCACATTTTTTCTGATTTAGCACTTTAAAAAAATGTGCTAAGTGCTAGTTTAGTGCATTTTAATAATTATTAAGCATTTTTAGCACCCTTTTTTAAATCCCAAAACGACTTAAAAACTCACATAATCAATTCAAGTAAAGTATCAATTCTTTAAGTGTATTAAGATAAATCCATACATATTAGGTATACTACATACATACATATAACTTTTTACAATTTTTGCAAATAGGAAAAATGGCTAGCATAGTCGAATATAGCTTGTTTTTATATCACGTAAAAGTTTTTGCATCAAATGCAATTACCTTTTTTCTAAGATCATATAGCCATTTCATTTATCATTAAATTTTAATTAATTTTATTTGTGAAACAATTTTTAAAAAAGTAATATGAGGGAGCCAAAGCTTTTAAATACTTTAAAAAATTATTATTTACACTGTAATAAAAAAAGAGCAATGCCAGCACTCAGTAATCCTCGTTGGAATTCTAGCACTTTAGTTATTATACTTATTCCGGAATATCAATTGAAATTATTTGCTATTTGTAAATTTGTATGTGATGCTTAGAGCGAAGTTTGGTTTTCAGATCATAATATCAACAAAAATAATTTCGCCATACATACTACAAAAATCATTGTCTGGCTTAAAGCAAAGATCAGTGGGGTGTCACAAAGCCATAGGGCATAAAGCCATATGGCTTTATGTATCAATCCAAACGGACATAAAGCCATAATTTTGATATGGCCTTAAGTCTCATATCAATTTTAGTGGAATGGGACATAAAGCCATTATGGTTTTATGTCCTATTTGATGTTTTGCGTTACAAATTGCTTTATTCCCATGGATTCTTTCTACTCTATGGTATAACAAAGACCGGCTTCGCTAACTAAAGCTTCTCTGCAGAGCGGGCCTTCGGCCGGGCCCTAGTATTTTATCCTCTATGGTATAACAAAGACCGGCTTCGCTAACTAAAGCTTCTCTGCAGAGGCGGCCTTCGGCCGGGCGCAAGGATTTTATCCTTTATGGTATAACAAATACTGGCTTCGCTAAGTAAAGCTTCTAAAATCTGCCTTGTTTTCAAACGGCCGAAGGCCGGCTCTGCTGAGAAGCTTTAGTTAGCGAAGCCGGTACATGTTTTATCAAAGAGGAGAAAACCCTTTAAAAAATATGGCTTTATGTCTCATTTTCGGGAAAAAATGTATGGCGTTGTCTCATTATATTGAGTCTTAATGGCATATGCCCTAATGTCTCAATGGAATGGGACTTAACGCCATATGGCTTTATGTCCTATGGCTTTGTGACACCCCACCGCTAAGATCC
Organism: Pollenia labialis; assembly: GCA_949318255.1. Lineage (NCBI taxonomy): Eukaryota > Metazoa > Arthropoda > Insecta > Diptera > Polleniidae > Pollenia > Pollenia labialis. The sequence goes on from OX439140.1 coordinate 74,658,203, forward strand.
CACTATCGGCGTAATGTACCAATTTTTGTGGTATTTCATGTGCCGATGGTGTGAACGGTCAACATTTTTTAATATGCGACAATCTGTGCCGAAATTGTGCTGACAGTGCACAATCAAAATTAACCTTGAAGCACCGATAATGTGAACACTCTTTTGCAAAATGTGAAGCAATGAAATTGTTTAATGTGTACCGATTATTAATGGCCACTAGTGCGCCGATCACAGTCGTTAATCAGCGCCGATACAAGGGTGGCAAAACTAAATTTTTAAATTGCACCAACTGGCTTCTAAAATATTACTTTTTTTAGCTTTATTGCACCAAAATTATAATTGTTTTATCTTTTATTTATTTATTAAAACGATGTTGCCATCCCTGGTTTGTAAACATCTTTTTACAAAACAACAATTACAAAAACAAAAGAACAAGTGCAGTAAGTTTGAATAAAATTGAATAAATTTTTTATTATATATTAATATATTATTTAAAATTGTTAGGAAACATATTGGAATATTCAGACGGAGAATTTCGCGATTTCCAAAGTAAAATTTTTTCTGCCAACAAGCAAATAAACAAAAACATATGATTTATTTTGCCCAAATAGCACGATAGTGTGACCGCATTGTACCGATTATTGTCGCAAAAGAGTTTTGAACCGAAAAAAATTGTCACAATATGCGATGATAATGGGACAACCTAAAAAAAAAATCTAAGGAACAGTTTCCCAGAAATCTGGGTTCCTCCAAAATGGTCAGTAAATGGATTCTTTCTACTCTATGGTATAACAAAGACCGGCTTCGCTAACTAAAGCTTCTCTGCAGAGCCGGCCTTCGGCCGGGCGCAAGGATTTTATCCTCTATGGTATAACAAAGACCGGCTTCGCTAACTAAAGCTTCTCTGCAGAGGCGGCCTTCGGCCGGGCGCAAGGATTTTATCCTTTATGGTATAACAAATACCGGCTCTGCTGAGAAGCTTTAGTTAGCGAAGCCGGTACATGTTTTATCAAAGAGGAGAAAACCCTTTAAAAAATATGGCTTTATGTCTCATTTTCGGGAAAAAATTTATGGCGTTAAGTCTCATTATATTGAGTCTTAACGGCATATGCCCTAATGTCTCAATGGAATGGGACTTAACGCCATATGGCTTTATGTCCTATGGCTTTGTGACACCCCACCGCTAAGATCCCACTATCGGCGTAATGTACCAATTTTTGTGGTATTTCATGTGCCGATGGTGTGAACGGTCAACATTTTTTAATATGCGACAATCTGTGCCGAAATTGTGCTGACAGTGCACAATCAAAATTAACCTTAAAGCACCGATAATGTGAACACTCTTTTGCAAAATGTGAAGCAATGAAATTGTTAAATGTGTACCGATTATTAACGGCCACTAGTGCGCCGATCACAGTCGTTAATCAGCGCCGATACAAGGGTGGCAAAACTAAATTTTTAAATTGCACCAACTGGCTTCTAAAATATTACTTTTTTTAGCTTTATTGCACCAAAATTATAATTGTTTTATCTTTTATTTATTTATTAAAACGATGTTGTCATCCCTGGTTTGTAAACATCTTTTTACAAAACAACAATTACAAAAACAAAAGAACAAGTGCAGTAAGTTTGAATAAAATTGAATAAATTTGTTATTATATATTAATATATTATATTAATATATTATTTAAAATTGTTAGGAAACATATTGGAATATTCAGACGGAGAATTTCGCGATTTCCAAAGTAAAATTTTTTCTGCCAACAAGCAAATAAACAAAAACATATGATTTATTTTGCCCAAATAGCACGATAGTGTGACCGCATTGTACAGATTATTGTCGCAAAAGAGTTTTGAACCGAAAAAAATTGTCACAATATGCGATGATAATGGGACAACCTAAAAATAAATTGTGCAATATTTTTAAATGTGCGCCGATATAGCACGATAAAAATCGTCACAGATTGTGCTATTTGAGCCGATAGTGGGATCTTAGCTTTAGAGAAACACATGACTGTTTCTGCTATTCATCGAGGCAACCTCCTATTTGACCAAAGACCTATTCGATAGACCTTGCTAAAGCGGCCCATACACTTGCAATATTATTGTATATGATATTCGCCATATTATTTTGATTTTGCTCTATATTATGCAATGAGTCGCACAATGGTTTCATTCATTCAATAAAAAGGTGAACATAACCTATAGAAATAACATAAACAGCATTGTACAATGTTGCCAGCACACATCACTTTCTTTTCGTTGTGCAATAAAAATCAAAAGTCTTGATTGTTGCCAATATATTGTGCCACCTTCGAATATCCCATACACATTAGTGATATATTTGTATAATACGTAAAATTAAAAAATTGTATTGCATGTGTATGAGCCGCTTAAGAGCTAGAATCGATTTAGCACTCTTATATTGAATTCTTCTGGCAAGCCTGATGCTCTGTGATTAACTTGACAGCAGTTAATGGTGTTAAAATTTAAACAATAACAACAGCTGTTAAAAGCAGTGTTGCCAGTGAAATTTCGAGAATGATATATTTTACTTTCCAAAAAGATACAATTTTTCCTAAAAAGATACATTTTGAAAAAAATTTGAAAATCCATTTTCAGCGTTTAACATTTATTAACATAATAATAGTCTGGTTGTGTATAAAAAAGTAATTTCGAAAAAATTGAAGGTATACAACTATTACCAAAAAGCTTTATAAAATACATATGTACATACATACATAGGTACATAACTGAAATTTAGCTCATAGAATAAATTCGAAAAATAAAAAATGTTGAATATAATAAAAAGTAACCTTCGAAAGGAAATAATTCCCAGTTTCTATTTGTTAAAATTGTTGAGTTACATAACATTTTTATTTAAAAATTTTTTTATTATATCTATGCACATACAATGTATATTTCAACATGAGCGGCGTTGCCTGATTTCACTGATGGCTACTCAACTTCAGCTCAGTTGCCAACCGTTATCGACCAATTAGTCTTTTTTCCAAGAATTTTCTTCCATTTTTCTAAAAGTTTCTTCGATATCGTTTGAATTTTCTTTTACCATCTTCTCCATGTTTTTTTTGCCATTTTCTCCATCATCGCAGCAAACATTGTGCTGAGATTAATATTGATTGGTACTGCACGGGTAGCACAGATTAATAATATTAGTATTCTGTGACTGGTAGCAACCATGGTGGAATAAGCAGGTGGCATCGTTAAGGCAACAAGTACAACATTACAACAAAAATGGAAATTACATCACCGTTTGCGTCAAAAAATACTTTAAACAAAAATCAAAGCGTGCCGCTGAACGTGATGGAATAAATAAATTTTTAGCCAATTTTTATTTAATTATGGTCAATATCTTATTTATTTTAATTTTATATTATCAAAAACTATAATAAAATACAATAATCACAGCACAAAACGTAAACTTTTTGTAAACATAAACAAAACTTTGACATAAACCTAGACAAGCAATGCAACAGCAAAAAATCGTCATATGACGTAGTGCTGCCACCTGTTAATTTCACCATGGTAGCAACTTTCATTTCTTCCTTTTCCTCAAATTCATAAGCTGCGATATTAATGTTGCGTCTTTAGAAATAATCGATTAACCTTCTCTGCAATTCCGATTTATTTCCTGACGTCAGCAGATCTAGCTTGGCAAACTCTTTCTTGAGCTGTTCAACTTTTAGTTCATCAAGTTTCATTGTTTTTATTGTATTTTTTTCTTTTGTTTTTTATTTACATAACTAGGTATTTATTAATTTTTTTTCTGCAATTTTACTTCTGACACCAATTGTTACAGTTTTACTTTATTAAACTCGTTGCGGTTTATTCATTTATAATACAAACGATATTTTGCAAGCCTAATACTAAACTTCGCTAATATGTTTTTTTGTTTAACTAAATTTTATTGCAAAAATTTCTGCAGGTAAAATTTTTAAATACTTCCTCAGGCAAAAACTGTCACTATATGATCTGAATTTGTTCTCATTTTCTGTGTAATGCAGTAAAAAATAGAAAAAACTTGTTGGCACCTATTTGTCGATTAAGTCCCTTTTTGTAAAACACTTGACTTACTTGTTCGCTATGGATTTCAACAATCGATGTCATTTTTAGTTTTAAATCAAATTTACTTATTGTCCTTAAATGGATAGATTGTAAATAAAGAAATTAATAAAAAAAATGTTCTTGAATAATTAGAAAATTTATATGGAAAATGTTTCTACGCAACCTGAAGGAATTTAAGAATCCTTTGTGTTGTGTGTCAGCAAAAATAAAATAAAATCTATCAGCTGTATTCATAACAAAAAGTGAGCCACAGTTTGTACACAACGTACAACGAGATGATAACTACAATGTCGATTAAGCTTAGCAGCTTGTTGGCACAGAATTTATTCATAACAAACTTTTCTCCATCTGCTAACTTTTAATAAATCAACTCTTTTATGATACCACATTATATTAGTCAAAAATAGAGCACGTTTTGCATTAATCGCTGGATTTGTCATTTTTTTTTTTTGTTTTTCCTTCACATATAAAAATTGTTTGAATTTAAAAAAAAAAACAAAGTTGTTTACCGTTAAACGGCTGTTTTCAAAAGTTGGCAAACGTTTGGCAGCTCGTTAACAAGAGCTTAGCAAATCGTTAGCCAGAGTTTGGTAAGTGTATTATGAATAAATTTTGTGCTAACTTCATGCCAAATTTTAATTATGAATACGGCTGTATATATGTACATATATGTATAAAGTTCCCGTGTCACTTTGTTTGTAATTGAACTCCTCCGAAACGGAAGATTTTTATGAAATTTTGTATGTGTATTTGTAAGGTATGAGAATAGATCGTAAGGTTTATTTCATACCGCTAGAGGGCGTAAAATAGGGCAGGAGGGGTGAAAACTCCCTCTCCCTATATCTTATTAACTAATCAACCGGTTCTTTTAAAATTTGCCATGCACTTTAAAACAACGATTGCCAGCTCAGCTAGTACAAAATAAAATTATTGATTAAATATCCTACACCAAAGTATTCATTGTGTGCCTTTCCTCCGTTGTTACGTTAGTGTCAGTTGAAAAAAGTGACGAATAAAGTACAACGAATTTTTGACAAAGTTTTTTAATTTTTGTAATTTTAAAGATTTTAGATTTTTAGAGGTTTAGAAAATTTTCTGTATTTATAATAATATTTTAGTGTAATATGTACAGCGGTTTCGCCAAATTAAACGATTGTTTATAAAATTAGCCTATTGTTTATATGTAGGTACGTAGTATATTTTTTTTATTTTATTAAAAAAAAAAAAAAATTTAGATTTAAATTTTAAGTCTCTTATATTTACGCGATTTTAAAGATTTTTTTTCGGTTGCAATTTCACTCATATTCGTTTTGTTGTTATTTTCTGTGCCGTGGAAAATCTTTTTTTAAACATCTTAAAGGATTTTAGTAATAATTAAGAAATATTAAGAGTATTTTAGAAAATACTTAATTACAGATAAAACAAAAAAATATAAATATATTTGACTTACCACCATTAAACACTCGAATTACTGCATTTCTGTGCTCTTTCGGACTTTGACTATTCAACACAACTTCATCATTATCCCATGGATCATTTGGGCTTGTTGCAAATAAATCATAGTCTTGAACAAATGGCATTTTTACAACACTATCTACGTTCTTTAAAACGGTAGGCTTGATATTCATTATTTTATCCAAAATCGTGCGTAAGTATTCTAGTCGCAAGTTTAACATTAAAGCCAAGGCTTGTATGTGATAATTGTTAAGACGATAGGAAACCCTTTCCAAATTTAAAATGCTTTTAATATCTTTGGTTTGAAAAAGTTCACAAAGCGATTCTGGTAAGGAAGGCGAACTAGATGATGAGTGGAGTAGTTCAGATGAAGCAGTATTATCTGGTGTAATTACAGAAGTAGGTTGTTTATCCAAACTGCATGTATGTACTGATTCAGGCGGCAGTTGATATTTGAAATGTGGCGGATAGACATCGGGTAGAATAGATTTTTTTAATAACTCTTGTGTAGATTCTGCTGGTGTTAGTGGCATTTGCGAAATGTTAAGTTTACTAGAGCTATAGTTTTCGGCGGACAACTTATCCAAAAAATTTCTAGAATTTTGTATTTTGTCCAAAAATTGTGATCTATCAAAAGACTTTAAATAGTTTTTGTTCCTCTCTTGCATTGATGTTTTAAGTTCTTTATTTGATTGTTGGTTATTTTGATGGATATGACAATCATCTTTAGTGAAGCTTGGCAATTGTTTTTCAAATTTATTCGTTTTACTTTCATCTCGGTCAAATTTAGGACCCGAAAGATTAATGGAATTTCTACTAGATTTTTTTTCTGAGGCATTTTTCAGATTTGTCTCTTCTAAAGATTTTTGAGAAATTTCTTCTGTTTTAAACCTTTTTATTTCATTTACACAATTACTTATCTCATTTTTATTGTTGGAAATGGTTTTATCTAAAATGTTATAATTATTGGTGTTAACCGTTTTGTCTCGTTTTTTTCTGAGAGACCTTGTGTTATATGAGTTTAAATAGATATCTGTACTTGTACCTAATGTATCACCTTTAACTACATCTATAATTTTTGCTTTGCCGCTCTTGGTTTTATTTGAATTTTTAGTTGATACCTTTTCTTTAATATTTGCATTAGATGGTTCTACATAGATGTCATGACATTTAAAAAGTTCAGATTTATTATGTTGGTGGGGGTCAAGTGGTAAATCGTGTAAATGTGTTTTATTTTTGGAGAAAATATCAACTGAAGGACTTTTTATTTTACTGGAACCAATAATTTTTTGTAATTGTTTAACGGATTGAGTCTCTTTTAAAGATTTCGAAAACGTTTGTTTAAACACACCCCTTTTATTTTTAACAGCTTCTGATTCTTTAAACTCATTTGTTATAGTATCTAATTCTGAACTTTTCTCATATAGAGTTTTTGGGGCTCTTGTTGACTTGTTAAATATTGTTTTATTTTTTGTTTCATTTGAACTAGCTTGTAATTCATTTGTTTCAATATTTCCAAATAAAACTTGTTGCGTGTTATTCAAAGATTTTTCAATTTTTGTTTCGTTTAGGTTTGTTACATTTGTTCCAGCAGCAACCTTTGTAGAATTTGAATTCTGAATTTGGCAAAGTTTATTGGCATTCGATGATTTTCTTAATACCCTTTTAACATTTAATAGTTTCTTTTGATTTTGTAAAACATTTGTTTCTTTATCTTCTCTAGATAGTTTAAATCTTTTAGATGAAACTGTTATAGAATCTTCATTACTTTTGTTAGTTCTCATAAGAGACTTTGTTTTATTAGAAGAATTAAATATTAATTGTTTATTTAAATGCGCTGTGCTTTCTTCAGAATGGATAATATTTCTCTGAGAATTAGCGGGTTTAGTTAATCTCTTTTCCAATTTTTTTCGGTGGGTTTGGTTTGTATTTATATGAAGTTCTTCATTAATATTTTTAGTCATAATGAAAGGTTTTTTTTCCCGGCCTCTTTTTTTTCTACGCGATATGTCGTCCATGTTTTCACATTCTGTTAAATGATAGAGACGCTTATAAGACTTTTAATAAATAATACTTGCTGCCTGTTTTTAGAACACGAGCGGAAAACTCATTCGATTAACTTAGATTTAAAACAAAATTTCAAAATTTTTTTTCATTTTAAATGTGTCTTGTTCTAAAAACTGGTAGTTACTTTTAATACATATTTTTCCTAAGAATCATTTTCTAAAACTATAGTTCTTAAAAAACTCCTATTAAAAACCGTTTCTACAAAATAACGGACACAAAAATTTCCATTCGAGCATAAAATTCAATTTACCCGTTTAGTATACATACATTTGTATATGTTTTTAAGTGCCTTGAAATCCATAGTGGACATTTAGATTTTGCAAAAGCTTATCCAAGAGCTTTGAGTGACTCAAAACTAGCAACACAAATCCTATTATTCGATGACCGCAAAATTAAGTGGTCAAAGAGTAATAAAGAAATTTTAATCCCGGAATTGTACCCGTATCCATATCAGTAAAACGTATCTTTAATTTCCAAAGATGGACAAATTTAAAGCCCAGTCAAAAATTTTAAGAACTCTAATTTAAAGTAACGCTTAAAAATTTAACGCTCGAGAGCTAAAGTCAGTTTGCATTCATATCGACAGATAACAATTTGTTCTTTATTAACAAAATTATTCTTCCCAATACATATAAAAAAAATTAAAAGTCCTCGTGTTCTGCCTCAATAACTCTAATGTAAATTTAAAGTTACAAATTCGTCAAAATTCGATTAAAGAAAATAAGGCTGAAGTGCACTTTACGGGGCGTATGAAAGAAAAATAAAAAAAAAATGCCATTCGATTCAGAATAAAAAAAAAACCATAATTAATATTTAAGGGGGCTGATGCCCGTGGGGCGCCCAGGACCCAAAAAACTGGCCCGCCCACTGAGTGGTATGTGTGGGTACTCTAATTAAAGGTAATTGTGCAAGGATAACGAAAATTTGGGGGGGCGACACTTCTAGGGCCCTCTGGGGCTAAAACAAAATTCCCCTCCCATCTTATATCTATGTGTGGGTACTCAAAACAAAGGTAATGTGCTCACGATTGCAAATATGTATTTTGTTTTTGAATTTATGTATCTTTTATATGCAGAAAAGCTTTAGTTAGCGAAGCCGGTCTTTGTTATACCATAGAGGATAAAATCCTTGCGCCCGGCCGCAGGCCGGCTATGCAGAAAAGCTTTAGTTAGCGAAGCCGGTCTTTGTTATACCATAGAGGATAAAATCCTTGCGCCCGGCCGCAGGCCGGCTATGCAGAAAAGCTTTAGTTAGCGAAGCCGGTCTTTGTTATACCATAGAGGATAAAATCCTTGCGCCCGGCCGCAGTCCGGCTATGCAGAAAAGCTTTAGTAAGCGAAGCCGGTCTTTGTTATACCATAGAGGCTAAAATCCTTGCGCCCGGCCGCAGGCCGGCTATGCAAAAAAGCTTTAGTTAGCGAAGCCGGTCTTTGGTATACCATAGAGGATAAAATCCTTGCGCCCGGCCGAAGGCCGGCTATGCAGAAAAGCTTTAGCGCATAGGTATAACATTAAAAAAACAAAATATTTACAATCGTAAGCAAAATACCTTCAATTTGAGTACCCACACATAGATATAAGGTGGGAGGGGAATTTTGTTTTAGCCCCAGAGGGCCCTAGAAGGGCAGCCCCCCCAAATTTTTATGATTTTCGTTATCCCTGCACAATTACCTTTAATTTGAGTACCCACACATACCACTCAGTCGGCGGTCCAGTTTTTTGGGTCCTGGGGTCCCACGGGCCTCAGCCCCCTTAAATATTAATTTTGGTTTTTTTTTTCGTTATTCCGGAGGGGGTCCAATATTTTTTTTTTCATACGCCCCGTAAAGTGCACTTTTGCCGAAAATAAATCTTTCAACGGAAACCCCTTTGGATGTTTTATATGCACAATAACCTTTTTGGAATCATCGATTTATTGATGTACCCGATTATTTAATTAGAAGACAAAGAATTCAAACTTTGTATGTGCTACAGTAGTACTTTGTATATTCAAATTTGTTACCTTTATCTTTATTAAAATTGCATCTCCACAAGTCAACAGCTGCATCCTTTATATGTTTTAGTCCCTGGGGCGTTTCTGTCCTTAACACTTCAGATTTCTTTGACAAATCTAAAGGTACGCCATTTAAATTAGAGACATATCTAACATCTTTACTTCCCCAACTCAAATGATCCTTTAAAGAAATATCACAAGTTGGCTGGAAATTTATTACATGATCATCTCTCAAGTCGTGGATTGTGAAAATGTCTTTAGTAAATTGATTTTCTTTTAAATCTTGACTTTCACCACTCAATTTGTTTCCTTTTTTAATTGTCTTTCCAATTCTTGTGATGTGCATATTTTCCCAAGAAACATTATTTAACATTTTATGCTTTTGAGATAGGCGCTGAGATCTTCGAACTGGGCAATTTTTGCTAGACGTTTTTCCTGCAGGTTCTGTGTTGTTTTTATACAAAAATTTTGTTATTTTCACATTTTCATTTTATTTATGTTTTTTATATTTACCATTAAGTAATTTTTCGACTTCTGAACAGTATGTTGCATCACTATCATATTTTGAACACATATTTAAAAATTTCTAAGAAAAAACTGCAATTTTTACTAGGCATTCGTATAAAAATGTTTTAGTAACTGTAAATTTTGTTTTGGCTGGTATATTTCCGATAGCGTTTAATCGATGTCAATAACAGCTATAATTAATAGGTTATAGAGATCAGGATATGAAAACACTATAACCATTCACCCTAGGTCTACACTTAACTGCCCGTCTATACCAGAGATAACTATTGCGACATATATTGCAGTAAATGTCAAAATTATGTTATCTTTAATGTAGACAGCAATTTTGTGTACATATTTATTGCCAGCAATTTATGTTGCAATAATTGTTAGTCCATTTTAGTTGACAATTATTGCTTACATAAAACGTCAAATTTGGTTGTCAATTGGAAAAAAGAAGCAAAAAAGAAAAAAAATAGAAGCAAATTGTGTGGGAAAGAAATTAATTATGTGAAATTGTAGCAAATTATAATTTAAGTAAAATTATTAAATTAAATAAACACTAAAATAAAATTACAAAATTTATTTTTATTAATATAATTTTTTTTCTATTTTATTAATATAATTTTTTAAAACAAAATATGTTTATATATTTTTTATTTAAAAAATTTGTTTAACTCATGACTTAATGCCGAACAAAATTAACAAACAACAAAACTAAAGGTCAACAATTTACAACTTAATTTATATTAATTTGTTTAAGTTTGTATTCTTTTTTATATAAATATTAATTTTACTTTAACAAAAAAAATCTAATAAAGTTATTATTTTTATATAAAAAAATACCTCTTGCTTAAGCAAATTAATATACATTTAAGTAATACAACCGAATAGGAAAGAATTTATATTAAAAAAATTATTTTTTCAAGATGGTGGGAGTTTTTACACTGCACTTTCTTCTTGATTTTTTTCAAATTATTAGTTAACATAAATACGTTTTCCCATGCCTTTAACATAAGCTGAGCAATAAGAAATATTGCTCTGTTATTCTGCCGACGTTAGTGCTGGTTCACACACGTCAAGTTTTACTCGTCGTCTTCAGCTTTTAGGAGAGAAGGGAAAAGAGAATGCCATTTCATTTCCCCTCTCTCCTAAAAACTCAAGACTTGACGAGCCAAACTTGACGAGTGTGAACCGGCACTTATTGCCAACTTTCTGAAATAATTATCTTTAGCGTAGACCTAGGGTTAATGTAGACAGCAATTTTTTGAACATATTTATTGCCGGCAATTTATGTTGCAATAATTGTTAGTCCACTTTTGTTGACAATTATTGCTAACATAAAACGTCAAATTTGGTTGTGTGGGAAAGAAATTAAGTTTGGGAAATGGTAGCAAATTATTGTTGTAGTAAAAGAATTAAAGTAAAGAATTAAATAAATACTAAAATAAAATTGCAAAAATTAGTTGTATCTTCTATATATAAATCGGCTAATGCAAAATAGTTAAGAACACATATCTCCTCTGTTTGCCCAGCGACTGGAATAAAATATTCACCATTTGAAAGGTATTTACTGCCAGAAGTGCACAATGTATATCTTTTTAAAATCCGTTCAATAACTTCAGGTTTATAAGCGTTCAAATTCGACACTAACACATAAATAAAATTTTTTTTCCAATTATCAAACAATCATGGCCCAATTAGTAGGTCTGCTCGAAACGCCTGCTGATTTTTTGCAGAGTTGTTTTTTTTTTTTTTTTTTTAAGTGTTTATTTAAAGAAAATTTCTATTCTTAAAACTATTAATAAACAAATAGTAAATACAAAATGTTATTATACATAGTCCCATAATCGGGCTCTCAAGTATACTACTTATATATGACAATTTTAATATTTTTTAGAATTAAATATACGAATTTTTTATATACATAAGTATACTTAATATAATACAACAAAAAATTTCCAAAAAAAGTTACTTCTTTATTTAAATACTAAAAAGTTTTGTCAAGGGATAAAAGTTGGAAGGGGAGATTTTAGCTAAGCCACCAAAATTTTCTTTTATTTATGTTTGGCAAAATGTTTTTGTCGTCTGAATAAATACTTGTATCAAACCTAGAATTATCAAGTGTGATTTGATTGCAATGAATGGCTTTGTTATTGGCTCTTCTATATATATGGTAAAATATAGGTGTGCCTATTTCATTTTGGATAAATCCTTTACTGTCGAGGTATACGAAAGCCTCAGGAGGTACATATCCACTTTGAAGGGTTTTAGATATATATTCTTCGTCACTGTAATATGGTGCCATATTTAAATTATTTTCATAGCATTGAGAGCTTTTTGCAATATAATTTCTAATTATATGAATAATAAAATTATCTATTCTACCTATTTTCGCAGCATTGTATAATTTTTGATTTGATATGTACTTTATATAGTCACTATTTGGAGACCTATACAGCGCTGTGCATGATCTTAGACACTTTCTTTCAAACACTCGAATTTTCTCCATATATGATGGGGAAATGTTAAACCATATTTGGCAACCGTATGTTATAATAGGTCTAATAAGTGATTGATACAGAAGGACTTTAACTTTAGGATTGATGTATTGTGAATAAAACAGCTTTTTGTACATGAAAAAAGCATTTCTTGCTTTAATTATTTGTGCAGTTATATGAGCATTGAAATATAAAAACTTATCTAGTTTAATTCCCAAGTATTTTACAACTTGTTTGTTTGGAATACGTATATTGGTATACCAAAATCTTTCCATTTTGTTCTTATGTTGGAATTACATTTTCCTACTGGCGGACGGAAGAGAATGGTTTCACATTTGCTAAAGTTAATTTTCATTTTCCAGTCTATTGCGTATTTTTCAACTATCTTAAAATATGTTTGTAATTCATTATTAATTTTTTCTAGTTTATTATCGGCGTGATATATTATAATATCATCTGCAAAAGCAATGATATTATGTTATACCAAAATCTTTCCATTTTGTTCTTATGTTGGAATTACATTTTCCTACTGGCGGACGGAAGAGAATGGTTTCACATTTGCTAAAGTTAATTTTCATTTTCCAGTCTATTGCGTATTTTTCAACTATCTTAAAATATGTTTGTAATTCATTATTAATTTTTTCTAGTTTATTATCGGCGTGATATATTATAATATCATCTGCAAAAGCAATGATATTATCAATTTTCGTTAATAAATCTAATATAAAAATATTAAATAGAATTGGGGAATTCACTGTTCCCTGTTGAAGACCATTCACTACAATAAATTTTTTTGTACTTCTTTGTTTCCTATTGCAAACTAGAAAAGATTTGTTGTTTAACATGTTGTGCAAAAGAATAATTATATATGTATATAGGTATTTTATATTTCAGTAATTTGAAAATTAATGCCGGTATCCAAATGCTATCAAACGCCTTTTCGAAATCAATCAAACAGGCACCTGTGCACAATGATTTATTGAGGTTCCAATGAATATTTGACACCAACAGATGTATTGCGAGAATTGTTGAGTGTTTGTATTTGAATCCGAATTGTCTCTCATTATTTAGTTGATTTTTTTCACAGAATTTAACTAAATTATTGTTTACACAAATTTCAAAAACTTTACTAATATTTGGAAGTAAACTAATAGCACGAAGGTTTTTTAGGTTACATGTATCCTTACCCTTTTTTGGCAAAATTACAACTTTCGCTACTTTCCATGCTCGAGGAAAATAGGAATTGTTAAGCATGTTATTAAAAAGAGTGCAATATTCACGGACCATAACATAAGGAATATTTTTTAATATTATATTTGGGATATTGTCTAAACCTGAAGAAAGTTTTTTTTTCAAATTTTTGAAAATGTATAACAACGAACTATTCGTTATAAAATAACTCTCATATATGGATTCATTTATCTCGTTAGCCTTGAAGTAATCCGTAAATGTTAAAAGGGATGATAAATTAGTTTCATATTCATTTTTTGTTTGGCATACCAGTTTGTGCTTTGTTGTGATACAGACGTGTATTATTAAACCCGTATACTATTTGAATTAATTAAATTTGATTTTTTTTTTATTTAAAATAAACATTCCGCGAATGAACGCAAAATACATAAATAATTTTTAAATAAATTATTTAGCATAAAAGTGATCAATTAATAAAAACGAAAAATTAATAAAGATAAATAAAAAATATAAGTGAATATATGTACATACATACTTATGTATGTATGTATGTAGGTATACATAATCTTGCAAAAACATTTTAATTTTGTAAAGAACAAAATAAAAAAAAAAAAAAAAATAACAAAAATATTAAAAGCACAAAGTTACGGTGAAAAACAAAAACAATATTTTGTATGAACAAAAACAATGAGACAACAATAAAACTCAACGAGAGAAATTGCTATGTAACAGTTCATGCAAATGAAAATAATGAAATAAATAAAACAAAACAAAACAATATTAATTACCTAACGGCTAAGCCAATTATTCGTACACGTTCCCTCTCACCCTCGGTATTTACACAAACGGTGGATAGTGACTCATTAAAAAAACTAAAACTAGACCTGGTGACAAGTGTTGCCAGGCCAGAAAGTATTGCCGCGACGTCAAAAACAAATTTAGTGGGAAATGATACCATGAACTTAAACACAAATGCAATGGAAAACCCCCCTGTAAAAAGTTGTCAAAAGCCTCAAGTCCAAGTTGGTATGGACAGGTATATAACAGTCCTTAAACGGGGTCGCAGCCCTACATCTTCAGCTGTTGCTTCGGCCTCAAAAATGCCATTTTTTGATAAAATAAATTCCCAAAATCGCTTTGCAATTCTGGAGGATGAATCCTCTGAAGCACCAAACGTAATAAAATCGTCCAAGCCTCCCCCGATATATCTTAGGGAGCAAAACTCAAATGAGTTAATAAAAAGTTTGATATCGGTAATAGGTGAAAATTCCTTTTACGTAGCTTCAATAAAGCGAGGTATGATTAACGAGACTAAAATACAGGTGAATAACGAGGATGACTTTCGAAAAGTAATTACAAGATTTGAGGCTCTTAATAAAAACTTTTATACATATCAACTGAAGAGCAGTAAAGGTCTTCAGGTAGTGATCAAGGGCATAGACTCATGTGTAGACCCAGGAGAAATTAAAGCTTTTTTGGAAGAGATGGGCTTTAAAATAAAAAACGTTACAAATATCAAAAATAAGGAAAAAAATCCCCAACCACTATTTCGAGTGGAGTTAGAACCCGGCGACGTTAAGCTCAAAAAAAATGAAACGCATCCAATTTATAACCTAAAGTATATTCTATACAGAAGGGTAACTATAGAGGAGCCGCACAAGAGAAATGGTCCTGTTCAATGTCTAAACTGCCAGGAATTTGGCCATACAAAGGCATACTGCTACTTACCCCCTGTTTGCGTAGTATGTGGTGAACTACATGGTACAGTTCTTTGCGATAAGTCTAAAACCGACCCCAACGTAAAAAAATGTAGCAACTGTGGCGGTAATCACACTGCTAATTATAGAGGATGCCCCGTATACACTATCGTCAAGCAGTCGGTTGGACCGAAAACTAATCCCCCTCAAATGCAGGTAACAAATCAGCTAAACACTAATAACATTCAGGGCCCGCAGCCTAGTAATAACAGAACCTCCTATGCTAACGTCCTAAAATCAAACCATGTGCCGCAAGGTGCTTCGCCAAGTAATGACGAAACTCCAGATTCTAATATAAGTCGTCTAGAAAAAACCATGGAAACATTAGTGCAAACAGTAAACAATTTTACAAACACAATGGGTAATATGTTACAGGAAATTCTAAGAATGCAATCGATGTTATTGCAAGCTGTACTTAACAAGCCATGAACTGTTTAAAAATTTGTTTTTGGAACGCAAACGGCATCCGCCAACATAAAAATGAACTAGAATACTTTCTCAAAAATAAACAAATTGATGTTATGATGGTTTCTGAAACTCATCTGACCTCAAGAAATACGTTTAAAATCAATGGCTACATACTATATGATACCAAGGACCCTCGAGATAGAGCTTGTGGAGGTTCTGTCATCTTGATAAAAACCCGAGTCAAACACTACTTAATGTGTGATCATCGTGAGGATTATCTGCAAGCAACAAATATTCGTGTTGAAGAGCTTAATCGAAACATAGTAATTTCATCTTTATACTCTCCACCTAGATTTTCAATATCAGAAAGCCAATATTGTGAATATTATAAATCCCTAGGACCCTGTTTCCTGGCCGCTGGCGATTATAACGCTAAACATACCTTCTGGGGGTCACGACTTATAACACCAAAGGGTCGTGTTTTGTTTAATACAATCTCTAAAATGAATTTAAATGTTGTCGCGAGCGGACAACCAACATATTGGCCTGCTGATCCACAAAAAATTCCAGATGTCATCGATTTCGGCGTGGTTAAAAACATCCCCACAGAAACGATTCACGTTGAAGCCTCATTAGAATTATCCTCTGATCACACACCTACAATTGTTACTATAACAAACACCAATATAATTGTATCTCCCTCTAGTTACATAGCGACGTCAGCTACACAAATAAATTGGTTAAAATATAAAAAATATCTCAGTACTCATTGCACAGAAAATATTCCGCTTAGCACACCGGAGAATGTAGATCTCTCTATTGCCAATTTTGACAGTTATCTTAAACTAGCGGTTCAACATTCCTGCAAAACCCTCAAAAAAACTTATAATAATAAAATATATTCTACAGATGTCGAGCGCCTCTTGAATGAAAAAAGGAGAGTGCGAAGAGAGTGGCAATTGCACAGATCCCCCCAACTTAAGAACTTATTAAAAGAGTGCACAAAAAAGCTAAGAAAATTACTGCAGTCTCGGAAAACGGCTTCCGTGGAAAAATATCTTAAGGACCTGGATGCAACACCACAATCAGACTACTCATTATGGCGTGCAGCCAGAAATCTAAAAAGGCCAGTTATCACGAAACCACCATTAAGAAACCTGAATGGAAGTTGGGCAAGAAATGATAATGAGAAAGGAAACCTGTTTGTAAATCATTTGAAAAACGTATTTACCCCAAATATATCTGACGACATAGCGGACGAGTTACCACCTGTTGCAGCTAGAGCAGCTGTTCCCCTAAGATTTGAGATGATAGAAATCGAAAAGGCTATTTGTAACTTAAACCCCAAGAAAGCCCCTGGTTTTGATAAGATAAGCAACAAAATGCTTTTGGAGCTACCTCGAATAGCAAAGAAAATTATTCTTTATATTTTTAATGCTATTTTACGCCTTGAATACTACCCTCAAGAATGGAAGGTCTCCTTAGTAAAGATGATACCAAAGCCAGGAAAAGATCACACAAAAGTTGAGTCATATAGGCCTATTAGCTTATTGTCTAATATATCAAAGCTGTTTGAGAAGCTCTTAGCGTCAAAATTAACCCCAATTTTAAATGATAATGGGTGTATACCTAACCATCAATTCGGTTTCAGAAGAGAACATAGCACAATTGAACAAACCCATCGAATAGTAAACGCCATAAGAAAAGCCTTTGAAGAAAGAAAATATTGCTCCGCTCTCTTCATCGATGTTTCTCAAGCTTTTGATAAAGTCTGGCATGTAGGCTTGTTACATAAATTGAAGCTAAACCTACCGGTTAACACACACAAGCTGCTAGAAAGCTACTTGGTCGGTCGAAAATTTATTATTAAAGAAGGTGATTTTGTAAGTTCTCCTCAGCCAATTGAAGCTGGAGTCCCTCAGGGAAGCATCCTGGGCCCACTTTTTTACTTAATATATACCTCGGACATGCCAACAAACAATTACACCCTAACCTCAACTTTTGCTGATGATACAGCTTTTCTAAGCGTACACGAGAACAGTCGTGAAGCATCTCGATACCTGCAGGATCATATTTTTCAGCTCGAACTATGGTTAAAGCAATGGAGGATAAAGGTCAATGAGCAAAAATGCGTACATATAACATTCACTTTGCGTCGGGAAACATGCTCCCCTATTAAAATCAATAATCAACTAGTGCCTCAACAATTGCATGTAAAATATCTCGGTATTCATCTAGATCGGCGTTTAACATGGAAATGCCATATAGAAGCAAAATTAACCCAAATGAAACTAAAAGCAATTCAAATTAACTGGCTTATTGGAAGAAATTCAGTTCTTAGTCTCGATTGCAAACTACTACTTTACAACGCTATTTTAAAGCCAATATGGTGCTACGGTATTCAACTATGGGGCACTGCCTCGGCTTCAAATATCGAAAAAATTCAAAGGCGCCAAAATAAACTTCTTCGAATAATCACAGCTGCCCCTTGGTATGTTAAAAACTCAAATATCCACAAGGATCTCAATGTGCCACTGGTAAGGACTATTATTACGAAGTATGCGGTAAAATATTTAAAAAGGCTAGAGTTGCACCCTAATCCACTAGCTCGAAATATTTTAAATGATAGTGGCCACACTCGCTTAAGAAGAAGAGACACTGCAGCACTTACCCATTAAGATGAGCGATAAACACCTACATATGTGAACAGAACCCGTGATGAAGAAAATTTTTGTCTGGCACTGGCAGGACATAAAATAAATTTTTAGGATAAGATTTGATTAATTATTGTTAGATCATATTTAATATATGAAGATTCAATAAATAAATAATGAAAAGAAAACAAAAAAAAAAAAAAAATTTTTGGTTTCCAAAAAAGTTTTGAAACAAGTATCCACATCCATATGCACTCTATTTTGAGGATCGATTTCTTTAAAAGAGTGGATTGACTCTAGATAAGCCCCGATGGTGTTTAAAATTTGACTCTGCTCTTTTACTATAAAGTTTCTATTTTCGCCATCCCTTTCTAGCTCGTCAGGTGATATACCCGCATTTCTTATTAAAAATTCCTCACCTAGTGGGATTTGAAGAGTATTAATATTCACCGGTTGTATTGACCTAAACTGTTTTTTTGCTTCACCAAACATATTTGAGGAGTTCTTATGATCAATACCTTTAAGTTTCTCTCGCACATGTGTATTTACTGCTATAGTAAAATTATCATTAATTAGCTTTTTGATTAGCTTGATTTTGCATTTTAACTTTAATCAAAAAACACAATCGACTGGAGCGCTTATTATTACCAGTTGAACTTTGCAGAGTTGTGTTTTAAATAATAATACACAGGCATAAATGGGCAAAATGTCAAAAGTTGTTTACATTTTTTTAACGCCATTGTGTTTATTTAAAAATTGTTTACTTTTTAAATGATTTTTTATTTCAAAAAATTATTTTTCTTATTGTGAAAATAGAAATTAAATTTAATAATTGTGATGACAAAAATTTTAAATAATTTGAATAATAAAATAATATACATATTTACGTAATAAATAAAAAAACTAAAAGTGATGATACAGCAGCGCCAATGTATTTATAATTTGATGCCGAAAGTTCCATGTCCAAAGCATGTTACAGAATCTATTTGGTATGAACGATTCAATCAACAAAAATTAATCTGGGGAAAATTATTTGAACAGCACATTAAAAACTGCTTATTTTCCTCCGCAGCCTGCATATGGAGTGAAGAAAACCACATCAACAGAGTAATTTCCACAGACCAACATGTTGACCAAGGGGACACTTCTTGTATATCGGGTAAAGCATTTCCGTTGTTTTCTCAACACCCATATGATGGCGGAGGAGGTAAGTAAGCAGTCTTTAGTGTGTTGTTCAAATGATTATCTCCAAACTAATTTTTGTTTGTAAAATGATCTGGACATGGCACTGTCGGCCTAAAATGATAAATACATTTGCGCTGCTGCATCATCACTGGGGAGATATGTACTTTAATAAAATTTTAAAACACGAACAGAAAATACTGGTAGTATTTTGCAAAATGTAAAAATGTATTTAACATATATGTATATGAAATTGTTTATATACATAAAATATAGAAAACATCTTTTAATATTCCTTTCGGTTTCGTTTTTTGTATCGCCCAATTAGTCCTAAGCACTGTTTTTAGAACAATCTTATTTTACAAAAATTTCGATTGAAAATTTTTTATTTTACAAAATAAATACATGATAAATACAAAATACATATTTCTTGACGGCTGACAACTTTCTGACATTTTTACCATTTAAAACGCGTGTTGTTTTTTCTATTGTTGCATTGTTGTAGTTGTGCGCACACCTACCAATTTTGCCATGCAAACAATAAAAAAATAGGGTGATCGAATTTTCGACATTTTCAAGAAACCGGTTTTCAAATATTTCGACTATATAAATCTTATATAAAAATCAGCACAGGAAAACCAGCTCACTTGGAACATAACATATGAACCAAAGGTTGGTCCGTCCCCAAATCGATCCACTATATATTCTTCATATTTAAAAAATGTGTGGCCGAATTTCGACCATTGATCTTTATTATTTAAATTTATATTAATTTGTTAAAGCTTCAATACTTTTTTATATAAAAATATAAATTTTATTTTAACAAAAAAAAAATAAATTTAATAAAAATTAATATTTTTATATAAAAAACGACCTAAAAGTTTAACAAATTACAGTTGCAACTCGATTCTTGCACATACTTGATACTTGCATACCTCGATTCTTGCAACATAGAAATATTTTTCATTACGCACTCAGTACTTGCGACATCCGAAAATTTTTAACTCGATACTTGCAACATTACTCTTGTATTTCTCCTGCATTCTGCTTTGTTACTGTTATACGAATGCGTTGAACTTAAGTGTTTTGAATTGAAATATTAAACTTAGATTTTAAACAGATGTATGTGCCTTTTATTTTGTATAGGAAATTATTACTCGGTACTCGCGACAACCTCGAAACTTGCACCGAGCCCGGTTTGCATAAAGTGCAAGAATCGAGTTTCTACTGTAATATATATTTAAAAAATAAAGTCAAATAAGAACGAATTTATATTAATAAATATAATTTTTGCAAGATGGCTTCATTTTTACACTGCACCTTCTTTCTTAATTTCTTTAAAATTATGAGTTAACATAAATACGTTTTTCCATGCCTTTAACATAAGCTGAGCAATAAGAAATAGTGCTCTGTTACTCTGTCGACGTTATTGCTTACTTGCTGAGATATTTATCTTTAGGCCCTTATTCTGTAAAACGCAACCGCAACGCCAAAAATCACTTTGCAAGTGTATGAGCCGCTTAAGTCAAATTACAATCCTCAAAATAATATGAGAATTTTTATTATTTTTTTTTTTTTTTTGTTAAAATAGAATTTATATTTTTACTATCAAAGTCATTTTAGGGAATACAAAATTTACAAGATTTTGTAAGTCGTGCTTGATTCCCAAATTTTATTTTTGATAAAAACACTTGTTGCATATTTAACTTGCTGTTATATTGAGTTTTCATATTCAATAATTCATATTTAGTTTTGTAATTTTGTACTTTTTAATTTGCAATAAAATCAGTTGAGTTTGTGCTTTTAATTTATTTATTTTTTTTTCATTATTTATTTATTGAATCTTCATATAGTAAATATGAACTCACAATAATTAATCAAATCTTAACCTAATACTTTATATTATGTCCTGACAGTGCCAGACAAAAATTTTTTTATCACGGGTTCTGTTCACTTATGTATATATGTAGGTGCTTATCGCTCATCTAATTGGACAAGTGATGCAGTGTCTCTTCTTCTTAAGCGAGTGTGGCCGCTATCATTTAAAATATTTCGAGCTAGTGGGTTCGGATGCAATTCGAGCCTTTTTAAGTATTTTACTGCATATTTCGTAATCACAGTTTTAACTAATGGAACATTAAGATCCTTGTGAATATTTGAATTTTTAACATAAGTACCAAGGGGCAGCTGTGATTATTCGAAGAAGTTTATTTTGGCGCCTTTGAATTTTTTCGATATTAGAAGCCGAGGCAGTGCCCCATAACTGAATACCGTAGCACCAGATAGGCTTTAAGATAGAGTTGTAAAGTAGGAGTTTGCAGTCGAGACTAAGAACAGAGTTTCTTCCAATAAGCCAATGAATTTGTATGGCTTTTAGTTTCATTTGAGTTAATTTTGCCTCTATATGGCTTTTCCACGTCAAACGGCGATCTAAATGTATACCGAGATATTTTACATGCGAATTTTGAGGTATTATTTGATTATTGATTTTAATTGGGGGGCATGATTCCCGCCGCAAGGTGAATGTTATATGTACGCATTTTTGCTCATTGACTTTAATCCTCCATTGTTTTAACCATATTTCTAGTTGAAATATATGATCCTGTAAGTAACGAGATGCTTCAGAACTGTTTTCGTGGACGCTTAGAAAAGCTGTATCGTCTGCAAATGTTGAAGTTTGTGTGTAGTTGCTCGTTAGCATGTCCGAAGTATATATTTAGTAAAAAAGTGGGCCCAGGATGCTTCCCTGAGGGACTCCAGCTTCAATTGGCTGAGGAGAACTAAAGAAATTTCCTTCTTTAATAATAAACTTTCGGCCGACTAAGTAGCTTTCTAACAGCTTGTGTGTGTTTACTGGTAAGTTTAACTACAATTTATGTAACAAGCCTTCATGCCAGACTTTATCAAAAGCTTGAGAAACATCGATAAAGAGAGCGGAACAATATTTTCTTTCTTCAAAGGCTTTTCTTATGGCGTTTACTATACGATGGGTTTGTTCAATTGTGCTGTGTTCTCTTCTAAAGCCGAATTGGTGGTTAGGAATACATCTATTTTCACTTAAAATTGGAGTTAATTTTGACACTAACAGCCTCTCAAACAGCTTTGATATATTAGAAAATAAGCTTATAGGCCTATATGACTCAACTTTTGTGTGATCCTTTCCTGGTTTAGGTATCATGGTGACTAAGGAAATCTTATATTTTTGAGGATAGTATTGAAGACGTAAGACAGCATTGAAAATTAAAAGAATAATTTTTTTGCTGTGCTGGGTAACTCCAAAAGCATTTTGTTGCTCGATTTCTCTTATCTCAAATCTTAGGGGAACAGCCGCTCTAGCAGAAACAGGTGGTAACACGACCGCAGTATCGTGAGATATATTTGGGGTAAATACGTTTTTTAAGTGATTAACAAACAGATTTCCCTTTTCGTTATCATTTCTTGCCCAACTTCCGTTCAAGTTTCTTAATGGTGGCTTAGAGGCGACTGGCCTTTTTAGATTTTTAGTCTGAGTCTAAGTTGAGTAGTCTGATTGCGGAGTTGCATCAAATTCCTTAAGATATTTTTGCAGAGAAGTAGTAACTTTCTTAGCCTTTTTGTACACTCTTTTAATAAACTCTTTAGTTGAAGGGATCTGTGCAATTGCCATTCTCTTCGAGCTCTTCTTTTTTCAGACAGGAGACGCTCAACATCTGTGGAATAAATTTTAATATATTTAGTTTTTTTGGGGTCATACTGGAATATTGCACAGCTAGCTTCAGAAAACTGTCAAAATTAAGAATAGCGCGATCTACGTATTCCGGTGAACTAAGCGGAATATTTTCTGTGCAATGGGTGCTGAGATATTTTTTATATTTTTGCCAATTGATTTGTGTAGCTGGCGTCGCTAAGTAACCAGTTGGAGATACATTTCTATTGGGGTTCATTAAAGTAACAATTGTTGGTGTGTGGTCGGAAGATAATTCTAAGGAAGCTTCAACATAAATCGTTTCTAAGGGGATGTTTTTAGCCACGCCAAAATCGATGACATCTGGTATTTTTTGCTGATCAGTAGGCCAATATGTTGGTTGTCCGCTCGCTATCACATTCAAATCCATTTTAGAAATAGTATTAAATAGAACACGACCCTTTGGTGTTATAAGTCGGGACCCCCAGAAGGTATGTTTAGCGTTATAATCGCCAGCGGACAGGAAACAAGGTCCTAATGATTTAAAATAATTATAATATTGGCCTTCTGATATTGAATATCTAGGTGGGGAGTATAACGATGAGATTACTACGTTTCTATTTAATTCTTCAACGCAAATGTAAGTTGCTTGAAGATAATCTTCACAATGATCACCTATGAGGTAGTGTTTGACTCTGGTTTTTATTAAAATGGCAGAACCTCCACAAGCTCTATCTCGAGGGTCCTTGGTATCATATAGTATATTACCATTAATTTTAAACGTATTTCTTGAGGTCAAATGAGTTTCAGAAACCATCATGACATCAATTTGTTTACTTTTAAGAAAATATTCTAATTCATTTTTATGTTGGCGGATGCCGTTTGCGTTCCAAAAACAAATTTTTAAACAGTGCATGGCTTGTTAAGAACAGCTTGCAATAACATTGATTGCATTCTTAGAATTTCCTGCATCATATTACCCATTGTGTTCGTAAAATTATTTACTGTTTGCACTAATGTTTCCATGGTTTTTTCTAAACGACTTAAATTAGAAACTGGAGTTTCATCATTACTTGGCGAGGTACCTTGCATTGGCACATGGTTTGATTTTAGGACGTTAGCGTAAGAGGTTCTGTTATTACCAGGCTGGGGAGCTTGAATTGCATTTGTGTTTACTTGGTTTGCAACCTGCATTTGAGGGGTATTTGTTTTCGGTCCAACCGTTTGCTTAACGATATTATATACAGGGCATCCTCTATAATTGGCAGTGTGATTGCCGCCACAGTTGCTACATTTTTTTACGTTGGGGTCGGTTTTAGACTTATCGCAAGAAACTGTACCGTGTAGTTCTCCACATACTACGCAAACAGGGGGTAAGTAGCAGTATGCCTTGGTATGGCCAAATTCTTAGCAGTTTAAGCACTGAACAGGTCCATTTTTTTGTGCGGCTCCTCAATTGTGATTTTTCTGTATAGAATATATTTTAAACTATAAATGGGATGCGTTTCGTTTTTTTTTAACTTAATGTCGCCGGGCTCTAATTCTACACGAAAAAGTGGTTGAGGATTTTTTTCCCTATTTCTAATATTTACCACATGTTTTATCTTGAAACCTTTTTCTTCCAAGAAAGTTTTAATTTCCTCTGGGTCTACGCATGAATCAATTCCCTTAATCACCACCTGCAGACCTTTACTGCTCTTGAGTTGGTATGTATAAAAACTTTTTTTAAGTGCCTCAAATTTGTTAATTATTTTGCGAAAATCATTTTCATGATTTACTTGAATTTTCGTTTCATTTATACTACCTCGCTTTATTGCGGCTACATAAAAAGAATTTTCACCAATCAACGAAATTAAACTCTTTATTAGATCATTTGAGTTATGCTCCCTAAGATATATCGGGGGAGGCTTGGACGATTTTATTACGTCTGGTGCTTCAGAGGATTCATCCTCCAGAATTGCAAAGCGATTTTGGGATTTTATTTTATCAAAAGATGGCACTTTTGAGGCCGAAGCAACAGCTGAAGATGTAGGGCTGCGACCCCGTTTAAGGACTGTCCATACCAACGTGGACTTGAGGCTTTTGACAACTTTTTACAGGGGGGTTTTCCATTCCATTTGTGTTTAAGTTCATGGTATCATTTCCCACTAAATTTGTTTTTGACGTCGCGGCAATACTTGCTGGCCTGGCAACACTTGTCACCAGGTCTAGTTTAAGTTTTTTTAATGAGTCACTATCCACCGTTTGTGTAAATACCGAGGGTGAGAGGGAACGTGTACGAATAATTGGCTTAGCCGTTAGGTAGTTAATATTGTTTTGTTTTGTTTTATTTATTTAATTATTTTCATTGGCCCATCACACACTAGACTAATTATGCTGGCGTAAAATGGCAGTTTGTAGGCAAGCAAGGTGAAGGGAATGGGTTTTCGTTGGCGTAAAGTTTCAACCGGCTTCAACCCCGCACAAGCAGCACAAAACTAATACATGGACATTTTCAAAAACAAATGAACCCAACAAACACAAAGTCAAACCTTTGGTATGAAATGACTTTATCATTTGACATCAAACGAAATTCTCAAACGTTTTTCAATTGTTTGATTTAACATTTAAATTCAAATTGATAATGATTTGAAAATAAACATTTGATATCAAATGTTTTATCAATTTGATGTCAAATGTTTGTCAAATGTTAAAATCAAATCAAAAATAAACTTGGCAATACTAAAACGAAAAATAAATGTAAGCATTAAAAATGGCGATTAAAGTTACATTTTTTCCCTTGTGGTTACATGTGTTTTACTATTAAAAATAAATTTTAATATAAAGTGAATAATTTATTTCTTGTGAAAAATAAAAATTATTTGAAAGAAATTACAATGATTAAAAATACGAAAAAAAAGAAAAATAATAAAACGGGAAAGTGAAGAAAGTTTGTTGAACGATCGCGGTGCTTTAATCCTCAAAATAAAAGGGAGCCAAGTATTTTGTCTTTCCAAGAATTAGAGGACGGAAAGAACACTATTTCATCTTTTAGCTATGGTACCGAATGTTTTTATCAAAGTTTATTTAAATAAATAATAAATTTAAATTAAAAAATTAAATAGTTTTATTTATACTCCACATTGTATCATAATCCACATTTGAAAAACATTTGAGAATTACGTTTGAAATCAAGTTGAAAATAAAGGCATTTTTCAATTTGAAAATAATTTCCCCTTTTTGTTGAGAACGCTATGATTTTCAAATCATTATCAAACGTTTGTCATTTGAGAAAACGTTTGATTTCAAATCATTTTCAATTTGAAATCAAACCTCCGTGTTTGTTGGGAATGCAAAAAACACAAATCCATACAAAGTTTTATACATGTACACATTTTATGCCAGATAATTTTACTACAGTGTGTGATTGATGGAACAAAAATTGTTCGCTTAAAAATTAGTCTAATGTGTGAAGGCTCATTTGCATGAACTGTTACATAGCAATTTCTCTCGTTGAGTTTTATTGTTGTCTCATTGTTTTTGTTCATACAAAATATTGTTTTTGTTTTTCACCGTAATTTTGTGCTTTAAATATTTTTGTTATTTTTTTTTTTTTGTTCTTTACAAAATTAAAATGTTTTTGCAAGATTATGCATACATATGTACATACATAAGTAAGTAATTTTTCGTTTTTAATAATTGATCACTTTTATGCTAAATAATTTAAAAAACAGAAGTTAGGAAAAACATGTAAAATCAATTAAAAAATGGATAATCATTTAAAGAAGCAAATTTCGATCTACCAAAAAGTTAAAAATACAATTTGGTTTAAGGATTGATATTTGACTATTGACGTCAGCAGTCGTCGATGGCTGCGAGTGTAAGACGGCAAATCCATCTGAGGAGATCGAGTGGTTGCGATCGAAACATGTCATGGTAACCAGCCGCCTGGGTTCGAATCTCAGGTCAGTCAAGAATGAATGATTATCAATAACAATTTTAATTAATTTTTCATGTTGTAAAATTCCTTTCTTCATAAAAATAATTTAATGAAAATTAAATTTGATGAACTTAAGCCTGATTAAAAATTAAAAATTTGGATTAAAACCCATAAATAGTTCAACAAAATAACCACAATTCTAATTATTGTTAAAGCTAAGGCACGAGCTCTATGTGTACATTTGTCCTTCAAGTTGTGCTGAAAAAGGTCAACAAGATAAAGAAAGACAAAATGAAAAAACAAAAAAATGTACTTTGGACTTCAAGAAGAATTCTTGACATAAGTACGGAAAAAACAGAAGTTAGGAAAAACATGTAAAATCAATTAAAAAATGGATAATCATTCAAAGAAGCAAATTTCGATCTACCAAAAAGTTAAAAATACAATTTGGTTTAAGGATTGATATTTGACTATTGACGTCAGCAGTCGTCGATGGCTGCGAGTGTAAGACGGCAAATCCATCTGAGGAGATCGAGTGGTTGCGATCGAAACATGTCATGGTAACCAGCCGCCTGGGTTCGAATCTCAGGTCAGTCAAGAATGAATGATTATCAATAACAATTTTAATTAATTTTTCATGTTGTAAAATTCCTTTCTTCATAAAAATAATTTAATGAAAATTAAATTTGATGAACTTAAGCCTGATTAAAAATTAAAAATTTGGATTAAAACCCATAAATAGTTCAACAAAATAACCACAATTTTAATTACTAAATAATTTATTTAAAAATCATTTATTTTGCGTTCATTCGCGGAATGTTTATTTTAAATAAAAAATCAAATTTAATTAATTCAAATTGTATGCGGGTTTAATAATATACGTCTGTATCACAACAAAGCACAAACGATACTTCCTTTTAATTTATAAAGAAGAATTTGAATACATAATAGTTTTGGTGTCAGAAGTGGGATACTTTTTTTAAAGATGTCTATTCCCCAGGATGTTATAAAATCCCTTATGGGAATGTTCGCGAATGCTATTCAAAAAGCGTTTGCCGACTCTGCGAGCTCCTCGACTTCAGCTCAGAGATCTGCAATATTTTCAATGTCCGAATATAGTTCGGCGCAATCAACAACAGTTGGCGAGTATTTTACCCGATTTGATTGGGCCTTACAACTAAGTCAGTGCATCTACAACCGGAAGCAAGACCTGTGTTTGCAAAAGCTAGAGAGATACCTCTGGCTCTGAGAGATGCTTATGCTAAAGAAATTGAGAAGAAAATTGCGGTAGGCTATTACAAACGGGTAGATTACTCGGAACTACTCGGTTAACTCGGGAACTACAAAACTACTCTCAATCCTCAAATGGTCATCGACGAACATCCAATTCCTAGAGCTGAATTTATATTTAACCAAATGGGAGGTTCAACAATATTCTGTCACTTAGACATAACTGATGCATATACACATTTACCGGTGGACGAGGAATTTAGTCATGCATTGACTCTGAATACTGCTACTCATGGTCTAGTTAGACCAACTCGAGCTGTGTATGGTGCTGCAAATATTCCAGCGATCTGGCAAAGACGAATGGAATCTGTTCTTCTAGGAATTCCTAATGTGCGGAATTTTTTTGATGACGTTTTGGTTTATGGGAAAGACTTTGAATCATTATTGAATACTCTGGATAGTTATTTAAAAGAATGAGAAAACATGGCCTTAAGCTAAATCGTTCAAAGTGTGTCTTTGCGGCAACAGAAGTAGAGTTTTTAGGCCATAAAATTGATTCCCAAGGAATTCACAAATCTAAAAAACATATCGAAGCCGTATTGAATGCTCCTAAGCCATCAACTTCGAAGGAACTGCAGTTGTTTTTAGGAAACGCAACTTACTATAATGTGTTTATCTCAGATTTATCTACGAGGGCAAAGCCTTTAAGAGACATGTTAAAAAACTAATGTTTTGATTGGACCGAAGAAGCAAATAAGGCTTACGAGTATATAAGGGCCATGTTAATATCACCCCAAGTGTTGATGCCTTATGATCCTTTATTGCCACTATTATTAGCAACTAATGCAAGTTAAAAGGGACTTGGAGCAGTTCTTTCACATAGACTTATGAATGGGCAAGAACGTCCGATTGCCTTTGCGAGCCGAACTATGACAAGTACGGAACAACGCTATCCTCAAATCGACAAAGAAGCTTTAGCTATAGTGTGGGCTGTAAAGATATTCTTCCTGTATCTTTATGCACGACATTATGCTTTAATTACAGACAATAAGCAGTTGAGCCAAATTCTACATCCCGGGCAGTCTCTTTCTAATTTGTGCATAAGTCGGATGGCTCTAATGCGGATTATTGCTCCAGATTGCATTTAAAATATGAAGATGAGATCCACAACCTTTCTCCAAGACAATCGATATTATTTTTAGGAAATAATAATCACGAGTTTGATGAATTTAACAAGTTTTTTGTTGGACAAGTAAATCAATTACCAATAAATGCTGAACGAATAGCCACAGAAACTAGAAAGGATGCGAACTTGGGGGATATTGTGCATCTACTTGAAGAAGGGAAGTGTTTAGTTGGTTACGGATATAAAACGCCAGAATCCCATTATAAACTTGCTGCGAATTGCTTAATTTTTGAACATAGAGTTGGTATTCCTGTGTCATTCCGGCAATTGGCATTTGGGCATGGTTTAAATGAAGGGTTTGGCAAGGTCATTTATATACTGGCCTGGTGTGGATACTGACATAGAAACGATGGTTAGAGATTGTCACGAATGCGCAAGACATGGCCATGCTCCTCCTAAGTTTAGAGAACACCATTGTGAGTACGCTAAAGGACCATGGGAGAGAATACATATAGACTATGCAGGACCTTTTGCTGGGATGATGTTGCTTGTGATCTCGGATGCGTAAAGCAAGTGGCTCGAAGTTAAATTAACAAAGTCAATGACAGCAGGTGCACCGATTGCTATTTCAGACAAAATGTTCGCAGCTTATGGAGTGCCCATTACTGTGGCGCAGAATACTGGCACAAACTTTGCATTAGAAGAATTTAAAACATTTTTACAGAAAGTAGGCGTAAAATTTTATAAGTTTATAGCACCATCCTTCTTCCAATGGCCAGGCTGAAAGATGTGTAAAAACGGTAAAGAATGCCTTAAAAACGATGCAGCGTCCCATAACAACCTCCAGCAAAATTTTAATTTGTTTCTTAAACAGTATCGCATAGCACCTCATTCCACAACAGGTTATCCACCATCTCAACTGTTTTTGGGCAAAGTGTTACGAACTCATCTCGATCTTATCAAACAAGAAGATTTGTATACTAAAATTACTAAAAAGCAGGAGCAAGATTTTAAAACAAAATTTCGAACTTTTTAGTTGTCGGATCAAGTTAATGTGTTAACTCATAACTCGCGCATGGACAAATGGGTTAAAGGGACGATTGTGAATTGTATGGGAGATTTGCATTATGGCATTAATTTCCAGGGGAAATTGTTTAAGCGACATATTAACCAAATAAAAGGCTGAAGTGTTGGTAAGTCACAGTTGCAAAGCACACACACACACCTAACCAAGGGGAAAAATTGTATATTCCATACATCCAAGCTACTCCCCATATAGGGGGAACTAAATTGGCAGTTTCAGATAATCAAGCGATAGTAACTCAACATGCCGGAAGTACGCGTACTTATTCCAATGAATGGTCAGTTGCAAATAATCAGACGACTCCAACTTTGCATGCCTCAATTACGGATACTTATTCAAATGTTCAATGGTCTCCACGGGTACATGACCTGGGATCGCAGCCGGAACAAGTAACACTGGAAGACACATCAACAATGCCTCAATTCAATACAACAACTCCAATGCAAGATCGTTCTTTGTCCTCAACTCCAGTTGCGCCTCGGAGGTCAAATTGTCCGCGAAACCTCGCGTATTATTTAGTCCATAGTGGTAAAACTTATTTGACGTGGTTTTAACACGGTAAATAGTAACGTTGAGAAGCATGTTGTAAATTTAACTTGTTGTTATATTGAGTTTTCATAATCAATAGTTCATATTTAGTTTTGTCATTTTGTACTTTTTAATTTTCAATAAAATCAGTTGAGTTTGTGCAAGGCCCATCTATCAGGTCTGCTTACTTGTACAAAAACAAAAAACGATTCTTTTTAGTTGTCAAAAATTTACTACCAAATATACAAAGCAAAAGGAAAAAACGTGTATGTGTGACCTAAATAAACGTATACATGCACATGTAAGCAAAATGTAAACAACGTTTGAAAACTAAAAAGAACATAAACAATGATCATCAGGCTTCTTGCGCAGACCTTTTCAAAGGGCCTTGAGTTTGTGCTTTTAATTTATAAAGAAGAATTTGAATACATTTTTTTTTTTCGTACGATGGAACGTACGAAAAATTATTCTTGAAGGCATAAGCTTTTCCTAGACGCATTTCACTGGTTGGTTAGGTTGGATCGTCAGGAAACTTCATCCAAAGATTTTAGAAAGATAAAAAACTGTTAAACGAATAATAATTATGTAAGTATAAGCAAAAGACTTACTTTTAACAAAACAAAAACAACAACAATTAACCGTGAGTTTATGTTTTCTTACATTCAATTGGTTGGAATTCTTCCAATATTAATTGTAGTTGTAAGTAGGTTAAGAAAAAACAAAATGAAATGAAAACAAAAACAACTTGTTTTATTGCTCCCGCAAAAATAAAGCATACTACCAGCGTTTTGTTTTTTTAAGCCGTGCACTTACCAGATTATTATCAAAGTAATTTTTGGGAATACAAAATTTACAAGATTTTGTTAGTTGTGCTATACCGTTCTGGTGGTTCTGGGGAATCTGTACTGAATTCTATAATTTTCGCTTAAAATTTTAAAACACACAATTAAAAACAAAATGAAATGTTTGTTTGAATATTTGACACAACCAAGTCGAATTCATACAAGGGGGACTTTTTAAAAACGCTTACAGCACTGTAAAATATTTTAACGTTGTGTCAAAAATAATACAACACTTTAGTAAACAATTTAAACAAATATTTAATTTTCTTTTTAATTTAAAATTTCAGGAGATAAGGTCACCAGGCAAGGCGAATTAACACCAGGTAACCTTATCATTTTTGACACAACGTTAAAATATTTAACAGTGTTGTAAACGTTTACAAAATAAGACCACATTGTATGAATTCGCCTTGGTCACCTGGTGTAAATCAAGGCGAATTCAACTACAGGTGGTGTCAGAACTACAACAATCCAACAGCAACAGAAACAACATACCATTTTTTACATTGCATTGTTAGTGTTTACGGCTCGAAATGTCAACCATTCTTAGCAAAACACTAACAAATCAAAACAAATAAGCTCGAACTTTCAAAATCAGATGCCGTTTCGACACCACCTGTAGTTAATTCGTCTTGGTGTAAATTCAACTAGGACACAACCAAGGCGAATTCATTTTTCAGGGGGTGTTGAAAGCACAGCTGTCCTACTTTTTTCTAAATTAGAGAGAGGAATGTCAAAGCAACAAAAAAATACAATGTTATGTTTTTGGTGTTGTTACTTGTTGTAGTATCGCCACCACCAAGGCGAATTCAAACAGGTAAACTCATCTCGTCAGCCGTTCATCAGCTGTTTCCACGGCGAATTAAAAAATATGGTCAAAACATGATTTTGTTTTGAGAAGAAGTTGAATGAAAAGTGTTACAAATATTATTTTGCATTTCAAGCAACAGTTATTTAGATTTTATTCATAAATAGCTAACGTTATTATTATCGCTCTCAATATTGTTTTCGCATATAAGTATGTATTTCACTATTGTTTTAATATTAATTGTTAAAATAATATACCTGTTTTATGTTATTAATTTGTATATTTTTATGTTATTGATAAATACTTTTGATCATAACTTCATTAGATTTCTACTCACTAAAACCAATGTTTTGTTGTAGAAGTTTCAAATAAATGAAATAAATAAATAAAAAAAAAAAAAAAAAAAAAATAAATAATAAAAAAATTTCAAAACTGCGAATGATTGAAGTGAATTTATTAATTTCTTTTATAAAAAAGTGATAATTTTAATTTGCAATTAAAAAATTTTGACAACCAACCAGAAAATTGTATTAACAAAATACATGGGGCTTTTTGTACTTGTAGAGATGAGTTTACCTGTTTGAATTCGCCTTGGCCACCACCGTTTACATGAATTCGCCTTGGACACAACATTAAAATATTTTACAGTGTTGTTACATGCAGTCTACAACTGACATAAAATGCTTAACTTTACACGGGGTTTACATTTGCCAGTACTGGCAAGACAGTTGCAATACATGCAAATCTTTTTACTAATACATGCACACTTTTCCAACTGTCTTGTCTACTGTCTAGCAAATTTAGCAGATAGTAAAATTGTACAGTGATTTGACATTTGCTAACAGTAAACTAAAGTTTTGATCGCAAAAGAAAAAAAATCAAAATGTAAATAAAGAAATATATATTCTGTTTTGAATTTAATGGTTTTGTTTTGTAAAGCTTCGTACAGACGGTGGTCAGATCTTACAATGTTGTCATTTTTCTGACAACTGTACCATTGTCAGATGCATTACTTTTACACATCTGACAAATACAAATCAGCTTACAATGTTCGCACAGTTGCAAGACATTTTTAGGCAATTTTAATGACAATATTGTAAGATCTTAGCTTAGGTGTTATGTTTGTTAACACTATATCATTATTTTAAGCTACTTTTAAATTTGTTTAGTTCATATAAAACATCTTTAACTGGACTTGCACTGCAACATTCACGTTTGACATATTTTTAAAAGTGAACTGTCTTAACTACTGTCTGGACGCCTACGTCACGAAGACAGTTAGTAGTGTTTTTGACAACTTATATGTATATTCTTACTGTCGTGCCAGTACTGTCAAATGTAAGCGCAGTGTTAACACTAATATGATGCTAGTGTTACTGCCCGTCTACAACTGACATGACTTGCTGTTAGTCTGGGATCACACTATGAAAGTTTTCTATCAGAAAGTCTGAGTTTATTGGTGAGAGGGGAAGATAACATGCTTTTATTTTCTCCTCTCTCACCCATAAACTCAGACTTTCTGAAAGAAAACTTTCATAGTGGGAACCCAGACTTAAGGGCCAAATACACTTGTCAAATGCTTGTCCAGCCGGCGAATTCGACGTGTACGTGTGCTGGACGTAATATTCGCCGTCAAGGCGAATTCAAACAGGTAAACTCATCTCGTCAGCCGTTCATCAGCTGTTTCCACGGCGAATTAAAAAAAATGGTGAAGCGTCAAAATATGATTTTGTTTTGAGAAGAAGTTGAATGAAAAGTGTTAAAAATATTATTTTTATAATAAAAAAATATCAAAACTGCGAATGATTGAAGTGAATTTATTAATTTCTTTTATAAAAAAGTGATAATTTTAATTTGCAATAAAAAAATTTTGACAACTAACCATAAAATTGTATAAACAAAATACATGGGGCTTTTTGTAGTTGTAGAGTTGCACTTACCTTGATTCGCCGTTATATCAAGGCGAATTGAGAAGAAGGTCAAGTCAACTCTGCAACAACACTTCTTCTGTGGTCGGTTTGTCAAAAATATTGCTATACAAACTTTGACAAGTCGACCACAGAAAAAAAAACACCGTATGTTGACTTGACCCCACCTTCTAGTCAATTCGCCTTGCCGTTATATCTAAATTTTTTGATTTTTCATCAAGCGTTGTCGGTGTCACACATACAAACCCATTTTCACTAATACTACCACAATGCTTGATGACTACTTTGATCAGTGTATTTGGGCCTTTATAACTTGAAGTTATAAAGCGTTGTTAAAACATTTGCATTAACAACCGTGTTATAAAATGAGAAAACTTCTAACATAATGAGTCTATACTTAACACTAACATCATATTAGTGTTAACGTTAAGCATTTTATGTCAGTTGTAGACTGCATGTTAAGTATAGACTCATCATATTAGAAGTTTTCTCAGGTTATAACACGGTTGTTAATGCAAATGTTTTAACGACGCTTTTATAACTTCAAGTTATAACAGCAAGTCATGTCAGTTAAAGACGGGCAGTAAATGTTTTAATAAAACACCACCTTACATGAATTCGCCTTGGCTAAGCCGGAGTACGCTTGACATAAATAGCAAAGCAGCGACATTATGGATATCACCATACAGTGAATTAAGCAAAAAAAAAAGAAACAGCATTTGTGAAAAACTTTATTTGCTTTTTGTTTATATTGCAAATTTTTATTAAATTTATAAGTTATAAAAAACGAAGCATAAAACATCATGGCTGAAGAAAAATCTAATCTTGCAATTATAAGAGATCCTAATAAGGCTTCTAATCGCATATTTTTGGGCAATTTACCACAATGTACTCGTGAAGAATTGGAAAGTATATGTTTACCCTATGGCAAAGTTTTAGCCTCGTTGGTACAAAAGAATTTCGGTTTTGTGCAATTTGAATCGGAAGAAATTGCTAATAAAGTTTCTTCTGCCTTAACCAAGTCTACATTCAAAGGAAATACAATAACAGTGCGTAATGCTGGTACCTCAAAAAAAAATCAACATACCAATGCAAATGGCACCAACAGTTGGCCTCAGTCATCTCAAGCTGGCGTAGGTGTAATGCCGACAACTGCAGTATCAGGTGCTTTAGACAATGCAGAAAATTCCAATTATAATGATTGTGAAATTATTGTAGTAGATCGTAAAAATACGTAAGTAATTAGAGATTTTGTCTTAAATCAATGGCACTACATACTACGGTTTACAACTCAACTATGTAGTTCAGTTGAAAATTTTTAGTTTGGTATTACTGTTTACAACCCTAAGATAGAGCATCTAAAATGTTCAACTCATCCCTAGCAGTTGTAATGTTAAGCTCTCAAGTTTCAACTCAACTGATTTGATTAGTAAACCATAATAGGGGCACTAGTTTAGCATCGCAGCTCCAAACAAAAAAATGTGATGGAACATTGAAAAATAAATAGAAAATTTTATAAAGGAAAAGTCGCGGAAACGCAGGAAAGCTTTGCGCCCGGATATGAAGAAAAGCCGGTATTTGTTGTAACATCTCAACAAAAACTGAGGTTTGCTTTCAAATTGAAAATGATTTGAAATGAAACGTTTGATAATGATTTGAAAATCATAATGATTTGAAAAAGGAAAATTATTATCAAATTGAAAAATGCCTTTATTTTCAACTTGCTTTCAAACGTAATTCTCAAATGTTTTTCAAATGTGGATTAAAACACAATGTGGAACATAAGTAAAACATTTAATTTTTTTAATTAAAATTTATTATTTATTTAAATAAACTTTGAGATAAACATTCGGCAACACAGCTAAAAGATGGATTAATGTTCTTTCCGTCCTCCTATTCTTTCAATGATGAAATAATTCCTTTTTATTTTGAGGATTGTAGCACCACTATCATAGAACAAACTTATAATTTCTTCACTTTGCCGTTTTATTTTTTTAAATAAGTATTCTTGTAATTACACAAAAATAATTTTTGTTTTTCACAAGAAATAATTCGTTCACTTGTAAAAAAAATTTAATTTCGAAGTAAAAATGTAACTTTAATCGCCATTTTTAATGCTTACATTTATATTTCGCTTTAGTATTGCCAAGTTTAGTTTTAATGTGAATTTAACATTTGATATCAATTTGACATCAAATTGATAAAACATTTAATGTCAAATGTCTATTTTCAAATCATTATCGATTTGAATTTAAATGTTAAAATTAAACAATTGAAAAACGTTTGAGAATTTTGTTTGATGTCAAATGATATATTCATTTCATATCAAAGCTTTGGCCTCGTGTTTGTTGTGATAGAGGAGCAAAGCCTTGCTTCTTTAGCTTTAGTTAGCGAAGCGAGTGTTTGTTATTTAAATAATAAAATTATACCTCTAAATAATTAATTGAATAAACTGCATAGGTACATATTTAGCTCGAGCCCGTTTGTAACATTTCGATGTAAAATTTTTTAAAATCAGTATTGACAATTAAAAAGTTATCAATTATATTCATCGTTTTTTTCGAATTTATTCTATGAGCTACATTTCAGTTATGTATTTTATAAAGCTTTTTTGTAATAGTAAAGTTATCAATTTTTAAATGAATTTTGTATATCCAAAAATATCTATTCAAACGAATTTAAATTATACAAATATTGGCCATACATATTCAAATATGTATATGACAACTTCAGAGGTCCATAACTCGAAAACTATGCGTTTACGAAACTTTTCATATAACATTTTCTTATTTTTCTATTTTCTATCACCCCGTGTAAATTTTTTGTTTTGTTTGGAGCTGCGTTGGCAAACTAGAAGCGTTTCGAGATTTATTAAGTTGTTTGGTTAAAAAAATTAAAATTTTGTTTTTTATTTAGGAAATATGCCGAAATGATTGAGGACCGTTTAAAGCGTTTAAATTTGAGAGTTGATGTTTTATTCCCTAATGCAGATGTTCCATTGGGTAAAGTGGTAAGTTTTTTTAAATGGTGGTAGCACGCAGAAAAACTAAACTAACAATTAAGTCGAGTCTATTGCGACATCGTTTGACATCAAGAATATACATACTTCCTAATACTCATTTGCAAATATATATTTACATATATTTTACGTTGGCGTACAAATAGTCAACCATCCATTACAGGTAGGCACAAATCTTATTCGGCCACGTGCATGAAATAAAAATTACCACCCCTATCGTGAATAATGTTTCCCTCGTAATTATTCCCCTTTTCACATATTTGCGATCATGAAAAACTCCCATGGAAAAAAGTAATTCAAATGAGAATAATAACGTGAAAAATTGTTCACAGGAAAAAATTCCCCTTATAATGAAAAGTTTTTTCCCTCGTAATTTGTTCACTTTTCCCTTAGATTTTCTCGCTTTATTTTTGCAAGGAACAGAACATGTATGTAAGTAGTTCCTCCTATAAATCTAATATTAAGGGCTATATCCGTTTATAAGGCACAAACCGATATATTGGTCATCAAAATGCGTAACAACAAGTCGATTGCCTGCGGATTTGTGAAACTTTCGAAAGACGTGGTAGCAGAATTTCGGAAAATATTTTACTACATAAAATTTAAAAAGTACAAAAAACTAACGTTGTAATCAAACTATCCCTCCAATAAAAAATACCATGCTTTATTATTTTAACTTTTCTTTAAAATATATATGTATGTACGTGTATATTTTTGAACAAAAATTTCATTGATTTTTAATTTTTTTTAATCTTTCTTCTTTTTACATTCACTAACACTGAATTTAATGGGAACCAACATTCCACTTGTTATTCACGATAGGGGTGTACATAACTTGCCCTTAGCCCATATGTATACAGGTAATAGGTAAGACTATATATTTGAAAACAATCTTAGTTCCATAATTTCATTGTGCTAGTTAAAAAAGTGACTAGCGGGGCATGTAGAGTTTTCGGGTACGCTTAGTCCAGTGGTGCTAACCTTTTTTCGAGATATACCTTTATTTTGAAAACGGAGGAGGTTGTACAACATATATTCGCGGAACTCAAAATAACGAAATTCCGCAATAAAATTTCTCATCATCTTTAAAGAAGTACGGTCCAATGATGCCACCAGCCCAAAAACCGCACCAAACTGTGACTTTTTTGGATGCATTGGTAGCTCTTGCAATGCTTCTGGCTGATCTTCACTCCAAAATCGACAATTCTGCTTATTAACGTACCCATTGAGCCAAAAATGAGCTGACCATAAAATGGAAGATGCGCGCGATGAACTTTCTTAGGTAGGTAGGT
Source organism: Pollenia labialis (assembly GCA_949318255.1). NCBI lineage: Eukaryota > Metazoa > Arthropoda > Insecta > Diptera > Polleniidae > Pollenia > Pollenia labialis. The sequence continues at coordinate 74,697,435 of OX439140.1, forward strand.
AGAAAGGCCGGTGTGAAGTCTCCTTCGCACCTTCACCCAGAGACCATTATGGTCAATTGTGACGCCTTAATTAGAGATAGCTGTATGAAGATAGAAAGTAGGTGAAATAAACAGCGAAAGCACAAGACAGATCCAAAAGATAGGTAGAAAAGAAAGGAAAGAAAATAAGGTTACGGACCAACCCCGAGAGAAATCCTACTCAAGCCAAATTCGCAATACGTGCGGTTAGCACCCAGTCTCCTCTCGCGCAGCCAGGCCATCCCCATTACGAATCCTATCAGATTCTCGAGTCCGCAACCCGAGACATCCCCTAATTCGCCCAGGAATCTACTGCCCAGCCACCTCAGCCTGCTACCCTGCAACCTGGTACAGTGGCACAGAAAGTGCTCAACCGTCTCCAACTCCTCAGGGTCCTCGCACAACCTGCATATATCCGAAAAGTCGGATCCCATCCTCACCGCCATCCTGCCTATCATACAGTGACCCGTGATCATTCCTATCATGGTCCTAACGCAGACTCTGCTCCTGCCCAACAGCGACACCGAATCGGACTTTCTAAGCACCGTCCACAGTGTCCGCGATATCCGGCAGTCCGTTCGGTCCCCCCAGGCCTGATTGGTCACGCTCAGTATCCACTCCTTAAATCTACCAAAATAGAAGCCCAATCGAGGCCTAACCGCCTCCACATAATTAGGATCCTCCATCTCTGAGCCCTGTCTTGCCAACTCATCAGCAACCTCATTGCCGCCTATGATGAACTTTCTTAACAGAGCACGCATTTTGTTTGTAAGACGATTCATGGTTAAATTATAGACCAAACTGAAGATGTTTGACAGTGAAACAAAACACGAAACGTGCGTCAGCTGTTTAAACCGGTGTTGCCAAAAAGATAACAGCTAAAAAATCACCCGATATATCAAATAACAACTTTTAAAAACTACTTAATACTTAATGTAATAAACAGGGACTGAAAATTATTAAATCTACTCACAAAAAACCAATGCTTATAAAGAAAATATTATATAACTACATATTAAAAATATAATAACAATATATAAATTAAATTAATAACAATAAATTCATATGTGTAAAAATGAATATTTTTTTAATTGATAGTTTAAATCTCAAATTTAACAAAATCTTAACTGGAAACACTAATTAGAAGTTAACAATTAAAACTGTATGCTATCAAAGCCTATTTGTCTGGATATTTTGTACAAGTTTTTTCTATATGTGATCTCAAAACATCCAAAACTATTTAATGAGTTTGGTAATTTATTGTACACACGAGCTATTCTTACTTCTTGGTACGACCGTTCCATAATTGGCGTTATTTTTGGAAACATTATCTGCTTATTCCTGGTAGATTTACTGAACCTAAACAAATTAACTAACAATATTGGTGACTGCATTTTAAAAACCTTGTGCAAAAGCAAAAAACTTCTTATGTTTACCAAATCACAAAATGTGCATCCCAAAAATTAAATTACATTCGAGGTTATATCGACCCCTTTGCGCGAAATTATCGTATGTTACAAAAACCAAATTTTACAGGACAGCCATTTTACTACTTTTCTCTGCGTTCGCTTTGAATATCAAAATGAAAATATACATTCAATTTTTGGAGCAACGAAGTAGACTTCGCCTACAATATTTTGTCAGGTGACATCTCTTTGAATGTTGAACAAGATTGCATCAAAAACTCAATTTCAAAAAAATTGGCATATACGATAATTTCGCGCAAAGGGGTCGATATGTTGATGAGATCCAACACAGTACAAAAATCGTACTATTCTATTAAATGTCAAACGATATTTTTTCATTATAAAAACTGGGACATCGTAAAAAGGGCAAATAGTTTTTACAATCAACATTTCTTATATTCCCTTTTATATATATTTTCATAATATTCGAATGTGTATTCTTATAAAAGCTTTTGAGGATTCTAATTTGACTTAGAATACACATTCGAATAATATAAAAGTTTGTATAATAAATGTTACTCAGCATGAGAAATAAATTCCCTTTACTTTGCTACCCCATCGAAATACAACTAGTAAAATTTTTTAAAAATAGATCTCGTGTATTGATAACACCCGCTGTACTGATATGTATACAGAAATCGCATGTGTTCGTATGGGAGGTGCCATGACTACTTTTCCTATTGAACCTACTTTTGGAAGATGTTGTGTACTTGTATCTAAGCTATTTGTAAAAAATTGGAACACCTTCACTGTAACAGTACTCCAACTAAGAAGAAATCTTTATTGTCATTGTATGAGAAGTACCACCCGCACTTAAAAATTATAAAATATTAATTGCCTATGTTAAGAGCCGGGTTAGAAGTCTATAGGGAACAAAATTTCATACGCTTTTTTACTTATATATTATTGATTGCTCCTCCTGCACCTAACCCCTTAACTTTTATTTTGAAAGGTGTAGTTTACCATAAGAGTGGATCCTATAAAGCTTGAAGACATTTGTCTTCAGATATTCGGAATTTAATAATTTCGTTCTATGGGAGGTACCGTTCTTCCTTCCTCTACCCCGCCGATTGTTATTTAAAAATTTATAGTTCTTTATAATAGTGGCTTTAACTACGTTTGAAGACTCTAGCTAAGATAGTTCTTCAGTTACGCAATATTTAATATATACATCCTATGGGGGTATTGCTCCAGCTGCGCCTTCCCCCTTAATTTTTATTTTCAAATGTGTAGAAATTATTGTTCACTATAATAGTGGCTTTAACTACGTTTGAAGACTCTAGCTAAGATAGTTCTTCAGTTACGCGATATTTAATATATACTAGGGTGATCGATCGAATAGTATTCGACCGGTTTTAACCGGTTATTTTTGTTTGGCCCAAGTCGAATATTTTAAAATATCCATTTTTCGAATATCGAATAACCCGGTTATTTTAGTAAAATAAACCGGTTATTTAAGTAATGTTTAATTTACATACGTTTTCCTTACTTTTGTTATAAATGTACCCGTAATTTAAGAATTTTTCTAATTGAATATTTGGCAAACTTAAACTTTTTATAAAAATGTCCAAACATAATGTAACAAAAGTCAAAAAAACATTCACCCCTATTATGAAAGTCGACGTCGACACAAGTCGACGGCACCTGAACAGTAATGGTATTTTGTGAGTCGTTATTGACAATAATCGATTACTTTTGACAGTCAATTGATATTTTCTAAGGCGCTTTTAAGTCGACGTAGAGTAGTATTGTCCCTAATTTAGTCGACAGGAAATTTTGCGACAACTCAAATGAAAATTAACGAAATTTTAAATGAAATGTAAACCTATTTATTGAATATGTTTCACTCACTCGCTTGTCTACGTTTTCTAAAGGCAGGCAGTTAAACTCATTTTAAATAAATTTGGGAGAATATTTCAAATAATTAATTTATTAAATTCTTATAATTTTAAAACCAAAGTTTTTCAAAAATTCTAAAGCTATGTTTACACCTATTAAATATTTGACGTCCTTTTTAACGGTTTCTTAACTACATTACGCAATTATTATCTTAGACATACAGTATAGCAAATAAATAGAAATTGTTAAAAATAAAGCTCAAGTTGAATCAATTTACTGGTCACGCCTTTTTTTGATTTTATCGCCAAATATTTATTAGGTCGGAACATACCTTAAGTCATATCTATGTATTTTGTTGGTTCCCTGCCTTCGTGAATTGTTTTGTTTTTATTCTAATTAACTTTTTATAACAAAAACCAATTTGATTTTTGTATTTTTATGTATTCGAATCAAAACCGGTTAACCGGTTATTTTTAAAATGCTTAACCGAAACCCGGTTTTTTAAAATAGCAACTATTCGGAATATTCGAAAACCGGTTATTGAAAAAAGTCGAATAATCGATCTTCCTAATATATACATTCTATGGGGGTATTGCTCCAGCTTCGCCTTCTCCCTTAATTTTTATTTTCAAATATGTAATTTACTATAAGAGTGAATCCTACCAAGTTTGACCATTCTCACTAAAACAGTTCTTAAGATATGCGATATTTAACATTAGCGTCCTATGGGGGCACCACTTCCCCTGCTGCTATCTTATTTCAATTTCAAGGCTCACGTGATGTTACTGTAGAAATTTCAAGAAAATCGGTTCAGCAGTTTAGGAGTCTATAAGCCAACAAACAAACAAACAAACATACAAACATTTTTCATTTATATATATATAGATAAAAAAAATTAATTAAAATCAATAAAACTATTCTTTAACATTTTTTTAAATGTTAAATTTAGCTGCAGAAATGCCAAAATAGTCACACTGTATTCCACTGAATATTTTTATGTTTTGAGTTAATATTAGCGAGATCGATCGAATAGTATTCGACCGGTTTTAACCGGTTAATTTAGTTGTGCTCAAGTCGAATAGTTTTAAATGTCTGTTTTTCGAATATCAAATAAACCGGTTATTTTGATATAATTAACCGGTTATTTTTAAAAATTTATAATTCATATATGTTTCCTTTCATTTTTTAATTATACCCGTAATTTAAGTATTCATCTGTAGTGTAATCGAGAATTCAAGTTCTGATGAATCGGAATTTCATGAGCAAGATTCGGAAAATGAAGTTTGTTATTTAATTGATGAGAGTACTTGTTTGAATGAAAATATAGCGGATACATTATGCCGCGTAAGAAAATGTGCAAAAATGTTCAACAAATCATGCTCTTTTAGAACTAGGACTGACTCCGTTTAGTAAAATTATATAAAAACGTTAGTGTTGTGCACAATACTTTAAAGCCGTTAGAAGATTCCATAAATTAATTGTCAAAAAACTCTGCTACTTTAGTTGAAGCTGAAGGAAGTTTTAAATGTTTGTTTTCAAAACTGTCGAATATTCAAAATCCTCTTTCAATCGATTTACTGGAATCTTTAAAATTTCGCGTTAACCAGCGGCGAAATAAAATTCTAAACACTTTAAACTTTCCTGTTAGCATTTCTTTTCTTAAGTATTCAAACAAAACTAATACAAAAGAATTTGCATTACAATTTTATAACCGTTTATTTAGTGGTATGGATGGGACTAGATCGGATTCAAATGAAGACATAGAAAGCGACGATTATGAGCAAGATTTAGAAAATGAGCTGAACAATACTATTAAATTTATGCACACATCAAAATGCCCTACAAAAACCAAACATAAAGAACACATTTTTGAAGATTTTTTTTATTTAGATAAGTGTCATAAGAGATCTGAGAGGCTAAAAAGATTACACAATGCTTTGTAGTCTATAAGTCCAACAAGTACCCTAGGTGAAAGGTAATTTTTAATGTCAAGTTTTATAAAAACAAAAGAAAACAATTAATTTACCTCAAAACACTTGAACTGCATCTTATTTTTAAAACATTAAGGGCCCTCATGATGTCGCTTAAAATTGCCATTTGTGCAAATGCGCAAACTTACGAGTCTTGTTTCATTAAGCCCCTTTTTTTACTTTTGTGTAATTTTAAACAATTAATGTCAGTTTGTAAGAAACGTCAATACAAAAATAAATTAAAAATTAAAATTCAAAAATATAAAAATTTGTGTTTAAATTTGTGATTAATATGTATGAGAAATTTGCTTTTAAAAATGCTCAAAGAAAGCCAAAAGATCAATTTACTGAAATTATTGCTAGAATTTATTGTTTGTGAATTATAGACACTTGGATTTTTCATTGAAAACGACGTTAAAATCATTAAAAGATCTGTTTGTATAAATGCACAATTGAACAGCGCAAGTTTACGAGACAAAATTGTTTGGAAAATTTACCAAGTTTGTGTAAATGAATTCTCATACAATTTTTGACAGTTCATTTACGAGGGCGTAAAAATGCACAGTTTGCACAGATTACGAGACTTATAAACGATATCATGAGGACCCTTATTATTTTAAAAGAAGCCACTAAGAAAAAATTTGTTTAAAGTTTTTACCTGACTAATAACGTCTCATAATTATATGTAAATATATTAAGTTTTTTATTACATACATACATACATATTATTTAACAAATCAAAGTAAATACATATCGCTCATTTGCTGCAAGACCGGTATAAATCAAAAAATACAATTTTGGAGTTAGTGAAGCAGAATTGTTCGCTATGTTTTTCTTTATATTGTGTATAAAATTCATCTTTATAGCTTTTATACTTTCCCCATTTGAAGAGAATGTATCGTTATTTTTTCTAAGTGATTAAAGCAAATCAAAAACTTTAAACATATTATTTATCAAATCAAAGTAAATACATATCGCTCATTTGCTGCAAGACCGGTATAAATCAAAAAATACAATTTTGGAGTTAGTGAAGCAGAATTGTTCGCTATGTTTTTCTTTATATTGTGTATAAAATTCATCTTTATATCTTTTATACTTTCCCCATTTGAAGAGAATGTATCGTTATTTTTTCTAAGTGATTAAAGCAAATCAAAAACTTTAAACGCGTTTATCTCGAAATGGATTTTTTGGCTTATGCCGGTCTTGCAGCAAATGAACGAAAAATTATATGATTTTGTGAACATAGACATGCTTAACCACCAACAAATGAAAACTTTTTTCAAATAAAATTGGAAAAACACCCCTAAGTCATAAATAGGTATTTTGCTTGTTCCTTTCCGTGTGTATTGTTTTTGTTCAAATAAACTTTTTGTTATTGTGTTATTTATGTATTCGAATTAAAACCGGTTAGCAGGTTATTTTAAAAATGCCTATTCGAAAACCGGTTTTTTTAAAATAGCAACTATTCGTACTATTCGAAAACCGGTTATTGAAAAAAGTCGAATAATCGATCACCCTAGTTAATATCCTCTTTATAATCAAGTACGGTATGTAAATATCGTTATATAATTTCAAAAAAGCCCTAAGTTAAATTGAAACAATTTTAAAGATTATTAAAAAACAATTAACATTATAAACGAACCAAAACTAAAATAAAAAAACAAAAATAAAAAAATTTATTTTTTTGATTGTTATTTCTTATAAAAAATATATTTATCGGAAGGCGCTAGCACAAACACCTTTAAGAATTTTGTTGTTAACAAACATTCTACTAACAATTTTATTAACAATAATTCTACTGCCCAGTTACATCATCAGAGAATGCAAGTGAGTGTTTGTTGTAAAAAATTTAAGACATACACAAATTCTATTTCTTCGTCACAAAAAAAAATAAAGGAACCTTAGACCCACGAAGGCTTCTTTGTATTGATATTAATAAAATAAAAATAAATAAATCTCTGGTTAGAATAAAATTTCGCACTAATATTTTTTGAGTCAGCTAAAGATAAAGACATTTATTATAATAACAAAAATTTAATTCGTTCTTTCCCTTTTCTTTTAATAAATTGATGCTTCTCATTTATTTTCTTACTGATTTCAGCTTTCTAATATCGCTTCTCGTGGATGCCTTTATGCCATACTCGTCACGAATCAACATGAAGAACATAATAGTATAACGGTCAATATTTTATATGGACAACCTGCTGAGCATCGTAATATGCCTGTAGAGGATGCTATAAAATTAGTTAGCGATGATTTTCGCAAAAAAATGTTGCGCGACAAAGCGACCGCTGTACCAAATCCTCAACAACAGCGTAATATTGCACAGGTACAATTAAATGTTCAGCAGCACCCAACACATTTACCAAATCCTGTACCCATTATACCGGCTAATGCTTCAAATTATATGGCACCTCCTTTAAAAGAACGTCACCCAGAGGCTATACAAATATTACTTAATCTCTTGGCGTCAAACATGCCATTAACAGTTTTGCAATATGATCGAATTATTAAATATCTTAACCAGAGACGTGAACTTCAACTTAAGGTCGAGTTAGGTGATGCTGCTGATGATGTACTTAAATCAACTCCAGATCCAGAAATTGAGTTACAAAAGAAAATTTTAAATATTTTAAATAAACCTTCAGTAGCCGAAACGCATTACGACCTATTATATCCTTCTCTTGAAGCCGTGCAGCAAGATGAACGTATGTTAGACTTACTTGGAGATATAAGAGTGCAGAAAGCATTAGATTCTCTAATGGATTCAAATTTAGTTTCTACTGTAGAAAATTTAATGAAATTTTAAATGTTTCTAATAAATAAAGTTTCTTTAAACTAGGGATGTAACGATACGCCTTTTTGACGATACGAATATTAAATTTAAATTCAAGGTAAAATTCACAAAGCTGGAGCAAAGAAATTTCTTTATTAATCTCAACTTTTGCGGAGACTGCCGATTACGCAACTCCGCTTGGAAAATTGTCTCTCAGATGTGACTGAACTCATTTGAAAACTTAAATATTTTTACGCCATGTTCTTAAATTCTGGGTATACCGTTTAATTGCTGCAGTAAACAAGCGGATCTGCGTCATCTAGAAAAATTAGAAGATCTAAAGTATACCTAGCCTTCTTTACCTGAACCACTGCGTAGGCTGAACAGAGGTTCATCCTTCTCCAAATTTTCTTTTGAGGGGTGACCGTGTCTTCAACACTCAACACTTTCGGTCTGTAGTCATGTTAATTACCTTAATAAGACGTTATTTTGATCTATTGTCTATGCAATTCGAGATAAACCTCAAATCTCTTATTCAGAGCTAATGCTAAATAAGTCGCCAATTTTTGGTACTTTATTCTGCATCTCAGTTTACCAATATTTTGTTTTTTTCTAATGCAGGCTTTGCTTATGGATTTGAAGTAACCCAAAATTTTTAGCAAAATTGTTTTTATTTTATACAAAAATCGTTATTAGCAGAAAAATATTAAAATGTACAAATTCATACAAGATTTATCAATGGGAGAACGTTTTATTTACTACCGGGCCTGTTCTGAAAATCAGGTGATTTCAAATCACGCGTGTGATTTTGTGGTGTTCTGAAATTCATACCATTTTTGTGTTTCTCGGTGTGCTTTCGGCAATTGAAGATCATACCAAAACCACAAAAACGGAACACCAAAACATCACACGTTAGATTTTAAAAGGCACATGTGATTTGTGCATGATTTTCAGAACAGGGCTGTATATGATGTAAAACGACAAAAGATGCAGGTCCACCAAATCGTTCAATATGCTTTTCCATCAGTCCAAATAGGAAGTGTAAAATTATATTGAAAAGTTACACAGCAAACGCGCAGAATGCTTATACATATCAAAAGCATGAAGTACGATTACTTTTTACTACAAAAATGGAACATACGAGTAGAACGAGCCACACCCCTCCAGTTTAAGAATAAAAAGAAACAATTTATTATTCTGTGTGATTTTATGTTCTGCTTTGAATGTGTAACTACTCCTAGTTGTTATGCAAAAAGTAAGCATTGCAAATACTACGTTGTTGTAAAAAAACAAGTGTCGTCGCATCGCCAGTAAAATATCGCCTTTAAACATTTCCTTTTTTCAATTTAAATTATTAATAACAAACAAAACAGTGGTTTAAATGCATTTATCTTAAGGCCATGAACGTTTAGCTTCGTGGCCTTCATATTTGCCACGATATTTAAGACCTGTAACTAAAGTGGAACTCTTGGGGAAGGCACTTTGTCCTTTAAATAATGTATCTTTCTCGGGATAAAATCTCACGTAATCGTATTGTATGTGCAAATTTTCAGGTAGCTGCATTTGCTTCAGCGCCTCGTAAGGAACTGTGGTATTAACAGAAGTTTCATAAAATTTAATAACATCACCTACAAAATAAAAATGTTGACAATATTTCGATAAAAATTAGAACTTTATTTGCATACCCACTGTCTTCAATTCATGCAGCTGTGAATTGGGCACACCATGTTTAAAATTATGAAAACAGGCATGTAAAAGATTGAATTTTTCCTCCAAACTTTCAAGGTTAAAGTTTTTCTTTTTGGGTATTTGCAAAGTAACGCAGATGTCCTCAACCTTTTCGGCCGCATTTGTGGGAGCCTCATAAGATTTATATGGCCTCAAAAATCTAAAAAAATATTTAAATTTATTGTCTTATTGTGTACTTCATTATAATTTTTACCCTTTATCACTTAAGGATTGTGCCAGGGCCTCAACTTTTCCTAATGCCTTAGCTTTGGTTGAGTAACATTTTAACCAGGTGTTCTAAATTAAAATTTGCAATATATTAAATGGTTAAAATTAAGCAGCACTTAGTTGAAAATTTCTTACTTTTACTGGTAATAAATTAACTAAAGTTTTTCTAATATTGGCTTGCATTTTACTTTTTTTTTTGTTTCAACAATAAATTTTTAGATAATGTGGTTGCCAGTGATGGGATTTAGGGCACAATTGGGCTGTTTTTGAGATTCTAATATATTTGTTTGGAACTTTTGCATTTTCATACAATAAAATAAATAAAAATATGCACTTACAAATCGACTATTCATAAAGAGCTCTTAATTTAAAATTCCTTAAAAGCTCTTAAACGGATAAATTTATGGTTTTTGAATCCATTCTGAACCACTTATAATTGCATTTTTACGGTTTCCCTGATTGTTTTGTTAACTTCATAATAAATTTAACTTATCGTAAACTAGGAAATGTCCTACATTTCTTTCAGTTTTAAAATCTGCATAAGTTTCTTTATATATTCTTTTTTATGCCACAAACTTTCTCAATTTAAGTAACGATATGTAATAATAATTTGCAACTCAGTATATGCAAATATGAATTAGATTTAATGAAATGTAAATCCTTTCTTATAAAATTTAAACATTAAAACTAAGTGCACAATCAAAACTTTAACTTAATCTTTTTGTGATGTTTTTCAAAGTTTAATTTTAAGCGGTTCATACACATGCAACAAATTGTTACATTTTACGTGATATTCGAAGGTGGCGCAATATTGGCAACAATCAAAAAACTTTTTATTTTTATTGCACAACGAAAATAAAGTGAAATGTGTTGGCAACATTGTACAATGCTGTTTATGTTATTCCTATAGGTTATGTTCAACTTTTAATTGAATGAATGAAACCATTTTTTTGTCCTATATTATGCAATGAGTCACAATATAGGACAAAATGGAAATAATATGACTAATATCATATACAATAAATTGGATGTGTATGGACTTCTTAATAAAAATAATTAAGGGTTAAGGCCCCATTTCAGTCAAATTGACCCGTTTTCTTTAATTTAAAATTTTCAAATCCCATCACTGGTGGTTTCTGACCTAGCATAATCCAAAGTTCACAATTTTATATAGCGGCGTTAATAAATAAACAGCTCGTTTTGTGGTTGATAATACAGTTAAGCGTGTGCCAAGATAGCGTCGAAACACACAAAATTTAACTATTGCTTTTGGGGTTAAATTAAAAATGGAAATTTAATGCTTTTGGAAATGAATATGATATGATAATGGGAGTTTTTCTTTTGGGAACTCAAAATTTAGGAATTAAACAATTATGGTGTTCGCATAAAATGAGAAATTGTAATTTGTTGCGTGCGATTTCAATTATGGCAAGTTACCATCGTGGGAACTACGCCATTGACCAGATAAAAGTCCAAGAGCCAAAACTAAAGTTGTTCATTTAGAACGATTAGCCCCTTATGGAAGGGGTGATTCTGAGCATATTCGGGACGAACAGGCTTAAGTGGGGGGCAGTGTTACGAAAGTAACTTAAGTTAAGAATTAGGAGTGTGGCCGCTAGGAACTTAATTAGACTTTACGAGTCTTCCTTAGTTAGACCTAGGTGGGATGATCACACGAGAATCTTGTACGAGATGGGTCTGCTTGATCAGGGTATTTCTCTCGGGAGAATTTCGGATCATATGACTATGACCCTGGACTTCGGTGCAACACCACCAGTGGAGTTCCCGGATAGGGAAGTTTGGAGTGGATCCAATGGACTGTTTGAGGGGTGGGCAGTATTTACGGATGGATCCAAGATGGAAACCGGCACTGGTGCCGGTGTATATATAGCGGACACCGAGGTGAAGAGGTCATTCAGACTCCCCGATGAGTGCAGTGTCTTCCAGGCTGAGATCCTAGCGATCTGGAGGGCGACGGAGGTGATACTGGAACACATCGTGGGTGGATCTGAGGTGACAATTTACGTCGATAGTCAGGCGGCGCTTAGGGCATTGACGAATTATACGGTGCGATCGTGCCTGGTCGCTCGGTGTAGGAATGCTCTTGGTGGACCCATGGAGGCATTCAATGTGAGGCTGTGTTGGGTACCTGGACACTGCATGGTTGAGGGAAATGAGGTGGCGGACGAACTCGCGAGAGGGGGTTCGAGTATGGACTTAGTGGTAAGGGAAAGGGGGTAAAGCCTCCCCTATGTTACTACTATGGTGTGATACGGGAGAAATTCCGTGATGACGTTAACCGATCCTGGGGGGACAGAGTGGATTGCAGGGTGTCTAGGGCATTATGGCCCGGATTGGACGTGGGGGCAACCAGGGTTCTACTGGAATTGGATAGGAGTAGTCTTAGAACGCTTATAGGGTTCTTGACGGGTCATTGTCCGGTCGGGGCTTTTGTGGGCAGATGGGACAACGCCATACCGGACTTCTGCAGATTGTGCGAGGATTCGGAGGAGCTGGAGACGATCGAGCATGTACTTTGCCATTGTCCCAGGGTGCAGGGTCTCAGACAGAAGTGGCTAGGAAATAGGTTTCACGACGAACTGGGGTGCATCGCTGGATGTAGTCCAGCTGATCTACTGGGGTTTGTCAGGGAAATAGTGCGGTTGTTTCTGTTGAGGGGACAGTAGAGAGGGAATTTGTTCTTCACATCACCTACTAACTTTCCTATATTCTATACTCTATCAACCTCATACTTCTTTTCTTAACCTTAACCTTTCTCTTTTTCTATCTTCTTTATCTATTCTTCATCATGTTGAAGGGATTCACAATGGACCGTACTGGTCTCCGAGTGGAAGTGTGCCCTTGGGCACATAACCCTTCTGAACCTAACCTAACCTAACTTAAGAATTAGGTTAATTTATTAGTTATCTTGTATTGATTAGTTATTTAGTATTTGTTAGTTATTTTATAAGTTATGCACACTTCTAGTGTTAAAATCAATGTACAGATGTAATGTTAAAATTATTGTGCATAATTGTACTTCAATCACACTGTAAATACTAGAATGATCGTTATTAAATTATCTTAATTTATTGTAACACCTAAAAGTATACCTTAGATTATGATCAAATGAAAATGCAAAAAGAGCGAACGATGTGATGTGTATACCAGACACTGTTGCCAATTTGACGGGCTTACCGCGATTCTAGCGGTTTTTACGTGCCCACCGGGGTAAAATTTCCGTTTTGGCGGTTAGCGGGATATCTAGCGGTTTTTTAATATCGTTAGAAAATACAATTTTTGTTCTAGCCATTTGAATATTACAATTTTTATCTCAAAATAAGAGATTTGTTTTCAATTAAAGCAATTAAGTGATAAGAAAAAATTGTTTTTTTGTGAAAATTTAATTTGTTTCCGCAATAAAAAATTTTACAACGTCTTAAGCAGATTTTATAAATTTCCTTATTAAGAAGTTAAATTGAAATGTATTAACATAACCGCCTTATTTGTCCTGCCCAAAAAAAAAGACGTGATAGAATAAAACTGAGAACGGACTTGAATTTATTTAAAACAATTTTTACGGCAAACCAGTGTTATCAACTTTTATCGATCAAAATATAATCTATAGTCAAAGCTAAAGTAAAAAGGGTGTTGTCTTCGGCAAATCAATGTTTATATTAAAGCACTTAAGCAACCAAAAATTAAAAGTATTTTTTAATATCCCTCGGATAAAACTTCCATACGGTTGTCAAACCTAATTCCAATCAACGTACTCTAATTCGAGAATTCAAGAAATACTATTTGTGATGCTTTAAAAAAAAAAAGGAAAGCTCCATTTTACGCCTTTGCCTCAGTTTATATAAGTATGTATGTTGTTTAGTATAAGCAAGCTTTTTTTTAGATATGCCAAAATTCTTCTATATTTTTTATTAAAGTTCACGGATACACACCTTATTTCTAGTTTTCCTAAAAAAGTGAAAAATAATTTGTATTAATCTAAGCGAAGTCTTCGGATCGAAACACAAATTATCTATTCGTTTGTTAGGATTGTAAACAGTTTTCAAGCATGAATGTTTAAAATAATGGCCAGCAAAAACTTTAAAAAATTATAAACGTTATAAAGCAGTAGTGGACTTGTTATCCATATATACATATGTTTATTCAACCTTTTTGAATAAATGTCCCTCAGAAAGTAAATGTAAGTATATATCAAATATAAAATAGTGTAAATATCAAATCGATTGTCTTGTAATTTCTTCCTTCTTTTCTTTTACGATTTTTTTTAATCTTGGTCTACGGCCTAAAATTTTTAGCATCATTACCAAAACTAGATTAAGTGCACTTACCTCTAATGTCTGGATAGATTTCAAGCAATAAAAATCCATGAATTTTATATAAATATCCACATTTTGTACGTTCGCGGGACTTAAAGAGTATTTTTAAAACATTTTTAGCTAAATAAAAAATTTAGTGGTATCTAGCGGTTTTTGAAGTGCGATTTGACGAGAAGTCTTCATAAAAAGTTGGCAACAATGATACCAGAGAATGACAAAAATATAATTTTAAGTACTCTTTCAATATTAGTGAGAAAGCAGGTATGGACATGCATGAGTAGAGATCAAAACCATACACATACATACATACCCATAACAAGTTGAACTTAAATATGTATAATATACGCTGCCAATGTGTACATCCATTTTCATTCTTCTTTTTGAATGTACATGCAAATATAAATAAAATTTCTGTTAGCTATCTGCAATACCCATATAAGTATGGATGTGTATTACCGTAAGTATAACGTAAATAAAAAGAGTGAGATAGAGAGCAGAGATGGCAAATGCAATTTTAATAACAACTAGGGGCAGTTGGCGGCAATTTCTTCTTCTCCGAAAATATCTAACAGATCTTTAAGAAATGTAAAACATATAGATCCATATTAATATGAACAAGCTATATATATTTTTTTCAAAATAGGACCAGGAGGGAAGCTTATTAAAAAGAAATGTTTGAATTTTAAGTCTTTACAGAAAGGCGTCTAAGCAAGCGCTAAATGTATTACGTGGCGGTTACACTCTTTCTTATGAGCACAACATACAAATCAATACTTACATGCATACATAAAAAACAATATCTTCTATCTCGTGTCGTCTACCTATGCTATGTGTGTGTGACAGCGACAAGTGCAGAAGTGCAAAAAAATTGTTCAATTGGATAGTTTTGGAGTGACAAAAATTGCCCCCTATCTCCCCTTGTATCCTATTTTTTTTTAAATACATAGCGTAAGCGTCTATATAAATATGAATCTATCTATGTATGTATGTTTAAAATTTCATTAAAATCTGTCAGATAGCTTCGGAGAGCAGAAATTCACCTTTCCACCCCTCGTGGTCCTATTTTTTATAAAAATGTATAACTTATGTGTAGCTTTACATAGGCACTGCTGATTTTACGGACAAATTTATTTTATGTATCATAAATAATATGTACATAGTCCCATACCTGCGTAGTGATCAACGCACATTTTTGTTAAAATTTTTTTTTTTCATTTTTACACAGAAGTGCCAAAATGGCAGATAACCAAAACACATTCATGGGTATTGAATAACATCTGCATAATATTCATGTACATGGGTCATTCTTAAAAAACATGACCAATTAGTGTCCCCAGACTTTACTATTTCATATTTTGTTTCTCCAAAAAGAAAATAGAAAAATATCTGCATTTTTATAAATTATTGTCGATTCTACGTAACTATATTATAAAACAAAAATAATTAGTTATCTGAAAATAACTAAAAAAATATTTTTAATGTCAAAGGTTTAGCAAAAACCTGTGTCCCGAGCCAATTTATTAAAATTAAATAGTTATTTTCAGTTAAAATAAAATTGAAAAAAAATGATATTTACAATTTTTGTTATTCAGTTTGTATATATTAATACCATATATAGAAAAGAATGATGAAAAATAATTTTTTTGTATAATTTTTTTGAAGAAAAATCTTGTCCCCAGGTTTTGGTCCCCTCTGTTACGTCCACACATTTTATTGAAAAATTTTTGTTAAACGTTTTAACGCGTATATTTCTCTTATGCTTCTCCATCAAAACTTAGCTAAAATCAACAAAATGTGTTTTTAACTGTTCAGTCTTGTTTAGTGCGTGGTTGAGTAAGTAACTTAATTGTAGGCCGGGTGCGTACCCTTATTCAGTGTCTACTCTGTTACTGTTGAAAAACGGTGAGTAAAGTGATTTTTTATTTATTTTATAATTTTTTTATAAATATTTTGTGTACACTAATTAAGTGGACAAATAAATTCTACAAAATTCTAATAAAAAGCTAAAATATGGTATTTTTGAGTTAATTTGTCCCCTCTGTTACCGGTCCACTCTGTGACTTATTATCAGTAAAAACTCCAAAAATTTAAAAAAATGGCTTCAGCCCTCAGACTCTCCAGATGTTCATTCCACCACGGAACATCCCTTTTAGGCCTGCGGATCCGGAGCCGGCAGCTCCCTTCGAAGGCCTCCCGGATATTTGTACAAAGTGTATTGGATTCAAAATCAATGTCTACTGGGCTTGTAATCAAATCCCCCGACCAGTTCTCAGTAAGAGCCAAGTGATGGCGAAAAATGTCCCAGTTCGCGTTTCTAGGGTTGCGATACGTTTGAACAAACGTCGAAGAGCATTCGATGTCGAACAACATATACTGATGATCCGACAACGAAATGTCACTCGAAACGTGCCAGTTTTTAATGGCATATGAAAGATTGCTACTAGTAAGTGTGAGATCCAAGACCTCCTGTCTAATAACGTTCCTAAAAGTGGGCTCATCGCCCCTATTTGCTACAAATATATTGTTTACACAAATATACTCAAGCAAACACTCACCCCGTTTGTTGATATCGGTGCTACCCCAGACAGTGTGGTGGGCGTTTGCATCACAGCCTATAATCCACCCAAGGCCGCGCATTTGGCAATATGATACCAGCTCAGTGACCTCGGGAGTAGGAGCTCTATCAGCATCTCCTGGCAAGTAGGCAGAGGCGATAACGACCTCATGTTCGCCCGCAATGGATGGGATCTTCGCCCTGATCGCCACCAGATCCCCGTGCAGAAATTCTGAAATAGGTAAATAGATTAAATCCTTCCTGACTAGGAGAGCCGCTCTAGCCCTCGAAGCTGCAGAGTTATAAATAATCTTACCTTGATCGTTGTGGAGCCCCTGAATAGCCCCAGAGTTAACCCATGGTTCCTGGATGAAGCAGATATCCAGGAGGTTTTTGGTGAACCTACGACATAGCAAATACGACGCTGCCTTGGCGTGGTGTAGGTTCACCTGAAGGCACTTCAGATGCCTGGTACCCCTATTTAAATCACTGGCGATTGGGTACACTACTTCCTCCTGTTTCTACTTGCCATCTTCCTGCCGCGGTTGGTGCCTAATAATGCCGCTTCCTCAGCGGTTGTACCGTGGCCCTTTCGCGGTCTTCTATACGAGGTCGTGGTAGTGCTCGTGGAGGTTTTTCTCCCGATGGTCGGAGCATGCCCCCTCGAGCCCGATGGGACCTCGCCAGCTCTGTTGTTGTCATTTTCTGACGTACGTGCCGGGCGATCCTTACCCGTTGGGCCCGATTTGACCCTTCCATTGTTGGCAGGATTCCCAGCCGAGGCAGAGGTGGACGGTTTGACCGAACTCTCCCCTGAACTGCTAGCTTTAACCGTGGCGGCCTTTATCCGGCCGGCTTTGTCACGTGGCTCAGTCCTCCTGGGTACGTCATGCACTGCCCCGTGTTGACGGTTGGTGGGCCTAATGTGGACTGTTCCGTACCCGTAGCCAATGTGATGATTTTTCCGCCTTATTATGGATGCCGAGTTTGGGTCAATTGCAAAGGTTAACTCAGCAATGCTACCTTTGCTGACCCGATTCAGCACTCTCCATAATTCGACAGAGAGATCGTCATTCTGTCCTTCCACAAGAGACAGAATCCTGCTGGTGGGTGTGTCGGGCTTCTCAGGGAAATATCCAATGAATATTTCAGCCCTTGGTACCTCTTCCTCAGATACGACCTTCAAAACTGCATCCTTCCAGGGTTTTATTAAGGGAACATGTTCCCTTACCCAATCGGCTGACTTTTCTCCCTTGCAGTTGAAAGTGAGCCAACCTGGTTTAAAACTGCAGCCTGCAAACTGTGGTTTTACGCTACCCTTTTTGAGCTCCACAATCTTGTCCAGGACCGCAGTTTGGATAAGCTTCAGCTTATCCTCTGTCCATACACTTGTCGGAAAGTCTGGTGGGATTACTCCCAACCTGATGACATCGACCATTTCACCATATGTGGGCTGGACATTTTGGTTTCCTGTCCCTGAGGCTTTTGTACTGGCACTATTGGCGGTAGTCGCGCCAGTCGCCATGCTGCCTGTAGCCCGTTTGGGAGGATTTGGTTTGTCCGGCGAGGAACCGTCCGAACGTACCCTCTTCCTGGGAATTTTTAGGTCACACAACTCATTGCGGACTTCCCTCATCGGTTTTTGGCATAGCTCTCGTGCCTTTTCAAGGCTCATACCCTCTTTCAGGTAGAGCTTTAGACGCCTACGTGCAGAACCAGGCAATTTGATCCTACCTTCTGCACCCTGGTTAGTTTCGGCTGAGGAGGATTGTTGCGAGTTTGGCACTGATTCCAGGAGCGCATCCTCTTCATCCGTTGGGATAGATATCTCAGTGGTGTTGGGACCAGCATCCCCCTGCACTAGGATATCATCCAAAGGTTCGCTCACGGATTTCTCCGCATCGCGAGCGTTAGGATCCAAAGACCCTAACACAGGTTCATTTGTGTCCATAGGGACACTTTCATTATTATTTTTAATTTCTAAATCATCCATTTGTTGTGTTTTCTTTAGAATGGGGTATTGGTAGTACACCATATGACAGAGCCCCATGCCATAGGTGGGCACAACTTACAACCGAGACATTGCCAGTGTCCGGAGGCCACCGTTAAAAGACACACTCACGCAGTGCCATTCATCCCAGGGACACGGTTCGGATAACATCGGGGATTGCGGGTTTTTATCGAGCGTCCACTCTAGATCCGCCATGTTCAGCTTAAAGCAGAGACACCTCGCGCAGGATGTGATATTTGATCACGCATGGACGATCATTGGAACCTGAAGTTGGCTACCGCAGTCACAAACTGACCAGCTATATTACGCATTCAGATTCCCTACGGTACTCACCGCTTGTCTCCCAAGTAAAAAGTTAAAAAGTAACTTCTTACTTCCTAACATGCAATTTTACTAAGGGGGTGTGTGAAACGGTAGCAAAGTTGTATGGTGAATTAAAATTATCAAAAATTTCTACGCTAATGTCAAAATTTATACTAGCCCCCAGGGCTAGTGAAATTTTATTCACCTCAATAGTGTCAAAAATTTACTTCCATGAGTACCATGGTGAAATAATAAGAAGGTGGCAGCACTACAGAATCAATTATTTTTTGCTCAATGCATGCTGAACTTCCTTTATGTCAAAATTATTTGTTTTTTTTTTAGGTAATGCCACTTAAATACATTTTTAGAAGATGAAAGAAATTGTTGGCGTTGGTTTGTCGAGGCTGACGAAAACCCCAAAAAGGAACGTGTTATGAATTATGGACACAGAGCATATATTCTGCGATTATGGAGTAAACTTTGATTGGAACAAGCGTACCCGTGTTTCTACTAAGTAGAAATTGTAATTTATTTGTTATAAATACATCAGAAAGAATAAAAATAGTTTTTTCATGAAAACGAAGTAGTTAATCAAGAATAATTTCGTCCAATTTCAAGTGATCTATACAAATTTTAAAAGAATTGTAAAATACATAATCAGGGGCTAATTCTGGCAGTCGTGATCGAATACAACACAGCTGAAGGGTTTTATTTTATGTAAAGATGAACAAATTATGTGTAATTCTGTATATGTTGTTTTGTGTGATGAGCTACCAGAAAATTTAAGACTAATTTCTATTAATTTTTTTCTCATTAACCTTTATTTATAAGTTTTCAAGTAGCATAATTTCATGTCGTGCTATACTCGGCACATAAATCGAAAAGGGATTATCAAATTCTGTAAAAAAATTTTAAACTTCGTCCATGTAATTCTTTTTATAACGTTCATCTATAATCTTTATTGTTTATATTCAGTATAGGTCAAGGTATATTTACACAAGGTAAACTCGTTGCTACAACAAGTACAACAAGACAAAAACAACACGCCAAATTGTTTTTGTAATTGGAACCATGGTGTCAAAAAAAACACAACACTGTGCCTTCAAAATAAAAACACAAATTGAAAAAAAAAAACAACACGTGCACTAACCATAGGAATGTAAACAAACACAAGGAACCAACATAAATAACTTTTGACACTAGGGTTCCAAATGGGGTAAACAGCTAACAAACATATGGGCCAACGAGTTTACCTTGTGTAAATATACCTTGGTATAGGTATGCAACAAAACAATAATATTTTGGTGTGGTGAAAATCCATATTTTTGACATAATGGACTATTTTACACAAACAAATTAGCCTGTTTTTGTTGTATTGTTGTACAACAACTCCTAGTGCTGCCACCTTTTAGTAATTTCACCATGATGAGTACTTTGATACCGTTTCACACACACCCTAAAGCAGACCATACACGATTCAATTCAATTGTCAACTGAGTCGGTTGTTGTCCAAATCAAAGCGTGTAAGGCCTTGTCAGTTGATTAGTTTGACGGTTGTCGAGTTGGTTGAAGAAAAATCAAAAGATTTTGATTTTTTCAAGTCTTTCAATTCGATTGTACTGTGTGTGCTTAAGTCTCTTGATCAGCTGTCAAAATTTATGTTTGTAATTTTTTTTTTTGCAAAGAAAAAGTGAAATATTTTTAAAATTGTCTTTAATTTCAATAAAATTTTAAATAAAAAAATGACATTGGTGGCAAACATGGATACTTGGAGAGAAAATAAATTTTTGTAAAATTGTAAAAAAAAATCTAAATTTGACAGTTGAATTAAAATCTTTCAATTCAGTTGAAGAAGTGTGTGGCCAAGTATCAATTCAGTTGAAAGACTCAGTTGACAATTGAATTGAAAAGTGTATGGGGCGCATAAGAATAACTTACCTAACAGACAGTGCTGCCACAACCAATACAATTTTTACAACCAAAATTTTTGAAAAAGTTACCAAATGTAAAAAAATTTAACCAAATTTAAAATGATGCTTAATTAAAAGTATTTAATTATTTGAGACTTTTTAGTAAAAAAAAATTTTTATTTTACAAGAGTTAAAACCGTAAAATATCCATTCAAAATTCAGTATATTGAAAGAAATTGAATATTTTTTTAAATGCCAGTTATAAAGAACAAAAATGGAAAATTACAGTTCGCAACAATATCAAAAATAATCACTCTTTTCCGACAGAAAATTTAGCCTCTAGTGCAAAATACGTAGTAACTATATGTGTGTGGAAAACTCAAACGAGGATAGCTTTCGTAAAGCGGCCCATACACTTGCAATATTATTGTATATGATATTCGCCATATTATTTCCGTTTTGTCCTATATTATGCAATATGTCGCACTATGTTTTCATTCATTCAATAAAAAGGTTAACATTACCTATAAAAATAACATAAACAGCATTGCACAATGTTGCCAACATTGTGCAATAAAAATCTAAAGTATTTTGATTGTTGCCAATATATTGCGCCATCATCGTATATCACATACACATTGGCGATATAATTGAACAATACGTAAAACTGAACAATTTTATTGCAAGTGTATGAGCCGCTTAAGTTCTGAAATATTTTGTTACTAAAAAATATTTTTAGTCAAAAAATGTGTTTTTTGTACTTATTAGATATTCTTTAGTGTACCTCAACAATTTTTTTGTTTATCGTGTAAAAATGATTCCTTTTGTGTGGGTTTTCATACAAAGGTGATTTAAAAGTAAAAAACATTAAATAAATATGCATACCGACGAGTTATAAACAGTAAAATTTAAAATTTTTTTAAACTTACAGCCATTTCTTAAAGAAAATTCCATAAATTGTAAAATTATATATATTGATAAATCAATGTAACTTTGAAAAATCTTTAAAATTCCTATGTGTATTTTTGAAATATGTATGTAAACATACTTCTGGAAATAACCTAAATTCGGAACATTAAACTTATTTTCAAGTTTTTAGAAACACTAAAACGACTTTTGTGTAATTTTTCAGTAATTTTCTGAAATAGATTCCGCATGATTTGATGCACTTCCTACTTTAATGCCCGTAATTTCTACAAAAATAAAGCTAGTAGTGTTCGTACCTCACAGTTATTTTTACCTATTTCAATGTTTATTTAACCTACATGTTTTTACCTTCAGTTTTATTTAAAAATATGGCAGCTTTTACACCATAGATTTCTATACACAGCTAGATTTCTTTTGTAGAAATTACGGGCATATGTACTACTTATCTTTACTACTCTTAAAATCAAGAAAATTTAGGCTCCTTTATTTAAAAAAAATAATTGAAAATTTCCATTGATTAAAACTTTATTTGTTTTCGATTTCAGAACATGGCGTTTTAATATAAAAATCACAAATATCAATATTTTCTCATCAAAAATCTTAAAAAAAATATTTGGTTGCTGTTTTGAAAGGACTTTTTTGTTTTCGATAAAATATAAAAAACTTCAGTTCATTTGGTAACAAATAATGAAAAAATCGTAGTTCACAGTACACATTTTTCCGGCTCGTAAATAATTGTATCAAAAAAAAATATTTGTACGTATTATTATTTAAGAAAGAAGTAACCAAAATGAAAAAAATATTCACATCTCCACATTGAAAAAAATTAAAAAAAATATAACCAATTTTGGTTAGAAATAACCAAAAACGGCAGCCCTGCTAATAGAATTAAATGGGATTTGCCTTTTTACACACAAATAGAAAAATTATTCACATGTGATTATGACTTCATCGAAAAATGCATTCGTATGTAGCGACGCAAATCGAAATCATAAAAACGCAAAGCGGTTTTAACCAATTTTTAAAAAGCGGACCAAATAGAACAGACGCAAATTAGGGCTCTAGTGTATATTTTTTGAAGTATCGATGACATTTCTATAATTGTAGAATTTGAATTACTAATGCTTCTCATGAAATCCACCTGGTTTGTGATGGGGGAGGATTTTTTTTGTTTAATTTCCAAAAATTTTTATATTTCGAAAAAATGATTTTTAAGTTTTGGACTGTTGTTAATCGAAAATCGTTATCACACTATTACTTTTAGTCAAAAAATCGTCAATCGGCATTTTACTGTATTTTCTCAACAAAATCGTCAAAATTACGAAAAATCGTCAAATCTACCAACTCTGCTTGCCAGATTAAAGTATTATAAAATTGATGCCAGATTAAAGTTTAAAGTAAATTTATTGACGGGATTAAATCGTCAAAACAGAAGTGACTCTATATCAAAAATCGTCATTTTGGTAAATTCATCGAAAAAAATCGTCAAAATGACGTAAAATCGTCACATCTAACATCCCTGTGCTGGGTACACACAGTGCAACCTACATGCAATCTGTTTCAATGCAACCTCAAAATATCAAAGCGTTTTGATGTTGATGCAATCTGGAATGAATGAAAATGAATTTAATTCACTAGATTGCGTAAATGTGTTGCATAGTGTGTATCCAGCATTACGACTACGTTAATGTCAGGGATGTAAATATGCATACTCTTAAAATATACAACACATACACAAAAAACAAAGAGCAAAACAGCATCCCAACAAACACGAAGTCAAACCTTTGATATGAAATGACTTTATCATTTGACATCAAAAGCAATTCTCAAACTTTTTCAATTGTTTGATTTAACATTTAAATTCAAATTGATAATGATTTGAAAATAAACATTTGATATCAAATGTTTTATCAATTTGATGTCAAATGTTAAAATCAAATCAAAAATAAACTTGGCAATATTAAAGCGAAAAATAAATGTAAACATTAAAAATGGCGATTAAAGTTACATTTTTTTACTTTGTGGTTACATGTGTTTTACTATTAAACATAAATTTTAATATAAAGTGAACAGTTTATTTCTTGTGAAAAATAAAAATTATTTGTGAGAAATTACAATGATTAAAAATACGAAAAAATAAAGAAAAATAATAACACGGGAAAGTGAAGAATGTTTGTTGAACGATCGCGGTGCTACAATCCTCAAAATAAAAGGGAGCCAAGTATTTTGTCTTTCCATGAATTAGAGGACGGAAAGAACATTATCTTTTAGCTATGGTACCGAATGTTTATCTCAGTTTATTTAAATAAATAATAAATTTAAATTAAAAAAATTAAATAGTTTTATTTATATTCAACTTTTGTTGAGAACGCTATGATTTTGAAATGATTTTCAAATCATTATTAAACGTTTGATTTCAAATCATTTTCAATTTGAAATCAAACCTCCGTGTTTGTTGGGATAAAACCATCTAATGCAAACGTAAACAAACCAATACAATGCCACCCATGCAAAGCTTTCAATGTAGTGGTTCCCATACCTGCATAAAATCATTCTTTGTTCAGACGTTGTCAATAACGCATCGCGCGGAGAAAATTATTAACATTGAAGTGTTTTGATCACAATAGTGAGTTGGGAATAAATGCTGTAAATAACGGTTGTTAAAGTGACGAAGTTCTAAATAATGCTGTGTTAATAATAAGCAAGTGTTATACATTTAAGTGTTGTGTTTTATTTGAATTGCAATCGACTAACTCGAAACGGTTTATTATAAAGGAAAACAATATATAAGTTAATAATAATGCCAGTACTATGTACTGTTTTCACGATTCACTATGGAATGAATTTATTTCTTTTTTCAAACTTAGAGTTAACTTAAAATTAAATTACAAAAATGCTTACAAAGCTTTTGTTAAAATTAATAAATTTTAGTGTCTTGGCCAATCAGCATTTTCAGCATATTGCATCTAATGTAATATGATCTGAATGTTTGCAATTTCGCAACATAAAATTTATAGCAAATTAGCCAATCACAAACTTAAAGTTAACTTGAAATTAAATTACAAAAATGCTTACAAAGCTTTTGTTAAAATTAATAAATTTTAGTGTATTGGCCAATCAGCATTTTCAGCATATTGCATCTAATGCAACATGATCTGAATGTTTGCAATTTCGCAACATAAAATTTATAGCAAATTAGCCAATCACATAGGAGACGGATCGGGTGAGTTTTAGAGTAAGGGGATTCACTTATAAGTATGTTAGTACCTAAATACATTAAGGGTATTACTTAAATATTGCGTTGTTAACTCCTCCCCCTTTCAAATGTCGAGACGTCCCTGTTTCGACTTTATTTCCTTTATAATATCTTCCACATTTACCATTGTCTGCCGTCTGCACCTCATTTGAAGATGGTAAGTTACCCATGTAACGAAAGGTACCAATATAATTAATGATGCTAGAGCGATTTTGTGGGCGAATGTATCATTCTTAAGTCTTTCTATATATCCTGTGTTTTCGAGATTCAATTTGTGGATATATGGAAGTGTTATTAATTGTTCATGGCCGGTCTTTTTTAAATTCAGAGTTTTTGGTGGATGCGGTATCAAATTTCTCATTGGTTCTGGGGTTTTTTGGTACAGCGTACCGTTTATGGTTACATTGTTGGTGAATACGACTACCAGGGTTCCATTTACTTTAATTGTATCTTCCTCGAATATATTGGTTTCATAAACATTATTTAATAGTATAAGTCCATTTGTGACCCATTGTATCGGCGGTACGTTTTCCGCTGACTGTGTGGAGCAGGATGCTGAATTATTGTTCAAGAGCTGTGAAAGGCAATTATAAGTGGTTTCACGGCAAATTTTTGATGTTCCGATATTTGTGCAGCTTGTTATTGGGAGGGTGTAATCAGGGCACTTCGAAGCTTGATTTATTTCTAATCTTATGATCGAGTTGTTATGAATTACGGGAAATACTTTTTAATACTCACAAAAATTAGTAAAGATAGGATATTTAATTACATAGTAAATTAATGAATTATTTTGAATGACAGAAACATTACTGACTCTTAGTCTATCATTTATACTTATGGGTACGACTCTTGATTCAAATTTCTTTTCGAGATAAACATTATCGAGAATAGCTGGATGGATTATATTTTCTTTTGCCAAAATTATTGAGAGTGCAAGGTTATCAAGAAACGAAATTATTTCTCCATTTCGCATAGCCAGCAATTCAAACATAACTAAGTCATCCTCCTTAATAGCGTTACTACCCCCATAATTCTGCATAGTATTTACCCTCTCGGTCAATTCATTTATTCTGTCTTGCATAGCCGAGTTCACTACCGCTTGTCTGTCGTTGTTTTGTATCAGTAAATCCTCACGAGTTGTGAGCAGTTCCATGTCATTATGGTCCGGGGTACCGGCGATAAACTTCAATGCGGATCCTAAAAAGTCGAGTGATCTGGCGGATCGTCTGTTTACTCGTAACATGTCCAACAGTCTTTGTATTTCTCTTATCTGTTCACGTATCATTCCAGTGGCTCTTGCATCGGACAGTTGGTCAATGATGCCCTCGCTTTCCCTCATAGCGAGTTCGTACTCGGTTAGGTTTGTTTGGTGTATTAGGTAGTCATGGTATTTATAAGTCGCGACTTGGCCGTCGGTTACCGCCATAAAATATGTGTCCGAGTAGTCGATAATTTTTGATATCGCGTGCGGTACCAGTGTAAGTAGCAATCTATATTAAGGGATAAAAACAAAAAAAAACAAAGGATTGAGAAATTGAGAAAAAAAACGGGGGAATGGGATAAATACAAAGATGACTATCTCAAGTTGCTTTTATGAACTTTCCTTCCATCTATAAGCACTGTGGTCCCTAAGTCCTGTTGAATAATGCCCTGTACAAAAAATTTATCGAATTTGTTACCGAGTCGTCTGTTCCTTTTCACGAAAACGATTTCACCGGGTTGGTATTTCCTCGTCATTGCATCCTTATTATGTCTTTCTAGTGTCTTGTGTTGCGCTGCGGCCAGGCGTTCTTTAACCTCTGCCATGGCGGTCTCTGTAAATTCATTTAAAATATCCAATGGTTTTTTTCCCGTCACAGAGTGCACAGTGTTGTTATATTTAATGGTAGATAGTAATATCAACTCAGTGGTCTCATTTATATTTTGCTGTGCTTTTATGCACCGCGCTATCTCCAATAACGTGGAATGGAATCTTTCCACCTGTCCATTACTCTTACTATGCATAGGAGGGATAAAGAATTGTTCGGTTTTAAAGTGATCTCGGATGAATGTGCTTACTGCTGAGGATTTGAATGATTTCTCGTTATCCGATATTATTACTTTTACTTCTCTGTATCTATTCATAATTTGAAGCAATGCTGTTTTAATATCCGTACTAGATCTGGAAGCTATTGGGATAACGATCGCGAATTTTGAGAATTTATCTATGCAAGTCAGGAAATGCTGTTTATCAGTTATTATAATGTCGATGTGCAGTACCTCACCCGGGTAACAAGGGATAGGTGTTTCGGCTAATTCGACTTTTTGCGGTTTTCTCTGGTACTTGTTCTCCTTACATATCCGGCAGTTCGCTATAATATACTTAAGCCTTTTCTTAATGCCAGGGAAATAATATTCATCAATAATTTGTTGGAAATTTTCCTGAAGAGACCTATGAGCTCGATTGTGTTCATTGGTGACTATTTCCAATTGGTCATCTTCTCTAATTACATCCATTACGAACCTTTCGGTATGAATGAATCGGGTAGACGGAAATCGGGAGACCAGTTGGTTTTGGAAATCAGCTAATGTCGAAAGATCACAGTGGATAGCGTTAGTACCGGTTGAATCGATTCTATCTGTCAGGAGTTCCAAAAGCTCATCAACTGTAACGTAGGTTATTGTATGCCTAATAAATCGCTGAAACAGTATTTTCCTTTGTTCGATCGTCGTATCTCCTTTGGAGATCAAAAACTGAATCTTAAATTGATTTACTGGGAATTTAATAGATCTGATCACCTTCGTAGACGAGACCTCACTGTGTACAGTTTCAGAGTCACTGTCAGACATTTGGTTCACATACTGCCTTGACAATGCATCTGCTACTATATTCTCCTTCCCGGGTTTATAAAAAAACTTGGGCGCAAATTCTTCGATAAAGGCCCTCCATCTCTTCATTTTAGAGTTGGGGTTTTTATCAGACATGGCGAATGTTAGCGGTTGATGATCCGTGAATATATGGATTCCGCTGATACCATACAGGAATTGCCTAAGGTTTTAAAGGGCCCATACAATAGCGAGTAACTCTCTTTCGTTAGTCGCGTAATTTGCCTCCGTTGCTGAAAGGGTTCGAGATATCATTGTAATAGGTCTTCCATCTTGGGATAAAACCGCGCCAAGAGCGACGGCAGAAGCATCGGTTGTAAGCTCAAATACTTTGCTATAGTCTGGGTACGCTAATAAGACGTCATCCGAAGCCAGGATCGTTTTTAATTTCTCAAACGCTGAAAGGGCCTCTTCGTCAAGTGTTATCTTTATATTCTTGGAGTTTCTCGAGGCTACATGGCCGTTTTCGCCTCGCAAATATTTTGTTAGAGGCTTCGCGATTCGCGCATAATCTCTAACGAATTTCCGGTAGTATCCGGATAATCCTAAAAATGACCTGAGCGACTTCAAGTTTTGGGGTGTTCTGAATTCGGTTATCGACTTTACCTTTTCGGGACACGTCTTAATACCATTTCTTGTCACGATAAATCCGAGGAATTCTACTTCCGATTTGAAAAACTTTGACTTCACCGTTGAAACTCTCATACCTGCTTTCTCTAATTTTCCCAAAATGTTGTTAATATGTAGAAGGTGGGTACGTTCGTCTGGAGAATGGATTATGATGTCGTCCATGTAAACTTGACATGTTTTGCCTATTTCTTCGCGTAGTATATCGTCTATGGCCCTTTGGAATATGCTGGGCGCGTTTTTGAGACCAAATGGTAATCTGCAAAACTCATATTTACCATTGTTAACGCCAAATGCAGTCTTCGGCCTGTCTCTCTCTGCGAGTTTAATTTGATGAAACCCGGATTTTAAATCGAGTGTAGAGAAGTATTCCGACTTTCCTAGGTTTGCCAGGATGACGGATATATCCGGCATTGGGTATCTATCTTCTATGGTATGCTCGTTTAATTTCCTGAAATCGATGACCAATCTATGATTCTGCTGACCCTTCTCATCCGTTCCTTTCTTCTCCACCACATGTATTGGTGAGTTATAGGGAGATGATGATTTCTGGATAATGCCATCCCTGAGAAGTGATTCGATTTCTCCGTTAACAAAGTTTGCCATTGAGACTGGGTATGGGTACGATCTCGTGTAGATAGCGTCGTTGGATAGCGTTTTAATTTTTGCCTCCACTGTTGTATTGTATGGCAGCGCTCTATTTGGGTCAGCAAACGCCCTTTTATTTGACATTAGAACTTCGTCAAACTGATCGCGTATAGTTGAAGGTATCTCTTCTCTGTCCATGGATATGAAATTCACCTGCTCCATCTTCTTACTAGGGTTAATGTCGCCTTTTTTATATTTCAATACATTTCCGTACATCTATTATTGCATTAATTTCCCTCAAAAATTCGCATCCTATAATGCCGTTGAAGGTTTTCAGGGATGGGAGTATGTAGAAAGTGCTTGCGTATCCGAAAATGGCAATACCGCATCTTCTCTTTATTGGGTTGGATCCATTTATGGAGTTGACATTAAATGGATGGTCCAGCTGAGAAACTCCTACTAGAAAATCAAGGTCCTGAATGAAATTGCGTGTTGTTCCGGTATCTATAAGTAGTTTTAACTCCTTACCTCCAATTGTCTTTTTGATAAAGGGTAAGGAGGGTTTTATTCTAAAAAATTTAGCTCTTCGATGGTCAGATCGTCCTCTTTGGTTGCTGATGAAAGTTCTGACTCAAATAAAGAATCGTTATCGTCCTCGTTGTCAGACAGTCCATCTGACTCTATATAGTTAACTCTGTGCGTTTTTGCCTCTGGAGCAATTTTTCCAGAATCCTCGTATTTTCGTTTATTAATTGTTAATTGAGATGGTCGGTTTTTATCGTATGCCGTGGTGCGTCTAAAGACAGATGATCCTGGGTCTACCTCCATTGGTGAAGCTTGTTCCATTTTAGCACTCTTGTTCACATCCTGTTTCGTGCTTGAATGACGTGGTCTGTAAGCAGGGTGGGAGGCGGATGGATAGCCCGAATCTTTTCGCTGCGCTCTATTAGTTTTTAAGAGATCACCTGTGGCGTATATTTTAGCGAATTCCTGGCAGCGTTGGTTTGCCTCCAGATCCTGTGCAGTTGCCAAAGCTGTTGGTAAGTCGCTGGGTTTTGCTGAAAACATGATATCGCTCAGTGGATGACGTAGGCCTGAAATGAAAACACGAAGCGCGTTGTCTCTTGCACGCTCGTTCAAGACTGCTATAATATCTTCGCTGTTTGAGTAACTCATTTTATTCTTGTTAATTATTAGCGTCAAGTGTTGATCCACCTTGTCATAGAATTCTACTATAGATAAAGTTCCCTGTCTGAGGATACTAATTTCATTCTCCAATGACTGCAATGAACGTTTGTCGGCATAAACTTGATCTAGTCTCGATATTATAGCGCTGAAATTAAGCACGGTGTTGTAGGATGACAGCTTCGCGTTAGCTGCTCCAGTAATTTTGTTTCGGAAGATGCCCATGGCGATGTAGAAGTTTTCTGTTCCTTCCGTATAGTATTCCATGGCAAAATGTGCAGCTTCGCGCCATGCTGGGTAGGTTCCGCTTTCTCCTTTAAATTCCGGTAAAGACTTTATCAAGTCTAGTGAACTTCCTCTTCTAATGCGGTTAACCGTCACTGGTTCGTACGTTTCTACGCGTGGGGTCATGTTCTGGAACTGTTGCGTCAATTCCCTGATCTGATCCCGCAACCCTGTAGTAAGTGCCTCCACGGAAGCGCTTACTATGTCCACTATTTGTTCCTTGGACATACTCATTTTCGACGAGTAAGGATAAGGAGAGGAGAAAAAAAAATGTGTAGACTCTTCCAAAAAAAAGAATTTATTCCCAAAAATTTAAACAGAATTGACTCGATGGCCCTAGTAAATTTCCCACAAACAAAAAATTACAAAGATTCAAGTAGAAACAACGTTTAAAGAAGATGACGTAGACTTTATTTAAAACAATTAAAACGAAATCGATTTTACATCCAAATAAATGTTTCGAAATTAAAAATAGAAAAACATTCACAGAAAATATCACAAACTTTTATTCTGGCAACTAGAGATCAATGCACCTCGAAAAGAATTCAAAATAAGAGACGTACTTACATTAACTGCATATTTTACTATAAAGGGTGTATACTGCCTCTTTTAATCTATGGCTGCCCAGGTAAAATTCGTTACCTGGTGACTTTGAACGCTGTCCAGGCAAAATTCGTTACCTGTCGTCTCCTTAAATGTATGGCTGCCCAGGTAAAATTCGTTACCTGGTGACTTTGAACGCTGTCCAGGCAAAATTTGTTACCTGTCGTCTTATGATTCCGCGCAGTTTTTTTGATTACTTTAGATTCTTTATTTTGTTGAATTTTAGAGTTTTTTTGTCAATTTATTTTCAATTATTTTCTTTCGCTTTTTTCAGAAATACTTATTAGAGTTCTTTTTTCTAAAAAAATGTATCACTCTTTTGATTTTCTTTAAAAAGTTTTTGTAAATCCAAATATTTTTTATTAACGTAGTTCTGCTCTTTTATTTTTAAATTTTATAAGAGTTCCTAAAAACTTTATTGTATTATTTTTTATCAACGTAGTTTTCCTCTTTTATTATTATTTTTTTTTTTTACAAAAGGAAATGCTGTTTATCAGTTATTATAATGTCGATGTGCAGTACCTCACCCGGGTAACAAGGGATAGGTGTTTCGGCTAATTCGACTTTTTGCGGTTTTCTCTGGTACTTGTTCTCCTTACATATCCGGCAGTTCGCTATAATATACTTAAGCCTTTTCTTAATGCCAGGGAAATAATATTCATCAATAATTTGTTGGAAATTTTCCTGAAGAGACCTATGAGCTCGATTGTGTTCATTGGTGACTATTTCCAATTGGTCATCTTCTCTAATTACATCCATTACGAACCTTTCGGTATGAATGAATCGGGTAGACGGAAATCGGGAGACCAGTTGGTTTTGGAAATTTGCTAATGTCGAAAGATCACAGTGGATAGCGTTAGTACCGGTTGAATCGATTCTATCTGTCAGGAGTTCCAAAAGCTCATCAACTGTAACGTAGGTTATTGTATGCCTAATAAATCGCTGAAACAGTATTTTCCTTTGTTCGATCGTCGTATCTCCTTTGGAGATCAAAAACTGAATCTTAAATTGATTTACTGGGAATTTAATAGATCTGATCACCTTCGTAGACGAGACCTCACTGTGTACAGTTTCAGAGTCACTGTCAGACATTTGGTTCACATACTGCCTTGACAATGCATCTGCTACTATATTCTCCTTCCCGGGTTTATAAAAAAACTTGGGCGCAAATTCTTCGATAAAGGCCCTCCATCTCTTCATTTTAGAGTTGGGGTTTTTATCAGACATGGCGAATGTTAGCGGTTGATGATCCGTGAATATATGGATTCCGCTGATACCATACAGGAAGTGCCTAAGGTTTTAAAGGGCCCATACAATAGCGAGTAACTCTCTTTCGTTAGTCGCGTAATTTGCCTCCGTTGCTGAAAGGGTTCGAGATATCATTGTAATAGGTCTTCCATCTTGGGATAAAACCGCGCCAAGAGCGACGGCAGAAGCATCGGTTGTAAGCTCAAATACTTTGCTATAGTCTGGGTACGCTAATAAGACGTCATCCGAAGCCAGGATCGTTTTTAATTTCTCAAACGCTGAAAGGGCCTCTTCGTCAAGTGTTATCTTTATATTCTTGGAGTTTCTCGAGGCTACATGGCCGTTTTCGCCTCGCAAATATTTTGTTAGAGGCTTCGCGATTCGCGCATAATCTCTAACGAATTTCCGGTAGTATCCGGATAATCCTAAAAATGACCTGAGCGACTTCAAGTTTTGGGGTGTTCTGAATTCGGTTATCGACTTTACCTTTTCGGGACACGTCTTAATACCATTTCTTGTCACGATAAATCCGAGGAATTCTACTTCCGATTTGAAAAACTTTGACTTCACCGTTGAAACTCTCATACCTGCTTTCTCTAATTTTCCCAAAATGTTGTTAATATGTAGAAGGTGGGTACGTTCGTCTGGAGAATGGATTATGATGTCGTCCATGTAAACTTGACATGTTTTGCCTATTTCTTCGCGTACTATATCGTCTATGGCCCTTTGGAATATGCTGGGCGCGTTTTTGAGACCAAATGGTAATCTGCAAAACTCATATTTACCATTGTTAACGCCAAATGCAGTCTTCGGCCTGTCTCTCTCTGCGAGTTTAAATTGATGAAACCCGGATTTTAAATCGAGTGTAGAGAAGTATTCCGACTTTCCTAGGTTTGCCAGGATGACGGATATATCCGGCATTGGGTATCTATCTTCTATGGTATGCTCGTTTAATTTCCTGAAATCGATGACCAATCTATGATTCTGCTGACCCTTCTCATCCGTTCCTTTCTTCTCCACCACATGTATTGGTGAGTTATAGGGAGATGATGATTTCTGGATAATGCCATCCCTGAGAAGTGATTCGATTTCTCCGTTAACAAAGTTTGCCATTGAGACTGGGTATGGGTACGATCTCGTGTAGATAGCGTCGTTGGACAGCGTTTTAATTTTTGCCTCCACTGTTGTATTGTATGGCAGCGCTCTATTTGGGTCAGCAAACGCCCTTTTATTTGACATTAGAACTTCGTCAAACTGATCGCGTATAGTTGAAGGTATCTCTTCTCTGTCCATGGATATGAAATTCACCTGCTCCATCTTCTTACTAGGGTTAATGTCGCCTTTTTTATATTTCAATACATTTCCGTACATCTATTATTGCATTAATTTCCCTCAAAAATTCGCATCCTATAATGCCGTTGAAGGTTTTCAGGGATGGGAGTATGTAGAAAGTGCTTGCGTATCCGAAAATGGCAGTACCGCATCTTCTCTTTATTGGGTTGGATCCATTTATGGAGTTGACATTAAATGGATGGTCCAGCTGAGAAACTCCTACTAGAAAATCAAGGTCCTGAATGAAATTGCGTGTTGTTCCGGTATCTATAAGTAGTTTTAACTCCTTACCTCCAATTGTCTTTTTGATAAAGGGTAAGGAGGGTTTTATTCTAAAAAATTTAGCTCTTCGATGGTCAGATCGTCCTCTTTGGTTGCTGATGAAAGTTCTGACTCAAATAAAGAATCGTTATCGTCCTCGTTGTCAGACAGTCCATCTGACTCTATATAGTTTACTCTGTGCGTTTTTGCCTCTGGAGCAATTTTTCCAGAATCCTCGTATTTTCGTTTATTAATTGTTAATTGAGATGGTCGGTTTTTATCGTATGCCGTGGTGCGTCTAAAGACAGATGATCCTGGGTCTACCTCCATTGGTGAAGCTTGTTCCATTTTAGCACTCTTGTTCACATCCTGTTTCGTGCTTGAATGACGTGGTCTGTAAGCAGGGTGGGAGGCGGATGGATAGCCCGAATCTTTTCGCTGCGCTCTATTAGTTTTTAAGAGATCACCTGTGGCGTATATTTTAGCGAATTCCTGGCAGCGTTGGTTTGCCTCCAGATCCTGTGCAGTTGCCAAAGCTGTTGGTAAGTCGCTGGGTTTTGCTGAAAACATGATATCGCTCAGTGGATGACGTAGGCCTGAAATGAAAACACGAAGCGCGTTGTCTCTTGCACGCTCGTTCAAGACTGCTATAATATCTTCGCTGTTTGAGTAACTCATTTTATTCTTGTTAATTATTAGCGTCAAGTGTTGATCCACCTTGTCATAGAATTCTACTATAGATAAAGTTCCCTGTCTGAGGATACTAATTTCATTCTCCAATGACTGCAATGAACGTTTGTCGGCATAAACTTGATCTAGTCTCGATATTATAGCGCTGAAATTAAGCACGGTGTTGTAGGATGACAGCTTCGCGTTAGCTGCTCCAGTAATTTTGTTTCGGAAGATGCCCATGGCGATGTAGAAGTTTTCTGTTCCTTCCGTATAGTATTCCATGGCAAAATGTGCAGCTTCGCGCCATGCTGGGTAGGTTCCGCTTTCTCCTTTAAATTCCGGTAAAGACTTTATCAAGTCTAGTGAACTTCCTCTTCTAATGCGGTTAACCGTCACTGGTTCGTACGTTTCTACGCGTGGGGTCATGTTCTGGAACTGTTGCGTCAATTCCCTGATCTGATCCCGCAACCCTGTAGTAAGTGCCTCCACGGAAGCGCTTACTATGTCCACTATTTGTTCCTTGGACATACTCATTTTCGACGAGTAAGGATAAGGAGAGGAGAAAAAAAAATGTGTAGACTCTTCCAAAAAAAAGAATTTATTCCCAAAAATTTAAACAGAATTGACTCGATGGCCCTAGTAAATTTCCCACAAACAAAAAATTACAAAGATTCAAGTAGAAACAACGTTTAAAGAAGATGACGTAGACTTTATTTAAAACAATTAAAACGAAATCGATTTTACATCCAAATAAATGTTTCGAAATTAAAAATAGAAAAACATTCACAGAAAATATCACAAACTTTTATTCTGGCAACTAGAGATCAATGCACCTCGAAAAGAATTCAAAATAAGAGACGTACTTACATTAACTGCATATTTTACTATAAAGGGTGTATACTGCCTCTTTTAATCTATGGCTGCCCAGGTAAAATTCGTTACCTGGTGACTTTGAACGCTGTCCAGGCAAAATTCGTTACCTGTCGTCTCCTTAAATGTATGGCTGCCCAGGTAAAATTCGTTACCTGGTGACTTTGAACGCTGTCCAGGCAAAATTTGTTACCTGTCGTCTTATGATTCCGCGCAGTTTTTTTGATTACTTTAGATTCTTTATTTTGTTGAATTTTAGAGTTTTTTTGTCAATTTATTTTCAATTATTTTCTTTCGCTTTTTTCAGAAATACTTATTAGAGTTCTTTTTTCTAAAAAAATGTATCACTCTTTTGATTTTCTTTAAAAAGTTTTTGTAAATCCAAATATTTTTTATTAACGTAGTTCTGCTCTTTTATTTTTAAATTTTATAAGAGTTCCTAAAAACTTTATTGTATTATTTTTTATCAACGTAGTTTTCCTCTTTTATTATTATTTTTTTTTTTTTACAAAAAGATTTTTACAAGAGTTCTTAATAACTTTATTCTATTATTTTTATTAGCGTAGTTTTCCTCTTTTATTTTTTACAAAAATTTTAATAAGAGTTTTTGATAGCTTTATTTTTTTACGTAGTTTTCCTCTTTTATTTTTTTACAAAAATTGTCATAAGAGTTTTTAATAACTTTATTTTTTTATTAACGTATTTTTCTCTTTTATTTTTTTACAAAAATTTTAACAAGAGTTTTTAATAATTTAATACACTTTTTTCGTAGTTTTCCTCTTTTTATTTTTTTACAAAAATTGTCATAAGAGTTTTTAATAACTTTATTTTTTTTATTAACGTATTTTTCCTCTTTTATTTTTTACAAAAATTTTAACAAGAGTTTTTAATAATTTAATACACTTTTTTTATTAACGTATTTTTCCTCTTTTATTTTTTACAAAAATTTTAACAAGAGTTTAATACACTTTTTTCCCGTTGGGCGCCAGTTAATAATAATGCCAGTACTATGTACTGTTTTCACGATTCACTATGGAATGAATTTATTTCTTTTTTCAAACTAAGAGTTAACTTAAAATTAAATTACAAAAATGCTTACAAAGCTTTTGTTAAAATTAATAAATTTTAGTGTCTTGGCCAATCAGCATTTTCAGCATATTGCATCTAATGTAATATGATCTGAATGTTTGCAATTTCGCAACATAAAATTTATAGCAAATTAGCCAATCACAAACATAAAGTTAACTTGAAATTAAATTACAAAAATGCTTACAAAGCTTTTGTTAAAATTAATAAATTTTAGTGTATTGGCCAATCAGCATTTTCAGCATATTGCATCTAATGCAACATGATCTGAATGTTTGCAATTTCGCAACATAAAATTTATAGCAAATTAGCCAATCACATAGGAGACTGATCGGGTGAGTTTTAGAGTAAGGGGATTCACTTATAAGTATGTTAGTACCTAAATACATTAAGGGTATTACTTAAATATTGCGTTGTTAACTTATACAGTTAATAGGTAGATTACACTATATATTTGAAAACAATCGTAATCCCGGGATAAGTCTTCGACTGAAAGTTGGCGAGACATGAATTTTAATGAAATTCAAGCATGAAGTTGAACAGCTTTAAATTATTTGACCTGTTTAAGAAGTTAAATACAGAAAAAAATTTAAACTGCTTTCGAGGAACTTAATATTTTATACGGCAATATACAGAGAAGCGAAAATATAAATGATAAACTTTTCATTATGTATGCTTTCAAAACTCAAAATGGATAAAAGCAAACTACGACTGAGAAATTAAACTCAAAACACCAGGACTGGCTAAATAATGATGCCACTCTGATTACATTGCCTGAAGATGAACCTAGCACATCAACCGGCCGTTCAAGAGGAAGGCCAAGAAAAACATGGAGGAATCTGTAAATTTTATAAGAAAGAGGAAGCTTGCTGATTCCATAAATGATTTGATCGCGGAATCGAAAGCGCTGTCTTTTATACAAAGATATACAAAGAATAATGGAAAAGTAAGGTCGCAGATTACAAAATCTCTTTCAAATGCAAGCCAACTACGACTAAAAAGGATTAAGGAAAGCATTCAGACGCCCGGGCGCGCCCCCAAACGATACCTCAAAAGTATGGTTCCGAAGAAGCTTTGACTTTGTTTATGGACTTAGAATTTTCTAAAGAGGACTATGAGATACAACGGGCATCTGTAAGGCGACATTTAGCTTAAATTTTACCTGAATACATGCTTGTTTCGAAAGCCAAAAGAGATTCACGACCACTGCATACGGAGTTTACTAAAGTCTCTGTGAAAGCCAATATGCAGCATCTTATGGACCATACAGTAAATCGGCTGTTGAAGAGTCTTCCTGAAAATGTGGCTTAAATCTGATGTTTCCTTAAACTGGCAAAATCGACGACCGTCATGAATATATTACACTGTTCTAGCTGAAAAAACAGACAAGCTGGGCACCTGGCGTTTTTACCTAATTCGAATACGCTGAATTCAGGTTTTCGAGATATCCCGTAATTTAAAAATGGAGGAGGTTGCACAACACATTTTCACGTAATTCAAAAACGCTTAAGCTTATTGAAAAAAAACTAAAAAAACCGAAATTCCGCAATAAAATTTCGTTTTAGAAACATAATTTATTTTGGAAAAAAAATAAATTTTTATCCAATTTCGTAATTTTTGTTTTTTAAAATTCATAAAAAAAATTAGAAAATGCAGCTTCTAATTTTTTCCAGACGTATTGAAAACGAAATTGCAAGCAAAGTAAGCCATATATGATTAAAATCTGTTTACAACTTTTGATTTTATTCTCAAAAGACAAAAGATGTCAAATTAATCTAAGAATTTTATAAAACGCAATATTTGTATGGGAGCCCCCCTAAGGGGTGGAGATAAATGGAAAGTATAATTTGAGGAAATGTTAAGAACGAAAAACAAATGGTGGTCCGTAATACATTTTATACCCCCAGGAGTGACTTTTAGGTAGTTGTGGAACCTTTTCTTCAATATATATGAAGAATGTAATTAATATGGAGCATTTATAAGGAATTTTTTTTGATTGTCAAATTTTTTATTCAACATTATGTACATATATATGAAGAATGTGGGAATGCAGAAAATGTAGTTTCAATGTCATTTTTACGTTAAATTTTGTAAATGGGGTGTTGTGCCATTTACAAAACAAATGAACAAGTAAATATAACGAATATATGTATGCTCCAAAAAATATGCATACATTACCACACTTTTATTAGCGGGAGGAATTTGGAAAATCCCCAGTTACCGATTAAAAAATTCTTAGAATTAAGAAATAAAGTCATAGATTTTTACATCTTTGTATTTTGTTGTGCGGACAAAACCGCACAAATCGATCTTTTATTGTGCGGACAAACTCGCGCTAATCGGTCTTGTAAAAAGTAACATACTCAATTGTTATACCTGGAACAGGTAGAAACATAAATCGTCCCGGCTTTATTTTTTTTTATAAAACAATGTCGTGAAGGTCTCGACAGGTACTT
Organism: Pollenia labialis; assembly: GCA_949318255.1. Lineage (NCBI taxonomy): Eukaryota > Metazoa > Arthropoda > Insecta > Diptera > Polleniidae > Pollenia > Pollenia labialis. The sequence goes on from OX439140.1 coordinate 74,736,833, forward strand.
CAATTAAAACAATTACAGTATAAAGAAGAGTTCCTCAACCCCTTCATTGGCATATGGCGAGTGCTTGCGAAAGTGATTAGTGAAGTTTAAATGCCGAGTCGCCGTAAAATCACAATTAAAACAAATAACTTGTATGAAAAATATTTTTCTTGTAGTGTTATATGGTAAGAGTTGGACACAATCTATAGTGTGTACACAGTACAGTGCATTTACCATTTAAATAAGTGGAAAAATGGAGACGCCATGCCATTTGTGTTCCAATGAAATTTTATTGCGGAATTTCGGGGGTTTTTTAGTTTTTTCAATAAGCTAAAGCGTTTTTTACTTACACGAACATATGTTGTGCAACCTCCTCCATTTTCAAAATAACTGTATATCTCGAAAACCAGAACTATACTAAAAAATGGCTAGCACCACTGGGTTCAGCGTACGCCAATTGCCCAGCTTGTCTCAAAAAGTCTTAATATAACACTGCTAGGTTTTAAACCGTGTTCAGCTATACCTTTTTTATTGAGTCAATATGCCGTTTATTGACATAAATATCTTTCTGTTCAGAAATACACAATTTAGCTAACTCAATTTATATTACTACTATACACACAAAAAAAATCATAGGTAAAATTACCTAAATATATGGTATACAATTAACTAAGCGCAAGGGTAGCATGGCAGTATCTAAGTTTCTTAGTTAATAAAACTATTAACTTAGGTAATTTCTATGTTCGAAAAAGTATCTAATTATTTTGTTAAAATTAATTAAAACTTTGAAAATTTACCAATGATAGCAAAGTTAATTTATATTTTTATTTTTGGAAAATTATCTAAGTTTAATTTGTACCATAGATTTTAGGTAAATTTACTATTTTTTTTGGTTACATACTTTAAATAAAATTAATTTAATTTCATTGTAATATTTTATTTATTTTCATCAAACGGGGAAAGTATAAAAGACATAAAGATACAATTTACACACAAAATAAACTCATAGCGAACAATTCTGCATCATTTACTCCAAAATATCATATTTTGGATGAGCGATATATATTTTTGAAACCTATTAGAATTTAACGATAAATTTGATTTATTAAATTGTCAAAATAGTGCATATTTACTTTGCTTTCACTTAAACTTGAATTTTGTGATTTTTTGTTTGTTTTTGTTGTAACAAGCGCATCCAGTGGCGTTTCTGTGGAACTCATAATTTTCATTAGGCCTTCCTTCTGTTAATGCTTCTAAATCTATTTTTTACCTGGTTCTTTTCAATGAAATTCGTGTGATAAAGTAATAAATAATTATTGTTTTTATTTTTTATATACATACATCTTTTTTGTAAAAATTGGAGATCTTATGATTATAATATACTCACATAAATACGTTGTATCTTTATACTCTATCGAATAGTTTTTAATTTATTTTAATTCAAAAATTTTAAATTTAAATTTAAACTTTTTTCACAAAAAATTTTTAATTGATAGAAAAAATCAAATAAACCTACATACATACACATATATTAAAAAATTCGAAGAAGATACCTAACCGAATTAGTAATAATAACAAAAATTTTAGGCAAAACTTTTTCTATAAATTACCAATTATCTTAGGCAACTAAACTTAGTTTTTTGTTTTTATATAAAAATAAATTACCTATGTACGCATTTGTAAAATACACTAGATTATTTTTTTGTGTGTATACAACATTCAACGTAAACAAAAATGTACATTTATAAGCAAAATGTAAACAACTTTTGGATTAATTTTGTTGTAATTTCAGTTGCCAAATGTCAAAAAACTTTGTTTAGTAAGTTGTGTTTTGCTAACTAAACACACTTGTGACACTTATGGCGTTTTCTTTTCTAAAAAAAGTGTTACATGTGACTTGCAACATTTTAATATTATCCCCTAATTTTTAATAAGTGTTTCATATTTTACTTTTACAAAAGAACACACATTTTGGCATTAAACAATAAAGTACAATTAGCGCAAGGTAAATTCAATTACAGGTGGTGGCAAGACTACAACAAACCAAAGCCAACAGAAACAACAGAGGTTTTTTGTATTGCATTGTTAGTGTCAAGGCGAATTCAAACTGGTAAACTCATCTCGTCAGCCGTTCATAAGCTGTTTCCACGGCGAATTAAAAAAAATGGTGAAACGTATAAATATGATTTTGTTTCGAAAAGAAGTTGATTGAAAAGTGCTAAAAATATTTTTTTAATAAAAAAATTTCAAAACTGCGAATGATTGAAGTGAATTTAATAATTTCTTTTATAAAAAAGTAATAATTTTAATTTGCAATAAAAAAATTTTGACAGCTAACCATAAAATTGCATAAACAAAATACATGGGGCTTTTTGTAGTTGTAGAGTTGCACTTACCTGTTATGAATTCGCCTAAGTTAGTGTTTACGGCTAGAAACTTGCCCACACCTTGTACTGAATTCGCCTGAATCTAGTGCTGCACTCATGCCCCTTTAATTAAAATGAGTGTTGAACATGTAGCATTTTTTTTTATTTTAAAGGGAACATCATCAGAAAAGAACGCTTTACACTTATAAAATAACACATGTTTTTCAGAAAAGAACATACAAAATGTAAAAATGCAGAATAAATGCAGAATTTTACTCAGAAAAGAAAACGCCATTAATTTTACACAATATTTACTATTACTCAATTTCGTATTAACTGAGCAATAACTAAATTGCAATTTCATATAGATAATTGAGCTCAATAATATCATTTATTGCGTAAAACTCAATTAAGGTGCATATCTGAACACGGTATTATTGTCGACCAATAATATTTCAGTTTGCAAGGGAATCGCGAGAGCTCATAAGGACCACAGTGAAGGACATTCAAGAACAAATACTCTCACAAAGTTCGAAATCAGTAAAGGAAAATACATTGAGTTATAAACCATTTAAACCATATAGCTCATTCTGAGCCGCCCTGTAGTGCACCCGCGGAACGGATTTTTTTTTTCTAAGTTAGCATTATAAAACAATAAATGTCCAATCGACTGAAAGTAGATACCTGGCAGTCCCTGTTGAGCTAATAAACTTATTAATAAATATAGATGAATATTTTCAAGAAAATATATATATGTATATATAACAACTAAATAAATAACATAACACTGCAATGCATATACAATTTGACCTGTTCCTATTGTTATACTCCTAAGAATTAAACTTTCTGTTCAATCAAAACTTTTATGTGCTTTTTCATTAATGTGTTTTTTAATATATAAATAAAAAGAATGTTACAAAGGCCCCCTGTTAATGAAATATTTCATAAAATCGATGAACATGTCAGAAAATTTCATTAAGACTGACTATTTGTCATCTCATAAATGAAACATTTCATTAACATAACGATAAAGATTCAAACTTACTGCAATATATGTCGCAATAGTTATCACTGGAATAGACGGGCAGTAAGCCCTGACATAAATCATAAAATTTATTTAGAAAATCGCTATGTTACCAACATTGGCACTAAAGAGGAGCAATCGAATCAGTTTCGTTTTTCCTCCTTTGCAGCAGACAAACTTCTGTGAACTTGAAAACAAATTGCATTCGCAAAGAATAAATAAGGCAAACGGACAGTTCTGATAATTGGATATAAAAATTAAAAAGTTATCAAAAACATTTCAAAAATATTTTCTTAAGTAAAACAAAAGTTTTAAGAAAAAAATAGTGTTTTTTTATGACAAGGTTACACACAGATATTTGGCATTGTTAGTAGTGTGTACGTACGTGTGTGTATAGATGTCTCTTTTTTATCTCAGACATGTGTATGTGTGGGTGAATTTTTGCCGACAACATAATAGAAAGTGACAAAACTAAAGTGTTTAAAGCTTAAATACACGAAAGAGTAAAAGAGAAACTACAGTATAGGAAATTAAAAAAAAAGAAAAAAAATGGTTTTAACAAGAAAAACGCAATTTTATGCGCTAATTGTTGCTTAAAAAACTTGAAATATTAAAAAGGCAACAATTAAAAACTAAAGATAAACAATAGAGTCGTAGAAAAATTCAGTAAAAATGTAAAAAGTCATGTAAATTAAGGGAAAGTTTAAATTGTTTTGTTAATGCAGTGAGAGAAAATCAATTATTTTTGTGAAAGTGTGTGTGAAAATTGTATACGGCTTTGCTATAAATTATGGAAGTGTGCGTACGTGAGTATTGAGTATGGGTTTGAAAGAAATGGCAACAATGATAATCCAGTGTTGCAAAATTTAAAAAGTGGTAATAAAAACTAAATTTCATAATAAAATTTTAATAATTTTGGTTTTTTACAAACAAACAAATTAAAGTTATGTAATTTTTAATAATATAAGATAATAATTTTGCTATCATTTTATATTATTAAAACAAATACTAAAAAATACAACCATGTATGGCTGTATAATAGAAGAAAGAACAAAAAAATCTGTATATTTCTGCTCGCCAACGCCATTTTCAATTCTATAGTCGTCGCAGTCATAAACGTCATGTCGTCGTCAGTGTTGCTCTACGCGTTTTAATGAAAAAAAATTATGTCCCCTTCGTTTTATTTTTTTTAATATTTAAAAGAAATAATTTATTACGGTAATAATTAAATAAATCGTTATATCCGCTTATAGTGTTATTATTTATTTTATATGAAAAATTTTTGTTTTTAGTGTTTAAATGAGAAAATATAAAGAGATATTTAAAAAAATATCGATTAGAAAAATTACAAGTGAATGGAAAGTGGAGCAAAAATTGTTAATGAGCAAACTATGTATAATAAATACACTCAGAAAATAATTATTAAAATATCTTATAAAAAGTATTTTTGAGATTAAAAATGGCAAAAAAATCTAAGAAATTTTATTTAAAAAAGTTGAAGATAAAATTACAAAAAAAAAATCGATCGATTTTAAATATCAAAAGGAAAAATTCCTATATGACGCGTATTTTTGCAATTTTTTTTTTTTTTGTGTTCTCTTTTGCTATTTCCGTTAAAAGGGAAGAAAAACATATAAAAAGCAGCAGAAAGAAGGCTACTTTGAGTTTGATGGCAGCGACAGAAAAAGCAAAATAATAACAACCACAACAACAGCAGCAGTAATTCAACATAAAGTAGAAGTTCATTTGTGTTTAATTTTTTGCTGTCTTTCCTTTATTTTTTGTGTGTTTTGTGCGGTTGTTTGTTAAATCATTCGTAAGTTTGTTGGATGGTTGGTTATATGCATGTTTGGATGGATGGAGCACATACATAATTAACTTTATACGATAAGTTGGCAAAAATAACAACTACATACATAAGAAAACATCAAACGAGCTCCTTTATGCGCCCCATACACTTTTCAATTCAATTGTCAACTGAGTCTTTCAACTGAATTGATACTTGGCCACACACTTCTTCAACTGAATTGAAAGATTTTAATTCAACTGTCAAATTTAGATTTTTTTACAATTTTACAAAAATTTATTTTCTCTCCAAGTATCCATGTTTGCTACCAATGTCATTTTTTTATTTAAAATTTTATTGAAATTAAAGACAATTTTAAAAATATTTCACTTTTTCTTTGCAAAAAAAAATTACAAACATAAATTTTGACAGCTGATCAAGAGACTTAAGCACACACAGTACAATCGAATTGAAAGACTTGGAGTCAACTTGAAAAAATCAAAATCTTTTGATTTTTCTTCAACCAACTCGACAACCGTCAAACTAATCAACTGACAAGGCCATACACGCTTTGATTTGGACAACAACCGACTCAGTTGACAATTGAATTGAATCGTGTATGGTCTGCTTTACACCACCAAAAGAGTCTCAGAAAATATCGGTTGTATAGTGTATACACGTTCGTTTATTCTTCTTTTTCTTTGTATATTTTTGAATACAAGAAAACAAAAAATGAAAAAAGCAAGATGAGAGTAAAATATGCAATAAAACTACTTTTTTGCTGTCATCATTAGAAAAAACAACTTTTTTCTTCTTAAAAAAAGAGGAAAAATATTTAAAAATTTTATTAAATTAATAGGTATTTTTTTATCTAAAATTTTTTTCGTTGGAAAGTAGGGTTTTCTAATAGGAGCAACTGTATGCTAATTACCTACTAATTGAAATTTTTTTTTGTTGTAGGTACATATGTACATATATTATAAAGCAGTAAACACAACAAAGTTACAATAAATTCTTATGGTATGATTACATACCTATTTTATTTGAAGACTTTTTTAACGCGTTGCAAACCTAAAAAACAAAAAATGCAATACCTATTAAAAAATGTGTTTTTTACATCATTGTTACTTTTATTTTGGTAAATCTTAATACCTATTAAAAAGCCAGTTGGATAATCTTTAAAATTTGTTCGTTTAATAAAGCAACACAAAGCATTTCTTAAAACAATAATAAATTTTACCTTCTTTTTTTGCTATTCCAAATGTCTCTTCTTAAAATATGTAATATAGGTCCCTATTACGGGTTACAACTCAACTTAGTTGAGTTGTAATTAAGACAACTAGTTGTGATCAGTTGTAATTTTTGTTATGTTTTTGTTCACCGCAATATAGCAAAGTTGTAAACCCTAATACAAAAATTAAGAAATTACAACTCAACTCAGTTCAGTTGTAAACGGTAATAGGGGCCATAAATACATAGGATCATATGGGCATTTCCATAATAATATCAAACAAGTCTTCAAAAAAAACCTCTAATTGCAATTTAAATTTAATATTAATGCCAAAACAACAAAGAACAAGATCCATGAGGAAAAACAAGCATAGGTAGGTACATAGTTATTTTAGCGGTATAATTTTTATTTTGTTTTGGGTGCTATTAAATTATCACATATGTACATATGTAGGTACCTTCGTGACAAAAATATAATTTGTTTACTTCATTTTTATTTAATTGGCCGTAAGTGTTTCAAATATAAGTTTAATGCAACCCTATCTAGGTATTTATTTGTCGCCAACAAATATTGATCGATTTTTTTAAATTGGCACTTGGGTATTATACACATTTTATAAGCTTTAAAAATCATTTTATTGCAATCTTAACTTTAAATTTTATTGCAATAGATTCAAATTTGACTTAGCTCCCATACAACTTATACCTATTTCCTAAATAGCTTTTTATGCCATAACTTCCTTTAAAATATTGGTTTTAAAATAAAAATTGCCGACAATTACTATTGCGATTGTTCACAAGACAGTCGGCCATCTCAGCGAAACCTATTACAGTGTAGCCTCGTTGAACGCAACCATCGATATGAGTAACCCCTCGCTTAATGCAACACCCAATTTCGTAATATTGGTGACTCTGTAAACGAAACTTTTAAAAAAACAAAGCCTCAATTTACGCAACTTTGCAAAAGCAAAACAAGTAAGGCTTTTTTTGTTTTTGTTTTCTTTAGTTTGGTTTTTGATGAATTAATTCAAAAATAAAACGTGTGTATGTAAAATTTTATGCTTAAGTGCAATATTCTTTTTGATTTACAGTTATTCTAAGAATGACAAATATTTGGTGCGTATTATGTACTTCTGTTTTTGAAATCAATTTAATTTAGAAACGATATGTAATGAATACAAGGTTCACAAATCAACAGTATGTAGACTAAAAAAATGAAAAAGCATTAAAGACGTTTTTGTAAAATGCTGAATATTTACCTTGAAAGCGTTATTTAATAATAGCATCCGAATATCTTGTTATAAGTGGTTCATTATATAAAGGATGCATAACTTGCCAATCTCCTCTAAAATTTTGAAACAAAAAGCACGCGAGCTGCATAGAAAAAATCTCAAATAAACATGGAGATTTTAATGCAAGCAAAGGCTGGTTTGCAAATTTTAAGAGTCGCCGCGGTATACGGACGCTTAAAATTTGTGGTGAAAAGCTGCAAAGTAGCGGCTGTAAATCCTTTTATAGAAAGATTTCAAGAGAAAGTACGGGAGTTTGAATAAACACCGGAACAAATTTACAACGCCGATGATTTTGTCTATTTTTTAAAATCATGCAGGACAAAATTTAGTAACATTCAAAGAAACATCTGCCCTATGTCGAAAAATAAGCAAAGAACGATTAACATTTCTCGCTTTACACCCATTTGAATGTGTATTTTCTTAATTTTTTATTATATGTATATTTTGTTTACTGTTTTTATTCATTATTTTAATCAAAAAAATACGATTGGTTTTTTTTTATAAAATTCATGATTGGTTTTAAATAAGCTTTTAAATAGAAAAATTTTACTAGAAATTTGTGACTTGGTGACAACAACTCAGTTATAGCAACAGCCCAAAATTTCTATTGGTTGCGTTCACCGAGGTTACACTGTATTTAGGTCTCATTGATACAACAACAAAAACTATAGGTACTCGGGTATGTTCTGTAAATCGAAAAGCAGTGGATTTAAACCAAACAAATTTTGAAAACGCTCCTGTAAAGAAAGTTCATAAAATTATTCCTTTTTATAACCCAATTCATTATTTACAAGAACAGCTCTTAAAAAAAGGAAAAACTAATGTTGTGCTGGTAGATTCAAAATTAACCATAGGTCCACTATAAATCCACTTCATTTACTCATAGGCAAACAAATCTCATATAGAGGAAGATATCTAAATAAAATTCAGCATAGGTAAATAACTTTCATATATGTAATTCTTAACCTCAGAACATAATTTTGGTCTGGCGGTTTGAATTAGGGTATTAACAGTCTCGAAAGTTTACATATAATTAGGTACTAATTTACAAAATTTACCTATAAGAGAAAAAACTGACACGTACATATGGTACTCAACAAACGATATTAAATTTTTTTCATTATAAAACCATCCATAATTTTTTTTTAAACTACGGGTTATGAAGGAAAAATAGAAGGTTTATTGCAATAAATTAAAAAAAAATCTCACACTGATCGCAGATTTTCGCAAAATCAGCTCTGTTTTATGTAATATACTATTTGCATCTACATATTTCGCTCGATATTTTAGACACAAGGTTCCGAATGTGATAATTTTTTCAAAAATAGTACCCTCTAATGAAAAATTATGATAAAACTATTGGGGGATTCACAAGGTGTGCTATCAAGTCATATCGTCATAATGTCCTAAATAATATTTAACAATTATTTTTAAAAAAAAATATGGTTGTGTTTCAAACAAAATAAATATTTTAATGCTATGTTCATTAATTCGTCATAACTTTACAGTAGAAATCTAAATTATAAGCGGTTGCCCACAGCAGTCATATATATTTCTTGTAATTATTTTAAGACATATGACTTTACAACTTTATGACAACCTTGTGAATCCCCCATATGTATTTTCCAGTAACATATTGCTTTTTTTGAAAAAACTCTACCTATCTGAATGCGAACATACATATGTACATACATATGTATGTATTTCACGTACAATGACACAGAAATTCCCATATGTATGAACAAAATTGAAAATTTCAAAAAAAAAAAGAAACTTTAAGAAGAGAACAATAATTATGCGACAATTATGTTTTTGAATTTATAACCCGAAGTAATGTAGGATATATAAATACCGGGTCAAAAAAACTTGAAAACTTGTATATGGGCATTTCCGTCAAAAGGTCCACCGTGACCGAAAATTTAAAAGTTATTTAAATCTGATTATTTTACGATATTGTTATAGAGAAAAATTTAGATTTTACTAATTTTATAAATTTACCCATAAATTTGTTCACTTAGATGAACAATCAAACTGCAAACTTGTGCAAACGTAATTTCTTATTTGTGAGAATGTTTTATTGCATGTTTTCATTAATATTGTCTTCCTTAAAAGAGTTGATATTTGATAAAAATTATTCCAAAAAAATTTTCTTACATGGTCTGTAATATAAGGAAGAGTTCGAAGAGAAAAATTTTATTCGGATAACCGGTAAATTTTTATTTTGTTTTAATCATTATTTAGTTTAATTATTATGGAAAAAATTTCACTTTCGAAATGTCACGTATCGACCCAGATTTTGGTTAAAAAAAAAAAATACAGAAGATTTAGGAATCAAACCAAAGACATTTTGATGTTACATTGCTACGTAAAATTCTGAAAGTAGTTTGACTAAAAAATGGTTCCAGGTTTCGCTGAATTACGGCTTTTTATACATGGCCACAAAAACTACTTCTATTTTTTTCACGTTCGAACCGCTACTTCTTTTGCCATTATCTTTGACCAAGAATCGCGCCTTCCATAAACTTTAGCATAGATAACAATGCTTTCTTAGTGCTATAATTAAAGGGTTAAAGGACTTTAAAATATTTGTTGTGTAAAATGTTATTGCATTTAAGATGCGTACGACTGTCACGTTCAACACTTTGGAATTACCCATATGTACCTACCTACATATATCTATTTTTTTATTTCTAATATAATTTCGACACTAAATTTAAAAAAGTAGTAGGTATGTAGTATGAACTAATTCAAATGATACGAAATCAAATAAATAAAAAAGAAAGTGACAAGGGCCTCATAAAAGAAAATAATTGCCACTTTTGGGTAGTTATTTCCATATCGTTGAAAATCATTAGCTATCCTTGAAAAAGTTTCGATAATGCTTATGTTTACGATACACTAAATCAATTCGTTCACTAATCAAACGTTAACAATTTCTATGTATTACAAAAACTTCATAAAAGACAATTCCGTACTCTTGATGTAGGTATCATTGTTTTGATTTGTGATTGTGAATACAAGTCACACCACAAAAATTGAGGAGAAAAGTATTGTTTGTATTTCGTACGTAGTTAAGCTATTTTGATGCTTCCTTTGATATTTGCTTAGTTACTTGCTGCTCGATAATTGCAGTTCCACCAGAGTCATATGAGAAATAAACAACTACACCTTCCTCTCCCTTCTGGTTAGTTTTGTTTTGTTGTCATCGCCTTTATTCCCTATTAATAGTTAATGAAAACAAAAATCATACAAAAATATAATATACTATGTACCTTTATTATATTTATAATTATGTATGAGCGTTTTTGTCTTGTTTGCGAGAGATTTTTTCCATCAATCGGACTCTCTTTTACTTAAAAAAAAAAATAAAATTCCAAAGAGAGAAATATTTTTGTTATAATTTTTCTTATACCTATTCAATGTGTTTTCTTTTTTGTTTCTTTTTCTTTTGTGTGTATTTAAAACGAACCTCTTATGTGCGTGCATCGCCCTCGTCTTGATTTTAAGTTCTCATACGAAAAACAAACATCAATAGACAAAAGAAACCTAAATAACCTGTAAAAATATAAAAATCAAAAAACCCACTATTTTACATGTACAGGAGGCAGTAAATAATAACACAGTTAAAAGGCAAAATTAAATTTTGTAGTAGGTATAAAAATGTTTTTTCATACTAATTTACTACGTAAAATAAGATGTAAGTATGAAGATATTTATTAAGAATTTCAAATTGTTAAATAAAAAATAAATCCTCACCAACAGAAAAACGAATGAATAAGATAGACAGACATGTTGGTTATACGGTTTCTTATAGTATTTTTTTCGCAAATCCATCTGACAGTTGTGTTTAGTCTCTTTTTCATTCATTTTGATCGTCATTTTTCATTTAATATGCTCTTTTTTTAAATATACCTATGTATTCCAATATACAGTGCACTCGGGAAAACGTCAACACTCGTTTACGTCAACATCCCAAAACGTCAACCCTTTTTTTTTTACATTGCCTACTCTAAAACGTCAACCCAACCATAAAGCTCTAAAACGTCAACTCTGAATAAAATAAAATTTCGAATTTAGCAGCAGTTAAAATACACACATTTGTACACACACACATTTATTTTATGAAATCAATTCAGAAATTGGGGATCCGCCTGGATAATGTTTCTAATTCGTGTAAAATTGAGGAGTTGGAAGTGATCGATGATGAGGAGAACGATTTAGATACAAATGTGCAGACAATAAAACATAGAGAAGCCGTCGAAATATTTAACAGGGCTTTGGATTGGGTTCAATGCGAGAATGTTGAGCAAAATGACTTAAATGTATTAGGACGTTTAAGAGAGAAGGCTCTCTTCCAAGTGTTGGATAGAAAAAAACAGCAGAAAAAAATAACAGATTTTTTTTAAATTCATATGTGTGCATGTAAAATTAAAAATATGATCTCATTTAAAATGTATTCTTTTAGTTCCAGTTGTCTTCTATGGTTTTAGTCAGGTTGAATGCCTTTTTTATTTCCTTTTTGAATTTGTTTATGTTTGGATTTAGTTTATAATTAATAAAAACGTTTAAAAGCACATTATCGATATGTTTTTTATTTACAAATTTTACATTTGTAAACGTCAACAATTTGTTAAACGTCAACACCCGCGGTTTTAATTAGTTGACGTTTTCCAGAGTGCACTGTATATGTATATATGTAAATATGTATATGTGGGGATTTTATTGTTGCTTTTAATATTTCATTTAAAAAAGAGTATTGTATGTAGTTGTTGTTAGAGTTGCCAATTTCATAAACAAATATGTTTAACACTAATTTTTGAGATTAAATATAAAAAAGTATCCCAGTAAAAACTTCGCTGGCCAAGAAATGTGTTGAGTAATCAGAAGAATGCAAGAATACTGGATTTTTACTGAAAGAACCAATGAATGCATTTTACAAGGGATGTCCCAAAATGGACATTTAAATTTAAGATTACCTTCCAAAAAGGTCAAATAGGTACACTGGCTAGAATAATCTACAAAACATTTAACAAATTTACTATAAAAAGCAGAAAACTTACCATAAAGCCAATTAAATATCAATGCAATGTTTTCGTATCGTAAGATTTTTCTGTTTTTGTAAGTTTGTGAGTTGCAAAAAAAATTTTTAAGTTTTTTTTCTAAAAATAAAGTTTTTCTGAAATTTAAGTAGCTTACATAAGGTAATTTGTAATATATCTACAAAACTTAGTTCATTTAAAAATATTAGTATTAAATACCTATGTTAAAAAGGCTATTGGATGAATTTAATTATTTTATATAAAATTTTTATAGATGTCATGGAAATCGAAAACGTAAAACGAAAGAATTTGGCAGTTCTTTTTATTAAACTTTTAATCTAATTTTTACAATTTTTGTTAAAAAATTCTGTTTAATAGAGCATTATCATAAAATTTTTTTATTACAAAATTCTTATTGAAAAACGACTCTCAAAATTCTTTCGTTTTACTTTTTTGATTTCCATGACACCCCTGATTGTATATATGGGCATTTCCATGTCATCGTACGTGACATTTTTACCCCTTCCGAGAGATAGAGATTTTGCAGAAATAGTAGTAACTGCAAAATTTTTGTATCATTATGTTTCATTTAGTGGGTACTATAGGTGCAGTAGAATCGCGTAAAAGTTAACTAAAATGTCCCAAGGGTTTTTAACTATTTCGAACTATGTATTAACTTTTCTAAGCGGGCATACATTTGAGAAATATACAATAATAAACATGGATCTTTCAGAAAAAACACACTTAACTAATTCCAATGGCTTAGTTTTTATACATAATAATAAAAAAGGAACTCATATTCTTAACATTTATTTACCACAGCCTCGAGAATTTCAAATTATTTTAACTTTTGAGATCCGTAATCCAACGCTATTAGTTTTCCCTGAATATCTTAATTAATTTTGTTCAAATTCTCTACTTTCTGCTCATTTCCGATGTTTTTTATCAAAAATTTCAGTAAAGTTAACTAAAAAAAAAGTTAACTTTTTAGAGCGACGCAGGCACGATAAAATTCGGTTAACTTATTCGCGATATTAACTTAGCCGAGAGTTAATTTTTTCGCGATTCTAATGTATATGAAAAAGAAATTATTAAATTCGGAACCTTGTACAAAATATCGACCAAAATAAGTGCATATCGAACGTGACATAAAACTGGAAGTGATTTTGGGGTGAATGGAAAAAATACGAAAATCTGCTAAAACATTAAACTGCATATTACTACATATTTTTCCTATATAATCCGTAATTAAAAAAAGATTTTTATATGGTTTTATAATGAAAAATGTAATATCGTTCGTGACAGATTTTTCTCTTATATTATTTACAAGGCATGAAATACATTTTTTGTAAAGATATGTAAATCAAAACTTAAAACAAACAAGTAAGAAAATATATTCCATGGGACCTATGGTTAATTTATACCTACCAGCACAACATTTTGTCATGACATAGAACCTATCTTAAAACGTCATTGCCGCCAATTTTTATTTAAATACCAACATTTATAAGGAAGTTTTGTCCTTTAAAGCTGTTTTCGGGAGTAGTATTTTTATGGGAGCTATGGTCGAATATGGACGGATTCCAATAAAATTTTCTAAGATGATTTTGATTGTAATAAAATATTCTTTAACTAAATTTTAATTTAATACCAACATAATAAAATTATACATTTAGTTCTATTTTTGTATCTACAATATCGTACGTGGCGATCTTTAAAAGTTTATAAAATTTTTATTATACCTACCAATTTAAAAAAAATCCGAGCAATTTTTTTTTTACAACAAACGAGGTTTTTGCACCTCGTACATGACATTAGAATATCATCCAAAACAAACACAAAAATATATGTACCGCTAAATGGACTATATATTTGGTCCAATGTACATTTATATAAGGTAGCCGCGAGATTACAACAATTGTACAATAAAACAAACAACAGGGTTTTTTATTGTTATGTAATATGAACTGTTAAATAGTTTACTTGTTTGCTAAACGACATTTGACAGTTCATTTTTTAACGACATGTTTTCGTTTTTAAACGAAGTTAAAACTAATCAATGGAGTAGTTTTAAAACTACGTAATGTTTAATAGACCATGTTTATCCATACGTTTGGGTTACTTTTGGAGTAGTCCTAGTCCCTTGTGGGCTACTCTTTACAAGAGTGTTTGGACTGGTCCTATTATTTGCAGGGTATTTAATCGGCAGAAAATTAATAATTAATTTATGAGAAAGTTTAAATTTTTATTTTTTGCTTTTTAAAAATTGTAATAAGCTATTAATACCTCAGTATAGTAAAGTTTGGGGGTTTTTCTTTCTACCTACCATATTTGAAAAAAAGTTTTAAGCGTTTTAAATTTTTCAGTCGTGGTTGACATTCTCATGGAATTGTAAAACGACTTGCAAAAAAAAATATTTTTTGGTCCAACAAAAGTTGTTTTTTTTAGAAACTAAAAGGTTTTTGAAAGAAATACAATAATGTATGGATGTAAAAAAGAAAAAAGAAAATATGTTAACTTGCCAAAAAATGTTCTTTTTTTAAAATCACTTTTGTAAATCATAAAGTTATCAGTGATTATTATAGATGGGAAAAAGTTAAATGCGTGCAAAAATACACACATTTGCACAACACAACAACAAAATGTACGTATTTGCAATTTTCTCTTTTTTACTTCGTTTGCACTAAAAAAACCATGAGCAAAATTAGAAGTGTATATTTGCTCGATACCGCTAGCCAGTGACAAGAGTCAGCCAGTGACTATTTCCCAGACCGACTCCCAGCAGAACCGAGAGATCGATTTTAGTTCCACAATAGACATATTGTCCAGACATGTCAATTCTGGTCTCCCAAAATGCATAAGGGTGCGTACAGAGTGGCCGCTTGTTGCCGACCCGAGCCGACTAACGCTTATTGCGAGAACGAATGCGTGAAAACTGGTACTATACAAATTAAAAAATAAAAACTAAACAAAAAATTAAAATTCAAATAAAAATTAAATATAACAACTAGAAAAAACCTATAAGCAAAATTTAAAAAAATGTAATAAAAATTTCAAGAATAATTGAAGAAATGCGTTAATAAATAAAATTTTAAAACTCAATGTCAGTTTTCTTCTCAACAAAACAAAACTCAAATCATAATTACAGTAGACGCTCGTAAATTAGAACCACTTTGTTCCTGGGGTAGTTATAATTTTCGAAAAATTCACTCATACGACTTGCCATTTTTGGTTATAATTTCCGAAGAATTAGTAATAGTTCTAATAAAAGATATTAGACAAATAAAATATCAGCGCTGATTTTCGCATCCACTATGCACACTCAAACTTGTTTCTCGCATGAACAAGTTTGGTTACACGGACATCCACTATGCCCTGGCATAACCACAGTTCCGCGTAGACCGTAGGCCCACCGCCTTCAGTCTAATCATCTATAGAAATACCCATATAAATTCCCAAAAGAGGAATATTCCCGGTACTTACCCAGATATCAGGTAAATTACTGCGAGTAAAATAAGATCTCAAATCATAACTAATAAAATAATCACTATAGGTAGATGGGATTCAAAACTATATAATATTATTATAAACGTCATTTACAATATCATACAAATTGATGCTGAAGTAGAAGTAGACTCAATTTTTAAAAAAACTTCAGTTAAATTTTTGTTTGGAAAATTAAAGGAAATAAATTTTTGTTTGAAAAATTAAAGGAAAATATATGAAATACTTTGCAAAGAAAAAAGATTGAAGAAATAACGAAATTGTGCTACCTTTGTTAACGAAGATTAATTATGAAAATTATAAAACGATCTACTTTACAAGGTTTACGACCTACACTAGGTATATTATCTATCAGTGTCGCAATACATAGGTAACTACCTATATTATCTTTTTTTCATGATTCAACATTTACAATTGTAGTAGTGCCATATAATTTTCGCAACTTGGCAACACTAATACAAAATGTAAAAATAAAAACAAATAAAATAAAAGACAATAAAGCAAAACAAGCAAAATTTCCATTGTGTAGACAAACGATGTCGTCGTTGTTCATTCGTTGGGTAGGTTGTTGTCGGATACGGTTGTTGAAATTTTTACTTTTAAAATACCTACTTAGCTACTCTTTCTACATTATAGTTAATTAAAAGAAGGCAAGAAAAAGTTTAAATAAATTTTAAAATTTATTTCTATAAAAATAAAAAATAAAATAGGTATACAATATGCACCTACCAAGGTACCTATAAAATTTTTGTGTTAAAAAATTAAAAAGTGATTAGGTACCTATAAACATTTTAAAGTGAAAATTTGCGTTTTTAGAAAGCCATAAAATAATTAGGTAAAATTTCATAAATACATACCTACATATGTAGGTACATAATAATATAAAACCATAATTTCTTGCCATTATAAAATTTATTTATTACACAGTCTACGGTTGGCTGCTGCTTGCTACTTTATAGAAGTATGTATGAACAAAATCAACAACAACAAAAATGAGATAAACACAATTTTTTTGTATTAAGTTTAGCCAAACTAACAACACAACATATACACTTTATACCTATGCAAACTTAATAAAAAATATTAATTCATTTCTGTAATGATGTTTGTGTATGTTTCTTTTAATTATTGTTATTTTTCTTTTTTAAATTTTTGCTGTCTACGTCGATGAATTTTAACAATATCAACCTAATAATAACAAGAAAAACTATGTAAGTTTTAATTTGGAATTGTACTCTCATTTTTATTATCACTCTTTCGTTTTTTCTCTTTATCTCTTGTTAATGGCCATTGCTGCCAACTTTTTTTTAAGACTTCCCGTCAAATCGCATTTCAAAAACAGCTAGAAACCGCTAAATTTTTGATTTAGCCTAAAATGTTTTAAAAATATCGCTCAAATCTAAATAATATGTAAAATGTTTATACAAATCTAGATATAGGGTGCTTTTTTAAAGGTGTATTATGTCTTTCAATTAAAATTATATTGTAAGGTTTTTAATTTCACTGACTCTTTTAGTCCCGCGAACGTTCAAAATGTTGAAATTCATATAAAATTCAGGAATTTGTATTGCTTGAAGTCTATCCATTAGAGTGCACTTAATATAAGCCAGTTCAACGATTTCGTTATAAAAACACTCAGTTTTAAAAATATTTTCCATATAAAATTCTATGCGAACGTCTACGTTCGAAATCATTGAACAGGCAGATAGTAGACCAAGATTAAAATATAAGAGATTTGGCATATCTAGTTACATGCTTGCTTATACTAAACAACAAACTTATATAAACCCAGGCAAGGGCGTAAAATGGCGCTTTCTTGTTGTTTTTTAAAGCATTACAAACAGTATTTCTTGAATTCTCGAATTAGAGTACGTTGTTTGCATTAGGTTTGACAACTGTGTGGAAGTTGCTTAAGTGCTTTGATATAAACATTGATTTGCTGTAGACAACACTCTTTTAACATTAGCTTTGACTATTGATTATATTTTGATCGTTAAAAGTTGATAATACTGGTCCGCCGTAAAAAGTGTTTTAAATAAATTCAAGTCCGTTCTCAGTTTTTTTTTCTATCACGTCTAGTTTTTTTTTGGGCTGGACAAATATATTGCTCGAAATAAGGCGGTTATGTTAATACATTTCAATTTAACTTCCTAATAAGAAAATTTATAAAATCTGCTTAAAACGTTATAAAATTTTTAATTGCGGAAACAAATTTAATTTCTACAATTTTTTTTTAATTACTTAATTAATTTAATTGAAAACAAATTTTTTAAATCTATTGTTTTGAGATAAAAACTGTAATTTTCCAATGCTTAGAACAAAAATTTTATTTTCTAATGATAATAAAAAACCGCTAGATTTCCTGCTAACCGCCAAAACGGAAATTTTACCCCGATGGACACGTAAAACCCGCTAGAATCGCGGTAAACCCGTCAAATTGGCAACAGTGTTTAATGGCAGAAAAATTAAACTTCACTCTTTTTTACTTATTAAAAATGCAGGGTTACCATTAGACAATTTTTTAAAAATGGCATAAAGGATGGCTATATAAAAATAAAACTTACGAAAAAATCGTAAAAATGTAAAAAATAACACAAAAAATTAAATTGTAATCAAAATTTTTTTTTTATTCGAAAGATCAATACGTGACATTAACATTTGAAAATGATTTCGGGCATATGGGCACCGCGGCTGTTCTTGACGAAGCGCATTCTGGACGTCCAATTTTGGGCCACTTTTTCGAGCACTGCTGGCCGTATGTCACGAATAACACGAACAATGCTGGCCTCAAAGGCGTCAATTGTTGCTGGTTTATCAGCATAAACCAGTGACTTCACGTAGCCCCACAGGAAATAATCGAGAGGTGTCAAATCGCACGACCTTGGAGGCCAATTGACAGGTCCATTTCTCGAAATCAACTTATCGCCAAATTTTGATTTCAATAAGTCGATGGTTGCGTTCGCCGTATGGCACTTAGCGCCATCCTGTTGAAACCACATCTCCTCCGGATCAATGTCATCCATATTTTCAAACAAAAAATTATTGATCATGGTGCGGTAACGATCTCCATTGACCGTAACGCGAGCTCCGGCCTGGCCTCATTTTTGAAGAAATAAGGTCCGATGATGCCACCAGCGTGAAAACCGCACCAAACGGTGCATTCCTTCAACGTGTTGGTGTTATTGTATCCTCTAGAGAGTATGTGGTATGAAATCTATCCACAGTTCGACGAATGGCTTGTTCAGATGGACGATTATGTACGCCATAAAAATGACGAAGTCGTCTATAAGTTGCGCAAATCGACGACTGATTTTCAAAGTAAATTTGGATAATTTCGTAGCGTTGTTCAAGCGTGAGTTTATTCATGGTGATTTGTCAGAGTATACTGAAACGATAAAAAAAATATTTCATCAAAATTTAATTTTTTGTGTTACTTTTTACAATTTAAAGTTCTATCTATCTTAAAAAAACACCCTTTAATATAAAGCCTCCTTGACCAATATAAAAATATTACAAAGCATAAAAACACCTACGATTTAAAACTACATAACATTCTATATAGGTAATACAAAATAAAAAAAATGCAAGTTAATGCCAATTTACTAAAAATAAAAAAACATATTACCTCTTCAAAATATTCGCTCCACAGCTAATACACAAAATTAGCACGTTCAATTTCTGCATTCAAAAATCAAAAGTTTTTAACGAACAACATTTTTAGAGTGGGAAAAGATACGCAAATGTTGTCAGGATTGTAAGAAAAGAAAAACTCACTGTTTGTTGTTGGTGTTTTGTTTTAGCTTTGATATTATTACTGGTAAGACTTGAGTTTATAATTCTTATTCGCTTAACAGTTTTATTTGAATAATATCTTTAGCTTTTCTAAAATTTTTCGATGAAGTTTCCTGATGATCTGGCCTAAGCAACCAGTGAAATGCGCATAGGTATAGCTTATCACACCAACAATAAATTTCAGTTTACCAATAGTAAGAATTGGGAATTTAGCACATTAAATAAATCTAAATCTTATTAATGAAAAATTTTTTGACTCCCAAGAAAACCTTTGAAAATTCAGGTGATTCCACCCCCTTGCAATCCTAATCCTAAAAGATCTTTCAAACAGGGTTCAAGCATGGTGAAATAAACAGGTGGCAGCACTACGCCAGATGACGATTTTTTGCTCTTGCATTGTTTGTCTAGGTTTATGTCAAAGTTTTGTCTATGTTTACAAAAAGTCCACGTTTTGTGCTGTGATTATTGTGCATATTTTATTAAAGTTTTTGATAATTTTAATTTAAAATAAATTAGATATTGACCATAATTAAATAAAAATTGACTAAAAATTTATATATTTTATCACGTTCAGCGTTTTTGTTTAAAGAATTTTTTGACGTAAACGGTGATATAATTTTCATTTTTGTTGTAATGTTGTATTTGTTGCCGTAACGATGCAACCTGCTTATTCCACCATGGGTTCAAGAAGTTTTAGGAATTTAAAGTTGTGGTTTTCTACTCGAACGTGAAAAGATAAATTAAATAAATTTAAAGATTAAATGCTTTAACTTTTGATGTTTATAAAACACTTTGCAAATAATATTAAATATGTAGGTATTTATTTTGGTAAAAATTCTTTAAACATCTTTCTAATATTGTATATGAACATACATATGTATATGTAAATTTGTCAAAAAATATGTATGTTTATTAAAAAAAAAAAATTTGATGATTGCTTTTAATATTATAACGAAGATGCTAGCCTATATAGCTGTTTGGAAAGTGAAGCTAAAATATTAAAAATGTCGCAAAATTATATGAGTTGAAAAAGTCCCGCAAAAAGCCACATACCACAAAAAGTTCGTCAAAGTGCGTTTTTAGTCGATGATCGGTAACCCTGTTCTCATGTTTTCGTATGTTTTTTTTCCTTTTTAGTAGTAAATGCATTAAAATGAGCAAAATAAAAACATAAATAATATAAAAATAAGTATAAAAACAAAACAATAACAAAGAAAAAAAGAAAACAAAATCAAAACCACAACAACAGTAAAAAAATAAATTTTAAATAAAAAAGGCTTATTTTTTACAGACCAACACAACCTCATCATAAAACGAGTCGGTCGGCCGGGGTCGTTTCATTATTGTTAAAAACAAAATGAAAATTTCATTACCGTGCGCGTGTGAGATGAAATTTAATAAAACAAAAAGAAGTACCTACCTAAATGGAATTATTAACTGTTTAAATAAAGTATGTTTCTTATAGGTAGTTATTTGTGTTAAAAAGGAAATAAAAAAAATTAAATCAAAAGAGCAATTCTGCCAACGAGCTAGAAATAATAAAATATTTGTTGTTGTGGTCATTTTCTTTAAAAATGCCTGTTTAATTTATTTCATTAACTAGGTACCTATTAAACACATTTTTTAGCAGTGTTTTGGTGCTAAAAAAAATTACTATGTTAAATCAAAAGCAAACAAATCAACATATTCTTGAGAATATTTAAATAAATAACAAAAATTCTTTTACATAAAGCCAAAGATAAAAGCAACAAATAATAGGTATACCTATACATACCTACCTATAAAAATAAAAACAAAATAAAGTTATCAATAAATCAAATCATCTTTCCCCGAAAACTCCCTGATTATTATTTTCTCCCTCCCTGTTATACCATATGTTTATTATTTATAAAGCACTCTCTTATTATTGGGAGAGTGTTATTTTACAGTTTATAAACTTTATAATACAAAGTGTATAACAGTAACAGTTGGGGTTCTCTTTTACTTGCTAAAACAAAACAATATCAATTAAAAAATAATAATTTAACAAAATAAGTACAAAATTTTAAATTTATAATTACAAAATCGCCTTCTTCTTCCAAATTTTGTAAAAAAAAAACACAAGAAGAATTTATTAATAAAAATCTGCCACCTAAACAATTTACACTTTGAACATTTCGTAGCAGTTATAAAAAACAATATCATTATTGTTAAATATTATCTCTGTCAATCATCCATCATTAACATACAAATACTGTTCATAATAAAAAAATAGCTACAAAAACATAAATCCAACAATTGAGAAAATGAGGAGCTGTTGTTTTACTGCAAATAAAATCTATGAACTATGACGCATCAATCACATCAGACTAACGGCGCTAGTTTGGAGGATTGCCATACAAACTTTTTTGCCTTGGTGAGTAGTATGTTGTTGTTTATTATTTATTTATATGTATGTATGTAGGTATATGAATTAGAAACATATTAAGTGTTGTGAATATAACAATTTAAAAAAACAACTAAAATATTTCATTGATTTGATTACAAAAAATTAAACTAAAGTTTAACTGGATCACGGATTAACCTTCTGCTAGGAAGGTGGTACGTGAACGAGTCTGGAACAAAAAATATATACATATACATACCTATGTAGGTATAATCCTTGAAATTAGTATAAGGAACACAGGGCCTCAAACAAAGAATGAGATCTGTTAATGTAAAGTCTCTGAAAAATCTTAATAGGTACTTACAGATTTTAATACTTCATTTATCTGTTAGACTATGTACTACATACATAAGTACTCATCATGCAATTTTATTTTTAAATTATCTTCGTGTTTACAATTTTCAATAAAATACTAATTTTTTACATGTTACTCATACATGGGCGTACTGCAGTATACCTATTATTACTGCATTACGCACATATTGCAGTAAACAGTAGTCTTACTCACTACTGGTTACTAAAAATTTTTACAGGTAGCAGTAAAATTTTTACTTGTTACTGAAATTTTTTTCAATAAGCAGTAAACTTGAAATGTTTAATTCATTATTTTTTACTGCAGTACGCCCATGTATGATGTGACTTAAATAGGTATAAGTTTTTTGTTGTTGTCATTAAAAAAAAAGTAACAGTGCGAATCTTAGATTTACATACATATATCCTTCACCATGGTCCGATAAGAACAAAACGTAATACAAATGCCATTCTTTAGATATACATAAATAAATCTATTTTCCAATTACGCGAACGTTAGGTCGTATTGTTTGTATTGATAACCAAGATGCTGTAACCTAATTTGGAAACTTTGGATCTTTCCATTCTCCAGATAGCTATACAGAAATCGATAATGCTTTTGTACAGGAGGTGCCATGCCAACTTCTCTCATCCCCAGATATGTTTACCGAATTTTGACAATTTTTCTCCTCCTCCTCTCCTGCCCAAATTTTGTCGGATGTTGTCTATTGATAAACAAGATGCTTGGACCTAATTTGAAACCTTTGGCTCTTTTCTAAATAAATAGAAATCTATAATTTCAGTATGGGAATTAGAGAGGTTGTGTACTGATAACAAAGATTCTTGAACCTAATTTGGAAACTTGCTCTCCAGATATGCGCAAAACAAAAAACAACAAGGGATTTATGTGTTTAGTTTGATGCAGTCGAGGTTTGTTGTTCATTACTTATGCCCGTAATTTCAACAAACAGATAGCTGGTCGTGTTCGTACCTAGCAGTTATCTTTACCTATCCGGTAAAAATAGTTTGGTAATATCAGCGTTAATTTTGCCTACGTGTTTTTTCCTTTAAGTTTTTTATAATATGGCAACATTTGTATTTTTATTCATATTTTTATTAACTGTCAAAAATCGATGGTGTAAAATACACTACAGTTCAACCAGTAGGTAAGACAAACTTGTTAAAATTATCTGTTTGTAAAAATTACGGGCATTAGTCATCTGTGGACATATCTGGCTTAATTTCGGGTAAACATATAACAGCCTAGTACCCATCAATCTGGGGTCTTCAGAAAACTCATTTCAGTGGGCACATGGACTGTTTGTCTGTCTTAAAGTAAACTTTGCTACTCATGAGGAACCAGTATATATTCACTAGGGATGTATAATATACCGATACCGATATATCGGCGATAATCCGTGTTTGCCGATATATCGGTATCGGCGATATTTTACTGGCGATTAGGGCTTGCAAATGTACCGACTTTTTCAATTACCGGTAATTCGGTAATTTATGTGGAAAAATCCGGTAAACCGGGAATTAACCGGTAATTTTGAGAGTATGTTAGTTAGTGAATATTTTATTCAAACTAATTAATTATAAAATTTTGTTTTATAAAATACACACACACACACATTTCGTGCTGTGGTCATGGAAACTGTTGCTTTTTAGGTGGTTGTCCATTTTTGTCGCTGGCTGGTAAAAAAGCAATTGTCAAAAAATAAAAATATAAAAAATAGGACATTTGCTTTTTTGCACAAACGAAAAACAAAACATTGGCTATTGAAAAAAAAAAAATTAAAAATTTCAATAGCAGTGGCAAAAGCATAAATAAAAAGCATCCAGCTTATGGGTGCTTTTAAACCCTGTACACAACAAGAAACCAAAATTTGTTTAATTTTTACGTAGGTGCAAGTAAGAGAAAGAAATTTTTTATATTTTACAATATTTTTCGTTTTGTTCCGTACATACTACTTTATAAATAAAGTTGAATTTCTTTATTATAGTATAATTATATATTTTAAATATTAAATTCAACTATTTACTTATAAAATAGTAGGTACGTATGGAACAGAACAAAACGACAAATATTGTAAAATATAAAGCATAAATTTTTACCGAAAAATGAATTTTTTAGCAATTTACCGATAAACCGGTTAATCGGTTAATCGGTAATGCAAGCCCTACTGGCGATCCGACGCTAGTTTTTTTGAACAAATAATTTAATTTTCAAATCTTATTTTATGCTTTACAACTAAGAGCTATAACACATTCAAAAGCTGTGCACAAAATCAAACAGAATACTAAAAAGTTTCTTTTAATTCTTAAGAAGGAAGTCCACACCACCCGTTCTATGTTGTTTTTTAGAACTTTGTTAAGAGGCATGCTTAATAGTAATCCTACTTCATACTTTTGATACGTATAGGCATTCTATGCGTTTTATATGTTACTTGTCAATACTGTTTCACACTACTACTTTCTAGACAGATGTATACACGCATTAAACGCTTGGTGTGGCCCAGAGCTGTAAATTAAAAGAATTGCATGAAATTTGAATCAATTCAAACGAAAAAGGCAGAAGTAAATTTCAATTCGTTTTCCAATTCAAATGAATTTGTAGAATGATTTGCAATTCGTTTTCAATTCAAATTAATCTGTAAAAAGAATTTTTATTAGTATGTATGTGTTCAAAATATGTACTTTATTTCTCATGTTCAGTGATATTTATTATACAAATTTTCATACTATTCCAATGTGTATTTTAAGTGAAATTACAATCCTCAAAAGCTTTTATACTTTAATAGTCTTATTCCTTCAATATTTTGTATGCATTCAAAATATTCCTGGAAAATATTGAAGGACTATTAAAGTATAAAAGCTTTTGAGGATTGTACTTTGACTTAAAATACACATTCGAATAATATGAAAATTTGCAAAATATGTACTTTTAATATTTCAACTATTTTTAATATATTTTTACAAAAATTGTAATTAAGTCTATAAATTTTCATTGTATCTTATAAAATTTACACATTTTCTCTTAAATATATTAATATTTTCTTCATGTTTTATATTATATTGTAGAGCATTGAATATATTGAGTCCTTTGTAGAATAAAGATCGTTGCATATGTGTTGTCATAACCCTTTGAATTCGAAAATTTCCTGCATTTCTTAGTCCATATGTTTGTACTTCGCTGACATATTTTATTGGTTCGCATAGATATTCTGGCGCATCTCCTTGGCTCATCTTCTTAATAAAGTTCAATGTGCTAAGTTTCAATCTTTGTTGTACGTTCAACCATTTAAAATTTAAAAGCA
This sequence comes from Pollenia labialis, assembly GCA_949318255.1. Classification (NCBI taxonomy): domain Eukaryota; kingdom Metazoa; phylum Arthropoda; class Insecta; order Diptera; family Polleniidae; genus Pollenia; species Pollenia labialis. The sequence goes on from OX439140.1 coordinate 74,762,881, forward strand.
TATCACTTACATGAGTAGGTATATATATTGCATTTTAATATTGATCTCATTGCCTTGTTTTGTAGTTTTTTCATTCTTTTTATATTGTTTGCATTACATCATGTGTATATTATTGTCGATCCGAACTCAAATTGCGAATTGCAATTCGTTTTCAATTCAAATGAATTTGTTAAAGTGAATTGCAATTTATATTACAGATTCATTTTGAATTCATTCAAATGCATTAGAACAATGAATTGCAATTCAAATGAATGAAATCAAAAAATTATTTTTAAACACACATTACTATTAATATTTTCACATTATTAGATAAAAATTTAAATTAAAGTTTCTTTTAGCAAACAAACAAAATTTTCCATTTTGATAGGATTTTTGCCTGTACCTTATAATTTAATTCCAATTCTGCCGCTACCTTACAATACCAATACAATACAAATCAATTCAAATATCATTCAAGTAATTTCAAATGAGTTTGGAAATGAATTGCTAATTCTCTTTTCTAGTTCTATTGAACTAATTCAAAATTATTTCAATTCAAATGAATTGCAATTCACTTTTACAAATTCATTTGAACTAAAAACGAGTTGCAATGCATTCAACAAATTCATTTGAATTGGAAACGAATTGCAATTCATTTGAAACAATTTATTTGAATTAAAAATTAATGTAATTTATTTTTACCAAATTCATTTGAGTTTATTCAAATTTGATAAGTTTATTTAATTTAATTTAATTAATTTCATTCAATTAATTTTTTTTTGTGTGAAAATAATTAATTCAAAATTTGCTAATTCAGTGCGTGAATGATTTGCGTGCGAATAAATTCAAAAATGAATAATTCATTTACAGCTCTGGTGTGGACTTGCAACTTAAGCCGTTTTGCAATGGGAAAAAATATCGATATATCAAAATATCGATATTTAAAAAAAATATAATTGATATATATCGCCGATATTTTAAATACCGATATATCGATGTATCGATATTGAAATACGACTATCGAATTCGATATTTTTTAAAGTCAGTCTTCATTAAGAACTCAAAATTTTAGCCGTTTTTCAAACAATATGTTTTTTAAGAATTGGAATCATTGCATGCATCATATATTTTTTTAAACAAATATGAAGATCTAAAATAATTGGCATTTATAAGAAGCAGTGCCGGATACAAGAAGCAGATTGTCTGGAGTGCATATAAAACAGAGAGTGCTCCTGATGTCCATATCTGATGATTACTGGTTTGACTAAAACCAGTTGGTACTTTTGGGGTGCAATTCAAATTTTGTGGAAAGTTGGTACTTCCATGACTTATTTAGGTAGGTAGGTAGGTAGAAAGGCTGGTGTGAAGTTTCCTCCACACCTTCACCCAGAGACCAATATGGTCCATTGCGACGCCTTAATTAGGATAGATAAGGTGAAAAGGAAAAGGTAGATGAAAAAGAGAATGACAGCCCGAGAATAAGAAAATAGATATAGAAATAAAGCAAAGACCAAACCAAAATTCACACTACACGCGGACAGCGCCCCGTCTCCTCTCGCGCAGCCAGGTCATCCCCATTACGAATCCTCTAAGACCCTCGAGTCCACACCCCGAGACGTCCCCTAACTAGCCCAGGAATCTACTGCCCAGCCACCTTAGCCTGCTATTCTGGAGCCTGGGACAGTGGCACAGAATATGCTCAACCGTCTCCAGCTCCTCCGGGTCCTCACACAACCCGCACACATCCGATAAGTCGGATCCCATTCTCACCGCCATCCTGCCTATCATACAGTGGCCCGTGATAATCCCTATCAAAGTCCTGACACAGACCCTACTCTTGCCCAGCAGCGATTTCGAATCGGACCTCCTAAGTACCGGCCACAGTGTCCTTGATACACGGCAGTCCATTCCGCTCCCCCAGGCCCGGTTGGTCGCATCCAGAATCCATTACGTGATCCTTCCAAAGAGGAAGCCAATTGGAGGCCTAACTGCCTCCACCCGGTCAGGATCATCCATCTCCGAGCCCTGTCTCGCCAACTCATCAGCCACCTCATTGCCGATTATGTTGGAGTGACCCGGCACCCAGCATAGCCTCAACTCATATTCCCCTAAGACTCCCCCTAGACCCCTCCTACAATCATCAACCAGCCTGGATTTCACACAACAGCCCCTCACAGCCATAAGAGCTGCCTAGCTGTCCACATATATAGTGACCTCCGAGCCCCTATCAATGTTGTCCCTCATCAGTCCCACGGCCCTCAAGACCCCTAGAACCTCCGCCTGAAAAACACTGCAGTCGTCGGGAAGCCTATATGACATTCTGATGTTCAGATCCTCGATGTAGACCCCCGCACCCGTGCCCCTCATCTTCGAGCCATCAGTGAATATAGCAAATCCATCAAATAATCTGCTCCTACCCGACCAGCTCCCCCTAGTAGGCATTATTACCTCCGGCATCCGCCCAAAATCCACCTGGTGCTCACGTAATCAGTAGAGCCGGGCAATCCCAGGCAGCAGCCCCCAGCCTCAATATCACCAAGGATCCGTGCGTGACCCTGTGTGACATTTCCCATCAATCCTAACTCCCTCAGCCTAAGAAGGCTCCTGGCTGCCATTCCCATCACATACTGCTCAATAGGCAGAAGATGTAGAATGACATCCAGGGCCGCCTGAGGAGTACTTCTCATGGCAACTGTCATGCCAATTGAAGCACACCTCTGAGCCTTAGACAAAAGGTTCCTTCGACTATCCAATCTCAATGACTCCCACTAAACACAGCATCCATACGTAAGAATGGGTCTAACCACCGAAGTGTACAGCCATCCCACTACTGACGGCCGGAGTCCCCAACTCTTACCTATTGATGATCTGCAAGCATAGTAGGCATTGAGACCCCTCTTTAGTCTCTCCTGAGCATTCCTTCCCCAAGACAGCTTGCTGTCCAGAAAAACTCCCAGATACTTAGCACTATCCGATAGTCCAAGCTCCACACCTCCCAGTACCGGTAGCCTAAAATTCTCCACCTTGTACCTCCTTGTAAAAAGAACAAGCTCCGTCTTCTCCGGATTAACTCTCAGTCCCTTATCGCTCGCCCATGCCGACAGTTCGCCCAGCGCCCCTTGCATGACTTCGCTTATTGTCGGCAGAAACTTGCCCGACACCAATAAAACTACATCATCCGCGTAGGCCACGACTTTCCGACCCATTCTGTCAAAAAGTCTCAGAACGACATTGACGGCCAAGAGCCACAATTAGGGAGAGAGAACTCCCCCCTGTGGGGTCCCCCTAGTCACCAGTCTCTTCACGCGTTCCCTTCCCCAGTCCGAGTGAATAACCCTACTACCAAGCATCCTAGTTATCCATTCGACCAGGAACAGCGGAACCCCCAGATCAACCAGTGCTGCCTAATAGCCTCTATCCTCAAATTGTTAAAGGCGCCCTCTATATCCAGGAATGCCGCCAAGGTGTATTCCTTGTTTCGCAATCCTCGCTCCACATAACCCACCACATCATGAAGCGCACTCTCAACTGATCTACCCTTAAGATAGGCGTGCTGAGCGCCGCTGATGATGCCGGCGTCAATCTTCGTCCTCAGATATAGATCAATCAGTCTTTCCAGCGTCTTCAGAAGAAAAGACGATAAGCTGATTGGTCTAAAGTCCTTGGGTTTAGAGTGACCGGTTTTAACCCGCCTTGGGTATGAAAACTACCCTGACCTCTCTCCACCCTCTAGGAATGTACTCATTCAGCACACATACCCTAAACAGTTCCACCAACAATATTCTGTAGATATTCTGTAGCATCGCCGGAAAGATACCATCTGGTCCCGCCGATTTGTAGGACCCAAAGGTATTTACCGCCCATGTTACCCTATCCAAGGTGATCATATCTCCCACCGTTCCAATTTCCTCACTGCCTGAGCCCAACCCAGGGAAGGGGTCTCCACCAGCATCACGTTCCCCCAACCCAGGGTCCACACACCCCGGAAAGTGAGTCTCCATGAGCAGACAGAGAGATTCAGAGCCCGATTCTGTCCATGAGTCGTCCGGTCTCTGAATATATCCAGGGACTACTGGGTCCTTGGATAAAATTCTCCTGAACCTAGACATCTCATTGACAGACTCAACTGACTCGCTAAACTTGATCCACGAGTCCCTTTTCGCCCTTTTTTTATCCCTCTTATACTTCCTGTAACTCAATCTAAAGTTACTCCAATCCTCTTCCCTACGCGTATACTTCGCTCTATTGAACAGCCCTCTGACAGTGGACCTTAGAGTCCTCAACTCAACTGTCCACCATCTTGGCTGTGTACGTCTGCCCGGAAAATTCAGCGGACAGGATCGCTCATAGCTACTGGTTACCACCCCCGTGAACATTCCCACCAGCCGCTCCACACCGGTCGGAGTCGACCCCCCAATTCGGAGTAACTCTGAGGTTACTCTGCACCAGACCCGAAAACGAATCCCAATCCGTCCTATACGGACACCCCTTTTTCGACCTCTCAAACACTAGCCCAAAGGACAGACGACTATGGTCAGAAAAGGAGAAATCCAAAGCCACCTTCCAGTCCTATACTAATTCCCTACAGTTCGTCAATGTTATATCTATCACCGCCTCCCTATCCCTAGTTCTGAACGTCGGCGTATTTCCCCTGTTACAGATCAAAAGATTGCTGGCAATAATAAAATCAAACATAGACTCAACTCTTTTGTTGATGTCGGCACTACCCCATAGGGTGTGGTGTGCATTGGCGTCACATCCCAGTACCAGTCTCAAGCCATTTCTGCCTGAGTGCTCCACCAACTCTCGTACTTTCTCACCAGGTGGATCGACAGCTTCATATGGCAAGTATGCCGATGCCAATGCCAGGACTGATCTGTCCCTGGCCTCCCCTGTCACGACCGTGAGGTCTCCGTTACTGAAAGAATGAGAAAACATAAATTTGTGCTCAGTTCTTGCCAATATACATGTTCGTACCTTCTCCTCCGAGCGGGATACGAACAAGGTATACCCCGTAACCTTTAATCCAACTACCCGGTTTTTATTAATCCAGGGCTCTTGGATCAAGGCCACGTCCACGTTGTTGTCAATGAGGTGGGTTGCCAATTCGGTTGAGGCCGCTTCACAGTGGTGCAAGTTTATCTGCACCACTTTCAGCCTCTTAGGGTCTATCATCTTTAGGAAACCTAAATCTAACAGACCCTAACCCGAATACAGCAACCCCTCCCATTGACTTCAGCTTGCCTAGAGACTCTCGGTCTACTGAGAACCGGAAGTCTACCTTGGTTCTCCTTACAACCCAGTGAAGCTATCATCTTTCACTGACCTGTAAGAAGTCCGTTGTTCTGGTTGGCCAGTAACCCCAGTATGACCTCCACCGGTTTTATAGGTGGAGGTATCCATACCGTGACCACTGGCCTTAATGGCAACTCAGACGCGAGTATGACGTCCAATCTGGCTTCAGGCCAAGCGATGCCACACCTGCCGATTGCAGCCTTTAAAAACTCAAAGGTTTTTTGGTTGCCGCAACTGACAGTTTTGACACCTCTTACCCAGTCAGCCCCTTTGAACGATACTTCGTCCGGCCTTCCCTTAACGCTAAAGATTTCGTCTAGTAGTTTGTCTTCTAGCATCTGCCATTTCTCGACACTGATCCTACCATCGGGATCCATACGATCAATGACAGCCGCTAGAATACCGTCCTTACCCGACGAATCCATTAGCTTCTTTGATGTGGAGGGTTGGTCCTCTCTGGAGCCAGTCCTTCTAATGATCTTATTTCGGGGATCCTTCCTCTTAGCCGCTGGGGATTTCTGGTCATCACCAGACCTAACTCTCTTAAATACTCCCTTATTGGGGGCCTTAGCAGAGCTTTGTCGGTGATCACCGGATTTCCCTGCAGATGTTGACTGGTTAATCTCAGTAACCCCTTTTGTGACTCCCTTTTGGGGGGTCTGTCGGAGATTATCAAGACTTTACCTGTCCTCATCGCGCCACTAGTCGTGGGTAAATCGTCAACAGGCTTAGTTCCCTTAACTGTGACCGTACTGTCAGGGTTAAGACGACCAGGTGTTGAATCATTACCCTCCTTTTGTTTTTTTGTTACATTTTCCGAGGACACATCAGCAGGGGTTGCTGAAGGTTCGTTGTCTTTGCTGACAACATTTGAGCCCTCAGCAGCCCTTGTTGTGTATCCCGCAGGATAGGGAATGCCTAGGATATCACCGACAGACCCGTGGATTCGTTCGAATCTAGCTACGTTCTTCCGGTGCTTCCTCAACAAGTGCCTATCCCGCCCATCGTGTAGTGAGGAGCTCTTCTTAGCTATCTTATCTAGAAAGGCTAAGGAGGCTCTTACACCACTCTTGGCTTTTTCATAACTCGTTCGGCTTTCTGATGTGACCTGTACTGTCGCATCCTGCCGAACAATAGGTTTGGAGACACCCGCTGTACCGTTCCCTATATCGAGTGAGGCCCCCAGAGCCGATGACCCAGCCTTATGGTCCCGATCATGAGCCGAAATCATTGTTATTTCGTGCTCATCATCAGATCCCAGAGCAAGATCATCGAGTCTTTCAGAGACCCCTGTTCGAGGCGGGGAACCGACCGGGGGGTCCATCCCTTCCGTCTCTGTCAGTTCTGTCAGTAACTGACCTTCCTGCAGCAGAATATCCCTGTGAATACTCAGCCAATCGGCGTCTGGATCTGACACCGAAACTGCCGAGTTGCCAGAGACATCCCCTGCATCGACTCCTAGAGTCACGTCCTTTTCGTTTTTTCTTAGTTTATCCAGTTTTTTGGTCCCACGAGTAAGCCGTATAAAAAAGGACCGTCTCGCGCAGTGACGGCTTGCACGGACTAGGCTAGAGTTACAACTGACCCTTGCCATCGGCGTCAGAGGGAAGCTGTTCGCGACCAGTTTCTTTAACCACTAACTAGCCATTCAGGCCCTCGGCACTGCTGTCAACCACCTTGACCTTCAAAGTGGGGGATATGGGAAATAAAGGGGAAATATAAAGGATTTTAGGTAAAGGGATAGGGGGATGGATGGATGGATAATAGGGTAATCGATCGAATAGTATTCGACCGGTTTTAACCGGTTATTTTAGTTTTGCCCAAGTCGAATATTTTAAAATGTAAATTTTTCGAATATCGAATAAACCGGTTATTTTAGTAAAATAAACCGGCTATTTTAGTAATGTGTAATTTTTATATGTTTTCCTTACTTTTGTTATAAATGTACCCGTAATTTAAGTATTGTTTTAATTGAATTTTTGGCAAACTTAAACTTTTTATAAAAAATGTCAAAACAAAATGAAACAAAAGTCAAAAAACGTTATGAGCAATGTAAATACAAATCGCTTATGTTAGCGTGTGTTATTGTAACAAAAACCAAAAACAATTTAAAGTACTACAAAAAAAGTTCAGCTTAAACTGACGTAAAAGAAAATTGTGCTTAAACGGCCCTAAAATGATAAGTTGCAAAGGTTCTTTAACGTCACGACTTATTAATCACTTTAAATTAGTCTACAAGCTTGACATAAATATACGCCAAGAAAAACTTGACTCTGTTCCAAGTAGTTTTTAAGAGACTGCAAATAAAACTAAACAAAAAATACTTTAATAAAAATAATGACTGAAAAACTCTTAAGCATATTTTCATGCTTAAAACAAAAACATACCGGCGGAATCAACGTTATGGGAAAATTCATCAGTTTTATTTATTAAAACACCAAGAACTTAAACCAAATTGAAGGAATCAAAAATGTCCTGGAAGGGTTTAAATTGTGTGATCGACGAATTGAAAGATATTTCGTACAAAAAGCATGATTTCTTGTCTTTAATGCTGAAACAAAAAAAAATTGAAATATATAATCCTGTATAAGAGGTTTTGTTTGCCACTTTTCAAAAATATGGCTGAAGTTTACTGCTTCATATAGACATGCTTAACCAGCAACAAATTAAAACTCATTGACTGGTCAGGTTTTTTTTTTGATTTTATCGTCAAATATTTGTGGTCTGAACGTGCCTTAAGTCATATCTATGGAGTTTTTTGGTTCCATACCTTCGTGAATTGTTTTGTTTTTATTCTTATTTACTTTTTATTACAAAAACTAATTTGATTTTTGTATTTTTATGTATTCGAATTAAAACCGGTTAACCGGTTATTTTTAAAATGTCTAATCGAAAACCGGTTTTTTTAGAATAGCAACTATTCGGAATATTCGAAAACCGGTTATTGAAAAAAGTCGAATAATCGATCACCCTAATGGATAACCCTTGGTCATGCTGGCCTTAAAGCATATGCCTTCCAACTTGTTCCGGCTAGAATTTACCGATTCAAGTTACAAGGCATACACTACAGCCGGCATTTAAGCCACCACATCGCGGCAAGATAGTTATCCAGGTGGTGGAAGAATGACTTATTTACTTCCATTTAAATTTTTCGTAATTTGTTTTTTTTCTTATGGTTTTTTTGTATTCTTCCCTTTTTTTGTTATAATTGAATTTTTGTTTTGATTAAATTTTTTTGTTTTTATTAATTTTTTTAAATAAAATGAAACAATAAAAAGTAAGTAAGTAAAAAAGAAACTGGGACTTATTTACAAAGGTTACTTTATATTATATTCAACATTTTTTTATTTTTCGAATTTATTCTATGAGCTTAATTTCGGTTATGTATTTTCTAAAGCTTTTTTTTGTAATAGTCCTATTCTGGTAGAGTATAAAGTCATTTCTGAAAAATTGAAGGAATAGGACTATTACAAAAAAAAGCTTTATAAAATACATAACTGAAATTTAGCTCATAGAATAAATTCGAAAAATAAAAATATGTTGAATATAATATAATTAATTTGTTCATACATACATATGTATGTATGTTAACATGTACAAATTTGTACAAAGGTATACTGAATTTCTTAATTTGGTAATAATTTCAGCAAAATACGTTCGATATATCGATATTTTTGAAATAATAAATATCGATACTCTAAAAAAATATCGATTCGATATATATCGATATATTTTTTCAACTTGCCCATCCCTATTTCACCATAGTAGTAAAATGTTTTCTCATTGATAAATCTTGTATTTTCTTTTTGTTCGTTTTAAGATTGTCCTGCTTATAATTTTTGATGAATTAATAATTTGTGTGAGAATAAAAATCAAATTTTGAGTTACTTCGAAGATAACACAAAATCCATTATTACAATGTCTAATGCTATTCTGTTAGTTAACAGTCTTCGAACATTATTAAAAAAATATATTAAATGTATAAACTGAGATGCAGATTAGTTCAGAGCCCCAAAAATTGGCGACTAACTTAGTTGCTTTTATTTTTTCTATGTTTTCAAATTAACTCTGTCGCATCAGAGGGACAATTTTCCACTGCGGGTCTGCTTCAAACGAATTTTTGAAATCGTCTATGTCTGCAAAAGCTTAAAATAATTGTTTTTTTATAACAAAAATTTTATTAATATTAATTTTTAATATTAATAATCTCTTACACTTTTTTGTAAAAAAAATAAATATATTTTTTATAAGTTTACTATGAATTTAAATTCAATTTGTTGTTTTTAAAATCTTATTAGGTAATACCAATTTTAAATGTCAATAGGCTCTTACACTGTAATTTTGTATAACAAAAAAATTACTCTACTTGAGTTTTGTTAATATAAACATTGCAAAATTTATTTCAATGTTTATTTTTCAATTCTTCGATTTCATACATGTTGGCTTCTTGATACCTATTTTCTACGTAATTAAAAAATGTAAGAGTGCTATATTCGGCTATGCCAAATCCCTAATACCCTTCACCTAACTTAATGTAGCATCCTAGACCACTCACCCACTAACATACATCAAACATCACTTATTTTTTTATTGGAACACCGTGTCGGGTAGAAGCAATTTTTTCCTTACTTTCTTGCTTGTTGAATTTAAATTTACTAACCATTTACTAATATGCAAGATGCAATGAAACTTGGAAATCATACACGTACAGATCTAACAGCATGTACATACTACATATTTAAGCATAGAAATTTTTATTTAAAACATTTATGCCTGTATTCACAAAAAATTTTTAAATTTAATATACATAGGTTTAAGGAACAAATTTATTATGAAAATTATCCCTAATAAACGTTTATTAAATTTAATAATCGTTTATGAATACGGAGGGTAGGCTTTTATATATGTATGTACCTATTACAGTGAATGAAATAAATAAACATTAAAAAACAAATGTGATGTTTTTTTATTGTTGTTTAAATGTAAATTCCCGAACGAAAAATTTTATTATTATTTAAAAAAACAGGCAGTAAGAATTGAATAATAATAAGAACTTCAACAAATATTTTAACAAACCAAAAATGTTAACTAATTAATTGAATCTTCAATAATTTCTTAACATACCTACTTTTATCGGAAAATCTGGCAACAATCTACAGTTGTTTTTCTTTGATTTTAAATTCTAAAAACAAGTTTGCGTTTTATTTATATTTAAAAATTCGTCATCTGGTAACACCTTACTCTCTCACTATTATTCTATTTTCTTCTCTGTTTTTAATTTTTATGTGTGTATTTTTTATAATTTTTTTTATTTTATAAACTTGTTTTAAACTTGTTTGTCTAGTTTATATAGTATGAAGAAGCCAACAAAACCAACAACAAATACATGAAACACTCTAAGATGTTTGTGTATTTGTTTTTATTTTTATTATTGTGAATGAGCTTGTCAAATAATATATAAATATACATAACTGTTGCACATAAAACAAAAACAAAGAAATAAAACATGAAAAACAACAACTATAATAACAGGTGTTGAATTTCTGTTATTTTGTCATGTGTTGTATGTTTTTATCTGTTTGATTTTGTTAGTTGGGTTAATTGTAATTTTTACTATATAAATTGTGTGTGTCTGATATTGACCTCCTCCTTAATACAATATTATTATAGGTACCTATTTATTAAATGAAAACATTTGTATGTATTTCAACACTGAACTTGAAAAATGCTTTAAGGGGGTTTACTTTTAAATTTGGTGGACAATGTTTTTATTAAAACAAATAGGTATGTACATACATACATATGTACGTACCTGAATGTTATTTTTGTCAAGCTAATAGGGCCTAAATTCCTTCAATGTAAATAAAATATGTACATAGGTACCTAGTTTTTATTGACTTAAATATAATAATTAATGGTTATAACGATTTAAAATAGGATATAATTTAATAACAGTCTCTAGACATTTGTTAAAGTTTTATTACCTACTTTACCTAAAATAAACTTTTTTAACTGAAAATAATTACCTATGTACCTATGTAGTTTATACATAGGTAGTATGTACATAGGTGCATACTTGCAACCGTAGGTAGGTATGTATGCACAAATATAGTAAATTGGTACCTTATGTACATACATATACATATATCATATATACATAAGTATTTAAGAAGGTATACATAGGTAGGTACATTTTAGTGTAATCACGTTGCTGCACTTATAGAACATCTAAAAACATATCTTATGTTTTTCATACATTAACAAAAAGTAATAGCATAGGTACGTATTTATGTACGAAAAAAAACACGCACAGTGATGGGAATCAAAAATGTATAAATGGGGACCGCAGGGCAGAAAAAGTATCTATTAAGTGATTTAAATGGTTTTAAAACAATATTTTGTGCATACATACATAGGTACATATACATACATATAAAAACATTAATAAATTTATATTTGATTAATATTAAACAACTACATATATATTTTAACATATGTATATACCTATGTATATGTATATGTTTTTGTAAATGTGCATACTCAAAACAATGTTTTGTAATCATTTAAAGCTTTTTATACCTACATACATACATATATTTTACATTTATTTTGTATATGTATGTATATATATACATATGTACATATATGCAATTGTTTATTTTGTGCATCTAACCATATGTAGATAGGTATATTTGTACCTATGGTAGTATGTTGTATTGTCGAAAGTCCATAGACATACTAAAAATAAATTCTAAAGTAAATTCACAAAAACAAAAGCGGAAATACCCGCATTCAATTTAACATACAAAAACACAACACTGCTTTACAATAAACACGTAACAACGGCATAAAAATCTATTTTATACTAATTGAGACTTTCCGTTAAATTGAAATTTAAATTCGATAAGCACTTGCATCGTTTGAAAATAACAGCACGTCAGACAGCCCCCAGAAATTTTTAAACATATTATGGTTAATTTAACCACATTAATGTCACCAGAAATCATATTATAATATATGTACATACCTACATGTTATAATATTTTTCAATTAAAAGAAAAAAATTAACATTTAAAAGCTATGCCTGCGTTGATGTGTTAGCGATACAGGGTTCAGAGATGGAGGATCCTAACTGTATGGAGGCGGTTAGGCCTCCAATAGGCTTCTTTTTTGGGAAAATCAACCAATCGGGCTTGGGTTAACTGATCGGACTGCCGGGTATCACGGACGCATTGGCCGGTGCTTAGGATGTTTGATTCGTGGTCGCTACTGGGCAGGAGTAGGGTCTGCGTTAGGACCATGATAGCAATTATCACGGGCCACTGTATGATAGGCAGGATGGCGCTGAGGATGGGATCCCACCTGTCGCAAATGTGCAGGTTGTGTGAGGACCCGTTAGAGTAATTAGAGACAGTTGAGCACATTCTGTGCTACTGTCCCATGCTGCAGAGTAGCATGAAGTGGCTGGGCAGTAGATTCCTGGTCGAATTAGGGGATGTCTTGGGTTGTGGACTCGAGATTATGGTAGGATTCGTAATGGGGATGGCCAGGCTGCGCCAGAGGAGACTGGGTGCTAGCCGCACGTAGGGCGAATTTTGGTTGAGTAGGATTTCTCAGGTTTGGTGCGAAGCTTTCTTTCTTTTTTTTCTGTCTTATGCTTTCGCTTTTTATTTCACCTACTTTACATATCTATATGGCTATCTCTAAATAAGGCGTCACAATGGACCATATTGGTCTCTGGGCGAAGGTGTGAAGGAGACTTCACACCAGCTTTTCTACCTACCTATGCCTGTGTTGTTGTTTTGTACGGGGTTGATTTTATGAGAACGTTTTTCGCATTTTTTTTTCAATTTGACAATGCCTTAAAAAGTTGCAAAATTTGTATGATTTTACTCTGATAATCTTGCACTTATTTGGATCCTATATGTCTATATGTGAATAAATTTAGTTTATTTTTTGGCGTTAGGGGTGGCAACCTTATGAAAGTTTTATCCTTTAAATAAAGTTTTAATAAAAAACCCTTAGTTTTCAGTTACCTAAGTGTTGTAATATAAGCAATGGTTCACTATAGATAACATATTTATTAGGGGGTTCAATTAACCGAGTTTAATTTTTGCTCAATTAAACTATTAATCGATATTTGACATTCTTAACTTATTCGATTAAACGAATAAAATTTTAAAATTAATCGAACAATTCTTATAATATTTTTTTCGATTATTTTAGAAAAAATTAGTACTTGAGTAAATAAACATTCTATTTTAAATAAAACTTGTCAATGTAGTTCCAAATTGCTTTACTTTCGGTCATTTAGATTTTAAAAAAGACAATATATGTAACTTTTGATTTTTTGAAACTTTTCACGGACATACCGTCCTCTGCTATGCTTCTGCAAATAATTTCCTCTAGAGAATCGATGATCGATCAAAGTATCTTGATACATTTTTGGACACCTGTTACATTTAGAATTATTAGTTATTACCTTCGTACAATATTTTTAAACAAAACTCATTCTAAAGAGAGAAACTCGTGAGCTATGACATAAAAAACGGTCGTTTTTCAGAAATCGAAATGAAGTGGATTTCAAATCAATCAAATTTTAAAAACGACCCCGTAATGAAAGTTCATAATAAAACACGAACAACTTCGGTAATTTTGTAAATAATTGAATTTTAATTATCGTTTAATATTAATTTCTCTTCGTTTCGATTTCTAGAACATAACCGATAAATTATTATAAATCTTTGTGTTAACATACCTTTGTCGATTTTTCTTTTGTGAAATGAATTATTAAATTGTTTTAAAAAATGTTACAAAAATATAAGCTAAATTATTCAATAAACATGACTGTCTTTTTTAAATTACAACGGACACACATTTGTTTTGTTTATTCGACTTAAAACTTTTAAAAAATTATACACTTCACAGAAATTATATACATACATACATCATTATTATTCGATTAGTCGGTATAAATTCTTCGATTAATCCTTTAATCCAAATTAGCAATTTTAAATTATTCGAGCAATTCATAGTCAAAAATTTTTCGATTAATCGAACACGAATTAATCGACTGAACACTTTACTTTAGCTTGGACTAAACAGTATTTTTTAAATCGGTAAAAGTTGATAATCAGCATAATCAACATTCAATTTAATTTAAATACAAAAGTAACAAAACCGTAAACATAATTTGACAGAATAACAAATCTTTTTAAAAAACGCTTCAACAAAAATCAATTTTTCTTCCTCTTATTTTGTAACTTCAATTGAAAAATAAATATTAAAAATCTAATCTTTTCTGAAATTAATTAATTTTTATAACAGCTAAAAAAAGGTTTATTCAAATGGATTTCAAAAGACCGCTAATTTCTCCCGCCAATCAGCAAAATGAAAATTATCCCGCGATGGGTACATAAAAATCGCTAGTGTCGCGATAAAATTGAAATAGTGTTTATAAGTGCCCTTTAAGAAAAATGTTATGCATTCGACGCAACCTCCCATTTTTTCTGTGAAAATAAATAAAATAAATGAAATATATGTATGTATGTATGTATGTATGTACATATTTTGAATAAATATTGCTGTTTAAATTAGACCAGTTATTACTACCGTTATTATCTGTTTATCATCAATACTACATATGTATTGTATGCATACGTATAAAATTTTTTTTATAATTTTTACTACAAAGCAAAATCACTATTCAGTTTCCATAAATGAGCTTGTCACTGCTTTTCAAAGCCTAAATAAAACTATAAGTTCAATTTCACCTTTGAGATGTCTATTACAATTCCAAAACAAAATACCACCTATTCTTGACAATTTGTTTCTCAATATTTTTTTATTGTGCAGCTACAATCTACTATTTCATATTATTTTTTTTTTGTTACTTTTTACTTTGTTATCAATGTGCTTTGTCGATTTAAAGTTGTTGACAGTGTGACCAGATCTTAAAATGTTATTACAGCTAAATCTGGCATAAGACAGGGCAAAAATTGGTATAAAATATGATATAAATAGCTCAATTTTAGTTCAGCTTTAGGCGACAGACCCAAGCAAAAAGCAAACGATTTTTTTCTTTTCTTTTCGTCGATTTTTATAGAACAGTTTAATTCCTACAATTTAAAAAATGTTGGTGTTATTGATTTTTTAGCAGTTTAAAGCAACATTTTTTTCAAATATTTCGTTGAATTAACAAGATTAACATTATTGTAAAAAGCGGTTCCCTGGGCCTCGAAAACAATCACCTTATCATTATTGGCGAATTGAAAAAACGGCTGCGACTGTTTGGTAGTAGATTAAAGAGATCGTGAACTAATTTTCTTTTAATCCGAAAATTTACGGTATTTTTCAGTTGTTGAAGAAAATGGCCAATAAGGCCCTTTCATACCTCAAAATATGACTTAACAATGTTTTACAATTTGGTTTAGAACTGTTGTTTCTTAATTTTTATAAAAATTTAAACTAAGAATAATTCTTAATAGTGGCAAATTGGAATAATTGTTTTTAATACTCGATTAGCCGCCATCTTGCGAAAACAACTTTTAAGGCAGTTAACAAGATAATTTTACAAGCTCACCAGAAAGCGATAAGAACAGAAATATATATAAATACCGTTCTTAAGATATAAATACATTTATTTTGTGGCACCCCTAATTCTCCACTGCCGCCCACATTTAAATGTCCTTATTACATTATACGCTCTACAATTTGTTTTTCTGATGGCCAATTTTCAGGATAGATATTAAACTAGTGCTAAAAACTATCGATAGGAAAAGTAACGATATCGATATTATTATCATTTAATATACAAGTATGAAATATAATCTAATTGTTAATCAAGCTTTTTTTCGCTGTTCTATTTAGTTATTGAAATAAATTTTAATTTGTATAAAACTGTAATACTTTAAAAATAAAATTTAGCTAATTCGTAATGA
This sequence comes from Pollenia labialis, assembly GCA_949318255.1. Lineage (NCBI taxonomy): Eukaryota > Metazoa > Arthropoda > Insecta > Diptera > Polleniidae > Pollenia > Pollenia labialis. The sequence continues at coordinate 74,779,095 of OX439140.1, forward strand.
ATTAAAATCAAAAATAATAACCCCTATCGTGAATAAAAATTCCTTGTTAGTTTTTTCCATTTTTCCTTTGTTAATTCAATTGTTAAAATGGAAAAGGGAAAAAACTCCCAAGGAATTTTTATTCACGATAGGGGTGAATGATTCATTTACAGCTCTAAAAACAATAGGCTTTTTTATTTTCTAAAGCCTTAAAACAGTTATTTATAGCTAATGCTAAGTGAGCCGCTAAATTTTGAAACTTCGAACTATTTTCCATCTTCGTTGGTTCATTTATTATATGTAACAATTACATTGTCTATTCTGTTTTAATTTTATGTTCTGCTTTTTAATGTGTCATTTCTATTAGTTGCTATGCAAAAAATAAGCATATAAAATTAAATTATTTGTTCAAAAATACTGCAAAAAAATATAAAAAGTATCGTCGTATCGACAGCAAAATATCGCTGATACTTATGTATCGGAAAATCTGAAGTTTCGGTGATATTTCAATATCGTCAATCGTTATATCCCTAGTAATAAATTAAATTGAAAATAATTTCTACAATTACTATGGTTAGGGCCTTTCTTTAGAAAATAATTATATGTACGTTTCCATACGAAATTTCTTTTTGAGTGTAACTAATTTGTGTGCTGTTTCCAGGTGACAAACAATTGGTTGTGTAGAAAAATTTATATGAAAATAAATTAATATTTTAATTTTAATAACACTACTTCTCCAAAAATAAAACTGAAAAAAGCTTAAAACGTTTAATAAAAAAGCTAACTAAAAAAAGAAATGCTAAATGAAAATTATGCATTTGAATCAAAATTTTGAATGCTAAATTTAACTGCCAAAATGGTAACGCTGGCTTATGAACGTACTCTTTTCACTTTTCTTGAGACTGTTGTGTGTTTATTGTTTAGTTCATCTCGCTTTACCTTTTTCAAATATGTATATTTGAATATGCATGTATGTATATAAAAAAATTTGTGTGCTTGTTACATCCCAATAGTGTGTGAGAATACTCGCTCCATATGAGTCCGACAACGTCACAGTTACTTATCGGGGGCATTCATATCTGTACATAAATGTGTGTGATTTTTTTTATTTCTGTATAATCATTTTAAACTGGTATGTATAATATTTCTGTAGGTTTTCTTTTGTTGTTTTTATTTAAAATGTTTGCTATCAGGGCTGTCAAACATGGCGATTTCTCGCCAAACGTGGCAGATTTTGGAGACTTGGCGGTTTTTTGGCGAGGTTTAACTTGGTTGGCGATTTGGGAAATCATAATTTTTTGAAAACTTCTGTTTAATGTTTAATAAACCATTATTGTGTCCATAAATTAATTAGCATTAAAGAATGCAATTTAATCAGTAAAAGTTCATATGTACATATGATAAATTGAAAATATTTCCATATTTCAGTTTTTGTTTAGAAATTTTTAACAAAAAGTTTTGTAAAATTTAACAATCGGCCTTATTGTGGTTGTCGTTGTCGTATACGACTGTGTAATAGATTAAAGTAATACACAACATGTGTTCTTTAATCTTCTACAAAAAACGACACGTTTGTTTACGAAAACGACAACCACAATAAGGCTGAATATTTTTAAAGTGAGGCGAAGTGTTTTACATTAGTTTTTTGAGATTTCAGTTAAACTAGGTTTAGAAAATCTGAAAACAGATTTGTGCCGTCATTGCCAAGTTTGTATGTATACATACATAATTTTGACGGAACAGCTTAGTTTTGCATAAAATATTGGTCTTTAATAAAATAACAAAATTCCGAGTTTCAGACTACGTTTAACTAAGTTTTAACTTAATCCACATCTCAAAAACCCGGCCTTAGAGTCTCTAACCCTACGTCTATACGCGCAATTTGTATTTGTTAACATAAGCAATAACGTCGGCAGAATGACGTCACAGAAATGTTCTATGTTTAATATTTTTTTCCGAGTGGAGTAAACGTACATACATATGTACATATGTCTAAACACAAAACATGAATTTGTTTGTAAATAAATATTTACATTTTCTTTGGCAACCAATTTACTTTTGTAAATTTTTTTTTAAAATTTTATTTGTTTAAGTTTAAAATTTTTCTTTTTTGTTGCTGATAATTGATTTTGACAGCTTATGTTAAAAAATAGTTGCTCAGCAATGTACATATTATAACATTTGTTGCAGAACATGTGTTCAAATACATATTGATGCAGTCCACACGTAATTGCCAAACAAATTGCTCGTCTAGACTTAGGGTTAGGACTAAAAAATCAGAGCAAGTTAAACTCTCTTTTTGATTTAAAATGTATTTAAACCAACAAATCCATAAATCACTAAACATATAAACCATCTTTAAACGCATAAAATTGGGTGTTTAAACTACCAATACAGACCATATGCATTTGATAAGATTTATCGTAGTGCTGCCACATGTTATTTTTTTAACAACATATAATACATGGGACACTGATTTATAGTTGTTGAGTTTAAACACATATAAATTCAAGTTTAGTTCAACTAAACCAGCGTTTAAACTATCAGTGATTTATTAGCTACAACTCTCTTTTCACAAAGTTTTAAAATTCTTTATAAAGTAAAAAAAAAAACAAAAAAGGATATAAGTGTGTATGTATATTTTTTACTTTATAATTAGTATGCAAAGTAACTAATAATTTATGAATTAAATAAAAAAAATATAACAAAAATTAAACAAACAGGCTGTTCTGTGTGCTCCGAAAAACACACCGAAGAACAGAAAAACAGAAGACCATAATATCATACACTGTGGTTCATCAGAATATAACCAACACATTTTTAAATAAAATAGCTGTATAAATTGCTACGGATAGAACAAAAAAATTTTGCTATGGAGTAAAATAGCTGAGACTTAAAATAACAATTTCACTGCAAATAATAGGACTATCCCAACAAGCGTGTTAAATGTAGCCCACTAGCCCAAAAGTAACCCAAACGTATGGAAAAACATGGCCTATTTAACATTACGATGTCCTAGGGCAGAACCATATAACCCAGGGGGTATATTTTACGAGTTCGAACAATTTTTACTATGTATTGCGATTTTTGCAATCGTTTGAAACGATGACAGAGGTTGTATTTTTAATAAAATGGGAATATTGATCAAAACTTTTTGTTCGTAATAGAGAGTGGCTGTTAAGAAAGGGATTTTTTGTTTTCAATAAAGTATAAAAAAAGTCGGTTTATTCGAAACAAATAATACGAAAATCGTAGTACACAGTACAAATTGTTCGAATCCGTAAATGATTTCTTTCGAATCGAAATACGCGGGAACCCCCCAGCTTTGGATTACAAAGGAGTAGTCTTAAAACTACTCCATGGAATACTTGAGAGGATTAGTTTTTAAGAGGTTTAAAATCGAAAACAAGCCGTTAAAAAACGAAGACATGTCGTCTCACTAAAAAAACACTTTTTTACAAGGACATGGTCCATGCTTGCATTACTTTTGGCCACACCAGGTAGTCCAATATTATTTGCAGGGTTAAACACAAAAAATAATATGACTGGAGTACAATGGAGCTCAAAAAAAAAACCTGACAACACTTTGTTGTTCCCCTTTAATTTATTTTTTGCCAATGTGAGAAAGAGCTGAAAAAGAGTAAAAATTAATTACGAACAAAGATAGACAAAAAGAGACCAAGTCAGACTTAAAATTTTGTATTAAAAAAAAAAAATAATTATGTACATATGTACTATATGATAGATAATAAACAAAGATTAATATTTTTAACACTTCATTTGTAAAGTAAATAAATATATCAAACAAACTTTGCGATATTTTAAAATGGACACAATCAGCCTTATTGTGGTTGTCGTTTTCGTAAACAAACGTGTCGTTTTTTGGAGTAGATTAAAGAACACATGTTGTGAATTACTTTAATCTATTACACAGTCGTATACGACAACGACAACCACAATAAGGCCGAATACTTTTGTAGTTATTTAGGTTGGTATTTACAGTCAGAGACGAAAGTTTAAATACCTACTCACTTAAAATTTGGAGTTTAAGGAAAACTAAAGTCTGCACAAGAAGCCCAATGTTTGTTTGGTTTATTCCTCAATAATGTCAAAAGTTGTTTACATTTTCCTTATACATGTACATATATTTAAGTTTACGTTTTTGGTTTTGGTTTTTTGCCACACGTACATATGTACATACATGCAAACATATCACATTTTTCCTTTTGTTTTCCCTTTGCAGTAGTAAGATTTTGACCACGGCTGGGAATTTTACGCAAACAAAATGCCTGTTGTTTTTTATATTGTTTGTTGAGGTAAGCAGACCTATTGGATAGGCCTTGGTTTTTCCGAAAATTTGTGGTATGCAGTTTTATTTCTCTTCACTGATAATAAAAAGAAATATTGACTTAAATGTATGAATGTATGGATGTATGTATGTATGTATGTAAGTATGTATACATAATGGTAAAAAAATAACTAGGACAAAAGTTTATATGAATTATGAATTGCATTTCTAAAAAATTGTATCTCTTAAATAAAAAAAAATCCTTCACTCCACTACTAAGCAAAGTGCGAAGTAACGTAAAATTATTATTTCCTTAAACAAAATAACAAATCTTAAAATCTAAAAACAATTAACAATTTTTTAAAACTAGTGTTTTTGCTTAAAATAAAAATGTTGTTTTATACTGTACACCAATATATTGTTCATTTGCTGCAACGTCGTCATAACTCAAAAAAATAAATTTCGAAAAAAGTGTTTAAAGTTTTTAATTGCTCTCACCACTTAGAAAAAGAAAAGACACATTCTCTTCAAACGGGGAAAGTATAAAAGATATACAAATTAATTTCGCATCGGTGCGCCTTAGAAGTTATGTACGAATTAGTACCAACAATCGTTGAGTTTGCCAACAAAAAACGCTCTTCTTGTTGCCATTGTTTTATGTGCTTTTGCAAGAGATGTGCTAATGTCGGGATTTGCTACGCGGCCGAGAATATATTTAAAATTACATACATATAATGATTTGAACAAACGAGTGCGTTAAAATTAAAATTAAATTCTCACGCACTCACGAACTAACTTAGGTTTATTAAAAAAATCTATTTTTTTATACCGTAAAGCTCATCAATGTTGTGACCAGTCGCCATAATGTGCAATTGTCCGCATAGGTGATAACCTCGTTAGGAGGTTTCGAGAATTTGTCTCAACTCCACAAACGTCTGCCTACCACTCCGATAATTCACTATCTATCTTCGTATTGTTGGGCATTGTGGACTGCAGGCTGTTTTGCAAGAATGAAGCGTGACTAACAGTGTCGAATGCGTTCGACAAATCAAGTGCCACTAGAATAGTTCGTTGACAAGGCCTCTGCTGGTTTTAGACCTGTAAGATCCTGTTAAATTTTTATAGTTGAAATTGTTTAAGAACTGATGCCACTTTATAATTACATTTTGTAAAGTGTATTTTTTCTTTCCTTGTCGTTGCATTAAACTGGGACGGTTTTAAACGAATGCGACCGAGCGGTATTATGGAAAGACTAGTCCAGTGGCCGTATTCTGTAATTCGCTAAAGCTAAATCTCTATAGCTAAAAATCTAAAAAGTTGATTTAGCGATTTTTGGCTACGAATGCAATACTGTAACGTGCATTGCTAAATTTGGCATTGCCATAAAAATTTAATTCGCCGCAATTTTAGCTTTTAATTGCAGCGCTAAAATTTTTCAATTTTGTATTCTCTAAGGCTTTTTTGCGATCGAGATTAAGCTTTGGCTAAGCGAATTACAGAATACGGCTGCTGGATATGTATTTTTTGTAGGGCAGGAAGAGCTTAAAGATTTTAGGTTGTGAAATTATTTTCGTTCAGACAGGGAATAAAATCGTTCTATAGTGATTCGATTCTAAAAACTATGTCACTATGCAGGATTTTTTTCTAAAAACTATGTAACTAAGCACATTTTACGTGCCCCTGTTACGGTTCACAACTCAACTCATACTAAATCAGACAACTGGTTGTGTTGAGTTGTAATTTTTTGATGTTTTTGTTCACCGCAATATAGCAAAGTTGTTAATAGGGGCCTTCATAAGCAAAATACGAAGAAAGTTTTTCGAATTGTAGTCATAAGTTATCCAATTTTTGTTTTTAAAATATCCAAAGATTTTTGAAATAATATTGATTGCTGAATCACTTTATTAAACTTTTTTTTAAGAAATTCTCTTATAATTCATCTGTTTCTTAATTTTTGAAACTAGAAACTCAGAACAACTCAAACTCAAAACATATTTTAAACCAGCATGTATGTTTATCGATACATACGATGCGAACGGCCCTATCTAATATTTTTAAAATTTTACAGGAGGAGCAAAACACCATTTAAAATGATAAATTGATAAAATGCAATAAACTGTTTTTTTTTTACAATATTGCATATTATGCAAATAGTTAGTAAGGTATATTAGGTTCTATCATAAATTCGCTTTTTTTTTGAAATGGCCGTTTGTGTTTTGTTGATAAAATCGCTAATTTTGGTAAAAGATTTTAAAATTTTTTGTGGATATTTGTGTTGATGCAATACATCGGACTTTTTTTAATTTTTTTGTTGGCTAGAGCCGTTTGCGTTTTAGGTAACGATATTATTTTTGGTTTAAGAAATTTAAAAAAATTAATTGGGAGATGCTTTAACTTTTTTTTTATAAATTTTAAAACAATTTTGCTAATAAATAATATTTCTTATATTTTAGACTGATTTATGCGGTATTAAATGGCGCAAATTTGTTAACAATGAGCGACCAAATGCATCCAGTGATCCACTGGATGATCCAATATTACGCTCATATTCTAGATGTATGCAAGCTGACATTCTATGCGTCTGGAGACGTGTTCAGTCTACCAGACAAGATAACTCGGATCCAAGTGCAATGTTTGATGTGGTAAACACATCAAAAGTGCATCCACCACTGTCACTAGCTGCCGCCAAAGAATTATGGATATTTTGGTATGGTGAAGAGCCTGATTTAACTGATTTGGTGGATGCTGATTTATTAAAAGTAGCAGGTAAGTTTCTAAAGTAATTTATTTCATATTGTCCACCATTTGGGAACTTAAGATTTTTTTACCCTATTTTGAATAAAAAATCCTGGGGTTATCTTTTACTATTTTTCATTACAATTTAATTTGAATAAGAAAAAATTGGAGAAAAGAAAAAATTTCCGTATAATTTTTAATCGTAGTTGGGTTAATTATCTCTATATAATTAATTGAAAAAACAAAAACATTGGCCGACATTTCAAGGCCATATAGAAAGAACTTTTAACAAACTGAAGCTTATTTACAGTCTGAACACAACTGATCGATTTATAGTTGATTTTTCTTAAGTGTATCTATCATAATCGAATCTTTTAGGGATCAGGGGGTCGATTCTGGTTCTGTGAAACAGTGAAATGAAAAAAAACTTTTCATTTTCGTTTTCAAGAGCACTTTTCACAATAGCACTTCACATTTACACAAAATGCGATTCCCGTTCTTTGAATGAAAAAGTGTTTCATTCCATTGTAGCTGTGAAACTTTTGTAACTATATTAATAAAATGTAAAAGTCAAATGCAGATATCGAAGCTTAGGATTTTGAAACGGCGCTAAGCCGCAAACGAGTTTTTTTAATGCTTGAGCTGCAAGCATTTATTTTTCCTAAGAGTTTTTTTGAAGAGAGGAAAAAATAAATTTTTATGGCTCCTCTTGTTTTATACAATATAAATTTTTTCAGTAAAAAGAGTTTTTGTTGTTTTTTATTCTCATACATATATACATGGTAAATATTTTTAACTTAAAATAAATAATGAGTAAACCGAAAATTCCGATTTTGTTGCATTTGGGTTTCTTTCACGAACGATATTGCATATGAAAGAGGTTGGCCCCAATGTCCTGCCCAAGTGCGCGCAAGAAATAGGAAAGGAAAAAATTTTACATAAAATGTGTTAATATATATGTATGTATAAAAACAACAGCAATTTGTTAACGGAAACAAATTTTTATTCAAAAAACAAGAGCAGTTTGAATGTAAAATCGATCAATCAATGAGTCGACAAATGAGTTTTTTGGGTTGATTGCCCCAAAATATTTATTGCAGTAAATAATTTTGGCATAAAACTGACATCTACGAAAATAATGTTATTGACTTTAGTGAAAGTTTCTTTTTAGGGTATTAAAATAAAAGCTTGTTTTTGAAAAAGGATTTTACTTTTAATTAATTTTTTAATAGTTAAAATCAATCACATCAAGTTATTTAATTTGCTTGTTTTGCTACACAAGTAAATTTCGCGACAATTTTTTACATCGTGTAAATTGTGTAATTACAATTGGCAAGATTTAATATCATAGTGCCGGTCCAGACCTGCAATTTTTGTTGCAGCAATTCTTGAGTTTATTTGTGAGAGTGGTGAGAAAATTTGGGAGCGGAACTCATTTCACCAATAAAATCATGAATTTCTGCAACGAAAATTCCAAATTTGGACAATGAATTATAAATATGGTAATGCCTCTATTAGTTGCTAGTAAAATTTTCAAGTAAAAGTTACTGCCAGGCCAGGTAAAAAACTAAAATTTGTTGTTGTTTTTAAAACAAATATACGAAAGAAATGTTCTTGTCGACATCGTGGGCATGAGCCTTAATTTCTTTCGTTTAAGCTTTCGAGTTATTCTTAGCAAGCCTTTTCATTTGATACCTATATTATATGATTGCATTAAAAATAGCTAGACCGCCATTTTGGCTGTGCTGCTATGTTTGATTTAGAATGACGTTTCATAGTTTGCAACATGGTGAAATAAACAGGTGGCAGCACTAAGCCAGATTACGATTTTTTGCTCCTGCATTGTTTGTCTAGGTTTATGTCAAAGTTTTGTTAATGTTTACAAAAAGTCCACGTGCTGATTATGATTATTGTATTTTATTAAAGTTTTTGATAATATGAAATTAAAATAAATAAGATATTGACCATAATTAAATAAAAATTGGCTAAAAATGTAATTGATTTTTGTTAAAAGTATTTTTTGACGTTAACGGTGATGTAATTTCCAATTTTGTTGTAATGTTGTATTTGTTGCCGTAACGATGCCACCTACTTATTCCACCATGGTTTACAATGCATTGTCGTCCAAACTGAACGTGTGTACATAACTTCAGCAATTAACATATCTGCTTCAAATTGAGTTGCAAGGTTTCACCCAAACATACATTCATTGCAAGTTAAATAAAAGCTTTAAAAAACGACCATAAGCCCAAAAAATTGTGAAATAAAGATTAATTTAGTAATAGGTATGTTATTAAATATAAAACATAAACATGTTGTAGGCGGCTTTAAATTTACTTTAAGCCGTCGCTAAACCTCAATTCTTCACCGCCGATGGTAATTACATTTCTACTTTGCCATTTAATCAAGTGTTAAATTATACAAATACACAAAAAATATAATTAATTTAAAAAATGTTAGGAATATTAGTTTTAATGGAATTATCGAAATAAATTCGGAATGGTTCAATGTAAGAAAACATTATTAACGTTTTTCGTCAGTAATGTTTTGTAGTTATGTAATAAAAAATATGTGTGTGAAGATAAATATGCCGAGTTAAATATGTTTCGACGTAACGGCTTACTTCACTACATATTTAACTCTGGATGAAATGACGTAACAAATAATTAAATATGACATATTTAACTATCACATATTTAAATATGCCATATTTAACTATTGCATATTTAAATATGTCATAGTATCATATATTTTTAAACTGGGCTTAAATATAGGATGTGGTTGTATTAATAAAAAATACTTTAAAAAATGCAGAAAACATATCCAATTAATTTATAAATTATTTCCTAATAATTTCTATGGACAAATTAACAAAATCGAACAAAAATAAATTGGAGTTGTCACATCCTTCTGTGTCACACATCGGGACTATATGGAAAATGAGGACTAGGGACCACACTATCCTTCTATGGTACCCATATGCCTGAATTGTATTTGTGATTTTTTTTAAAAAATTTCAAAAATTTAACTTTGAAATTTTTTTGGTGTTCACTATGGGATTTTTGCCATATTTGGACAGATCCTTCGTTGTCACTCATCTGGACCATATGGAAAATGAGGACTAGGGACCACACTATCCTTCTATGGTACCCATATGCCTGAATTGTATTTGTGATTTTTTTTAAAAAATTTCAAAAATTTAACTTTGAAATTTTTTTGGTGTTCACTATGGGATTTTTGCCATATTTGGACAGATCCTTCGTTGTCACTCATCCGGACCATATGGAAAATGAGGACTAGGGACCACACTATCCTTCTATGGTACCCATATGCCTGAATTGTATTTGTGATTTTTTTTAAAAAATTTCAAAAATTTAACTTTGAAATTTTTTTGGTGTTCACTATGGGATTTTGGCCATATTTGGACAGATCCTTCGTTGTCACTCATCCGGACCATATGGAAAATGAGGACTAGGGACCACACTATCCTTCTATGGTACCCATATGCCTGAATTGTATTTGTGATTTTTTTTAAAAAATTTCAAAAATTTAACTTTGAAATTTTTTTGGTGTTCACTATGGGATTTTGGCCATATTTGGACAGATCCTTCGTTGTCACTCATCCGGACCATATGGAAAATGAGGACTAGGGACCACACTATCCTTCTATGGTACCCATATGCTTGAATTGTATTTGTGATTTTTTTTAAAAAATTTCAAAAATTTTACTTTGAAATTTTTTTGGTGTTCACTATGGGATTTTGGCCATATTTGGACAGATCCTTCGTTGTCACTCATCCGGACCATATGGAAAATGAGGACTAGGGACCACACTATCCTTCTATGGTACCCATATGCCTGAATTGTATTTGTGATTTTTTTTAAAAAATTTCAAAAATTTAACTTTGAAATTTTGTTGGTGTTCACTATGGGATTTTGGCCATATTTGGACAGATCCTTCGTTGTCACTCATCCGGACCATATGGAAAATGAGGACTAGGGACCACACTATCCTTCTATGGTACCCATATGCCTGAATTGTATTTGTGAAGGATCTGTCCAAATATGGCCAAAATCCCATAGTGAACACCAAAAAAATTTCAAAGTTAAATTTTTGAAATTTTTTAAAAAAAATCACAAATACAATTCAAGCATATAGGTACCATAGAAGGATAGTGTGGTCCCTAGTCCTCATTTTCCATATGGTCCGGATGAGTGACAACGAAGGATCTGTCCAAATATGGCAAAAATCCCATAGTGAACACCAAAAAAATTTCAAAGTTAAATTTTTGAAATTTTTTAAAAAAAATCACAAATACAATTCAGGCATATGGGTACCATAGAAGGATAGTGTGGTCCCTAGTCCTCATTTTCCATATGGTCCAGATGAGTGACAACGAAGGATCTGTCCAAATATGGCAAAAATCCCATAGTGAACACCAAAAAAATTTCAAAGTTAAATTTTTGAAATTTTTTAAAAAAAATCACAAATAAAATTCAGGCATATGGGTACCATAGAAGGATAGTGTGGTCCCTAGTCCTCATTTTCCATATGGTCCGGATGAGTGACAACGAAGGATCTGTCCAAATATGGCCAAAATCCCATAGTGAACACCAAAAAAATTTCAAAGTTAAATTTTTGAAATTTTTTAAAAAAAATCACAAATACAATTCAGGCATATGGGTACCATAGAAGGATAGTGTGGTCCCTAGTCCTCATTTTCCATATGGTCCAGATGAGTGACAACGAAGGATCTGTCCAAATATGGCAAAAATCCCATAGTGAACACCAAAAAAATTTCAAAGTTAAATTTTTGAAATTTTTAAAAAAAATCACAAATACAATTCAGGCATATGGGTACCATAGAAGGATAGTGTGGTCCCTAGTCCTCATTTTCCATATGGTCCGGATGAGTGACAACGAAGGATCTGTCCAAATATGGCCAAAATCCCATAGTGAACACCAAACAAATTTCAAAGTTAAATTTTTGAAATTTTTTAAAAAAAATCGCAAATACAATTCAAGCATATGGGTACCATAGAAGGATAGTGTGGTCCCTAGTCCTCATTTTCCATATGGTCCGGATGAGTGACAACGAAGGATCTGTCCAAATATGGCCAAAATCCCATAGTGAACACCAAAAAAATTTCAAAGTTAAATTTTTGAAATTTTTTAAAAAAAATCACAAATACAATTCAGGCATATGGGTACCATAGAAGGATAGTGTGGTCCCTAGTCCTCATTTTCCATATGGTCCGGATGAGTGACAACGAAGGATCTGTCCAAATATGGCAAAAATCCCATAGTGAACACCAAAAAAATTTCAAAGTTAAATTTTTGAAATTTTTTAAAAAAAATCACAAATACAATTCAGGCATATGGGTACCATAGAAGGATAGTGTGGTCCCTAGTCCTCATTTTCCATATGGTCCGGATGAGTGACAACGAAGGATCTGTCCAAATATGGCAAAAATCCCATAGTGAACACCAAAAAAATTTCAAAGTTAAATTTTTGAAATTTTTTAAAAAAAATCACAAATACAATTCAGGCATATGGGTACCATAGAAGGATAGTGTGGTCCCTAGTCCTCATTTTCCATATGGTCCGGATGAGTGACAACGAAGGATCTGTCCAAATATGGCCAAAATCCCATAGTGAACACCAAAAAAATTTCAAAGTTAAATTTTTGAAATTTTTTAAAAAAAATCACAAATACAATTCAAGCATATGGGTACCATAGAAGGATAGTGTGGTCCCTAGTCCTCATTTTCCATATGGTCCGGATGAGTGACAACGAAGGATCTGTCCAAATATGGCCAAAATCCCATAGTGAACACCAAAAAAATTTCAAAGTTAAATTTTTGAAATTTTTTAAAAAAAATCACAAATACAATTCAGGCATATGGGTACCATAGAAGGATAGTGTGGTCCCTAGTCCTCATTTTCCATATGGTCCGGATGAGTGACAACGAAGGATCTGTCCAAATATGGCCAAAATCCCATAGTGAACACCAAACAAATTTCAAAGTTAAATTTTTGAAATTTTTTAAAAAAAATCACAAATACAATTCAAGCATATGGGTACCATAGAAGGATAGTGTGGTCCCTAGTCCTCATTTTCCATATGGTCCGGATGAGTGACAACGAAGGATCTGTCCAAATATGGCCAAAATCCCATAGTGAACACCAAACAAATTTCAAAGTTAAATTTTTAAAATTTTTTAAAAAAAATCACAAATACAATTCAAGCATATGGGTACCATAGAAGGATAGTGTGGTCCCTAGTCCTCATTTTCCATATGGTCCGGATGAGTGACAACGAAGGATCTGTCCAAATATGGCCAAAATCCCATAGTGAACACCAAAAAAATTTCAAAGTTAAATTTTTGAAATTTTTTAAAAAAAATCACAAATACAATTCAGGCATATGGGTACCATAGAAGGATAGTGTGGTCCCTAGTCCTCATTTTCCATATGGTCCGGATGAGTGACAACGAAGGATCTGTCCAAATATGGCAAAAATCCCATAGTGAACACCAAAAAAATTTCAAAGTTAAATTTTTGAAATTTTTTAAAAAAAAATCACAAATACAATTCAGGCATATGGGTACCATAGAAGGATAGTGTGGTCCCTAGTCCTCATTTTCCATATGGTCCGGATGAGTGACAACGAAGGATCTGTCCAAATATGGCAAAAATCCCATAGTGAACACCAAAAAAATTTCAAAGTTAAATTTTTGAAATTTTTTAAAAAAAATCACAAATACAATTCAGGCATATGGGTACCATAGAAGGATAGTGTGGTCCCTAGTCCTCATTTTCCATATGGTCCGGATGAGTGACAACGAAGGATCTGTCCAAATATGGCAAAAATCCCATAGTGAACACCAAAAAAATTTCAAAGTTAAATTTTTGAAATTTTTTAAAAAAAATCACAAATACAATTCAGGCATATGGGTACCATAGAAGGATAGTGTGGTCCCTAGTCCTCATTTTCCATATGGTCCAGATGAGTGACAACGAAGGATCTGTCCAAATATGGCAAAAATCCCATAGTGAACACCAAAAAAATTTCAAAGTTAAATTTTTGAAATTTTTTAAAAAAAATCACAAATACAATTCAGGCATATGGGTACCATAGAAGGATAGTGTGGTCCCTAGTCCTCATTTTCCATATAGTCCCGATGTGTGACACAGAAGGATGTGACAACTCCAATTTATTTTTGTTCGATTTTGTTAATTTGTCCATAGAAATTATTAGGAAATAATTTATAAATTAATTGGATATGTTTTCTGCATTTTTTAAAGTATTTTTTATTAATACAACCACATCCTATATTTAAGCCCAGTTTAAAAATATATGATACTATGACATATTTAAATATGCAATAGTTAAATATGGCATATTTAAATATGTGATAGTTAAATATGTCATATTTAATTATTTGTTACGTCATTTCATCCAGAGTTAAATATGTAGTGACGTAAGCCGTTACGTCGAAACATATTTAACTCGGCATATTTATCTTCACACACATATAAAAAATTGGAATTTTATATGAATATAATAAGTTAAAAATCTGTAAATATGAATCTTTTTAGAAGATTATAATTTTTATTTCTTTAAATTATTATTTATCTTTAGCAATGTCCATATTTTTCTCTAAATAATTTAATTGAAATTATTTTTCACCGTTAAAATGAAAGTGTAAAAATATGGCATAAATGAAAAGTTTCTGACACTTCTTTGCACTGTTACACAGAACAAGAATCAAATTACTGTGAAAATGTGAAAACAATTTGTTTCATTCCATTTGTTCTTCTCATATGAAAACATTCGAATTTATTTATCATTTTTTCAATAAACGAGAATCAGAAACTCTATGAAAATGTGAAAAAGTTTTCATTTCACAGAACCAGAATCGACCCCCAGCTTTAAAAGGAAAATAACCGCATATGAGCTAATTTTTTAATCATTTACATATTTATTAAAAACTTAGTTAATACATTAATGTATGTACTAAGTAAGTGTATGCTATAGCAACTAAGCTAAGTTTTTTTCAATCATTAATGATACTCTACATTCATCCTTTTTCAATCGCTCTATTGATATTCAGTTTCAAATTTAAACATATGAATGAATCAAATATGAATCCTTTTTCAATCGCTAGTAAATCAGTTTACAATCCTCAAAAGTGACCCGAAAAGACTCATTTAGGTGATTCTTAAAAAAAAATGAGCTGAGCAAGAATTTTTTATCATAATCGAAACTTTTAGGAATCAGCTTCACGAATAAAACAAACGCATGTGAGCTCATTTTTCGGTCATAAATGATACTCTTGCACCCTACCGATGAATCACCGCAAAGAATAATTTGTGATACAATTTTCTGATTTCTTTTTGAGCATATGAATGAATCATATGTAGAGTTTTTTTCCCCGGAGTTTTTCGATTCCCGGGAAAACGGGAAAATTTTTTAAATTTCCCGGGATCCCGCTCCATATAAATAATACAAAGTAAATTTGTTTTAAATTAATGAAAAAAACTTTTTTTTTAAAAGCGTAAGGGAACTTGTTTACAAAGTAAGTAAAATAAATGCCTAAATACTACAAAAATGAATTAAAGGTTGAAAGAGGAACTTGAATTATTATTACCTTACGATTTTATATGTAAATTTCGTATCATTATGCTCTAGATACAAGATAAAAAGATTACATAAACATAACAATTTAATTCATAAAACAATAATAAAAACAAACAAAAATTATGGTACTCAAGGTTTGAGATCAAGAAGTAAATTTATAAAATAGATAAAATATTTTAAATAAATATGTTTTATAAATATATTAACATTTTTTAACAGCTTAGGAAATAATATTAAGACACACTAAATGCGTTTAGAAAGTCGGCAACGAGTATATTTCTGATTTTATTTACTTATTACCATGTTTCCGAAACATTTCGTTCACTTTTTTACCGAGATTGGACAAATAGTTTAAAGTGCAAAAGTTAAAAGTTGTTGCATATTTCTAATTCACAATCCGAAGTAATTTTTCTTTTTTATAAACAACGTCTATATCAGCCAAATGTATGACAAATTTGATGCAAAAAATAGCATCAAACGGACTTCATCTTACAAGATCCACCTGTAATCTTTAGGACAATGTTTTTCTAAAATTGTATGTTGTAGTATCTTACACGAGTTTCCATAGTTTTTTTTATTTCTGTTTCCCAGCACTTCCCAGTTATATAAGCCGTCACAAAATGAAACAAATTTATGTTTATCACCTTGCAACCACCACTCGAACTTTATGATTAAATCGTTTTTGTTCAAAAACAAGAAATTACTTAAATGCAAAAAGCTCGTTTCAAACAGTCAGTTTGAATTCTTGTACTCGCAACGAACATGAATGTATATATTTCTTTGGTATGATAGAAGTAAAATTCATGTTATAAGCTCGAGCCACTTGTTTAAATACACATTGTGATTTGTTTATATAAGCATTATAAAGCTCATGTTATTGTGAGCGTTGCGTGCTGTTGAGTACAAGAATTCAAACTGATTGTTTGAAATGAGCTCGTTACTCCAAAATCATTTTTGTTGTTGAACAAAAACGGTTTGAATCAAGGTATGTTTATAGCAGGTAGCCGCGAGATTACAACAATTGTACAATAAAACAAACAACAGGGCTTTTTATTGTTGTTATGCGATACAAACTGTCAAAAAGCAAAGGAGCTGATAAGAGACAAAAAAGACAAAAGATAAAGACAATAAACTTGTTTACATGTTTACTATACAACATTTGACAGTTCGTATCGCAAAACAAGCAAATAAAAAATAAACAGCTGGCTTTCCGAGACTACCTGCTATAAATATACCTTGGTTTGAATAATAACAATTCAGAGTAAATGATTGAATATACTCCAAATTTTAGTATTCGTTGCAGTTCTCTGATTTGTAAGACTTGTCCATGGACAATTAAAATGTACTGCCTGCATCTTATTTTGAGTTTATGTTCTTTATAAACTCTTCACTTCACTAAATTTATTAATTATCAACTGTTGCACGGCAAATTCTGCTTTTGGTAGATTTATTACGTCAGAAGACATTGATTTACGAACGTACTCACTACTTGTTATTGATCTAGTCGACAACCCATCAACAGATGCTAATTTTTAGAGAATATAAAACGAAATTTCAAAGTATAAATAGCTTTTTTATGAAACTATGAGGAACTTTTATTTCCCGGGATCCCGCAACAAAAATCCCGGGAAAACGGGAAAGAAAATAATTGAAATTCCCGGGAATTCCCGGGACGGAAAATCTCGGGAAAAACCCTAATCATATGTAAATCCTTTTTAATCGCTCAATAAATACTTCAACATATCAATGAATCCTTTTTCAATTGCTCAAGTGATAAATCAGTTTTTAATCATTAAAAGTGATCTGCGTAGTCTCATTTAGGTGATTTTTACAAAAAATAATCTTCCAAATGTTGCAATATTTCATTGAAATCATCACTCATAGTAAATTATTTAATTACACTTATACAGCTGTATTTAAATGAAAATATGCCATGAAGTTAGCACAAAGTTTATTCATAATACACTACCAAACTCTGGCTAACGATTTGCTAGTCTCTGGTCAACGAGCTGCCAAACGTTTGCCAACTTTTGAAAAACGGCCGTTTAATGCCAAACTATTTTGTTGGTTTTTTTTTTAATTTACTGTCTGTATCTTGTTTTTTTTATTTAATTGATTTAAAAAATTTTTTTATTGTTTATATGTGGAGGGTAAAACAAAACAAAAAAACTAAATGGCAAAACCAGCGATGATTAATGCAAAACGTGTTGCATTTTTGAGTTAAATAATGTGGAATCATTACAATTCAGAGTTGATTTATTAAAAGTTAGCAGATAGACAAAAGTTTGTTATGAATTAACTCTGTGATAATAAGCTGCTAAACTTAATCGACATTCTAGTTAGCAGCTCGTTGTACGTAGTGTACAAACTGTGGCTAACTTTTTGTTATGAATACTGCTGATAATTTCTACATATCGTTACATTAATTTAGAAAATTCGTATCTAACATTTTTTTTAAGGTTGAGCATAAAACTTTATAAAAAAGAAAATATAAAAAGGTCAAGGCTATTTTTAGAATTAAAAGAAATGTAGGACCTTTTCTTTTTTTCTTATAGTTCTAAAACTATACGTTAGGTTAGGTTCCTCTGGTAGTCGCAATTAAGCATAACTCACGAGGATCCAGTAATAAGTTTCCAATGTGTTACCATACAACACCGTCTCCCAATGCTCTTACGTTACTTAGCTATTGATATTCTCACCCAGCCATTCTGTTGATTCAATAAAGGAATGAATCCTGTTCAAATCAATGTCAGAGTGACAAATGCTTTGACCAAACAGCTCAAGTCTCAGGTCTCCAAATGCCGGAGCAGTGACAGAGAAGATGTTCCGTTGACTCTTCCTCGTCGCCGCAAAAACTATACGTAAGCTTTTTTATATATTCTTTTTATTTTATCAAGTCTTATGTCTCAAACTTAAAATATTTCATATGTAAGATACGTCTTTTCTAAATTAAAGTAACGATATTCGTACTAAATTTAGGACCCGATTATGGTTTACAAAACATATTATTTATTTGAATTTATTTAAAATTGCGAGTACGATTTAAAACACCTATAAGTTGTCTCTTATAATTTTTTCTAATTATCGTTTACAACACGTATATTTAAATGTTGTTACAACTCTCAAAAACTTAAAACTGGTGATTTGGTATTGTGTTGTTAGCTAAACAAATTGTAAAGTAAAAATAAAAAATTTTTGTATGTTCTAATTTAAGATTTGCTTAAAAAAAAACATTTATTATAACTGTTTACAATAAAAATACTTTACATATTAGGCTATGCCGAATTTTATATACCCTTCACCATGGTGCGATAAGAACAGAAAGTTATATAATTGGCCACTAATGCACATTGCTGCTTAATATCCACAATGTCAACCGCCAATTGAACATTTTAGTCCTTTTCATCAACAAAGTTTCACCTTATTCGGTTTTAGATCCCCAAATCTGGCAGCCCTGATTGCGGGTTTCCCAGTACATACATATGTATGTACATATGTATCTATACTTAGTATCTATAATTCTTTTTTTCATGTTGTTATTAGAAAATTATTGTTATTTTTTTTCTATTGTTTTTATTTAAACTTTTGGAATTTAAACATAAAACAACTAAAATTTTGAATGTATTCTGATATCAGTTTGACCAGATTGAAACCTGACATTAGACAAGGCTAAAAAATGATGTAAATGATTTAAAAAATACTAAAATAAATAATGCTTTGTTTTTTTTTTTTTTAATATTTGTGTTAAACATTAAATAATAATATGAAATTTTATTCAAAACCAAATATATTTTAGTGACTCATTTTTAACAAAGTTAAAAACATATAAGTTAATATTTAAACAAGTGGTTAGAATTTGATAAAATATCAGCTGGCAAGACCTCTGAAACAAGTAAAATACAAATGATTTCATTTCTATAATTTGCTCTAATTAAAAAATTCTATTAAAAGATTTTTGGATCAGTTTCTTTCTTACAGTTGGAAAAATGTTTAAGACATTTTTTTCAGATATTTCATTGGATTAACACGAATTGACAAAATATACAATAGAATTGTTATCTTGGCAACTAAAATATAAGTTTCTTAAATGCAACTATGTATAACAATTTCGTTTATTTTATTACAATAAGGGTAATCACGATGGGTAGTGCAACGTGCACACATTTTCACAACACAACAACAAAATGTACGCATTTGAAATTTGCTTAATTTTACTTTGATTGTTCTGAAAAAAAAAATCTTGAGCAAAAATAGTAGTGCATATTTGCTTAGTTGCGAAAAATTGCAAACAACAACTTTTAACATATGGGGAATTTCATGTCGAAGTGACCCAATTTTGAAATCAATGTCTTCCGATTTGAATGAACCAAGGTTAGTCCTATTGGATAGTAGTTTAGACACAAATTTTCAACAAGATCGGTCAAAAAGTTTCTGAGTTAGAGGGGGTCAAAGTTTGACATTTTGGCCATACATTTGTTCTTTCTCATCCATGTAACTTATTGCTTATTGGTGTTAGCAAAACTTGTCCCAAGTAGCTTCGATAGCTATTTTGAAAAAAAAATAAAAAAAATTTTATTTTTGAATACTTTTCAACAAACAACAAGAGCATTACAGAAATACTTATAATTGTTACACTGTTTAGTATATTGTTGATTGAAAATATATTGTTAAAATAATGTTTAAAAATTTCTTTAATTAGATGATATTCTATCTAAGATTCCAACATAGGCGTTGATGATGTTAATGAAATCTAAAATTTAGTTAAGAAATTTATTGATAGTATACATATTTCAAAAAAATCTTGCTAAATAAGCAAAACTTTTTTTAAGCAATAATCCTAAAAAACATGCCTTGCTAATTACATCAACTACTTGTAGTGTACATATTCCTACAACTTGTAATTACCTTGAACACTTTAAAATAATTAACTTTGTTTTAGTATATTAACTAAAATTACAAAAAAAAAAAATTATTGTGTGTGTATGAAGAATTGTTCACAATGGCTAATAATACTCGCATTGTATTTTACGGCTGAAGCTTTTTTTCCAATACATATTTATACAAGTTTGTCTCGTCTCTATAGCGAATATATGTATCTTTTTGAGGTTATTCAACCTGTTTTGCATTGTTTTTTATACCTGATGTTGTGTTTTAAACATTAAGAGAAAAAATGGCAGTCTTTCATGAGAAAAATTAAATTACAATTGCACACATATTTCAGATCAGTTAACTAAAACTTTATAATAATAAAAAAATTAACAAGGATTGCCTACTAGTTTTAATCAAATTTTAGATTAAAATGAAATATTACGGAAATATAACACACTTTTAAAATTATATCAGCTTAAATAACCTAAACCTAATATCCTACTACAATTTTTTAAAGCTTCAGTGTATTACCATACAGCTTGATATTGACAAATGCATAGACTAATTATGACTTCAAACGTTGGGCAAATACAAAAATTTGGTCTTTTATCAATCAACACTAGAGTAGTAACATCTGGCTACTAATTATTTGACAACCCGGATTTTTGAACCGGTTTTTGTAAGTAGCGGTTAACTTTAAGGAAATTTTGCTAAATGAAAACGCCTAATGGCTAAATTAATTTTTTTAATTGCCGAACAAGAATAAAAATGATTAAATTTAGCTACTAAATGCCTAAATTGGCAACACTGATCACCAAGGGCAATGCTAAGTCATATGAATCATAATAGTTAATAAAAGTTAAAAGTGGAAGGGTCTCAAAAAGCGATACACCCTATAGGTACTTCTACACGACATATATTTTGCTAAACTCTCGTTAACGAGCTTCCAAACATTTGCCAACGTTTTCTAGTGTTGTTTTTAGATCTTTTTTTTTTATTTTAAAAAATTTTTTGTGGCATCAATAAAATTCAGAGTTGATCTTTTTTTTTTTATTTGAAAAAATTTTTTGTGGCAGAGTTGATTTATTAAAAGTTAACAGATGGAGAAAAGTTTGTTATGAATTAACTCTGTGCTAACAATCTGCTAAGCTAAATCGGCATTCTAGTTAGCAGCTCGTTGTACGTAGTGTACAAACTCTGTCTAACTTTTTGTTATGAATACGGCTGTATATGCTTTCACCCATTGTGTAAAGTGTACAAATCTTTTTTATTTAATACGATTTTATGCTACAAAGATTGAGTTCCTTTTTCGTATGTATTGTTAATTAATGAATCTGCTGAGAGAAAGAACTTTTTTATTTTTGTAGGTTTAACACACAGCTTTTTGTGTAATTTTTCAAACATAGCGTAGTAGGTTAGGTTAGGTTAGGTTCAGAAGGGTTATGTGCCCAAGGGCACACTTCCACTCGGAGACCAGTACGGTCCATTGTGAATCCCTTCAACATGATGAAGAATAGATAAAGAAGATAGAAAAAGAGAAAGGTTAAGAAAAGAAGTATGAGGTAGATAGAGTATAGAATATAGGAAAGTTAGTAGGTGATGTGAATAGGCGTAGTAAATAAAAGTTAAATAAATTTTGTTGTTCCGGTGTTCTATATGTAAGAACATACGTTAATTATGTACTTTAATAATATTAACAAGGTCTGCAAGAGTACTTTGTTACTAAGAGTGAAAACCAGTACTGATTTCTGTTTCTTTTCACTTTTCACTTTTAATTGTATTTCAGTTCATTAAAAATGTTGTTTGTTAAGAATATATGTACATATCTAAATAAATTGATTTTAATGTATATTTGCCGCCACAAAAAAATGACTTGCAAAACAGCTGATGTCAGTATACAATATATGTATGTATGTATGTTTATAGTTTTTTTTAAAGCAGAAAAGTGGCATCATTGCTTAAGTTGCTTGTACGTTTTAGTCACTGTTGTCGTTGCAACATCATCATTGATTTTATTGGGCTTTGATGATTTTGCATTACTATGAACTCTACATACGCTTTTTTCTATATGAAAAACTAAGTCATAATACTGCCGTCCAACCGAACGAAGTCAGTGTATGAATTTCAACACTATACAATACAAACAGTTGATTTGAAAAAAGTGTTTCCAATATCTATTTTTAAGAAAGAATTGAAAAACCGGAAACGCCTTTTCATAAATATTAGAAATAATTAATGTTAATGTTTAATATAATCTTAAACGTACATTTTTATTACGTATTTATTTTTTTCCTAAAATCAGTGCTGCCATTTTGACGATTTTCAGATACACTTTTTACAACAATGTGATTTTTTTTTTTGTTTTGCAATTTGTGCGCTTTTTTTGCAACCAAATATCTCTTAGTCGAACTGAAAGGTTAACTTCCTTAAACTTTAAAATTGCTGCAAAAAATATCGCTATTTAGTGTGGGGAATATAAAAAAACGAAGCAGATATATATTATTGAAGTCATACAAAATTTCATTGCTGATTCGTTGCAAAAATAGAAAAATAAGAATTAAACTGATGAATTTTAGATTAAAGTCCTAGCTTACTTTATTATTCGTATACTTTCGTTTCTTGACCCAAATGCCGAAGTCGAAAGATAATAAATTTTTTTAAACCCAAGATTAGAAATCTATTTTTTTTAATCTCAGCCAATTGATTATTGCATAATAAATATGATCTATAACAAGAAAAAGTTTATTGTTGCAACTACAAATCGCTTAAAAACTAATTCAAATCAAACTTATAAAATATGTGTCGGACTATTTCATTAAAACCGTTTTCTGGCGAGATGACATCGATTATAAAACAACTATATTTGAAAATAAAACGACTTTTCTAAAAAACGTTATCTTTATTTTGTTTATTTAAAGTTTTTGCGCCAATTCTACTATTTTTTAATGTGTTTTTTCAACGCAAAACAATACATTTTTTGTTCAAATTCTCTTTTTTTTTTTTTTTTTTTTTTTTTTAATTTTCCATCCTTTTTACACGTTTTTATCATATACTTAAGGCTTTTCTTTATTTCATAAATGTCACCATCTATCTATGTACATACATATATAAAATAGGATGTGTGTATGTATGTATGTAACGTATGGGCCGATTTTGATGAAATTTTCAGGGAATCTTCAGAATATTCAGGCGGGTGACACTGTGAAGTCTGATTTTTGATTTTCGGTCTGCGGGCGGAGGGCGTGGCAAAATCCAATTTTCATATTGCCTACACAAGGGGCAGGTCTGTTGAGACGGCTCTTCACTCTCTGGTCGGAACCATTGAGAGATCGCTCGAATTTAGGGAGTACACACTTGTGGCCTTTCTCGACATAGAGGGGGCCTTCAACAATGTCAACCCGGACTCTATCGTGATGTCCATGAGGAGTCTGGGGATCGACGCTGGCATATGTGGATTTGTGGACAATCTACTACGGAATAGGGTCATTTGTTCTACGATAGGTGAAACCAGTGTTCAGAGGCTGGTGAACAGGGGTACTCCCCAAGGGGGAGTTCTATCCCCACTATTGTGGAACCTGACTATGAACACCATGTTAACAAGGATGGACGACATGAGGATCAAAACGGTGGCGTATGCTGATGATGTTGCAGTGGCCATCTCAGGAAGGCATTTGGGCGTAATGTCCCAGTGTATGGAGGCTGCTTTGAAGATACTCAGTACCTGGAGTGCATCATGCGGTCTGGGTGTAAATCCGTCTAAGACGGAACTGGTACTCTTCACGAGGAGGTATAAGACCGAGGACTTTAGGCTTCCGAGGTTGAATGGAATTGAGCTTCGGATATCTCAAAGTGCGAAATATCTGGGCGTGGTTCTGGATAGCAGGCTGTCATGGGGACTAAATGTCCGGATGAGAGTGGAAAAGGCAATAGTTGCCATATATGCGTGTAGGGGTGCAATCGGCAGGAACTGGGGTATGAGCCCGAGGTGTGTCAATTGGATCTTTGAGGCTGTGGTAAAGCCGACCCTGTACTATGGGGTCGTTGTGTGGTGGACTGCATTGGATAAGGGCGTACACCGTGCGATGCTTGAGAAAGTATACAGACTTGTCGCGTTGATGATTACGGGATCAATGCGATCTACTCCAACAAGGGCGCTGTTCACGATACTGAACTGGCTCCCGGTGGATATAATGGCCAGACAGTTGGCTCTTTGTTCGGCGACGCGGCTGCACGCGGTGAATAGCTGGTCAACACGTGACTTTGGACACGCCGGGATAATCAAACGTACGATTGTCCCTGATGTAGTGGATTACTGCACCCCGGGCCATTCTTTGGTGCGGGGTTCGTGGTGCAAATGGCGCACAGCAGTGTGCTATTGGATACTTTCCGTGAACCGACCCTAGGGGTCTACACTGATGGTTCGAGGAAAGGTGAGAGGGTCGGCGGAGGTTTCTTCATAGAGGAACTGGATGTGAAGGTTTCCTTTCGCCTGCCGGATGGATGTAGTGTCCTGCAGGCGGAAATCTCGGCTATAAGGCGGGCGGCAAACTGGCTGAGGTATCATCGCATATCGGGAGATATACGTATATTTACTGACAGCAAGGCTGCCCTTGCTTCCCTAGCGGGTGTCTACACGACATCGAGGTTAACTGTAGAATGTCGGATGTCTTTGGACGAGATTGCGAAACATTCAAGGGTAACGCTAATATGGATACCGGGGCACACTGGGTGCCCGGGTAATCAGGTAGCAGACGAGCTGGCCAAACAGGGTGGTCGCATGGATGATGCATTCATTGACCAATTCATTGGCCTTCCAATGGCTCAATGTAAATCACTTATAGGGCGCGAGTCCTATAGAGTTGCGCAGACGCGGTGGACCTGTGAATCCACCTGCTCGATATCCAGGATCCTTTGGCCTGGATATGATGGACGGAGAACTAGCTCTCTACTTGGGCTTAGCAGAAACCAGATTAGGACTGTGATATCGGTTGTAACTGGACACTGGCCGGTGGGGACTCATGCTAGGAGAATGGGTCTGGAATTTTACGACTACTGTAGAAGTTGTCAGAACGAGGAGGAGGAGGAGACTGTGCTCCACTTTCTCTGTCATTGCCCTGGACTGCGGGGTATAAGGGTGGAATGCCTGGGGGAACCGGTGTTTGCCTGTTTGGGGGATCTATCTGGGATGGAACTGAAATCGCTCCTTCTCTTCACTAGGAAGACGAGGTGGTTGGACTTTGCAGTGACGCCATCTGAGTGACTGCTCTAAGGGATGGGCATTGGCGCAGGGTATCACAAAGGGACCAATAAAGGACCCAAGTGAGCTGTCTTTGATGGCTGCCCGTGGAACCTAACCTAACCTATTGCACCACAAATAACATATTAATATCGATGGCTTAATATAAAAAAGACCTAACTCGATTTTTTTGTTTGTTTACGGGGTAAGAAAAAAATGTAATAAAAAACCGTAAAATTTTAAATAAAAAAAGTTTTAACGCAATTTTAAATCAAAATATCAAACAAATGTTATACTACGGCCCCTTAAAATTGTAAATCAAGATACATGAGGCATTTGCTATCAGAATAAACAAAAATAGCGATTAAAAAAAAAATTCTTAAATCGGTTATGTAGTTCCGAAGATATTTACAAAAAACTTATGTTAATAATGATCCAATATCAAAATTTTAAAACTTTCGAATTGTTGCATTCAAAAATCCGAGTTTTTGGTTTATTTACATCAAAAACTGTTCACCAAATTTAATCGAGGCAACAATCATCGGTAACAGATTCAAAGGTGAAGACGTACTTATTCCACGAATTTCGATGATTTCCAACGATTTACCATTCCGATTCAAGCGGCTCCAATTCCCTTTACCTCTTGCCTTTGCTATTACCTTCAACAAATCACAAGGAAAATCATTGACTATTGCTGGCTTAATTTCGGAAAATTCATGTTTTTCACACGTCCAGTTGTAAGTGGATAGCTCCCGACAAAAAACATTGTCTATCCGCTGGCCTTAAGGATGAAGTAATAAATAAATATTATTTCCAATTTGCCTTAAATATATGCGTTTCTTTTTTGATTGAGCCCATATCTACAACATATGTAAGTTATTCTGTAAAAAATCTTTATGATAGGTATACCATGGATTTTTATTTAAAGGCCGTAAATTTCGTTAAAAGCTCAATTTAAATCGTGTGGTAATACAATACTTATGTTTGCTTAGGGCCAGCAACGCGGACCGGGTCAGCTAGTATAACATAATATTCCTAATTGCTTTTCATATCTTATAAAATTGGCAATGCTGCCTTTATATAAAAACAGCTGTTATTATGTAGTCATTTGTTTTTGTGGTAATTCTTTATGCAAAAATTTCTTAAAACAAGATGGTTTTTATCTACAGGATATAAAGAGAGTCAAAAAATCAAGAGAATTTAAAGACAAATTCTCTTAAAAATTCTTATTTTTTTCAATCCGGGGTGTTCTGGAAATCGAAAAGGCGAAACGCATGAGTTTTAAACGACGTTTTTTAAATAAGATTTCTGTAATAAAAGAATTGTTTTACAAATACACAAATATTATTAAAAAAAATCCTTTAATAAAACGAAAAAACTTTTTTAGGAATTTTATGTTTCAAATTAGTAAGCATTAACCTAATACCATGTTCACACGGACAGCAATATTCGTGTTTCGCTTTCTTATTCCTGTTTCGCGCCCCAAACATGATTGAAACGACTGGTTTCCCCATACAAAATTTTGAGAGCGAAACAGGTCGTTTCATTTTGAAACAGGCTGCGAAACAGGAAAAATGTACTATCATCTCCAATTTTGATAACAGTTATCGTTAGTTTATCTGAATTAGCTCTCAAAAAAAAAATCAAAATAAAAATTGATGTTTAATAAAATAAAGAGATAATAATAACCTAATAATATTAATAAAAGCATTAAATAATATATCGTCCCCTTAATATAACAATAGCGTATGTGCTCATACGCTATTATTTTTTTATTGCATATTTAGAATCTCCATCATCGATTTTATGTCTGGTCAAAATTTCATCAAATTCTACTTCCAAAAAGTGGGTCAAAATGTCGTTGGAAAAAATAGTGTATAATTTCTTGTTCAAAATTTTCCTTCAATAAGTGTGTAAGCTCATATGCGCTATTTTACTTGAAATTGCCACTCCAAAATTGTTAAAAGAATAATAGTGTATACGCATTATACTCCATTTAAGTCTGTAGAAAAAAATACAATTTTTGAAAACTTTAACTCATAAAATAGCTTATAACATTATACACTATTGTTTGAGAAATAGTTTCATTCCGACCATCGAAAGCTGCATGATCTTCAAAATTTGTGCAAGAAGAATGTTATTCGTCGTGGCTCGCAGTCGTTGTTTTATAACTTACAAGGTGGAAAGAAGCGAAATTGTTTGATGAGCCAGATGAAGAAAGAACACGAATGAACTTCTAGTTATTTTTGATTTACGCAATGTATACCTTAATTTGTCATAATTTGTTGTTTTTAACAACCCAAATTGAAAAGTAATGAATATATGTCACTGAACTAACAAAACTATGAATTAATCACTATAATGTTACAAATTGATATTTTTGAGATCAAATATTTCAATAAAAATACCGTAAAATTATTGAATAAAACAGCGTATACAATACAAAATAAAATAGTGTATCAGATTCTTCATACGAATTCCTTAAAAAATAAAATGGCTTATACGGAGGACTTGCACTTTGAATGATATATAAATGGTCTTAAAGGATGCGTAGAATAAAAAAATTGGTAAATTTAAATACATAAAAAGGGTATTATGTATTCGTCGAAATATCCAATATGAAGAATTTTTATTTACCGCGATATTGAGGTTTTAATAGACATCCGATTTGACAAAAACTTTAAACACGATTTTCTCAAAACCCCAAAAAAATTATACGCTATTGTTATATTGAGGGGACGATATGTATTTTTAAGTTTTATTTATTTTTTTTATCTATTTTAAAAAGAATCACAATAACAACGCAAAAAAAATGTCAAAATGAAACAAGAACGAATCGTCTGAACAGCATGTTTGGCAATCTAGTTTCAGAGAGCGAAACCAGTGGTTTATATCGTCGTATGAACATAGCATAAGGCCCCTATTACGGTTCACAACTCAACTCAGTTGAGTTGTAATTAAGTCAACTGGTTGTAATTTTTGTTATTTTTTTTGTTCACCGCAATATACTTAGCAAAGTTGTAAACCATAATACAAACACTAAGAAATTACAACTTAACTGAGTTGAGTTCACAGTTTTTTCGTAACTTAAAATATTCACAGCAATATGTAGCTAATTTTTTTTACGTGCAGCAAACAACAATGACACGTAGTCACAAAAAATGTAAATATGAGCCCAAAACTGCATTAATGAAATTATAAAATACAAAAAGGTCTGTTATCAAAAAAACTTACATATTTATGTGGCCACCACTGTATGTTTATTCGCACAAAATATTAAAAAGTTTTCGTCAAATTTTTTTGTAGACAAAAGTACCTTATTCCCTTTTAAAAAGAAGTTCATTAACCGCATTGATATTCAAAAGAAACCACTGGTATCTTTGCTTTTAATATAGGTATATTTTTTATAAAACATATCTTTTCTATTATATCTATTTTGTACATACTTGTACATATTTTTATCAAACACAACCACGGAATATGAAACAAATAAGGAAAATAATCAACATACACAAACAAAAACAATAAAAAAAAGTTTTGCAAAAATGTTAAAAAAGAAAACAAGAACATGAGTGAGTATCGCCACCACCGTTTCCATGAATTCGCCTTGGTCATGCCCAAAGTTTTTAAGCGAGATAAAAATAACAATTTCTCTCTTACACTTACAAACGCGCATTGGTTTCACGATTCTCTTCTTCTGGAAGTATTACCATCAGAAAAATTTAAAATTACAATTGAGATGTTGAAAACTTACCTAATAGCTAATAGCATAGTAATGTTTTGTTGTACACGTTTAAGTAGACTTTTTGGCTGATGTTTAAAAACCATTAAGGCCCAACCACAATGTGCTTGAGTTGGCTTAAGCAAATGTGCGAATACATGTTAATTATATGAGGCAAACCACATTGAACTTAAGGCAATTTTTTGCTAAGTTTAATGAAACTGTAATTTGCTTAAGCAATGTGCGAATCTAATCGCACATTCCGTACGGAATCAAATGTTTTTTAATTTGTTTTTGTTTTTTTAAATACATTTGAGACTTTTTGTACATTTTTGACAGTAGGTTAAGCAAGGCTATGCATATTATGGTTAGGCCTTTTGTCTTCTTATAAAAGTGGATTGCTCCAAATACAATTTTTTTCAACAAGCAAACTTTTATGCTATAGCCGACATCGACAGTTTTTCATTCTGATAACACGATATATTTTTACCCATTATAGTTAGAAACTAAATTCATCACACCTGCTATGTAATATGAAAATAGATTTAAATACTTTGTTGCATGACATTTGTTTGCAATTAGAGCCGCACAACTCGTTTGCATCGAATTCTGACATCTGTTCACTGGGATTGAGTTCCATGAGTCGGTTACAGCTTTCCAAAGCCCTCTAGCACTTTTATTTAATCGCAGATACTCCCGTTTATTGCGCCTGCCCATTGATTTTCGATTGGGTTTAAGTCCGGCGACAATTTCGCCGCACCATCACAATGAATTTTTCGATCCATCATGATTTATGGTTTTTGTATAATTTATTGCTAATGTTTGGACAAAAGATCAAAAAGCCTTTCTTCCAAAAAGGAAAATTTTTGATGTATCTGCCTATAGCACGTTTCTATTTTCTTGAACTTAATTTATTCCTAAAAAAAAAATAGTTGTTACTACACATAGTAACATTAAAAATAATAAACAAAAATTGCATTAAAAACTTAAAATGAACTACTAATCAAGGCTAATTAACTACAGGTGGTGTAGAAACGGCACCTGATTTTGACAGTTCAAGCTTATTTGTTTTGATTTGTTAGTGTGTTGGTAAGAATGGTAGACATTTCGAGCTATAATCACTAACAATGCAATGCAAAAAACCCTATGTTGTTTTGGGTTGTTGTAGTTTCGACACCACCTGTAGTTGAATTCGCCTTGTAACTAATAAAATTATACGATTTTTGACGTTGCTATTCTTACCTTATAGGTGAGAGGGGAGAGATTTATTAAAGGGGGTACACAAGCGAGTGTACTCTTCGATTCGTTTTTTTTAGCTCATTCGTTCTCTCATTTGACGAAAAATGTATTTAAGTCCCAATTTACAATATTTGTCGTTGCGATTATTGTCGTTTCTTCTTTGAAGTCGGTCTGTTCCGTGGAACAGAAAAATTGTAACGACAAAAATCGAACAATATAAATACCAGACCGACTTCAAAAAAGAAACGACAATAATCGCAACGAAAAAAATCGTGTATAATGTAAATTGGCACTAATGGGTTCTAATTCCCCTTTTGTTACATATTACTTTTACGCATTATGTATTTAGCAGTGTACTGGCCAAATTTCCCACTGTAAAATGTAAGCATGTCGTGGAAAAGCAAAAAAAAAAAAGGTGATCTGTAAATGTGGGTTTCTGATAGTATGTATGTAGGTACTTATCGAACCTAGCAAAAACTCGTTTGGATTTTTTTGCTTAGTTCGGGTATAGATTTAATAGTATTATTTTTTTTTTGACTGAAACCTGATTTTAACGTTTTAATTTAATTTAAAATAAACTTGACACCCAAAAATATTTGTGATTAGATTCGGAACTTTATTAATGATGCTATAAAATCGAAATCCGAGGTTGGTTAACCAAGTGATTAAGTTCCACCATGAGATAAGGCCATATGGCAGGTACTCATGTTAATCTTATCTAAGTACATCTGTGCATCTAAAATGGTAGGTATGAATTTCAAAACTGAAATTAAATCCAGTTGATTTTGATGAAAAGTCTGCATTTTTTGGAAAAGATTAACATTTTCCGCACTTTAATTTAAAAAATCGTCATCAAAGTTACGGTATCTGTATTAATTTGATTAGAAAAAATATTCTTTATTTTTATGTACCTAAAATCAGCTCTTGGCAGTTTTTTTTAAATAGAGAAAATCGGCAAAATTCTGAAAAATTTACACTTTTGGCAGCCCTAAACCTTAGCAGTATTTTTCTCTCAGTTTCTAGTAATTTATTTAACTTAATCTATCTCATTTATATAGGTATATTTTTTATATTCTCTGTGTTCATTTTATATATCTCTCCTGTTTCTATGTATGATATTTACAGTAACATGTGCACGACCACACGTGCTACACAAAATACGATAATTAAAAAAAAATTTGCTGCTTCTGTTGTTAAATTTGTGTTGTTGCTGAGTTTTGTTTTTGTTTATTTTTACGTTTGTTAAGGAAGCTTATAAAAACGGAAACTGTAAAATACAATAAAAAACAATCACATTTTATATAAAAAATAATGCAAATAGCTTAAGATTGTGGAGAAGAATCGAAAGAAGTGATAGGTTAAGGGAGGAGAAATCATTAGTGTTAATATCTCTACATCATCATCGTGCTTAACAGCTTAAATTATTTACTATAATAAAATGTTGTACCTATCATTAATTTCTTAATACGGTTAGTTCAGTTGTGTTAAGGTTGTAATGATTTTTAAGCTGTTTTTATATTTACAACTCAAAATTTTTGGTATTTTTTCTCATTATACATACATACCTACAGGGTGGCCCAAAATTACCGAAGGGGTTTGAATTGCTTATTACTTTTTTATTATAATTTTTTTTTCTTTTCAGTATTTTTTAAAAAAGACTTGGGGAATTTAAAATGGAGCAGTACTCAATTCAACAACGTGCCCAAATTGTTGAGCTTTATTTTTCAAATCAATCATAATTTTATTCATAATTTAATTATGTATGAGCGACGAAGCCCATTTCCAATTAAGTGGGTTCGTAAATAATCAAAACTGCAGAATATGGGCTACGGAAAAACCGACAGTAGTTCAACAGCGAGAATTACACACACCTTAGGGTACGGTTTGGTGCGGTGTTTCATCGGAAAGGATAATTGGTCCTTATTTTTTTGAAAATTAACACGGTTTCGCCGTTTCCGTCAATGGTGTCAGATATCGGACAATGTTGGAAAATTGTTCAAGGCCAGCCGTGGAGGACCATCCGCAAGTATGGTTCCAACAAAATTGAGCCACAGCGCACACTGCAAGGAAACAATGGCTCTTTTACGGGACATCTGTAGTGAACGAATTATTTCGCGTACAAGTGATTTGAATTGGTCCCTGCGTTCACCGGATTTAACCGCCCCAGACTGTTTTCTTTGGAGTTATTTGAAAGGAAAAGTCTACATTATTAAGCCTAGATCCATCCAGCAATTAAAAAGCAATATACGCGACGAAATAAACAACATAACTTTTTTTTTTTTTTTTTTTTTTTTTTTTACACCTGAAGTTTTGCGAAAGGTAATGGAAAATGTGTTGGATAGAGCATGCATTTGCAAAACAGAAAATGGCCACCACTTGCGAGATACATATTATTTTTACTAAACTAAAAATATTCCCCATTTGTATACCTACTGTATTAAAAAAAATTAATAATTATTTATTAAATAAAAAGTTATAACGAATTCAAACCCGTCCGTCAATTTTGGGCCACCCTGTATATATATATATATGTATGTATGTTCCCATCGATCCTATAAGGAGCATAGGGAATCAATACATACATATGTACATACATAATAATTGTATAAATAAAAATACTGTATGTAAGTATATATATTTACATATGTTTTTGTTGTGTGAATTTGGTTTTGGTCTGAATCTGTTTGGCTTAATCCTCTGGGCTTTGGGTTGGTCGTTTCGTATGGTGTGACTCGGGTTTTCTCGTTAATTGCTAAGTTTAATTGTTTTAATGCAGTTTTAATGTTGCCAGTTCTGTTAACAAAAGCCTTTTTTACTTTGCTCATAATGATGGTAAGAAATTTACCTGTTGGACATGGGAAGCATTAAAAAAACGGCTTACCTGTCGATATTTAAAATAGTCACTCGATAGCGATTTACTTATTTTAGAATTAATATGGCAACTTTGGGTAAAAAAAATATTTTGTAAGATTGTATTAGTTTTGTTATTGCTTTGTTATAAGAATATTTCGCATCGTTCTCTCGCTGCTGCAGCAACCTACTATTCTCTCGTTGGCCTTATACGAATGTATATTGTTTCTTGCGCATTGCACTGAATTTGCTGTCGTATTGTTTTTGGTTTTTACTTTTTATTTATTTCTTCATTGGTAGGTATATACAATTTTTGTTTTTATCTGGCTGTTGCGTTTTTGTTGTTGCTGTGCTTTTAGATTTTTGTATTAGTAGCCTTGTCTGGCAAGTTGGTCTGCTGGTGGTGTGTTTATTACCTTCTGTTATTATATTTTTCATTATTTTTTACTTGTTAATTTTTCTCTCTTTTTCCAATGCAAAAGATACTACCCCTTATTATTGCTGGTTTTATTTTGTATTTTGGAGTTTCCAATAGTACGTGCAGCTGTTAAATTTATGAACTTTTTGTTTGTTGTCTTTCATCTAAAATACGATTGAGAATGTATCCAGTTAGCAACTCTTTTTTTTTAAATAAAATTTCATTCGAATTTTGGTTTATAAAAAAGAAACAAAAAAAAATACCTAAAAAGAGTTTTGCCATATCTACAATTTTTAGAAAATTGCTTGCAAGAGGAGGAAAATAAATATTTTTGTCAAAAAACTACGTGCGTTATCGTGGGTGATTAAATTCAAAATTTTCCAATTAGTTTCTGATTAAACTATAATTGACGTTTTACAAGAACAGTATAAGCTACATAAAATTTCTACAACTGAAACACAAATTTGGAATTTCGGCGAAGTCATAAATAACAATGCATAAATCTCAATGCCCTATTACATACATATGTATGTATGGATGTAAGTAGGTATAATGCGGCCCTTCACGTTGCAACTGGTAGTAAGGGTAGCCAAATATGGAATTGACAAAAAAAGTACATTGATGAAAAAAAGCAGTACATTTAAGAAAAAAAGTACATATATTTTTTTATGAAAAAACGTTTAAAAAATTCATTAAATAACATAAAATAACAATTTATTCAATAAAGAACATAAAAATGAGATCGTAAATATTATTTACCTTTAAGAAAAAAAGTTTTTTGAACAAAGAAATCTCCCTTTGATCATCACTGTTGCTACATACATATAGTTTCAGCCAAGAACCCATAAAATTGTTCATTTATTTGTTGCTCAAATTTGTACAGCTGGCTAACTATCTGGAACAAGTCAATGATAACTAGTAGCTGGCTAACTATCTGGAACAAGTCAATGATAACTAGAATGTGATCTTCTTCTAATTTTTTTTATAGATAATAAAATGGAACTCTCTATGTTGTGAACCAATCCCAAATAGGCTTCAGAAAGTTCATTTTCAAAAAATTGCCTTAAGACAGGTGGACAATTATCTTGAGACAAAAAATAAGCTTTTATGGCCGGATAATTTTTTAAACGTCTTTCTACTACAGGTGTTAGAGTAAGCCAACGAGTTGGTACGTGACGAAGCATTTCAGACCACTCTAGGTCACAAAATAAAACATTTTCTTGAATGCTGCAGTCTTCTTCGTTGAGCTCGATAATGCATTAAAAAATTTTATTATACTTTCTAAATCAAATTTTAAAATTTTTATAGCGTTTTTAAAAGAATTGTTAAGGACATGACACAAACATCCAATGCCAATAATATCAGGATTGCTTTTTTAAGCTCAACATATACATTTTTCTTAGAGCCAAAATTTGCATTTGCGTTATCTGCGCAGAAGCTTGTTACATTGCCAAACTGAGATTTTGGAATTCCAATTTTGATTTTAATGAATTTGCTATTCTATTCTATTGACATTGCAGAATCAGAGTTGTAGAAACTCAAAAGTTTTGTGTTGACTCCTGTTTCTTTACTAAAATATCTCAGCACTATTGGAAACGTTTTAATATTACCTTTATTCGAAGCGTCGGTCGATATTAAAAATGGGTGAGAATTGTCTAAGTCCTTCAACAGTGATTCTATTGAATATTTTGCCAAAATGATAGTTATAATTTTAGACATTTTGGTTTTACCACATGTAAAGTTTGAGGCCACATTGGAATCTGGAAATATCTGTTTAAGTAGTTTGCTGGTGCAATCCGCCGATTGGTAACTACGGCTGTGTACTACTGTGTGATTAGAAAAAGCGGCTTCTGCTGCTGCACTTTCATGTGTCGTTTAACATCGGCCAAACCACCATAAGCAATAGAAAATACAAATCCACATGCCGTAGACTTAGCCATTGTATTATCATTTGTCCTAGCAATCCAACTATTGTTTTTCCAGATGTCATTGAATTTGTTTTTTCGTCTTTTTACAATTTTGGTCTGTTTTTCCAGGTGATTTATAATTTACTTCCTCAACTTCTGAGATTGAGCTACATAGAAGCGATTCATCAGAAATAGTTTCCTCTGTTTCCACATCTAAAAGTAGTACATTGTATTATAGTCAATAAAGACTAAATAAATATTACTGACCTAATATGAAAATTTAATTAAAATATCTAAAACAGCACGATATTTTACAATAACTTTAAAAAACTTCACATAAATCGCTCTGGTAAAATGTTTGACATTCGTTTTGTTTTGATTCAGAGTGGAAGTATATCGAAGGCTTTGGCTTTAAATTTTGCTTGTAACCAAACTTTTAATAAGTATAGCAAAAACGCCAGCAGTAGCTCTACTTTTCTACTTATATAATGTTAGGAAACAATCTAAATTCAAAACCAAAGCCTTCAATGTACTTGTACCCTCAATCGCCATTGTAGATATTTTTACTGGGTGTTTCAAAGAACTTTTTTTTTCTACACTAACAAAAAAAAAAAAACAACTACAAACGTTAAGCACAGAAAAAAAGCACAAAAAGAAGTACAAAAGGCTAAAAAAAGAACTTTAGCGTACTTTTTTAGGTGTTATGCAGAAAGCAGTACATTGATGAAAAAAAAGTACGTGTACTGCTGAAAAAAGTACGTCTGGCAAGCCTACTGGTAGTACAATTGAGTTGAATTAACCAGTTGGCTACAATTTTTCAACCACCGTTTCATTTTATTATTATTATTATTAGTTTTTAATAGCTCCGCACCACAATTTTCTTTTCGCTGTGTTTCTCAGGATGATACCTTTATTGCTTGCCATGATATCAAATCAAATTCAATTGGACCTGATAAAATTCACCCTAAATTTTTAAAACTCCTTCCTAACTTACTTCCACAAATCACACACATATTCAACACAATAATTACAAAAGGTATTTTTCCACAGAACTGGAAGTGTGCGAAAATTGTTCCCATCCCTAAAAATAGAAATGAATATCGTCCAATTGCTATCCTTTCTTATTTATCTAAAGTCTTCGAAAGGCTCTTGCATAAACAAATAGGTGCTTACTTTGTGACGAATAATTTATTAACCAAAATGCAATCTGGTTTCCGACCCAAACATAGCTGTACTACTGCACTTATTGGAGTGACGGAGGAAATTCGAGGCTATATAGATAACGGAAATGTTACCTTGTTGGTGCTGTTGGATCACTCCAAAGCATTTGATATGGTTGATCATGACATGCTTCGTATTAAATTAACTAAGTTTTTCCATTTTACCTCCTCAGCGGCTGATCTCATCTCATCATATCTAAGTAACCGCTATCAGTATGTAAGTTCAAACAATAAGCAATCATTGCCGTTGCCTGTGACCAAAGGTGTTCCTCAAGGGTCCATATTAGGTCCTCTACTTTTTACAATGTATATAAACGATTTGCCAAAACAGTTATCACATTGCAAAATTCATATGTATGCCGATGATGTTCAGGTTTATATATGTAGTGAACCTGATAAGACTGATGAGTATATTTCAAGATTAAACTTTGATCTATCAAAAATTGAAGCCTGGGCAAAGGCAAATGGTCTTTGTCTAAATCCTGCTAAATCTAAGTGCCTTGTAATTTCCAGGAACAATACACAAATAACTATTGAGAACAATATAATCTTGAACTCGCAGCAAATAGAAATTGTCAAGAAGACTAAAAACCTTGGCATTATTTTTAATTCTTCACTTACTTGGTCAGATCATATAAACGCTGCTGCAGGGAAAGTATTTGTGATGCTTCGTTCGCTTTGGGCAACTCAACACTCAACACCGTTCAGCATACGTATGCTTTTGGCTAAGACATATCTTGTTCCAGCTTTATTATATGGCAGCGAGGTTTTTGCAAGCTGTGACCAAAAAAGCACCAGGAAATTAACGTCTACGTATAATGCCATTCTGAGATATGTCTTCAACTTAGGACGTTTCTCTCATGTTACACCCTACGAAAGTAAACTTTATGGAGTGCGTTTTTCTGACATGTTAAATATTCGATGTCTTACTCTTTTGCATAAAATTATCTATACTGGCGAGCCGACGTATCTATTTGAACGTGTTACTTTTACGCAGTCAAGAAGAAATAACAATCTGATCCCGATAAGATTCAAGAAGTTAGTATCTGAATGGCAGTTTTTCGTTCACAGTATTCGTCTTTGGAACACTCTACCAGCAACTGTTCAATTTACTAGTAATGCAACGCAGTTTAGGAAATGTATTTTTAATTTTTATTCCCGTACTTGAAAATGTGTAATCTATTCTATTTAAAAACGCTTTTGAATGTCCTTATGTTTAAAATTGTTTGATCTTCTCACTTTAAAAATTGCTTTAATGTATTAAATTCTTTTATTTTAATGTTTATTGTTAAAATCTTTTATTGTGTGACACATAAGAAATTGCTACGAATTTTTTATCCTGTACTATAATTATAAGACTTTAAGTCCTGTTGTATAGGAATACCAATAAATAAATAAATAAAAAATAAAAAATAATGTGTAGTTATTTTTTATTCAATGTTACACAAAAACCGAGCCCAGAGGGCCATATATGGTTTAAAAATACAACTCAAAACACTACTCAACAAACAATAATAATAGAAAAATTAACTTAAAAATATAACCATTAAAATACATATTTTACTTCTTTAATAAATTATTTTTAAAGATACATATTTTTTTTACATTTTTTAAAAAAAATTATTTTATACAAACATACATACATTTACAATTTTTGTTTATAATTTTTAAGTTTATTTTTTAACAAAACTACACAGCGGTAACAATAATGAGTAAATAGGCATACTAGGAGGCCTTATTTAGCAGACACAAGCCCTCCTCGCAGCATTCCATACTTATTTACTTTTTAAACTGGTTGTAATATGGAGCATTCCGTTCCATACTCCCTTTAATAACAACTTCGTTTCCTTTCCAAAGAACGGAGTAAGGAAGGTCACTAAAAAAACTGAACGCGTGTACTGAATATTTGGAAGTTCTTTCAAAAACAAATGTATGCTTTCTAGAAGGCATACTTCTGAAGGCAGGATATCATACGAAGCGAATCTTTTAGAAAGTATAGATGTCTTCAAAAAGGCCAGCCTCATGCGTTCCTTTCAATATTTACCGCTTGGTAAGTATTCGTATATCTTTTGCACATACATACATACATATGTAAAAAGCCAGAATGAAAATGAAAAAATAAAGAAAAAATCGCCGTCACACGTAGCTAAGTTGAACATTCGTTGAATGAAAATTAAATCTTTTTGATTTTTTGTTCAACCGATGACCAACCGTTGGTCAACAACACATGTAGCGTAACAATTGGTTGTACAACTTGATCAAATTGTACAACAAGTCACAACGTGTAGGGAATGCATTAACACGTAGAGGGTACCAAATATTCGGCATACCCTCATACACTTATCTAAAAGAAAGCTATGAACAGTCCTGCTTGGGCAGGCGTAAACAGCATAAATGGTGAACCAGGGAACTTCATGTTCAAAGGTCGACGGTCAGGAGACTGTTTAATAGGGCCAAGTTTGCGAGAGCACCGGGGGATTTTAACAAACTCAGGGTGTAGTTCAACAAGTATAAGGCGGATCTAAAAAGGGCAAAGCGACTATCATGCCTCCATATAATGTCAAAGAGTTGTCAAGATTCCGACGGATTTTATACAAGGACCCTAAGGCCCTGGGTTACATATAAAGGAATGACAGCTCATGGACTGAGTCTAGCTCCGAGA
The DNA here is from genome assembly GCA_949318255.1 of Pollenia labialis. Classification (NCBI taxonomy): domain Eukaryota; kingdom Metazoa; phylum Arthropoda; class Insecta; order Diptera; family Polleniidae; genus Pollenia; species Pollenia labialis. The sequence continues at coordinate 74,818,866 of OX439140.1, forward strand.
CCATAACCTTACTTATGGAGACACACTTTTCCGGTTGTACGGCAACCGAAGGTATGGACGATGGTCAGTGGGACGTGATGTCTATGACATTGAATCCTTCTTCCGCTTACGTCGAGGAAATAGTCACATGGGAGAAGCTAGCATGGGCCGTCGTTACTTTTGGATTAAATAAGTTACCGGGTCTGGACGGTATTTTTCCGGCCACGCTTTGCAACATCCCGGACGATGCGTTATTTCTACTGGTTAATATAAGACTCTTGAGAGACTAAAAGATCTCTATCTTAGAAGTAATATTGAGGTCCGCCTTATTAGCAACGCTCAATATGCCTACCTTAAGGGTTAATCTGTTGAGAGTGCGCTACATGAGGTGGTGGGTAGTATTGAGTACAGTCTAAGGCATTAGGATTATACACTCGCCGCGTTTCTGGATATACATATAACGAGCCTTTAATAACATAAGGAATGAGGCGATTAGCAGCAGGATTATCAACTCGAGCCTGGGGGATCATATGATAAGAAGGAGGGTTCCTTCGCTTCTACTGTGGTTGCTTGCGGTCAACGGATTCTCAGGTCATTTGATTCCATGGGCAGGTAAGTCGTTGCCTATGCGGATGACATAGTTCTGCTGGCCAAAGGAACATTTCTGTCCACGACCGGTGAAATTATGCAGGTGATGTTGGACGAACTATCGGCCTGGGCGAGGAATAGGGGCTGGGTGTTAACCATGTGAATACTGAACTGGTGCTATTTACCAGAAGGTGTATGATAGAGGGTTTTAGGGAGCCAGTGCTAGATGGCGTCGAGTTAACTCTATCGGACGGTGCTAAGAATTTGCGTAATTTACTCGACTGCAAACTGTCTTGGAAGATAAATACTCAGAGAATGAGAAAGAGACTCCATGCCTGCTACACATGCAGTAACTCTATCGGTAAGATCTTAGAACTGAGACTGAGACTGTTTGGTGGAATGCGTTGAGCGTGGATATCTATAGGAAGATGCTCAGTAAGGTTCAAAGGAGAGCATTTCTTGGCATCACAGGTGCAAGGAGAAGCACTCCACAGGCAGCGTTGATTATCCTACTATATCTGTCCCCATTGAGCATTACGTGAGGAATGTGGCTGCTAGGAACTTACTTAGACTTTACGAGTCTTCTTTGGTTAGACCTAGCCGGGCTTATCACACGGACATTTTGAACGCGGTGGGTCTGCTTGATCAGGGTATTATTCTCGAGGGAATTTCAGATCATAGGATTATGACCCTGGACTTCGATGTAACACCACCGGTGGAGTTCCCAGATAGGGAATGTGACGTGGATTTAATGGACTGTTTGAGAGATGGGAAGTATTTACGGACGGATGTAAGATGGAAACCGGCAGTGGTGCCGGTGTATATATTGCGGACACTGACGTGAAAAGGCCATTCAGACCCCCTGAAGAGTGCAGTGTCTTCCAAGCTGTGATCGTTGCGATCTGGTAAGCGACGGGGGTGAAACTAGATCACATCGTGGGTGGATCTGTAGTGACAATTTGCTTTGATAGTCAGAAGGCGCTTAGAGAATCGACAAATTATACGGTGCGATCGTGCCTGGTCGCTCGGTGTAGGGATGTTCTATGGGAACTCATGGAGATATTCAAAGTAAGTATCCGGACACTGCATGGTTAATGGAAATGAGGTGGCGGATAAACTCGCGAAAGAGGGTTCGAATCTGGACTTAGTTGTAAGAGACAGGAGGTGAAGCCCCCTATGTTGCTACTATGAGGTGATGCGGGAAAGATTCCGTGATGTCTTTAACCGGTTCTGGAGGAATGGAACGGATTGCAGGGTAGCTAGAGCACTATGGCCCGGATTGGACGCAGAGGCAACCAGGGTTATACTAGGACTGGATAAGAGCCATCTTAGGACACTTAGATGGCTCTTGACGGGTCATTGTCCTGTTAGTGATTTTACGGGTAAATGGGACAATAACATACCGGACTTCTGCAGATTATACGATGATTCTGAGGAGCTAGAGACGATTGAGCATGTACTGTGCCACTGTCCTAGGATACAGGATCTCAGACAGAAATGGCTAGGAGGTAGATTTTACGACGGACTTGGGGTGTATCGCTGGATGTAATCCAGTCGATCTACTAGGGTTTGCCATTCAAATTGGACGTATGGGTGAAAAGCGCTATTGTAATAACATTGTCCAAAGTTTTGTAAATGATAATAAACTTCTAAAAATGTGAATTCTTTTTTACTAAAATAACACTTTTTATATTGGAAAACCAGTTGTACACTTTATTTTTACGCTCACAGTATGTATTTTTATAAAACTTTGTTTATTTTTTTGTTATGCGGAGACTTGAAATAAAAGATTTCTTTTAATTTTTTTTATATCTTTTAACTCGTTTTCTATTTAATTTAAAGATACCAACTTTTTTTTTTTTTGAAAATACAGTTAGGTATTTCAATTTTCAAAGTTTGTTAAGTTTGCGTTATACCTATTATATTTACTCATTTTTAATTTCTCTGTTTTTAACTTTTTTTAATGACCTTGTTGGAAATCATTCATGTTTTTTATTATTCTTATTTTGTTATGATTCTATTTTTGCGCTCTATTTCTTACTTGTTTTTATTATTATTTATGTTTAACCTATTGTTTATTCACATACTTCTGTATGTATGTATGTATATTCATTGACAAAACGTTTTTTTATTTCTCCTTTCATCAAATAAGTACGTGCTATATTGATTTTAATTGTTTGTTTCTTTTTGCTTTGTTTACAGATTTGCTAATAAATAAAGCATCTCTATTTAAATAGTTTAAAAAATTGAAAAGAAAATTATATACAAATTTATACACTCTGTTTGTATTTCGGTATCAGAAACATAAGTCAGATGCAATATTTATATTTATTTGAGTAATGCGTGCAAGAAAATACACTAAAAAGAATTAAAGAAAAGTCATTACATATTAATAAAATAATTTTCCTTTTACGGCCATTTTCACTAAGTTCGGTTATAATTAACTATCGGTTATAGCTGTCAAAACATATTGGTAACCGGAACTTTAATTGAAAGTTAGTTTTAACCGAACTTGGTAAAAATGGCCGTTAATCATTAATTTGATTTTATATGTATGTATGTACATTAGGGTGGGTCGAAAAAAAAGTTGTGCCAGTCACCCCCTAGAATGAAAGATATGTCAATGAAGTTTCTAAAACAGAAAAAATTTTTTTTTGCCACGCCCCAAAATACAGCACTTTTGGTTTTTTATATGTAGCGCTGCCATTTAAAGTCCGATCTTATTATATCACATATCGTTGTTCATGGGTTGACAGTGGCTTCATTTTGCCTTTGGTGACTTTTCAATCCGACATCAAACTCTGGGCGCCTCTAATGGCATCTCGGATACTTTCCCCAAATGTAAATTTTTTTAAACGTGCCAAGAAAGTCCTTGAAAAACTAAGTATGTCTAGCTTTTATTATACTCACTTTTATGCCACGCCTCAAAATTGAGCCCCTTTTTTCTTTTTCACAAACATATTACATTAAACCAGGTAGAAGCTAATAAAAAAAACATTTTCATAATTCATGCTCTAGAATAAAAGCTTTAGTTTGAAAAACTTTAAAAAAATGGTTTTTGCCACGCCCTAAATTACAGCCCTTTTTGTTTTATATATATAGCATCGTTATTTACAGTCCAATCTCATCGTATTGTATATCATTGTTAACGGCTAGAATATGAATTTGTTTTTAGTGCTTTTTAAGTCTAACTTGAAATTCTTGATGGTATTTATGATATCTAAGATCATTCCGTTCTAATGTCTAATTTTTAAAACGTATCATGAAAATGTTTCTAAAGCTGAATACATTATTCATTTTTCCTATGTAAAATTATTTAAGAAATATAACACATATTTGCGACTAACGATCTACTTGACATTTGTCAAGTTATTTAAAAGGCAAATTTTTAAATCGTACCTTACTTTGAGATTTTAATCTTTAGTTAAAGGTACTGTTGTTAATATTGACTAGTTTGCATATAAAGAATTCAAGCATTAAAAAATAAAGCACAATGTATTTCAAAGCAATTGAGCTTCCAAAAGAAAAATTACCAACGAATCGCGACGTAATTCAATATTTCTTATATTTAAAATCAATTGGTACCACAACTGTGAAAAAAAATGGAAGTCTGCCTCGGTATATTTAAACAGTTATAAATGTGGTTTGTGATTTATGGAAAACTACAGGTATTCCAATTTTGAGTAAGTAAACCAAAAGTGCTGTATTTTGGGGCGTGGCAAAAAAAATTTTTTTCTGTTTTAGAAACTTCATTGACATATCTTTCATTCTACTGGGTGACTGGCACAACTTTTTTTTTGTATGGAGGTCGACCCGGTCTAATGTACATACATATGTCTCTTAATGTCGAAGTTTTTGTGTTTGCATACATGTACATACCTACTTACATATATTGTTCGTTTTTGCATTCGGTCTTAGGCTATCGTCGTACTTAAGACGTACACTATCACACAAGTCTTACGTATTCCATAATATTTTGTGAGATAGAAATCTAATGAGTTTTTCTGCGACTGCCAAAAAATCTAATTAAATATTACAGTTTGTGTTCACACTATCACACATGAACATGCTTTTGTTAAAATGCAACCCTGATCAAAGTATTGAAAATTTTCAAAAAAAAAAAACGATGAAGTCGTATGGGATGTCAAATTTTAGCGGGTCCGCCATCTAACGGTTTTTTCCACTAGTGCTTTATTCGTGAATGGTTACACTTAGCTCAAGTCAGATTTGACAGATAATTAGTTTTCTCCTTCCGCTAAACGAATATGGTTGACTTGGCCATTGTACGCTAGTTTTTTACAGTTTAGCGGAAAACGCTGGGAAATATGCGTTTTCGCTTCGCTAAGTGGGCCTGCGATTGACTTACAGAAGATGCCGATTTTGCCAAATCATCTTTTCAAATGAAGCTCATTTTGATCTTGGCGGCTATGTAAACAAGAAAAACTGTCGCATTTGGGGCAAAGAAAATCCGCACGCATAGATTTAAAAGCCGATGCACCCAAAAGGAGTAACTGTTTGGTGCAGATTTTGGTCCAGAGGCATAATTGGGGCATTTTTCTTCGAAAATGAGCAAGGAGTGGCCGTTACAGTCAATGGCGATCGTTATCGTGCCATGTTGAACGAATTTTTGTTCACAAACATTGAAGAGGAGGATATTGGCAACATTCGATTTCAACAGGACGGCGCTACGTGCCACACAGCCGAAGCTACACTCGATGTTTTGCGCCCTGTTTTTGAAGATCGCATTATCAGCCGCAGAGCTGATGTCGTTTGGCCACCTCGGAGCTGCGATTTGACACCGTTGGACTCTTATTTGTGGGGTGCCGTCAAAGATAAGTGTTACGCCGACAAGCCAGAGACAATTGACGCTTTAAAGGATAATATTCGCGAAGCCATTGATGAAATACAGCTGCACACAATCGATAATGTGCTTAAAAATTGGACCGATGGTGTAGGCTACTGCATGGCCTACCGAGGCAGCCATTTGAATGAAATTATTTTCCATTATTAACCGGAAGGATTGTAATTCCAAATAAAAAAAAAAGAAATTTGAGAAAATATTCAGTAGTTTTTTTTATAGTTTTTTCTATGACACATTGCATTTACATTATCATATTTACATATAACTTGAGTTTTTGACAGGTATTAATACAAAGTATAATAACCCTGCAAATAATAGGACTAGTCCAAACACGCGTGTAAAATGTAGTCCACAAGGGAATGGGACTAGTCCAAAAGTAACCCAAACGTATGGAAAAACATGGTCTATTTAACATAACGATGTCTAAGGGCAGGACTATATAACCCAGCTTTGCAGTACAAAGGAGTAGCTTTAACACTACTCCATTGTATACACAAGAGGATTAGTTTTAACTTCGTTTAAAAACGAAAACATGTCGTTAAGACCCGAAGATATGTCGTCTCACTACAAACACTTTTTAACAATGACATGGTCCATGCTTGCATTACATCGGACCAGTCCATGGAGTAGTCCATTTAATCAAATTGTATCAGGGGGTCCAATAATATTTGCAGGAAAAGTAAACTAGCTTTTAACAAATATTTCATGTCTCACACGTAACCTCCACTAGTTTTATTAAACAATTGTTTAATTTTACGATAAGTTTGCTCGATCAAACATGATTTAGCTGAGTATAAACCACATTATACTACTGATGATTTTTTACAAATAAAATTTAGTTTTTTAATAAAAATTGTTAAAAGAAAGCTAAAGTTTGATCAATTTAGAGGTCACATTTTTTTGGAGTTTTTTTTACCTTAACTAGTCTGGTATAACTATCCATTCCTCTAATTTTAATGACAAGGTTTACGTTATACATACATACATATGTACATCTATTTTTATTTACTTTATTACGTGGTATTTCTTTTCAACTTGTTTTTTTTATCTCAGCTATCTGCTATTACAATACTCACAGTTTTTAAAGAAGAAGAACAAATGAATCAATGTAAATCTTTATGGTTATAACCAGGGCAAGTCTTTGCAAATGTTTGCTTGAAAACATTTTTTTCATAGGTATTTTGCTTATTTTATTTGCATAATACTGTCAAAGTTTGCTCCAATACAAAAATTGTACCGATCAAAATGTTAATACACTCAGGTCTTTTTTTATGCGGTAGATGCGTTCCAAAAAAACCGCATAAATGAAATCCGCATAAAAAAGACTCCATTTTCAAACAAAACGGATGATTCGTTCCGAAAAGTTAAAAAACCGCATAACTTCAAATCTGGGAGTAAAAATTAGACCAAAACCGCATAAAAAAGTCATTATATAAAAAAATTAATCAAAAACAATTCATTTATTTATTATAAAATATACATATGTAAGAAGAGAAAAACTACAATATAAACCAGTTTAATGAAAGTTAACAAATAGTTAAAGGCATAAATTTAAATTTATACGTTAATTAGTAATGAATAAGAGACTAAAAAAAATATTTATGCAAAGTATCATAACGTCCGTGGAGGTTTTGTCACTTTTCTGATGGACATTATGACACTTTTAAAAGTGTCATTAAGTCCATGCACACTGTGACACATTTGAAAGTGACATGCCACCGTTCTAATCCGCTTTTTAATTGCTGCAAAATCACTTTCATCCCTAGAGGACCAAATCAAATCCTCGTCGCTAGATAAGACAACATACACATTAGCAGTTGTTAAAGTCGGAACATTCATACAATCTTTATTTGGAAGGGTCTCTGCAGTTTTTTTAAAATAATTCGTCATTAATTTTTGAAAAGTACTATTCAGAAGTGATGCCAACGTTTAAAAAGGTTTAAACGACAAAAAAATATAAAAAATCTGAAATAGTGTACTATAGTTTTTGTTTGACCTTCAAGAAAACAAATTCATCACTCTTCCCCATGAGAAAACGAAAGAACACAAAACATATGTTTTAATCTTTTACATTTATTTGATTAACCCGGTTAATATTGTCATTGAAAACGAAATAAAACAAGTTAGAGCGATATATTCGGCTGTGCCGAATCTTTGATACCCTCCACCGACAGTTCGAATTTTTCAGGAGTGATATCTATGTTATGTTTAGAACCCTGTAATAAATTATTGACCGACAACCTTGAGTAAAATATTATGATTCGTAACAGTTAAAGCCGAACTTAAATAATTTTCAGGAGGGGTATTTATATTGGAGCCATGGTAAGTTATGAACCAATCATCTCAAAATTCTGCAGAGTGGTGAAATTAGTTTTAGCACTTACAGTGAATACCAGAAGGCTGCTTAATATGGGATCTAAGGTAAATTATGGACCGTATATCACAAAATTACATGACATTTTTTCTGGCCATATGAAGCTAAGTTGGAAGAAATTTTTCCGTTATAGGTATCTATATCTGATACGGTTTACCAGAGTGGGCTTTATATGGGGCCATGGGTAAATTATGGACCGATCTTCACGAAATTTTACCAGGCTATTTCTAGTCCTATAAAACTGTGAAGAATTCAATTTTATTCTGATAGCATAATAATTTATAGTTTTAGACGTACTAATCTGTTTTCCGGGAGTATGATTTATATGGGGCCTAGGGTAAATTATGGACCGATCTTCACAAAATTACACACTGTCATTTCTAGTCCTAAAAAACTGTGAAGTACCACATTTTGTTATGATGGCATCATTTATTACGGTTTTAGACGTACTAAACTGTTTTCCGGTAGTAGGGTTTATATGGGGCCTAAGGTAAATTATGGACCAATCTTCACGAAATTTCACAGTGTTATTTCTAGTCCTAAAAAACTGTGACGTACCAAATTTTGTTATGATAGCATTATTAATTATGGTTTTAGGTGTTCTAAACTGTTTTCCGGCAGTAGTGTTTATATGAGGCTTAGGGTAAATTATGGACGGATCTTCACGAAATATAACAGCGTGATTTCCAGTCGAATAAAACAAATTTTTGCAAAATCTTATCTCATTCCGTGCCTTGTTCCACCATTTATGTTATTTTTTGTAACAAAATTATCATTTTTTTAGGTGGTGGTTCCACATTTTGATTCATAGCTCTGGTCCTACTGCTCCAATTTTGCTGAATTTCAATCCCAAACTGCTTAGGATAACTACAAGCAATTTGGCACCAAGTTTGTTCATTTCTTTTGAGTTGTTTGAAAGTGAGCGTGTTTTCAACAGACAGACATGGCTAAATCGACATAGAATCACTCAAGGACCCAGAATATGTGTTTATACTTGATGGGGTCTGAGATGAATAATAAAAAAGTTTCACACGGAATGACTAACTTAATATACCATACCCTCTTCACAACTAATTGTGGTGGAGGGTATACAAATAAAACTTTGTCCCAATTTACACTAGGGACTGTTCTTGCCGGACATTTCATGAATTCTCTTTTAATCTTACCTGCAGCGTTTACATATGAAACAATAGAAGTCATTCAGAAATTAATACCTGAATGTAAACTACGAAAAGTAAGAAAGAGAAATGAAAAATGTCCAGTACTGATAGTCATGTACTACACCCTTTACCTTTTCGACCCCTCGCCATCAAACTTCGTCTGTCCGGCAAGCAAGTGTAAATTGGGACTTTGTTATTCTTTTTAAGCTCGACAACAACACAGAGTATACCAGAGGTGAAAAAGTGTGTGGAAAACTGCCAAAATCAGTTGCGAAGGCAGCTTTCGAAAAAAAGATGCAAAAAGCGTTTTTTGGTAGTAAAGGGCAATGTGTAAATACAGGCCGCTACAATCAATACAAATTTCGTGATCAAAACAAAAATAACAAATCACAAACCAAGTTAAACAAAATCATTAGGACACATAAAACGTTTTGTATAAAATAATTTATTTAGTAATATTGTTTTGTTTTGTCATTTTATTTACTTAATTAATTATTATTAACTTGTGTTGTTGTAAAATTAAAAGCTAAATTTTACAACAGTTTTGCAAATAAATCTCCATTAAAAAAATTTGTGTTCATTGTTTTGCGGCATAAAATATATTGAAAAAGATAAACGCAAAAAGGGCAGCTTTCGAAGAAAGGGACAGCAAAAACACAATATTTCCGTCTCATGTCGCATCTCTGTGTCATACTCTAAAATGACCTTATGTAAATACGATATAGTTTTTCTAGTCATTTTGTTGTTGTTGCGGTAACAATAACATGGTTGCAATATATACAAAAGAATGAAATTTTTCTTTAAAAATAGTTTTTTCTATAGGGATTTCCAACTATATTTTTTATATACATACATACATACATATTTATGTACTTACATATCTGTGGCATTTTGACAAAACATCTTAAGTCAAATTAAAAAAAGTTGAACAAAATTTTACAAATTATACGAATTTGCATTCAAAAAACGTTTTTGCTTAAGTTTTTAAAAATTTGTTTTATAAACGAAATTTTTCTTTAATTTTAGTTTATTTTATTATTTGATAATACATAATAATTTTTCTACTTTTTTGCTATCTTATCTCAACTTAAGATGGCTTGTCAAAATGTCATAGAATTAAAGAATGATTTTGACGATTTTTGTTAAATCGTCGTCATTATATGTATTTACTTTTTTTTAACACAGACAATTGGCTTGTTAATCGCTTTCGAACATGTTACATGTAAAACAAAAACAATATTTTATTGTTGATGTGTTTTGTTTAAACTTTGATATGATTACAAGTAGAACTGTTGCTATAATTCTTATACGTTTAACAGTTTTATTTGGTTTAATATCTTTAGTTTTTCTAAAATCTTTATGGATGAAGTTTCCTGATGATCTGGCCTAAGCAACCAGTAAAATGCGCATAGGAATAGCTTATCCCATCAACAATAAATTTCAAGTGTTTTTATCAATAATAAAAACTGGGAATTAAGCACGAATAACAAAATCTTTTGAAAATTTAAATTTTGTATTCCCAAAAATTAAAATTACTTTTTGATAGTATGTATTTTATAATTTTTTTTGTTCGGAACAGACGGGAATTTGCCGGTTTTTGTCTGTTATCACTTTTTTTAGAATCGCCACAGTTTACAGAAAGTCATTACACAGTGTTACCAATGTGTTAAAAAGTAACAATGTTTTTTTATTTCAATATAAAAATATTTTCAGAAAAAGATTATTACATACTTTCCCGATTTTTTAATGAAGAATTAATAAATTTTGATATTGACATTTACAACAATTGTTTTTTTTAACAATGTTTTTACTTATTTATTGTTATCTTTTTTTCAGGCAATCAAATGATGTGGAATGGAACATGGGAACGAGGTTTAACGTATGAATGTCGTTCATTGCTTTTTAAAGCACTCCATAATCTTATTGAAAGGTAATTTTGATAACAAAATTGTAACTTTTTAAAAAGTGTCCAGACTTATAAAAATCATATGAATTATTTATTTTACAGATTTGTGCTTACAAAAGATATCGTACGTTTTGGTAAATGGTTTGTCCAACCTTGTACTTCAAATGAACGAATATTTGGAAGGAGGTTAGTTAAATTATTTAATTTTACTTTTACTTCCTATTTAAAGATCAAGTTTGACAATTTACATAAAAAAAACATGTGCTGGAATATCAAAAATTTAACGAAGAAACTAAATTCGAAATAAGTTTTCGGGAAACAAATAGAAAAATAAATACATTTTTTAACGGTTGACCATTTTTAATTTTCGGCGAAATGTGATTTTTTTATTATTTCATCAAAGACCAAAATTTTTGGCAAAACTTAGCCGTTCCGTCATCATTTTGTTAACAATCTTGATAAAGACGGCACAAACCAGTTTTCATATTAACTAAACCTAGTTTAACTGAAATCTCAAACACCCAGCCTAAATCGTGCTTTTTTTAATCATGCCATTATAGAGAAGTCAATGAGACATATGGTTTTGCGTCATTTGACAAACTCAGCCGTAACATAACAACAGATATTTATTGCAACTAATACTAGAAATGGATTTATCTTATCATCTCAGTTAATGATAATTAAATTAAACTGTTTAAAGAAAATCCTAGATTAAAGCGCAAGTTCTCTGTGAATAAGTTGTGGAGGTATAAATTTGTTCATCGTTCAACTTGTGACAATTTCACTTAGCGCCAGTTTCTGACTTAAAGTTTAGCAATTATATTTGTACAACTCAGATTTTAAAAATTATTTCTTATACTAGTTATTCAAAAACTATAAATTTCTGTAATGAATGTTGTTTTTAAGGTAATTTTGGACGCTGAATCCAAATATGCAGTTAGTTTCTATGGCTCGACTTTTCGGGATATACCGTTATGTCCAAAATTAAGGCTACATATATTGGATTAACTTGAAATCGGTTCACCATTTTCAGTTAAATTATAACTAAAGTCGCAACTCACAAAACCGAAACTGAAATATAGTTCATAGATAGTTAAATATCAATTATTATTCTTAAAAAATGCCTACAAATTCTAAAAAAGTAATTTTTTAGTTATAGTTTTTATATAAGTCACTTAAAATAGGGGCCTTTAAAAATATAATTTTTCAATAAAATTTGGTGACCAAAAACACATATTTATTTAGTTTATCTTTTTTTTATTTTTGTCGCCAAAATTGTGTTGCTATTCAAATTAATTGTATAAGATAATATTAATCAGCTGTTCTTTGTATGTATTAGTTAGTTGGCATTTAGTTACAGCTTTACCCATAATTAAGTGTAAACTTTTCTTGCTGAAAGTAGCCAACTGTGAATAACTTAAATATGCACTTACAAGAGTTAACACTTAGTTATAATTTATGAAAATGCGCCATTATCTCAAAGCCGTGCTTACATTGGTTTTTAATTTGCCTAGTAATTTCAGAGATAACGTTGAAGTTTTGAAAAAACGAACAATTTAAAACAAAAATACAATTTTTGTTCTTTAAAAATTCATAAATGATAAAAATGCGACAAAAATCACAGTTGTTGTTTAAAAACTATTTGTTAAAAATATTTCGAATCGAATGTAATCGGTGCAAAACTTTTTATTTTGTTCACATCTTACTGAGAAAACTCAACGGATAAAAATCGCGATTTCCTTTAAATGATTTTGTTATTCGTGCTTAATTCCCAATTTTTATTATTTGATAAAAACACTGAAATTTATTGTTGATGGGATAAGCTATTCCTATGCGCATTTCACTGCTTAGGCCAGATCATCAGGAAACTTCATCCATAAAGATTTTAGAAAAACTAAAGATATTAAACCAAATAAAACTGTTAAGCGTATAAGAATTACCGCAACAGTTCTATTTGTAACAATATCAAAGATTTAACAAAATCATCAACAATAAACAGTGAGTTTATCTCTCCTTACATTCCCCACTACAATTGATTGGAATTCTTCCAACATTAATTGTAGTTGTAAGTAGGTTAAGAAAATTTTTTTCCATAAAAAAACAACGCTTTTTATTCAAAGCTCACAATTAAATTTCAAAAATAAAAAAAAGAAAAATCTTGAAAATCGCTTAATGATTACTCTTCATTGTTTTTTTGAACTTTAAATTTTTGGAAAAAATGCCAAAAATACTATTAGTACCTGTAACTAAAAAATGCGAGCTGATGGAGAAAAGCGGAGATTATATTTGAAATCAGCGACCTCACTTACGGACTTATGGATCATTTACATAAATAAGTAATTCCTTTTGGAGAATATTTTCATTATTTTCTTCCACTTCAATGTGAGGAATTGATTTGTGCTTTTCCCATATAAAACCTTTAATTTGTTTCCCTCTTTTTTTCTTTCCGATATTGCTAGCTTGTTTACCTGTTTTTTGTTTATTATTTTTGCCTGGTTTTGTAACATTTGCATATAATGATATTTAAAAGTTCGGCCTTCCGCAAAATTCGGCCAATTTAATGTCGAACACCGATTATAGGCCGATTAGCCATTTTTGGCCGATACCGAAGCCGAATCCTATTAATCGGCCGGACACTTTTATTAACGCATCCTTTAAACGAATGTATATTCCACTTAAAAACGTTTATAGTTTTTTAGCTATTTTCTAGACTAATTTCGGATTTAAAGAAAATAAAAAAAATTGGGTTTAAAAAATTAAAATTTAAAATAAACAATTCCGGTTTGGAATGCGTTACGCGTGTAATGAAATTTGCTTAACTCTTTAACTTATGGAGATCCCATTCTCAAATTTTCACAGCATAATGAGGACACCCTAGGCTAATTTCGATAAAGAAAAAATAATAAAAATAAAAAATAATAGAAAAAAAAATTAAAAAGAAAAATTTCAATTTAAATTGGTCATTTCCGGTTTTGTTGTTGACGATTTTTTTTATGTTTTTAGGCCTTCTAGTTTTTAATCAGGTTATCAGTAAATCTTTTAAATGTTACCGAATTTGTAAATTTATAATAAAAAATGTTGTATCCTTAAAGTATGCAAATAAAATTTGTATCGATTGGCACAGGTTTTCCATTAAAATTTACCGATTTTAGGTCGAATTTAAACCGAGAGTCCGTACCAAAACTCTTATTTGTTTTTCTAAGCAAAATAAATTAAATTTCAAAATTTGATATTCTTGCCCGAAACAGCCCAGACTTTTTTCGTGCATAGTGGGTTAATTATCACCAGCTGTTTAAACATAAACAAAACAAAAAGCAAACAAAAAATGGTCTTTATTAAGACAATTAAAAAAAAAATGATTTAAAAAATATTATCACCAGCTGTTTTAACATAAACAAAACAAAAAGCAAACAAAAAATGGTCTTTATTAAGAGAATTAAAAAAAAATGATTTAAAAAATATTATCTACCAAATCAAAACATTTTTTCATTCTACATTATGATAATTTGAGTTTTTTGTGTTCCCGTACTTTTTTCGCCTTTACCCAAAAAGTAAAGAAACAGAGCTATTATTAAAAAAAATTATATAAGTTGAGAAGAGGATGAGAAAAATTTAAAACTTATAAGAATTTGTTGTTTGTTTGTAAAATAAAATAAACTAGTTTCGCCCGTTGGCTGAAATTCGACCACTTTGAAAGAACCAGTGCAAAAAATTTCTGCATATCTACACACAGGAAACTAGATGGCTGCAGGGCTACCAAGGAAACGTGGCCCACATATGACATAGGTCGCTCTGAGCGACTTCTGAATTTCAGTCGGAAGGACGTGTCAAGACTTACATACGTGCTTACTGGTCATTGGACGATCGGCAAGCACGCTATGAGACTCGGCCTCCCTTTTAATGAATGCTGCCGCAGCTGCAGGGAACCTGGAACTGAGGAGACAGTATTTCATCTTCTATGTGATTGCCCGGCGTTAAACTCTATGCGACATGGACTGTTCGGGAATTACCTTCTACAAGGACTCTCGGAGATATCGCGGGTGGGACTCAGCAGCCTGCTGAAATATCTCAACGCAACGGGCTGGGTCTAGCCACCTCGACATTGCCCCTGGGTCAAGTTTGATCGGGGGGTTCCAAATTTCTTGACGAGTTGTGTGGTGTCAAAACGGAGCCACCGTCGGCTCTACTTGTTGCGCGCCTGGACCTGTGCGTGCTACCACGTTAACCAACCAACCAACCAACACACAAATACCTTTAAACCTATATTTTTTTTTTTCATTAAAATCGGTAGACGATAAGATACTTAAAAATCAACTTCAATAATTTTGTTTTTACATTTTTTTCCAGCTCTCAACATTTGTCATTCTCATTTACATTTTTTGTACATGGTGATACTGTATGTGCATCTATTGACTTGAGAGAACATCCAGCAGTGCGTCCATTAACCAAAGAACATTTAACGGAAGCAGCAGCTGCATTTGCAGTAGCGGCTTCTAGTGCAAATTCACCTGAACAACAACAAACATCACCAAACTCGCCAAATATCACTGCAGGCGAAAGTATTAAGAATGAAAACTGTGCAGCCTCAGCAAGTGCATCAAATAATAACAGCAGCAGTAACACGAACAACAACAATAGCGGTAATCCAAAACCTCGTAAAGTAATATTAGCACCATTCGGCATGGCGGCGACACTTACGGGAAACAGTTATAAAACAAATGATCCAATGGCCGATAAAATACTTGATGACTGGGCTTCATTTTTTCCATTGTGCAATAAAGAAAACAGTGATGTGCCACCAGTTGTAGAAGTTATAGCAGGTAAGTTTTCAATTGTTAAAACATTTTTAGTTTGTACCTAAATCGATAACATTTTTTGTTTTTATATTAATTTAGGCGGTCATAAAATGTATCATCCCTCAATTTATGTACTAGTCACTGATTTGGATGATATGGAAGAAATGGAAGCAGCTGCATCTCAAAAATGCCCTTTAGGAACCTCATCATCTGCAGAAGCTGCTGCATTGGCAGCTCTATCATCGGTTAATCAAACGACGTCGGGTTGCGGCAGTACACACACTAACAACCATAATAATAATGACACAAGAAAACCACTAATGGAAAATTTTTCCAATAACAAACTACCAACAGCAGCAACAGCACCAACTATTAATGGAACAAAGTCATCTTTGGCCCATATGGTCGAACATTTAAAAATCGATCGAACAAAAGTTCAACCGTACTATGATACACAAACACGGAATTTTACCTGCAATACCACAAATATTCATGCTCCGCCTCAGGCTGCATGTGAAATGCCTGAAAGAGCTTGGCAAGATTGTGTCACAAATGTTTTGCATGTTCAACATAATTTAAATGGCACAATATTATCTTCATCCTCATTATCCTCTTCCAATAACATCAATTCATCCACCTCTAATGCAACTCCCTCAAATACATCGACAACGACCACAACGTCGTCGGTGGCGGTATCAGCGCCTGTGCTGGGTAATGAAAATACTACACCAAGTGAAGGCATTGATCAAACGGATAATGTTTCAAATAATGTTGACATTAAACCAAATATTACAAATTTATCTCAAAAGCAGCAACAACAAATATGGGGTTTTGTTGATCCTACACAGAAAGCTCCTTGTATATGCACAAAGTAAGTGATTTTAAAAATAAGAACTTTTACATGATACATTAATATTTGAGACGCATATGTATGTATACCTTTTTTCTTACAAAAAGAAGGAAATGGTTTTGATATTTTCAAGTTTTTAAAGAAAGCCTTAAAGCATGCAAAATAGGAACAATGTTAGAATTTGTTTGTAGTTTTGGGGCAAAATATTGACAAGTTTTTAATGGATTCATATATGTATTGCAAATTAATTAGTGAAATTTTTCTGTTTAAAGCGAATCTGTAAAAAGTAGCTTAGTTCCTCAATAGTTGCCAATTTTAAAAATGTTGTTAAAAAAAACTCCAAATCGCTCTAATAAATTCCTTAAATTCACAAAAAAAAAAATATTTATATATATGTATTTCGTATGTAATTTGTTTCACAATTTCAGTTATAATATTTTTTTGTCACGAAATGTTCAAGTTTTTAAAAACTAATAAATATTCGAAAAAAAACACACATGCTTATATACATACATACATACATACACAATTTAAATATCAGACAAGCAACTGTTTTGTGAGCACAAGAACAAAATGTTGGCAGAACAATTTATTTGATGTTTCAAATTGTTTGATGTTCAAACATATCGATCGCCCGTTAAAAGTAAGAATTTTTAAGTAAATCCAGATTCACAAACAAGCACAGTTTCTGAAGAAAAGCATGTGCAATTTATCCCTGAACAATCTTATGTATTTTTTATTATTTATTTACATTACATTTTTAAAATGTTACATACATAAACGTCATTGACAATTTCCAACAAATTGTTGCTGAATTCGAAATACATTCAACAAAATTATATTCGACTTTTGGAAAATTCATTAAAAACTTAACTTTCAAATTTGAATTTAGGGTGTTCGTAAAAATTTTGCATATTTTAATTTAAACATTATAAAAAAATCATCCAGCTTAAAAAGAGAGAATATTTTTTAGGTATTAGCATGGTAGTATAAGTACAAGGTATAGTGATTAGAAATTTTGTTCTCAACAAAAGAAAATATGGAAAAAAATTAAAACAATCGTCAAAAATCAAATAAATTAATTTGACATTTCATGGGTAAATCATGAAAACTCCCTAATGAACATACCTGGTTTTAGTATTCTCAGTAGTTTAACTTACGATCAGGGTTGCCAAACTTGGTCTATTCCGACCAAAATTGGTCGGATATTTTTGGTTTGGTCGGATGGTAGGTCAAGCCTAATTTTGGTCGGTTTTAGAAAATGTACAACATTAATTTATTTTAAAAATTTAGAACACTGGTCGCAAATCTATTAGCTTTTTAACCCAACAATTTTTTTTTTCTTGATGAAACTTTAGATGTAGCAATGTATTACTAAGGGTATTCATTTCAAAGTTTTTTTGGTTGGAAAAAAGAAAAATTACACTCTTATTGACGTGAACGGGTTTTTTTTATTTTTTTTTTGTAAAAAGTACAAACCGTCTAAAAAATCTGCCAAATAATTCGTGGAAGTAATTGATATTTTCAATAATATGCCAAATAAGTGTAAAAAGTGAATTAATTATTTATTTAATTGTCACATCATTAACTAAAATTGATATTTACGAAAATAATGGTATGTAAAGATACATTTTCATGAAAACAATACAATATAAACTTTGAAATATTAAATTGCAGAAATGTTAACTTCATTAATTTCATTTATTTTTTTTAATTCTTTTTTAATAACTTTCTTTATTGAACTCCTTCTTAATATGTGTTTTTTTCTTTTTGAAAGCTAAATGAGAAAAGAGTTATCCTTAAAATGTTGTAACTATAAAAAATAATTTTTTAAATCAGAGTTGTACAATTCAAGAGTTTATAAAAAGAGATGTAATTTTTCGTACTTTGTTTTAAAAATTGGCAATTTTTTATGAATGGCAACACCATTTCGTTTGACGTTTATAGTGGAAAATTACATCTTTTTATACTGACTTTTTAACACTTGGTTATAGTGTGATAAAAATGTAACTTTTGGTGGAATTTTTTTTCTTGTGGTTGTTGTATCAAAAATTACATTTTTCCACTTTTCCATTTTTCTAACAAATAAAAAAACTGAAATGAATACCCTTAATAGTTTTGGCACCTTATTCGAGCTTAACAAGTCAGATACCGTTTCGATTTTTCTTTTTAAAAGCTTTTCATAAACAAACAATATTCCTTTCAAAGATTTGATCGGATTAGCAACAAACGGCGCTAACGCCATGACTGGTAATGTTGGTAAGCTTAATCTTACTTAGCAATGCAAGAAGTATAAAGCTTCGTCCACAATAGACAGAAACAATTTCACTGGTGTTCAAAATACAGCAACAATTTATTTAAACAACCATATTATGCATATATTTTCATTCAGAACTAAATAAAATTTTTATAAACGTAATTTTCAATTTCAAACAAATTGTTGCTGAAGTATAATTTTTTTTTTAAAAGTTGAGTCTAATTCTACTTCAGCAACAATTTGTATGAAATTGCATTTTTTATGACGATATACTTGTTTTTAAATATTTAATAAATTTGGTCAGTTTCAAAGGATTTTGGTAGAGTTTGCAGACAATTTTGGTCGGATAATACTTTTTCAAACGGCAGCCCTGCTTACGATATAAAGTTTGATGGGTGTTTTGAAGCGTTTACATTGCTTGTGTGTTTCTCGTGTGTTTTTGTAATTTGTTCGATTTTTAAACATTTTTATGTTAAATTTTCATATTTTTCTCCTCAATATTTATGTATGTTTCAATAACCTTTTAGTATAATGTCTTTTTTGTTTTTTTTTTATTATTTAAATAGCAAAAGTTTTTTCATAATTTTGTTTAAGGCATGCAAAATGAAGTTAAAAAAGCTAAAACATTATTTGATTTTAATGTTAATGCATGTCACACTTGTTGAAATATTAAAAAAAAAACATTATTATAAGTAGTTTGAAATAAAAAAAAACTAAATTCTTTAAAGGTTTTAGAAGCTAAACATTTTTCTATCTATTTTTAAAGACGTTAAAGCTAAAGTAATATATATACATACATATATGTATATTGCAAAGATATATGTATTTATAAATAATTGAAGCAGGAATTCTTTTTATTTGTTGTTGAAATTAAAAACAAATACAAAACAACTTTTAGTTTTCAATTTAGCTCAAAATCAACAATAACAGCCACAGTAACGTCTTTGTCATCGTCGGCATCATCTGTAAATAGTTCCTTAAGTGGTAATAGGGGTGTCTCACCAACAACAGGAGCATCAGCATTAAGTCCAACTTTAACAACTTCAGTGGCTGCTGCAGTAGCAACGCGCTTAGGCGGTAGTTCCACGACTTTAACTAAAACACATTCATTGGGTTTTACACAACAACATCATTACAGCAATAATACAGGAGCCGGCAGTCATCATCACTACTCACAACAACGACCTTATACACCCATAAGCCATCATGGCGATAATCCGAAAAATAACTCATTTCATATACAAAGAATACCATTTCATAAGCGTCATATGGATATTAAAAATAATGATGATGATGGCGATGGTGGTGTTGATGATGTAGACAATATTGACTGGTTTAAACATCGCACCACTACTTCAAATCAATTGAATTCTGCAGATACGGCAACTACAAATAACAACACAACCACCACCGTTGTCACCACCTCCACCAGCTATAATATTAATAGTAGTAGAAATTCTAAAAATTCTCCCTCTCAATTCACTACCAATACTACTACCTCTACCACTTCTTCAAAAAAATCCAATACTCCTGCCGCTTGTTATTCAGCAACATTTTATCAATCTTCTTGCTCTTTAGACACCATACCAAAAGAAAGGTTTGTGCTGTCTTATTTAAACTTCTCTACCCTTCTAATTCTCTGCTGTGTGTTCTGGTCAAATCAAATCAGTCACATCAATCAGTCAATCAGTATCAATCCAATCGTTATGTACTTTTTCACCATTGTATATTAAAAATAAACCCCTACTTCCTTTAAAAAAAACATTTTTATACAAAACTAAACTAATTTCACCTTTGATTGTATACAATTGTAAAAACAAGCTGCAAAATAACTTTATTAACTAAACTGATTTAAGGTTCTTGAAATCATCAACATGTGTACAAATAAAAAAAATCATACAACAACAAATATGTATATAAATATTCACCAAAAATAACGACGATTCCCTAACATTATTTTCACCACACCAAAAGGAAATCTATTGTTATATACAAAAAGTAGATTTAAAAGACTTTTTTTACTCTGTTGTATAAATCTTTTTTTTTAACTTTTGTAGGACTCTTGGTATTTTATTTAGTTCTTCTTGGTAAACATGGGCTTGAAGTTTTTTCTTTTAAAGCAGCACATACACGTTTCAATTCAATTGTCCACTGAGTCAGTTGTTGTCCAAATCAAAAAAGCGTGTATGGCTTTGTCAATTGTTTATTTTGACAGTTGTCGAGTTGGTTGAAGAAAAATCGAAATATTTGGATATTTTCAATTTGACTGCTAAGTCTATCAAAAAAATTTTGTCTTTTATTTCATTAAATTTTAAAATTAATTTAAAATCTTTCAATTCAGTTTATGAAGTGGGTGGCGAATTCAGTTAAAAGACAATTGAATTGAAACGTGTATGGAGCGCATAAGTAGTGGTGTCTATAAATGTGCAAATACAGCAAGAGCGGAAATTAAAAATTGAATGAAGAATAAAATGAATTCTTTGTCAAAAATATAATTTATATTCTTGTTGTCTTTATACATTTATTGTATAGTATGTACACTTTTATAATTATTATATAAGATATGAACCATGGGTTAAAAATGTATTTCATTTGAATGCAGCTATTTATTAAAGCTTACATGTTTTTTTTTAACTAAATGAAAATTTATTTATGGTGCATACAAAAAATTCATAGATAAAATTAGCTAAAAATATGGTATAAGAATAACTAAGCGCAAGGGTAGCATGGCAGTATCTAAGTTGTTAAGGTAATATAACTTTAAATTATTGTTAAAATATTTTGTTAAAATTACTTTAAAACTTTTGAAAATTACAAATAATAGCAAAGTAATTTTATATTTTTTCTTTTGGTAATATATCCACAAAGAATAGTTATTTTTATTTTTGAAAAATTATTTAAATTAGATTTTATCCCAAAAAAAAGAAGGTTTTTATTTATTATAGTATACATACATATGTATACATTTTTCATACTAAAAATATCTGCATATTCACACAAACGACAAACGGGGCCCTATGCTCCTTATAGGATCTTCGGGAACATACATACATACACAAACGACAACATTGCCACTATTCCATGGACACCACTGAAATAAAAAAATTTAAAGTAAAGAACACGAAAAGCAGCTTTATATATTTTCTTACTTCGTAAAACATCTCATTTTGAAATAACATCGGCGGCACTACCACGTTTTATTTCCGCTTCCACAGCCTTTACCTGTTGAACATAATAATCTGTCATCAAAAAAGTTTGATTAATTCTCAAAAACGTATGAACGTTGTCTTGCGGTGTTTTCTTTTCTAAAAAATAATAATGCATTATAATTGTGTAAGTCTGGGTTCACACTATGAAAGTTTTCTTTCAGAAAGTCTGAGTTTATGGGTGAGTGAGGAGAAAAGAAAAGCATGTTCTCTTCCCCTCTCACCAATAAACTCAGACTTTCTGAAAGAAAACTTTCATAGTACTAATATACTTATAAAGTTACACACGCACCCTTACAAATTGATACATACATATTTCTAAATTGCAATGGAACAAAATAATATTTACATACGTTTTACACTCAACACTAATGTGTATTTATCGTGTTAAATATTGAATGCAAGGTTTGTACTAATAGGCGATATTCACCACTTTTGTAACGATTTTCAACATTAAATTTTCTTTGAGTTGCAATAATAAAGTCAGCTGTTGTTAAAAATTTTGCTAAAAAAAAATAATTATTATATAAAGGTAAAACAATCGAAAACAAAAATATCCATCACAATATAACAAAAAACCACAATAGCTCTGTTTCTTTACTCTACTTTGGGATCCCTCGGGATCCCAATTTGCACGAAAAGCGTTCCCGTACTATTAATTCGTGTAAATGAGAGCGGATTTGAGAGAATAAAAGTCTTCTTCTTCTTGCACGAAACAGCCCAGACTTTTTCTTCGTGCAAATTGAATATAACACAAATTGTACGCGAATACAAGAAAAATACTTGCTTGCATAAAAAAGTACTTAACGCAGGTGCAAAAATGGGTATTATCTCACGCTTATTATAACTGGGGGTAAGAAATGGAACAAATTTGCCATTTCTTTTTGCAACATGTTTAGAAAGGAAATAGGGATTCACAATGGACCGTACTGGTCTCCGAGTGGAAGTGTGCCTTGGGCACATAACCCTTCTTAACCTAACCTTACCTTAGAAAGGAAAACGACAACTTCTCACATTTTTTGTATATTATTAGAATAGAACAAAAGCCCGCGTGAATGGTAGCATAAGTACATGTCAGACAAAAAACACCATTACATCATACAAATCTTTGCCATATTTATCTAAAGCTTATTTACGTAGATTCGCTTCAGAAGAAATCCAATCTTCGATTTCATTATGACATTAAACTGGACCAATAAAAGGAACTAGGGAACACATTGCATCTTAAATAGAATTATTATGTTTATGCAAAGTATTCATGGTATAATACTGTAAACAATTTTGATTAGTTGGTTATTAGTTAGATTAGGTCTTATAGATGTCAATAAGATGTGTGTGATCATAGACCAAACCATAGAGAAAGGTATCCTGGCAAAAGAAAAATTTAAATTGTTACTTCGATATTCAATTGCCATATATTTTTAATAAAACAGCCGGGCGGTGAGGAATTCGTGGTTTAAAGCTGTGTTGTATAAATTGTATTCAAATAAGAAGTTTTGACAAAAAGAAAACGCTTGCCGCTCTTATTTATGTAGCTCAGTTACTCAAGTAGTAGTATTAACAAACATTTTAGGCAATTCTAATTGTAACTTTGTTTTTGTGCTAATATAAAAATAATTACCTTTGGTAAAATTACCTAGATAGATAGAATGAATGTAAATAATTTACAATATATTTTAAAAAATAGAATCTTGGAATTTATTTCTCATTTTTATTATACAAATTTTCATATTCGAATGTGTATTCTAAGTCAAAATACAATCCTCAAAAGCTTTCATACTTTATAAGTTTTATTCCTTCAATATTTTCTAGGAATATTTTGTATGCACTATCAGACTTTTTGTTTGTATATTTCTGTTACGAGGTATCTTTAGGTATCCTTTGGCTAGCAATGAAGTAAATTGTAAAGAAAATTTATACAACTATTAGATACCAGCAGAATGTAATGCATTTTCTGGCCCGCTACGGCCTTCGTCAGCGTTCTTTGTATCTTATAACTGGATAGTGCCCATTGTAAACTTCATGTATTTAACTAAATTATTTTAACACATAGCATCTGGAGCTTTTACCGCTATTGCCCTATTTTCTACTTCCTTTCAGATGTTACAGTTTCTGCATTCCAAATTTTAAGAAACCCGGTTGAGGGGAGCTTTAACCCCTATTGCCCTATTTCACGCCCTAAATAATAATTTTTTAGGCTGTAGTTCTTTCCAGATGTTACACTATTTGCCTGCAAAATTTTAAGAACATCGATTTAAAAGTTGAGAATATATAGGTAGAGGGAGCTTTTACCCCTCTTGCTCTATTTCACGACCTATTCCCCATTTACGTTGAGATGTAAGAGTGCATGTATGCCAAATTTTAAGAAAACCGGTTGATTAGTTAGAAAGATATAGCGAAGGAAAGCTTTTGCCACGCTTGAACTTTTGGCGCCCTTTAGCGGTGTAAAATATATTTTACAACCTATTCTCATACCTAACAAATAAACACATAAATTTCATAAAAATCTGTCAAGCCGTTTTGGAGTAGTTCAAATTGGAGGGCATTTTGTTGATATGGGGATATATACATAGGAAAATCTATATGCCATATCTAAATAGCCCCTGGGCCGATTTCGTACAAACTTCACATAAACCATCTACAGACTATCCCCAACGTTCCCTGAAATCGATAACCCGTTTCCGCAGTTAGTGGTGACATCAAAGTGTACACTTATTTTTATATATGTATGTATATAGATATAAATTTATATATGTTTATATATATATATCACATTTGACCTTAGAGGTATTAACTCAAAATCTAAAAATATTCCGTAGAAGCAAAACAATTTTTTATTTTATATTAAAAGCATATAAAAACCAGCGTTTAAAACGCTGCAGTTGAGATAGTAACAGTCATAAGAT
The DNA here is from genome assembly GCA_949318255.1 of Pollenia labialis. Lineage (NCBI taxonomy): Eukaryota > Metazoa > Arthropoda > Insecta > Diptera > Polleniidae > Pollenia > Pollenia labialis. The sequence continues at coordinate 74,843,749 of OX439140.1, forward strand.
TGTACTGTAACTTCGACATCTTCATTGTCATCGTACAAAAATAAACTGTTGCCTTTATTTTCTGATTCATTAAATGAAAACAGCCGCAGTAAAGGCAAAAGCAAAAAACGAAAAGTTGTACACAACAAAGAACATCGGCAGTCGACATGTTCGAAAGTGTTTGGTTTGACAGACTGAAACTTTTAAAAAATCCCGAAGTTTTTTTTTTTTTTTTTTTTTTTTTTTTTTTGAACAATACATGTGTACAATGAAAAATCAGAAAGTTCATTGCCAAAATGTGGAAAAAATACCACGGTATTTTTACAGCAGGTAGATATCAGTATTACGTTGCGTTTTTTTCCAAATGACAATTTTGAGCTAATACTTTTTTTTGATCAAGTGCGATATAACATTTCTCTGAATTCTTACTATAAATAAAGTATTAATCAAATTACGTTGTTAAGGTCAATTTATAGATTTATATATCGAGCCCTAACCGCGAAAATAACGTAAGCGACATGAATTACTTTTTTGGAAGCACCTTGCTTCATCTCCTAAAATGTCATATAAGGTATCGTTACGATTTTATAGCAAGAACAATTTTATTGTAAGTGACAAATTTCATGCAAAATTTATATGAAATGTATATGAAAAATTTGATTTTTGGCGCTTACGTTATTTTCTCGGTTAGGGGTCGATATTGGATTTAAAAAAAATTTAATCGATCTTAATTGGACCTTCCTGGATCTAGTTGTGTTTTCTCAAATTTCAGGTCTAAATTAAATTCAACTGATGTCATTACTGTCAACGTAAAACAGGCGTTACTTTCAAATTCTGAGCCAGTCATTATAAATTGGCTTTCTTGAAAGTTTAATTTTACATCTTCCTATCGACAGACGAAAAGTCTGGCAGAATTCGATTATAGGACCAGAGGAATACTTTAGCCTTTTTGTAAATTTTATAATAGGAGCAGCATATTCATATATCTTTGGAAGACCCTTTATTAAAAATACATTGAAAATATTTTCATTAAAATCGAAATGCACAAAAACCCCCTGGTTTATGATTCGCATTAAAAATTCCAATGCGAGCAGTATTTCCTAATAAAATTAATTAAAATAGAATAACTATTATTATTATTATTTATTTTTTTTAAGCAATGGTTTTTGAACTCATTTTGCATGATTTAGCAATTATTTTTATTATGTTTGATAATTTATAGTTTTAACAATGGATGTGGTTAAATCGTAAAAAATCGTGTGTAAAGTAAGAGCATTTTTAGCTATTATTTAAAACATTAATATATCTTTATTTTTATAATATTCACCAACAACGTCAAGCACACGTATTTTTGAAATTGAAGGGCTTATTGTTTACCGTCATATGCCACAAAAAAAGTATTTTGAGACAATCAACTTTTAAAGTTAAAAAAATAAAAATATATTAAATTAAATAAATAAATAAATTAAAAACTCTGAAATATACATATGTAAATGATTGTCTAAATCAGAAACTAATTGGAAAAAAGCTTACATCTTTTTTGGGATGTTGGGATCGTTATAATCAATAGGAAAACACATATAAACCCAGTTTTTCAATTCGCGTGGCTTATGGTGTTCTAACAATAAGCACTTAAATTTAAACATTTTTACTTGAAATTTAATCATATATGCTACATGTAGAATAAAACATTAAAAAAATATATCATTATAATTCACAGGTCATTGACTTCATCACAGACACCATCTTCTGGACAAACACCTGGTCATGGTACACCTTTACAAGGTGGTATATCAAGTTATTCCCGCAATTCATTAATTGATTGTATGCCAATACCATCAGTTGGTTCACCAGGCACACCCGCGGCATCACCTCATCCAAATTCAGCATTATCTCAGCCGACATCCGTACCACCAGCCGATCAAGTAAGTTATAGTTATAGAAAACTTTTTTTTAAATAAAAAAATTCTCTAAAATCGAAAGTAGTCAAAAGAAAAATTTAAATCACTAGAACTCTTTGTAAATTAAAACATCCAAATTTTACCTTAGAACTACTAGCTATTTAAATCCCTTTTACAAATTTCGTAATATATTTTTTTTATTGCAGCTTTTATCTATGAGTCCACGTGCTCCCACATCAGTATCGAATTTGCAACAACCTTCTACTCCAATAGATCATTTGTTGGATAAAAATACTCCAGCTCCCACGCCCACTGACCAGCACGATAATAAAAGTATAACAGCATCACCATATGTACATCCGGCGCCAAGTGTTGAACCACCTCCCTCGGTGGAAGGTATTCATAATACCATAGGAGGTGGTGGTAGTGGTAATATGGGTCCAGGCAGTGTGCCTCCACCATTAAGTGTTGGTCGTTGTACACCTACTCCTCAACAGCAGCAACATCATCAACAACAGCAGCAATGTGGTTCCATATCTGTTAAGAAATTTGATTTACAAACTACTAATTTAAATCCCCTTAACAATGCTGCTCTACATATGACCGGAAATACTACGGGCAATTGTACAACAACCAATAATTTAATTGATATTAAGGTAGAATCAAATACCAACAATTTAAACAATACAAACTGTACGATGAACAGTTCGGTATTGACTAACAGCAACTTGAATAGTAATGAATCCCGATTATCTTCAGCTACAAATGCAATGAACGATTTTTTGAATTTATATAAACCGCCAAAAATCAATGTTAAAGATATTGATACATTCGCTAACGAAGATTGCCTCAAGTTAGATGTACTCTATGACTACACCGTACAGGACGCTTGGTAAGTTCTTGAACACTTATTATATGTTTACTTAAAACAATGTAGAGCTTTTAAAGGGATATTTTCTATAAAGTCTTTAGTTAATATCATCTTGGGTTCTTAGAATAACAAATTTTTGATTCAAATTTAATATACATAATATACCATTCGATATATTATATAAGTTAAACTCTTATGCATATCGAAAGATGATTGTATGAATTCCAATTTAATAGACACTTGAAACATTTTTTGAAATAGCAAAGTCAGAATGTTTATGTAAACTTTAAAAACTTACTCAACGCTTCTTTTAGGGCAAATCATCCTGTTAAACGTTTTAAACCCAACGAAATATCCAAACAATGTCGTGTAATGTGCACAAAAAAGCTATATGAAGGTCACACGCACACAAAACCTCGAATGCCTTCGCCACGATCTGTTTATGGAGCCCAATTATTATCTATAGATCCCTCGGCAGCGATGGCCTGCAGTTCAGGCAATCATGAATCAAATGTCAATATGGGCACGGGTCTGGTAGGTATAGCAGCAAGTTCAATGGCAAACAATCAAGTTGATTGTAAAAATAATGAGAGTTCCATGGGTAATGTCAGTATGATGGGTGGTGTAAATGCCCCATCATCCGGAAATTTTTTTGAAGAACTTGACATAAAAACGGAAATTATGTCTGGCATGGGTACATCCTCAACGTCACCGTGTAAAGACTCCAAGGGTGGTATAGGGGGAAATTTGTTTACAGTGGAGGGCCTCAATCCTTCCCCAAACGACTTGGAGCAATTATTTGAAACCTCCTCAAATGATGAGTGTGGCAGTGTACAGATACACACGCCACCAGATTCTAATAATCCATCAAATGGTTGTGCCATTACTACCAACACCATTGATGAACTGAAACGTACCACGAATGCTACTTTAGTAGGTACAGCAGGCGTGCAGGGCAATAGTAGCGTTCCAGCGAATGCCGCTGTCATGGTGGCTTTACAAAATTGTAATAACAATACTCCAAACTCGACTGGGACGTCGCTAAACAATAGTGGTGGTAGTTTGCCAGGTTTAGGAGGTGTTGGCGGTGCTAACACCATACAGGCTGAGGATTTGACAAAGATGTTTCCTACACCGCCCTCCCACGAACAACATCATCCGAATTCGAGTCCTTGTCAAATGGATATACAAATGACCGATTTAAGTGTTATAACATCTTCGGCCATGATGGGTCAAACCCTAGATACTGGTTTGGGCATAAGTGGTATGTTGAAGATTAAACAGGAATATTCCATTGAACTGGGAAGTCCGGTGGAGGAGCCTATTGAAGATTGGTCATATGTTTTTCGACCTCCACAACAAGCGAAATTTGTAGGATCTTCAAAATATGCGCCGCTCACAAATTTGCCTAGTTTAACAATGCCACCTTTGGCAATACCGCCCAATTGTCGTTATAAACCGTCATGGCAGCAGCCTCGAAGTACCCACCAACACCAGCAGCAGCAGCAACAACAACAACAACAGCAGCAGCAGCAATTGCATTTACAACATCAGCAACAACAGCAACATCAACAACACCAGCAATTGCATGAGCTTTTATCAGCAGCTCCTAGAACTCCTCTACAACAACCACGTACCCCATTGGGTCCTATGTCTTCATCACCTATGCACAATACCGTACCCACACCTCTAAATAGTGGAGGAGGTTGTGGAGGTGGGAGCTTATTGTTAAATCAACTTAATTGTCCCCAGGCTGCCCTTACAAATACCCCACCCACAATGCAACAATTAATGCAACGCACTGGCATGTCACCCATATCGCCAGCCGCGCATGTACCGTTCCCTCACACCAGTCCCATGATGCAGCACCAACAGCAAAGACAAACGCCCATACATCCGCCACCGCCATACGAAGTTGCCGTTTCCAGTCCTGCCTTATCCACAGCTTCTTCGACTCCAGCATATCTCAACAGACCGTATCATTCACAAGAACCCCCTCAGACACCGCAAAGTGTAAACAATCACATGCAGACAATAGGTGGACCATCCAGTGTGCCTGGTGGTAATCGTGAGTCCTCCAGCATGGGCTACTACGCCGGGGGTGGTTGCAATACCCACAGTAACAGCAATAACAACTCGATTATTCGCGGATTGCCCGAAGTAAGTTCAGTGATTGTCAATATACTACTTTACGATACGGCATTGAATGTTTTTCGTGACCACAATTTCGACAGTAGTACGGTGTGTGTTTGTAATGCTGATAATCAACATTTCGGTAATATTCGTGGCTCAGATTCGGGAGTATACGTGCCGCTGCCTGGCACCACCTTTAACCCTACATCATCATCTTCTTTAACTACGTCGAATGCATTACGTGCCCTAAGTGCCTTTGGGTCGGTAGGATTGGGAGTAAGTGGAGTAGGCTTAGGTGGAGGTATTGCGAATTCCCTAGATTCACCAGCGTCGTTGGCTGGAGCAGGCTCCAGTTCTTCTACGACACCGTCTACAACAACGCCAGCCAATAATGCACAACAATATATCACAGGCTATTTGGACGATGATGCTGTTGAGTGCACTTGCGGATTTAGTGCGGTAATCAATCGACGGCTGGCCTGTAAGGCGGGACTTTTTTACGAAGACGAGATGGAAATAACTGGTATTGCAGAAGATCCAGGTCGGCACAAAAAACATTCCCTGTTGACTTTAATAACCACACTCACATCGAAGGCCATTAATAACAATAACAATACTACCAACAGCAATGGAGTCATAGACAAGTCTGTTGAACAAGTGGCTTTTTCTATATTCGATTTACTCCTGGACCAATGCTCCATTATGCAGACCTCTAGCAGTGCTATACATCGTTCTTTGCAACGTCATCGGCGAAGACTGGCAAAAAAGTCACAGAAACCCCAATCGGTTGCTGCCATAGCGAATGTTCTGGAGTACATTGATTCCAACGATATAATTGCTTTGGCCTTAGAACAAGCACGTTTAGCATTCGATAGTTCTCGCATGGATATTATGGAACAACAGATTGTTTCATTTTCAACGCATCGCAAACAATCGGGCAATACCCAGTTGGCTTTAGCGTTAACAGGACGCATAAATGTTCACAAATGGCCTTATATTTCAGTGGGGTTTTCCCGCAGTAATAAAGATATAGTTTCAACCATGAAATCTGTGCAACCCATGCTACAAAATGCATTCCATTCCAAATCTCGAAATGCTGCCGGAGCTAAAGATGCTACATATATTGTAAGTGGCCCCTTAACCTGGCGGCAATTTCACCGTCTCGCTGGCCGAGCTTCTGGACAGTGCGAGCCTCAACCCATACCTTCGGTTATAGTGGGTCATGATAAGGACTGGATTTCGGTAGCACCCTTGGCAATACATTACTGGGATAAATTTCTACTAGAACCCTATTCATATGCCAGAGATGTGGTGTATTTGGTTATTGCGCCTGACAACGATTATGTGTTAAGTAAAACGAAAACCTATTTCAAAGAATTGAGTACTACTTATGAAATGTGTAAACTGGGCAAACATACTCCTATCTGTGGCTGGAATGGCCTGTTAACTGTGCAACAAAGACCGCCCACAGAAAAGCTATTTACAACGACCATTGACAATTGGTTGCGATCGCTAGATGATACCGCATTAGCGGAAAAATTACGGCTGTATGCCTATGCCTTCCAACACCAGCTGGCTCCTTACCTCAATCGAGTACCAAATGATAAGACTCTACTTAATCCTCTAGATAATAATGCTCGAAATTCTACTGGCAATAATGTGACTTCAGCTTCATCAACTGTTGCGGCTTCAGGCAATGGTGGTTGTTCCAACCCCGGTCAGGATAACAGTGAACAACGTGGAAACATGGGATCAGATCACCCCACCAGTATGGATCACAGTCAAGGTGATCATTCGCAACACTCCACACAATCTGGTACAGATACTCAAGGAAATCTAAACGAAAACAAACCCTCTACGGAAAAACCAGACGTGAAGCCACCTCTAATATTGGGAGATCCCCTCGGTGTTGCTGAATGTTTAGAAGAAGTCAATCCAACGGCTATAGTACTTTATGTAGTAGAACCTTTCACTTATGGTTCCGACTCACCAGAATTGGAAAGACTCGCTTGCATCGCACTTCTGCGAATATATTCAGAACTTTTAAAGACTATACCAGAATCGGTGAGATCTCATATAAATATTCAAATAATTTCTTTGGAGTCTATACTTGAGCTTGGACGTTCACGCAATCGCAAACGGTTTTCGGATGAAATTAAATGTTTAGCTTTGAACATATTCTCGCAGTGCAAGCGACACATGGTACATGCGCAGGCGGTTAAAAGTCTTACCGGCTTTGGCACAGCTGCAAATGTGGAAGCCTTTCTCAAGACCAAAGACGACAAAAATCGTAGGCCGTATAAAATGTATACACCACCCTATATACTTGCACCCATGCATGAGAAAAACGATAAAACCGATTTTTCTCGAGCAGCCTGGGGTGGCATGCGTGGCAATCAAAATGATCAAAAATACTCTGTTATGTATTGCAACTATTGCCTAAGCGAAGATCAAACTTGGCTTTTGGCCACAGTCACAGATGATCGCGGTGAAATGCTGGAAAAGGTGTGTATTAATATTGACGTACCAAATCGTACACGACGTCGGCGAGCACCAGCTCGTCGCATTGGCCTTAATAAGCTTATGGATTACATTTTGGGTCTTATATCACAAACCACTCAAACATGGCGTTTGGTGGTGGGTCGAATTGGACGAATTGGCCACAATGAACTTAAATCTTGGTCATATTTATTGGGAAAATCGAATTTGCAAAAGGCCACAAAACAGCTAAAAGATATGTGCAAACAATGCCAGCTTATGTATCCGCCAACGATACTGAGTGCTTGTTTGGTGACTTTAGAACCAGATGCAAAATTGCGTGTTATGCCTGATCAATTTACGCCAGATGAACGTTTTTCTCAGATATCCATACAAAACCCACTATCAACACCACAGGATGTTACTTGTACTCATATATTAGTGTTTCCCACAAGTGCTGTATGTTTGGTAAGTTATTTTACGTTGTTCGTCATGGTTTAAGCTTTTTTTTAAAATTAAAAATATTTTATCTTTTGTATTTTTTAGTCCTTTACACGTCAATTCCAAAATGAAACCCAGGTTGATCTTGATGAAGACTTTATAAATTTCGGCAATGATGAAGATGAAAATGATGTTTTTAAAGATGCCGATCTAATGGATGATTTATTAGGACAATGGGATAATGGTGGAGGAACAGGTGAGTTTAGTTTACATTATATGACCCGGCGTACAACTCAATTAAGTTGAATTAAAACTTAACAACTTAACTTAACAACTGAAAGTGATGAGTTGTAAATCCTTAATAGCTTTGTTAACCGCACTAACACAGGGTTGTAAACAGTAATACAAAACTGCAAAATTTCAACTAAACTAGAGTTGAGTTGTAAATTACGGGGCAATAATTAAATATGAATTTTAATTTATACCAATAAAAAATATATTTTGTTTGCATTTTTGGTTGTGTTATTGCTTCAGGCCGCGGCATGTCTAACCACAATAGTCCTGATCGCATAGAAGATAATAGAAGTTGGCAAAGTGTTGGTGGTAATAACTTCAATTCAACACAACATCAAGAAATTGAGGAGGTAAGTTAAATTTTCCCATAAAAGCATGTGTTTAAAGGCCAGTGATGGGCACAATCTAAATTTCTCTGCACGCGTTCTTCTTGTACGTACACCAAAAAATTTAATGCTTGTTAAATTATAATTTGTGTGATTGGTTTATAAAAGTTATTGCTAAAGACGAGCTTTGAAAAAAAAATAATGTGTCAAAGTTTCCTTCGGAAATTCAGTTTCAGTTTCATTTGAATTTTTTTTTTTTTTTAACAAAAATTATTGTGGAAAACCATAATTATTTATAAACATTTTACTAACGGCTAAAGCTTTTTAAATACCTTTTCCTAGAAAATCGACTTTAATATTTAAAAAAAAAACTGTTTGGCGTTTCCCACATTTGGTTCTTTTTTGATTTTTTTTCTCTCTCTTCCCAATTCAATACAGGTCGGCCAAATAAACCAGCAGCCGCTCGCAGTTGGCTATATGGTTTCAACAGCTCCCACTGGTCGTATGCCTTCATGGTTTTGGTCAGCCTGTCCACATTTGGAAGATGTATGTCCGGTATTTTTGAAAACTGCACTACATATACATGTACCGAACATACAAACCACCGATGACATACTCAACTCAACAAATGCCCATTCGTCGGCAACAGACCATCCTCTGGACTCTATACTAACAGCCGATGTTTTACGTTATGTACTTGAGGGTTATAATGCTTTATCGTGGTTGGCATTAGACTCGAATACCCATGATCGATTATCATGTCTCCCCATAAATGTACAGACCCTAATGGATCTCTATTACTTGACAGCTGCAATTACTTAAAAGTAGAAAAACTAAAAAACAAAACAACTAATTAAAAAAAATTCTTTTAAAATATTAAAATTTGTATTTATACATGTTTTCTTCGATCTATTATTATTTAATTTATTTTTTGTTACACACATATATTTTTTACACAGCAACACACACATCATGTGCATTACATTTATACAATGTTCTTGTTTATGTATTTAAGATTTATTTTTTTCGATAATTACTATCTAATTTTTTTAAATATTTTTTTTTTAATTTTTCATTTCTGTGATATTCAGAAAAACTAATAATTGTTTGATTAAAAACTCTCTCCATACTGCTCCCTAATACTCCCGATATTATTGATTTCGAAATTTGCATTCGTTTTTTAGTCAAAAAAGAAAAAATTAATATATTAAACACAAAAAATTATGTACATACATTGAAATTAACATTATTTACTCAAAACTAATATTGATGCTTCCTTTAATTTTTCACACTTCCAAACAAGGTTTGTTCAGTCAGTTACATACCATAAATTTAACAGCATTAAAGGCCGGAATTCTCTATCCACCCTACACATTCGTACGATTCATTCACACGAAAATCTGAAGGAATTCTATTCGACAAAAAAAAATTGTCTGCAAAATCGGTGGTTATTGCCAGATTATCACACAAAAAAGATGATAATCATATGACTCAGCTTCTTTACAAGAAAATGCCACTCAAATCGCATAGAATCTATCATTTTCTGAAAATTTCCATAAACATTTGCAAGTTGGAAAGACTTGCCAAAAAATCTGTCATTTAATTTAATTTTTAAGTCGTCACACTATTATCATATTTTAGGAGCACACACGATTTTTTTTTTAGATATCGTACGACTGAATAGGATAGTGAATAGCCGGCTTTGAAGTAGTAGTAGATTTGAATTAATATTAAGCTACACTGCAGAGAAATGATGTAGTAAACTGTTGACTTGTAAATCTTTTTCGATGTTTTCCTATTTCACTTCACTCCTATTTTTTGCGTTTTTTTTTACATAAATTTTAAAAATTTTTTGTTGCTTGTTAAAAATTTGTAAATTACTTATATACATACATACATACCTTGTTAAAATAAAATTCTTAAATTAATTACTGTACATGAAAATATATTTAATGAGAAACAATTAACATATTAAGAAAATTTAACACAATAAGAAGATTTTTAAAGAGATTTAAGTATTTTCTACAAAATATGATTTAAAGCTTAAAAATTTCTTTTTTTAATTCAATAGTTAAAAAAGGCGAAACAATTTCCCAGAGGGTTTTTATTTGCTGATTTAGCCTTATTGTGGTTGTCGATGTCGTATACGACTGTGTCGTTTTTTGTAATAGATTGAAGTAACGCACAACCTGAGTTCTTTAATCTACTACAAAAAACGACTCAGTCGTTTATGACAACGTCAACCACAATAAGGCTGAATAATTGGGGTTATAATATTCAGTATACATTTTAAATTAAAATAATAATGTGGTGGCTACTACTGTTTACAACCCTGCTTTAGTGCGGTTAACAAAAACATCAAACATTTATAACTCATCACAAGCAGTTGTCAAGTTTCAACTCAACCAAGTTGCCAAGCACATCCACACATCAAATTCAGCCCATCAAACTTAATTTAAAAGTTTTTGTAATAATAAATAAAATTGGATTTTTTGTCGAAAAATATTAAGGTGAATTCAAACAGGTGACATTTTCAGTAATCTGTTTATTGTTTTTTTCTTTGTGTGTATGCAGAATGTCAAGTTTTGTTTACATTTTGTGAAAAAATTATTTAAAATTTAAAATTCGATAAAAATCTAAATACTGAAAAAAAAACACTTTCAATTTTATAAATATTGTTCTTTTATAAATTTTTTAAGCTTAAGGTCACTTTTTTATAAAATTAATTAAAATATTTTTATTTTCGATATTTCGATTTCCGTTGGAAATCTTCTTTATATAAATTCCATGAAGAAGATTTCCAACGAAATTGGAAATATCGAAAATAAAATTATTTTAATTAATTTTAAGCTTAAAAAATTTATAAAAGAATAATATTTAATAAAAAAGGTCGAAGAAAAAGGATTATAATTTATTAATTTTATAAAACAATTTAAGTGTGCAAGGAATAAGTGCAACTACAAAAATTTGCAATACAGAAAAAACTTGACATTCTAAAGCAATTGTGTATATTTTATATACAAAAAAATTCCCCTTTTTATATTTTCAGCAAATAATTTTGACATTCACTCTTACTTCTAACAAAATACATACAGTCGTATTCATAATCACCCTTATCGGTAATAGATTAAAGGAAATAATTTTACGTTCTCTTTAATCTATTACCAAATAGTCGCAGGCGTATTTTAAATTCGCCAACCACAATAAGGGTGAATAAAAATTTGGCATGATGTCTCTTCACTGTGGGGGTATTCCACCACTTAAACTTCTTTGAGCCACAAATTATCTGCAATTATAAACTTTGGCATGATGTTAGCAAAAAGTTTATTCATAATACACTAACCAAACTCTGGCGAACGATTTGCTAAACTCTTGTTAACATCATCATAAAAATTCAGAGTTGTATTATTAAAAGTTGGCAGATGGAGAAAAGCTCGTTATGAATTAACTCTGTGTCAACAAGCTGCTAAGCAGTTAGCAGCTCTTTGCACGTAGTGTACAAACTGTGGCTAACTTTTTGTTATGAATACGGCTGTAAAAGTACTTAAAGAATAATAACTTACAAGAACATGAAACAGTCGTTTGAATAATTCTTGCTGGTAAAACTTTTCTCTCAAAATTGTATGTTCTTTTCGTACTTTCTCGCATGGTACAGTTAATATAATGGTAACCCTAGTTCTACAACAAGGCAAAAACAACTTGTATTTTGTTGGAAGAAAAACGAAATACTTAGATTGTCCAAAAATATGTGCATTTCTATGGCAGTGGCAGCAACTATTGCATGCGAGTGTAAAAATGTTACTTGCATGCCATTAAATGTCAAACGATAAACAATTTTACCCTGGTAAAAATGTAATGCAAATTTACTGGACTATTTTAAAATGTAATTAAACGTTTTACTTGTTAAATGCATTATTACGATAAATTTCTGAAAATGCTCGCTAAAAAAGCAAGTTTTTAATAATAGAGCAATATAAACAAATGTAAACCATTTCCCCAAAAACTTGCCTATATCATGAACTCGGTAACTATATTATTTTCTGGTACTTTTTTTAGTTTGAGATGTAAACAAAAATTTTTCAAGTTGACGCTTTAACGATAATTATGTTATTAATTAATTAATTAAAACTAGATATGAAACTGTTGGAAAAAACGCGAGTGATAAGAATGTGTTCTTTGAACACATTCATAAGACGTAACTGTTGCGTGTTTTTGTATGTTAGTAAGAAATTACCCAACAAACCGAAGCACCTGTAGCAAGTGTTGTGATTACTATTATAAAAGGCTTAATAAAAATTGTTTGATAATGAAAACTGATTCCTTGCGATAATATTACTTGTCTATAATGTAATGTAAGCTAAGAAGTCTAATTATAGGATAAACTTACAGAAAAATACAATAATAAAATAACATTCTTTTCGAACACATTGTTTAAATTTATATGGCATATTTACAAAAAGTGTTTTACTTATATAATATTTAATTACTTTTTTTTTAAATTGTACACTGATTAAAACACTTCATCTCTTCGAACAAAACACAAAGACTGAAAACTTTTACTTAAAATACAAAATTTGGGCACGCGTCAAACAACGGGATTTCATTCTCCAAAACACTTACAAAACTATAGCGAGAATAAGTCATTTGCAATCATATTTGTTGTCATGTTGTAGGAAATCTCTTATGATAAGCTTATTCTACAACTCATTCACATGTTGCTTTGTTTTGGTCTGTTAGGTAATATGCCTCACATTCCCAGCAAACACAAACTAAAGGTCTGAAAGATAATATCGCTTTTATTTGAATTTTGTTAAGAAATTCACAAAAAGTTCTCTTTTTTTGAGAATGTTTTTATTTGAGAATTGGTATAATTTAATATCATTATTAATTTCACAACGAGCGTTGTTGTTTGAAAGCCCTACTACATAATGCCCTACACCAAATACTATAGTGTATGGTTTCATGTAGAAACATTTTCGAGAGTGTAGTCTATTAGTGACAAATGAGCAATCATGGACGCGCCTATATAAAATTATGACATGCGATTAAGATTCATGTACTTATAAGAGTTCTTTGTGTCGAATATTCAGCCTTATTGTGGTTGTCGTTGTCGTTTGCGACTGTGACGTTTTTTGTACTCGACTAAAGTAACACACAACCTGTGTTCTGATTATCTAGATATCTACATCTGTGTAAGATTTTTTGGAAGGCTTTGTGTAGGACCTATGACGAATTCTGGACCCACATGACTTGACATAGAAGTTATCGTCACTAAATTGCATGTCAATAACAATACTTATAAGGTCGTTATGGCATTAAAAGCTATATTCGGGAATAGTATTTTCATAGTATTGTCAAAAAATTGTGGTGAACTTTTGTAAGTGTGAATTCACACTGTTCCTATATGTGTAAAGAGGTAAATATATATATATATATATATATATATATATATATATATATATATATATATATATTCATATCTAGTTATTTGTCTATGTAATGATCGACATATTCAAAACTTATAAAAATGATCATAAACGTCATTTACAATTTTGTACAAATTGCTGATGAAGTAGACTAAAGCTTCGTCCACAATGGTAACATCAATTTCATTTTTTTTCCTTCTTTCTTATTTCTTCCCAAAGTATTTCATATATTTTTTTTTCATTTTTTAAACAAAAATGGTTATAAAGTGTTAATAAAGCAACAATTTGAATGAAAATTTTTACCAAAATGTTCTAAAAAAATATTGTTGTGGGCGAAATTTGCAAACGTTTTCTTAATTAAAAATGTGTGTGGTTGCGAAAAACAAATTGTTGCAAGTGAAATCGTTGCTGGCTTTGTTTACTCCCAAAATGTTTGCGATACCGATTTGTTGGGGATGGGAATATGGGTTTGCTCCCATATAACATATTCCCATAACATTCGCGATAGGGGTGATTATGTAGGTATTTTTTTATTATTTTTTACAACATTTTATTAAAATTTTCAATAAATAAAATTATGTATTATAAACGTCATTTTCAATATCAGACAAACGGGCATGTTCTAGAAATCGAAATGAAGTGGAAGCGAAATTTGATCTAAATTTTTTACAAAACGGCTGTAGTTTATCCGGTTTTCAACAGTGGTTCTTGTAAAGATAATTAGTACTCAAAGTATGAAGTATAGAATATTTTTATGAACCATCTTTACAGGATCGTTTTCAAAATTTGTGCGATTTTAAATCCACTTCATTTCGATTTACAGAACATGCCGGAAATTGTTGCTGAAGTAGAAGTAGACTCAACTTTTTAAAAACACTTATTTACATTTATAAAATGTGAAAAAAGAAAATATATGAAATACTTTAGGAAGAAATAAAAGATAGAAGAAAAAACGCAATTGTTGTTCCCATTGTGAACACAAGGTATACAAAACAAATTTTCTATAAAAAATGTTTAAACTAATATTGAATCCATCACGTGCATTAATTTAACAATTACCATACCTATGAATTAATTTCAATGAAAAAAATAAAAAATTAAGATTTGGACTATTAAGCTAAATTGAATTAGGTATTTTAAAGCTCTTAAGGGAGTCATTATTTTTACTTTGTTGCCTATCACTATTTGTTTAAAAATTATACATTTGTTATAAAATGGAAATATGTATATCGCCCGCGTTCTTGTTACAGATATGTATATTCAAGTGAAGTTTCAAGTCAGTACTGATTCACACGTTGCAGGGTTTATTAGTCAAGTCTTGAAAAGGGAAAAGAGAATGTCATTTGTTTCCTCTCTTTCCTAAAACTTAATACTTAACGACTAAAACCTGAAGCGTGTGAATCAGCATTTAAACAATTTTCTTTTTCTACCGCATTATTGAAAGTTTAATTTCAAACAATTTCGCCAGTTCTCTATTTCCAGCATTTTGAAGGTTAAATAGTTCGGTTTATACATAATCTTTTATATATGTATGTATGTACATACACATACATATAAAAACAAAATCATATTGCCACTTTAAAACTGAATTTTATTTATGCATGTTCTTTAATATTTATAAATTACCAATATTTTTTTAAGTTTTAAATCATTGTAGTTAATATAAAAAAAATTGTAAATAAACTAAAATTAAGTTAAAAAAAAACTATATAAAATTTTTAAACAAGAACAAAATCCCTAAATTAACACAAAGTTATGTAACTTATGTCCAATATATTATACTAAGATTTATTAAATTTAAAAAAAGAAACAAAATTTAAATTATTATATTTGATATAAACAAAAGTTTCAAAAGCAAAAATTGTAAAAGAAAAATAAAAAAAAAAATGATAAACAATTTGTTTCCAAACTAACTATACATACACACATATATTTGAAAGAAAATGCAATTATCTACAAAATTAAGAAAAATTATAATATTTAATTTGATACAATTAAGTAAAACCAAGAACACAATTTTACATAAGCATAAAAAATAAATTAAAAAAAAAAATAAAAAAAAAAAACATTTGTAAACTGAAAAAATAAATTAAAAAGAAAAGAATACATTAAAAATTATAAATATACACATACATATATTATACATTAATTATACAATATTAGTAATGCTAACAATAATTGTTAACATTTTAACTAAAAATACTTGTTTAGTAAAATTTAAGTTTAAGAATATTTTGAAAATAGTTTAAAATATAAATAAAACAAGTTCGCTAAAAAAAGAAACAACAAAAACTAATAAAAAAAAACAACAAAAAGATAAAGTTTAATTAAAAAATAACAGCCTAAATTAATTCAAAATTTTATTCAACCATTCTTGTTTTTTTTTATAAATACATATATATATATAAAAATAGTTTGTAAGTTTTTATATACATATTAAAAAGAGGAATTACTTAAAAACAAAACAACCAACAAATAAAAATTAAATTAAAAAAAAAAGAAACTGCATACTTATAATTTTTTTAAAGTAAAAAAGAAACATTCATTTTTAATTAAACTATAATAACTACTATTCTCATACATATTAAACTTTTAATAATTTATTTTATTTTGGTTATAAATATTTCAATACTTATTTTATTTTCTTTTTAAATTTATAATTACGTATTTAAATATTTTATTTAAATTAATTTTTAGCAAATTTTTTATTTTTATTAACCATTAATTAATTAATCTTAATAACTATTATTTTTTTCTACATAAGCCAAGCCTAGTATATTTAATATACAATTTATATATTTTTAAAAGAAATAAATTAACAAAAAGAAAAAAAAACAATTAAAGAATAAAAAAAAAGAAAACACTTTGTCGTTTAACTATTATTATAAGCCAGCTAGCAGAAAGTAAAGAAACAAACAAACAAAACATAAGTAATTAATTAATTAATATTAAATTAAATTTAAATTTAAAAACACAAAACAAATTATTTGTTTTTCTTTTTAAAATTATGTTTAAGTATTTAATTATATTATGAATAAATAAAATGTAAAAGAAAATTACCCCAACATCCAAAATCCTAAAAGAAATTAAAAAAAAGGTTTAAAGAAAAATAATACACCATAATTATAATATTGAAATTTTGTACATAATATACTTACATAAATTACTACATATTAGCTTATGATAACACACACACACCCACTCTTTCTTTCTCTCTATTTTCTTATATTCATTAAAAATACATACACAGTCTTCATTTATATACAACAGCACATTTAAAGAAATATTATTGTATTAATAAAAAAAAGAATAAAAACAAAAAATTTATCATGTATGGCACTTGGTGGTTTTCTTTTTGTTTTTTTTTTTTTTTTTTCTCTTTTAACAAAAACAATTTTGGGTTTGTTATCAAGCAAGATTGCGAGATTTTTATTTATTTTTTTTTCTATCGACCTTTACCTTAAACGACTTATGCCCGTAATTTCTACAAATAGCTGTGTACAGATACATATCTATGGTTTTCATAATTTTAAAACGTATTTCTTACCAACGGGTTAAAGTGTAATGTATTTTACACCATCGATTTTGGATAGTTAATTCACGTAGGCAAAATTTACGTTGAAATTACCGAAATATTGTTACCGGATAGGTAAAGATTACTGTTAGTTACGAACACGACCAGATATCTGTTGTAGAAATTACGGGTGTAAATACAGAAAGAAGCTTGATATCAAATTCGAAATGATTTAACTGTCTGTTTAACGATTTCGAACGTCAACGTTCGCATAGAAAACTACATTGAAAGCAAAAACAAATTTTTGAATATTGTTTTACATAGAATTTTCTATGCGAACGTTAACGTTCGAAATCGATGAACAGGCTGTAATTCAAACATTAGAAAGTTTTTAAAGACCATTTACGAATAACAACAAAAAATGAAAATTTTTTTCTCTAATAAAAATATTCAAAGAAAGACTTTATACATTTGTGGTTTGCCGTGTAGCCGCCATTAAATTTGAAAAAGGACAAATGTATTGTTAAGGGCTAAAAAACTTTTTTTGTTTGTTGGGTTATTTTGTAATTCTGTTCGAAAGAAAATGTTTTAATAAAAAATGAATTTTAAAAAGGTAAAATTAAGAAGAAAAGAAACTCAGAGGAAATTTCTTACAATTATACAATTAATTTTTAAGACATTTTCAAAAGTTTGTTTCGTTAACAAAAAACAAAATCGCTGTTTAAATAATTCTTACAATTGAAAATTTTACCAGCATACATTTTTAACCAACTTGTGCATTGACGTAAATTGTTGAGTGCAAATTTGTAATTTTGAGTTATTGAACCAGGGGACTTATTCTGTATTGCGATGCGAAAGTCAAAGAGACTCGAAAACCTATTAAAGCAAACAATAGCAATTCTGAGTTACGATGTTCGTTTTATTCACATTTCAAATGCGAAAAAGTGGCAAGTCAGTATTATCTAATGCGAAAACAAATGTCGAAATCGCAAAAATTTATTCGACGGCAAAGCGGCATTAGCAAAAAACAAAATTTTAGTGAAAAATAATCAGATTAAAGAGAATGTGAACTTATTTCCTTTAATATATTACCAAACAGTCGTAGGCGTATTTTAAATACGCCAAACACAATAAGGGTGAATATTTATTTTTATATTCATCTATTTGTTCTTAAAATAACAAAATAAATTATTCAATTATTAAATATGGGGCACTAGCTTCTATTGCCTCAAAAAGTAATCCCCCTACTATCGACAATGTTCTGACAATCGCACGATTTGAAATCGCAAAACGTCAGATTTAATTTATGGTGCTCTGAAACTCGTGCATTTTGCTTGCAATCTACCATAGTTTCTTACAAATATTCTAAATCCTTTGAGCATACTTTTGTACGGGTGTGGTCTAGAATTCGAATCCACTCGAAAGTGGATTACTTTAGCATTATTGGTGTTCTGCATTTCACATCCCCATGTTTGTATTCGTTTTCAATTAGAGTAGATATGGGTTGGTGAAAGTAAAGCGAATCGACTTTTATAGTAATATGTGATATCATTTTTAACAAACAAATTAATTTTGCTTTTAGCTTAAAATTTTCTTAATCCAATTTAATCAAAAATATATCGTTATCTAAAACGCAAAAGGCCCTTACTTACTCTAAATTTAAAATCGACTTTTTCATTTGATGTAATTATAGCTATTTTTTTAAGGATTTTAATGTTATTTTCAGACAATTTGTTTTTTTAATCGATTTAGTTTTTGGGTTTGTTTAAAATTTTGCAATATTTCGTGAATTTTAGCCATGTTCGCGATATAAGCGATTTGTTCGTGTTAGTTTTCTGAATCTTTACAACTTTAACGATTTATAAAAAATAGTAGACTTTGCTCTCATGCCGCTGTTAGCAAATTTTTGCGAATTTCCGTGAATTTAGCAATTTTTACCGAATTTTTGCCATTCCTTATAGTTTTAGGGACGATCAATCAATTTTATGCTGGTTTGAAATATTAAAAATGCTCTCTATTTTTGCAATTTTTTGTTATTTTCCGACATTTTGTTTTTTAACCCATTTAGGGCCATTATTACAACTTGCTAATAGTTAAAAGTCGGATTTTGTTGGACCGATAAATAGCTTTGCATTATTACAACTTCCATTTTTTATTGCTGTTATTTTCAATAATAATAATATTTAATAGATGAAAACATAATAAATGAAGGTTTTATAATGCAAAGCTATTTATCGGTCCGACAAAATCCGACTTTTAACTATTGGCAAGTTGTAATAATGGCCCTTAGAGATTTCAAATAAATTTAAGTGTTTGTTTAAAAGTTTGGAATTTTTCGAGAATTTTAGCCATGTTAGCGATTTTTTCCTGGGATCCTTTACAGCTTTCATGATTTTTAAAAAATATTTGACATTGCTATCATGCTGCGGTTAGCAAATTAGCGATATTTAGTTCAACAAATGTTTTTTCGAACAAAAACTTCGAATACACAAAAACATGCGGATTTGAGAACACCAATTTATGACTTATGCGGATTCAAAAAATTTTTCGTTTTCTATTCGAGTCTAAACCTAGAACATACCTGTGTCAGAACATTCCTTTACGTAAGTCGTTGTCGAATTAATTTCAAATTGTCACATCAAGTCGATGACTACATCACTTCGACGTTAATGCGGTATTTTATAAGAATGCTGTGTTGATGTCGACTAGTTATTGAAAATCTGAAAAGAATTCATCTTTAATTATTTTTGTTCTTCATCATTATGTATAGCTAATTTCTTAAAGCTATTTGTGCAATTTTCCCACATTTTGTTTTTTTTAAACGATTTCAAATAAATTTTAAAGTTTGTTTCCAATTTTTCGATATAAGCGACTTTTTACTGTAAGTTTTCTGGTTATCTGATTAATAAATATTGCTATCATGCCGCTGTTATTATATAAATATATAAAAAAAAACTTTTTTTTGTATATTTTCACAATTTTATGGCTTGGTTAAAATATTGAAAATTTTTGCGATTTGTGAATTTTTTCACAGCTTTGTTGCTCTTTGTTACGAAACCTTTTCCACACATGTGATTTACCTGGCCTAGCTCAGTGCTCAGTTCGGGGTGGTTCTCAACCCTAATCACCAATGTTCTCGCACAATAAAAAATTTATAAACAGAATATAGAAATAAAAAAAAATCTACAAAAACAACAAAAACACTTAACCAGAAATATCCCACACAACTCATAGATAAAAAAAAACTCCCTACTTCTAGGATCGGTGTACCCCTAGATACGTCCTTGCCCTATTCCCTTCCTATGTCATACCATATTCTCTTTCCTAATATGACCCCTTTCAACTTTATTCAACCCACCAACACTTACGACAACTCCATTTTCAATCAGGCCACCAAGAACTCAGGAATCTGAAATCCTTTGAAATAATTTAGCAACACAAATACATAATTTTTATATTCTACGACATAATTTTATTAAACAAAAGAAAAATTTACATTAAAAATAATTTCCATATAAACTCTATTTTCTTGTGGCCTTAATTTGTATTCAATATTTTTTTTTATATATATATATAACGGTTTTCTAAATTTCCTGTGTTTTTTTTCTATTTTTTTTCTTATTCAAACAAAAAATATTTTAAAATTTCAAATTGTTTACAATTTTATTCTGTTAACAAAAGGACCGGACAAGAAAGACTAACGGCCTAGAACTAATTATTGGCCTTAAAAAAACGATTTTCAAACCTATTCCCTAAAGAGCTCTCTAAAAGAATATTTTTACAATGGCCATAGCCATCAAACGCGCAATAAAATTTACTTTAAATTCTGGAACGATCCCTTTTTACAATCTTAAACAAATATTTTTTTTTATCTTTAATTTTTGCTACAATTACTTTTCTTTTATATATAAAGCCACAGAACAAATAAACAAACAAAAAACGACAAATTTTTTTACTGGGGTTTTAATAAACATACCACAAGTAAAGTTGCAGTCTGAAACTGAGGGTTGTAGTTTTTTTTATTTCCGGAGTATAAAGCTCCTCCACATTAAACTTTTAACAGAAAGCTTTTTTTTTTGTCTTTCAATAGCATCCAATAAAACAAAACCTAGGATGCCACTCTTTAGAAATTTATATTTCTTTACATAAATTCAAATTTTACGTTACCTTTTTTCCTTTTGTTTTACCGCTTGAACTTAATGTGATCTATTGCTAGCTGCTTTCTGTTTTTCTTCAATTTAATCAATTTTCCTCTGTTTTTTTCTTTTTTTTCAACTCCCCTCGGATTATTCCTCTAAAGTTTCCTAAACAATTTTATTTTATTATTCTATTAAAACTTTTCTTTTTTTTTTCCAAACTCGTATGAATTTTCACAGACTTACTTTAGATTTTCCTGGCTTTATGCACTTGTGGTATTGTATTTTAACCTTACACAACAAATTCAAAATCTCAATTTAAACTTTCACTACTTTATTTACTATTCACTTCTTTTTTCGTTGACTGCAACTTTACTAATGAATTTAAATATATTTTCCCTCTTCTAAATTTTATTAAGAGCTAACATTTCGATTTAAACTAATAAACAAGCAAAAACAAAAAGTTACACATAAAAAACATATACCGGTAGATAACATGGTTTTCAATTTTTTTCTTATGACAGAGATTTACCTACAAAGGTCAATGCCCATTTCACTTTGGCCTTGAACTTTATTATTTCATTTTAATTTGTACAAACCACAGAGAAAACAAATTTCTCTTAGTTTTGTACAAATACAATTTCTTTTTACCCTCCGGCATCTTTGTAACCGGCGAATTCACACGTATAATACTAATTTTTCCAACCATGCATGTTCCATTCTACTGGTAGCTTAATTATTTATTAACAATGAACATGTAAGACAAAACAAAGCACATTTATCAACATTCTGGACAAACAAATAAATTAAATTAAATAACAATATAAAAAAACTAACATAGCAAACAAATATTTACGTGCCTGCAACCAGAATGCTAACCACAACCAAACAACATCATAAACAAAACAACAAGGCAAGCCGGATAAAAAAAAACAAACACACAAGGCAATACAAAGTAACATCAACGTAATTTACAAACAACCAAAAAAAAACACAGTGACCCCATTGCCATTAAAGACACCCTCAACAAAGCTCTGTAGTTTCAAAACGTTTTAAAGAAATTACAGTGTGATGGGTGTTAAAATCTAAGAACATCATCCAGCGTAAAATTGTTCTACACTATAGAGTCGTGGACACCAGGCGCTCAACGTAGGCTACACCCACATAAGAGTTAGCCGGGCAAACCAGTAGCCAAATTATTAAAAAATAAGGTAAACCTTTGTATATGTATATGTAGATATGACCACCCAATATGAATATATGAATAAATAAATAAACAAAAAATTACGTATGCACTTTTTCCTTTCCGACACTGAGCCTTTTTCACTACATGTTCTATAAAGTTATATAAACAAATAGGACAATGCACTTAAGTGTTTAAATAGAAAAGTGATCAATCATAGAAAAAACAGACAACTTACTGGCTATATGTAAAACTAATTATTGCACTTGTAAGTAATTATCTACTTCTAAATTGCTCATTCCCCATTCTTACACTATATTGCACCGTCCTGATTTTTATATTATTGTTTGATGTCCTTTGCATGGTAGACTCCCAACGGTGTCCCATTTAGTGTTTCTACTTCGTACATATTATTGCCCAACACTTTAAGTATTCGACATTTAGAAAATTTCCGGCAGAATTTCGCATTGATGTTTTTGCTAAAATTACTTAGTACGAAGTTGCGCTTGAATACTTCCTGACCTGGAACAAAACGTATTGTCCTTGCTCCTTTATCATATCTAAGGGAACTTTTCTCATATTGTCTGTGTATATTCTCTTTAATACTTTCCCGAATTAGTCTTAATCTATCTTTACTTTCTAACAGAACGAAATCACTATCATCTAAGGATTTTAGTTTTCTTGCTAATTTGTAATCAGCTCCTGATGTGAACATATTATAGCCAAATAAGGCCATGAATGGACTCACACCTATGGCAGAATGAATAGAATTTCTCAAAGCCAATTCTATTGATGCTAGGTTTAAGTCCCATTCTCTATGGTCATTTTCCAAATATATTCTAATAGCTGCCAAAATACTTTGATTCACGCGTTCGGCTGCGTTTGATTGCGGAGAATGTACTGCGGTTCGCATATGTGTTATTTTATGATCTGTTATCATCTTGGTAAATTCCCTTGATATAAATTGCTTACCATTATCCGAATGTATCACTTCTGGTACACCAAAATTGTGGAAAACTTGTTCTATTAAAAACTTTGTGACGTTGCCTGACGTAGCTTCTTTCATTGCTTTAAGAAACACAAATTTGGTAAGGTGGTCCATTACTATAAAAATATAGGCGTTTCCGCTTTTTGATCGTGGATATTTACCTAGAAAGTCTATGTATAATTTTTGAAATGGTCTGTCTGTTATCACTTCATTCCCAATTCCTGGCGCTAATCGTACATTTACGGATTTGCATTCCTTACATTTTATACAGTTATTGACAAAGTTTTTTACTTGTAGTACCATGTTGGGCCAATAAAATTTTATTCTCAAGAATTCAAGTGTTTTTCGAATTCCCCCATGCCCTTTATCTGTTGGTTCATGAGCTAGTCGAATCAGTTCATGAGTTAATGAACTTGGAATCCATAACTTCCACTTAAACTCTTCTGTTTCCTCTTCTCTATTTTCGTTGTTAATTTTTTTAAAAACTAATCCATTCATAATTTTAATATCTGGTAGTTTATCTCCTTTCTTGGTTATAGTATCTTTTAAATCCTTATATTCTTCTGATTCAAATTCTGTCGTTGCAAATCCCAGTATTTCTTCTGGACAACAGCTCAACTCCTCCAAAGCTCGAGATAAATTATCTGCCACGATATTTTCAGATCCTTTGCGATGTTCAATTGTAAAGTTATAACTTTGTAATTGGAGAGCCCATCTGGCCAGCCTCCCACTCAGATCCTTCAAGGACATGAGCCACTTTAAACTTGCATGATCTGTAATTACGGTAAAAGCCATTAGCTCAATATATGGGCGAAATCTTTTAATTGCTAGAACAGCAGCCAGACATTCTTTTTCTGTTATACTGTAGTTCTGTTGCGCTAAATTAAGTTTCATTGAAAAAAATGATATTGGTCTTTCATTATCCTTTTCATCCTTTTGAAATAACACTGCCCCCACACCATAGCTCGAGGCATCGCATTGCACAAAAAATTGTTTTTTAAAATCTGGATGAGCTAATACAGGAGCCGTAGATAGGGCCTGTTTTAACTTGTTAAAACTTTCTATTGCCTCTTCAGTAATTCTAAATTTTATACCTTTTTTAATTAAATCTGACAAAGGTGCGGTTAATGACGAAAAATTCCTGATAAAACGTCGATACCATCCTGCGGTTCCTAAAAAACTACGGACTTCTCTAACTGATTTGGGGACTGGTATCCGTTTTATCGCATCAACCTTATCTGGATCAGTCTTAAGAACACCTTTTCCTATTACAAAACCTAAATATCGCAATTCCTTAAAGCAAAATTTTGATTTTTTTAGACTAATGGTTAAGTTTGCATTACTAAGACACTCCGCTACTTTTTTTAACAATACTAGATGATTATCAAAATTTGATGAGATAACCAATAAATCATCTAGATAAACAAAAACATTCGTCTTAAGTTCATGCGGGATTACTTTGTCCATTAGTCTACACAGCCTTTGTGCCGCATTACATAAGCCAAATGGCATTACTGTGTATTGGTATAGTGGGCGTCCTGGAACTGTAAAGGCTGTGTATTTTCTAGAGTTTTCTTCCAATGGAATTTGCCAAAAAGCAAACTTTAAATCCACGCTACTTATGTAATAAGTTTCATCCAATCTGCTAAGTATGTTTTCAATATTTTGTATAGGATATGCATCTTTTATGGTTCTTTCATTCAGTTTTCTTGCATCAAGGCATAGCCTATTCTTGCCAGGTTTTCTTACCAGAGTACATCGGTTACTCCATGGGCTTTGACTTTCTTCTATTACTCCCAATTTCAACATTTCATCTATTTCAGTATATATTAATTCTTGCACTGCTGGAGAAACAGGATAATATCTATCCTTTACGTGTGTAGTACCCTCTATCAGCTCAATTACATGAGTTTCGAAATTAGTTCGGCCTAAACCATTTTTTTCATATGTCCTAAATTCGTTAATTATATCTTGCAATTGTTCTTTTTCGCCTTCAGGTAAATTGTGTTGTTCTACCAAGTGAGAATCTGAAATATAATCTTCGGGTAATTTTCCAATGTTGATTTCATCGTTTTGAAATATTTTGGGGGCTAAGTTAAACGCCCGCCAGAAATCCACTCCAAAATAAGCCTCCTGTATTAAATCAGGACAAATATAGAATTGAATTATTCTCACCTCCCCTTTAAATTCTACCGGAATGCTCACCTTCCCTAAAACATTGTACTCTTTACCTCCCGCTGTCCTAAGACCTACAAATATTGGATCCATTTTCAAATTTAATTTATCCACTATTTTCTGACAATTATTTCCTAATATACTTATTGACGCACCAGAATCTAACAAACCTTTCACTAATATTCCTTTTAATTTGGCCTCAGCAAAAACCCTAGGATCATTATTTTCTCGGCTGACTGCCGAGTCACACAACACTACAGATGACTTAATTTTCCTGCAAAGTTTTTTCTTATCCCTGAATTTTTTTCTTGTTTTCCTTATTCTATTTAGCCTAAATCTTACTATTTCCTCGTTAAATATTCTTTCCCTCACTGTCCTATAATTCTTCAATTTGTTCTCATATTTCCTTTTTAATGACTCTACACTACTACCCACTTCCTGGTTTCCTGCACAATCAGCTTTTTCCTCAATTCCCTTTTTTAATAGCCTTATTTCCTTTTTTAAATTTATCTGAGTACCAAAGTCATTAAGCTCTACCTGAACCTCGGCGTCTTTTATACTACATCGGGAGTTTGGGTGGAGCGTGACTCTCCCGTCTTCGACACACTCCTCATGCCGTTTCCCACACATTTTGGACATTTAGGTGTTATCACTCCAGGCATTCCGCATCTATAACAAAAAAGGTTTCTTTGTAATAATACGCAGTCTATAAACGAATGACCTTGACCTTGGCAGTTCCAACATATTAATAAATTTGGATTATTTTGGGATCTAGAATTTGTATTTCTTTTCACTCTTATTTCATCTAATTGTTCCTGTTCTATCAATTCCGGTTCATCCTCGTATATCTCTTCAACAGGTCGCTTTGAGTGTAGAGGTCTTGAGTTAAACACTGTTGCTGCTGGTTCTCTTCTCAGGTAATTTTTTTCAATTTCTTTGCTTTCATCTCTTAGCTGTTCGACGGTATAAATTTTCATCGGATATAATATTTGTGACAAGTTACTTCTTAAATTCCTTTTCATGATCCTTATGACCTCTTGTTCTGGCAATGGTGTTCTCAATCGAGCTCTTAATTTCCTCATTGCCGAGAAATATGAATCAATAGACTCCCCCGGTCGTTGTCGACGTTCTTCAAAATCGCGCATGAATTCATATTCACTGCGGTTTGACCTATATTGATGTATTAAGGCTTCTTTTAGATCTGGCCATTGTCTTATTTCTTTTTCTCGTATCACAGACCAATACCAATCCTTAGCTTCATCCTTCAACAATCTATGAAAATCACCCAATATTTCAATCCAAGGACATCCATGGCGTTGTTGCAGGTATTCTACTCTAAAAATGAAGTCTTCAATGTTGAGTTTATCGGTATTTCCATCAAAAACTACATCCCATTTATCAATTCTTAAGGACGATATTTGCCGATTTGGATTGTTAGTTGGTGGGATATTTCCATTAGAATATTCACCACTGTTTGGGAATTCTAGTCTTCTTGGTATTACGTTTTGAATATCCACATTACTCCGCATTTCTTCATAATTTCTATCACTTGCATTTCTGCCTTCACTTACTTCTGAGGATTCTGCTGATGATTGATTTAATTTATTTATCTTTTGAATTTCTTTTAACATTTCGGCAAAACCATTTTTTAAACTATTTTCTAATTTCAGTTCAATTCTTTTCTCCAAATCTGCTCTATATTCAGCATTGGACTCTTGGACCACCTCTTTAATTATTCTGGCATATTCACCCGATTTCTTTTCATTGGGATTTTTCTTTGGTATTAACGGCGGTGGATATGGAAAACCTGTTAACTGTTGGGAACCACTGCCTTTTGAAATTGCTCCCTTACCTATAGTCATCCCCTCTGCCGTTTGCACTACTGGGTTAGTATTTGGTGTATTGATCGTGTTTGACATATCTATAAAACTATTTTCCATTTCTATTCTATCAGGATGCTGATTCTGAGGCCTTCCGCCAGAGTGGAACATTATTAGCAAAAAAAAACAAACAAACTACAAAAAAAATATTTTTAACTATTTATAATCAAAGATACTAACAACTTTAATCCCTGTACTCTAGTGTACTTAAATCAATTTATTCTTACGCTGAAAAAAAATGTTCATAGGTTTATTTCAATTATGGGACACAAGACCCCTTTAATTATACAAAATACAATAAACACACACTTCACAAACAACTTCACAAGATATAAATCTATTTACTTATTTTTTTACAAGGATTTCAGCCATACCGTTGTTCTTATTTGGTGGTCTGAAATTGCCAAATGGGTTGATACCTATTTTTACTAATAGTATCCTATTTCTCTTCCTTCTTTGTTGATGGTAATGTGGACGTTATACCCTCATATGACTTTTAGAGTTTTTCTATCTATTATGCTTTTTTTTTCTTTTTAAACTGAACATCTGTGAGATAATACTCATAGGATCTCAATAAATACCTAATTTCAAATAATGCAAACTGATCTATTTTTAATCAGGACACCGTTAAAATAGGATCTAAATAATTACCTTATTTCATATAATGCAAACTGATTTATTTTTAATCAGGACATAATACATTTCAATGAATTCTATTAACTTTTGCATATGCGAGTGTCCATTTACAATTACGGCATAATAACACTCCTAAGATAAACTTTTCACCCCGCTATTACTTTTGTCAACCTAATTCACTGCTATAATTTTTCTCTGTTTCTGTTTGGGCGCCATTTACTGTTACGAAACCTTTTCCACACATGTGATTTACCTGGCCTAGCTCAGTGCTCAGTTCGGGGTGGTTCTCAACCCTAATCACCAATGTTCTCGCACAATAAAAAATTTATAAACAGAATATAGAAATAAAAAAAAATCTACAAAAACAACAAAAACACTTAACCAGAAATATCCCACACAACTCATAGATAAAAAAAAACTCCCTACTTCTAGGATCGGTGTACCCCTAGATACGTCCTTGCCCTATTCCCTTCCTATGTCATACCATATTCTCTTTCCTAATATGACCCCTTTCAACTTTATTCAACCCACCAACACTTACGACAACTCCATTTTCAATCAGGCCACCAAGAACTCAGGAATCTGAAATCCTTTGAAATAATTTAGCAACACAAATACATAATTTTTATATTCTACGACATAATTTTATTAAACAAAAGAAAAATTTACATTAAAAATAATTTCCATATAAACTCTATTTTCTTGTGGCCTTAATTTGTATTCAATATTTTTTTTTATATATATATATAACGGTTTTCTAAATTTCCTGTGTTTTTTTTCTATTTTTTTTCTTATTCAAACAAAAAATATTTTAAAATTTCAAATTGTTTACAATTTTATTCTGTTAACAAAAGGACCGGACAAGAAAGACTAACGGCCTAGAACTAATTATTGGCCTTAAAAAAACGATTTTCAAACCTATTCCCTAAAGAGCTCTCTAAAAGAATATTTTTACAATGGCCATAGCCATCAAACGCGCAATAAAATTTACTTTAAATTCTGGAACGATCCCTTTTTACAATCTTAAACAAATATTTTTTTTTATCTTTAATTTTTGCTACAATTACTTTTCTTTTATATATAAAGCCACAGAACAAATAAACAAACAAAAAACGACAAATTTTTTTACTGGGGTTTTAATAAACATACCACAAGTAAAGTTGCAGTCTGAAACTGAGGGTTGTAGTTTTTTTTATTTCCGGAGTATAAAGCTCCTCCACATTAAACTTTTAACAGAAAGCTTTTTTTTTTGTCTTTCAATAGCATCCAATAAAACAAAACCTAGGATGCCACTCTTTAGAAATTTATATTTCTTTACATAAATTCAAATTTTACGTTACCTTTTTTCCTTTTGTTTTACCGCTTGAACTTAATGTGATCTATTGCTAGCTGCTTTCTGTTTTTCTTCAATTTAATCAATTTTCCTCTGTTTTTTTCTTTTTTTTCAACTCCCCTCGGATTATTCCTCTAAAGTTTCCTAAACAATTTTATTTTATTATTCTATTAAAACTTTTCTTTTTTTTTTCCAAACTCGTATGAATTTTCACAGACTTACTTTAGATTTTCCTGGCTTTATGCACTTGTGGTATTGTATTTTAACCTTACACAACAAATTCAAAATCTCAATTTAAACTTTCACTACTTTATTTACTATTCACTTCTTTTTTCGTTGACTGCAACTTTACTAATGAATTTAAATATATTTTCCCTCTTCTAAATTTTATTAAGAGCTAACATTTCGATTTAAACTAATAAACAAGCAAAAACAAAAAGTTACACATAAAAAACATATACCGGTAGATAACATGGTTTTCAATTTTTTTCTTATGACAGAGATTTACCTACAAAGGTCAATGCCCATTTCACTTTGGCCTTGAACTTTATTATTTCATTTTAATTTGTACAAACCACAGAGAAAACAAATTTCTCTTAGTTTTGTACAAATACAATTTCTTTTTACCCTCCGGCATCTTTGTAACCGGCGAATTCACACGTATAATACTAATTTTTCCAACCATGCATGTTCCATTCTACTGGTAGCTTAATTATTTATTAACAATGAACATGTAAGACAAAACAAAGCACATTTATCAACATTCTGGACAAACAAATAAATTAAATTAAATAACAATATAAAAAAACTAACATAGCAAACAAATATTTACGTGCCTGCAACCAGAATGCTAACCACAACCAAACAACATCATAAACAAAACAACAAGGCAAGCCGGATAAAAAAAAACAAACACACAAGGCAATACAAAGTAACATCAACGTAATTTACAAACAACCAAAAAAAAACACAGTGACCCCATTGCCATTAAAGACACCCTCAACATCTTTGAGGAAATACCACAAACAATAATTTTTATAAATTTTAAAATTGACTTTTATTTATTTTTTTTGCCAATGTTTCCCTTATTTTAAATAAAATTCGAATGCGAATACGAAAGTATTTTAGAATAAGCACCCAGACTTTATACTTAACTTTCTCTATTTGGAAGAAACCGACAAGTAATATTCGTATCTACCCGCTGTAAAAATATGCTATTTTGTCTACTTTTTGGTAATGAAATGGTTGGTTAAAAAATTATGTTTCATATGCCCAAAATGTATTAACAAAGTGACCTCAGTACTACAACAATGAAACAATAGAAAAAACAACAAGCATTTTGTTGCTAGAATTGAGACGGCAAATGTCAAAATGCCTTTATAGAAAATGTAAATAAATAAAAAAAATGACGGCAAACGTCACACACGAAGAAAATTACTGCAAACAGCTGCGCTTGTGAGGCCACTTTATTAGTACTTTCTGCATATGCCTTTATTTTAAAAATATGTAGCTTTGCTTCTACTGAAAATTTTAAAATTTTAAGTTAATACCCTTTTTAAGATCTCGGAATATATGTATGTATGTATTTGTACGCATGATAAGCAATGAAATATCATTATAGAAAAAATATTGTGCACAAATTAAAGCCCAAGAATAATGTGCTTAAGTTGGCTTAAGCAAATGTACGAATGCATGTAAATCGTATTAGGCAAACCATATTGAACTTAAGGAAACTTTTTGTTAAATTTTATGAAACTGTCATTTGCTTAAGCAAAGTGCGAAACAGATCGCACATTCCGTACGAAATCAAATGTTTGTTGATTTTATTTTTGTTTTTTTTTTAAATACGTTTTAAGCGGCTCATACACTTGCAATAAAATTGCTCAGTTTTACGTATTGTACAATTATATCGCCAATGTGTATGTCATATACGATGATGGCACAATATATTGGCAACAATCAAAATACTTTTGATTTTTATGGCACAACGAAAAGAAAGTGAAATGTGTTGGCAACATTGTACAATGCTGTTTATGTTATTTCTATAGGTTATGTTCATCTTTTTATTGAATGAATGAAAACATAGTGCGACTTATTGCATAATATAGGACAAAATGGAAATAATATGGCGAATATCATATACAATAATATTGCAAGTGTATGGGCCGCTTTAGAGACTTTGTTAATTTTTGACAGTAGGTTAAGCAAAGTCTGCATATTATGGTTGGACCTTCACTTGAAAATGAATATGTATGATCAAAAAAAACTAAAACTTCCAAAAAGTAATGTAAACGATTTTGTAAAACGCAAGGTGAATTTAACTACAGGTGGTGTCGGAACTACAAGGATCCATAAAGAGCAGAAACAACATAGGGGTTTTTGCATTGCATTGTTAGTTTTTACAGCTCGAAATGTCAACCATTCTTAGCAAAACACCATGGTCCAATTATTAGGTCTGCTTGAAATGCCTGCTGATTTTTTGCAGAGTTGTGTTTTTTACGTGCAATTGTTTTTATAGCAATTGCTTTTGACATTTATACCATTTTTTACACAAACAATTGCTTTTGTTCTTGACATCTTTATCATTTTTCACACAAACAAAATGCGTGTTGTTTTTTCTATTGTTGGATTGTTGTAGTTGCGCGCAGACCTACTAGTTGGGCCATGGCAAAACACTAACATATCGAAACAAGATAGCTCGAACTGTATAAATCAGATGGCGTTTCGAAACCATCTGTAGTTGAATTCGCCATGATAAAACGGAACAAGCAAACCTTTTGTGAAGATCGTAAAGAAAAAGAAAGCAAACACGTTGTTAACAAAACTTTTGACCTACAATCAGTGTACTACGTTCAATAAAGCAAATTCCAGGTCTCCCTGACAATGATAAGCGCAAAAAATATAACACCGATATAAGCAACCCAAAAATAATTCGGCTGGATGGTGTTTTTCGAAGAAATCGTGCAATTAAATATTCAAATCGCACTGAATATTTTTATTACAACAAAAGACGATTGTTGCAATAAAACAGGCACGAATATTTTGCGACAAAGTTAAAACAAAATCCAAGAACTGCCTTATTATGGATGATGAAACATACAGCTACAAAGACAAAAATTTCATGTTGCAGCGAAACGGGAAGATTCCGGGCCAAAATACAAACATACAAAAATAGATAAATTTGGCATGTCTCTAACTTTGACTTCGGCCATTAATATAAAATGATGTCTGCAAAAACGGTTGTTTTCCCCCACTCTTCAATAAATTTTTAACCGGATTTAGCTTCTAGTCTTTATTAAAAATTTGTTTTGGATTGGTATTGAAAAAATCAAGGGTCTAATCACCGCGTTCGATACTATCGTATCGAATTTTTTTGCATACGGTAGACACTGACGTATCGAATAAAAACTCGAGAAATGTAATGTCGAGTTACTCGATATCGAATGCTATTATTTCAAATTCAATAAATTTCATACGATATCGAGAGTCATGATACCAAAATAAATAATTTCGATCAATTTTGCTCGATATCGTATGCGGTGATTAGACCCCAGGGCGACGTAATAGAAAACCAATGAACTCAACTAACAGACCCAGCTTTGGCCAGTTGAATAAAAATGGAAAAGTTGAAGAGGTTTAAGGAAAATTTAATGATGTACCTTTCTTATTTTAAACCCCTACTTAAGGCCGTTATACACTATCCCACAAAGTCTTAAGTATTTTACGAAAATACTTCCCTGATCTAAATATTGTTTGAAAATTTTCAAAAAACAATAACAACCTATCATGATAGGGTTGCATTTTTCTCAAAATACGTAAGATTTGTGTGATAGTGTAAAATAGCCTTTATAATTAATTAAAGTAAATAAAAATCTATATGCAATATGTTATAATCACCCTTGTCGTGGTTGGCGAATTTAAAATACGCCTGCGTCTGTGAACTTATTTCCTTTTATCTATAACCAAACAGTCGCAGACGTATTTTAATTTCGCCAAACACGGTAAGGGTGAATATGTCTAATAATCAGCCTTACTATGGGTTTCATCGTAGTCGAAAACCAGTCGTTTTAATTAAGACCTACATAAGTACGAAACACTTCCTATACATTTGATATTGTCGTTGTCGTTCTATTTTAATGATATCAAAGCAAATTTCAAACGACCACGACAACGACAACGATTCTTGTAATAAGTCTGAATATGTTATACAGGGGTGTTCTGGAAATCGAAAACGCAAAACGCAAGAATTTAGAACGTCGTGTTTTAATAAAATTTCTTTAATAAAAGAATTTTATGACAAATATTGTACCAATATTTCTCTATTAAACAGAATTTTATAACAAAAATTATAAAAAAAAATATTAAACGTGTATTAAAAACAACTTTCAAGTTCTTGCGTTATGCGTTTTCGATTTCCTGGCTGTGTGTTACTTTAATCTCTGACAAAAAACGACTTGATCGATTACGACAACTGGAATAAGGCTGAATATCCCTAAGTTCTTAAATGCAGTATACTGCGCTGCATTAGAATAGTAAACTTGTTTGACCATGTCGGCGCAAACTTTACGTTGTTTTTTATTTTGTGATTATTATTTTAAATGATTAAATTTACTGTTAAAGCGCAGTATTGCATTAAAGAGCGTGTAGTATATCTTGGTTTTTTATTGAACCTGAAACTTGACAAGATTATTTCATATTTAAAATGTTTGTTTAACTTAATACAAACATACATACATAAGTATATTCATTCATACTTTAATGATATGTCGTTTTGTTTCAGAAAATAACAAATCAAAATAAGGTAAAAAATAACAATACAAATTACATGCTTTTTCTCAAAAATAAATCGTTTGTTGCGTTTTTGTCTTCTATGTATATAAAAAAATTGCTTTAACATCTTTAATATTTTCCATTTAAAACGTTTTTTATCTCTAGTGTTTAACTTGTAAAAAGTGATGTTACGTTATTTTGCATTTTAGAAGATGAAATGTTGACCTTTTATTGTTGTTGCTTTTGTTACAGCTCGGCTACTATCAAATGTTCTTTCTTAGAGAAAAAAAAGACGTTTAAAACAGTTCTCACTGTGTTCACAATTAATGACACAGAATATATTTTTATTCCAAATTTTCTAAAGAGTAGCTAAGTCGATATAAGACGAAATTGAGCAAATTAGAAAAGGTTTAAAATATTGTTACTAATACAATAGTACACAGACATAATGCAAAAAAAAAACTCCTCGAATATAACTAAAGGCTCAGTTTGCCGGGAGTAACAGTAAAGTTGCAAATCAGCTGCTTCAATTTGTTGTATGTAAAGTAATTAGAACGATTATCGTTAGCAGTAAGATGTTACCTCTCATTCTGTAAGAAATATATTGGTCTTACTTTTTTACGGTAAAGTTACTGTTACTCACTGCAAACTGAGCCATAAGGATATCTCGAAAGTACAATATTCGATTTATTTTCCATATTGGCACAGAT
The DNA here is from genome assembly GCA_949318255.1 of Pollenia labialis. NCBI lineage: Eukaryota > Metazoa > Arthropoda > Insecta > Diptera > Polleniidae > Pollenia > Pollenia labialis. The sequence continues at coordinate 74,878,923 of OX439140.1, forward strand.
GTACATACATATGTACGTACGCTTATTAAAAATAGATATTGAACAAAACTAAAATATTTTTTTTTCTGCGTCAGTTTTACAAATGGCATGCATAAATACATTTATTTTAATTATCAAGAAACGTTTGGCTAGAATCAAAAAACGTTTAATATATACATAGGTACATACATATATATTTTTTTAAGTCTGTTATCTTTGAATGATTAAATAAAAAGATTATTTAAAAATTGTTAAATACAAAGAGTTTCATAAGTGATGTGAGTTAAAAATGTTCAACATTCGCATTTGCGTTTGGATGGTACCTATTTAAAGGATTCAAAGAAAATCGACTTCTTTTTTTAGTAATATACTTTGGAAATTTTATAAAATGTACATTTAAATGTAAAAACTAAAAACAAATAAAATTTTTGTAAAAAAAAGGGAACAGTTTTTTTAATTTTTTATAAAAAAAAAGAAAACAAAAATATTGCATTGTAAATAAGGTAGAGCATAAAGAGCAAAACTTTATACATAAGTATATACATTTTGTAATTAATAACAAATTAAAAAACCTAAAATTAAACATAAAAACATCTAATATTGGGATGCCAGATTAAAAATTCGTGTTTGAATTATACAAAGAAGCTTGGCTTCTAAAATGAAAAATAAATTAAAAAAGTATTTAGTTAAAGTTTTGAAAATACACCTTGACTATAAATTTGGATCCAATATAAAAAAACTCAATTTCAAATTTAAGAAAGTCAGCATCAAAACACAAAAAATTTAGAAACAATTGTGTAAGTTTCAAATATTGTATCATAAAAACATTACAAAATTAATAATTAATTTTTAAAGTTTACAAAAACATCCCATATTTATACATTATGTAGGCCAAATTATTTAAAACTTTTATTACCAAAATAACGAGAGTTTGTAGCTCATAATAAAAACAATTTCATAAACAAAAAATTTAAACATGAAGAAATATAAATACAAATAATATAAAAACATACATTTCACTTAATACACTCGATATTGAAATTAAAGTGTTTTAAAAAGAAAATGACATCTGCCATCTTTAAGGATTGAAAACAGAAAAATAAAACTCACATTAAAGAAAAATGTTGTTTTAGTAAATTATACATACATTTACATTAACTTAAGATTATAATTTAAAATTATGATATTAAAGTATATTCAAAACAAGGAAATGCAAAAAAAAAATATATACATACATTATTTCAGTGTAAATTTAGTTTTAAGCTAGCATTTTTTGAAGGCGAATAAATGAAAATAAAACAAGAACAAAAACATTTTTCAAACATTTCAACCGCTGTTTAAATTCACATAGTTAAGTTTAATAGAAAAATCAAAATAAATTCAGTGACAGTAGTTTACAAGTTATCTTGCAGAAAGACTGTATTTGAAATTCGTTGAATAATTTTGCATTGTCTTTCAGAACTCATTTCATTGCAATCGAGATACCTAAAAACATCCAGAAGATAGCAGCAGCTTAAGTTTTTAACAAGGTCGGCAACCGACACCGATACCAATACCGTTTAAATTTAATACCGGTATTGATAACGATGTTATTTTTTTGCATAAAATACCGGTGCACGTATGCAGTTTTTCTTTATACCGGGGTATCATACCGGTGTAGGCGTTTCGTTACTAAAACAAAGAGTAAAAAAATATGCATATGTTTTAACACTTGTGATAATAAAAAAATATTTGGGTAATTCCATGTCAAATCGACCAAGAGTGGGACGCGACCACTTTCGATTTTAATGAAATTTGGTGAGAAGGTTCCTTTTTTCCTATAAGTAGAGTTTTTTTTCCCGGAGTTTTTCGATTTCCGGGAAAACGGGAAATTTTTTTAAATTTCCCGTGATCCCGCTCCATATAAATAATACAAAGTAAATTTGTTTTAAATTAATGAAAAAACTTTTTTAAAAAAGCGTAAGGGAACTTGTTTACAAAGTAAGTAAAAGAAATGCCTAAATACTACAAAAATTAATAAAAGGTTTAAAGAGGAAATTGAATTATTATTACCTTACGATTTTATATGTAAATTTCGTATCATTGTGCTCTAGATACAAGATAAGAAGATAACATAAACATAACAATTTAATTCATAAAACAATAATAAAAACAAAAAAAAAATTGTGGTACTCAAGTTATGAGATCAAAAAGTCAATTCATAAAATAGATAAAATATTTTAAATAAATATGTTTTATAAGTATACATATATACATATTTTAAATAAATATACCTATTAACATTTTTTAACAGCTTAGGAAATAACATTAAGACACACTCAATGCGTTTAGAAAGTCGGCAAAGAGTATATTTCTTATTTTATTTACTTATTACCATGTTTCCGAAAAATTTCGTTCACTTTTTTACCGAGATTGGACAAATAGTTTAAAGTGCAAAAGTTTAAAGTTGTTGCATATTTCTAATTCACAGTCCGAAGTAATTTTTCTTTTTTATAAACAACGTCTACATCAGTTAACTGTATGTCAAGGTTGATGCAAAAAATAGCATCAAACGAACTTCTTCTTACAAGATCCACCTGTAATCTTTAGGACAATGTGTTTTTAAAATTGTACGGTTTCGCAGCACTTCCCGGTTATATAAGCCGTCACAAAATGAAACAAATTTATGTTTATCACCTTATAAACATATCGTCATATCTCCAAATTTTTTTTTAATTTTAAGTTAATTAAGCAAAGTGTTCCTTCATACTTTCTCGTAACAAAAAATCTGTATTTTATCTCAAACTGAACCGAAGTTATAGCAAAATATATCTTTAAATCGGAACGTTTTGAAAACTTTAATCGCATTTAGCCAAGCTCGATTTTTTTTTAGATATGACTTTGCTGCAATTAAGGAGCGATATTTTTGGATATCTCCTATTTTTAAGACTTGTCCATGGATTATTAAAATTTACTGCCTGCATTTTATTTTGAATTTATGTTCTTTATTAACTCTTCACTTCACTAAATTTATTAATTATCAACTGTTGCACGGCACATTCTGCTCTTAGTGGATTTATTGCGTCAGTAGACATTGATTTACGAACGTAGTCACTTCTTATTATTGATCTAATCGACAACCCATCAACAGATGCAAATTTTTCGAGAATAGAAAACTAAATTTCAAAGTATAAATAGCTTTTTTCTGAAACTATGAGGTACTTTTATTTCCCGGGATCCCGCTACAAAAATCCCGGGAAAACGGGAAATAAAATAACCGGGAATTCCCGGGAAAAAACCCTACTTAACAGCTATGATTAAAAGTATGTATTTTCTAGAGAATCTGATATTAATCCAAAGTTTATCTCTTATGTTATTTGAATTAAAGTGATTTTCGAAATTGAATTTTAATAAGTACTCGCTGTCCCGGCAAACGTTGTTTTGCCATATATCTTATTTCTAGTTTAAGAAAGCGCTTTATACCATGATCGGCGATGGATAAAAACAATAGCTATTTATTTCTGTTCGTTACATATTCAAAAGTTAAACATAAAAAAGTAATGTAATGTTCACTTAAACCATCTACAGACTATCCCCAAAGTTCCCTTAAAGTAAAAAGTGGTGACATCAGTGTCCACTTCTTTTTATAATTTGGATTCTATGGTAACTGATGAACTTATCTTTAAGTCAGTGTTGCCACTTTTTGGGTAATTACCCGAATTTGGTATAATTTTTACTGTCGTGGGTAGAGCTTGGGTAATTTCTCTTAGGTGTAATTCAGGTGTTATGTGAAATTCTTTCTTCAGCTACCCAAATAAAATCAAGATTCTATTTCAGTGATGACATTTATTTCTTTTTAAATATTGTTGCTAAAAAATGCACGGTCTTTTGAACCAAAGTTTTATTTTTAAGAAAAGACTTCAATTATTATATATATTTTCAAAAGTTTGGTAATGAATGTCGCAAGATGGACCTTAAGATATGGATAAAGATGCCTATAATAGTGATTTAGTACCTGAAGTTTATTGAAACTAAGAACTAGGCTGGGGGAAAATATGTTTCCAATATTCCAAGATATAATTTTATTTTTATCTTGCAACTTTTTAATGCTTTAGCTTGAAGAATATTTAACGCCCTTTATAGTTGTAAAACTGTGTTACGAAAGGGACAGTTGTATAAAACCCTGCAGATAATAAAGTATAAAGGGTATTTTCTAAGACCATGAAACTTAAAATGGTAGACAACACAAAACAAATTAATTTTAATCGCAGATTGACAAATTTACCATTTGAAACTGATTTAACTAATAGCACTAATAGCCTTTCCTGGACGAAACGCATTGCAGACGTCCAATTTTGTTTCTCTTTTTCGAGCATTGCTGGCTGCATGGTACGAATAAAATGAATAATGTTGGCCTCCAAAACGTCAATTGTGGCTGGTTTATCAGCATAAACCAGTGACTTCACAGGCCTACGAAAAACAATCAAGAGGTGGCACATTGCACGGCCTTGAAGTCTAATTGACAGTTCATTTTCTCCAAATCAACACATCGCCTTCATTTGGGAAAAAATAAGACCCCTATTCCAGTTTAGAACTCAACTCAGTTGAGTTATAATTGAGACAACTGGTTGTGACCAGTTGTAATTAATGTTATGTTTTTGTTCCCCGCAATAAAACAAAGTTGTAAACCATCCTTGCGGGAAATTTGTGTCAATTGGTCCAACAGACTGCCCAGGGCCAGTAAAAATAAAACAAGTACAAAAAGAAAGACCAGTGAAAGGAGAACCAATGAAGAACGAAAAGGTAGAAAAAGTAATGAATTACGGAGCAGTCTTCAGCGGTGCTGCGACACATTTTTTGGGACTTTCTAAAATTTGGTTCTTGAATTTAATTCTAGAACTTGTTTTATTGAAATAATACTAGATTGTAGTAACTGATACTAAACACGATCATTGAGAATAAATGTCAATTGACCCTCTCCAATGACAACTCCATGTAAAAGTGATAGGTCTTATTCATATAAAGTGTTAGAACTAGAACCGGTCTCTACCACGAAAGACCTATCACGGGACTACTTTGCCGATATGTTGCGAAAATCGATGGCTGACTTTCAAAGTAAATTTTGATAATTTGATAGCGTTGTTCAAGCAAGAATCTTTTCATGATGATGTGCCTGAGCAGAAAGTTAGAACAGTATGACAGTTCGTTTGACTGCTAACCATTCATAAACTATATCGGGCTGAAAAAACACCCATTATAAAGAGAATGGCTATGAGCATTTTGTACCTTTCCTAGATATATGCAAACAAATGTGGAAGTTAAACTCATTATTTAAGGTGTTTTATTTTATGTTTTATTAATTGTTTTTAAGTCTTCAATGTTATTTTTTTTAATTTATTTTAAATTACAATACGAATCTTAACGGTTTGACAAATATTAATTTTCTGTCAATGAGTTTGCTGTGTTTTTGCTTCTTTGTAAATGCCTCTTTTTAAATAAAACTTCACTTTTATATCAGGTGTAATTTCATTTAAATCGAGTAATTTTGCTTCATCTTAAGTGTAATTTTGAATTTTGCTGGTGGTAACACTGCTTTAAGTTAAAGAAATATGATTTCTTTTAACAAAAAAACCTATTTGTGCCAATTTTTACGACATTGGCTCGATTTTATCTATGTTTAAGTGTTTTACTCCCAGTTCAACGATTTCGAACGTTTTTGTTCGCATAGAAAATTTTTATGAAAAACACTCAGTTTTAAAAATATTTTCCATATACAATGCTATGCGAACCTCTACGTTCGAAATCGTTGAACAGGAACAATATTCAATTATTAAATGATTTTAAATAAAAAAAATAAAGGTGTTTTTCGGTTATAAATCGTCGGTTGATAATTTTTTGCGGTTTTGAGTTAAGATCTTTCATTTGGCGTAATCAGTTTTTCGATAACTCATACGGTTTTCGAGATATGGAGTGTTGAGTATGTCGTATGTGTTATTTGCTGAAGCAATTTTCAAATTAAATGTCGTATGTTACTGCCAAACGCCACATACGACAAATTTCCATATAAAACGACCAACAAATTATTATTTAAATGTCGTGAGTGGATTTTTTATAAGAGTTTAAATTTCAAACTATCGCAATCCACATACGACAATTAAATTATCAGCCGACGAAATACCTTAGACTATAGCCGCCGGTCCTTTCAGCTTTCTTTGGATATATACACTAGGCTGGGACAAAAAAATTAAAAATGTAAAATATTATTAATTTATTTTTAGTGTAAGAGCCCGCGCATTGACCTTCAATTTTGTTAAATTTGGAATATAGCAACAATAGCATTGTATTGCAGAAAAGCATATTACTGTATTTTAACGACGTTTAGGTTCGTGAAAACAGTGTCAGAAGCATTCATGACTCTTTGCGCTAAAAAAGTCAAGCGATGGTTTAATATAGACGAAACTTGAATCAAGACGAGAGATGCCCTGATTTGACAGTAAACAAGATTTTGTGACCAAAAAGGATTTTATTGTTTTATGTTGTATAAGAACCAAATTTTTATTTTTTTTAAGTTTATTTCAAAATATTTTTAGTTTATTAATACGATTTCCGTATGACGTTCTAAAGGGAAGCTAGCTTTCCCTCAACAATAAATTTCAGTGTATTTATCAAATATGAAAAACTGGGAATTTAGCACGTCATACGGAAATCGTATTAATAATAAATTTTGTATTCCCGAAAATAACTTTGATAATATATTTTTAGTTTTAATTAATAATAATTGATAGTAAATAAAATATTAAAATTTAAAAAATGGACTTTTTTTCAAATATTCTTAATTCTTAGGAGCTCATGCGCGGGCTCAAGATGTCACTTTTTTGAACTTTTTTTTTTGCAATTTTTATTTGTTTTAACGTAATACAAAAAAATATTGCTATTAGAATATGATTCGAGAACTTTTATTTTTTCTCATACATCAGTGACCCACCCTAATATACACCATTAAAATGCTTGATGTTAAACTCGAGTACGTGTGCTTAACGTAATATCTAAATTGGTTTAAGTTTCTATCCGTTCTGTATTATACAGAACAGTACTGTATTTTGGAGCTTTGTTTTGCATGAATTATTTTTTTTGTGAAAACCCTTTAATTTAATTTTGTCCGTAAAACGCCTGGGTTCGAGCCTGGGTCAGTCAAGAATGAAAAATTTTCAATAAATTTTAATTAATTTCATGTTGTAAAATTCATCTGTCCGGCAAGAAATGTACATAGTATATATATATATGTATATACATATAATATATGAATGCGTCAGTTATGCGAAAAGCGAAAGTATTAAAATATTTCAAGACAAACAAATTAATTTTTATAATTAGATATTCTGTGGGCGATTTCAAACAGGTCTTAATAAAACTGAGACTATTTTCAAAATCAAAGCCCGAAAATTGTGATAATGGACCTTTCGTTCTAAAAACATCATCCGATAAATGAATAAGGTTGTGAACATTCATTGTCTGAGAATTTGGACCATAAAAATACGGTATTCAATATTCAAAAGTAAAAAAATATGTCTATATTGACAAAAGTTTAAAATATTTTTTTTAAGAATTATTGGTCCGGCGTATGGGCAAATCCCAGAAACAGTCCACCAACTAAAAATTTTTAAAATAATTTTTTGTTACTAGATGTATAATTTCATTTTTATTTTAAAAATATGTATTTCGATGATCATTAATACAATAATATTTACCAAATACTACCACACCCCTGATTTCTTAATATTTTACGTGAATTTAGCATTATTTTAGGTGATTTTTGTACTTAAAATAGCACTTACAGCAGACTCATCAAAATATAAATTTCGTTAAAAAAAAGTTGATATTCGTTAGTTAAGAAATGCAATTCATAAAAATATAATTTGTTTTGTTAAAATAAATAAAATATAATAATAAAATACTAATGGCAAAACTGTAGCGTGCATTGTGAGGCATGCGTCACAAAGGGTTCACGGCTTTTGTCAAAAAATCACAATATTTTTTGGCTGCGAATAAGTGATTTTACAATTCTCTTATAGTCATCTTTCTTTTAGGAACTAGATTTTGTATACCTTGTGATGCAAAATTCGCTAAAAATTAGGAAAACACACTTCAACCTTTGAATTTACTTCCACTTTTTGTGGCTCGCGTCACAAAATTTTGTGATCAATTATTTCGCAACAAATACTTGCTAAGGAATTATGATATATGCCATTCGTTAAGTTAAAGCTATCTCTTTTGAAAGACCAAAAAATGTTTATATATCAATCAGAAAACGCGTACGATTGTAGCGTTCGTCACGCAGGATTTGCCCATATGAATATCAAAAAGAAACGGAATTGCGTAGCTTTTTAATTGACTGTATCTGACAAATAAAAATTTTCAATTCAATTGTTACATCATCTTTCTAACCAGGTTTTCTTCAGCTTTAAATGTAATTGAATTTTTTAAAATTAACATTTGAAGGAAAAATTTATTAACTCCAAGAAAGAGCATGTGCATTTCATCTAGTAATACAAAATTTATGAAATCAAAGTTATCTTTGTATAAAAAAGAGCTGTTTTCTTTGGATAAATGGTATTTGGGATTCAGACACTAAATCAGAAAAAAATTCTTTAACAGAAAATGGTTTTAAATTTTCAAAGTATAGATTTAACGGGCAGCCGTCACGAAAACGACTCACTTGGGTCCTTATAGCGGTCCCTTTGTGATACCCCTAGCCAGTGACATGAGTCAGCCAGTATATGCCAATTAAGAATGGTTTTGTCATATGTATATAACTAGCATGCACTTTACCCAAAATCGACCCAAAACCTTTTTTGATTTGTTATAAATGCCCATTTCATCCACATGTATTATCAAATTTATTTCTTTCTCAAAAAAAAAAAACGATTTTAATATACATACATATGTACATTAGGGATATAACTTTTGAACAATTTTTTAAATTATCAAAAAATACCTATCCATGCCATATAGACCATGAAAATCTATGATGAAAAGTGGGGTCACTTTTTCGAGGGCGTTAAAAAAGTTCCCCCCCAAATCACTTTTAAGTTTAGTATTTGGATTTTTTTTTGTTTATTACAAATACAATATCCTTATTGTTAAAACACAAACCATTAATTTATATTTTTATGCTTTTTCACAAATAAGACTTATACCACCAATTATACAACATTTAAACAGTTAAAAGTATGTTAAAATAACAAGGAAACTCCTTTTTTGAACAAAATGGTACCAACCTCACAATCCCAATTGTTTAGTTTTAAGCTTTTACAAAAAACGGTTTGGGGGGGAGGTTTTTTATCCAAATTGTTCTCAAAAAACTGTTTTCATGATATATACATCAGTGGCCACCCCGTCGTGATGGGTATTTTTTTTGGTTATACCCCTAATGTACATATAATGGAATCAAGACTTCATTTTATTCCAAAGTATTGAAATTTTCATATTGTGTTGTCAATTTTCCTAGTGTGTTGTCAGAGCTTCTTATTAATTTTGCTTCGGAAGTTAGACTTGAAGTCCCAAGTAAAGTTTTACTTAGACCTCAAAATCATTAATAGATCATCAATTGCTTTTTGTGCAAGCGTAGAAATATTTTTGAAAATGCAGAACTTGATTTTTTGTTCCATATCTCCCATTAGTATGCCACTTAAACCAATTTCTTCCTTCCACAGAAAACCAAAACAAAACCAAATAAATTGTTACTTCCATATGCACATGCATATTATATATCGATGGCTTAATATAAAAAAGGCGTAACTAATTTTTTTCTTAAATAACATTTTCTGTTTATTGTGGTAGACAAATGCCAAACGCATCGAGCTTTAAAATTTCAGAAGGCTTTTTTATAAAAATTGTTGAATCTTTTTATTAAAAATTTAACTAAAACTTGTTTGTATCTTAAATTTAACGATCCAATTAAGATTTGTTCTTTCCCTTTAAAGAAACACAAAATCGAGTTACGCCTTTTTTATATTAAGCCATCGATATGTACATATGTTTATACATACATATGTATATATTTTTTTTGTTTGAGATCACGAATGTTTAAAACTTATTAATATTTAGTAGTTGTTATTAATAAAAACTTGGTAAAATTCATTTCCTTTTAAGAATTTTTTTTAGTATTATTAAAGCATTTAAAAGCTCATCAGAGATTATATTTCTAATCCTTGTTGATATGTATATAACTTGCTACCGAAAACGTGCTCTTATTTTCTACAGACGTTGGTTTTATAGTAAGAAGCGCATGATACAAAGATTATAAATTTGTTGGCCTGTTACCCGTGACTTAATAGACGTCAATTTGTCTTTTTATTTATTTATTTTTTAGAATTTTTATATGGTTCTGGTATTGGTGATGGTGTATCGTGTACATTTTAGTTTTCTACTTCAAGAAGCTTTTTAGACATTTCAACAGCAATTAAAAATTTTTATTGGAGTAGGAAAAATAGTTCGATTTGTAGGTAGTTTTTAGTAAAGATTAAATTTTTATTGCTCGTTTTTGATTTTAACGATGCAAACAAATTAAGATTTCAAAAAATTTAATTTGAAATTCCCGAAAATTCCCGGAACAATTTCCCGGCAATAATTTAAAAATAATGTCCCGGGATTCCCGGGAATTCTTTCCCGCGTAGAAACTCTAATTTAATGACAAATATTATACAAATATTTCTCTATTAAACAGAATTTTATAACAAAAATCAGATTACAAGGCCCGTTTTCACAACTTACCGATAGGTAAAAGTAAACTTTAACCGGCCTTATAAAAAGTGTTCCTTTATTAAAACTTTACTTAAACCTAAAGTGAGCGATAAAGTAAATTAAGATTCATCCTACCTGGTAGGTTAAAGAAAAGTTGTATTAACGGAACAATTTTTATACGGCCGATAAAATCCTAGCTTTAGCTATCGGTAAGTTGTGAAAACGGGCCTAAGTGTATTAAAAACAACTTGCAAATTCTTTCGTTTTAGGTTTTCGATTTCCAGCACACCCCTGATTATATTCTGGGCAGTCTAAATATCACACAGTTTACAACACAATCTTTTTAGAGACACTTTTTAGGTTACAGATTAGCGATTAGCTTTGATCCCCGCATAAACGCAAAAAATCCAAGGCAATATTAATAAGCAAAAGCAGCTTTTTACACTCAAACCTACCACCAATATACATTGGGCAATCCGTAATTGATACTGAAAAAAATCTTTAAATAATAATCATCAATAAACTTACCTGGTCAAGTCACGATAACTTCATGTGTGGAAAAAGTTATTCCATGCTAAGAAATCTTTGGACCACGCAATATTTTACTCCATTTAACGCATGCTTCTTTCCAATACATTTTTACTGCCGACGCTTTTTTATGGTTGTGAAAAATTTTTTCAAGCTGCAATTCACTATGCCAGAACAAGCTCAACATGACATTTAATAATGTTGCAAGATACATATATTTGTGGTAGAACTAGATAAAGAAGAATCTGTGTTCTTACCAAATTTTTTTGGAGCTTTTGCAAACCTTTTAAAATGCCGCACTCTACAATTTTTACATAAAATTATATATGTATAGTAAACAACCTTTACAACTAGGGTGATCGATCGAATAGTATTCGACCGGTTTTAACCGGTTATTTTAGTTTTGCCCAAGTCGAATATTTTAAAATGTCCATTTTTCGAATATCGAATAAACCGGTTATTTTAGTAAAATAACCCGGTTATTTTAGTAGTGTGTAATTTATATACGTTTTCCTTACTTTTGTTATAAATGCCCCCGTAATTTAAGTATTTTTCTAATTGAATATTTAGCAAACTTAAACTTTATATAAAAAATGTCAAAGCAAAATGAAACCAAAGTCAAAAAAAACATTATGAGCAATGTACAAAATACAAATCGCTTATATAAGCGTGTGTTCTTGTAACAAAAACCAAAAACAATTTTAAGTACTACAAAATAAGTTCAGCTTAAAAAGTAATTAGCAATTTGACAGTATTATAAATACTATATATGTATATCTTTATAAAGATGTCATCTCTGGTGATATTTCGACTTTAAAGAAAATTGTGCTTAAACGGCCCTAAAATGATAAGTTGCAAAGGTTAACGTCACGACTTATTAATCACTTTTAGTTAGTCTACAAGTTTGACATAAATATGCGCCAAGTAAAACTTGACCCTGTTCCAAGTAGTTTTTAAGAGACTGCAAATAATACTTAACTAAAATATGCTGCCAATAATAATAATTAAGCATATCTTCATGCTTAAAACAAGAACATACCGGCGGAATCAACGTTATGGGAAAATTCATCTGTTTAATTTATTAAAACACCAAGAACTTAAAAAAATGAAGGAATCAAAAATGTCCTGGAAGGGTTTAAATTGTGTGATAAACGAATTGACAGATATTTCATACAAAAAGTATGTTCATATTACTATTGTTTCTATAATGCTGAAACAAAAAAAAAATGAAATATATAATCCTGTATAAGAGGTTTTGTTTGCCACTTTTCAAAAATATGGCTGAAGTTTACTGCTTCCTATAGACATGCTTAACCAGCAACAAATTAAAACTCATTGACTGGTCAGGTTTTTTTTTTGATTTTATCGTCAAATATTTGTGGTCTGAACATACCTTAAGTCATATCTATGTATTTTGTTGGTTCCTTGCCTTCGCGAATTGTTTTGTTTTTTTTTTCTAATTAACTTTTTATTACAAAAACTAATTTAATTTTTGTATTTTTATGTATTCGAATTATAACCGGTTAACCGGTTATTTTCAAAATGCTTAACCGAAAACCGGTTTTTTTAAAATAGCAACTATTCGGAATATTCGAAAACCGGCTATTGAAAAAAATCGAATAATCGATCACCCTATTTACAACAGAATACCACTTTCAAGATCCAATAGAGGATACAGATTAAATTCCTTTCGATACCGCAAACTAATTTCAGAACGACACTTCTTAGTTAATGCCATTCGTCTCTGGAATGAACTCCCATCTAATATGCAAATCTTAATTAATGCTAAGCACTTTTACATTTAATTGCTTTGTTCATTTACAAAAAATTGTTAAAAATTTGTAACAATTGTAACTTGTAAATTTACTTTTAACATTGACTTGTAATTGTTTTAAAAAATTTGTAATAATTTTTAGTAAATGAACACAGCTAATATTTTCTCATTTTGCTTAAATAAAATTTTGTAACTTATTTTTAAATTTACTTTGTCTACTTTAACCAAAAAATCTATTATATAAGATTAAAAAGCCTTGTTGTACTGTAATTTTCTTAAATAAATCTTTATAAATAAAAATCAATGTTGTTCGTTGGTCATTGCATCAGCTGAGAACGGCTGGGGTGAAGAGTACAAAAAAAGGTAATACAAATTTTCCAAACATTTCAAAACTTATTTTTTCTTTTTATTAAATAAAACATCAGGTTTGATATATTACTAATAATATTATTTCTTTTTTGTTTGTTTTGTTTATATCATTCATTAATTTTAAAGTTAAATGTACTACTAATTCAAATTGTATTTTATGTTTTTACTTATTTTGCTGTGTATTATTTGCAAATTATAAATATAAATTGTCCATTTAAGCTTAAATTTATTTTATTTTTGTTGGTTGGTTGTTTTTGTCTCTAGCAGTCGTTAACATTATTAATTTGTTTTGGCTGCATACAATATTTAACGCTTTTCATATATCTATATATATTTTTTTAAAGGAGAACAACAAGCAGAGAAGGTATATTATTTTGTTTGTTTGATTCCATTTAATATTTTCTGATGTTACCTTTTTGTTGTTTCGAAAATAAATTAAAATTAAATAATAAAGTTTAAGAAGTTACATGCCTGGCATGACTTTCAATAACGTAATGTGAAAAAAACGTTAACCGATCTCAGAAATTTACATTTTTAATATACATACATACATACATATGTACTTAGTAATAAAATTTGTTAAAAACTATTAAGAAATCGGTGGTTTGTATTATGTTTTTTGTATTTTTTTTTATTTTTATGATTTTTTCCACATACACTCATAAACAAACACACACGCCTCTAAAGCATTTAAGAAAAAAACATAGTAACTCCAAATATTGTATGTTTATAAATAACATTATGTAGCTTGCAGCTTTAAAACATAAATAGTAAAAGTGGAAGAATGGATAGATAGAAAAAAGAGGAAAGTGTAAAAGGAAGATAAACAAAATATTACAAAATGTTATAAATCTACTACCACTCTACTTTTATTTAAGATAAGAATTGGTCCACCTTCGTTTTAATATCAGTCGAAACAATGGACAAACACATTTAGGTGGCTTAAAAGTCACTATCGTAGTTAACATCTTGGGCTTGTGTTGATTCATCCGATCGCTCGGAAATAGGTTCTAAATCGGCATCTAAGCCTGGATCATTAATGGTGGTTGGGCAGCAGGGATGTGACATAGAATCGAAGGCATCTTTTATTTGATTATTGGCACCTTTGGGATCCAAGTCGGTGGCCCAACTAAAGTGCATTAAAGCCGAGTCAACATTGCCTAAAGTTTTATGAATTTTTCCTATTAAATAGAACACGACTGATTCCTTAGGTACGATTTCTTTAAGTTCTTCCAGTTCTTTCAAAGCCTCTTGATGTTTACCCAACGAAAAGTATATTGAACCACGATGAAAACGTGCCAAAGGGTTTTTAGGATCTAATGTGGCGGCGGTATTAAGGGTTTGTAGGGCCTGTTCTTTCTTTTGCATAAAGTATTGCATAGCACCAATATGCACAAGAATAACTGAATTCTGAGGATTGATTTTCAAGGCCTTAATGTAGTGCAACTCAGCCAATTCGTACTTTTCCTGCTTTGAATATATTGTGCCGATGCCAAACCAGGCGTTGTAGTGGCGTGGATCTCTGACAACTGCCGAACGGAAATAATCCATAGCACGGTCAAGTTCTTCGGTAAGCACTAGTTCATGTCCTAATAGTGTGTAACTATATACAAATTCTGGATCTACTTGTACAGCCCTTTTAAAAAATTTTATAGCAGTTTCATGCTCTTTATGCAGAGAAAAACAATTGCCTGCTACACACCAAGTTATGGGTGAGCTTTTGTCTTGATTTATCAGATCTTGGGCTAAGGCCGAGAGACTTACCTCTTTTTGCAAGTGCCATAAGGAAGAGGAGTATATTTCCATATAATCCAAACGATACGGTTCTTGCTCATGTATACGTTTAAATATCGCTACTGCATTTTCGTATTCTCTTAACTCGTAGTGACACATGCCAATCAACGATTGCGCCCAACTGGAAGAAAAATGATGTTTTGGTATTGTAGCCTCTAAGTGCTTAATGGCTCCTTTACATTGAAAGTGTGCTAATTGCCTAAAGCCTTCGCCAAGATCTCGCAGTAATGTCATCAGACCATCGGCAGATTGTTTTTTCAGTGCGAGCAGGTGATGGGTCATAGTTTGGGCACTATTTAAACTGTTATTCAAATGAACTTTGGCTTCTTCGGTCGAACGATTAATACCTGCTGTCTGTGCTGATGTGATGGTTTCTATCTTTTCTTTGCGTATATTTTTTTCGATAACTTTATCGGTATTTGTTTGATTAGCATTTGACTTGTCTTCAATTAGTTCATTATTTAGACATATTTTACCCATGCGAGTTTTAGTTTTACGTGGCGGTGAACGAGGCTGTACAAACTTATTTGATATATTGGGCGACTTGTTATTTTCCTTGACTGAATAAGCACTATGGCTAAAAAGACGGGAACTTCGTCTCACAGCAGCATTAGGAATATTAGGAACTGTAGATATATAATTCAAATTTACTCAAAACATATACATATAAACATAATAAAATATTATTCCGGTTATAACACTTACCATTTGAAACATTACCGCTATTGTTAGGTGTACGTGGTGTTATATTTCCGGTTTGTGTAAACACAGGTTTACTTGCGCCACCCAAATTTGTTGATGTTTCTTTGCGATTAATTAGAGAAGTAACATGTCCCTTCATCTTTTTCCCCATTACCTTTTGTTCTTGATTGACTTCGGCAAGTGTTTGGGGCAAAGGGGAATTCGTAATATTAAGATTTGCTTGTGTGTGACCAGCACCAAAACTGCCAAAAAATGAAGAATCTCCACCGCACGGACTGTTTATAGGCAGAACACCAAAACTGGGCGTTGTTGGTGACATTGCAGAGAGATATTTGAATTGTTTGCGAAATGGTGTACCTGCACCACCATCAAATTGCTGCTGTCCTTGTGATGTTATGCTATTTTGTTCGGAATTGGTAGTATAACCTACTGGAGTATCGTCCAACATCATCATACTTGAATTTTGGTGACCAACACCTTGACCCACACTAACGCCACCAACATTTGTGCCTCTTAGCATTGAGATGGAACTATTTAAATTGTTATTGTTGTTATTTGGTGTGGTTAATGTTTGTAAAGCTCCCAGACCATTGTTATTTAAAGGCGGTTGTATCTGCTGTTCTATGGGAGTAGAGAGTATATAGTTTGAACTATTACCCAATTGACTAATTAAACCACCATCCGTTGAAAAGTTTGTATTTGTTGTACCAAAATTTGTATAAATTATACTCCCACTTTCGTTGAAACTGCCGTTAAAGTTAATATTTCCACCTGCTCCGCTGCTACCTCCAAAGAGTATCATTGAATTTGTATTCACATTTCCTTGGCATGTATTGAATATATCGGTATTGGGAATTTGAAAAATGCTATTTGCGTCTGGATATTCACCCAACTGACAGAGATCTGCGAATGCTTGCCACATAAACGGATTTAACTTTAAAGCTTTTCGCAATGCCATTGTGGCAATTTTATTGCGTTCTGTCTTAACACAAATTTGTGCTATTAGTTGTAGTACGAAACATGCTATTTCTCCAAATTCTTTAATAATGTCTTCAAAACTATTTTTCATATCTCCGAAACCATTAATGGTGAGAGAACATTCAGCTTCGGAATATTTTTTAAGTTGATACGCACATTTTGCCTGCAAGAAACGACACTGTGGCGAACGGCGGGATTTCTCTCGTAACAACCAATAGGTTTGATGTATGAGATTTGAACGATAATAGCTGGTTGCCAAGATAAAGATGGTTTCATCGGTTTCCACTAAAAAAAAGAAAAAAATAAAATTAGTTTTAGTAATAAAGAATGTTTGTTTACGAATATAATCAAATTGAAACTATTCCGGTTAAGATGATATTTAGTTATTTCAATTCTGTAATTGGTTTTGTTTTAGACTTGAATGATAAAAAATAAAATATGTTTTTATTAGTAATTTACAAATGTTTTAAAAATCATTGGATTTTTCTGTAGTTGGCTCAAGTATTCTTAAGTACTGCATACGATGACTATTGTCGGCATCAATATCTTTGTTAAGAAAAATTAACATTATATGTAGTATAAGAATAATTCTTAACTATCAATAATATAGATATTTATTCTTATTTGACCTTTATTTTATAATTACTTTTAGTTATTTAAGCTTGAGGTCTTTTTATTTATAAAAAATTATATTTATTTGATTCTCAATATTTCGCTAACCTTTGCTTAGCATCGCCAGGAAATTAAATTTACAAAATTTTAATAATAACAAAAACGATAACAAAATTATGAACATTTTTTTTTTTTTACACTTTTAAATTATAATAAGGCATGTCAAAACAAAATTTTAGCTGAATATTCTAATTTCCATTAACTTGGTTTTGTTTCCTTTTAATTTTAATTTATTCGTTTTAAGCTACATATTTGTTTAAATTATCCATATCCTGTTTTAAAAGCTTTTGAGGATTGTAATTTGTCTTAGAATACACATTCGAATAATATGAAACATTCCCCTTTCTGCCACATTTCCCTTTCCGGGAACTCCACTGGTGGTGTTACACCGAAGTCCAGGGTCATAGTCCTATGATACGAAATTCCCTCGAAAATAATACCCCGATCAAGCAGACCCACCTCGTACACAAATCTCGTGTGATCATCCCGCCTAGGTATATCTAAGGAAGACTCGTAAATTCTAAGTAAATTCCTAGCAGCCACACTCCTCACATAATGCTCAATAAGGGACAGATATAGTAGGATGTCCAGCGCTGCCTGTGGAGTGCTTCTCCTTGCGCCTGTGATGCCAAGAGCTGCACTCCTTTGAACCTTGCTGAGCATCTTCCTATAGCTATTCACTCTCAACGCTCCCCACCAAACAGTGCATCCATAGGTAAGTATAGGCCTAACCACCAGTTTACCATATCCTGCCTCAGACCACAATTCTTACCGATGGAGTTCCTGCATGTGTAGTAGGCATTGAGTCCCCTTCTCTTCCTCTCCTGAGTATTTCTCTTCCAAGACAGTTTGCAGTCCAGAAAGCTACCCAGATCCTTTTCACGGTACAATATAGGTAACTCGACGCCATCTAGCACTAGGCCCCTAAATCCCTCTGTCCTGTACCTTCTGGTAAATAGCACCAGCTCAGTATTCACAGGGTTAACTCACAGCCTTCTATCCTTTCCGCATGCAGAGAGTTCGCCCAGCATCACCTGCATACAGACAGAAATTTTTCCCAGACCAGGCGACCTATGTCGTTCGCATATGCAACAACTTTCCTGCCCATGGAATCAAATGACATGAGAATTTCGTTGACCGCAAGCAACCACAGAAGTGGCGATAGAACCCCTTTCTGCACATGATCCCCCAGGTTAGAGTTTATAATCCTTCTGCTAAGCATGCAGACTATCCACTCTACCAGAAAGTCCTCAACTACCAACTCCTTCAACGAATCTCTAATCGCCTCAATCCTAATGTTGTTAAAGACTCCTTCTATATCCAGAAACGCAGCGATAGTATATTCCTTATGCCTCAGTCCGTGCTCAATACAACCCACCACCTCATGTAACGCACTCTCAACAGATTTACCCTTCAGGTAAGCATGATAAGCGTTGCAAATAAGGCGGGTCTCAATATTACTCCTGAGGTAGAAATCTATTAGTCTCACAAGAGTCTTCAACAGGAATGAAGACAGAGATAAACAATGTTACTTTTGTTAAAAAATAAATGCAGATTTACTGGATTGTCATAAAAAAAATTTTGTTAATTAATTAATATTGTTAAAATAATGCTAATATAATTAAATGTAAACCATTTCCTAAAAATGCGCCTATATGATGAACTCAATTTCAGAAGTAAAGAAATTTTGATAAGTTGAGCTTCAACGACATTTTGAAAATGAACTTGCAGTGGCATGTGTAAATAGAAAAGAATCGACTATTTCGAGCAATTTTTCTATGATAATATGTATACAACAGTGGCATGCCACTACTTGCATGTATAAAGGCAGCGTTATATGTAGTCAAAAGAATATTATATAATCCCTGGAAACTTTTTAGAACTTCCTTCAAAAACTAGTGATTCCTTTTATAAAGAAAATTATTTTCTTGAAATCGAAAAAGCGTTTTCTTTAATAAAAGTGGTAATTTTCCACTTTTATAGTAATTTCTTTCAGAAATAGTAATTACTGCATTTTAGAATTAATTCCAAAAAATATTGTATGGCTATACATTAGGGTGGCCGTTATTATTTTTTTTTTTGTATTTCCACTTAGCAAACCCCTTAGATTGGTTCCAAATTAGAAAAAAATTATATATAAAAAATTTTAGATCGTTTGAATAGTTATTGGGCGTGCCTTGAGCCCACAAAGTTTGCTAAAAATGCTATTTTTCTCACTATGTGTCGCTTTAATTGTTGATAACTTCAGTAATATTTATTTTAGAGAAAAACCTTATTCACAAATATTCTAGGGCTATATCTTATGAACAATGTTGCTTTCTATTAATTTTCTTTAACATTAATATTTAATCCCGAAAAAGCCAAATTAAAAAATAACACCGAAATTTTCACATATCTACGCATTCTTTGCCTGGTGATTACACTACGTGACAAATTTTCAGCAAAGTCGTGACCAAATTAATCTAACAGCTGAATCCCCTGAATCCGAATATGAAGTCAGAATTATCAAAAGTAAAACAGTTTTTGAGATATTCCAAAATAACCGTTATTTGTGTTTTTAAAAAAGAGGATGTGACTGAAATGCAATTATCTTCAAAAATTTTAAACGCACTATGTATTTCTTTCTTTTTATGGAGAGGTTAAATCAAATCCTTTAATTTTTTGAAGCAAGTGGTAGCAAAAATAAATCTGGGTCTTCAAGTTACTTAAAATTGTGTTTATTTCTACTCCTCTTCTTTTACTACAGCGAAATTGTCTGTTTTATCGGATTTAAATTTACATCTATTTTTGTCATAACTTATTACCAATTATATTAGCAGTAAGTTGCGATAGTTAAATAAAAATAATTCCGGGAATTCCCTAAAAGGGTGAAAAGCTAAGACCATTAGCATTTCAGAACTGTAAATACTATGTTCAGATTTAATTTCAGACCAGTACCCATGTTCTGTAGCTTTAGTGAGAATTTCTCTCATAGAAAACATGTGAAACAAAATATTCCATCGTTTCTCGAAAATTGAGAAAAAAAACTGTGCCTGTAACTCATGTCAAAAACTATTAAAAGAAATTACTTCGTTACGTTATAAATGTCATAACATTGCACTCAAAGCCGATGTGACATCTATTGGCGGTGCAAAATACTTCTTAACGTTTATTGGCGATAAA
The DNA here is from genome assembly GCA_949318255.1 of Pollenia labialis. NCBI lineage: Eukaryota > Metazoa > Arthropoda > Insecta > Diptera > Polleniidae > Pollenia > Pollenia labialis. The sequence goes on from OX439140.1 coordinate 74,899,603, forward strand.
TCCCGGAGAATATTTATTTATTTTTTGAAGCAAAAATCCGAGGTACTGGAAAAATTTAAAACCTTTAAGGCGCAAGTAGAGCGTCAAACCGGTAAGAAAATCAAGTCAATTCGTAGCGACAACGGTGGTGAGTACCGAAGTGATGATTTTGATAATTATTTGAAAGAGTGCGTCATAACACGACAATTGACGGTGCCTTACACACCCCAGCAAAATGGTGTTTCGGAACGAGCCAACCGAACATTGGTGGAAATGGCACGATCTATGATGATTCATGCAGGTGTTTCTATGGAATTATGGGCAGGGGCTATATGCACTGCAGTATATTTGAGGAACAGATGTCCTACTCGTATTTTGGGCAGTGGGACCCCATATGAAATTTGGCATGGTAAGTGGCCTAATGTTCAACATTTAAAAACTTTTGGCTCCCTCCCACATCGATCGAAATTTGAGGCTCGTGGTGATGAATATGTTATGGTTGGATATTCACTCGTGTCAAAAGCATATCGTTTATATGATAAAACAACGCATAGTGTTGTGGAACGACGCGATGTCATATTTGACGAAAATATATTGGCTAAAAATACCATGGACAATAGCAACAATGCTATAAATCCTAATAATTTTATAGCATTTGATTTTCATGATAATAACATACGGGAGATCTGCTATAATAATGAAGTACAACAAATTAACAATGACGTGGTAATGAAACCAATGAATTGGATGATGAGTCGGGAATAATCGACGAAAATGTGGATGATTTTAACACGGCAGATGAAAAATCTGAGGAAGGCGGCTAGAGAAAAACAACACCTGGAGCCTGGTTGACTTACCAACAGGTCACAGGGCTATAGGTTTCAGATGGGTTTTCGCCATTAAACGTGATAAGAATGGTGGGATAGAGCGTTTTAAGGCGCGCCTAGTGGCAAAAGGTTGTAGAAAAAAGTTTGGAATATATTACACAGAAACATTTTCACCTGTGGTACGATACGCTACAATACGTATGTTGTTGGCAATTGTTGTGCAGGAGAAAATGCACCTTCATCAAGTCGATATAAGCACTGCATACTTGAATGGAGACCTCTACGACGAGATATACACGCAACAACCGGAGGGTTTTGTAAATCGTAACGATTCGTCAAAAGTTCTTAAATTAAACAAAGCTTTATATGGTATGAAGCAATCTGAAAGAAACTGGAATGAGAAACTTGACAGCGTTTTCAAGGCGTGTGATAATGAACCATGCTTATATAAGGCAATATTTGGTAATGATATGATGTTGGTGGCTGTTTACGTCGATGATCTCATAATCGCTGGTAAGAATAAAGAGGAGATTATAAAGTTTAAGGCACATTTATCAGAAGTATTTGAAGTTTCTGATAAGGGAGTTTTAAGTCATTTTCTTGGAATGAATATAACACGTGAATGTGAAGTTGGTGTCATTAAAGTGTCTCAGGATCAGTATATAATCGATATTTTGAAGCAGTATAAGATGGGGTTTTGTAAATCCGTATCTATACCCCTTGATCCGGGTTTGCAGACCCATTGTCCTTATGATTGCGAGAGGATAAATTAAGAGGAATATCAGTCTATTATTGGTGCTTTGACATATCTTGCGATACCAACTAGGCCTGACATACAACACTCTATATCGAAGCTTGCACAACACAATCAAGATCCACATGTTGAGCACATGGCTGCGGATAAGCATGTATTACGTTATCTGACGGGTACTTCTAATTTAGGATTGGTTTATAAAACTGGTGATGCCTCTGTTAAAGGTTATGCAGATTCCGATTGGGGAAGCAACGCTATAGATCGTAAATCTTATACGGGGTATATATTCTTTCTTGGTGAGTGTGCTATCTCATGGGAATCGAAGAAACAACCTACGGTAGTCCTTAGTTCTACAGAAGCAGAATATATGGCTACTCAATGAAATTGGTTTTGGTAATGGTGAATCTACACTACTTAACGTAGACAATCAGGGTGCGATGAAGCTGGCTTTAAATCCTATTTATCGCAACCGTACGAAGCATATTGTTATTAAATATCATCATGTCCGTGAGGTGGTCCGTAATGAGGAAGTCTCTTTAAAGTATTGCCCAACTGGTGAGATGATAGCAGATATTTTAACGAAGAATCTTCCTCGAATAAAACACATGTATTTTATAGATTTGATGAATATGAAATAAATTTATTTTTTGATAAAATTTTAATATTTTTTATGTAAAAGGACATCCATGTTGAGGAGGAGTATTGAAACTTGGCAGCTCTTTTAACAACACGTACGTTTTTCTTTTTAATTTGATCATACTCTTTTGCTTTGACGCGTTTTTCTTTTTCAACTCTGTATTTTTAGTTCTTAAGTATCGTTCAATAAAGTAACATTAATACAGACCAGTCCTAATAGCGTGAAAATACAAGGTCATAAGCATCTCAGAACTGTAAATGGCTATGTCCAGATTTAATTTCAGATCATAGTTATATAGTTCTGAAAATTTAAAAATTGTTGAATTTCTGTAAGTACTTTTTTTACTTATATAAAATGGTTCAATAGGGACCAGTTGTAACTGGGCACTGGCCGGTGGGGACTCATGCCGGAAGAATGGGTCTGGAATTCAACGACTACTGTAGAAGTTGCCAAACGAGGAGGAAGAGGAAACTGTGCTTCACTTTCTCTGTCAATGCCCTGGATTGCGGGGCATCAGGGGAAAATACCTCGGGGAACCGGTGTTTGCCTGCTTAGAGGATATATCCAGGATAGAACTTAAATCTCTTCTTTTTTTCATTAGGAAGACGAATTGGCTGGACTTTGCAGTGACGCCATCTGAATAACTGCTTTAAAGGATGGGCATTGGCGCTGGGTATCACAAATGGAGCAATAGAGGACCTAAGTGTGCCCATGGAACTTAGCCTATACTAATAAAATGGTTTAAAACGGGGCAAAATTCAAATTATGTTCTGATCAGTTCTAATAGGGGGAGTGCCAAGGCCATATACATTTAATAGCTGTTAATGCTTTGACCAGACTAAATTTCAGATCAGAGTAATATAGTGCTTAAAACTGAAAATTTTAGAATTTTAGTAGTGTTATACCCCCGACGGACATATGCAGCCCAATTATGAATACAAATTCTCCGGGAGTTTTTTCCGTTTTCCCATTTTTTCAATTGAATGAACATAGGAAAATGGGAGAAGGGAGAAAACTCCCTGGGAGATTTATTCGTAATTGGGCTGATAGTTTACATACCATGGTATTTATACTACGGTTTTATATACTATTTTATATTGACAGACTTGTAGTACGTAATATACCACATTTATACAACGTACATTTTCGTAGTATATAAACCAGGAATGTAGTTTAGGTTGACACACATGTAGTAAACCATGCTAGTATATTATACAAATCCCATGTTTGTCAGGGGTATTAGGTGTAAAGCTTGACAACTTTCGATGATCTGCCATCATCGTCATATTGGAGCTGTCAAATAAAATTATATAGAACATTCTAAATGCTCGCTCTTTGAATGTAAGCTAGAAATCTTATTCATTGTTTAAATAAAATTATATTATTAATTAAATTATAAAGTTGTGTTTTACTTTTATTATCTCAAGCACAACAAGTAGGCACTTTTAGAAAATGGCCGAAAAAGGGGTCAAAATTCAAATTGTGGCATATCAGTCCAAATAGCGCGAAAAGCCTAGTTCTAAAATATTAAAACTTTTTATAATTTTAGTTGGTACTTTTTGAAAATGGCAGAAAAATTGGCAAATTTCAAATTATGGGCGGATCATAAGCCGAAGCCATTAGCATTTCATTTGTTCAGATTTAATATCAGATCAGATTTGCATAGTTCTAAAAATATTTTATTTAGCTCTAAAAGTTTTAAATGTTTGAATTTTAGTAGGTACTTATAGAAAATTGCAGAAAAAGGGGCAAAATTCAAATTGTGGGCGGATCAGATCAGATTTAATTTCAGATCAGAATGATGTATATAGTTAGCAGTATATCAATATATAATTGGGAGACATATTCGGTTACCTTAAATGGACATTAGGGTGGCCCTCATTTATCCGTTGTGTGAAATAAATGCTGGTATTTGCGACTTTAACTTTTCTACTGAATTCGAATTAGACGCCATGTTTTTTTTATTAATCAAAAACCAATTGGTTTTAATTTTGGGATACTTAATTGAAACAGTAATCTTCCGTTTAAGATTAAAAAATGTATCAGTACACTGAAAAAAAAAATTGCTGAAAGAATTAGTATATGAAAATGGAAAAATTCTTACTTTATATTTCAAATGGCACACAAATTACTTCAACATCTAAAATTTCACCGTGCCGAATGTTTTGTTCGGACACAAATTGAGAAAATCTAAAAAAATGCAAAATTTGTAGTCTTTTTTTGACATTTCGCTATGTATGTATATCTCAGAAACTAAGCATTCTATCGTCAATCGGCATGAAGGAATTTTAGATATTGAAGTGTTCAAAGTTTCCAGCAAAACTCTGTAGCCGTTTTTGTGCCATTGTAAAAACAAACGAACAAACTAAAGTAATTTTTTGCTTTTTCAAAGAAATTTATGAAATTATGACACAATGAAATGATTTCAATATTGTAATTATATGTACATTATCGACATTTAAAAATTATTTTACAATATTTCAAATAAAATATGTAAGTTATCATACAAATGCACGACGTTACATTTATCAGATAACGGTACATTTGTGTTTTTCGCTGTATACTTATTTTTCAGCCGTCATCCAGGGTCAAAGTCTGATTAATTCAATATGAGTTATATCTTTTTTAAAAGGTCAAGTTATATAAGCTATAATGCACCGAAATCGGGTAAAAACTAAAAATCCGATAACAAAAAAAACCATAATATCACTCTTTCAAATTCTTCAAAGTCCCTGCAAATAATATTGGACCACCTGATCCATTTTGATTAAATGGACTACTCCATGGACTGTTCCGATGCAATGCAAGCATGGCCCATGTCAGCAATTAAAAGTGTTTGTAGTGAGACAGGGTGGCAATAGGATAATTTATTAACGACCAAGTTTAAATTACACAAATTAAAATTAATGTCAATAATAAATTTAATAATTAGAAATTATTTAGTTTTCTCATTTTTTATCTAATGTAATATATACACACTTTAATAAATGTTCCCCTGAAGAAGTCAACAAAAAATTGACGAAACGTTGGGAAAAATGTAATTAAATGTGTTTTTAATTTACAATGAAAAAATTTAGGCCTTATTAGCTTACGTAAATATTTAAAACTTCAAAATTAACACCTTGGCCAAAAAATAAATAAAATAGAGACATGTTTTCGTTTTTTAACGACATGTTTTCGTTTTTAAACGAAGTTAAAACTAATCCTCTTGTGTATATAATGGAGTAGTTTTAAGACTACCCCATTGTAATCCAAAGCTGTTTTGTATGGTCCTGCCCTAGGACATCGTAATGTTAAATATACCATGTTTTTTCCATACGTTTGGGTTACTTTTGGACTAGTCCTAGTCCCTTGTGGGCTACATGTTACACGCGTGTTTGGACTAGTCCTATTATTTGCAGGGTTTAACTATAGATATACATACATGCTAGTAAATTTAACTTAGAAGCTACACGACCAAGTTTTGTCTTTCAATTCCTTTAAATTTGCAATACACTCTCACTTTTTTACTAACACACTCACACTTTTTAAATTCCCAACAAACACGAAGTGAAACCTTTGATATGAAATGACTTTAACATTTGACATCAAACGCAATTCTCAAACGTTTTTCAATTGTTTGATTAAACATTTAAATTCAAATTGATAATAATTTGAAAATAAACATTGGATATCAAAAGTTTTATCAATTTGATGTCAAATGTTTATCAAATGTTAAAATCAAATCAAAAATAAACTTGGCAATACTAAAGCGAAACATAAATGTAAGCATTAAAAATGGCGATTAAAGTTAAATTTTTTTCCTTGTGGTTACATGTGTTTTACTATTAAAAAAAAACTTTATATAAAGTGAACAGTTTCTTTCTTGTGAAAAATAAAAATTATTTTTGAGAAATTGCAATGATTAAAAATACGAAAAAAAAAGAAAAATAATAAAACGGGAAAGTGAAGAAAGTTTGTTGAACGATCGCGGTGCTACAATCCTCAAAATAAAAGGGAGCCAAGTATTTTGTCTTTCCAAGAATTAGAGGACGGAAAGAACACTATTTCATCTTTAAGCTATGGTACCGAATGTTTATCTCAAAGTTTATTTAAATAAATAATAAATTTAAATTAAAAAAATTAATTTGTTTTATTTATATTCCACATTGTATTATAATCCACATTTGAAAAACATTTGAGAATTACGTTTGAAAGCAAGTTGAAAATAAAGGCATTTTTCAATTTGAAAATAATGTCCCCTTTTTGTTGAGAACGCTGTGATTTTCAAATGATTTTCAAATCATTTTCAAACGTTTGTCGTTTGAGAAAACGTTTGATTTCAAATCATTTTCAATTTGAAATCAAACCTCCGTGTTTGTTGGGTTGACCACGAGATTGCGTTCAGTTTTACCTTTCCATTTGTTTGGCACTTTCATTTTCAATTTAACAGCTGATTACAAGTGTGTCTTTATAATTTGTTTTCTTGATGGCATCTTGAAAGTAAATTGCTTACAAATTAAGTGCAGCCTACGTCACAGCTGTCAATTTATTTAAATTTTGACAAGCAGCATATGTAAAAGACTATCAAGAAAAACTTGATCGTGTGGTCGCAGGGTAAATTCTAGTGTTTTCGTTATTTTATTATGTATGGGATAACCATTTAGGTTTTATTTATATACTTTTGCCTCTAGTTTCCATATTTTTTTTACCGGATTTTCATAACAGAAACCTTTTTGAAGGGCTTGTAAAATTATTCTGTTAACTGCTCTATCAGTTGTTTTAAAACGCCGCCCAATAAAAAATTGAGCTTCAAACAAAGCAGGTTTGTAAGGCAGAAATTTAAGAGTTTCGCTTACCATCTCGCTTTCGGAAGCCATGAATTTTATATGTTGAGTTCCCACTTTGAAGCAAAACATTTTTGATACAAAAAGCCCTTTATTCAACGCATATAAAACTGGTGAACGTAGCGTTCAGCTTTACAAACTGACTGTTTTTTACAGTTATTTTTAAGTATTCTCACTTACAAACCTGCTTCGTAGTAAGGGAATGCCGTAGAACTTGAAATTTATTTTTTTTTTGCTTTTATAAAACTTGTTAAGAGATCCTTCACTTACATTAATGCATCTCTGTATGTCTTGTTGCTAATTGCGCGCTTATTTTTATGAATGTACCGTTAGTTCTTAACAAAATGATAAAAATTTTTATTGGGTTATATTTTTATTTATTTAAAATTTTTGAATGGCAAAATTCAAACTTCAATGGTGAAAATCCAAAGCCATAAGTATTTCAGAACTGTTAATGATATGTCCAGATTTAATTTCAGATCAGAGTTTTATAGAACTGAAAATTTAAAATTATTGAACAGAAAAAGGGGGAAAATTTAAATTGTGGGCGGATTAGTGCTAAGCATTTAAGAACTGTAAATGCTAGGTGCAGATTGAATTTCAGATCAGAAATAAATGTGTAGTTCTAAAAACTAAACATTTTTGAATTATAGTAGGTACCTATAGAAAATAACAGAAAAAGGGGGAAAATTCAAATTATTATTGGAAAGGGAGAAAAGCCATGGCCATAAGCGTTTTGGAACTGTAAATGCTATGTCCAGATTTAATTTTGGATCAGAGTTATATAGTTCTAAATATTAAATTTTTTTTTAATTTTGTAGCTACTTATAGAAAAAGGGTCAAAATTCTAATTGTGGGCGGATCAGAACACATAGGGTGAAAAGCCAAGGCTAAAGCATTTCAGAACTATAATATTTAATTTCAGATCAGAGTCATATATGTATGTAGTCCTGAAAATTATAAAATTTTTGAATTTCAGAAAGTACTTTTTTTACTTATAGAAAATGACAGAAAAAGGTGGAAAATTCAAATTGTGGGCGGATAAGGAGAAATGCCAAGGCCATAAGCATTTCGGAACTGTAAATGCTATGTCCAGATTTAATTTCAGATCAGGGTTATATAGTTCTGAAAATTTAATTTGTTTTTAATTTTGTAGGTACTTTTAGAAAGTGGCAGAAATCAGTACCATAAGCATTTCAGAACTGAAATTCCGCTCAATACAGATCGATGCGAAATTATTTGGTAGGATTTTTGAGAAAGTCATAGCAAAATTACTTTTTGGTTTTATTTTTTCAATGTGCAATAAGATTTGAAATAATAAAAACTTACGATCTGTGACATTAGAAGTGTTTAGGAATAAAAACGTAAACGACTATAACCGCAGAGAACTGATGATTATATTAAATTTCGATAAAATTTCCAAAAGCCACCTTAGAAGTTTTTAATTGTTCTCCTATAAAACTAAACAAATAGACTTAAGTACTTATTGCCACATAATTAATTCAAAGCCAACAAACAGCATTTATAAAAAAACCAAAAAGTTAAATTATTTAAACAAATTATTTCTTTTAAAATAAGATTTTAGTTCAGAATAAGCATTTACAGAATCTTTTGAAAGCCTATTTCTAATTTTTATTAAGATGACTTCAATGAGAAAACACCTTTCCTTTCTACGGATGTTTGCGTTTATTTTCGAAGGAACATTTTACAATTTCTAGACACTTTCAGTTTTCTTAGCACTTCTTTCAAAACTTGTAATTCCTTTTTAAAAAAAATCGGTTATGAATCGACATTTCTTTGGCGTTTGGCAAAACTGTCTCAAGTCAAAAACTGTAGCTATTCTTTATGTTATATTGAAAAATATTTATGTATTTGGTGTATTTAATTGACTTTTTTCTAAGAGCAGATGATAACGATTAGGATGAGTTGTTATAGACTTAAGTGATTTAAGCCAAACAAAAGAGAATTAAAAAGATTGAAGTAAATCCAATCAATAACTCAAAATTAGTTTTTTTGACCTAAGACATTTTTGCCTAATGACTAAAAGTAGCCATAATTAAATTAAAAAAATCAGGGAATTGCCGCACAAATTTCTCGGGATTTATTTACCGAAAAATGTGCGGGATCCCGAGAATTCCCATCATCTGCTTTATTTTGTTATTGAGTTCCGAAAATAATTTCCAATAAAAGTAGTTGTATTTTAATTCTATCAATATAATTAATATATGTATACACAAAAAGGCGAATTTGCCGAAATAAATATTTCTATCAAACAGCGTTAATAAATAACTTTTTTACTTATTCTCGAACTAAAATAAAAGTTAAGGAAACTCTATTTCTGTTAAACAAGTTGAAACTAGGGAATGGTAAATCCACTTCGATTTCAATCGAAAATCAATTTTGTGTTACAAAAATCGATTTTTCGCAATCTAATTTACTTACGCGATTTTATAATGAAATCGTTTATTGGACTTTTCAATATTTTAGAAGTTCTTAATTTGAATCTCTGTTAAATAAATAAAATAAAAAACCAGTCGTAGTTTTAAATACATATACTTCCAACTTTAATAAAGCCTGCATATAGGAAACTATATAAACTATTTCGTTTAATATAGGTCCTCTCGTTCTTCAGAAATTTAAGTCATCAATGGACAGTCAACAAAACAGTTCTAAACGTGTGGTACTGAAACAAACTCTGAAAGCGAGCATTGTGAAAATCACTATATTATAGAAACATAACAGGGGAATCAAACCATGTCACTCCTGTGGAATTACGCTAACCTTTAAACAGACCAGTGTGTGAGCCATATTTAAATTTATTTACTAGCAGAGTGGAAAAACAGAAAGTAATTTATTCTAACAAAAACGAAATTGCAAGGGAATAACTCTACTTCGTTCCGAAATCAATGGCATGCAATCGTTTGTTTTCTAAAGCTCACTTAATAGTGACTTAGCAAAGAAACACTCGTCGCAGAACAAGAACTATTGTCATAATCCTTCGAAATACTATCCATACATTGACTATTTTGCAATATTTTGAAATGTATTTAATTTAACAAATATAATCTGGGAATTTATTTCTCATGGTGAGTTACATTTACCATATAAATTTTCATATTATTCGAATGTGTATTCTAAGTCAAATTACAATCCTCAAAAGCGTTTATACTTTAATAGTCTTATTCCTTCAATATTTTTCAGGAATATTGTCAGTGCACTATCAGAATTTTCGTTTGTAACGGGTCCGCCATCTAACGTTTTTTTTCAACTAGTGCTTATTTCGTGAATGGTAACATTTAGCTCATGTCTGATTTGACAGATAATTAGTTTTATCCTTTTGCTAAACGAATATGGTTGTGTATTCGCTTGAACAACGCTGGGAATTATGCGTTTTCGCTTCGCTAAGTGGGCCTGCGATCGACTTACAGAAGATGCCGATTTTGCCAAAAAAAAATCATCTTTTCAGATGAAGCTCATTTTGACCTTGGCGGGTATGTAAACAGCAAAATTGTCGAATTTGGGGCACAGAAAACCCATACGCATACATTGAAAAGCCGATGCACCCAAAACGAGTCACTGTTTGGTGCGGATTTTGGTCCAGAGGCATAATTGGGACATTTTTCTTCGAAAATGAGGAGTGGCCGTTACAGTCAATGGCGATCGCTATCGGGTCATGTTGAACGAATTTTTGTTCACAAAAATTGAAGAGGAGGATATTGGCAACATTTGGGTTCAACAGGACAGCGCTACGTGCCACACAGCCGAAGCTACACTCGATGTTTTGCGCCCTGTTTTTGAAGATCGCATTATCAGCCGCAGAGCTGATGTCGTTTGGCCACCTCGGAGCTGCGATTTGACACCGTTGGACTCTTATTTGTAGGGTGCCGTCAAAGATAAGTGTTACGCCGGCAAGGCAAAGACAATTGACGCTTTAAAGGAAAACATTCGTGAAGCCATTGGTGAAATACAGCTGCACACAATCGATAATGTGCTTAAAAATTGGACCGATGGTGTAGGCTACTGCATGGCCAGCCGTGGCAGCCATTTGAATGAAATTATCTTCCATTATTAACCGGAAGGATTGTACTTTCAAATAAAAAAAGAATTTTGAGAAAATATTCAGTAGTTTTTTTTTATAGCATTTTCAAAAAAAAGTTATTTGGCGGGCCTTTTATACATATTTCTGTTACGAGGCTACTTTAGCTATCAATGAAGTAAATTGTACAGAAAATATTGCTCAAATTCAGAATTTTTTATTTTTGTAATTTTAATCAAGAACACAATTTTAATATCTGAGTTGTACATACATATCGCACTGGTTCCTCTAAAGGAACTGGTCATACCTATGTATCTACCCACTGTAAAAATATTAGTTGCATTTTCCTAGTATTTAGCAAAAAGAAAAAAATGCAGTTGCAATATAGGTATGTTTGCTTATTTATCTTAAACGATTTTGAAATCGATTTTAAGGTGCGATTAATCGATTTTAAAAATGGAAATAAAAAAAAATCTATCGAAAAATCGATTATGGAATCCATTTCCCATTCCCTTGTTGAAACCAAACATTGGACCGACAAATTTGTTTAAGAAACATATTGTATGCATAAATGAGAAATAGGTAAATGATTGATTTTAAAAGTATTTGATTACCTTCTGAACATAAACGTTCTGCTAGAAATACCGCATCCTTGTGATCATAATGATTGAGACAATGCCATATGGCAGCCTAAAAAATAGAGGTAACGTTTCTGTTAAAAACAACTGGAGCAACTACAAGATTTCAATGCATTCATTACCTGTACTGGTTCTTGAAGAATCATTTCTGTTTTACAAAAATATGTTGTTATTGTTAATGATTTATGTTGTCCTCGTTATTTGCTTCTAGTAAATTTTAATCTGCTTGTGTAAGCATAAACCGATGTATCCTTTTGTGTTATTGTATTTTAAACTTTTGTTGACAACACACACTCACAAACACGATTTTTTACGTATTTTATGTTTAAAGAGATTTGCAATGGTTAAGCTGCCGATGATGATAACCACCACCGCCACCAACAATAACTAAAATTTACAAACGAGCTTTTTGGATGCTTACTGCTTACAATTTTTTCTTGATACCTTAGTGAGCACTAAGGCCACACTTTGAAAAATTTCACTTTTAATTAATCGAATTTTTCGATCAAATTTCTTAAATTTTTTACACTAATTTTAATTTTTTAAAAACTACTAATATGTGTTTTCTGCATTTTTAATGCTTTTTTCTAAGATTATTGGCATTTAAATATAGAATTAATGTTTTAAAATTTAGCTAAATGGAAAAAATCTCTAATTGCTGAGAAAAAGTAAAATATTTTTCTTCGTTTGGGGTACACCGTTGCAAAAACACGTATCATAAACAGTTGTAAAAACTACCAACTTATGTTTGTTTTTATTTTGTACTTGGCAATGCTCTACAACGAGTCTCGCTAGTTAGTTTAATAATGTGGCAATATTTAACATAGCGGCAACGGCTGCCAGATTCGACGATTTTTGGATCCAAAAAAGGTTTTTTGACAGTTTATGAACTAAATATGACTTTTATGTAATAATTAACAAAAGTTTTTAGTACAATTTATGATGTTTGATTAACTTATTTGATACGTTCGTTTATATGATTGGCAGTAATTTTTCTTTTTTTGCGTTCAGAATACAAAATACGTTCTGTTATACTGCAACGAATATTTAAGGGTATAAAGTTAACGGATTCTGATAATAGATCCTCGTTTCAGTCATTTTTTAAGCGCTGAAACAGGATTTCTGATGTGTGAATTCGGTATTGGATATCTCTCGGCTTTAGTTTTATTACAACCAAAAATTTAAATTAGAATATATTGAAAAGCTAAAAATTTAAATTGGGAGAGAGAGGAAAAGAAATGGCATTCTTTTTCCCCTTCCCTCCTTAAAGCTCAAGACTTGAAAAGTCAAACTTGACATGAGTGAACCTGCACTTACATTGACTCTACGTCTCCACCTTATATGAAATCCAGTTAAAACATGACGTTAAGTGTGTAAACGGTATTTGGTAGTGTGGCGTACACGTTGTTAGAGTTATAACATTTCATTATTTTCTATTCGCTGGCACGTCAAGTAGCTGTAGTGTACTTTTTTAAAGCTTGTTTAAAATTATAATATACTAAATAATAATAAGTTTATTTTGTACTTAAATGTTTATTTTTTAAGATTGAAATATTCACGCTCATATTTTTTACAAAAATCAAACTGTATTGTGTACAGTTTACAACCCTTTTGACATATGAAATAAAAATGGTGAAAGCTGCAGGTTGTCAAACACAAGCGAAAATTTATGTTAAAAAAGAACTTTTAAAAGAAGTGTTTTAATAACCATATAAAAACTTAACTTAAAGTTAGTCATTTTTTGTCAGGTGGCGGCCAAAAGTAACGTTTGTTTTGTTAAGAGCCCTATTCATTTACAACATTATTGTATATGTTATCCTCCATATTATTTCTATATTGCATCCACTTTTTGACGGATTTTTTGTATTGACGACCTAGGAATGTGTACCAATTTTAGAAAAATTTTATTTTAACGTTCTTAAGATATAAATATATATATTTTGTGCCACGCCCACTTCTCCAATCCCGGCCACTTTTTACCAGTGGTCGTGCATTTGCATCTGGCCCTGCTACGATTCTTGAGATATACAGAACTCTATTATTTATTTGTATTTGAGAAGCCACTTCCACTTCTCCAAACCCGCCTATTATTTAAGAGGATTGTGTATTGATAAACAAGATTTTCGTACCTAATTTGGAAACTGAAGCTCTTGCCGTTTTTTAAATACGTATCAGAATAAAACAACAAGGGTATTAGAGGGTAAAATTAAAAGTAGTCGTGGTATTTTTGGTCATATCTCAGCAATTTGTGGACCGATAAAGCTGAATTTCAATAGCAAACTATTCGGGACTATATCTGATGTAAATATATAACAACATATGCTAGAAACACAACTGGGACGAATTACAAACTTCGCATAGTACGACGAATTCGTAGGCAAGACGAACTTACGTCAAATAATACACAATAAGTGCGTGAATTCCAGGTATTAATGTGACGTTTTTTTAATTTTTAAAAATGAACACCTTAGACGCTAGATTCTTTAATTATTTTACTGCATCCATTTTCATCTATTTTAACTAGCAAAAAATGTTATTAAAATTTATTTGTAATTTACTAGTTTTTAGGTTTGTTTCAAATTTTGCAATTTTTCGCGAATTTCAGCCATGTTCGCGATTTGTTCCTGTAAGTTTTCTGATTCTTAACAGCATTAACGATTTATAATAAATATTAGACTTTGATATCATGCCGCTGTTAGCAAATTTTTGCAAACTTTCGCAAATTTAACAATTTTTGCCAAATTTAAGCCATTCCTTTTTTTTGCAATTTTTTTTTTGTTATTTTCCGACATTTTGTTTATTTTCCACTCATTTAGCGATTTAAAAAAATTTTACAGCTTGTTTAAAAGTTTGCAATTTTTCGCGAATTTTACTAAAGTTCGCAATAGAAGCGATTTGTCGCTGTGATTCTTTACAGCTTTCACGATTTATAATAAGTTATAAGTGCTATAATGCCGCTAATTTAGCAATTTTTACCGAATTTTTGCCATTCTTTATAGTTTTAGCGACATTTAATCAATTTTATGGTTTTTTGAAATATTAAATATTTTCGCGAATTTTTGCCATTTTTGCAAATTTTTTTTTGTTATTTTCCTACATTTTGGGTTTTCTCATTCATTTAGCGATTTCAAATAAATTTTAGTGCTTGTTTAAAAGTTTGCAATTTTTCGCGAATTTTAGAAGAGGTTGCAATAGAAGTGATTTGTCTCTGTGATTCTTTACAGATTTCACGATATTTAATAAATTTTCCCTTTGCTATCATGCGCTGTCCCTTACCCAATTTATTCGTCGTTCGTCTGCGTAATAAATAGAAATAAACCTATCGCAGAGTTCGTTGCGCACGACGAATTTCGGTCTACGCAATGATCGTGTGTACTTTCATATACACGAATGTGTTCTATTTCTGGTGACGAATATTCATTGCCAATAATTTGTCGTTCGTCCCAGTTGTGTTTCTAACAATAGTCATCATAAATTGGGTCTTCGGAAAACCCATTTAACGGAAACTCGGGCAGACGGACATCGTTACTCATACGAACCTAAAATATATACACTTTATGGGGTCTGTGTTGTAGAAATTACAAACGGAATGATAAACTTATATATATCCTTTATACTTGTGGTGAAGGGTATACAATTTAATCACCGTTTTTAAAGGCTTTGGATCCAAAATTCTATCACATCGATATAATTTTACAATACGATAAATTAAATAATTATATTCCAAGTGTATGAGCCGCCTCAGTCAATTTGCCGAGTTTTACGATTTTTTCCGCAACATTTGTTGATTTTCAACAAATCTTATCTGGCAACTATGATAGAGGGTTTAATAATTTTTCTTTTCGTTTTTAATTTGCTTCAGCGGTTTTGTTGTGATCTTGTTTTTCACTAGAATAATGTTGGAAAGAGAATTATACATTATTTTTTCGTGTTGTGTTAGTTTTTTCTGCTAGATTTTGTAAAGTTTTAAAAATTAAAAAAAAATGTTTGGTTCTTAAAAATAATAACAAAATTATTATAAAAATGTTGCTAAAACTGTTTATATTTGTTTTAATACTCTTTGTATTAATTTATTGGTAAGTAAATAAAAAAAAATCTTTAAATAAAATGGGGTGTTGTTTTTTTTCTATGAATATTAATTTGCGGTTTGTCAATAATGATTAATATTTGTGTGTTTTGGATTCGAGAGACTGTCTCCCAATTGATAAAATTTTAATTGTTTAACTTTTTAGGATTTTGCCTAAAGCGATAAGTTGGTTTTTAGTAAAGAAATTTAAAGTCAAAGTACGTATTGGACGTATTAATTTACCGTATTTGGCCTTGAAAAATGTGAACGTCAGCAAAAGTGGATTTTCGGTGGTAAGTTGAATTTTTTGTTAATATTTGGGTAATGTATCCTACCTAAATGGTTTATTTTATGCTTAAATTAAACTTATGCCAATTATTCATAAATATGTATGTATATCTAATGAAGAACCAACAAACACGGAGGTTTGATTTAAATTGAAAATTATTTGAAATCAAACGCTTGCTAATGATTTGAAAAAAATGGGAAATTATTATCAAATTGGAAAATGCCTTTATTTTCAACTTGCTTTCAAACTTAATTCTCAAATGTGGATTATAATACAATGTGGAACATACAGGGGTGTGCTGGAAATCGCAAACGCAAAACGCAAGAATTTGGAAGTTGTTTTTAATAAACTTTAAAATTAATTCTTATAATTTTTTGTTTAAAATCCTGTTTAATAGGGAAATATTTGATTAATGATTGTCACAAAATTATTTTATTACAGAAATCTTATTAAAAAGCGACGTTAAAAATTCTTGCGTTTTACGTTTGCGATTTCCAGCACATCCCTGATAAATAAAAATATATTATTTTTATACCCTTCACCGAAGGTAAGAGGGTATATATAACTTTGTCATTCCGTTTGTATGTTCCACAATATTGATCCTACACCCTATAAAGTATATATATTCTGGGTCCTTATGAAAAGCGAAGTTCAAATCCGTTTGTCCGTCTGTCCGTGTGTATGTTGAAATGGGTTTTCCGAAAACCCCAGAAATGATGTGGACTAGGTTGATGTATATTTATGTCACATATACTCCGTTTAAGTTTGCTATTGAAATTCAGCCAGATCGGTCCAAAAATGACGGAGATATGAGCAAAAAACCACGACTACCTCTAAATTTTTCCAAAAATCCCTTGTTGTTGTATTTTTTTATTTCTGTATATCTTGAGAACGGCAAGAGCCAAAGCTTTCAAATTATGTACACACATTTAGGTTGCCAACACACATCATCCTACAAAATGTGGGCGGGATTGGAGAAGTGGGCGTGGTACCTCCCGTACAAAAAAATTAAAAAATGTATAAAAACCTAAATTTTAGGGCTCCCATATGTCCTATGGATATGACTTATATATCAAAATATCGGAAATAAATAATAATAAGTAGAACATATTTTATAAAAAACTCGGGAAAATCGGTTCAGATACAAAAAAGTTATGACCAAAATTAATTTTTGTTTTTTAAATACCCTCTTTCGGGAACCATAGATCTCCCCGAGTCCAAACCGGTTGTCTCTTATTTAAAAAAAAAAATTTACCAGTTTTATTTAGTTTTTGTCTAATTGCTATGTATTCTGCTCGCACAATGGTGAAGGGTATATAAGATTCGGCACAGCCGAATATAGCATTCTTACTTGTTTTAATTTAAATTAATTTTTTATTTAAATAAACTGTGAGATAAACATTCATCAACATAGCTAAAAGATGAACTAATATTCTATCCGTCCTCTAATTCTTGCAAAGACCAAATAATTGGCTCCCTTTTATTTTCAGGATTGTAGCACCGCGATCATACAACAAACTTACAATTTCTTTACTTTCCCGTTTAATTTTTTTAAATTCGTCTTCTTAATCATTGTAAATATGTACTCGCAAATAATTTTTATTTTTCACAAGAAATAATTCGTTCACTTGTAAAACACATTTAACCAAGAAGTAAAAATTCAACTTTATTCGACATTTTTAATATTTACATTTATTTTTCACTTTAGTATTGGCAAGTTAAGTTTTGATTTGAATTTAACATTTGATACCAATTTAATATCAAATTGATAAAACATTTGATGTCAAATGTTTATTTTTAAATCAATACCAATTTGGATTCAAATGTTAAAATCAAACAATTGAAAAACGGTTGAGAATTGTGTTTGATGTCAATGATAAATTCATTTCTTATCAAAGGTTTGACTTTGTGTTTGTTGGGAAAGTATGACAAGCCGAATTCACAAAAATTATGTATGTATATCATGTAAATTTTATTTGTCCGTATTAGCAAATTTATTTTTTAATTAAGAGATCAGCAATAAGGAATTAAAATCTTTCAATAAGCTTATAAAAAGATTTAGGCATTTTTTGGTCAATTTTATTAACTGAATTTACATTAATTTGGAGATAGCCAACTATTTGTAAGCCTATGCTACCGTAGATTCGGTTGTTGTTGCTCTGTGACCTCAACTTTTTTTAACCCTTAACATCTACATACATATGTACATACCGTCGGTTGATTATTTAATTGTCGTATGTGGATACAAATTACATATAAAATACAAAACGTGGTTATGTGTTTTTTATAGACTCCAAAACCATCCAACCGAAGTGCCCCAAACCGGTGTTATTGGAAAGGTAATTTTCCAATTTTGGGTTATACATTTTTTTAAAAGTAAATCAAATCACGAGGGGAGTTTGGGGGCAATTTCAGCCTCTCCGCAGCTGTTTCACAGATTTTAATGAAATTATAACTTAGATATATCCCAATTTATATGGATACATTAGCAATACATTTTTTAAAAATTATTATCACGAAGGGAGTTAGGGGGCAATTTCTACTCCTCCGAGGCTACCTCCAAGATTTTAATAAAATGTAAAACATATATGGACACATTACTTATGCATTTTTTAAAAAGGAGGGGAGCATAGTAGCGTAGGACATTTGCAAAACTCACTTTGATCCTAATAATGTTGATATCGTAAAATAAGTTTTTCAATATTAAAGTAAACAAGATTATTTGGTATATTCCAGACTGTAGGAAGGCACAAGGAGCAATTTTAAGAGATGATACTGTGAAGTTGTGTTGGATACCAAGTCTCTGCAACATCCTCGTTAATATAACGGCCGACGAATTAGCAATGACCGAGTCAAACGATATTAAATTGTTCGTTATTTATAAAAATTTTGGAAACGTACCATATACATATTTATTTTTTTAAGAGTTTGAAGAGGCTCCCAATTATTATTCGAATATATCTTTAGGGAAATTTTATTTAAATTCAACAGAAAATGGATTATAATCCGATGCGCTTCGCCTGGACACTTTAACTCTTGGCGTTCTCTAGATATACAGAAATTAACATTGCCTTTGTGTGGGAGGTGCCACGCCCACTTAAAATTACAAAAAATCTATTTATAGTCCATTGCTCCTTCTAGACCATCAGTAATATACTTTTAAAGTTTCATAAAGCTCTGTTCAGATTAAGGATTAGTATTAATGGATTAGTATAGATGTACATATATTAAAAACAAAATGAAGTCAACAGAATCCGATATTTTAGTTCGGAAGCGCTTGCCTAAATATCGTATTAATGCTATTATAAAAATTATAGATAGCGTTATCGCCTTGACTTGAAAATTGTAATAATTTTCTTCTCCCTAAACATCAAAACTTACATTTTCTTTCTTTTAGCAAATTGAAGAAATTTGCCTACGAAGCAGTTTCTTTAATACAGAAGTAACAAAATTATTATCAATTTACATACGAGATATACAAATCAATAAGGATATAAAATCAAAGAATGATGGAGCACCTAAGGAAGAACAAAAGCGTTATGCTCATATATCACGTGAAGCAAGCGTGGAAAATGTACCGGATTTTAGACATGCAAAAGTGCCACCGAGTATTTTAACATTTGCCCAATTTATGGCAGTGCATATCAATAATATATCGGTGTTGGTCATGTATAATGATTTTGATCCTGGCTGGTACATACATGCCTTGGCCAAAGAACTGCATTTGGATGGCAGTATTGTTCATAATGCTAAAACTTTACTAGTTAATGCAGCACTAAATGAGGCTCAGGTGAGTTTAAGATGTAGATTCATTAAGCATTTCACTAATACTTATACAATTATATTTTCAGGCCAAAATGTTAAGACACTGTCCAACAAGACGTCAATCTTTGGACAACTTTAATAAAATACGTCCATGTTTAGGAGAATTAAGTTTTGATATTGCTTTAGATGCTACATTATTCGCCCAGGGTCCTTTGTCAGTGGATGTAGGTCTTTTTTTATATCCTTAGATATTTTAAGTAATTTTTTATATTTTTTAGAAATTATCTTTGGCCATGAATAATGCCAAATCTACTATACACGGTGGCCTATATGACTTTTTAAGAGAAGCTAAAAAACGTACACTTCCTCAGGAATCTACCAAAGATGATACTTACACGTTTACACCCTTAAATACAACTAGATCGACTCGAACATCTTCGTCGTCTTCGTCATACCAACGTTCCACTCGTCCAAATTACAATAACGAATCATATCAAAAGATAGCTCCTATAATACCAAAGAATTTTAATTTTATTATACAAGCAGCCACCTTCTCTGCGGTAAAAGAGAATTCACAAAATGATTTTAGTGCAAAAATGCAATTATTTAGCGTAAGTTTTGTATTTATTTTGTTAAATTTTCTCATACTTATTGATTGAATTTATTGTTTTTTTTTTCTTTTCAGATAACTGGCGAATTTAATTCAAAATCTTTTAATGAAAATGCACATTTGCCTACAGTGATTACAAAGTTGACATTACAACATTTGGATATTGATACCAAATATGAAAAATTATTATTTATTGAACAGTTTACTATAGACTCAATAGTAAGTTTAATTTGTATATACACAAAACCATTTGCTAGCTCATTTTTATAATGCACATGTGTATGTTTGTAACACCTAAAACTGTCGCTTCTAGACCCACCTTTAAGTATACCCATAGATTTAAAATCTGAGTCGATTTGGTACATTGGTTCTAATTAGCACAAGGATCATGTCCGTTGAAGTTGGATCGAATCGGTTAATAATTTTATATAGTCCCCATACAAGCTTCTTTTCAGAATCTGGCATTTGAGCCCATAAACCATCTAATTATGTTGGTATTTAGTTTAAATTTGGTCCAAACTTACTTTATTGCAATTAAACCATCTTACGAAATTTTATTGGAATCGGTACATATTTGAAATATAGCTCCCATTAAAATATTATACTCGAGAATAGCTCTTAATGCCATAACTTCCTTATAAATGTTTGTATCAACCCAACAAACACGAGGTCAAACCTTTGAAACGACTTTCTCATTTAACATTAAACACAATTCTCAAACGTTTTTCAATTGTTTGGTTTTAACGTTTAAATTCAAATTGATAATGATTTGAAAATAAACATTTGATATTAAATGTTTTATCAATTTGATGTCAAATTGATATCAAATGTTAAATTCAAATCAAAACTAAACTTGGCAATACTAAAGTGAAAAATAAATGTAAACATTAAAAATGGCGGATAAAGTTGAATTTTTACTTGGTGGTTAAATATGTTTTACAAGTGAACGAATTATTTCTTGTGAAAAATAAAAATTATTTTCGTGTAATAACAATGATTAAGAATACGAATTTAAAAAATAAAACGGCAAAGTGAAGAAATTATAAGTTTGTTGTATGATCGCGGTGCTACAATCCTGAAAATAAAAGGGAGCCAATTATTTGGTCTTTGCAAGAATTAGAGGACGGAACGAACATTATTACATTTTTAAGCTATGTTGCCGAATGTTTATCTCACAGTTTATTGAAATAAATAATGAATTTAAATTAAAAAAATAATATATTTTCATTTATCTTCCACATTGTATTACAATCCACATTTGAAAAACATTTGAGAATTACGTTTGAAAGCAAGTTGAAAATAAAAGCATTTTTCAATTTGATAATAATTTCCCATTTTTGTTGAGAATTCTATGATTTTCAAAACATTATCAAACGTTTGATTTCAAATCATTTTCAATTTGAAATCAAACCTCCGTGCTTGTTGGGTAATATAAAAATTGGCGACAATAAATTTTAAGATAGTTTATGTCATGAGTCAAATTTAGAGAGTAATTTTCATTTTACTCTCATTAGTCCGAACTTGCCCGAGATCTTGTGGAACACACCTAATAGATTATCAAAAATGACATAACTAAAAATTGTTTTTTCTACTTAATGGTCCAATGATTTGTTTTTAACTATTATTTTTTAGGTCAAAAACAGTTTTTTTCAATTTCTGAAGAATTTAGTGTATAAAAATACAAAAATTACATTTAACAAAATAAATTTTTAATTCAAATTTCTAAATTCCTATATTTTGTATCTCGTCTTTACAGTTACAAAATGATATTTTAAATCTATACGTTAAATTAAAAACCTTCCAAATAATCTACAATCATTGTGAGATTTACGACTGGGTCCACAATAACTTCCTATCAACTAAAAGGCAACAGCAACCCATGTTATTGCAATATAAGCAGAAATCGCTGCCCGAACATTTGGGAAGTTTGCAAACACAATGTTCTCGACAAATAAGTGATGCTGCAGCTTCTGAAGATGTTATTATAGACAATAATAAAAGTGGGCTATTTGAATCGATTATGAAACATATTGTCGTTAAGGGTTGTGCTGAATTGTGGAATGTTTCGATGCTAATGAAATTGGATGACGATGAACATGCCGGCATGAGTGTTAGTCATACACGTTTGGTACTCGAACAAATTGATGAAAAACGTAGTTCTTTATATAAAACGAAACTATTTAATTTATTGCTAAATCAACGCCACTGGAGTGTTGAACTTATGATTGAGTCATTGTGGTGGTCTTTGGGTAATTCCATAAATGATACTAACAACCTTAAGAAATCCCATTCTCCAGGTTCTCCGTTCTTTTTGGGTGTTAGTTTAGTCAAATTAAGTTCCTATTCAAATGCAACTAAACTAGAGGTATCCATACATACTTTACGAACAGAATATAGTATGACCTTGGCAAATTTTGTAATTAAAACTGTTAATTGTATTAAACAATATGGTGGCCTTAAAACAGAGGGAAATACAAGCAAACAAAAATTGATACAAACTACTGAACCACCACTTAATTTATTAGTTTCAGCTAAAGTCAAAGATATTACAGCCTATTTTGTTAATCATCATAGAGCCTGTTTGCTGTTAAGTTTCTCCGAGATAACTTTAACTAGAACTCATCAATGTTCCCATTTAAAGTTAGAGGAATTTCAAATGGCTATAATGCGTTCAATGACCGCTTCTTCTTTGTGTCTGACAGATTTTACGGATATTTTCGCAAATTGTAAATTGATAAGATTGGAATATGAAAAATTGGAAAATAAGAGGCCTAAATTATCGGTCTATATACCAGGTAATACAGAGGCTATATGGAATTCAAATTTACACATGCATATCTTGACTTTGGCACGTGATATGCAGGATTTAAAAGATGCTTTAGCTTTGCCTCAAAAAGAAAGTTCACCTTCGCCTTTATCGCAAACTACAGATTCAAGTAGCAAGAGATTAATCATAGAATTATCGGCTGAACGTAGTACAGTGTTTGAGATTAAACTATCGGATCGTCATGCTATGCAGTGGTTTGTGGAAAATCTCTTCTTTAGTCACAAAGAGGGAAATTTCATATCGGCCGAAAATATTTTCATTAAAATCGATGATGAGCATATATTTACTTTAAAAGATGTGGATGTTCATTCCCTGGCCAAGTTGGATATGTTAACACATGAAAGGGCAAACTGTGAGGGGTTCCTCTTCCCCACAAATAAAGTTTGGGTGACAACTATTGGGACTTTTAAAGTAAGAAATTATCAAAAAATAAATTTTGTTTTTGTTGGTTTTATTGAAAGTATGTTTTTCTTGTTGTTAATTAAAATAGTCAATTTTTCCTTATGATCATGATTTTTATGATGCTGTACAAAATCAATTTGTGTCACACTTTAAATGGCTTAAATTGGTACATAATTATAAAAAGAAACCTTTCACTGCTGGCTCACCTTTGCCTAGTGATATTGTCATTCAGGCAAGTATTTTGTAACTTTGTCATATCTTGATACATATTTTTTTAATTTTGTTTTTTTTCAGATTAAAGAATTTCTTTTGGAAATCAGTGATGATCCTTTTGAAGTAAAACTGCGTGATAATTATGTTTTGCTTGTAGATGAATATCTAGAAAGTCTTAAGCGTAAAACTCTTTTTGATAAAAAGATTGCTGAAATATGCTCGAAAACACTGCTGGTACCAGCTGGCACTATAGAAACGTTGCATGCTACTTTAGTTAAAAAGAATTCGGAAATTTATATACAACGATCAAAGAAAATTCGAGAAAGTGGTCCGGTGCGCACACGTTTACTGGCTTGGATTATGACGGATGTGGAAATCATGGCCATGGCTGATCCTTCAATACATGGCACCTCTAATGTAACACGCATTATGAGAGAAATCGATTCGGAAAGTCCTTGGCCAGAGGAGGGTCTAGATTTCACCACATTATGGTGCCGTAATGTTCATGTGAGTTGTTCCGAGTGGAAATTTATGCTAAGAGATTTTCCTCAACCTATGTTTTATGTAAAAACAATGCGTTTATTTGGTATACTATGTGGTGCAGAGCAAGCGGCCTCAAAACGGGCCAAAAGAGACGTTTTTATTGAGGTAGGAGAACCTTTTGGCACAGATGTGGTGCAAAGGAGCATGACTACTTTGAAATTCTATCATGATTTTAATTGTGACTTAGAATTTTGTAGCTATGCTTTTGGCCCTTGTTGGGAACCAGTAATGGCTCAGTGTAATTTGAGTTTTGAAAAAATATCTGCACCGTCCAAGGATCCCAGTCCTCCTCTGCCCTTTTGGGATAAAATGCGCCTTTTGTTCCACGGACGTTTAACAATGATTGTTAAACAATTCACAGTGCTGTTGCATGCTTCCTTGGATCCCTATAATACCACCGAAGAAATGGAACTCACTTGGAATAATGCCGGTATTGTATGGACAAATGCCAAAATCATGTTCAAAGGAGAATTAAATGTTACAGTACGCACAGCTTCACGCTATGATGATTGCCGTTTGTTACATTTTCCCCATTTGAAATTAACCTTTAAATTGAATTGGGTATGTTTGGCCAACCCCAATGATCATCATGTTGTTATGCCTTGTGCTCCCGACAAACTGCCGGAATACTCTTCTAATCAAGTTCACGACTCATTTAGAGCTTTTCGTTCTATCAATCTAAATATATGGATATCTTTTGAAACGAAATCTAAACCAGGTTTAGAAATTGAAAATGACATACCCAGCTTGGTTTTATATGGCAGTACTTTAAGATGGTTTGAAAGTTTAAAACTTATTTTATCTGGTGTGACAAGACCCACTCGTAGAGGACCGGTATTTAACAATGTACGACCACGCAAAAAGCAATTAAGTCGCCACTATAAAAAAGCAAATCTACAAATGAGTTTACATCGTTTCCAAGTTCTCTATTGGATGTCCCATGCAAGACACAAGGGATTTCAACTTAACGGAGGGCGCGTATCATTCTGCTCGGAATATCTACTGTCTCTGTCACCCATAGATGATGGCCTCATACATAGGCCACGAGCTGATTGGTCCACAATTTATATGAATTGCGAATTAAATGATGCGGAAATTTGGCTGAAAAGTGTTGAAACTGAAAAATTCGATAGTTCATCGGAAAATATTGCGAGTGCTGACAACTGTAACAAGGTGCGTTTTTATTTTTTGAGTGTTGGACGTGTATCGTATGGCCGTGAGGCACTCATACAAACGGGCAATGAGGAAGAGACAAATAAAACAAAGTCTACTACGCCCACTCATAAATTGGTTGTGTATGATTTAAAAGGTGCTTGGACAAAAAATAATCGTGATGTTGCTTTTGCCTTATTCGATTCGTTTATGAAATCGCAAAAACTAAAAAATAATCTCTCCACGGAGGCTGTGAAAAGTTATCGCAAAGAAGGCAATTCGAGTATTATAAAGAATAAACGTAGTGATAGTACGATTGCTTTAACGAGTAGTTCGGGAGAAGTGATGCCAAGTAAGTGGAATATTTTATTTTTTTTCCTCACGATGGAACGGGGAGGTTTCCCACAGTGACAGGTACCGCGACCAGGTTAGGTATATTGTACCCACTCCCCTTAGTTGGCCAAAAGACCCTCTGCTTCACATAGGAACCCAACCAGGGCCTTTGCCGGTATATCACCGATTTGGGACGCACACATTATACCATGCCTCAAGTGAATTTTATTTTAATGAAATATGAATTTTGTTCGACAAAGTTTGTAGTTGCCAATTTCTTTAGATAACACAGATCTTTATCAACTTCTCATTAAATATCAAATTTTTGATCAACATTTGAAAAAAAGAGGACACGTCTCCTTTAATCTCAAATATTTTGACATTTAAGACATCAAATATTTGGCCATTGCTTTCAAATAAAGAGAAAATTTTCGCCAACTTTTTCGAAGGTTGGTAGGGCAAATTTTCTAAGATCGAAAATGTTGGCCAAAGTATGCAGAGAGGCTGGTATGAAGTTAAACTTAACACCTTCACCCATAACTAGTGCTAGGATACTATCGATAGTTCAGATTTCACTATCGATATTACTGTCTGAATGTTTGTACTTGAAAAGAAAAAAATGGATTTTTTTTTTGTAAATCAGTTTCTTCTGTTATTTAATACCTATTTGCCCGCCAGCAGAAAATCACCGTTCTGAAGGAACCGAAGTAGCAGACACTATAAGATATTTTTATGCAACTTTAGATAAATTGGTTTTAATTCTCCGCCCAAAGGTAATCCGTCTAGATGACTTTTCCTCTAACATTTGTTTTGTTTTTTTGCAACATTACAAAAACATTTGACATATCTAAACATATACAAATGTTGACATAATGGCCTCAATTAGTAGTACAAAGAAGCACAGCTGAGCTATGTATACCACCTGCTATTCTATTTGTTTGCATACATTTCTGTTATACAGCGCGAATTAATACCAAGTATACTGGCGGCGAAAAACTGTGATTATAGCTGCTGTTACATGTTCTCATAGCTGTTTTATTTTTAATAATAATATCGATATAGATTTTTTTCCTATCCATACTTTCGATATTTTAGGACTGTCGATAGTTTCCTAGCACTACCCATAACGCCTTGATAAGTAAGAGAAATTAAGAAATTGAAAATTAGAAGAAGAAAAGGGAAAGCACAAAAAATAGTGGAAACCATCCGACAAAAGCGAAGCAAAAAAAAATCCTACTCAGCACAAAAGCCCTACATAGGCCTTGTCCCCAGGCACCTGTTATACAGCCAGGTCATGCCCATAACAAATCCTTTAAGATTCTTTGCCCACAACCCAAGACATCACCCTATTCTCCTATGAACCTCTTACACTGCCACTTCAGGCTTCTGTTCTGTAACCAAGGGCAGTGGCACGTACGGAATCTGCTCAATTGTTTCTATTTCATCTGACTCCATAAATCCAACGATTCAGATCCAATGTCAATCATTGTTCTAATTAGAATCGTTCATAACGTCCGTGATACTCTGCAGTCCATTCTACCCTTCCAGTCCCGAAAAGTTCCGTTCAGATACCAAGCGTGGGCTGCTACGTTCCCCCCTTCCTCATCGGCTTTTTCGTAACCGGTGATGTTGTAGTGACCCAAAAATTTTGGTCAAAATACATGGAAATTGGAAATCTTCGAAATTTCCTATTGGTCAAACATTTTCGAAGAATTTTCTATAGATCGGATATTTTAGCAAAATTTTCTATAAATCTGACGTTTAAGTCATGTTTCTTATTGATCGAAAATGTTTGTCAAATTTTCTGTAGATCGGTTATTTTCGAAAAATTTTCTTAAGGTCGAAAACTTTTGCTTTATTTCCTATAGATCTGAAATTTTAGTCACATTTCTTAGAGATTTATTTCTATAAAATTTATTTTTTTATTAAAGTAACAAATACCAATACAACTATCAAGAAACCGCAACAGGCGAGTCATGCTACAGCCATGTTGCAGCAACTTATTGCCGAAGCGGATCATAAATTCAATGTATTTAGCGATGATCAGAGTACTCAGTCCAGAGAACTTCAACTGCAAGGTCTGCAAGCCTGCTCAGCTCAAGATGTTATACATGAGAATTGGTCAATTTCTTTGGTAAATTCGCAAGTTTTGCTTAAAGGCTCTGAAACATCTGGTTATGTGATAATAAGTGCGGCCAAAGCCGAAATATTGCAAAGAGTACATAGACCTGTATGGAGAGATCGTTCCTTGGTTTCAAAGCCCACTTGGAAAGGTTTGCTAGAATGCATGCAGTATTATGCAACTGTAAGTGCTGGGGAACATGATTCTCTATTAGAACGTGAAATAATGTGGTTAACTGTAGACAATATTCAAGATAAAGATGATGCGGTTATAAATGATTTGCCCGACATACCGCATTTGGTGGGCAGTGGTCGGAGTGTGGGCGGGGTGGTCTCTGAGACTGTGGGTGCATCTTTAAGTGAAAATGCTGGCGAAAATCCACCCATACAATTGCAACGTATTGTTTCTCGTTGTAAATGTGAATTTTTCTATGTTAGTTACGGTGATACCATAGATCCCAACACCATTACCGATATGCCACCCCCTCCCTCAGAGGAAACTTTATCGCCCTGGGAAAGACAAGATGATCCAGTAGATGCGTTCACTCTAATGCATCACGATTTAGATGTTTGTACAAATTCATTGCAATATGCCATGATTTTGGATATTGTAAACAATCTGTTGCTCTATGTAGAGCCACAAAGGAAACAGGCATTAGAAAAATTGGCACGCATGCGTTTTCAATTACAATTACACTCGACTGAAGACCAAAAACGTCCCATACAACAGAAACAAACTTTGATTCGAAGTTTACTTATGAAAATACGTTCACTAGAGAAGGACATACATTTCATAAGCCAGAGAGCTGATGAAAGTGACACCATGGAATGGAAATTGGAATACGATCGTGTACAAAAACATATCAGAGAAAGTAAAGAGGAATTAAATACTCTTAGCGAAGAGCTTGATATGATGCTGCTGTGCTACAAAGAGACCCAACTCTCGCAATTAAGCAAAATATCGAATGTACGTTCTGATAAAACTGTCAGCATTGTAAGGGCCAATGAAATTTGCTTTAAACGTGCCCAATGGCGTCTCACGGAGACGGATGGTCAAATTGGTATAGCAGATTTGGTGCTTAGTGGTTTTTTGTATACAAAAAAATCGAAAAGTGATGACTCCGTTGAACATTTATTGGAGTTGGGTAATATACGCATGAATAATTTAATACCCCGTGAAATATACCGGGAAGTTTTGGTGCCCACAGAAATTCAGAAAGATATGCCCGTCGATACCCATAAACGTGTGTTAAGAGTATTTTGTCGTGAAAAACCTCCAGTGGGTGGTATTTCTGTAAAAGAACATTTTGAAATAAATGTTGCCCCCATAACAATAGCCATTACGAAGAAGTTCTATTCCACAATGTTAAGATTCTGTTTCCCTGACAGAGATGCCTCTGAAACTGAAGCTGTTGATGATATAGATGAAAATTCATCAAGTTCATCGTCTTCCTCCAATTTACAGGCAAAATCCGCAAAAAAACCTTCTAAATCGAAAAAATCCTCCAAAGATTCGGAATTTTATGTTAAAATTGAAAAAGATGATGTCGAGAAAATGAAAGAACGGGCCGAAAAGAATAAATTATTTATCTATATTAAAATTCCCGAGGTGCCTGTGCGTGTCAGTTATAAAGGTAATAAAGAGAAGAATTTGGAAGATATAACAGATTTTTCTTTAGTCATACCCACTCTGGAGTATCATAATGTAACATGGACCTGGTTGGATTTGTTATTGGCCATGAAATCGGTTAGTCGAAAAGTTATTTTGTCGCAAGCGATTAAACAAAAGTTACAAATACATCGCCGACCCCCAACAGCCACAAATCAAAGTGAATATACCTCGCCGCCAGAAGAGGATAAAAAAATAATGTTGTTCGGCAATCGTTTAT
The DNA here is from genome assembly GCA_949318255.1 of Pollenia labialis. Classification (NCBI taxonomy): domain Eukaryota; kingdom Metazoa; phylum Arthropoda; class Insecta; order Diptera; family Polleniidae; genus Pollenia; species Pollenia labialis. The sequence continues at coordinate 74,929,510 of OX439140.1, forward strand.
CGGTAAGTAACTTTTCTGAAATACTTAGGTCTAAAAATAATTTGTTGTAATTTCCTTTGTTTCAGGGCGAAAATCGTAGTCAACGCAAAGGTGTGTTTAAGTTTCCATCGAGCAACAAATAATTTAAATTAACTTAATATTTACGAAAGTATTCAGTTAGTTCATAGTAAAAACAATAAAATAATTTATTAAATTAATTTCCATTTATTTATGAACTAATTTTTTTTATTTTGTTCACTATTTTTTTTTTTAAATTCAAGGTCTTGTGATTTTGCTGTGTATTAATTTTGTGAGAGTTTAAAATAAAGTTTAAACTTATTACTCTACACTTTTCTTTCACTAAATATTTTTTTATTTTTTTTATTGTTAAAATACATACAATGTTAATTATTATTAAACTACTAAGTTAAACATTAATTTAAAAAATATATAAAGGTTTAATAATAAATCACCAAGTAGAAAAAAATAAATTTGAAAATAAAAAAAACACACTTAAAGAAATAAATTTCATAACTGAGGCTTGTAGTTGAAAATGAGAACAAACCTAAAAATTAAGGGTATAAAAAGTAAAAGAATTCGGCATAAAACTTTTAATTAAATAAAAATCCATTAATATTTTTTTTAAGTTTGCAACAAAATTTAAATTTCATAATCTAAAATATTTATATTTCTTTTTGGAAAGTTTGTTCAATAAAAAGAGTAAGAGAAAATGAAATGGATTTAATTTCTTCTTTTCAAAAATTCAAAACGTGCGAAAACAAATTTGATGTGTGTGAATCCAAACCAAACCAAAATCACGTTCCCACGTGCCTCTAAACATGAATTATATTCAAAATTTTCTATTAACTAAAACTAGTTTAGAAAAACAAACGTTTTAATTGTTGTTTTTTTTAACATAATTGTGATCTTAAAAGTTATTAAAATGAACCAAGATTTTTCTTTAAATTTACACAATTTTTTGTTAAAAATAATAATAAAAAAAAAAAATGTTAAATATTGCTGCTTTTTCCGTTCATAGCTTCCAGAATAACTTTGTTGTTGTTGTTTCAAATTGTAAAACACTTCATTTGATTTGTTGCTTTAAAGGTGGCTAAAAAATATTAAAAATATAATATGAAAATAGTTTTTAAAAACATATGTATATTTAATAATGTATGTATATTTAATGTAGGCAAGAAAACGAGTCAAAATAAAGAACAAATAAAACTTACCAAAACAAAAACTTTTTTGGGTATTGATCTTTGCACTAGTTCGCTTAATAAATTATTTTGTGTTTCATCTTTTGTGGGATCAGCCTGGGTATTGTAAGACAGTGTTAATTCGGGTAAATTTTGCCAACCTACGTACAATGGATATAGATTGTAAACAAGTTCCTTTTCACCGAAAGCAAAGATGGAAATGTCGAGCTGTTGAGAGAAAATGGAGATTATATTATTTGTTATGTTCTTGTAATTAAATCGGAGTAAAATTGAAGGTGAACAAAGCGACCGACCATCCCATTTTTAAAACAATTTTTTATTTCTTTTCGAAAATGTTTTCAAACTTTGTATTCATACTAGAGTATCAAATTATTCGACTTTAAGTTTGGTTCGGCTAAGGAATTTATTTGATTTTTAAATTTTAAAAATGCTCGATTAATCGAATAAAGGTTTTAAATTGTTCGAATTACTGGAATAATTCAAATTATTTTATCCAATGGAAAAAATACTTCTATATTTGAATTCATACTTTTATTATATTAATAAATAGAGTAGAGAGGTGCCAGCAAGTTATGAACAACCATTAACAAGATTTTGTTTGTCGTGCTTAATTCCCAATTTTTATTCTTGATAAAAACACTGACATTTATTTTTGATGGGATAAGCTATTCCAATGCGCATTTCACTGGTTGCTTAGGCCAGATCATCAGAAAACTTCATCCAAAGATTTTAGAAAACCTAAAGATAATAAACATATAAAACTGTTAAGCGAATAAGAATTATAAGCAACAGTTTTACTTGCAACAATATCAAAGTTTAAACAAAAACAACAACAATACACAGAGATTTAATTTTTTTACATTCCCCATGAAAAACATTTAAACGAATTTATTATTTCTGGAAATCTAGTGAAATTGAATTGAAGTCGATGGAGATTATCAGTTGAATTTAAAAAAATCACCGTAGTTTCTCCTGATTTTAAGAGACGTTCTGGTAAAGGTAAGAATTCAACGTATGCACATTAGGGATATAACTTTTTAAAAATTGGTTATACCCCTAATGTATTTACATATATAAGGTTTTTTTTTATAAACTTTTAAACAGAGTCGTTTTTTAATTTCACTCATGTGTATTTGGTTTCCAAAACCTTGGCTGATAGGTAGGTAGGTAGAAAGGCTGGTGTGAAGTCTCCTTCACACCTTCACCCAGAGACCAATATGGTACTTTGTGACGCATTATTTAAAGATAGATATGTAAAGATGGAAAGTAGGTGAAATAAAGAGCGAAAGCATAAGACAGATTAAAAAGATAGATAGGAAAAGAAAGTTTTGGACCAAACGCGAGAGAAATCCTACTCAAGGAAATTCGCCCTACGTGCGGCCACCAACCAGTATCCTCTCGCGCAGCCGGGCCATCCCCATTACGAATTCTATCAGACCCTCGAGTCCACAACCCAAGACATCCCCTAATTCGCCCAGGAATCTACTACCCAGCCACCTTAGCCTGCTTTCCTGTAGTCTGGGACAGTGGCACAGAATGTGCTCAACTGTCTCCAACTCCTCACATAACCCGCACATATCCGACAAGTTGGATCCCACCCTCACCACCATCCTGGCTATCATACAGTGGCCCGTGATAATTCCTATCATGGCCCTAACGCAGACCCTACTCCTGCCCAGCAGCGACACAAAATCGGACTTCGTAAGCACCGTGATAGCCGGCAGTCCGTTCGGTTCACCCAGGCTCTATTGGTAGCGCCTAGAATCCATAGAAATATTATATTATTGGAGCACCTGATCCATTTTGATTAAATGGACTACTCCATGGACTGGTCCGATGTAATGCAAGCATGGACCATGTCATTGTTAAAAAGTGTTTGTAGTGAGACGACATGTCTTCGTTTTTTAACGACATGTTTTCGTTTTTAAACGAAGTTAAAACTAAACCTCTTGTGTATACAATGGAGTAGTTTTAAAACTACTCCTTTGTAATCCAAAGCTGGGTTATATGGTCCTGCCCTAGGACATCGTAAAGTTAAATAGACCATGTTTTTCCATACGTTTGGGTTACTTTTGGAGTAGTTCTAGTCCCTTGTGGGCTACGTTTTACACGCGTGTTTGGACTAGTCCTATTATTTGCAGGGATAGACACAGTTTAGTAAGAAAAGCAGATGTTTGTTTCAATATATGGCATTTTTGTTTCATTTCACACATTCAAGCAAAAAGTTGCTCGACGCGAGAGTTACGGAACATGGGCACTGGTCCCCGAAGTATGAGGTAAAAATAAGGAAATATTTATTATCTTTCAACATCGAATATTTTTCCAAATTAGTTTGATTTAAATTTCAGTCAAATGCGATTTTAGAACAGGGCTAATAATTTTTGGATATTTTTACATTTCAAATATCTATTCAAATTTAATGAGGAAGGATAAATCACATCTTCGTAATATAGAACAACAAGTTAAAAGTTTATTGCTTGACACATTATTTATTTATACTATCAAAAGTCTTATTAAGAATTTACAAGAAATCAAATAATTAAATTATTAAAGATATTTATACATACATATGAACAAATATATACGTAAATTTGCATATTATTTCGTGTAAATATCAGATGACATACATAAGTCCAACGAGATAATTGTGTCAAGGCACCGTACATTTTTAATTTTTAAGTGATCTTTTGTAAATAAAATTCCTATTAATGAATCAATTTCGAAACGGCTCGCGTGTTGTGACAACCGTTATATATTTTTTCAACGCAATCTTTGTTTATACTTTTCCATTATTCTACAAGTTTTTTTATTTTAAAAATGTGTTTTGACTAACAATCTTTAGTTTTAATTCAAGTGTATCACAAGATTTGTTTGAAGCCTCATTAATATTTCCTTGCTCGACCTTGACCTTCAAATAGGAAGGCGAAATCTTCCAGAATCTGCTCCAGAGCATATTGGTCTCCACCAGTAAAACGTCTTGAGTTTTTCATGGTACTATACCAGTCACTCTGTTTTTTCTTGGTTCTCCACCAGATAAAACACGTTAAAATTTCTAGGCTTTATACAACAACTGTAACTTTGTAGAGGCGATAGTCCAAACATTAGTAACAAAGAAAAGAAGTTTCTACCGAGCTAAGAATCTGCATTTTTATAGAATAGTATTTAATATTTTTGTTTTGTGATATTTTCGTCCATTTTGGTATTTCAATAGCAGTGCTACCCACTTTTAATAAAATTTCCCGATGGTTTATAAATACAACTCTGTCATCCTTTCGAACGAGTAACGCAGTTTAACTTTCTAAAAATGTTCGAATCGTGATACACGGTAGTCCCCTAGTTAAAGTTTTAAAATTTGGAACAAATACTTTGGTTATCAAAACAAAAGTTGGCTGGATTAAAGAAGAAGGCGTGACACCTTCCCAACAAAGACAGTATAAATTTCGGTAAATCTGAAGAACGGTAAAAGTAAAAGTAACAAAAAGTTCGGACATTTATACATACCATCTATCACAAATTGGGCTTAATTGGAGAAGTGGGCGTGGCACCTCCCATACGAAGACATTAGACAGCATATCTGGATAACATTTAAAAAAAGAGTTTTCAAATTTTGAATAAATAATTTGGTTGTCTATAAAAACCAACCGTCAAAAAGTGTGGTGGTTTAAGAGGTGGGAGTGGCACCACCCATACAAAGACAATACAAAATTCTGTATATATTGGGAACGATAGCAGCAAATAATTTAAACTTTGGTACAAATAGCTTGGTTATTTGTACAAAATGTTTTCTGAATATTAAAAAAATTTAAAAGCAAGAAATTGAGAAGGCAATTTAAAATTTTTTTTAAAAGACGCATTTCTGCACATTCAGTATTCAAATTGCCATTAAATTTTTGCAAATTTATGAAACTCCAACATGCAATATTTCCAAAATCTCTACAATGGCCAAAGTTTTGCAGCATATCAAATTGATAAGTGAATAGAATTCTCTTATGCCGCACGATCAAATTATACTCTATTCGTCCGTGACCTTTTAATTTAAAGTTCCAATATCCCTAAAGAGTGGCAACATGTAGTAAACGTTAATATATGCAGACCCATTAGAACATCCCCGGTGGAAAATGACGCTATTACGATAGTTTTGGGGTAAAACTTACATCAGTTTTGTATCCAATTTACCAATTGGCAGTCGTCTGATTCTTGTTTGTTATTATGATACTGTTAATTAAAATTAACAATGTAGTCGCAATGTTAAATTAAACTCTAAATGACCGGTTTTGGACTTTAGCGTTCAACGTCGCTATATATAAGAAACGAGTACTTTTATATCACAATTATTTTATTAACTAAGCTTTAAATTCAGTAGTAACTAGGAAACATTTATAACAGCTGAAATCCTTATAACTCTCTCTCTTTTATTTGGATCTTTTATTACCAAACCTTAAAGAAATATGTGGTGATGGGCGCTAAAACATCGCTTAAACATCTTAAGCATAACAATAAAACATTTTGATAAAAATTACTCACTTGCTTGTGACCCGAACATATAAAATTATCCGTATTTGTTATACTCAAAAGTGCTATTAAATGAATTACTTTTGGTGTAGGATTTTTTAAAACCACCTTAAACGTCATTGGCATTTTAACAAACATTTTCTCCTCTATGGAACAGTAAATATTCAACGGTGGCTCCACAATTGGCAAACCGGTTACAACAAATTTCGATTCATTTTCTTCTTTGCTACCAGTACGACGCCATTTTACGCAAAAGAAACCAAAAACAATTTGACTATTTGGCAGAGACATTGAAGGCGGCTGAGTTTGAGTTGTGTTATCCATTAGTAGAGAAGCCTTAAGAAAACCTTTTAAGTGTCCTGTAGCTTGTAAAGCATCCAAAGTTTTGGTGTATATTAAACGAGTGTGCTGATTTAGTTTAGGCGCCTGCGCCGCATTTTCATCCGTAATATTGCTATTGTTGTTGTTGGTTGCTAAAGCATTAACCGATTTACCATCATCGGAAATGGTCGATGTACTCAAATTGGAATTTTGGCTAGATACCATGAGAGCATTCGAGGAGGCAGTATTATTAATTATTGTCATATTCGTTGATAGTTTACCCATTAGACTTTTGTTCATATGATTAGAGGATAACGTATTAATGATCGTGCCGTCATTGGATTTTATAAAATGTCTTCTAGATGCACGCAGACGATTAAAAATATTTGGTTGCACCTCGCTTTTACTGCGCTCATACTCTTTAGCCGTTATCCATTCTTCGCTGGTATTGTTGGTGCGCAAAACTATTACATCCTCTAGTTTTTCACCACACTGATAAGTATTGGAGAATTTTTTACGTTTAAAACTATAAGTTGATTGCACTAGGTTGTGATCCTAAAAAAAATATAAAAATATAAATATCAAAGTAAGGAATGTATAATTTTTTTAATTACTAATTTTTAATCACCCATGTTCGGAGATTCATTTATGTAATGGAAATCGATTTTAAAAACGAAACGATTTAAAACCGATCAATCGTTTTCAGTATCTTTAAAAATTGATTTCTAATACATTATCCGTTTATTTGATGTATATGTATGTATATTCCTTTAAATTTTATATAATACTAGCTTAACCCGGTGCGCTTCGCTACACTGCTTTAACCACTTCATCGGTTGAGAGATATTTAATATATGCATCATATGGGAGGTAGTTCCCCTACCTACCTACCCGCTTTATTTTTATTTTCAAAGTGAAGTTCACCATAAGAGTGACTTCTGCAAATTTTAAACATTCTCACTATAACAGTTCTTAAGATATGCGATATTCAACATTGGCGTCCTATGGGGGTAACACTTCCTCCGCTGCTATTTGATTTAAATTTTTGGGCTCAGAGAACCCTACTACTAAAAATTCAACAAAATACGTGCAGCGGCTCCTTTTAATATTTCTATCTATGAGGGGAACTGCTCCTCATCTGTCTACCCCGCCCATTACTATATTGAAATTTAAAGTTTGCCATAATAGTAGCTTTAACCACGTTTGATGACTCTCCCTTTAATACTTCTTCAGTTGAGCGATATTTAATATATGCATCCTATGAGAGGTATATCCCCCCCAGCGCCTATCCGTTTTATTTTTATTTTCAATAGTGTAGTATACCATAAGAGTGACTTCTACAAAGTTTGAACATTCTCACTATAACAGTTCTTAAGATATGCGATATTAAACATTGGCTTCCTATGGGTGAAACCACTTCCCACGCTGCTACTTTATTTAAATTTTGGGGCTCAGAAGATCCTACTACCAAAAGGCCAACAAAATGCGTGAAGCGGCTTTTAAGATATGCGATATTTAATATTGGCATCCAATGGGGGGTACCAATTCCCCTGCTCCTATCGAAAAAATAAGTAGCCTATTTAGCTCACGTGATGCTACTGTAAAAATTTCAGGAAAATCGGCTTAGTAGTTTAGGAGTCTATAAGCCAACATACAAACAAACAAACATTTTTCATTTTTATATACATATATAGATATATCGTCAGCTCATTATTGGTCTGACCTAACGACCATTTGGGTAATATAGGGTACATACATTTTGAGATATTAAGCAGTAATTTTTCTCCTTATCAACTATACTATTTTAAAGTTTATTAGGTATTGTATTGCTCTTCACTCTCGTTTTGCTTCGTTGCCGTAAAAAAACAGGTAGTTAAAGCAAAATCAAAATAAAATGACAGTAAGAAAATAAATTTTACAATTGTTTCGCTTCATTGCCGTAAGTAAAAAGTAGTAAAAGCAAAATAAAATGTCAGTTAGTTTACGAATGCAGCACAAAAAGCTACTTTTTAGAAATAAATTTAGAAAAGTGGCGTTTGCGGCACAAAACAATAATTTTCACTTGCAATAAAATACTATTAACGTCTAAGTTCTTTCGTAAACATTGACAAAAATTTCCATTTTTCTTTAAACCAAATGCCGGAAGCAGCGTTTAAAAAACTGCAGTCAAAGTAGAAACACTGCAATTTCTTTCACTTCTTCATTTGTCTTTGAAAAAAAGTGTTGCTTTTTTTCTGATTTATTAAATGAAAACAGTCGCTTTGTGTTCGACAGTTTTTGGTTTGGAAGCAGTGGTGAAAATACAAAAAAAATTTATCGGGTATATTTTCAGAAAACTTCATTGGCGTTTTTCTCCATTAAGACTTTTTGGCATGAGCGCCAAACCAATAATGAGCTGACGATATGAGGAACTGTATTTTGAGAAAAGACAGAAATGGATTTTAAAATTGTTCGAAATTCATCACAAATTTTAAATATGATCGTTTTGAAATAGATCGATTTACATCACATACCGGATTATAAATTTAAATTAAGTGTAATTCTAAAATTAAATAAAAAAAAAATTCGAAAACTTTAAAAGTTCTTAATACAATTTACTTACACATATAAAATAGGTTTCCAATATTTCCAATTGCACATCGGCTTGCATTATAAGACCAGCACGAAAAAGAAAATTCTCTCCCCGATATATTTTCGTTAAAGGCATTCGGTTAAGCGTATAAAATTGGCCTTTAAATTTAAATTCCCAATCACATCGTACAGTTAATACTGTGTCCTGAGTTTTACGCAAACTATTTCCATCTAAAAATTCCAGATGTATGGGCGTTATAATGGGCATCGGTGTTAAAATTGTTTGATTGGATGTTAGATTTTTGGCCGCTAGTGTTGCTTCCGGAGATTCATCCGTACTACTAGGTGTTGTTGCATCATTAATCACTATTGCTGTTGTAACTTTTGGTTTTAGCACATCGGTTGTATACCAAATTTTTTGTTGCAACGTTACCGTTGTCTCGATAAGACTAAACACGTAGAATGAGGCGGTATTGGAACTTTGCATTGACAGTTCGCCAATGTCAATTTGTATACTGGAGTGGAGTTTTTGTTTGTTTGGAGATAAATCTGTAGTTAGGAATACTGTAACGAAAAAGAAGATAAAGTAAATATTAAAGAAATATGTATATTTAGCATTGTAAAATTTCTATTTTACACCTTCATTATTCGGTCCTTAAACAAAAGGACCAAATAGTCAAAGAGACTCTCGAAATTATGTAGAGTAAGATTGATCTTCGTTTGCTATCCGTGAAATAATGCAATTCTGATAAATTTGGAAAATTCTGTTGCATTATTACTAGAAGGTTTGCTTAAGACAGGGCTGCCAGAAATTTTCAGCAAAAAATCTTAATTTGACCAAAAAAAAATCTTATTTTTGAAGAAAAAATCTTATTTTTGGAAAAAAGTAGTTTTTTTTATTATAAATAATAAAAACAATTCATATTTTATTTAATACATTATTTTTGAAGAAAAAATCTTATTTTTGGAAAAAAGTAGTTTTTTTTATTATAAATAATAAAATCAATTCATATTTTATTTAATACATAAAATAAACAAAAAGAAACATAACAAAAAATTTAATTTCTTATACTAAATTGTATTATTTAGTTTAAAAATTTTTAAATTGGAACAAAGAAGGTTTTTTTTTTAATTGAACCTAACCTTCGTCTAGACAAAACAAAAAATCTTGTTTTTGGGGAAAAAATCTTAAACCTTTTTTCGGTTAAAAAATCTTAAAAAATAAGGTAAAATCTTACTTCTGGCAGCGCTGCCTTAAGATCTTCATCGGCGTATTTAACCTCTTGAATCCATTTCATTTACCTCCAACACTACAAAAATCTTTAAAATGAAGCAGTCAATTATCAACGCTCCGAGATTTTGCAATGGAACATTGTTATTATTACACAAATTTAATTGTTTATTTCAGGAACCGGTCAACTGCCATTTTAGAAATAAACAATTCAATTAGGTGCAATGTTATTGAATTTAATGGTGAACATTGTTCCTACCGATCAAATTTTAGCGACTGCATTTATTAGATTGGCCTTTGCTATGACCATAAATAATTCACAAATCTGTCGTTTAGATCTAGAAAAAAGTTGTAAATCTCACCGGCAGTTATATTAAGAATGTTGCCGTGTTGGAAAGCCAGCAGATGTACTATTCATCTACTGTCACAATAATGTATCAAATAATATTGTTCTCTCTCTGGCATTGCAAAAAAAACTAACACTTTTATGAAAAATAAAAAGTTTTATATTCATTGCATATTTAATGTATCAGTATTTAATTTATTATTATCAATTAAAAGTAGGTGTGTCTGAGCACTTTTCCAATAATAATTATCCAGTATCTTTTCAATAAATTGTTAAATAATCTCATATATCAAAGTAAACGAACACAATGCAACAAAATTTAGTAACAATTGTTACAACTTATCTGTTGTACTGCATCAAATTTTGGTTTAATATTTGTAAAATATTTTAATCTCGTTTTATTTTACATTTTTTAAATTTTATTCACTTTGTGTTGAGATCAGTGATGCCAATAGTTATGGAATTTTCCCTTTTTGTAGGGATTTTTCCGAAAATTTCAAACAAAACAAGCGGCTCTACCGATTTATATGCTCTTTTTATGTACATACATTTATTTTATAAGAATGAGAATAGGTCGTTAAGTATATGTATTTCATACCGCTATCCAGAAACTAATCCTCTTGTGTATACAATGGAGTAGTTTTAAGACTACTCCTTTGTAATCCAAAGCTATTTTGTATAGTTGTGCCCTAGGACATCGTAATGTTAAATATACCATGTTTTCCCCATTGCTTTTCATATAACAAAAAGCGAACAACTAATTGATACAGTACAAATACGGTACAGCACCGTTCGCCTAACTGAGCCTTTAGAGCATTTTTAGAGCACGTTAAGCCAGCGATATTACTTTTTTACTTTACAATTAATTTTTTAGACACCAAACAATGCATATCTCTGTTACGTTAATGAAATACATTAAATTGGAAAAATAAACGGTTGGCGTCTTCAGCGGTACATTGCTTTTGCTGACATAGATCCAATCCCCACACACTTGAAAGAAATTCTATATTGTTTTATTGAAAACCGAAAATATTTACTAGAAATAATTTGTATGGCAAAACAAAGTTTGCCAGGTCAGCAAATAGAATTTTATAAACATTGATCGGTTTAAATAAAGTTAAAGCATTTTTAGGTTTTTTCTACAATATTTAACTGCTTATAATAATTCTTGCACCAACTGTAAAATGTAGCACGATCTTCAAGCCAATTACCGACAGATGTCAACTCACTTTTCAGTTCGAGCAAAGAATAAAAAACTCATTATAATCTTTAGTTGATTTAACGCTTAAGTTATCCTTATTTTTTGAAAAGCCTTTCAAAAGTGCAGGATTTTATTCTCTTAATGATCTAATACACTTTACTCCTTAGGGAACTCTCGTACTCTCTAAAGAGACGTTTCTAGTACTAGTATTTTAGATCTAGTCTAGTTACTAGTACGTAAAGATCTAAAATATTTACATTATAAGTACAAAACTAAGAACAAATTCGGGTACGCTGAATCCAATGATGCCAACCATTTTTTAGGTTGCACAACATATGTTCGCGTAACTCAAAAACTCTTTAGCTTATTGAAAAATCCATCCGAGGCACTGCAGCAGCCAAATTTAAGAATTTCAACAATACAAATATGGCCGTTGAATGAAATTCTTAAATTTGGCCCCTGCAGCGCCTAGGATGCCCCTAGATGGGTCAAATGTATGACCAACCCCACTTTATTTTTCATCTCAATCATTTCTTTCTTTCATACCTACCCGCTATCTCCATTCCTTAAGGGGGCTCCCATTCAAAATGTTCAATGCAGACTAGGAATATATTGAAGAAAAAATCCCATAAATACCCAGGAGGCGCCCCTATTGGAATATATTCACCGATCTCAATTAATTTTTTGTCCTTTACATTTTCTCGAGACATACTTGCCCCTTATCCCACACAAATATTGCGTTTTATGAAATTCTTAAATTAATTAAAATTTTGCGACTTTTGTTAATAAAATTAATAGTTGCTAATGATTAACATTTATGGCTTGTTTTTTATATGTTTTTTCGTTTTTTATATGTCTGCAAAAAATTAGAATGTTTATGAATTTTTAAAAAACAAAAATTTCAAAATGGGGCTAAAAAATTATTTTTTTTGCCAAAAAAAAAAAAAATCATGTTTCTAAAACGACTGCGTATCTTAGAAAACTTTTCTTATTGCGGAATTTCGGTTTTTTTTTAGTAATTTTAACAAGCTAAACCGTTTTTGAGTTACGCGAACATATGTATACTGTGCAACCTCCTCCATTATCGAAATAACGGTAGAGCTAAACTTAAAAAAACGGTTAGCACCACTGGCTTCAGCGTATCCGAATTAGGTTAAAACGCCAGGTGATCAGCTTGTCTAAAAAAAAAATTGTGAAAATCTTGCACAGTGTTATTGACCCTTTTAGACCTGGGTCCTGTTTCTCAAAACAACAAGTTACAAATTTACAAGTAAAAAAATTAAAAAAGCAACAATTTTACCATTTTTGTTTTTGTTCCAAATTTTTGTTAAAAAAAGCAAACATTTTAACATTTTTGTTTCAAATCTATTTATACCCACACCACAATAGTGGAGAGGGTAATATGCATTTGTGCTGATGAGTGTAACACCTTAAAATATTCGTCTGAGTTGATCTAACGATGTCCGTCCGGCTGGCTGTCCATGTAACCTTGTGCGCAAAGTAAAGGTCGCAATTTTGGAGATAATTTAATAAAATTTGGCACATAGATTCTTATTGGCACAAGGACCAAGCCTATTGGAAAATTGGAAATCGTAGGACCACGAAGGGAGATAGGGAGCAATTTCTGTCCCTCAGAAACTATCAAACCGATTTTAATGAAATTAAAAATGTAGATAGATCCATATTAAGGCGGACACATAAGCTATGCATTTTTAAAAAAATAGGACCACAAGGGGAGATGGAGGGCAGTATTTGTCTCTCAAAAATTATCAAACAGATTTTAATGAATTTTAAAACATAGATCGATCCCTATTCATATAGCCATGCACTCTCGAAAATTTCTTTTTTGACCGACTATACTTTCTTACTTGTTTTTTTTTTTTGTAGATTTGTAGTTTTGAAAAATAGGGCCCTGTATGCAAAATGTAAAAATGTTTTAATTTTCTCAAACTATGTAACTGCTTTTTCGAACTACGAGACTTTGTTTAAGGCATCGACGATCTCTGACTAGTACTGTCCGAAGGCAAACTAAAAATTAACTTAAATATATCATCGAAACTAGTAGCCACCGGAAATGTAAAGATCCTGATTTAGCTATGGATAAGACACAAAATAAGGAGGTATTAGTAGACGAATTGCATTCATCCGGTCTTTGAAATCAAAATACTATTAAACAAATCCGTTGTAGAAGTTTCCACTGTTGTCTATATGCCTTGAAGTAGCATTTTCTTGCGATGTACTATTGATTAATATACTTAAGGTACAAACAATACATACTTAAAATGAGCATACAACTGCAAGTTTGCAGCTGATCAGAGTTAATTTTGGAACTATGACAAGTAGTAGCCTTTAGGATCTCTAAGTTCTACATTGGTTATTGCTGAGGATTCTTAACTGAGCTACCTAAACAAGAGCGGCAAGCTCTTTTTATAACATGAAAATTCTATTGCCAATACATTTTCAATAAAACAAAACGACCTAGCGATCTATCAAATAAGATTTTTCAGCCGGGTGTTGTTAAGTCGCGTTCTAAAGGTTTGTTTCGTATAAACTGTGTGAAAATAAAACGTTTTGGCATTAAGCAGACGCTTGCCGCTCTTATTTAGGTAGCTCAGTAAGGATATAAGAGAAAATTTTCGGATAGGGAGATGTTGAGTTTAGCACAGACTGTTGAAAAAGTTCAGCTTACAAACAGTTCCTTTTGGATGGTGTTACTTACAAAAGCAGTTACATTAGAAGTTGGAGGAGATTAAATGCTCCGTTCTCTTGTTCTTTCGGCAATTGAAAATCACATCGAAAAAGAAATAAAAACGGAACACTACAATACCACACGTTCGATTTTAAAAGGCACATGTGATTTAAAATCCAGTAATTTGAATTAAAGTGATTTTCAGAACAGGCCTGATTTTTTTTCACTGCATACTATTTTGATTGAAGTTAATTTTTGTAACTTTCTTTTTACAAAGAATGACAGACAGAAATTTCCTCATTTGTTTCATAAAAATATTTCTATTAATTTTATTTGTAAATAAATCTATTCAATCGTCATTGGTCAGAACAATGCGTATAGTGGGAGGTCATAACACCTCAATAGGCGACCATCCATATATGGTTAGTATACGGTACAAGGATCATTTCATTTGTGGTGGAACAATGATAACACAAAAATGTATGCTTACTGCCGCTCACTGTTCTCTATTTAAATCACCTGGAACTTGGGAAATACATGCTGGGACTTCGTTTATCAAATCACGAGGTGTTAAAAGAAAAGTTCACAAATGGATGGTTCCAGTTGAATTTAATTTTGTTACTGTAGACATGGATGTAGCCGTTGTAGAGCTCGATAAACCATTGTATGTCAGAAATGTACAACCAATAGAAATAGATTATAGTAAACTAGAAGATGGTGAGATAGTAGAAATAGCTGGTTGGGGTCTTAAAAACGAATATCCTTTGGCTAAATTGTCCAATGAACTACAAGTGGTAAAAGTTTCTCTTACCCCTATAGAAGAATGTAAGAAAATCTATCAGCCCCACAATATGGTTACGCAAAAAATGTTTTGTGCTATTGGCAGTTGGGGTAGTGATGCATGTCAGGGCGATAGTGGAGGACCTGCTTTACGCAAAGGCAAGCAAGTGGGTATAGTTTCTTGGGGTTATCGCTGTGGCTCCCCTCAATATCCTGGTGTTTATACAAGATTAAGCAGTCCTAGTGTAATGAAATTTTTAACCTTTTTAATAGAAAATCATTGTTGAAATAAATAAAAATTACTTAAACAGGTATTTTAAAAGCTTCCGTTAACATTTCTAATGCCATTTGACAATTACCCTATTGTTAAGTAGAGTGAAGCCAAAATAATTGCGTAAATTACTTTAATATGAAGCTGCATGATAATTTTGTAAAAATCTACTGATAGTATTAGTTTAAAACTTGCAATACAAAGATGTCATCAATCAGGAATTGCAAACATCTAAAAATAATAGTTTTTATAAATTTAGTATTACTGTCCGCGGTTAATTTACACCATTCCAGTGAATCTCGTATTGTAGGCGGTGTTAGAACTACCATTGATCAGGTGCCATATTTGATAAATCTTCGACGAAATGGACAATTTACTTGTGGCGGTTCCTTGATCACCACCAAATGTGTTCTAACAGCAGCTCACTGTGTTTATGGAGTACCTGCTGCTAGTTTGAACATTAATGCTGGAACTTCAAAACTATCAGATTCCGGAGAAGTAAGACAAATTCAACAATCATTTGTATCAGCATTCTATTCGCCTATTACACTAGATATGGACGTAGCAGTTCTTAAATTGAATGAACCTTTAAATAGTCGTCACATTGCAACTATTCCGCTTTGTACCAAAAGTCCTGGCAGCAATCAGTTTGTTCAAGTTTCTGGTTGGGGTATAACGAGTGAAACAAGTGAAATGCCATCGAATCAAGTACGCACTGCAAGTGTTCAAGTAATTTCCAAAGCGGAATGTTTAAAACTTTACGCTGGTAAAGCATATTTATCGAGTACAATGTTTTGTGCTTCTGTGCCTGGTGTACGAGATACTTGTTCTGGTGATTCGGGAGGACCTGTTGTGTACAATGGCCAAGTCTGTGGCATTGTTTCGTGGGGGTTCGGTTGTGGCAGACGGGAATTTCCTGGGGTATATACAAATGTGGCTAGTTCGAGAATAAGTACATTTGTAAAATCAATTGTTATGAAGAATTGTGTATAGTTTAAATAAGAAATAAAACTGTTTTAATTTTTCTTAATTGAAAATGTGATTAATTTTATTATGAGTAGATCAGTAGTTTAAAGAAATTGTGGACACATATACATTTAGGAGTTTTTATGCTAGCATTAAATGCTTATTTACAAAAAATTCCTGCCCTATTTTGCGCTACTATTTTGTTAGAAAAAGGCCCTACATGCAGAGATTTGTTCCTACTTCGACCAAGACTGCTTCAAAAAATCCCACGAGGCATCCAATCACCCAATTTTGTAAAATTAAAACTTAGTATTGTCCCTGTGCCCAATTCACATCACCTCAGCGAATAACAACCCCATTCTCAAACCATTTATGCTAAATGTCCATTATATCTTTTTCTAGATGACCAACGGCGTAACATAATAAAGTTTTATCAAATGGTGATCTGCCCAGACGCCAACACAAACTGTCCATTTTTGGACTATTTCTTATTAGAAAAATACTTTAAAGAAGTTTAATATGAATTTTTTTTATTATTTATTTTTGAATCCATGGTCCAATGAACGAAACGACTCCTGATTTTTTGCAGAGTTCTGTTTTTTACGTGCAATTGTTTTTTTTTACCAATTGTTTTTGACATTTCTACCATTTTTTACACACACAATTGCTTTTGTGTTGTTTTTTCTATTGTTGGATTGTTGTAGTTGCGCAGACCTACTAATTGGGCCATGATTAAATCTTTCTTGTCGAAAATCACAATATGTATTCAAAGGTAAATGCTAATTGTTATTTTTTAGTTATGTAACCGATTGATTATTGACAGTGGAACTTAAATGGGGGGTAAATTATGCACAGTATACACAATCCGTGATAAAATATGGACCGATCAACATATATTTTGTTGGCATTTGTAAATCGGTTAACCGATTAACTACTACCCGATTAACTAACCGCTTTATTTAAAATTGACTATTTTCGATTAACGATCAAACCCCTTAATTTCAGTCGATTAACCGAAGTAACATAATTTTTTTTTGTAGTATTATAACCACGCAAACCAGAAATATGCTCTAAAAAACACGTTTTATGCACATTATATAAACTGAAAATTTGCCATAAAAATTGTTAAAAAAAAATTAAAATTATAATCCGTCAAGCCTAAACACACTAATAGTATTTATTGACGAATTTTCGAGATTTTACCCTTTTTGGAAACGTAGGGCAGTCATGGGCTCACAAAAACAAAGTTACGTTTAAAGGTTTAAATTCATATAAGAGTTATTTGTGCCGAATATTAAATAGATATTTACATCCATATGAGATTTTTTGCCTTAAAGGGATTTTAGGGACGGTCGCAAAATTCTTTATTAATGCTAACATTTAAAAGGAAGTTAAAGCTATTTATAGATGGTAGCTTTGGACAAATGTGAACTGATTCGAAAAGGATTTAATTTGCAGTAAAATATTCTAAATACCAACATGATTAGAGGGTTCACGGACACAAATAATCTACTTTGGAAGGAAGTTTTCATGAGGAATATGTAAAATTATAGACCGATATAGTACAATTAAAATGTATTTACCAAATTATCTACAAGATTGCCACTACCGCTTTGCGCACAAAATTAACATGGACAGGCAACAAGCCAGACGGACGTATGGACATCGTTAAATCACTTTAAACAATGAATCAGAATCTATCGGTTTACTAAAAGATTAGTCCAGATTTTTATGTATTACACACATCGCCAAAAACGTATATAAATGCTTAACTTAATTTTCGCTTATAATGGGTGATTTTTCAAGCGTAGTTTTTTTAAAAAATCTAATAAAACACTCAAATTTGCATCATAAATTCAAAATATTTATTGGAATAGATAAATTGGTCTTTGCCATTTACTTTTTAAAAATAACTTCATGTAAATGTTGCCCGCTGCTCCGGTTCAAACGGTCCATTCGTAAGATCCAATTTTACACCACTTTTTCCAGCATTTCGGCCTGTATTCCATGAATAACACGTGTTATGTTATACTCTAAGGCTTCAATTGTGTTTGGCTTGTCCACAACTCAACACCACTCACAGGGTTATTTCGAGAGATAAACTGCTCACCAAAATCATCCTTCAATAAGCCCAATGTTTCACGAGCTGTGTGGCACCGCCAATAGAGGCAAAAAAAAAGTCGAGAGTCATTGCTCGATATCGTTCGCCGTTGACGGTAACGTTTCTTCCTTGGTTGTCTTTGAAGAAAAATGGACCGATGATGCCACCAGCCCATAAACCACACCAAACTTTCTTTTTTTCGGGATGCATGGGTAAATCTTGTACGGCATGTGGCTGGTCTTCACCCCAGATGTGGCAGTTTTGCTTGTTTACGTATCCATTTAGTCAGAAATGAGCCTCATCGCTGAACACTATTTTTTGATAAAACAGTGAATTTCCATCGAGCACGAATTTTGATAATAAATTTCAACGATTTGCAGTCGTTGCTCGTTTGTGAGTTTCTCCGTGATGAAATGGCAGAGTATACTGAACACTTTTCACTTTCACAGATGTAGTTTGGACACAATTACCAACTAGTGCTGCCAGCCCGAAAAACTTAATTCATTCTGTCTTACATTTTAAGGATAAAAATGAAAGCCTAATAGCAAAATTGTAGCAACACGTTTGGTATACAAATATGTATTTAAAAGGGAAAAGACAAAATTTCGCAAAAAGAGCTGCGAAAGCTCTTGTAAGCATCCAAAAAATTTAATATGTATCAAAATATGTCTCAAAAAGGACAAATATGAAACTTGAAAATTCTGCAAAAAGGCTCTTTTAACTAAATTATGCAAAAAAAAAATGCTGCAAACGGTAAAATATGCAAAAATATGCACTAACAAATCGATGCCAAAATTCATAAAAAGTTCTTAATCTGATAAATATATTCGTTTTTGCCTTCATTGAACGCATAAGGAAAACATGCAATTGCATATTTCTGGCTTCCCTGATTACAACATATTTTTTGTGTTTTTAATTATTACTTAGTTTCGTCTAATATACAAAAGGTATGTGTTTAGAAAAATATTTTATCATACAATACATTCCCTTCTATCAATACTTTCTTAAAAAAAAGTACAAAATCAGAAACAAAGGAATGCGGAAATAAAATTTTTGCAGAATGATCAGTGCTGAGCTTTGCCAGGATAAGTCAGATGATGTCTTGACAATAGAAGAAGCTTTCGATTGCATCACAATCTTTTAAAACAAAATTATGGTATTCAATATCGATCGAAATGTCCATTTAAATTGTATTGTAATTTCGATCGATATCGAATGCCATAATATGCCGCAAGGACTTTGATGGCATAATAGGAGAGGTTATATGTTTAGAGAAATTCAGGAAACGGACTGAGCAATTCGATAATATTACATATTTATGAATTACTTTTTTGTCGTTACAATTTTCACAAAATCTGAGGGCTAATTCTGGCAGTCGTGATCGAATACTTTTTTGATTCGATTTTATTTCTAATTCTTTCAGTTGGGGTCGATTACGTATCGCAGAAAAATTGAATTTGGGAACATTTTAAGGCAAAATTAAAGTAAAAAAAAATATCGCACAATTTCAACCATTATTCACTACTTATCAAAATTTTTATGGTTGCATTTAAGAGCATGTTGCCATGGATTACTACACTGCAACAGGCGTTTAGAAAACAGCCCTGCTTTGGGCAAACTTAGCTGAAATTTCGGAACAGGAGAACTAACGAGCGGCAACAACAAACGGTAAAGGCTTTGATATACCTCTAAAAAGTTAATAATAGAATCCACGTTTACGGCCTCCTCTAGGTCTGCGAAAAATACATCTACAGAACTAATTATATTTTTTTATTTAATTTCATTTAACTTTTTATTTACTTTGAATCCCTTTTTTTCGTTTTTTTCAATTTGTTATATTTATTATACCCACGCCACAATTTGTGCTGCAGTGTGTTTGTAACAGCTGTAAATATTTGTCCACCTTAAAGTATACGGGTCGACTCGGAATCACTTTCTCTTTAAACGATGTCCGTCCGTCTGGCTGGCTGGCTGTCCATGTAACCTTGTGCGCAAAGTACAGGTTGCAATTTATATTTTTTAATTGGTACAAGGTCCAAGCCTATTGAAAATGATGCGAATCGGTCCATAATTTCATTAAGCCCCCATACAAGCTGCTTTCCGGAATAGGGTCTTTGTTTCCACTATAAAACCAATTTTAATTAAATTTAAAACATAGATAGATCCATATTTATATGGACCCATAAGCTATACATTTTTTAAAAAATAGGACCATAAGGGGAGATAGGTGCTATTTTTGCCTCTCAGCAACTATCAAACCAATTTTAATGAAATTTATAACATATCTATGGATGGTCTCTGGGCGAAGGTGTGAAGGAGTTTACACACCAGCCTTTCTACCTTAAACATATTTATATGGACACATAAGCAACTAATTTTTTAAAAAATACGATCACAAGGGGAGAATTAGATAGATCCCTATTCATACAGCCAAACACTGTCGAAATTTTTTTTATACTGTGGTGTAGGGTATCATATGGTCAGGCTTGACTGCCTATACTTTCAGACATGTTTTTAGTTACCAAACTGGCAAATTAGCATTATTGATCACTTTTTGGCAACTAAGCGATATTGCCGTACGTAATACAAATTTTAATGTCAGTTGCGTTGCTTTTTGACAAGGCCACTGTAGTTGTGTTGCCATCCGTTATCGAACCATAAGTAGCATTTCAAACAAGATATGTATAGCTAATTTTAATTGAACCAGATTTTGACTCTGGATAGTGGCTGAAAGAGCGAAAAACAGAAATTCACCGTTATCTGATAAGCCGAAGAACATAAGAATCAGTTGGAATGGTTGAAAAAAAAAACTTTTAAAATGACACGTCTGTAATTTATCGATATTCGAACTAATAGCTTAATTTCTGTTTCCTTCCTCCCGGTGAAATTAAGACCTAGTATGCCGATTGGCGTTACAAGCACCAGAATAAACTTGTTTAACTTATGCTGTCGAAGGGTAAACAAATTTTAGTGTTTTTATTAAAAGTGACATAAAATTTGTGGTAATGAATTTAAAATACACACATATGTAATACAGTCGAACTTCCTTTTAGTGAACTTCTATACAATGAAGTTCTCCTCATTATGAAATTAAATCAAGAACACAACTTTTTCGTTCCACTTTCAATGTATTTTGATCTCCGTATAATGAATTTCCATACAGTGAACTTTTCTTTACAATGAACAACATTTTGGAATTAAAAATAAAATTTACGTGTGTTTTTGTCTCCATATAGTGAACTATTTTTTGCAGCTTTATTTTGCACTTGTTAGCAACACTATTTATAAAGAAAATAAGAAATGTACCGTAAATGAAAACAAAAAATTTAATGATTTGATTTTTAACACCAGTTGCCCGAGATCATTGAACGAAAATGACGCACCGGAGTAACATTTATCTTGAAAAAAGTTATTAGTAAGTAATAAAGTTGAAGAAGGGCATCAAAGAAAAATGATATAGCTAAAAAGTTTGGAATTCTTCCCAGTACATTATCAAACATTTTAAAAAACAAGTTATGGTGTTTTCTTTTCTACAAAAAAATGTGCCTTTTTTTAAAAAAAATGCAATTTAGTGTCTTTTTCTTAAAAATTTTTCTCCCGAAAAGGGTGGCTTGTTTTATTCTAAAAAACTCATGATTTATGGAGCAAAATTTTTAAGAAACAGATACCAAATTGCATTTTTTTAAAAAAAGGCACATTTTTGGTAGAAAAGAAAACACCATATGTATGTAGTTCAAACAAAAATACCTGATTATTTTAAATAAATAAAAAACAAACAAAAAAAATTTCTTTATAATGAAGTTTCTATATAGTGAAATAATTGTCTATCCCCGTGGAGTTTCATTATAGGGAAGTTCGACTGTATTAAGCTAATTCGAATTCAATTCTAAGTATGTCAAAATAAAAGTTGATAAAAAGTGCATTAAATTTTATTAAAATTTTCATATTTATGAAATTATTTTTATACAAATCTAAACAATAACTTCCACACAAACAAATAAATTATTTGCGAAGGTTTTCAGTAGAACCTTTACTGAAGGTTACTTAATGACTATAGAAAAATGTTTGCAACATTTTTGCAGAAATTCCAACTCATTTTTTATTAAAACATTTTTAACCCGAAAATAGTATTTATACAAATGAACTCACTAAGTAAAATTCAGTGTGAATTTAATGTTGACTCAAAGAAAATGTCAACTTTGTCTAGTTTAAGTTTTTTGCTACTGGCATTCCTCCTATTTTATTCAAATCAAATTAATGCTTCACCTTTTAACGAAACCGATGAAAGTTCCCGTATTGTGGGGGGTACTGTTACCAACATTAGCAGGGCTAAATTTGTTGTAAACCTGCGAAAAAAGGGAGAATTTATTTGCGGTGGAACTTTAGTGACACCAAAATTTGTCATAACTGCCGCCCATTGTGTAAAAGGGCTGAAAGCAGCAGATCTCTCTGTAGTAGGCGGCGCAACTTATCTCTCTGACAAGGGTATTCAACGAAGTGTACTAAGAATTGTTATACCTAAAGATTATAATCCCGAAAGTGTTGATATGGACATAGCTGTATTGGAATTATCTAGTGATATGAAAGGAGCTAATACATCATCTATAGAATTGTGTAAATCAAAGTGGAAAACTAATGATTTCATAACAGTTTATGGTTGGGGCCAAATTACAGAGAATAACGATAAGAGCTCAAATCAGTTAAGGACTGTGAGTGTTCCTGTAATAGATCAAAGCAAATGTAGCGATATGTATAAAGGTCACGGTAAAATTACGCGTTCCATGTTTTGTGCTGGCAATTTGAGGAGCAAGGATGCTTGTACTGGTGATTCCGGGGGACCTGCAATTTTTAAAAACCAATTATGTGGCGTGGTATCATGGGGCATTGGTTGTGCTCGTAGCAAATATCCCGGGGTATATACGAACATAATATTCGTTAAAGATTTTATTGATAAGACAATGTATAAGAGAGATAATTAAGAAAACAATTGTCAAATGTATTATTTTTAAGGGGTTGAAGATGTATATGCATATGAGTATGTACATTAGGGGTGGAATAGTGTTATATGGAAATCCTTAGCAGCAAGATTTCGATATGCTAGAACCCCCAATTTTGTGAAGTTTGTAAAAAAAACGCATGAGCCAAAAAATTAGGGGTGTGGGATGAGGGTAAATGGCTCCTCATCGGGGTCAAAGCTAGTGGAAAATGATACAAAAGCCAAAAAAGCTTCACAACTGTCCCTGAGTCGCTCCTAGACTCCCACTAATATCGAGCCCTAATAGCAAAAATGATGTAACCAACAAAAATAAAGTTTTACAGGAGAATGTTTTTTTAAAATATTTTTGCTTCAAGTCTAGGGTTTCGTTTAAAATTGCTTTTGCTCTTATTTCGTAACGGTACTTTCCAGAGATATGAGATTTTTAGAGATGATGCAAATGTTTAAAAATTATCGATTTTCATCAAAAAACAAAAATCTAAAATGTTGTTGGTTACATCATTTTTGCTATTAGGGCTCGATATTCCTCCCCCCCCTACAATTTTTGTTAACATACTAACCCCCTATCTGTGCTCCTTAAGGGGGCTCCCATACTAAATATATTTTTATAAAATTACCCGCCACCGCCCTAACTAGCACTTGAGTGCCCCTAGTGGAGTCAAATATGTGACGAACTCCCAATATTTTTGCTACCCCCTGGAACCCCCTTAAGGAGCACAGATAGGGGGTCAGTATTGTTACAAAAAATGTAGGGGGGTGGAATATTAGTGGGAGTCAGTCTTACATTTGACGCCTCTAGGAGCGACTCAAGGACAGTTGTGAAGCATTTTTGGCTTTTGTATCATTTTCCCCTAGCATTGACCCCGATGAGGAGCCATTAACACCCATCCCACCCCACTAATTTTTTGGCTCATGCGTTTTTTTTTACAAACTTCACAAAATTGGGGTTCTAGCGTATCGAAATAAAAAAGTCGTGCACTATTCCACCCCTAATGAACATGTGTTATTAAATTTAAACATTTTGAAAATCTTGAAAATTGAACTTTAAATTTATTGCCTAATACAATTTGTTTAGAAACATAAATTTTTCTCGATTTACAAAGTTGTTGTACAAGCTAAAACTATATATTATAGATTAATATGTGTAGTGCGGGATCAATTATAGTATTGCGTTGTTCAAAATAACTTTGAATCCGCCAAGTAGGGTCCTGATATTAAAATGGTTGACCGATAGACAACTAGCGGAATGTAGTAATTATGGAGGTCCAAGTCGGTTTCTTTCGATCTGACAGCAATACCTTGAACTTCGAGGTATTTGTCTATACAATGGATGATAAATGCAATGCCCTCACCGTCACTTCCGGTGTACTCTATTCGGAGAACGTTGTATCCGTTGCAACTGTGCAGACAGTACTTGCTCGTTAGTTTTGTCTACACGCAGAGAAAAACATGTTTAAATATGGTCACCTACAACAAAACTATTTTTAAAGAAAATTTTAAACATGTTATGTTTAATATAACCATATAATTGTCATCTGCAACAATATTTATACGACTAATTGTCCTCCATCAGGAAGCCACAACCATATTATGGTTGCCTCTAAACATGCTATGGTTAAATATGACAAAAATTTGTTTTAACATTAACAATAGTATTTTCCTCTTTTCCAAGAGCTATAGTTGAAAAACATCAATTGTATTATAAGTGTTAAACATTTTTTAGTTATTTTTAACCATAACATGCTCGGAGGCAACCATAATATGGTTGTGGCTTCTTGATGGAGGACTTATTCAATCATAATATGGTTGTTGGTGACAATAATATGGTTAAATGAAACATAATATGATTAAAATTTTCTTTAAAAATAGTTTTGTTGGAAGTAACTAAATTTAAACATGTTTTTTCTCTGGGTGTACTGAATTGCAGCGACTACGATGCTGTTCTGCTGAATAAACCGTCTTATCTGATTTTTTTTTACTTTGGAGTGCATTAAAGCAATATGTATATCACCCTATTTGCTAGATACTAAAAGTCAAATAACTGGACAATGGAAAAAAAACCTGGATTTTTAAAAAATAACTTAAAAATTTTAAAATGCACTTAACTAAAAGAAAAAGTAAAATTTTACTTTAAATTTAATTTTTCAACTAGCCGTGACCGCGGCGTTGCCCGCCCCCAATTAATTTTTCACTAACTATAAAAGTAAAATTAAAAATCAGCAGGGGCCCAATTACATCATTCGATATCGACTGCCGTAATTTGGCCCCAGTATACATATTTTTTAGAAGGATCTTGCCCATCTATCCCTTCGTATTCCTAGGTTTTAAAAATATATGAACCCTGAGTGTTTTATTTACGCTGATCTATCTATGATCCAAATTTCATCTTAATTGTTTAGATATTTTCGGAGGCAGTGGTTCTTCGTATGTCCCCTTCTTGGTCCAAGTTTTAAAAAATTAAAAAGACTATATTACCAATTTCATCAAAATTGGTTCAGCTATTTAGCCGATAAAGCGTAGCAGACGCAAAAGTCACTTTCGCATTCGGTCGGAAGCAGCCTTAAAAAAACTGCAGTCGAAACCCAAAACTGTCGAACAAAAAAAACGAAAATTAGTGTACAACCTTTCACTTTTTGAGTTGGTTTGAAAGCGACTGCTTACATTTAATGAATCTGAATTAAAAGCAACAAATTTTTTTTTTTTTGACCAATGACAAACGAATAAATGCCAGTTTTTCTACTTTGACTGCAGTTTTTTAAACGCTGGTCAGGAGACGGTCGAGCGGACAGGTAGACTGAAGGCGGAATGGAGGGTACTCACGTTAAAATGGCTTTGTTTTTATTTGAAGTACGGAAACTATTGCTTTAATAGATCTCTTCCGAAACGATCATTAATACATATTTTCTGAGTATAGGGAGTTTAGCTATCCTGGACCCTATCCTAAGCATTTAAGTGATTCCTATGTCCGTTATGAGTAGTGTTTTTCATTCGGGATTTCCCAGGGCAAAAATCCCGGGATCCCGCACAATTTTTGGGAAAAAAAATCCCGGGAAATTTGTGAGGGAATTCCCGGGATTTTTTTTAATTATGGCAACTTTACTGCTGATATGTACATATAATCGTAAATAAGTTGTGTCATGAAATATATCTTAACCGTTAGGCAAAAAGGTCTTAAGTCAAAAAAAACGCATTTTGACTTTTTGATAGGTTTTAATTCAATTTGTTTCACTTTTGTTTGGTTTAAATCACATTAGTCTTTAGATTTCAATTAATATTCGATAAGTAAGGCAATGTAAATGTTTAATGCTCTGAAATTTCAAAAGAAGCAGTTAAAAATGTACAGAATATCAATTTGTTAAAAGACTTAGATTTATTTTATAAAAACGAAAAAATGTTGTAACCACTTGCTTCGAAAAATGTAATAATTTTATATGCTGAATATCTGCATAAAAGATTTCTCGGATTAGATTCTATAAGAAATGATGATAACAGTGATTCTATTCGAAGAAAATAATTAAACAAAAAAAAAATAACTACAAGTTTTGAAGGAAATGCTCCTTGGACAATAAAGGCAATCATCCGTAGAAAGTAAACGTGTTTTCTCAAATAATTCTGCAAATGCTTATTCTGAACTAAAATCCTATTTTAACAGAAATAATTTGTAATATTTTAATTGCCGAATTCTTGCCTCTCGAACGCTTTCGTTTGTTTTACATGTGATTTGTGAATTAATTCTGCGTCAATAAGTGCCTAAGTCTATTTGTTTAGTTTTATAGAAGAACAATTTAAAACTTTGCATGTGGCTTTTGGAAATTTACTTTGATTTTAATTAAATCATCAGTTCTCAGCGGTTAAAGTTTTTTAAGTTTTTATTCCTTAACTCTCCTAATGTAACAGATCGTAAGTTATTCAGGGGTGTGCTGAAAATCGCAAACGTAAAACGCAAGAATTTTAAACGTCGTTTTTTAATAAGATTTCTGTAATAAAAGAATTTTATGAGATATATTAAGCAAATATTTCCCTCTTAAGAAAAAAGATAACCAAAAAGTCCATTTGCTATCTATAACTTTTTAAAAAATCCTACAAACTAATTGAAATTTTGCCCGTGTGTACTTTTGAACATGAAGTTCTTAAGGCGCCATCAAGCACTTTTTCCTTTTTGCCACAGAAAGAAAATAGTTGAATGCATTTATAAACTTATTTAAATAATCTCAGGCAATGTTATTTGTTCAAATAAATTAAATTAAATTAAATAATTCTTTGCATCGATTTGTATTGAGCGGGAATTCCCGGGATCCCGGTGAAATTGAAAAATAAATCCCGCTTTCCCGGGAAAAGAAAAACTCTAGTTATGAGGTTCCATTCTTAGTTTTGTTGAAAAAAATTTTAAAATAGGATTGGCTGTTCCGGAGTTCGACTTGGTAAATAGAATATTAAAATCAAATAAAAAAGTACATAAATCAAAATCAAGTGAAATTGAAATCAATGGAGATTTTCTTTCATCAAAATTTTGTCTTATTCTTGTGACTAAAGATTTTTATTATTATAGATTATAGAAATACCTTAAGTCCTTTCACAAAAAGTTTTACGAGTTGGCATGAATAACAGATTTCATACATTAATTGGAACGTCTTTCGGCAAATTAAAAACTTTTTTCTTACATAATTAAAATTTCAAATGCATAAAATTAACTGGAAATAAACTTGAGTTCAAACGTATTTTTAAATGGTATTCAAGTTTCAAAATATTTTTCTAATATTCACTTGATTTCAAATTCCCATTTTACTGGAGAATGCTATTGAAATAAAGTGTAAAAAAGTGGGTTAATTACTATCCGATTAACTGATCGGTTAAATTGTAATTAGCATTTTTCGATTAACGATTAAACCGGTTAATTTCAGTCGATTAACCGTTGTAACAACCTTTTTAATTTTTTGTACTAAACCATATTTTTTGTGTTTTTAATTATGGGTGAGTTCCAAAACTTAATTTCTAAAGCAACTCCAAAAAAGTTGTATTTATAATAGTTTTTTCATAAAATATATATTTCCTTCTAGCAATATATTCTTTAAATACAGTACAAAAACAGAAACTAAGGAATTCGGAAATAAACTTGTTTGCAGAATGTTTGGTGCTCAGCTTTGCCAGGATGAGTCAGATGATGACCTGACAACAGAATAAACTCTCGATAATAACACAAACAGTTAGAAGTGTTCAACATCTAAACGAATTAAAACAGAACTCTAATGGGATAGTGGACGATTTTATGCGTTAAGATAGTTCCAGGAAAAGGACTGAGAAATCAGATATTCTACATAAAGAGTTGCTTTCGGTTTCTCTAACATCTACGAAAAGTGAAAGAAGTCAAGATTTATCAAAACTAAATAAAAGAGTCGCTTAACCTACTTAGTTTTCTTAAAGATTATTTTATAAGTTCTCCTTAAACTATTGAAATCACTTATAAAATGAAGTCTGTTTTTTTTAAATACATAATCTGGTGTGTTCTAGAAGCCAAATCCACTCGAAAGTGGATTAGTTCAGCATTTTTGGTGTTTCGCATTTCACATCCACATGTTTTTATTCGTT
This sequence comes from Pollenia labialis, assembly GCA_949318255.1. NCBI lineage: Eukaryota > Metazoa > Arthropoda > Insecta > Diptera > Polleniidae > Pollenia > Pollenia labialis. The sequence goes on from OX439140.1 coordinate 74,958,280, forward strand.
TTCAATAAGAGTAGTAAGGGGTTGGTGAAAGTAAAACGAATCGCCTTTTAACCCTCAAAGTTATTAGTTAACTACTTTTATTTTTTTTTATTATTTACTAGCTGACCCGGTCCGCGTTGCTGGCCCTAAGCAAACATTAGTGTTGTGTTACCAGACGATTAATATTGAGCCCTAATAGCAAAAATGATGTAACCAAAAAAAAATTAGTCAAATCGATAGAGCCGTTTTCTGATTTTAAGTAAATCGAAAAAAGCGGGCGGGGCAAAATTTTCTTTCCGTAAAAACCTAAGTTGGACCATGGCGATCATTTCAAAGAAAAAATCGTCCAAATCGGTCAAGCCGTTCGCAAATTATGCGCTTAATAGAAAAAGTGGGCGTAAAAGTAGGCGTGGTAAATTTTTCTTTCGATGAAAACTTAAAGTTGATTAATACGAACATTTGAAAGAAAAATTAGTCAACTCGATGGAGCCGTTTTCTGATTTTAGGTAAATCGAAAAAAGTGGGCGTAAAAGTGGGCGGGACAAAATTTTCTTTCCGTAAAAACCTAAGTTGGACCATGGCGATAATTTTAAAGAAAAAATCGTTCAAATCGGTCAAGCCGTTCTCAATTTATGCGCTTAATAGAAAAAGTGGGCGTAAAAGTAGGCGTGGTAAATTTTTCTTTCGATGAAAACTTAACGTTGATTAATACGAACATTTGAAAGAAAAATTAGTCAACTCGATGGAGCCGTTTTCTGATTTTAGGTAAATCGAAAAAGTGGGCGTAAAAGTGGGCGCGACAAAATATTCTTTCCGTTAAAACCTAAGTTGGACCATGGCGATCATTTTAAAGAAAAAATCGTTCAAATTGGTCAAGCCGTTCTCAAGTTATGGATTTTGCCACGCTCCTCCGCCCTCAGACCGAAAATCAGACTTCACAGTGTCACCCGCCTGAATATTCTGAAGATTCCCTGAAAATTTCATCAAAATCGGCCCAGCTGTTTTGGAGTCCATACGTTACACACATACACACATCCTATTTTATTTATATAGATAGATTATTTTAATAGAGTTACCCTTTTAGCCAATTGTTGTAAATATGATACTTTAGTTAAGCAATAACTAATTCGTTGGCGTATACAGGTACCACCTTGAATCGAGACGGTTCAACATATAATGTAGGTGCTTCACTCTTAAGGAGTAAGCAACTTATAGCGCACAAGTTTCATCTTATTACCAGTCAGAGGTGGCACGATGAAACTACCTGTGCAAACCAGGAAAATCTGGCCCATCATAGATGAAAAAAGGACACGGCGGGGGCATTACAGCTTTCCAGACATCACCTAAGAAACCTAATTGCGTGACGCCCCATTTATTATTATTATTATTAAATTCCCGTAGTTCCTAGGTGGAACATAGGGCCTCTAACGCCCCATTTGATACTGATATATTTCGTCGTCTCTATTTGGATCAGTTGCTCCATATACGGCCATATCACTACCTTTATTTACATACTTGCAAATGTATTTAATGGACTTGACAGAATTGCAGTATTCGACATTAATATGAGCTTTGAATACTTTCGACAATAAAGATGAACATGGCACAATCCAACGATTATCGACCTCAACGTTTTGATTTCGAACTCTTAGGGCCATTATTACAACTTGCCAATAGTTAAAAGTCTACTGAAACTACTGAATATTTTCTCAAATTTCTTTTTCCTTCCGGTTAATAATGGAAAATAATTTCATTCTAATGGCTGCCTCGGCTGGCCATGCAGTAGCCTACACGATCGGTCCAATTTTTAAGCACATTATCGGTTGGGTGCAGCTGTATTTCATCAATGGCTTCACGAATATAATCCTTTAAAGCGTCAATTGTCTCTGGCTTGTCGGCGTAACACTTATCTTTGACGGCACCCCACAAATAATAGTCCAACGGTGTCAAATCGCAGTTCCGAGGTGGCTAAGCGACATCAGCTCTGCGGCTGATAATGCGATCTTCAAAAACAGGGTGCAAATCATCGAGTGTAGATTAGGCTGTGTGGCACGTAGCGCTGTCCTGTTGAAACCAAATGTGGCCAATATCCTCCTCTTCAATTTTTGTGAACAAAAATTCGTTCAACATGGCCCGATAACGATCGCCATTGACTGTAACGGCCACTCCTTGTTCATTTTCGAAGAAAAATGGCCCAATTATGCCTCTGGACCAAAATCCGCACCAAACAGTGACTCGTTTTGGGTGCATCGGCTTTTCAATGTATGCGTGCGGGTTTTCTGTGCCCCAAATGCTACAATTTTGCTTGTTTACATACCCGCCAAGATCAAAATGAGCTTCATCTGAAAATATGATTTTTTTTTGGCAAAATCGGCATCTTCTGTAAGTTGATCGCAGGCCCACTTAGCGAAGCAAAAACGCATATTTCCCAGCGTTGTTCAAGCGTATACACAACCATATTTGGAGAGCGGAAGGATAAAACTAATTATCTGTCAAATCAGACATGAGCTAAGTTTTACCATTCACGAAATAAGCACTAGTTGAAAAAAAACGTTAGATGGCGGACTCGTTAGATGAATTTAATAATAAAATAAAATTTTTTTTTGTCCAGTAGTTTTTGTTCGGGCTTAAATGGGCTAAGATACGATTTAACCATAAAAAGCCATGATGTAATTGTAAAGAGTGCTAGACTCCATACAAAAAACCTCTATTGATCTTAAAAATTTAAAATAAAAAGATCTAATAATGGGCGAAATTTTTTGTAAAATACATACTTATTAAGTGAGGTTATGTAACAACTTAATTTTAGCTCTGTACATAATAGCTTTATGAAAAAACAACGAATTAAAAAAACAAAAGCATTAAATTGCAAAATGATAAACAAAATAAAAAAGTTAACTTTAATTAATGCTTTAAATAAATGCTGTTTTTTGTCTAAAATTTAAGATAAAAATCTTTAAAATTATATGCCTAGATCGTGTATAAATATTGCATTCATCGGGGAACCCTGAAGCATTTCGATATTTAAATAAATAATGTAAAATAACGGTCGGTTCAGAGCAAAAAGACTAAAATTACAAACGCGCTATCTTTAGTATTAAATTAAATGATATGAAAATTTGAGCAAATAGAGAATTTGTTCATAAAAACGTAAGACTAAACACAAAATCACATTTTCGAGTGTTTAAGAAAAAACTAAATAAATGATGAAATATTTCCTATGTTTTATTTTAATATTTGGTTACACATACGTAAAAGGAAGTGAAAATAGCCGTGCCCGCATAGTCAGTGGTTCTACTACCAACATAATAAGTGCAAAATATACAGTCAATTTACGTCGTGATGGAGATTTTATATGCGGGGGTTCTTTAATTGCACCACAAAATGTAATTACTGCAGCTCATTGTGTTTATGATGTTCAACCATCCCAATTAACAGTAGTGGGTGGTGTTACTTATCTCTCGGAACCTGGAGTACGTCGAAGTGTTAGTAAAATTATAATACCTAAAGAATATATTCACGGAGCTCACCATCCAGATATAGCGGTGCTTAAATTATCGGGCAATATGAGTGGCAATAACATTGAAACCATTGAATTGTGCAAGGCCAATTGGAAACTTGGAGATTACATAGATATTTATGGCTGGGGTACAACAAGCGAAATAATCATTCGTAAATCAAATCAATTAAGAACGATAAAAGTCCCTTTACTGACACACAAGAGATGTTCCGATATGTATAAAGCTGGTGGCGGTATAATAACGGAGACAATGTTTTGTGCTGGTGATTTGAAGGGGAAAGATTCCTGTGTTGGTGATTCTGGAGGGCCAGCAGTTTTCAAAAACCAATTGTGTGGCGTTGTGTCATGGGGTATAGGTTGTGCGCAAACGAATTTTCCTGGCGTCTACACTAACATAAGAAAGGTGCGAAATTTTATTGAACGAGCTATTAAAATGTAATCAAAGGATAGCTTTTTTAGAAGATACACACATAGTACCATTCGCTCAAGCTCGCTGCACTTAATAATTAATTAAAGTTGATTTAATATATGTACATATACATACATCGTTATATTATTGTTTGTTTAAATAAACTAAAGCAAACGATTTAAAGAATTAGTTTTAAATAAATATTTTTAAATTCAAATTACCACAAACAAACAAATTTTAAAATACAATTACATCGTGTTTACTTGTGCGCTTTAATTAAATGAAAATTGTACTTTATTAAGAATTGAGAAGAATTAAACAATGGGCGCACAGAGCAAAAATACTGAATCCTAACTATGCGACAGAGTTAGAGTTGAAGTAAAATTATACTTAAATAAAAATGAAGCTTGAACTCTTTTATAACCAAATTGAGTCGATAACTGCCTAAAAAAGGCCGAATTGATTTCTTACTAGAGTAGTGCATACATATTAATCACCTCAAAGAATAATTTGTGATGAAATAGTTTTTATAATCACATTTAAGTTTTTCCGTCTTATTTTAGTCGACCAGCAGGAATAAAGGGATCAGCTGCTGTGATAACGGTTTCGGAAAATTTGCAATCTGCTTTGTGTACGTTGGTGGGACCTGAAAAATCTCTAAATATACGATCGGTGAGTTCCCTAAAGCGCTTCTAGTCTGCTTTCTTTTCATTTATGTAATTTCGGCGTACAGAGACGATAAAGTCGAATGTTAGAGAAACTACTGCCCTTTAGGTTGCGTAGTTAATCAGACCAGGGCTCGATACTGTATTGCCTGGGGAACGTTAATATGTTTCATCAGTGGGCGCCTTTCTCGTCTTCTGTTAGGCTAGACTGTTCGAGCAGATGGTGCGTGTTAAAGTCACCAAGTAGCAGACACATATCACCGTCAAGTTGGGTCCTGCTATTGAAATGGTAGACTGATAGACAACTAGCGGAATGTAGTAATTATAGAGATCCAAGTCGGGTTTTCTCGATTTGACAGCAATACCTTGAACTTTGAGGTATTGGTCTATACTGTTTCGTGTTATGGATGATAAATGCGATGCCTTCACCATTGCTTCCGGTGCGCTCTTTTCGGAGAACCTTGCATCCTTTAAAACTGACAAACAGCAATTGCTCGTCAGTTTTGTCTACTGGACCACAGCGACTAAGATATTGTTTTGCTGCTTAAATCGGGTTATCTCAGGTAATTTCCTTTGCAGCTGAACTGCATCTATAGTAAGAATTTCTTAGCTGATGTTGCAACAGCAACTTCAATTTACAACTTAAAAAAGTAATGGTAGGTAGCATTTGATCTAGGAGTCGTTGCGCAATTCCTAAAATAAATTTTCGGATTATTTTACTGAATATGGTCAATCGTTTTTCAGTAATTCCTATATATGTAGTAAAAGTGCCTTAATTTTGGACATAACGGTATATCACGAAAGCTAGAGCTGAATAAAGAGAATAAAGGAGATAATATTTGAAATAAGCGACCTCAAATTAGTAAAAAGAAATAGTAGAATTCTTTTTTATGAAAATTCAAATTTGGACGTTTTCACTAAATATGCTGTTATTTCTTAAATACATACATGTTAAAAAAATTTTTTATTGCCTTAATGGAGCGAATTAAAATGGTGCATTTTGAAAAAACATAAAAAAATCACTTTTTTCAAGTTTAAAGTCTTGTAACTCAGTAAATCTTTATCCGATCGACACAGTTTGGACATGTTCGGAAAGAGAAAAGAGATATCTACCTAGGCAAAATATTAAATCTTGTACAATTCAGTTGAACAGTCAAGATTTTTCGAAATACCTAAAACAACTGCAGATAAACATGATTTTCTCGTATATCTCGAAAACACTTCTTAAGAAAAATAAATGAATGAAATATTCGTGATCAGCAGCCTCAATTTATCTTAGAAAATATCTCATTTTTGAGGTTAATTTTTTTTTGTGGCATAGCTACCTACGAAACTAATGTTCGCATTCAACACTTCAGGGTGGTGTCGTAAATAAATAGCTACATATGTACATATATGCAATATGACAATATTTAATTTATTTCATCGCAAATATATATGCAAGAATTAATCTAATAAACTTAAACAAAAAACCCCCTAAAGCTTTTAACACGTTTTTGCACAATTTGGATTTTACGAGCGCAGTTCTTTTATCATTAACTTAGAAAAAATACCAAACTTTATCTTCTGATTTTGTTTTATACGGTCAAAATGCATTGCATGTAACATTTATTCACTTGGGACTTCTTTTTGTAACCAGTTTACACAATTATGGTGTTTTATTTTCTACAAAAAAAAATACCACATTTTAAATGGTGCATGTTTAAAATGTCTTGCCGAACATGTAACACTGCAATTTTTTATTTAAATAGAACAAAACACAAAAATGGATCGCCCTGTTTTTAACAGCTTACAAAAAGTTTGTTCTTCAATATATAAAAAAAATATAATTAGAATTGTGGTTATTTTGTTGAACTATTTATGGTTTTAAATCCAAATTTTTAATATTTTTAATCAGGCTTAAGTTCATCAAATTTAATTTTCATTAAATTATTTTTATGAAGAAAGGAATTTTACAACATGAAAATTAATTAAAATTGTTATTGATAATCATTCATTCTTGACTGACCTGAGATTCGAACCCAGGCGGCTGGTTACCATGACATGTTTCGATCGCAACTACTCGATCTCCTCAGATGGATTTGCCGTCTTACACTCGCAGCCATCGAGGACTGCTGACGTCACTAATCAAATATCAATCCTTAATCCAAATTGTATTTTAACCTTTGGTAGATCGAAATTTGCTTTTTTGATTGATTATCCATTTTAATTGATTTTACATGTTTTTCCTAACTTATGTTTTTTCCGTACTTATGTCAAGAATTCATCTTGAAGCCCAAAGTAAATTTTTTTGTTTTTTTTCATTTTGTCTTTCTTTTTCTTGTTGACCTTTTTCAGCACAACTTGAAGGACAAATGTACACATAGAGCTCGAGCCTTAGCTTTAACAATAATTAGAATTGTGGTTAATGAATGATTATCAATAACAATTTTAATTAATTTTCATGTTGTAAAATTCCTTTCTTCATAAAAATAATTTAATGAAAATTAAATTTGATGAACTTAAGCCTGATTAAAATATTAAAAATTTGGATTTAAAAAAATATGTTTTGAATAACACACTTTTTGATTTAAAAGTGTGTTATTCAAAACATAAAAAAATAGTATACATAAACCCAAATTTGTTAATAGATTGATATTAAATAAATAAATAAATTACCGAATTCCAATTTCTTTAGTTTGTTTTTCATAAAATATGTTAACAAGAAAATAACTTTGCCAGATCGCCGATTTATTAACATCAAGTTTTAACAATATCCTGATTTGACGTTTTTTCAAAAACAATTTTATAACACAGAATCCATTAAAATTTTATATCACTGACAGCCTACCATTAACAATGAAATGCTTTCTTTTGTTTTTACTATAAAATAATAGAAAAAAATAACTATTAAAACTTAAAATTTTTACTGTGCTGATTAAAGGCGATTTTTCCCCAACTTCGTCTGGTAACCCTATATATATATAAAAAGAAGCCATCTTTTTACAAGGCATTACCAACACTCTCGATTTATACGGGGCGTAAAGTGCAATCAATGTCTTATGGCATTTAAGGGTGAATTTTTTTAGAATAAAACACGCTGCTCTTATAGAGAGCAAAGCATTTTTAAGAAACAACCACCAAATTGCATTTTTTTTAAAAAAAATGTGACATTTTTTGTAGAAAAGAAAACACCATAAGATTCATTGCCAGTATGATTAAATATTTAATTTTTGAAGTTGTTTTAAACAGGGTGAAACAGGTGAATTAATAACCCCAAAATACAAAAAAAAACCGGGATTCGGGTCATAAATAATTAGAATAATTTCGGGATTTCGGTATTCGAGATTTCGGGGTTGGCATCCCTAGCTGCATTACAACATGATCCAGTACAACCCTCTTGCTTTTTTAGGATAGGTATGCAAAATATTGATATTGATATTTTCCAAATTGTACTTTGAGATACGATTTAACCATAAAAATGTAATTGTGGTGCCATACTACAAATTGGCGAAAAATTGAGGTTTTGTAACAATTTATTTTCATTTCTGTACATAAAAGATTTATTAAAAAAAAAACTACGATTAAAAAAAAAACAAAAGCATTAAAATGCAAAATGATAAACAAAATAAAAAATTAACTTTAATTAATATTCACATGCTTCAGTTTTTTAATAACAGTAAATATTGTTTTTTGTCTAAAATAAAAGATTAAAATCTTCAAAATTGTATGCCAGGTTCGTGTATAAATATCGCATTAATCGGGGAACCCTGAAGCATTTCGATTTTTAATTAAATAATGTAAAATAACGGTTGGTTCAGACCAAAAATAATAAAATTTCAACCGCTCTATTTTTAATATTAAATTAAATGATATGAAAATTGAAGCAAATAGAGATATTCTTCATAAAAACATAAGACTAAAAGCAAATATACATTTTCGAGTGTTTAAGAAAAAAGTAAATAAATGACGAAATATTTACTATGTTTTATTTTAATAATTGGTTACACATACGTAAAAGGAAGTGAAAATAGCAGTGCCCGCATAGTCAGTGGTTCTACTACCAACATAATAAATGCTAAATTTACAGTCAATTTACGTCTTAAAGGGAAATTTATATGCGGCGGTTCTTTAATTTCACCACAAATTGTAATTACTGCAGCTCACTGTGTTAAAGATGTTCAACCATCCCAGTTAACAGTAGTGGGTGGTGTTACTTATCTCTCGGAATCTGGAGTACGTCGAAGTGTTAGTAAAATTATAATACCTAAAGAATATAATCAGAGAACTTATCATACAGATATAGCGGTGCTTAAATTATCGGGCAATATGAGTGGCAATAACATTGAAACCATTGAATTGTGCAAGGCCAATTGGAAACTTGGAGATTACATCGATATTTATGGTTGGGGTGCAACAAGCGAAAAAAACAATCGTGAATCAAATCAATTAAGAACGGTAAAAGTTCCTTTAGTGACTCGCAAGAGATGTTCCGATATGTATAAAGTTGATGGCAGTAGGATAACTCAGACAATGTTTTGTGCTGGTGATTTGAAGGGAAGAGATGCTTGTTTTGGTGATTCTGGTGGGCCAGCAGTTTTCAAAAACCAATTGTGTGGCGTTGTGTCATGGGGTGTAGGTTGTGCGCGAACGAATTTTCCTGGCGTCTACACAAACATAAAAACGGTGCGAAATTTTATTGATCGCGCTATTAAAGTGTAATCAAAGGATTGCTTTTTTAGAAGATACACACATAGTACCATTCGCTCAAGCTCGCTGCACGTAATAATTAATAAAAGTTGATTTAAAACGAATTTACGTTAATTTATATACATCATTACATGTATTATCGTTTGTTTAAATAAAATAATGCAAACTATTTATAGAATAAGTTTAAAAAAAATATTTTTTAATAAAATTTACCACAAGAAAGCAAATTTTAAAATATGTCCATTACACCGTGTTAACTTGTGCACTTTAATTATATAAAATATAATTTCTTGCGGATTACATGTACATACTTTGTCAAGTTTGAGAAGAATTTAACAATTGGCGCACAGAGCAAACATACACGAATCATAACTATGCGAATGAGGTAGAGTTTAAGTAAAATTAAACTTAAACAAAAATTAAACTTAACCTCTTTTATAACAAATTGAGTTAATTACTGTCTAAAGAAAGCCGATTTTATTTCTTTCCGAATAGTGCATACAAATTCATATTTTTCATGTGCAGACCCGAGCCAATGCGAACCGACCGTTAAACGTGAAAAGGAGGACAAACAAGTACAGCCTGAACGAGCATGACAATGAGGCGCAGAACCTCTCTTGCCCAAAGTAGTTTACTGAATGATTTGTTGTGTTTGTTACACAAATTTTTTTTAAATATTAATCTTTAATAAATTATTTAAGCTTAAGGTCACTTTTTTATAAAATTTATTTAAATATTTTAATTTTCAATATTTCGATTTCCGTTGGAAATATTCTTCAGGAAATTTTTTGACAATAAAAATTTTTTACAATAAAAATTTCCTGAAGAAGATTTCCAACGGAAATCGAAATATTAAAAATTAAAATGTTTAAATTAATTTTATGAAAAAAAGACCTTAAGCTTAAATAATTTATTTAAGAATAATATTTAATAAAATAGGTCGAAGAAACCGGATTATAATTTACTACAAAATTGTTTTATTTTTTTTTTATTCTAATCCCGCGAAGCGCTGAGCTTGTCTGCAGGTGACCGATGCGGGAATCGAACCCGCATGCCCCGCCCTAAAAGACTAGGTCACTACCAGCTAGCCTATCGGGGCATAATAAGAGAAAGATATTTTTCAACCTAAAATTAAGATAATTTCTGCGTCAATATTTGTACTGTTCATCTGAACTAAATAAAATTGTGTCTGGGATGATTTGCACGCTGAATTATTATTTAACGTGTAAAAGAGTCTAAGGGACAGAAAATACTGTTCCGAAACCAGAAGAGTCTGTTGCTTTTTTTTAGTTGTTGTTTGTAACATAAAGTCTTTTCTGGCATTACTGTTAGGATGGAAGACTCCGTTTATAAAATCCCAAAGGGAACTACTAAGGCAACATGTTGCATTTAAAATATTTTGAATATTTTGCATTTATTTTTAAATCTTTTATTTGTTTATACCACGAGTTAAGTCAACAAACCCATGTGAAAGGCTATAAAAATTTAATTATTAATTATTTATTGAGTTTTGAAATTTTGTCAAGATAATGAAGAATTTTTTAATGGTGATAGCTGGAGATTGAGCGCAGTTAATCAACTATTGATTTTCTTGAAATAAGGAATCAGAATGCTAAAGATCATATTGGTGCAGAAGGTAACATATGAAATAAAATTCGCTTTAGCACACACAACGAATTTAGGAAGGTAGAAAGTAAAAATAGTGAAAAGACTCTACGTAGCGTTTGTTTTGTAAAAGGAGAAACAATGATCAAATTTTCTTTTGAAACATACGAAAAGAATATATTACCCGCTTAATTCTTCTTAGTAAAAAAGCAGCGAAGAAGAACAGTCTTAAGGTAAAAAATTTACTTTTTTTTATAACTTAGGCAATGAAACATATGTATGTGTGTATATAGTCGGCAAAATTAAGTAAGAGCATCTAACGGTTAAACAAAAACCTTTTTGTTATCAATTATATCGAGCCCTTATAGCAAAAATTATGTAACCAACAAAAATAAAATTTTACCGGAGAAGGTTTTTTTAAAATATGTTTGCTTGAAGTCTGAGTATTCGTTTGATATTGCTTTTGCTCTTATTTCGTATTGGTATTCCCCAGAGATATGAGATTTTTAGAGATGATGCAAATGATCAAAAATTATCGATTTTCATCAAAAAACAAAAATCTAATGCTATGTTATACGACGATATAAACCACTGGTTTAGCTCTCTGAAACTAGATTGCCAAACATGCTGTTCATACGATTCGGTCTTGTTTCATTTCGACATATTTTTTTTGTGTTGTGTGATGATTTAAAATAGATAAAAAAATGTAAGTAAAACTTAAAAATATATTATTTAATACTTTTATTAATATTTTTGGGGGAGTAAAGTCATATATCCTAAAATAATTACAAGAAATATATAGGACTGCTGTGGGCTACCGCTTATAATAAAGATTTCTACTGTATAGTTATGACGAATCAATAAACACAGCATTAACATTTTTATTTTGTTTAAAATACAACAACATTTTTTTGAACAATTGTAAAATATTATTTAGGACAAATTTTCAATATTTTTAATCAGGCATAAGTTCATCAAATTTAATTTTCATTAAATTATTATTATGAAGAAAGGAATTTTACAACATGAAAATCAATTAAAATTGTTATTAATAATCATTCATTCTTGACTGACCTAAGATTCGAACCCAGGCGGCTGGTTACCCTGACATGTTTCGATCGCTACCACTCGATCTCCTCAGAGGGATTTGCCGTCTTACACTAGCAGCCATCAAAGACTGCTGACGTCAATAGTCAAACATCAATCCTTAAACCAAATTGTATTTTAATCTTTTGGTAGATCGAAATTTTTTTTTTTTGAATGATTATTTATTTTTAATTGATTTTACATGTTTTTCCTTTGCCTCGGTTTTTTTTGTACTTTTTGTCAATAATTCTTATTGAAGTCCAAAGTACATTTTTGTTTTTTCATGTTTTGTCTTTCTTTTTCTTGTTGACCTTTTTCAGCACAACTTGAAGGACAAATGTACACATAGAGCTCGTGCCTTAGCTTTAACAATAATTAGTATTGTGGTAATTTTGTTGAACTATTTATGGTTTTTAATCCAAATTTTCAATATTTTTAATCAGGCTTAAGTTCATCAAATTTAATTTTCATTAAATTATTTTTATGACGAAAGGAATTTTACAACATGAAAATCAATTAAAATTGTTATCATTCATTCTTGACTGACCTGAGATTCGCCTGGGTTCGAATAATAAACTAACGATAATTGTTATCAAATTGGAGATGGTAGTACATTTTTCCTGTTTCGCAGCCTGTTTCAAAATGAAACGACCTGTTTCGTTCTCAAAATTTTGTATGGGGAAACAAATCGTTTCAATCATGTTTGGGGCGCGAAACAGGAATAAGGGAGCGGAAGACGAATATAGCTGTCCGTGTCAACATGGTATAAAATGTTGTTGGTTACATCATTTTTGCTATTAGTGCTCGATATGTGTTTAACATTAGGCAAATAGTTTTTATTGTTAAAATTAAATCATATCGCACACCTAATTCAAAAGTAACTCAACTCAAAAAAATTCATTTTTCAGAAAAAGAAAAAAACTGTTTTTGGCTTAAAAAAAATAGTTAGAAATAAGGCCAAGGCGAATTCATTTTCAGGTGGCGTTGAAAGCACAGCTTAGTTAGAGAGAGGAATGTCAAAAGTTACTTGTGTTTTTGACATATCAGCCAACGAAAGCAACAAAAAAATACATTGTTGTGTTTATGGTGTTGTAACTTGTTGTAGTATCGACAACACCGTTTACATGAATTCGCCTTGAATAAGGCCATAATTTTGTACAACACAACGAACGCCAAACTATTATATGGAAATCTAAAACAAATTCATAAATATTTTGTAATTTTGTTGTTGCTTTGTACAGAAATTTATTTACCGTTTTAAAATGTTCAACGCCACAAGCAATGAGGCGTATTAAATCTTAACAACCAATGTGAATTTCTGTTAGAGGCAACAACAAAATTACAAAATATTTATGAATTTGTTTTTGCTTTCAATGTAATTCTTTGTAATTGCGTTGTGTTTTACAAAATTAGGGCCTAATTCTTTGGACCATTTAGTAGAAAATCCGTACGGATTATAATCTAAAAGGTATTTTTTTAAATATTTATACACTAGATTATAAACAATTTTTAGTTGTGTCATTTTTGATGATGTATTATTTGCATAATTTACCGAACTATTTTGAGTTATGTCACTTTAGCGGAATTCTTTTCAAGTTTTGACACTTTTGCCAAATGCTAAACTGACACAAGTCTAATTAATATAAACTCCAACAGTGATTTATTTTATCAAAAGTGTCACAACTCGAATTAAGACTATTTAGGCACTTTTAGAAACTTAAAGATATGTATAACCGTTTTTGATATTTTTTTTTGTATAGATAAACAAGTGTAGTTTAAGCATATAAATCAGAAAAATTAAAATTATGAGTTGTGTTAATTTTTGAACTAAGTGTGCAATATTATCTAAGAGATTTCGTTACACTTACCTTTATTCTTCAAATTATTAGGTACACTAATATTTAAGGCAATGCCAGTTAGAAAAACATTATAGGGATTATTAATAGTCGTTGTAACGGGATAAAATTCATTAACCAGCATCGTTTCAGCGCCCAAATTACATTGCGTGACTAAATGGAATCTAAAATAAAAAAAAAACAAAGTATACAATAAATATAGTTTAAAATTTCAAAACAAAAAACAAATATAAAAATATTATTTGAAATGTGTGTTAATAACATCAACCACTAACTGTTTAGAAACAGTTACACTTCCTTGTTTATTATTAACAATAAGCAAAAAAAAAAAAAGCAAATTAATTTATGATTTATTTTGCTTTTTTCCTACACAGAGTATTATGTTAAATTAATAATGATGACCTACGTTGGAGTAATATAACAAATTGGATGAATAATGATATTGTCATCCAAATCACGAACACGGCTGTGATATCGAAAGGCCTTACTTATAAACGGTGAACTTTTGCACAGTAACACCGATAACTTCTCGGTACCAATTAATGCCTCTATGCGCACCACACGTAATTGAGTATTTTCTAAAAATTGTTGGGCCTCGGTGGTAAAAAGAAAACGGTAGTAATATGAGGGCTCCAATTTGAAGTTCTGTTCAAACTGTTGTAAAGGAATTTGTGAGGCATTTGAGTCATTTTTAAAATGATCTCTTAAAGCTAAGAGATCATTAAGTGTTGTATATTGCGAGGCTTGCAGTTTGTAATTGTTGGAGCCATCGGTTATAATAATTTGTAGATTATGAATTTTAAGGGGAACATCTGTTTGTAATCTAAAATTTAGGCAAAAATAGAAATTATATTATACATAACAAATAAAGAATATTTATTTAAAATAAATTACCTCATTACTAAATTTAACCTTATAATATCATCATTTTTCAATTCGAATTTCTCAAAAGTTGTACAAAATTCTATTAACTGCGTTAGTTTATCTAGATCTATTTGAAGAGGTGTTTTGATATTGGACAATGCCTCTTCCCAGTGTGAACGAACTTCGGGAGCATTTTGATTTTGCGGTACTGGCGGTTGACACTGAAAGAAGTTTTAATTAAAAAATTGGTACATATTAAATTTTTTGTCGATTCGGAACATTTTTAGTGTCAAACTAATTTCAACATAAAGTTTTTATTTAAGACATTTTTCGTTTTCTTTCTTTTTTTCTTAGAACCCAATCTTTATTTCGAGAGAATTTTTATTTTTGAGTCAAAACCTGTATCGAATTGACGTGTTTTTTTTAATAATACAATTACAATGGCTCACATCGTATTTTATGCAGCTCATACTTTTTTTTTAGACTCCATTTTTATAAATCAAACTTAATTAGGAATTAAAAATTGCCGTCATATTAAAGAGAAAAGTATAAAGTTTAACGGAAAAACTTTATTTATTAAAAAAGAACTTAAAAAATTAAAACATAAAAAAATATTTAACACATACTAGAAATATATATATATGGGTGGTATAATATATGGGTGGTATAATTATTGAGGAATCAGAATCTCTTGATGTTCTGGGCATGAGGATACAATGTGATGTCCGATGGACTGAACATATATTCAAGGTGTCGAAAGAAGCATTCAAGTGCCTCGGTTTTCTAAGACGGTGTAGGATATACTTCACTCCATCTGATCTCCTTACTATTTATACCACCTATATCCGACCGCGTATGGAATACAACTCTCATGTGTGGGCCGGTGCTTCAAAGTCTATTTTGGAGCTTCTCGACCGCGTGCAGGAGAGGGCGAAGGTTCTCATTGGTGACAGTAGGGTATCCAATTCTATTGACTCCCTTGAGCACCGTCGCAATGTGGGTTGTATTTGTCTGTTTTATCGTTACTACAATGGGATGTGTTCTGACGAAATAAGGGATCTGGTTCCCGAAACCCGTACGTTTGTTCGCAATACACGTTTTTCCTCAAGAGCCCATCCTTATGTGGTCGATTGGCAGGTGAATCGTACAACGCATTACAGAGAGAATTCGTTTTTTCCCGCACAGTTCGTATGTGGAATAACCTTCCTGCAGAAGTCTTCCCTCTCACTTACAACATGATCAAGTTCAAATCGAATGTTCACAAACACTACTCCCTCTATCCTCCTTCCCACAACCTATTTTCCTAGTTCCAACACAATGCAATGCATTAGTAGGGGTCATCCCCTGAGTGCTGGTCCTAACAGTAAAAAAAAAAAAAAAAAAAAAAAAGAAAAAGTTCCATAGCTGCATAAGAGTCCCCCTAGTTGAATATAATGTATAGCTGACCTCAATTAGTTTTTTATCCTTAACATTTTCTCGCAACATACTTGCCCTTTATCGTCACCTTTTAGGGTGGCTCCCATAAAAATATTGCGTTTTATGAAATTCTTAAATTTTTTAAAATTTTTCGTCTTTTGTGAATAAAATCAAGAGATAAACAGATTTTAATCTTTTATGGCTTGTTTTGTTGGCAACTTAATTTTTTATGTGTCTGGAAAAAGTTAGTAGAATAGCTGCATTTTCCAATTTTTAATGATTTTTTACCAAACAAAAATTTCGAAATGTTGCTAAAAAATTATTTTTTTAGCCAAACAAAAAAACATTATGTTTCTAAAACAACTGCGCATACAAGAAAAAAGTTTCACTTTACTTAAAAGTAATTTTATTGCGGAATTTCGGTTTTTTTAGTAATTTAATAAACTAAACCGTTTTTGAGTTACGCGAATATATGTTGTGCAACCTCCTCCATTTTCGAAAACAAGAGCTAACCTAAAAAACGGTCAGCACCACTGGATTCAACGTACTCGAATTAGGTTGGAATGCCAGGTGCCAGGTGCCAGGCTTGTCTGTTTTTTCAACTAGCACGGTGTAATTATCTTATAAAAGCGACAACACGATCATTCACCCAGATCATCTGCACTCTGCAACATATTTTTCTTTAACATTTCATGGTACTTAAATTTGTCAATAGCTGTTTCTATAAATGTCAACTTTTAAGTACCTGAAGCCGAAATACAGGTCCAAAACACGACACTGCCTCCGGAATGCTTTACAGTTGCCATTAAGTTTTTCATATTGAGCTATGAATTAGGTTTTCGACACTCGTAAGAAATTTAATCTTAGTCAAAAAATTTGAATTTCGGCACTCTTGGAAACATGCTCCCTGTCGACATTATTCCGACTGAAAAACGGGATTCTTTTGTTCAACTTGGCCATGAAAATCGTTGTGACGTAGGACACTGCGAACAGTTATGACACAGCATTGTTTTCCAAGCCAGTCCGAACATCGGAAGTCACTATTGGAGCTGAAAGGCATTTATTGACCTTTTATTTTCTTAACATAATTGCTCATCATAATTTTCACTAACAAAAAGTGCAATGAGTTTTTGTACAGAAGAAGCATTCAAGTTAATAATTTCGGATTTTTTTCTCTGGGAGTATCCTTTTTTAAATGCCTTTTTTTTAAAAATTAATACATAAAATACTAAAAATTATCTTAAATGTAAGTCAATGCACATCTAGAACTTAAATGAAGCCACGAAAAAAAGAAGCAATGCAGCACCGTTACAAAGAGAAGTGAGTGCACAAAATAATCTGTGAGCTGAAAATAGTAGCAATTTTTCTTTTTTATTTGTAACTAATTGAAATATAAATACTTGCGAAAAATAAAGATGCATTCCTAATATGTTACTCGTATTCTTTTCATTGGTATTATTTTTTTTTAATCCTGTGCGTTTTGTTTGTGTGCCTTGAACGTGGAAATTATGTACTACATAAAATAAGCTGTGAACCACTATATATAATTGTATATACATATGTATATAATATAAATAATTGTGGTGAATTATATTTAAAAAAACAAGTATTAAGGTATAGTCAGTCAAAAATTCATCATTGATGATGCCCTTACATCAGAATTGTGACATCAATGTTGCTACAAATGACACCAATGATGCAAAAAATAACATCAATCCAATGACTAACGTCTTCGTATAATTTTGTCATTTTTTACGTGTCATCTATTTTATGACTATAGTGACATCAATTCGATGCCACATTTTGTATATTATTAACATTATTTTGATGTCTACAATGTATTATAATAAGCAAAAATTCCTATATTCTATTTCTTTAAATTGTAGAATGATTACGAAAACCGTATGGGGCATGGTGCTGATGTCTTATTATTGAGAGTTCTGCTGTAAACAAAGGTCGTAATTCAACAAACGTGAAACAAACATATGTAACGGGTAAGTAAATAATAATATTCTCTCACTTTGACTTAAGTCAATTCCAATGACTTTAACTTAATGACAAACTGTCATTAAATTGATGCTAATGTGTCCTTTCTCCGATGTTACTTCGTAATCGCACTGAGGACATATTCGTCATTTATATGATGCCAATGTGTCATCCCAATGATGACATAATTTCATTTTGACCCTGATGACACTTTGGCCAAGTGATGTTAAGGTTGACATCACAAGGATGAAAAGTGTCATGGCGTCAAAAACGAAGACACTTGTCATAGTACTGATGTCAAAATACATCAGCGTTATTACGCCTTTTCTATCAGTGTGCACCACAGTATTTAAAAACACATCATGCTAATGTGTCCATACAAATATGGATTTATCTATGTTTATAAACTTCATTAAAATCGGTTTGTGAAAAGAAGAAATTGCCCCCTACCTCCCCTTGTCATCCTATTTTTGAAAAACTGCATAGCCTATATAAATGTTTCTATCTATGATTTAAATTTCATTAAAATCGGTTTGATAGTTTCTGAGAGACAGAAATTGTCCCCTGTCCTTTCTCGTTATCCTATGAGTCGGTCCATTTTCAATAGGCTTGGTCCTTGTGCCAATAAGAACCTATGTCCCAAATCTTATCAAATTGTCTCAAAAATTGCGACCTGTACTTTGCACACAAGGTTACATGGACAGCCAGCCAGCCAGCCAGCCGGACGGACATCGTTAGATCGACTCAAAAAGTGATTCTTAGTTTAGGACCCATATTTTAAGGTGTTACACCACTATTGTGGTGTGGCTATAAAAACCATACAGTCGATTTATAGACATACATCTTTTTTTTTTTTTGGCTAAATAATATCGTCCTTCTTTTTTTGATTTGGCTTAAAACAAAAACCTTATAAGGATTTTAAGGATCTACCTTAATGGGCATACAGTACTTTTAACCGGCGGAATATTCAATCTTTGTTGTATATTGTTACGATCTACAATATTCTACAAAAACCTCTTAAAGTGCTAAGAGATTGGGCCAAATAATATAACAATTATGATTTTTCATTGAACTGCTGGTTTTTAACTAAAGTTTTTGATATTTAAATTAGGCTTAAGTTCACCAAATTTAATTTTCATAAATTATTTTTAGTGAAGGAAGAGTTCTAATGATGGGAATGTGGTTATTCCCAAAACTTTTAAATTCGAACGAAGTTCAATCTCGTGTTCAGTCAAGGCAAAATTATCCTTCATTCACTTAAAATAATTAAATGAAAATTAAATTTGACGAACTTAAGCCTAATTTAAATATAAAAAAACTTCAACCAAAAATTTAAATTTTATATTAAACTTACCTGTAAAACTTTCCACAGATTCTCCAAGACCATAACTCTTGCACTCGGCGTATAATTGATATTAAATGATAATGCTTCTAAACTACAAGAAATAAAATCACCAACAGATGCAGAAAATAACGCACAGCGCATAGTTTTTAATAAAACATCCGAGAATAAAGAAGGCCATTTATCGTGTCTATAATCAGGTAACATCAGAGAATATAAACTAAAAATAAAGAATATGTTGAAAAAAATTAATATAAATCTTAGTGTATAACTAGTTATTACAGTACTCACGTTAAAGCTTTGCCATGATCACCACTTTTAAAATATTCATCAGCCATATCAATGGCTAATTTTTTGCGAAATCGTAAGCATTTGTAGATTTTAAATTGAGTCATAGCCAAACTTAATAAATTGATAATAGCATTCTAAAAAATAATAAATATAAATAAAATAAAAAGTATAAAAACTAAAAAATTATTTTTGTAATTTTTAACAGATTTTTTTCATATTGTTACGATAAACTAAATTAGGCTGGGGGCTAATTCTGGCAGTCATGATCAAATACTTTTTCGATTCGAAAGCAATTTGTTCTCTAATTCTTTCAGTTTATACTAAACGAATAAAAATTATTTATTCAGTTTTGTAAAGCATTTATTTGAGTTTTCACAACACAGAAAAAATAATTTTGATTTGACTGAATTAAATTGCCTTCGAAAAGAAAAAGTATTCGATCACGACTGCCAGAATTAGCCCTCTGATCTTTTTAAAGCTGACTTACCGAATGATTAAATAACTTTTCATTTTCTTTTATTATTAAATTGATTTGTTGTTCATTTATAGGTTCACCTGATGTTGAAGATATAATGCCAAAATATTCCGTATACAATGACGATATATTATTCAATTGAGTATTAAAGCTATTCTGGGGCTCTGTAGGACTTGACAATACTGTATAAATTTAAATATAATTAAGTTACACGTAGTATTAATTATAGTGCTTATAAATGTATGTATGTAATGTGTAGCTTACCATTACACTGCATAAATGCTTCTTTACGTTTTTGTATATATTCAGCAGCCTTGTGAAAATATATACCTGGATGTTGAGTTTGAAGGGCAGGCAATCCATTTTTAATGGCCTCACAAAATAGTTCTGCAAAAACGCTATGTCTGTAGGGAAAAATTTGCGGTTATTAATAGTTGGCAATTTCTCAACATTTGCTTAAGACTTTTTTTTGGAGATTTTGAATATTTTAATCAAAAAGATAAGGAAGTAGACATAACGGAAGATTTAACCTCGAATGTCCACTATATTCAATTCTATTATTTTCAGTTTTTCCGAAGATAGAATGTGGTGATTCTTGAAACATGTAAATTTGATTAACTCAAGCCTAATTAAAGAGTATCAAGAAATTAAAAATTAACAGTTCAACTAAAATCAAAAGTGTTCTTAAATTTTCAATAACAGCATCTAAGATAAATCTTAGCACTAAATTCTTATTTCAAAAGATTTGCAAATAAAGGAAATAAAAGTAACTCTATGCAACAAAAACTAAGATTTACATCGTTGGAGAGACAAAAAACTTTTTATATTTTATATGTGCAGCTTGAGAGAAAACCCAAAAATCTGGTTGGTTTTACACACTTCAAGACTCAAATTGAAAAAAAAACTACATGTTGGTCGACGCGGCGTATCTTTCTCTACCACACGGCATCAATATCTCAATTTACTTAAAAAGTAGATTTAGCAGGTTTGCATATTAAGCCGACGATATTTTCCCGCAAACGGAAAAAAATGTCTGGAAATTTCAGACTTTATTCTATAAGTTTAAAGGTAAGGCTGACTTCATTAACGCAATGCGATGAAACAGTGAAAGTAATAGCTTTGTAAACTCCACAACTTTTCTCTAGACAAGCGGGCATGTTCTAGAAATATAATTGAATTGAAATTGAAATCGAACGAAATGTTGATTTTTATTATTTACAAAATAACTGTAGTTTTTCCTGTATTTAGGGGTTGTATCAGCTATTAAGATGGTCATACAGTGGACTCCCGATAATTCGTAATCGCAAGGGACCGGCCATTTCTTACGAATTATAGGCGTTTTCGATTTAGCGGAGTTTCGAATTAACGGGGCTTAAATAAAATAAATGCCCATTAACGGGTTTCTCAATTTTTTACTAAAACGATAAAAAAACATAAAAACCATCTTAATATCTTAAGAAAATAAACACACACACAAGCAAACGCAAAAACCCATGCAAAAAAAAGCGGTAAACAAAATATCATTCTTTTCATGTTTCTGTTGTTTTTATTACGAATTATAAGTGGTAGTAGTTAGCAAACAATTACCATTCATAAGAGGTAAAGATTTTATTGGGAAAAATAACGAATTAGCGAGGGGAATTAACGAGATTTTTCAAGGGACCGACAGTTTATTACGAATTATCGGGAATTAAGATTTATCGGGGTACGAATTATCGGGATTTGACTGTATTTTTTATAAACTTTCAAAACAAGCTCGTTTTCCAATTTGGTTCGATTTTACAATATGCCTGAATGCCTTGAGTTCATTATTGCATGTTAACCGTATTCACTGCACAACAATTACAAAATTTGTTCACTGTTTTTATTTGTGATGATTTGTTAATGCTTTCGTTTTAAGTGTTGCTTTGAAACACTGCGTTTATAAAGTCAGCCTAAATATCTAAACAAATTGCATAAAAAAGTATCAAAACATTTTTTTAACTCAGTTCACAAATAACCTCCCAATCTCGAATGTAAAACAATAAGATTAAAGAAGAAAAATAAAAACGATAAGATTGCTTGTTTCACTTAATATACATATGTAGTACTTAATTGATAAAACATTGCTTAAAAAATCAGCAATGTGGAATATTTTTTTTAAATTAAAGATTTGAGTGAAAAATAAATTTTCTTTTTTCTTCCACTAACTGTTCCATTCTATAAAAACGTCCTTAAAAAGCAGCTGTAATTTATTTTGCAAAAACTGACCAAAAAATTAAGAAACTTATTATTTACTGACCAAAAAAATTAAGAAACTTACTGTTTACTTAGCCAAGCATAATGTTCAAATACTAAATCCTTATAGCCCACACGATTTTTATACTTTTCAATGTGGCTAATGAAATGATTGATAGAATCTCTGGGTACTTTTAATTTAAACATTAAGCGACATATTTTGTAATTCAGGAAGCCGGCAACAGTTTTAATTTCCAAACAGTTGGTATCATTAATACGTATCTCATCTAAAGTTGTATAAGACTGGGTGTAATGCCTGAAATATATTCATAGATAAAAATAAATGAATTTGAAAATATAAAAAAAAAATACTTTAATGCCGTGCTAAAATCTTGACGCATTTCAGCTACAAAACCCAATTTAAATTGATGTCTTATCTTTAATGTAGTGTGAGCAGCTGTTAGTTGATCTCTATGGGAACGTATACGTTTGGACATAAGTGTGTAATAAGATTGAGCCATATCTAGGAAAGCAGATTCCAAACGTAGGGCATAACCTGTTATAAAAAAAAACTTATGAAGAGTTTTTTTTTAAACATTAAAATGACTCACCCATTAAATGTTCCGTGTGCGGCAATAAAAATAACATTTTACTATTAAGACCACAGGCCGATGTCAAACTGGCAGCCCTTTCAGAAGCCAACATATCTTCACCGGGCGGTAATGGTGCCGCTTCTTGCTGCAAAACTAAACAAATGCGAGTATTACGTTCTTGTAAAGAATTTTTAAGTGATTGTATTGTAGCGGCACATTGCATTTGTTTTTCAGTCCAGTTGGCATCATTCCATTCCATGTCTTGAAATAAAACCACTACAGCCGGTAATACATGTAAATGTTTTAACATCCAGTTCCGTTTTAAAATGCCTTTAGGATGATACCATTCGTAGGAATTTCTCTTTGGTTTGGCCACTGGAAAGTCATAGTTATTTGGTAGGAGTTTAAATTGTACCGCAGCTCTAAAACAAAAGAATTTTAAATTAAAATCCACTTCCCAATATCTGCTAATCGCAACAATACCTATCCGCTTTACGATTATTGCTAAACGCGTCCCATATTGATTTGTGTACCGCATTACGGTTGACATCCAAACCACAGAAACCAATCAAGGGCTGGGGCGCTACCAATAGCTCGGAGGGCAAAGCTGTAGATTCTATATTCATATTTTACATAAACAAATTTCCTTAAACTTTCTGTCCAAACTCCTTACAAAATCGTTGTCGTCGCTAATTGTAGCTTTTCTTTTTGGAATCCTAACTAGCAACAACTACAAGTACAACAATAAACAAACACCTTAAAATTGTACAATATCAAAAACAACAGCAACTGAGCAGCAGCGATAAAATTATGTTGACAAGTGTATGATGACAACGGCACAGCCTTCAATTGTCGAAGAAAAAAACCAATAATATTTCTTGGTTTTTCCTTCACTTAATTTAACAAATATTTCCACAATTTCATTTAACAGGCGTTTTTATTCAATAAATTATTAAATTATCAAACAACAAATTATTAAATGTTTTGAGTTAATATATTATTTAAAGAAACACAACTTTTTTTTTCGTTTTGCGAGGACGTCTCAAAATTTTTTTGTTTTAGAATTCTGACAGATAAAATTGCAGTCAGCTGTTTAATTAAAAGAGCCACAAAAGGAAGGTGAGTTAAGATAGCGTCAACGAAATAGTGCCGACTTTTGGGAATTTAAAAACCGGGAAACCAAAACACCCAAATAATTGAATTGGCCGAATAAAATCAAAAAGTTAGCGTCGAATTTAGGAATTTTAAAAGGGGAACAAAAAATATTTAACACAAATTAAAAAATTCACATTTTGGAACAAAATGAGCGATTTGGTCATCCAAAATGGTCAGTAAACATCTTTGCTGATTTATCCCATGGAACACAGGCTTTTGCACGGCATAAACTGTATATATTCTGAAAGTTAATAGTTTGCTGGACAAAAAGAGCGATGCGTGCATTGTTCGTTCAATTCCCGAGATATATGGGTTCATCCTAAATGGTAGTAAAATACGTTGCGAATTTGTGCTATTTTTGAAGAAAGTTTAATGTAAAAAGCCCTAAATTTGTAGTACTTTTCTAGCACTGACACATTGTAACCCCAGGTCTAGCTATTTCGTGATAACGTCGGCAAAATAACAGAGCAATATTTCTTATTGCTCAGCTTATGTCAAAGGCATGGGAAAACGTATTTATGTTAACTCATAATTTGAAAAAAATTCAAGGAAGAAGGTGCAGTGTAAAAACTGACGCTATCTTGCAAAAATTATTTTTATTAATATAAATTCTTTCTTATTCGACTTAATTATTTAAATGTAACTTAATTTGTTTAAGCTTGAGGTCATTTTTAATATAAAAATGTTAAAAAAAAGAACTCAAGCTTAAACCAATTAATATAAATTTAAATTATAAACATCGAATAAGAAAAAAATATATTAACAAAAATAATTTTTGCAATTTAATTTTAGTGTTTATTTAAAAATAATAATTTTAGAGTTTATTTTTAATTATTTAATTCTTTAACTTCCATTACAATATGCAACTATTTCAAAAACTTGATCTCTTTCCCACACAATCTCGGGAACAGAACGAACGATTTTTTGCACGCATCGCTCATTTTGTTCCTAAAAGTGTATTTTTTAATTTGTGTTAACTATTTTTTGTATTTTTATTAAAAATATTAGTTATTTTTACTTTAAAATTTTCATATTATTCGAATGTGTATTCTAAGGCAAATTACAATCCTCAAAAGCTTTTGTACTTTAATAGTCCTCTTCCTTCAATATTTTCCAGGAATATTTTATATGCACTATCAGAATATTTTGTTTTGTATATTTCTGTTACGAGGCTTACTTTAGCTATCCTTTGGCTAGCAATGAAGTAAATTGTAAAGAAAATTTATACAACTATTAGATACCAGCAGAATGTAATGCATTTTCAGGAACGCTACGGCCTTCTTCAGCATTCTTTGTATCTTATAAGTGGATAGTGCCTATTGAATATTTTATGTATTTAACTTAATTATTTTAACAGATAGAATCTGGGAATTTATTTCTCATGTTGAGTAACATTTAATTATACAAATTTTTAAATTATTCGAATGTGTATTCTAAGTCAACTTTCAATCTTTAAAAGCTTTTATACTTTAATAGTCTTATTCCTTCAATATTTTCCAGGAATATTTTGTAACAGAAATTCTGATAGTGCATAAAAAACATTCCTAGAAAATATTGAAGGAATAAGACTATTAAAGTATAAAAGCTTTTGAGGAATGTAATTTGACTTAGAATACACATTTGTATAATAAAATGTTACTCGGCATGAGAAATAAATTCCCAGATTCTATTTGTTATTTTTACTTCCCCTTTTTAAATTTCTAAATTCGACGCTAACTTTTTGTTTTTATTCTGCAAATCCCATTATTTGTTTATTTTTTTCCCGGTTTTAAAATTTCCCAAAAAGCGACTCTATTTCCTCGACGCTATCTTGGCTTCCGTCGAAAAAGGGATAAAGTAAAATTGAGAAAAGTTGGTGTTGCCATTGTGGTGTTTTTTGTTTTATTTAGAATAGTTAAATTTAAACATACAAGTTTTTAACCCATAGAGTACACACAGTGGTGAACAAATGCCCAAATCAGCTGCAAAGGCAGCTTTCGAAGAAAGAGACAGAATCGAAATGGCAATTAGATAAAACGGGCCGCTACAATCAACACAAATATCGTGATCAAAACGAAAAGTAGCAAAACACAAACCACGTTAAACAAGAGGATTAGTTCAAGAAACGTTTTGTTTTGTGCAAAAAAATTTATTTAGTAATATTTTGTTTTGCAAATTATTTACTTTTGTTTTTGCAAATAAATCTCCACTAAAGATAGTTGTGTTCATTGTATTGCGACATTAAAGGTGGTGCAAATAGTATGCAAAAAGGGCATCTTTTAAAGAAAAAACAGAAAATGAACAATATCTTGCTCCTCGTGTCACCTCTGCTTGCACTCTGTGCCATTCGTAAGATGCGCTTGTTGTCATTTACTAGTGGTGAATGAGGGTAAACTAAGTTTGTCATTCCGTTTGAACATTTTTTTATTATACATCTAAGACCTCATAAACTATATATATTCTGGCTCCTTGAGTGATTCTAAGTCGATTGTGTCCGTCTTTCTGTCCGTCTGTTGAAAACACCCTCACTTTCGAAAAACTCAAAAGAAATTAACAAACTTGGTGTTAAATTAATTGTAGTTATCCTAAGCAGTTTGGGATTGAAATCCATTCAGTAGGATCAGAGCTATGAATAAAAATGTGGAACCACCACCCTAAAAAATTGATATTTTTTTTTTACAAAAACTAACATAAATGGTGGAATAATGCACGGAATGATATATAATTTTGTTTTTTTTCGACTGGAAATCACAACGTTAAATTTGGTGATGATCGGTCCATAAATTACTCTAGGCACTATATAAACCCTACTCCCACAAAACAGTTTAGTACGCCTAAAGCCGTAATTAATAATGCTATCATAATAAAATTTGGAACGGTACAGTTTTATAGGACTAGAAATCACACTGTAAAATTTGGTGAAGGTTGGTCCATAAACCGGAATAAACAATGATATCATAATAAAATTTGGTACGACACAGTTTTATAGGACTAGAAGTCGCACTGTCAAATTTCGTGAAGATCGGTCTATAAATAAATATAAGATCCAGATAAGCCATACTCCCGGAAAAGAGTTTATTACGCCTAAAACCTTAACAAATAGTGATATCAGAATAAAATTTAATACTTCACAGTTTAATAGGACTAGAAGTCACACTAATAAATTTCGTGATGATAGGTAGATAAATTACTATAGGCCCCATATAAAGCCCACTCTGGTAAATTTATTAAATACGCCTAAAACCGTATCAGAGATAGATATTGCGGTAAAGTTTCTTCCAACTTAGCTTCATATAGTCAGAAAAAATTTTATGGAATTTTGTGATATACGGTCCATAATTTAACTTAGATCCCACATTTAGCAGCCTTATGAAATTCACTGTAAACGCTTATACTTATTTCACCGCTGTATTGACATTTATTCAAATTAAATTCTTTTAATACCAGAAATCACTCTGAAGAATTTTGGGATGATTGGTCTATAACTTACCATGGCTCTAATTTTTATAAGTTCCCCTCCTGAAAATAATTTAAGTTCGGCTTAAACTGTTACGAATCTTTTTATTTTACTCAAGCTAGTTAAAATTGCTAAAAAAAAAAGCATAAAACTTTCTGATTGTCGGTCAAAAATGTAATATATGTATGTCTAAACCGCAACCAATTTTAATGCTGATGTCTGTTTTTATAAAGATAAATTAATAATAAATAGATATCATACAGATCCCAGTCCTGAAATATTCGAGCTGTCGGAGGGTATCAAAGATTCGGCACAGCCGAATATAGCACTATAGCTTGTTTTGTACGTATTTGACATATTGAAGACATGTATTTGGTGCTTCTATAAAACTGCATTGTTGCCTTTTATTATTTTTTTTACGTTTAACATTTTTCTATTAATAACTTGCTGTATTTGAATATATGTGAGTTTCAGATTTCTCATACAACAATATATAAAATCTAATGATATTCAGTGTTGACGACATATTTAATATCCACGTAAAAATTAAGAGTTTCGTGAAGCATTTCATTTAGTCTGGGTTCAAACTATGAAAGTTTTCTATCAAAAAGTCTGAGTGAGAGAGGAGAGGAAAATCATGATCTCTACCCTTCTAACCAATAATCTCAGACTTAAATAACTTAATAAATATAGTATCATATCCCTGCAAATATTATTGGACCACCTGATCAAATTTCATGAAATGGACTACTCCATAGACTGGTCCGATGTAATGCAAGCATGGACCATGTCATTGTTAAAAAGTGTTTGTAGTGAGACGACATCCCTACAAATAATATTGGACCACCTGATTCATTTTGATAAAATGGACTACTCCATGGACTGGTCCAATGTAATGCAAGCATGGACCATGTCATTGTTAAAAAGTGTTTGTCTTGTGTATACAATGGAGTGGTTTTAAGACTACTCCTTTGTTATCCAAAGCTGGGTTATATGGTCCTGCCCTAGGACATCGTGATGTTAAATAGACCATGTTTTTTCCATACGTTTGGGTTACTTTTGCAGTAGTCCTAGTCCCTTGTGGGCTACGTTTTACACGCGTGTTTGGACTAGTCCTATTATTTGCAGGGATGTCATGCCTTTTTCCTTCCCTCTTCCACATTTAAATAAACAATTAAAAATGGACACCATCAGGGCTACCAATGTGTAATACTGCAAAAAAAATGCCAATGTTAAATTAACATGGCGAAATCTTGATTAAGAATCATAGTACATTTCTGCAAAAGTATGCCCTTTATTTAAAGTTATCATTATTTCATATTAATTTTAAAGGAAAAATATTAAAATAACCTAAAATTCCGTTTATGTTATATTATTCACTGTTATAATTACATTGTTCAATATTGAATACATAAAAACCTGTTTTATATTAAAATCAAAAGTTTATCTTGTTAAATTAACAGGCATACATACTTAAATATGTACATTTTTTTATTTTCATGTTTAAAATATGTAATAAAAAGAAGACAATTCCCGTATTGTTTTAACCTATGTATATATAAATCGGCTAAGGCAAAACAGTTAAGAACACTTTTATCCTCTGTTTGCCCAGCTACTAGAATTAAAAATACACCATTTGAAAGGTTTTTACTGGCAGAAGTGCACAATATATATTTTATTAAAATCTGTTCAATATTTTCAGAGTTATAAATAAGCGTTCAAATTTGATACTAACACATTTGTAAAACACATAAATAAACATTTTGCTTTTTCCAATTATCAAATAATAAAAAATAGGGTGGTCAATTATTCGACATTTTCAAGAAACCGGTTTTCAAATATATCGATTATATAAATCGGCACAGACAAACCAGTTAACAACGATATCTTTTTTTGTTGTTTTTCAACCACTCACTTGAACATAACATATGAACCGGAGGTTGGTCCGTCGCAAAATCGATCCACTAAGACGGAAAAAATTAATGCTCGAAACATATTATTATTTCTTCATATTAAAAAAATGATGGCCGAATTTCGACCATTAGGAAAACACTTGTTAAAATAATTTAGTTAAATAGCACATCAAGTTTTCAAAGCCATATCGGGCCATTCTGCTGATGCTTCTGTTAACAAAGGAGAAAACAAAATAAGTGAAACATGTGTTACAGGGGTAAGTGTTTTGAATTATTCTTAAATAAATGCATATGTTGTCTCTGAAGCTTCTTCACACTGTTATATCACACTCAAACCAATTTGATTCTACGTGAAATTCACGTTGTTTCAACTTGAAATAACTTTCATTCAACGTGATTCGGATTGTTATTTCAATATAAATGACATTTTGCTCCAATGTTAAATTAACATGAATTTTAGTTATTTAAAGAAGAAAAAAATGTTGTTCGCAAGTTACTGTAAAATTATGTTAAATTAACATGAAGTAACCATGAAGCAAAATCACTACCGAAAACGGTAAAATCAACCTTGTTTTCGACGATTTTACATTGATTTTTTTCTGTGTGTGTAAATTGTTCGGCTTAAGAGAAGCAAATTAATGTTTTTAGAAAGTTGTGCGAGGCATCCTCCTATTGGACAAAAGGCCTATTGGACAGACCTTGCTAAGAACTAAAATGAAAACAGAACTATTATGTTCAGTTATGCGCATAAGAGAAGGTGCAAAATAAAACAACGTCACTGCCACACTTTAAAGATATCCGACAATATTGTAAAAAATCGGTTCATTTGAAAAGTATCAAAATGCGTGGGCTATGAGGAAGATGAAAATGACATAATTGAAATTTGAAATAGTTGTAACAACTTTATTTAATGGCGGTTTATTTTCTGAGAAATGTATGTTACATTATATACATGTAACACTTTCTAATGTTACCCATAATCACTCGATGTGTTACATATTGTGCAACTTTAATAAAATAAAATTAGCTTATTTTATTTACAAATATTACACTTTTATAATTAATAAATTTCATGAGCGATTTTTAAGGCTATTTGAGCGGTTTCTGCACGCTATTACGGTTTGGCAACAAACTAAGTCCGGGTTCACAATATGCAAGTTTTCTGAGTTACCAATAAACTCAGACTTTCTGAAAGAAAACTTTCATAGTGGAAACCCAGACTAATGGCTTAGACAATTAAAACGATCATAATATACTGTATATTATATGCATAGACTTTTTTTCATTTTAATATGTAAATATTTGTATAATTTGATTTAAAACAATCTTTTTACAAAATTATGAGCGGTATTAATTATGACAAAGAAAATAAAACATTGGTACTACAAGTACCAAAGTTGTATAAGAGGGCAGTATGAACTTAAATAAAACATGTTTTGCATATTCTTCATCAACTTATTCACAAAAGAACTTGCAAATTTTCCCACAGTTGTATTTTTTGTACAATCGGTACCGCAGGGGTCAATTATTGGGCTCCTACTATTTTCGCTTTATGCTGATGACCTTCTGAGTCAACTTACACACTGCAAAGTCAGAATGTATGCTGACGATGTTCAGATTTACATCAACTGTGATATATCTGAAATTGAACAATGTGTCTTAACTCTGAATACTGAGTTAAAACATATTTATGAATGGGCTACTGCTAATGGTCTTAGTATCAACCTTAATATCTTGTTACCAAAAAACGAACTACTATAGCCGATCATATACCTGACATTTGTCTTAGTAATGAACGGAGTGACAGGGTAAATACACCAAAAAATCTTGGTTTTATTTTTAATAAGAACCTGACATGGTGCAACCATATTAATTATGCATGTGATAGTACGTATTCTATGCTTAGAACTCTCTGGCAGCATTGTACACCTATCAAAATAAGAATACTTCTTGCCAAAACCTATTCATTGCCAATTCTGATGTATGGATGAAAATTATTTGCCAAATGTGATGCCACAAGTGCAAGAAATTTAAACTTAGTCTTTAAAAGTGTTGTACGATACGTATATGGCGTGAAACGGTTTAATTCTGTTTGTCCTTTTACGGTAAAATTATATGGTATTCAGTTTGATGACGTTCTTAAAACAATAGTACTGATATTTATGCACAAAAATGTGTTTACTCAACAGCCACAACATCTGTATAACTGCTTGACCATATCTAGCTCTAATAGAGGTAAACGAATTTTATTGCTTAGACACCAAAGTTTAACATCCGATTGACAAATTTTCCTTAATGCAATCCATCTTTGGAATCTATTTATCTATATAATGCAATTTTCTCAAAATGTCGAATAAAACAAGGGTATCAACAAATTTAATATTAAATTGAGAACCCTTAAGATTGCATATTATGCTAATAATTTTTACATATAGGTATCTCTAATTTCAGCATTTAATTACTTTCAATAAAACTTTTTTTTTTAGATGGACTTTTCTACGATCGCTTTATTTACTAGAAATTAAATGGATTTAAAATATATGTTTAGAAAAAATTGTATGGAAAAGATAACTAGAACAATATTTAAACCTGCAATCTAATTTTTTATAAATACCGCAATTATGTATGCATTTCAATTTAAATAGTTTCCTTAATAAGAAGTATGTTCCAAGAAAATTTAATAATTTTTACTTTTTTGCCCTTGTTATAAAAAATTTGAAGATTTTTCTCTTCAAAATTAGATTTTTTTTTTCGTCAAATGAAGATTTTTCCTTCCAAATCTTCTGGCAACGCTGCTATGGATGGTATTTAAACAAATAATATTTACCACAAAAACCCTTGCCCAAAATCAATGCTCAGCATTATCGACACAATAAAGTCGCCAAAGCGTTGCATTATCGACATAATACTGTTTTTATCTTAGCAAATACACCAACCTCGGCACACTCTTCGAAAACGGTTGTTGTCTTAACAAAAATTAAAAATATCTCAAACATGAGCCGTCAAAACAGACTTTAAATTGAAGAAATAAAAATACCATATTCGTATATGGTAAGTTTATCACAGAATTCAAGTCCCACCGAGAGTGGATTTAAATCTGTATTTTGCTGCCTTAGATAAAAGTAAAATGAAAATATATTTCGGAATAAAGCTGCTTTAAGTTTTCTAAATCGAATTGCTATTTCGAGAACATAATTTTTCAAAAAAAAAAAAATGTTAATAACACTGATTGAAAATGATAGAATAGTTTGTTTGATTATTATGAACACTAATTTCTTAAGTACATATTTAGTTAATATTTACGCATAAGAGTAACTCACGTAACAATGTTTAGTCTTGCAAAAATGCGAAGTTTTGCACTTTTTGACGTGTTAAAGGGACCGATTTGGTTAATTTTTGTGTAGTAAATACCCAATGAACAAAAAATATTTAAGCCAAATTCTTTAAATTAATCATTATTTTTAGGTAGCGTATTGGTCTTTTACAACTAAGCCTGAACGTTATTAGCGCCTAATTGTTGTAAATCAACCAAATTCGCCAATTTTAACATTATTCAATGTTTTTACTTAAACAGGGGCACTATTTTAAGTTGAAGAACAGAAAAAAATTTGCTCTGGTGTTTTTTCCCTTTTACCAATCCGAAGTATTTTGCAGCTAAATTTTTTAAGCCAAAATATTTATCTGTGTGATTTGGGCGGTGAATGAATTATGTTAGTATGATTGATTTACAGGATTGGCTATTATATGAGACGGGCTCAAAAAAAGTTTTTTTTTTAAAATTATGTGGTTTATTTTTCAATATGGGCATTTCCAGTGAAAACTCTACTTTTTTTAACGTAACGCAAAAAATTTAATATGTATAGTTTACTTTTTTTATATTTTGGTGTAAAGCGCAACAACATGGTCCGAAAATACAACCTTATTTGCAATCTGGCATAACATTAAAAAAAAATAGACTTTTCGCTGAAAATGCCCATATTTACTTTAAAACGAGCAAAGATTTATAAATTTTATAACTGGAAAAATAAATCGGTATTCGTCCAAAGTTTACTAAAAAAGGTTTTATACAGAACATCTCGCTCAATTCGCAGACTCATTCAGTTTTGTAATGCAAGTCAAAATCCACTTCCGTTTTTTTACCCTCACGCCAGCGCAGATTTTTGCTTATATCTGCAAATCCTTTGCGTTCATTACATTGTATATATAAAAACCCTTTTTACAAATTTGACTTCTTCATTTAATTTTTTTACATTTTGTGGTACAAATATCACGACTCGAGGTTTTTGGGTATTCTTTTTATATTTTTTTTACTAAAAGCGATCTGTAACAAAGTCTCTTAAAATTTCTTATATTTTTTTAAAGGAATTCTTAAAAAAATAATTGAATTTAAAACATAAATAACTTTTTATATTGGTACTTAGCAACTAATTTTATGTATTTTTAAAAAGCACCTTTTTCAAAGCATTTAAAATATAAAAAAAAAACTTTTAAATTAAAATGAAATCTAAAAGAAAATAGGAGGATTTATTTCGAACAAAATTTAACATTAATGTTACTAATTTACCATAAAACCACCATTTTTTTTTCCAAAATAAAGAAAACAATTCATTGAAAAATGTTTAAAACAAAACAGAAAAAAGAGAATTGTACTTAAACAGACCGAAATTTCCATCATTTTATATAAAAATTTGTGAAAATTTTTTCTATTTATAGTCAAACATTTGTGAGGGTATGAAACCATTATGAAAACTAAAGAGAAATTAAAAAAAATGTAGGGGGAGGGTATGCAAAAAATCACCCTCAAACCAACAAGTTCACCCTCACTCATTACACCACACCGACCATGGCAAATGACGCCCTCTCATATCAGGAAAAAAATCATTATATTTTTTTATTTGTAAAATTGAAAAAAATGGCGGTTTCCGGCGGTTTGAAGAGAAACGAATGAGACCAACAAAAAAAAATGTTAAATAAAAACAATGTCTATTAAAGGGCAGGGGTTAGCAATGACAGCCAAAGTATAGAAAAAACGGAAAAAAATATATTTGTTTATGCAAATGTATTAGTATATGAGTTAGTGAGTTAGTGTATGCATGTTTGTGAGTGAGTCTGCTAAAGTATAACACGCAAAACACCCTCATATTGGTATGAGTTTACCCTCATTCAGGACATTCTATTAAAGTTGAAAAAAATGGGATAAATATAAAAAAATCCACCCCTCATCATTGCAAAAAAAAAAATAAAAAAATTAAAAAGAAACGAATGAATGAAAAAAAACAAAACTCCTCTGACTAACGAGCATTATGAACAGTACGTAATTACCAACACTAAGGCAAAGCAAAATTGGAATAAAATAGAAGTGGAAAAAATCACATCCTTCTTTTGCCTGCTGCATTCTGTATACGACAATATAGATATTATTAGTTTGCTGTTGCGTTTGCAAACTCATGATATAAATACAACTCTTCTTTTTTCATAATAATATAATTTGACTAGCGAGCTACCCCCATTGAATTAAAATTAGTTAAACTCTTCTTAAACAAATTCCGTGTAAATTGTATTTTCCAATTTAGCCTAATTTTTAACAGATGTTTTGCATTAACATCTAATCTATTTGTACAAAATATATACAGAAATCTATATTGTCTTCGTATGGTAGCTACCACGCCCACTTCTCTAATCCAGCTCACTTTTCGACAAATATTGTGTATTGTTAGCCAAGTTGTATGCACCAGATTTGAAAACGTTGACTGTAACCGTTCTTTAAATATTCAGAAATTTATATTGTCTTTGTATCGGATATACTACGGCCACTTGAAAATTGGTATGAAATATACACAGAAAAGTTCTCGCCAATTTTTTTTTCAACTAAGCCATTTATCAAAAATAAAATCAGTTTAAATGTAAAATTTAATTAAGTGAACTCCTCCGTGTCCTCACACAACCCGCAAATATCCGACAAGTCGGATCCCATCCTCACCGCCATCCTGCCTATCATACAGTGGCCCGTGATAATTCCTATCATGGTCCTAACGCAACCCTACTCCTGCCCAGCAGTGACTCCAAATCGGACTTACTAAGCACCGGCCACAGCGTCCGTTATACCCGTTCGGTTCCCCCAGGCTCTATTGGTCGCACTTAGAATCCATTCCCTAGGTCTGCGCGTAAAAAATGGTAGAAATGTCAATAACAATTGCTACAAAAACAATTGCACGTAAAAACACAACTCTGCAAAAAATCAGCAGGCGTTTCACGCAGACCTACTAATTGGAACATGATAACAAGAAAATTTGTTAAAAAAAATTTCACAAAAATGAATCGAGCCGTTTCGGAGCTGTGTGAGCACAAATACCACGAAATGAGATTTGAAGATTTTGATCTTAATGTAAAGTACATTGCAACTGAAAGAGATTTTTGGCGTTTTAAGGCTTGGAGGTCCGTTAGCAAAATATTGACCAATTATACAAAATTTGGCGTAAAGCATACAAAAAATTAATGCCACTATGTCTTTAAAACTAGAGCTGGTAGGGAAAAACTAATAACGCAAAAAATGGTATAATATCGTCAGCTCATTATTGGCTT
Source organism: Pollenia labialis (assembly GCA_949318255.1). NCBI lineage: Eukaryota > Metazoa > Arthropoda > Insecta > Diptera > Polleniidae > Pollenia > Pollenia labialis. Next base: position 74,994,359 of record OX439140.1, read on the forward strand.
GACCTACCGACCATTTAAAAAAAAATGAGTTAGGCATGAGGAATATATATTTTTAAGTCCAAAACCTGTTTCGCAAAATTTTTAATGGTTTCTGAGATATTAAGCATTAATTTTGCTCCATATCAACTATTTTAAAGTTTTTAGGTATTGTTTTGCTCTACACGCCACGTAGTGTAAGCAAAAGCATCGCCGAATTAGTAGGTCTACGCAAAACGACAGCTGTGTTTTTGTAGAGTTGTGTTTGTTTTTTTGCATTTGTTTGTGTAGCAATTGTTGTTGATATCTTCATCATGTTATACACAAACGAAGTGCGTGTTGTTTTTTTAATTTTTGCATTTCTGCATGGACCTAAAAATTGGACCATGAGCAAAAGCAAAATAAAATGCCAACAAGAAAAAAAAATAGTTTTCTAAAATAAAAACACGTGTTAATAAATAGTTTAACATTTCTAAAATTTATTAAAAATTTAAAAATGGAAGTTTTTTTTTTTTAATTAAAACCGAATAAAAGAAAAAAAATCGTCAATGCTGACTTTTTATTAGATTGTTATTATAGAAACTTTTATTTCAGCAAGTTACTCAGTGCATAGCAATAAGTATACGTATGCAGCACAAAAAGCAACTTTTTAAAAATATTTTTTTGCGGCACAAAATTATATTTTCCACTTTCAATAAAATGCTACAAAAAATTCTATCGTAGGTATACATTTTGAAAAATCTTCATTTAAACCTTCGTCGTCGTTTTTCTCCACTCCGACTTTTTGGCATATGCGCCAAACCAATAATGAGCTGACGATATGGTTTTAATGCAAAATCGCCAAACCTAAGAAAAAAAAAATTGCCAAAATCATAAAAGTCTTTAACAAAATATTTTTAACCACAATTAATTTCAAGGTTTCGCTTAAATGTGCTAAATTCCCATTTCATACAATTAATAAACTGAAATTTATGGTTGATGACATAAGCTGTTCCTATGCGCATTTTACTAGTTGCTTAGGCCAGATAGTCAGGTTTTAGAATTACTAAAGATTTTTAACAAATAAAACTGTTAAGCGAATAAGAATTATAAGCAACAGCTTTACTTGTAACAATATCAAAACTTAAACAAAAACACTAAACAGTGAGGTTATCTTTTCTTACAGTCCCGACTACAATTGGTCATCACTCCTTTTTTCGAAAGCTGTAGTTTTTTGTGAAATTTAATTGTTGTTATTAGTATTGTGGTTATTTTGTTGAACTGTTTTATGGGTTTTAATCCAAATTTTGATATTTTAATAAGGCTCAAGTTCATCAAATTTAATTTTCATTAAATTAGTTTTATGAAGAAAGGAATTAAAATTTATTGATAATTTTTCATTCTTGACTGACCTGAGGATCGAACCCAGGCGTTTACGGACAGGTTACCCTTACATGTTTCAATCGCAACCACTCGATATCTTCAGAGGGATTTGCCGTTTAACACTCGCATCCATCGACGACTGCTGGCAGTCAATAGTCAAACATCAATCTTCAACCAAACTGTATTTGACCTTTGGTAGATCGAAATTTGCTTGTTGAATGATTATCTATTTTAATTGATTTTATATGTTCTTCCTTACTTCTGTTTTTTCGTACCTTTTGTCAAGAATTTTTTCTTTTTTTTTGTTAAACGGCAAATCCCTCTGAAGATATCGAGTGGTTGCGAAAAAACAAAATAGAAATTGTAATGAGATATTTTAAATTGTTTTTTGCTTTCGTATTTATTATTAAAGCAATTACATTTCCCATTAAAGTAAGAAGAAGAGTTGTTGAATTAAGAATATGCGGTGTAAACAGTATAATTAGCATTCTTAATTCAAAGTGCGAACAACGTGATTCAAAATGACGTGCACACAGAAAAAAATACCAATGCTAAATTAACATGGCGAAATGTTGTTTGAGAATCATAGTAAATTTCTGCAAAAGTATGCCCTTTTTTAAATTTATCATTATTTCATATTAATTTTAAATGAAAAATATTAAAATAACTTTAAATCACGTTAATTTAATATTATTCACTGTTAAAATAACTTTGTTCGATATTGAATCCATAAAAACCTGTTTTATATTAAAATCAAAAGCCGGCCTTGGGACGGGTGCAAGGGATTTCTCCTCTATGATATAACAAGTACCGGCTTCGCTAAGTGAAGCTCCTAAAATCTGCCTTATTTTCGAACGAAGGCCAACTACGCAGAGACGCTTTAGTAAGCTAAGCCGGAATTTGTTACAACATAGAATAGAACATCCTTGCGCCCGGCCGAAGGTCGTCTGTAAAGAGAAGCTTTAGTTAGCAAAGCTGGTATTTGTTATACCATAGAGGAGAAATGTTTTTAAGCATTTTGTGGACATTATGACACTCTGCAAAGTGTCATTACGTCCGCGGACATTACGACACTGCTCTGATGGACATTATGACACTTTTAAAATCCTTATATTGTCCCTGGACACTATGACACTTTTTTGAGTGTCATAATGTCATTGGACACTGTGTCACTGGTCGTTGTGACATGCCACCAATTTTAGCTTTAATTGTCATCGCTAAAATATTAAAAAGTTCTATTCTCTAAGGCATTTTAGCGATAGAGAATAAGCTAAGCGATTAACAGAGTACGGCTGCACGAGCTAAAGCAAAAGCAAAAGCTAAATTTTAAAGAGTTTTTTAGAAGCCTGCTTTATTATTAGGTTCTATTTCGGGTTATATAAAGCTTAATTGGACCAAATTTTACCCCAATATCTTCATTTATAAATATGTTCGAGTGTGGGCTTTTTTTTTGGAGTCCATGGTAAATTGCATGACAATCTTTACGTGATTTCCAGACATATGAAACTATGACGGTAAAAATTTTTTAAAATAGCATTAATCGTTTCGGTTTTAGGCGTACTTTAGGCTGTATATGGGCGATTTTTAAGAAATTTAGTGGCATGATTTTAAGTTATATAAAATGAATTTATGCCAAATACTCCTCTGTGAGACGCAACATTTAAATATTAATGATGTGTTTCCATTATATTTGAATTATTTTCCCATTTATAGAACGATGTAGCATTTTAATCCTATTCGACCTTATCCTACTCTTCGAAAGTTTTTATATTTCTTCTCTTGTTGCAAATGTCCAAAACAAGGCAAGTTTAAACGAAGTACAAAGCATTTGTATTCGTAAGGTATGAGTAAATGTCTTTTGAAAGCCTTCCTTAAGTAATTTTTGTTCTGTACTTCATACAGTTTGTCCACCTTTAAACCTCCTACTCCATATCTTACCAACCTCGTGATCTCCTTGCTCACAACTTTTGATGGAATAGGTTTTTTTTTCTTTTTTCTCTTTTTTTCTGTTTTGTACGTATGTTTGCATTCCATTTTTAACGTATTTTTCATGTTTCCGATTTATTCCTGGGATTTTTTTTATCTTACTTTTGGTTGTCGTTTCTCGGTTTTTTTGTTATTTCTTTTTTTTATGATTTTATTTTAAATAAAACTTTTGTTCAATTTAAAAATGTTAATATTGTAAATGATGGATTTTTTTTCATTTCATTTTGTTATGCAGCTGCGTATTGTAAGAATTTAATTAGTACTTTTTAAATTTGCTAAAATTTTTTTAGCACTACTCTTTCCGCTGATCGTATTCAATTTTAAAGAAGCAAATATGTGTGTATGTATGTTAACTTTTTATATGCAAAAAACTTTTTCCTGGACAATGTTAACATTTTTTTTACTGATTTAATGTAAAAAGTATTTGAAATTTGCTGACTTTTAATTGGCTCAAGTAGTGGACAAGTTGGACTGGGGAGATTTGGGCGTAGGAATGGGCAAACATATCGAAATATCGATATTAAAAAAATAATTGATATATATCGCCGATACTTAAAATACCGATGCATCGATGTATCGAAATAAAAATTCAAAATTTTTTAGAACGAGTTCTATTTTCAAGTGACAAAGCATCCGACATCAGCGGTTTTTTATTAACAAAATTGTTTGTGGCAGCAAAAATTAATTTGAATTTTAATACACATATGTACATATATCCCAATAAAAAATTGTGCTTCGAGCGAAGCAGGTTTGTAAGGGAGAAATGCAAGAGTTTCGCTTACCATTGCGCTTACGGAAGACATGAATTTTATATGGCGAGTTCCCACTTTGAAGCAATACATTTTTGACACATAAAGCGCATTATTCAGCGCATATAAAAATAGTTGGATGTAATGATCAGCTTTACAAACTGAATGTTTTGATTCAGTTATTTTTTAGTTAGTATTCTCCCTTACAAACCTGCTTCGTAGTAAGGGAATGACGTAGTACTTGAAATTTCATTTTTTTATATAAAAATTGTTAAGAGTTCTTTCACTTACTTTACTGCATTTCTGTATGTCTTATTGCGTAGCGCATAATTGTGCGCTTATTTTTTTAAATGTACCATTAGTGCTTCGCAAAATGATAAAATTTTTTATTGGGATATATAATAAATTAAAAATGATAATTACAGAAAATTTCGAACCTCCAGTATCACTGGTTAAAAGATTGATATTTGACTGTTGGCAGGCAGGCACCGCAGTTGTGCAGAGGTTGGAACTCAAAGAATTCTGATGAAAGAATGTGGTGATTCTTGAAACATGTAAATTCAACCCAGGTTCGATCCCCAGCTCAGCCAAGAAAATTATCAATAAATTTTAATAAAATTCCTTAATTCAGTAAAAATAATTTAATGAAAATTAAATTTAATGAACTCAAGCCTAACTAAAAATATCAAAAATAATAGTAAATAAATAATAAAACAGATTACAAATACATACACAAATTAATTACTAAAAATGTTTTTTTTTTAATAGGTTATGCCAATTGTACGTTTCATACCAACATGTGAACAGGTAAATTATAAACCTCATGTAAAACTTAAATTTTGACATACTCATGTAATCAGATGTGGGTAGAAAACTGACATTCCACATGACAAATACACATAATGTGAACATAGCTTTAATTTGGTAAGAAGTTAAGCTTCGCACAGACGGTGGTAAGATCTAACAATGTTTTTGATTTTCTGACAATGGTGCAATTGTTGCAAGACATTTTAAGGCAATTTAATGACAACATTGTAAAATCTGACTACCGTCTGTACCAATCTTAAGAAATAAATATGGTGGAACTGCTGACTATGAACTCAACCTGTTTTGAATCCAAAACAGTTTTGTAAGCCGATTCTTTTTGGTCCAAATCTTGAAATAGTTGGTTATTTTCAATTTGAATCCGTAAACTCTTTTTTTCGAACTATTTCTATTAGTTTCTATTTAGTTTCTGATTTTTCGTCGGTACTCTCCCATGAACGGTATAAGCACCCATTTACAACCTGAAGGCTGTTCCACAAAGCACAGTATGCATTCGTCAGTGAACTCTCAGGCAAAATTTCGTTTCAATGGCTTGTAATTTTTTTTTTGCTAAAATGCGTTAATTTCTCTGCGCCATTGGACTCTATCTGCAATATGCAAACGTAGCAGATGTTTTTTTTCCTTCAGCCCTTACGCAGTGCTTTCATTCCACCTTACAGGATCGTCTTGACAGAGCACCCGCATTGCCATGTTTTCCAACATTTCTGTGTTGAAATCTTAAATGTTAAAACCGTACCTATGAAGGCGCCCAATTCAACGAGCTACTTATTAGTATTTCTATATGTTCAACGATCAAAAAAAGCGTTAAAGCAATTGATAATTTATTATTTATAATGTGAATTTCAATAGGGGTGTTTCGATCAAAAAGTTTGCGCCCACTGTATTACTTTGACGGTGTGGGTCAAATTCGATCTGTTTTATTTTTTTTTTATTTCCTTTTAAAAGATGTTAATGTAAAAGTGTAAAAATTATACTTATCGCATTGTTAACTGCAAGATAACGTAGTAGAACACGGTAACAACGTCAACTGGTTTTTTTTTAACCGAAAACTTTCTCCGCCCGCAATGGATTTGTTTGGCCAAAAATTTTTGGTTTCAAGATTTACCGCGTTAACATACATGCTTCAAGCAGATATAATGAATGACATTTAACTGATATCGCATCATGAATTGGTAGGCCCAGGCAATATACATCTAAAGTACGTTAAACAATTCTTAAAAAATAGCTTTGGTCAGACATGCACTTTCATCGGCGAGAACTACAGATCTTACAACAATTGGTTCTACGCCCCGGAACGACTCGGAGTTCAACGGACAAGGATTTTTAAGTCAGTAACACCTGTCTTAATATTTTTTGATCGCGCAAATCAAAGGCATTTAAACTCTGCAATGAACATTCAGAAAGAATGATTCGTTTTTAATTTTCGCTTGCGGAATGAATTCATTTTTACGATCTAGCGAAAAACCATCGCAAGTTGATTTTTTTTTGGAATAAATTTAAATAATCATGTCAGAGCTTTTAATTTCTGCACATTTAATGGCCATGGCCCCACACTACGCCCACTAAAAAGGGAAGGTATCCTAACTGAAATTAATGATTTAATTGAAATTTACAGAGATTAAAGAGCAAATAAAATAAGATCAACTTGTTCTAACTTATCGGCTATTGCCCGAGCTTATCGAATCCTGTCCCGTTTTAAAGGGTTAATCTTGGGGTCAAAAACTTTTTAGTTAGTTTAACAGTAAAGTTTGAGAAGGGAATTTGATGCGTTCTGTTCAGTAAATTTTTGTTGGTTTAACTATTTAACTGTCCAACTCAAAATTTATAATTTCAGCGATATTTTTTAGATGTATGCTTGAATTTTCAAATTTTAGTAGATTAATTGTTCGAATAATTTAAAATTGCTTATTTCAATTAAAGGATTAATCGAAGAATTTATACCGATTAATCGAATGATAATAATATATAGTATTTCTATTAAATGTATAATTTTTTTAAAGTTTTAATTCGAATAAAGAAACCAAATGTATGTGTTTTTAAACTTTGTCTTAACGTTAAAAAATGGAAATCATCCATATTTTTTAAAAAATTTTTAGAAACATGTAAAGAGCGTTTAAAATTCGGCAATATGGCATCAACATCTCAAAATCGGAAAAATGAACATACGCGGTTTGCCCATGAAAACCACAGATTTGTGCACTGCGTTGACCATTCTCTAACAATTGTTATATTGACTCGTTTAAAATCTAAGGGCCCGAAAGTGAAGCAACAATTTGGGCTACATTGACAAGTGTTATTTAAAAAAGAATGCTTATATACCTACTCAAGTATTAATTTTTTTCTAAAATTATCGAAAAAAATCTTTCCGGATTAAAATTTTATTCGTTTAATCGAATAAGCTAAAAATGCCAAATATCGATTAATCGAACAAACATAAAACCCGATGAATTGAACATCCTTGTGATTACAACGAAAAACGCTACTTAATCAACTTAATAATCTTAAATGTAATGTGAACGGCTTTGATTGCTTTACTCGCTTAAAAGCCCAAGTGTGAACATAGCATAAACTTTCAACTATTCTATTTTTTATATTTACTTTTGCCACTATCAATAATATTCTGCTTCTATTGAAACTTCAAATATGTTTGAATTAAACAATTCAGATTCACTTTTTGTATTTGAGATTAAAGTTAATTTTTTTTTTTTTTTTTAATTCCCTAAGCTAATCCTGCGAAGCTCTACGCTTGTCTGCAGGAAATAAATCAGAGTCTCTGGCGGGAATCTAACCTGCAACCCCGGCGCTGATAGACTAGCTCACTACCAGCTAGCCTACCGGGGCACTCCGAACATGTTATGGTTGATAATATTTTAAAACATTGTCCCCCGTATTTATAAACGATTATTAAATTTAACAAACGTTTTTAAGGCAAATTTTCATACAAAATTTGTTTTGTAAATCTTTATTAAATTTAAAAATTGTTTATTTATACGGGCGTGCATGTTTCATTTTAAAATAATATGTTTAAGATAATCAAAATTATGGTTGTTTTACTCTCTCTACAGGTGAATGCTTTTCAATCACTTGGTTTGTTAGCTTAAAATGCACCCATTCTTTTTTTTTTAATTATTGATATATAGATAGAACTGTACGACACGATTTTTTACCCATGATCAAACTGACCAGATTCTGAAAATATAGCTTAAACAAAATATGCATATCTCTCAGTTTTTCTAGATCAATTAATTTCGCGTTTTTTACGCGCAATTTAATTTTTAATGTATATTAACCTGTCTATCACTTGGGGAAGTTTCGATTACACCCACACCCGTTGATCCAGATGACAGATTTTTTGCTTAAATACTTCGTACTCTTCTTAGATGTAGTAAACCAGTAAACATTAATTACAGGGATTGCTAATAAAAGTGGAACATAGCATTTAGGAAATAAATAAAAAAGAAAATAAAGTTACAACTTGATTTGTAACAGAAATAAGATTTAAAAAAAAATAAATACAAATTGACTCAAGAAGCAAATGGAAAAAATGGCTGGGATATTTATATTCATAATATGATTAACATTTACCATTGTTAATTCTGACCATAAAATGGTAACTTTTGACCAAATTATTCCAAAATTTTTATCGTATATTTGGTTATTTTGACCAGAATATTGAACCATAATAATGCAAATTACAATTAAGTACTCGCCGAAATTAATCTTGATTTGGGGTCAATCGCCAGTTTCTATTCTGACATATTTAGGAGATTTAGTCCGGATTCCTAAAGGCAACTAACATAGCGACGGAAACAGGTGGATCGCTTATATATCGTGATCTACCAATTTTTGTTGCCGAAGTCGTTTATTTTAAAATGTCGGAATCAACGATATAAGAAAATTCATCGCTTTTATTTATTAAAACACCAAGAACTTAAAACAAAATTAAAGGAATCAAACAATCTTATGGATGTTTATATAATGCGGAAACATAATAATTTGAAATATATAATCCTTGCTAAGAGGTTTTGTTTGCAACTTTTCAAAAATATGGTTGAAGTCTAATTATTAATATAGACATGTTTAACCACTAACAAATTAAAACTTATTTAAAAAAAATTTGGGAGAATATCTCAAACATTAAAGTTATTCCTATAATTTTTTAAGCCATTTGACGTCCTACATTTAACCACTAGTTTTCATAAAGAATGGTTTACTTTTGCAAAACGTTTGGCTAGACCAAACATTATTTCAAATTTTCAAAATAACATTATACAATTATCATCTTAAGAATAAAGTTTAATATATAAATAGAAATTGTTAAAAATAAAGCTTAAGTTTGTGCAATTTATTGGTCACGACTTTTTTGGATTTAATCGTCAAATATTTTTTAGGTTTGAACCAGTGTTCGAAAATAAACACTAAACATCGCTCCTTAGTTTTTGGTTTGGTAGATTTGTGGAAAACACAAACGCTAATAGTGTTTGTGTAGAAAATCGTTAAAAAATAACGTTTTCCTGTTTGTCATCCGTTTGGGTTTTTTTAAAAAACCACAAACTTCATTGTGTTCGGTTCGGTTCATTAATGTTCGTCGCTTTTGGCTAATAAAACAAAAACCAAACATTTTTTACAAAAACAAAATACACATAAAAAAAACAAAAAGCCTGCAAAATAATTTTACACAAACAAATCATATACACAATTCACAATTCGTGCTGCGGTCGTTGCTAAAATGTTTTGCTTGTTCAATTCTTTATCAGTGTAAAAAAAGAAACATTATAGAACATTAAAATATAATGTTTGCCTACACACAGAAACAAATCAATGTAAAATCGTCGAAAACAAAGTTGATTTTACCGTGATCGGTGGTGATTTTGCTTCATTATTACTTCATGTTAATTTAACATGATTTTACAATAACTTGCGAACAACATTTTTTTTCTTTTAAAATAACTATAATTCATGTTAATTTAACATTGCAGTAAAGTTAGAGCAAAATGTCATTTATATTGAAATAATAATCCGAATCACGTTGAATGAAAGTTATTTCAAGTTGAAACAAAGTGAATTTCATGTAGAATCAAATTGGTTTGAGTGTGATATAACAGTGTTAAACACTTACCCTGTAACACATGTTTCACTTATTTTGTATTCTCCTTTTTTAACAGAAACATAAGAAGAATGGCCCGATATGGTTTTCGTCATCATTCTACTTTGAAAACTTGATGTACTATTTAACTAAATAATTTTAATTAAAGGAATACGGGAATTGTCTTCTTTTTATAACATATTTCAAACATGAAAATAAAAAAATGTTAGTAGGTATGCATGTTAATTTAAAAAAAAAAAAAAAAAAAAATTTAATATAAAACAGGTTTTTATGGATTCAATATTGAACAATGTTATTGTAACAGTGAATAATATAAAATAAACGTGATTTAAGGTTATTTTAATATTTTTCATGTAAAATTAATATGAAATAATGATAATATTAAATAAAGGGTGTGTACAGTATCACTACAATTGTTCTGTTTTTTAACGAAGAAACGAACACTATATAATGTTCGGCTCTTTCTTGAAAATAGTTACGAACGGTATTTAGGGGTTTGTTCGTCTACCCAATCACTAAAATATAGATATCGTTATTGGATATGTGAGCCGATCGCTAAATAATGTACTGTGTATTTTCGAACACTGCGCACTGTGGTAAATCACAAATCTAGGTGGACAAAATAAAAAAAAAAATGTCTGGCAACATTCCTTCTGATCGTTTAGTGAGCTTCTCAATACAATAGGTAACTGTAATTCATGTTTTGTTTTTGTTTGTTTTTAGCTCTGATTAGGATAAAAAAGCTTTAAAGTCAGTTGTTGTCAGCACGTACATTCAGATTTCAAAGGGAAGCGTATTTTTTGTGTGACTTCGGTTTATGATTAAAAAGGCTAGTGATTTTATTGTCATAATTTTTTTTCATTATGATAAATCTCTATTTTAAGGAAATATATTACAATTTTCATTCAATTATTTCCATTGTAAGTATTAAAAAAATTTTTTTTTGTAAGAAGTTCAGAAAGTGCAAACAATAAAATATTTCCTTATTTCAAGTAGAGTTAAAGCTGTTAATTCCGCATAATTCCGGCGTAAAACTATATTTGGGTTAATCTTTTAAGTGTTCACTTTAAGATAAATCAAAAACACCTTGCGTGTTTTTGCGACCGCCATACATTTTTTTTCACTTTTCCAGTATGACCTCCACTCTTTGGCGAAAGGAAATTTTTGAAGACTGGATAAAAAACTCTCAAAATACATCGGAAAGACGTATTATTGACGTTAATAATGGTTAGATATGCCCTTCAAGATATACTAGAAGTAGAGTTTTTTTCCCGGCAAAGCGGGAATTTGTTTTTAATTTCCCGGGATCCCGGGATCCCGCTCAATATTCATTTATATATTTGATCTCATTTTTTATTTAATTCAGGAGTGAGAAGTGAACCTAACGCGATTAATAAATTCTGTCCAGCTAGATTTGCGATCTACCACACTGTGCACTTTTGTTGGTTCCTTACTTCGTGAATTGTTTTGTTTTTATTCAAATTAACTTTTTATTACAGAAAGGTTTTTTAATATTTGTATATTTATGTATTCGATTTAAAACCCGGTTATTTTTAAAACACTTAACCGAAAACCAGTTTTTTAAATAGCAGCTATTCGGAATATTCGAAATCCGGGTTTTTAAAAAAGTCGCATAATCGATCTCTCTGCTTCATATAAGTTTTATTATTATGTAAATATTGATACTTGAACTTCTTCTCAAAAAAAGGAAAATATCTATTCATTTTTACCACAGCAGCCATTAATAAGAGAATTTGAACTAACATTTTTCCATCACCATAAATTTAAGCAACCACTTTTTCTAAAATAATATACGTTAAGCGGCACATACACTTGCAATTAAATTGTTCAATTATTTGTATTATTCAAAGGTTGCACAATATATTGGTAACAATCAAAAGACTTTTGATTGTTATTGCACAATGCTGTTTATGTTATTCCTATAGGTTATTAGGGATGGGCAAGTTGAAAAAATATATCGATATATATCGAATCGATATTTTTTTAGAGTATCGATATTTATTATTTCAAAAATATCGATATATCGAACGTATTTTCTGAAACTATTACCAAATTAAAAAATTCAGTATACCTTTGTACAAACATATGTATGAACAAATTAATTATGTATATGTAATTACATTGTTACTTTTTATTGTTTCATTTTATTTAAAAAAATTTAAAAAAACAAAAAAATTTAATCAAAACCAAAAATTCAATTAAAACAAAAACAAAAGGGAAGAATACAAAAAACCATAAGAAAAAAAATAAATTACGAAAAATTTAAATGGAAGTAAATAAGTCATGGAAGTACCAACTCTCCTTAAAATTTGAATTGCACCCCAAAAGTACCAACCGGTTTTAGTCAAACCAGTAATCATCAGATATGGACATCAGGAGCACTCTCTGTTTTATGTGCAAATTAGTTTTGTTGTAATTACTTGCTATGCAAGTCTTGAGTGTCAATTAGTTTTGTTGTCAATATAATTAAAACACAATTTAATCTCTGTTCATTTTCCGTTTATTTAAACAAATCAAAAATAATTAAATAACTTTATTTAAACAAATCCAAATATAACTATAATTACAATTACTTGCTATGCAAGTCTTGAGTGTCAGTGCTGAACTAACTTTTAATCTGAAAACTAAAGAACTCTACAACTTCTAGAGGAAGAAGAAGAAGCCACGGCAAAAAATGCTTATCAGCATAAACGGACTCACATTTCATGTGAACGGAATTTGCAGGTAAGAAATGCAACGTAGCGTCTGCTATGAAAAAAAGGTATTTTATTCAGTTATTTTGGGACGCGCGTGCAGCGCTAATTTTGAAGAAGTGTTTATTGTTGCAATTTTTTTATATTTCACAATAACTTTTGTTGCTGTACTTTCGTACCTTAACTGTTCCCCCCTTTAAGCATCGGACGTCCTCGTCTGATCATATCTGCTAAGAATATTGTTGATTTCAACCTTACGTTGCCTTTTGGCGAGAACGTATGCAACGCATATTATTACAATAAGAACAAAAAGAGAGGCTGAGGTGTAAAAAGTTCCTCTTACTTTCAAATGAAGGTGCGATATATGGTCTAGGTTTTCAATATTTAAATCATGAAGGTATTGAAGTGATAAGATAGCGGTATGATCAGTTAAGTTAACAGTGTGAGCTATAGGAATTTCGGGGCTTTTAAAAGCAATTTTTCGGCAATTTTTGAATTCCGTTGAATTAACTTTTAAGGTATTGTCAAAAGTTATGAGGTATGTACCCGTTTGTAGGGTTTTTGTTACATTCTCGTAAATCACTTTGGAGGGTTGATTATTTATAACAACAATGCCATCGTCAATCTCTTTCAGAGGTGGCATATTATGCGCGGAATTTGTGTTACAAGTTGCCGTGTTATTATTTAATAAAGTGTCTAGGCATGAAGTATTTTCAAGGTTAAATGTTTTACAAAATGAAGTTGTAGATTTCTTTTTACAATCTTTTAACATGATATATTTGTAGCCACATTTTGCTACATCACTTACTTTAAATGACAAAATTTTATTATTATGAACGACTGGAAAAATTAATTTTTTATTACAAAATTTTATAATTTTTGGAAATTTTATCAAAAACGTAATAACATTTTCGGTTTGCAAAATCTTTAGCTTTGAATTTACAATTATCTCAGTAATGCTTACATTTAAATCTATTTCGGATTTTAAAACAAAACTTACTTCCGAGCTATCTAACAGAATGGGATTGATCATTTGGAGTTTCCCCAAGGTTATGGACAAAGCTAGGTTATCTAGTTCCCTAAGTACTGCTCTATTTCTTTCGCCTAACAAACTATAAAGGTATCCTGAATCGATTTCAGTAGCCTTAGTTTTACTTACAAGTGTGTTCACAGTCGTAGTTAATTTGTTTATTTGCGATTGCATATCGGTGTTTATGATTATCTGAGCATTACTTGCAGTAACTAATTCATCTTGTTTGCTACGCACTTCGGTAAAGTCATCGTAATCTGGCGTACCAGCTATGTATTTCAGCGCGGTTCCAAGAACGTTAATGCTACGTGCGTGCCTGTGGTGTATGCGCAGGGATTCTATTGTCTTCTCTATTTGGTCCACATCTGATTCTAGCAGTTTTCTCATGTGTGATTTTGGTAGTAGGTCCGTTAGATTTCTGGTTTCTTCTGCTATGGTAGTAAAGTTTGTCAAGTCCGTTACATGGGCCAACATTCCATAATTTTCATAGATTGCAACATTTCCGTCTGCTACAGGAATATAGTGTGAAGAAGTATAGTCCAGGATGGTGGCATAACTAGCGAGTACAAAGACTGCAAATATTAGGATGCTGCAATGAGGAAACGAATGTTATCTTTATGCACTATTTTGTCATCAATTTTAAGAGTTGTGCCTAGATCTTGTTGGACAGTCTTTTCGACAAAAAGTTTGCTAATTTTATTCCCCAATCTCTTATTAACTTTCACAAAAACTTTATCTCCAGGGTTATATGTTTTAGTTACTGTCTTTTTGTTATGATAATCAAGGTCTGATTTTTGTTTGGCAAGAATTTTCGCACGAATATTTTCTTTCAAGTTTTCTGGAATTGATTGAATTATATCTATGGGCTTATGGTTAGTAGTAGAATGGATTGTTCTATTGTATTTTGCAGTTGCCATTAAGACAAGCTCTGTAGAGTCATCTATTGCGTACTCTAGTTTTAGGCATCTTGCAATTTCCGCAAGTGTTCCGTGGAAACGCTCGACTTGGCCATTAGAGGTACTATGCATGGGTGGAGTTGCGTAAATGTTTGCTCCGAAGTTATTCTTTATTAACGATCTTATGGTTTGTGAAGTTAGTGACTTTTCGTTGTCGCAAACTATTGTTTCCGTGCCTTTGTAAAAGTTAAGTATCTCCAGAAGGGCTGGTTTAACGTCTACTATCGCTCGAGAGGGTATAGGTTTTACAATAGCGAACTTAGAAAATTTATCGAGACATGTTAAATAGAATTTCTTGTCAGTATTGTAAATATCGACATGGAGGATCTCGCCTGGGAAGGAGGGTATGGGGGTCTCAGCGATCTCATGTTTTTTTGGATGTCTTTGATATTTCGCTAGCCGACAGATTTTGCAGTTTGCTGTAATTTCTTTTAACTTTTTAGCTATATCTGGGAAAAAATAATCCTGAAGAACTTGTTTCGTATTTTCTGAAACAGAACGGTGTGCCCTATTGTGTTCATTTGTTAAAATTTCAATTTGGTCACTTGCGTTAAAGATATCTGTAACAAATTTATTAGCGTACCTGAATTTTACAGAAGGGAAATTCGATATAAGAAGGTGTTGGATTTGAGCAAGGGTATGTAAATCACAATTAATCGCGTTCACTACTTCTGGGTTTATGCAGTCCTTAATAGTATTTAAAAGATCGTCAATTTCTTGATATGAAATGCGATGTCGAATGCGATTTTTAAAAAGAATTTTTGTTTCTTTATTTTGTTCTGAACCATGATTGATTAAAATCTGGTTTTTGAAACAGTTAATTGGGTTTTCGACCGCGGGAATAATTTCGGTGAGTGACATCTCACTTCCACAAGCTTGTAGTGAGCATGTAGATGTGGTATCCATTGTAATGTTAACAAATTGTCTGGAAAGGGCGTCTGCAACAATATTGTCTTTGCCGGGCTTGTAGAAAAATGTTGGCGAGTACTCTTCAATGAAAGCTCTCCAGCGCTTTAATTTAGAGTTTGGGTTTTTATCAGATATCGAAAAGGTTAGGGGTTGGTGGTCGGTGAAGATGTTTAAATTATTTACCCCGTAAAGATAGTGTCTAAGATTTTTTAAGGCCCATACGATAGCTAAAAGTTCGCGTTCGTTGGTTGCGTAGGTTTCTTCGGCGGGTGACAAGGTCCTTGAAATCATGGTAATTGGACGACCATTTTGAGAAAGAACGGCGCCAATAGCATGGGATGACGCATCAGTCGTAAGGTCAAAAGGTCTATCGAAATTTGGATAAAGGAGAAGTACATCTTCGGAAGAAAGGATATTCTTAATTTTTTTGAATGAGTGAATAGCATCAGCATCAAGGTCAATTTTAACTTGCTTCGAATGTTTTGTCCCCACATGACCATTTTCTCCACGTAAATATTTAGTCAGAGGTTTCGCTATAGCCGCATAGTCTTTAACGAATTTTCTATAATAACCGGCCAACCCTAGAAATGACCTTAAGCTCCTTAAGGTTGTTGGCATTTCGTAGTTGACTATGGTTTCAATTTTCTTTGGACACGTTCTGATACCGTCGGTTGAAACGACAAAGCCCAAATACTCGACAGAGGTTTTAAAGAATTTGGACTTTTCTAAAGAAACTCTCATGTTAGCATGGTAAAGTTTTAGTAAGATGTTTTGGATGTCATCTATATGCTTCTGCTCAGAGTCAGAAAATATGATGATATCATCGATATAAACGTGACATGACTTTCCGATTTCATCACGTAAAACATCATCGATGGCACGCTGAAAAATGCTCGGGGCGTTTTTTAATCCAAATGGTAAACGACAGAACTCGTATTTACCATTATTCACGCTGAAAGCAGTTTTTTTCCGGTCGTGTTCGGCCAAGTTAATCTGGTGGAAGCCACTTTTTAAGTCCAAGGTTGTAAAGAACTTAGATTTGCCAAGATTTGAAAGTATAACAGACGGATCAGGTATAGGATATTTATCAGGGATAGTTTTTGAATTAAGTTTAGTGTAGTCGAACACGAGGCGTTTATTGGGCTTGCCCAATTCGTCTGTGCCTTTCTTGTCGACAACCCAAACAGGGCTGTTATAGGGAGATCGGGATGGCCTTATAATGCCATTTTTTAAAAGTTCCTTAACCTCTTTATTGACAAATTCTATCATCGAAATGGGGTAGGATTGGTATTTAGAATATATGGGCTCCTGATCTTTTGTTTTAATTGTTGCGGAAATTTTCGTGTTAAAGGGTAAGGCTTCATTCGGGTTAGCGAAAACACCAGCATTTTCGTTTATTATTTGGAAAAATTTCTTTTCTACATTTTTTGGGATAGAGACATTTTCTATTAAAGAATTCACTGCATCTAGCTTAAGATATTTCAATTTTTCTTCGCCGCCGTTATAATAAATCATGTCTTTTTCTGTGTTAATCACGCCCTTTATGCTTTTTATGAAGCTAAAACCTATGATACCGTCAAATAGAGACAGGTTCGGTAAAATAAAAAATGTTTCAGTATGATTTAGGACATTTACTAGTGTTTTGTTGTTGATTGTATCAGCACCATGAATGGATTTGACTAAAAATGGTTTTTCGACTTCTTTAATGTTTTTTAATCCGTTAATATTGGTGATATAACTTTTAGAGGCACCAGTGTCGATTAAAAGTTTAATGTTTTTGCCACCTATCATTCGCTCAATGTAGGGGAGAACTGACCCTCCCTTAAAAAATTAATCTCATCTTCGAAAGGTGGATCAGAAAAAGTAGGGTTTTCATACGGCTCTTGGTTACCAGAGAAGTTTGGCTCATCGCCGTAGTCATGTGTTTCCAAGGTTTCGAGACCTTCGTTTTGCAACATCTCTTGGCCAAGGTGGTTAATCCTTTGGACCTTCTGAGGGACCTGTCTTTCGGATGTTAAACCTCGCTTTTGTGTTTGAAAACCCTGAAAGTTGTTTGTTCGCACCGTACGCATGCTTACATCAGTGTCCAGGGATTGGGATACTGGTTGAGAGTCACTAGCTTGTTGGCCTACAGGCTGAAAAGGATTTTGGGCGAAATTTCGGAAATTCGAATTTGCAACATTATGGCGTTGTGATTGGTTAGATGCCTGTTGAGGGCGATTTTGATAAAATGGAGTAGTTTGTTGACCGACAAAGTTTTGCGGAGGCTGAGAGTAGTTATTTTGCTGACCAAAGGAGTTCTGTTTAACATGCTGTATGTTTTGTCTTAAGGCTGTGTGTGTTGAGGGACTCATTGAAGCCTTGTTTAAACCATTACTGTAAATGGCAGCAAAATGATAGCGGTTTTGATTTGCTTCTAGCTCTTGTGCTAGTGCCAGAGCTGATGGCAAGTCTGCAGGCTTGCACGAAAACAAGGTGTCACATAAGGGCTTCCTAACTCCCGAAACAAAGACACGCAAAGCCTGTTCACGGTATTTTTGGTTCAGTGACTGAATCAAATTGGCATCTCCTTCATTCGACATTATAATTTTGTTCACGATCGCGGTTAACTTACGCTCTACTTCGTCGTAAAATTGGATAATAGTTTTCTGTCCCTGTCTTAAAGTGGAGAGCTCTTGCTCTAATGTAAAGATGGATTTTTTATCCATGTAAGTAAAATCAAGCCGTGCTATAATAGCCTTAAAGTTAAGGACTGTGTTATAAGTGCTTAACGCAGCATCTGCGTTACCCACGACTTTGTTTCTCAGAATAGCTACCGCCTGGTAGTACTTTGAGCTTCCTACATAAGGTTCAAATAATTTATGGGCTGTTGTGGCGGCCTGACGCCAAGAGACATATCTGGTGGGGTCGCCTTTAAATTCTGGGACAGATTTAATTATATCTAGAGTTTCCTCACACGTCTTATTGGGTACTATTTCTATTTCCTTATATGCTTCTACGGCAGAAGGTGGCTCTAAGGATTGGAGTCGCCTAGTAAGGTCGGCAATAGTTGCTTCAAAGCTTTCTTTTGTTCTTTGGACTGCTTGTTGGATAGCAGTGTCCAAGAGAACTTGCAAATTTTCAGAATTCATTTCCTCTTTGTTCTCAATTCTTTTTTCAGAAATTAATAGTGATTGTAGCCTAGCTAAAATAACGTCAAACTCTTCAGGATCTTCCTGTGGTCTTGACATGAACTCTAGGGAAAAACCAAAGATCAACTCAGAATTCTTTTCACGTAAATTTCACTTTAAATTGCAAAGGTAATAACTGTTACAATAATAAAAATAAAAAAATTTTACGAAATTTCAAAAATTTAGATCCGATTTGTTTTTTTTTTAAAAAAAAAATTTATAAAAAATAATAGATAGCAATCAATAGTAATAATAAAAAATAGAATTCTTACAAATAAATCATCACGGCTTTGGCTCCTTCTGGTTCTAAATGCAACTTTTCTGGCTGGAATGTAACTGCTCAAGACTCGGCTTCACTAAGGGTCCTTTGCAACTGCTCACGGCTTGGCTTTTCTAAGTTGTTGATTGATGGATTAGTTTTTGTTATATTTTTTTGCTTTTTGGTGATGAATGCTTTTTATATTTTTAAGAATTGTATTAGGTTTTTAGCACCAGTATGGTAGTAATTTTTTTTAAATTTTCAATAAGCAATGTAATTTTTATTCACAAGTATGGTGAATGTCTTTGTTGTTTAAATTTTAATTTTTTCTTAAACACTGTTTTTTATTATAAAAAAGTTATTTTTCTTTTCACTTCAATGATGACTTAGTTTTTATCTGCTCACTGTATGGTGATTGTCTTTGTTGTTTAAATTTTAATTTTTTTTTAAACACTGTTTTTTATTATAAAAGGTTATTTTTCTTTTCACTTCAATGGTGACTTAATTTTTATCTGCTCACTGTATGGTGATTGTCTTTGTTGTTTAAATTTTAATTTTTTTTTAAACACTGTTTTTTATTATAAAAGGTTATTTTTCTTTTCACTTCAATGGTGACTGTTTTTTTCCCGTTGGGCGCCAATTAGTTTTGTTGTAATTACTTGCTATGCAAGTCTTGAGTGTCAATTAGTTTTGTTGTCAATATAATTAAAACACAATTTAATCTCTGTTCATTTTCCGTTTATTTAAACAAATCAAAAATAATTAAATAACTTTATTTAAACAAATCCAAATATAACTATAATTACAATTACTTGCTATGCAAGTCTTGAGTGTCAGTGCTGAACTAACTTTTAATCTGAAAACTAAAGAACTCTACAACTTCTAGAGGAAGAAGAAGAAGCCACGGCAAAAAATGCTTATCAGCATAAACGGACTCACATTTCATGTGAACGGAATTTGCAGGTAAGAAATGCAACGTAGCGTCTGCTATGAAAAAAAGGTATTTTATTCAGTTATTTTGGGACGCGCGTGCAGCGCTAATTTTGAAGAAGTGTTTATTGTTGCAATTTTTTTATATTTCACAATAACTTTTGTTGCTGTACTTTCGTACCTTAACTTGCACTCCAAACAATCTTGTATCCGGCACTGCTTCTTATAAATGCCAATTATTAGTTAGTTCAACTGTGATAAATTACTAATGAAAAACCTGTGATATTTATTTACTTTTTTATTTTTATTTTTAAATAATTTTAAACAATTTCGTGTTTTATGTTGTAAAACTTGTGTGTTTTTTATTATTAAATGTAAATTTAACAAAGATTAAATATTTAATAAACTGAAAAATCCCAGATGAAGTTGGAAAATACCAACGAAACGTAGGATGAAAAAATTATAAATAAATAATCTTTTATTTAAATACAAATGACCTTGAAAGCCTGTTTAGATAAATTCTAAGAAAATAATAGCCAATTATTTTAGATCTTCATATTTGTTTAAAAAAACATATGATGCATGCAATGATTCCAATTCTTAAAAAACATATCGTTTGAAAAACGGCTAAAATTTTGAGTTCTTAATGAAGACTGACTTTAAAAAATATCGAATTCGATAGTCGTATTTCAATATCGATACATCGATATATCGGTATTTAAAATATCGGCGATATATATATCGATTATATTTTTTTTAAATATCGATATTTTGATATATCGATATTTTTTGCCCATTCCTATAGGTTATGTTCACCTTTTTATTAAATGAATGAAACCATTGTGCAACTTATTGCATTATATAGGAAAAAATGGAAATAATATTACGAATATCAAATACAATAATATTGCAAGTGTATTGACCGCTTAAGACTTCATGCCATGCAGGTGTTTAAAAAAAATCTAATACATATTCCCTATAAATATCTACCAAACTGACATTATAACGGTCTGACTGAGTGACTGACATTTTCAGCGAAACACAGAACCATATTGAAAATAAAAATTCATTTTCATTTCAAAAGTTCAACTTGTATGGAATGTTGCCAAAAAGAACGACGAATGATATAAAAACAACGTATGACTAACAAGTGTCCCTAAACGATTTTTTTGGTTTGATAATTTACGACCGTCTACCCATCTAATATTTAAAGGAGGCCATAAATCAAGTTCATTTTCGATTTAAATACAATACGACAACAAGCGCCAAAAAAAAAACCCAAGACAACACATAACCTTTAAAACAAGCTTGAACATTTAGATTGGAAGGCAAAAATAATAAAAAAAAAATGTTTAGAACGTACCACAAATTTGTTTGCAATTTTATTGCTTTTGGCCCTGTCTTTTGTTTTTGTTTGTAGCCATTTATTTAAAGAACCTGAAGATGATCGTGAGAGGCAATTTGGAGAACATCTGCTGCAATACACATTGCAGAAATTGAAAACGAGACTATGATGACGATGACCATTCAATGATAAAGGTGACATTTTTCGATTAGCGATTAGAAAACATTTAGAGCTTTTTAACATTTGTCTCACTGTCCGTCTTTCTATTTCTTTGTGTGGTTTATTTTCATGTTTCTTTTTTGTTGCAGGCACGCGCGAGCGTTATGACCGTTTGATTATGTTTTTGGTTGGTTGTTGTCGAACAGAAAAAGGCTCAGAGGATTAATGATGATCGTTTGTGTGCCGAAAACAACATCATTTTGGTAGTTTTAAAGAACATGTGTTTTCATGCCACTTAATTTATGATAAAACTCCAAGACAGGAGATGTGTCGAAATACAGTGGAATTTTGAATATATTGGTAAAGGATGAGGAGTAGGAGTTTTTTTAATGAACGAAAGTTTTGGACAGAATTTCTAAATAACACTTATTGAACATTATGTAAATTTATTGGTGGGTATTTATTTTAAAAAACTTATCTCATTCTAAGAACTTTATATTTTGTTTTTGGATTACCGACATTTCTGTATGGGAATAAAATACCAGCTGGCTTCTGTTTGCACAAAAACCAGTGAAATGGCCAGACTGTCGGCAGCGCTGCTATGCTGGTGGATTCCACGGCTTAAGCTTGCCGGATGGGGTGGTTCTTGCCGACCTGTTGTCGGTAATCTCGGGCTAAAAAGGTTAACTCGAACAACAGAAAAAAAATTTTGGAACCCAAAGCAGTTAAATTATCAGGTCCGTATAAATGGGCATCCAAAAATATATTTAGCATTAGGCAGATGACTGGCCTAATATTTTGTCCTCCCATTAAGATATTTTGTCCTCCTCTACAATTCAACTGGATGCAAGTCTTACGTATTTTAAAAAAATACAACCCAGTCATAAAAAGTTGTTAAAAAAAGTTGTTATTGTTTTTTTGAAAATTTTCAAACAATAATTAGATCAGAGATTAAGCCAAAATACTTAAGACTTGTGTGATATTGTGAAACGGCCTCCACCGTACCATTTTCATATATTTTTTTCGTGACTCACCGCTTGTTATTTAATTTTAGGCAAACATTTAAAATTCTATATTTAAATTATAAACATTCCGATTTGGATGTTTTTTTCTTAAAATCTGAAATTTTTAAAATTAAGAAATTAGATTGCCAATTTCGAAAGTTTTCACAAATAATTTGGGTTATTAAACGTGCTAAATTCTTAAAATAAACTCATTGTCGACTTTTCATGGCAAAGGCAATGTACATACATATGAATATCTGTATCTAGGCGAATTCATAACAGGTGTTCTTGATAGCTCATGTGATTATTTATTTCTCCTTCCATTTTATCTATGAAGTTTTTTTTGTCAAAATAAACATATTGAATAATATTCTTTAAAATACGAACTTAGGCGAGAAAAGCTGCTATAAATTTGCCTTGTGAATAGGGTGATCGATCGAATAATTTTCGACCGGTTTTAACCGGTTATTTTAGTTTTGCCCAAGTCGAATATTTTAAAATGTCCATTTTTCGAATATCGAATAAACCGGTAATTTTAGTAAAATAACCCGGTTATTTTAGTAGTGTGTAATTTATATACGTTTTCCTTACTTTTGTTATAAATGCCCCCGTAATTTAAGTATTTTTCTAATTGAATATTTAGCAAACTTAAACTTTATATAAAAAATGTCAAAGCAAAATGAAACCAAAGTCAAAAAAAACATTATGAGCAATGTACAAAATACAAATCGCTTATATAAGCGTGTGTTCTTGTAACAAAAACCAAAAACAATTTAAAGTACTACAAAAAAAGTTCAGCTTTAAAAGTAATTAGCAATTTGACAGTATTATAAATACTATATAGTTATATCTTTATAAAGATGCCATCTCTGAAGATATTTCGAACTGACTTAAATGAAAATTGTGCTTAAATGGCCCTAAAATGATAAGTTGCAAAGGTTCTTTAACGTCACGACTAATTATTCACTTTTAATTAAACTACAAGCTTGACATAAATATACGCCTAGTAAAACTTGACCCTGTTCCAAGTAGTTTTTAAGAGACTGCAAATAGTACTTTACGAAAATATGCTGCCAATAATGAATGAAAAACTCTTAAGTAGTTCTAGCATATCTTCATGCTTAAAACAAGAACATATTGGCGGAATCAACGATATGGGAAAATTCATCAGTTTTACTTATTTAAACACCAAGAACTTAAAATAAAATTGAAGGAATCAAAAATGTCCTGGAAGGGTTTAAATTGTGTGATCGACAAATTGACAGATATTTCACATAAAAAGCATGTACGTAAAATAGCAACTATTCGGAATATTCGAAAACCGGTTATGGAAAAATGTCGAATAATCGATCACCCTACTTGTATCCATACGATCTATTTGCTTAAGCTAAGACGGTGGTCAGATCTTACAATAATGTAAGGTCTCTGGCATTGTGCTGACAATATACTGCCGAAGAAATATTGCCACCAAAAGTAAATTGTCAGTTCAGACGATTGTAATAAAACCATACAATTTCATTGGCAGACATTATTTTTTCTCTTATGTATCTCCTAAAAGCTCAAGACTTGACGGCTGAAACTTAAAGAGTGTTGCATGGCATGATTGCGAGATCTCTTTTTAGACCTTGTCAGAAAATGAAAATTTCGTTTATTTTTATAAATTGGAAAAGTGAAAATTTCGTAACTGAAGTAGGCATCTAAAAAAAAAATTTTTATAAAGAAAATATCTTTTTTTCTAAATAAATATCAAGATAAAAGTCAAAAATACAAAATTGGTACCGCCATAATCTTAAAACTACGTTTTGTTATTGAAGTTGGTACAAAATCCAAGACCTCATTTTCCATCCCTGATACGTTTGTATTTGTAGCGTTGTCTACAAAAAAAGATCTCTGACAATGATACCATTAAAAATAAACTTCCAACGTCTGACAGTGATTTGCATGGCAACGAAGAGTGTTCACGCTATTGTCAGATATCTAACAATACTGTTGTCTTATAATGGACCGACAATGCTATTTCGGGCAACGTTGTCAAACAAAATTTGCAAGTTCACACGGTTGTAAGAAATTTTTAGCACATTTTACTGACAATATTGTAAGATCTAACCACTGTTCGTACGAAGCTTTATTATCAAATAATTATACCGTAATACGGCTGTAACGAACATTAATACTTCCGACCGAAAACCAACTTAATACCACGAGAGTCGTGAGTAGAGTTTTGGAAGGTTGGTTAGGAATTACGAGATAATAGATGAGATCATTGCAGTCTATCGGAAACCAATTTATTACTACGGGCTGACCTTAGATTTTCGGACTGCTTGATGGCAAGTATTTTTGAAAAACACTGTAGATTAAAATCAAATCGATTGATCGATTTGAAGATTATTGGGTTACATTCTGATTTTTGTTAATCAGACAACGGCTCTCTCTAGGTGCTGTTTTCGCACAATAAAGTAAGAAATTATGCAGATAGTAGATATGTGTCCTCTAAGTTTAGCAGACAGATGCTTCTTTTAAAATATTTGTTAAAAGATTCTGGTTTAATTATTTAAGGGTCACCATCAATTAAATCCCTTGTAAAGATAAATTATTGAACGGAATGGACAAGTACAGCAGCATATAGTTGGAGAAATGCATGTGACAATATTTAAAATAATACATAATAAAAAAACAACTGTAATAAAATTTCACATGTTGCAATAAAACATGCCACCAACCAACGAAACAACATTAAGCGCTCCCGCAGTTGGTCGCTAGTTCATGTTAATGTTGTTGGTTATCAAAAGTGCATTAAACTGTGTCAATGTGAAGGACAATAACATCATCATCGTCATCAGCAACTCCTGGCCATCCTTGTAAATAACAATAACAGACGACGTTATAACTGGTGAATGGATTAAAAAAAAAAAAACAACAACTAGCTTTATGCCATCACATATGTGGGAATTTTAAACACACATACACAGATATTCTTGGCCAAACATAAACACTTCATATGCATTGACGAAATTCAAGTGTGTGTGTATATGAATTGTTACTTTATGTGATGCGAATTGTTAAAATACCGACGGGAAAAAGTACTGCATCTCGCACAAAAACAGCTGTTTAATTTAACCAGTTTAATTTAAATCTCACTCAAAAGTGTGGGAATGAATATTGTTGTTTTATATTTTGCCAATTTAATGCGAAAAATCTTGGGAAGGGTCATGGTTTTATATTCTGTACATTCATTCGCATTCGCTGGTTCGTTTGTTAACTCTTTCACTTAAATGGTACAACCGTAACTGGGTCCTTTGCAAAAACAAAAAAATATATCGATTTTGCTAATTTTAAATTCTACTTGATTTTATGTGTTAGTGTGTATTTGTGTATGCATGCTTGATTGTGTTTGGCATTTTTAGTAATTAAGAAAAAAAGGGGTCAGCCAGTTGGCAGTTATTTTTTAATTAAAAACAAGAAATCTCCACAAAAGTTCAGGGTCATTAAGAAATAATATTCATTGTCAATTGTTTCTTAAAAAAAATTACCATGTCCACCCACGACCTTTAAAAAAAACTAGACTAGTCTAGAAATGAAATTAAAAGACCATTACCCTTTCCATTCCGATAAGAATATACTTTCTCATACAAACCCATTTTAAAATAATTTTGTGTGTACAAGCACCACAACTTGTGTCCTTTTAATTATTCAAAAGTTCACACTTTTCCAACACTTTCATACACACTCACATTTTTTATATACATATATTTTAAGTACGTGTTTGTATGCGTTCCTTTTTTTTTGTTAAAAAAAATTGGGTCATACTCCCCTTTTGAGTCTCCCCTGTTAGGAAAAACAAGCTTAGCACTAACAAAACTGAAAAAGGGTTAACATTTTAATGAGTTTTTCATTGTGACAACAGCCGTCGGTTTTTCTTTTTTCCTTCGTCTGCTTCTTTTTTAATTACATAAAATTCATTGACCTTTTTTTTTAATTTAAAGCGCAAAACTACGCAGTTTTCAGTGAAAATTTGCTATGCAATAATAGGCAAAACATTGCAAACAAATAAAGTTTTACGTTGGCTCTTCCTTACTCTCTAATGTTTTGAAAAATTGGTTTTCTATATGGAAAATTTATTTATAAACTGATAGAAAATGTGTAGTATTTTGAACTTTTTAAAAGCATATAATAGTTGACGTACAGGGACGCCCAAAAGAAACGAATGGTTTAAATATCCCAATAGAAAATGTGCTTCAAAAGCAGCTGTATTTTACTAAGAAAATGTAAAATAATAACTAAGTCATCGTCCAGACTTGCAAATTTTGTTGCTGCAATTTTTCAAAACTGTGCTTTAAAATTGCCTTAGTATCCAAATTATGAAGTTCTTGTTTTGGAATTTTTATATTTTTATCTTGTCTTTCCTCTTCTCTTTTTTATATTTTGTATATAAATACAAATACACCTACAGCCAAATTCAATTTAAGAAGTATGATAATAAGAAAACAAAACAGAATTGTAGATTACATGAAACTGAGTACCCTTCCCAAATCTTCTCACCCTTTTCACCCATAAACTCAAGAATTGTTGCAACAAAAATTGCAAGTCTGGACGATAACTTATAAAACTGCTGATGGTATGCATGATTTGTGTGTAAATGAATTTCCCGGTTTGGATTAGTACACTCAAAAAAAAAATCAATCCATCCGTACTCAAATCAATCCGGAGCGGTATTAATAGTACGGTGAGTACGGATTTTCTTGAATCAAGTACAGAAAGATTGATTCAAATACGGATTTTTAATCCCAAAATACTTAAATTATCCATATTCAATCCCGTTTTCGTACTTGAAAATGAGATTGATTTAAGTAAAACTAAGATTGAATCAATCTCAAAATGAGCTTGATTCAAGTAATATAAAGTTGATTTTATCCCGAATTCATGATTGAAAAAAACAAAAAAAAAAGAAATTACAAAGAAAAAATGATAATGATTGATTTACTTACCCGTATTACACATTACAGAATGATAAAACACCAACATCATGCCCGATATGGTTTTTATTTTAGAAATCTTATGTACATATTTAACCAAAAATATAAACTAAATGAGTAGCATGAGTTCAAATTTAAAAAAAAAACTTTGAAAAGAAATTAATTTTCAAAAGTAATCCCATTTAGGATTGTTTTGAGTACGTTTAAGTGTTATTCGTACTTGAATTTTTGAGTACGACTCGTACTTAAAGTAATCCCAAAAAACTTGATTTATCCCGAGTGTTTTTCTTTCTGTGTACTTTCTGCTACAAAGCGCTATTTCCACCTAATGAAACATACAATTTGCGCTTATTTATTTAAGAATTTTTGTGCTTGCGAAAGAACCAAAATTACCGAAAAGATCTCGTTGATATTCGACTTGTAATTGACTCACAGATATTATCAGAAGTTTGTATGAATGTAGAATATTTGTTAATTTTTCTCGCTTAAAGCTTCGTACAGACGATGGTCAGATCTTACAATGTTGGTAAGCAGCGTTGCTTACACTGCATTAAAGTTGGCTAAAATATCTTACAGCTGTGTGAACATTATAAGCGCATTTGTATTTTCAGAAGTGCAAAATTAATGCATCTGACAATTGCACCATTGTCAGAAAAATATTGCTGTTGGCAACGCCTGCTTACAAGATTGTCAGATCTGACCATCGTCTGTGCGAAGCTTTAGAAACTAATTTTTAAAGCAGATTTTTTGTATAATTTTTGTTACAAGTATTCACTGCACCATAAAAGCTCTTCTATTTGAGCGCAAGATTAAGCAATTTTTCTCGGCTATGCCGAATCTTATATACCCTTCACCATTATCCGATATGAACAGAAAGTTATATTGATACCGTTCTTTGAATATAACCCACCGTTTCCACATGCAAGTACAAGTTCGAAAAACTCAATACACTGACACTTTTTTTACTAACATTCACACAATTTTTGTACTTTCAGCCAATCGGCTGTTTCCTCGATTTTTCGTTGATAATACGTATACACTACTTGCATGTGGAAACGTTGGGTAAATAAATCTATTGTGTACCAGGCCCCCAATAGATTCTCCAATCCAGCCCACATTTTGTCGTGTATACATTTTCCATGTAAACAGAAACCTAAAATGTTTTTGTACGAGAGATGCCCATCCGACTTGTGCGATTCTGCACATTTTTTTTTAAAGTTTTTGTATTGACAACCCAGCTAAATGTGCCACATGTTTTCTCCTATCGTTCCTCAGATATAAACAAATCTATTTTGTGCCACGCCCACTTCTCTACTTCCGCCCACATTTTGTCGGATGTTGTCTATTGATAACGAAGCGCTTCAAAATAATACACGTTTTTTGTTTGTTTTTCGTTTATATATTTTTAGGTTGTTTTTCAAGAAATTTAGAATATGGGTAACGGAATGTCCTTGGGGGATGTGGTCTTTCACAGAGATGCACTTGTGCGGAAAGCTGTCTGTCTGTTATCCTCTTGGGGACGACAAAAGGTGATTTCTTGATTCTGAATTTCCCAAGCAGCTACTTCCAGTTTATACCAAGTATCCGCTGGTAGTGTGTCTCAGACATTATTCTGAAGCCAAAGTGAGCAGGCGGAAAATTGAGTAGCCAGAATGGCAGACTGTAACCAACACGTCTCAGAAAATTAGGTGACAGGTAACGGGGAACGGGGAACAATTACTGAAACTCAGTTTTTATTTTGCCGTTTAACGGTTAGCCTGCCTAGAGGCTGGTGGCAGCCACAGCACCAGGATCGGACAATATTGCCGTATAAGTCACATTGTCTTAAACAGTTTTTATACCATCCACAACCAACTTTTTTAAAATGATTAAAACCGGTTATTTGCAGTAATTAATATTATTTGTCAAAGAAATTTGGAAATAGAAATATTAAAGAGTATTGGCTAAATTTGTGCCAGCAGCCGCGTTTAAACGAATAATGCAAATAAACTATTTTTAGTTAAAGTTAAATTGCTTGAATTAAAATAAGAAGCTGATTTCCCACAGATTAAACTATGATACGTTTTTAATCATATCCGAGTCTTTTTAACTCTTCAGCGAGATTAAAAAACAAGAATGTGCGCTCAATTTCTGATAATAAAAGAAATATTTGCCGGGAGAAAATTGTACCCTTCCCGCGACTCTTCCTGATGAGTCATTTATGATTCGCTTGTTTATTAGTGTAACTGTAACTGATTAATCAGTTTTGGATCACCAAAACTACTAAAACCATCAAGATGATTTTTGAAAAATAAACAATCTTCCAAATGCTAGCAGGGAATCAAGGTACTTTAATTAGAAAAGGTACATTTGTTTTTCTTAGTACTAATTTTAAATTTTAAAAATTTTTGAAACACATTGCCCATGCTGCAGGCTGTTACGTATAAACTTTTTTTATGTTGAAGTACGATTATTATGTAAATATAATTTGCAATTTCTTTAAGCATAAATTTATTTTTAAAGTAAAAGCTAAAAACCAAGGTTTTTATTCGGTTTTCAGTTTTGGTTTTTAGGCATTAAAACCCGAGCTTTCGATTTCGGTTATAACCGAACAGCAATCCCTAAGTTATACAATCTGTAGACCCATTTCAGACTCGGCAAGTTACTTGCGCAAGTTTCTTGCGCAAATCTTGGCTTGGTGATATCAGCGGTAAGGTCGGGTTAAGGAGGAACAAAATTAGTACAGACTTTGTTGTACTCGGAAAGTAACTTGCACAACTAAACTTGCCGAGTCTGAAAGGGGTTTTACACAACCATCATGAAAATTTCCGCAGTTGTTTTTGTAATTGTTTGAAAATATCGATAGGAGAAATGTCGATATCGATATTATTATTTAAAATACAGCTATGAAGAAACCGAAGTAGAAGGGACTAAATTGGGTTTGAATGCGGCAAAAAACTGTGTGTATAGCTGATGTTACATGTCTTCATAGCTGTATTTAAAATAATAATAATATCGATGTTGATATTTTTTAATATCGATAGTTTCCCAGCACTAGCCTTTAGCAATTCCATGTCGATTTAGACATGTCTGTCTGTCTATCTGCTGAATGTACGCTAATTTTCGAACGAAAAGAAAAGAACAATATTAAAAATATTAAAAAAAATTTGGATTAAAAACCTTAAATAGTTCAACAAAATAACCACAATTCTAATTATTGTTAAAGCTAAGGCACGAGCTCTATGTGTACATTTGTCCTTCAAGTTGTGCTGAAAAAGGAAGACAAAATGAAAAAACAAAAAAAATGTACTTTGGACTTCAAGAAGAATTCTTGACATAAGTACGGAAAAAACAGAAGTTAGGAAAAACATGTAAAATCAATTAAAATGGATAATCATTCAAAAAAGCAAATTTCGATCTACCAAAGGTTAAAATACAATTTGGATTAAGGATTGATATTTGACTATTGACGTCAGCAGTCGTCGATGGCTGCGAGTGTATGACGGCAAATCCATCTGAGGAGATCGACTGGTTGCGATCGAAACATGTCATGGTAACCAGCTGCCTGGTTTCGAATCTCAGGGCAGTCAAGAATGAATGATTATCAATAACAATTTTAATTAATTTTCATGTTGTAAAATTCCTTTCTTCATAAAAATAATTTAATGAAAATTAAATTTGATGAACTTAAGCCTGATTAAAATATTAAAAATTTGGATTAAAAACCATAAATAGTTCAACAAAATAACCACAGTTCTAATTATTCAAGAAATATTTCGAAATTTAACTTTTTACGAACAAAGTAATTTTTTTTTAATGAAAAGCTTTACTTTTTTTATTCCTACCCTGGCAACACTGTTATAATTATCTGTTTGTTATAATTCATTATTTGAGAATGGAAAACCGTCAACTGTAGTAGACCATTAAAATTTGCGACTAATTTTTTACGTGTAACAAAATAATAATAACTTGCTTTAAAGTTGTTTCAAAGTAAAGTACTGTTTGTTGACTATCAGAAAGTCAACTTTTAGAACTTAAACTACTAAAACGGTTTAACAAATATCGTACTCGTTTATAATTGCCTTTGGCAATTTGTTTTGTTAATTAAACAGATTTTTATAAATGCTTATAAACATCAACTCATGACAACTTAGAAAACAAACCCACTTGGAAATGTAAAATAATTATTCTATAAATAGATTTAAAAACATAAAAATTTTAATTATATTGTTAAAATTGGGCGGTGTTTAAAAGTATTTATTTTAAAGGTTTAATTTCGTTGAAATGCCCGTTCTATATATTTTTATTAAAATCTACATAAATACATTAAGAATGTGTAGGATATGAATTAAAAATAGTATGGCCAGCAGCAATCCAGAAATTAATATTTTATTTTATCCTTTTTTTATATGTTATTGGTATTGCATCTAAAGTCATCTTGCCAGGTTTTTTTAAATCGGTCCTAAATACATATATGTGACGCGCAAAATAGAAAGGGTAAAAACCGGGTTTGTTCAGGAGAGCCATTTTAAACATTTAAATACGTGTATCTTTGGTGCACCATCACGCGCATATCTCTGGGAGGGAACACTTTTGGGCATGGGATCGGCCCCATTCGATGCACAGATGTTGTCCACAAAAAAATATATATATTGGAAATTTTGCCGAAATCTCCCACTGTGCAATGCCTTAAATTGGAGTACTGTAGAAAACAGAGATGTTTTTATTTCTAATTTATATATATTTTATATAAATATATTCTCAGATGTTTTTATTTCTAATTTTCTACAGTACTCCAATGTAAAGCATTGCACAGTGGGAGATTACGGCATGGTCTTAAGACAGCTATATTTCTCAGATTAGTGAATTTGAAACATTTCGCAACATTACTTCAAATTTTAATTTCCCAAGCGTATGAAAAGCTCAAAATCCACATTAAGGCTCGATTTATAGTACTAAATGTTACAAATCTGGAATACATCCACTCTTGTCTACACCACACAAAAACCTCTTCTCACTACAAATTAAACCACTTGACCACCCAGTGAACTAACCTGAAAGCAATCAAATCATTCAACCTGAAAGTTTTCAAATTTTAGTAAATTTCAATAAAAATCTACTGAATATGCAAACAGATGCCTCATAAATCCATATTAATTTAAGGTAAATTTATTCATTCTCACAATAGAAAAAAAATCTCTTTTTAAAAAAAAAGCGAAATAAAGGATTACGATTTTAAAACAGCAAAAAATTTTATTTTAATATTTTATTAAGCTCATTTTTGTACAACTCTTTTATTTTTCAAGGTACTTTTTCTCTTGGTTTATTTCCACTTTATCCTGGTACATGATGTTGTGTCCGTCGTTGGGTCAATAAAACATCCATCAAATTTAAAACGAACATCTGCTCGGATGGATGCTGTGTTCGAGTGTGTGTGATGTTTCTGTTGTATGTACACGTATGCAATATATTGCATGTTACAAATGCAAATATATAAAACGACATATAGACATGCATATCTACAAATACAAATGTGTATTCATATAGACATACATACGAGTATCTACAAAAAATATACTTGAAAATTTGAAAAAACAATAAATTTTTTTAAAAATTCAACACAAAAAAAACAATACTGTACTGGTGTAGTGGCTAGAATCCTTTGTTTTCATTGTTTGTTATCCTTCTATATTTTTGCTATTGTTGTTGTGTTGTTCCTGTTTTAATATGAATGTGCGTGTATCTGTGTTTCTACTTTTTTTTTAGTGTGAGTACCAAATTTAACCCTTTTTTCCTGCTTTAATTTGCATACGAAAGATTTTTTCATAATTATACACAATGAACACTCTCCTTTTTTTCTTTGTTGTCCGTTTCAGAATTCAGATTTTTTGTTTGTTTTGTTTTTGTGTCGTCGTTGTTGCTTTGTTTTCTTAGTTCTTTACTTTGTTGTGATTTTGTTTAATATTATCCCAAAAAAGGACGTATGCGCTTAAATAAGCAATTATCGACCACATTGAAATAGAATACTTTGTAAAGACGAGGGTGGTTAAAAAAGGCTAGAGCTGTTTAAAATTAACAAGTAAAAATTAATAGGCGGGTAAGTGCCAACAGTATAGAGCAATTCCATATGAAAACGATCAAAATTGGCAAATTTTTGGACGACCCCTCTCCGATTTTAAAATAAATAGTCTCAATCGATTGCCCAGCAAAAAATAATGTACCCATATATTTTTTTTTTTTTTTTATAGTGACTGGTTTAGTGGTGGTGTACACCCAATAATAAAATTTTCCTAACTTTTCTTAGAAATTTACCTTTAAATTTTCCCATGAAAATTAAATTTTCCGATTTTCCACAGAAGCTCCTAAATTTTCCGGCTAATTTTTTTTTTTGGATTCCTCATAATTTTTGCTTTAAGAATCAGCAATAAAAAAATGGGCCCCGACTCCTTGTTTGGACAGGAGAAGAGCATTTAAGAGACCACCTTGTTAAAAATACATTTTATTAAAAATTACACTGCTCTGCAAAAAATAATTTTTTGTCTTTCCGTTAATTAAAACTTTGTGAACTATATGGATTTTGATGCGCTGAGCCCAAATCCGTTCTCGGTTTTTTTCCATCAGATCGAGATTTTGTTTAATGGGCGTGGCAAATTTTTTGCCCTTAATAGTTAGGTACGGAGACATATTTCATCCTAACTCGAGTTGAACAGAATTTTTCTGTATCTCTTATCGTTTTGGAATTATTCAGAAATGAATAAAGAAAAAAATTTTGTTTTGTGCAAAATTCGTAATATTTTTCAATTTAAAAATGGAATTAAAAAAAATTATTACACATTTTGCACTTTTTTCTGAGAGCTACTTATCTTAAAAATAAAAAAAGAAAAATAATCCATAAAAATCGGTTAAAAAATTTAGATTTTATTGTCAATTTACCGCAGGTAATTTTAAAGGTAAATTTCTAAGAAAAGTTAGGAAAATTTTATTTTTCAATTAAAGCCTGATTCAATACCTTTCCAACGAGCTATCACTCGTTGCGATCGCTTTAGTACTACTTTAGTACAACTTTCAATGAGGTCCCTTATGAAGAATTCTTCAATTTTGTCACATGACAGTGGTGTACACCACCACTAAACCAGTCACATTACACATACATTATTTTTTGCTGGGCAATCGATTGAGACTATTTATTTTAAAATCGGAGAGGGGTCGTCCAAAAGGTGATCGCTTTCATATGGAATTGCTCTATAATATTCGAGAGTAGACCCTGTTTGAAACGTACAGACAATTATGTACCTAAAAAAAAAGTTTATCTAAGAGTTATGTAACAGCCTTACCTAAACAAGAGCGGAAGGCGGATCAAATGTTTGATCAAAATATTGGTAACGTGTGGGTCGAAAAATATTTGCTTTTAAGTTTGAATATCTTGCAAAACTTACTAGCTATTTTAATAATTACTTTTGCAAAACCAACCAACATTTTGAAGGAACTCGCTTAACCCGGTTTTTTTTAAAACATACCTTGGTTTGATAACAAAGCAATTTGGGCCAAATTTAGATAATTTTACTGTTACCTTTATCTAGTTATATTTATTTCCATTAATAAGATTTCATTTTTTGTGCTAAATTCCCAATTTTTATTCCTGATAAATACACTGAAATTTATTGTTGGAGGATAAGCTAGTTCCTATGCGCATTTCACTATTTGATTAGACCTGATCATCAGGAAACCTCTTCCCAAAGATTTTAGAAAAGCTAAAGTTATTTTTATATAAAAAAAACTGCAGAGTGAATGAGAATTAAAAATTATTTGCAATGATATCAAAGCTTAAACAAAACACCAACAATAAACAGTGAGCTTATCTTTTTTTACATTCACCTACAATTGGTTGGGTTAAAAGAAAAAACAAGTTGCTTCATTGCTTAAAAATTTCGTGGCAGTAAATCCATAACCGAACTAGAACCATTTTTAAAAATCAACTTAATAAATCTTTAAAATCATCAATATCAGTTTTAAGGGGATTAAAAAAATCAAAGAAACAAATCAAAAGTTGTACCCTCGTATACTTTATAATTTAGTATAAGTTCAAACCCTCATTGTTTTGCTAATGCTGCTGTTTATCCTTTAATATCTAAATGAAAAAAATCCCTTAAAAGAGAAAACAAAACTTCAAAACGGACAAGGGACAGTCTATAATTTCAATGATTTTTTTATGACGCACAATACCACTGACTTCCCCTAATAAAAACTCATCGAAACTACCTACCAATCGACTACTTTATACACTCATCTAACATCGACTTCATCATCATCATTAGGACATCTATCACTTGCTAATATATTTCTGTAAATAATTTCTGCTTCATTTAGAATTCATTTAGATGTATTTAAAAGGGCTTAATTCATAGGATAATTTTCGAAGGTACTATTTGTAAAACGGATCATGCTGTGTTAGGTTTTGGTTTTTGTTAAACTGTCACTTTAGATTAATATTTAGTTACCAGTTTTATGAATGCTGATATTTGATTCCCGTTTCTTTTTTTTTAATACGATAAAAGGATATTGAAAGGCTTGTTTTTTAATAATTTGTTGCAGCATTTCTTTTCTAAAATGAAATGTATCTAATTTCGAAATAGTGTTTTTTTTGCATGCAAGTCATCTTTGAGATGCCATAATATTTAGATTAAAATTTAACAATAAGTTTAAATAAAATGTAGATACAAGCAAACATTTAAAAACAAATTATGGTTACATTAACCATAACATTTTCACCCGCAATGAGTCGTAAAAAGTGCCGGGTATGGTAAAGCTAATTTTGAAGTTTAACAAAATTATTTAAAAAAAAAAAATAAAAAAACATGTTTTGTGATAATACAGAAGGTTAATCATTGTCCTTATTATGAAAAATTTGCTGCAAAACATTTAAGATCGAAGTTGCAAGATAAAGACGAATAAAAAAGTGAATTTTTTCGCACAAACCAGCGTTGCCACTTTGCGAGTATTTACCCGAATTGGGTGTAATTTTTACAGTCGTGGGTAATTTATATATTTAGGGGCTTTTATCTCTAGTGACCCAACTCTTTCAACCGATGTCTTCCGATCGGGATGAAATTTGCACCAATTTAAGTCATATTAGGTAGTAGATTGGACAAGATCGGTCAAGAACTCTCTGAGTTAGAACGGTTCAAAATTTTACATTTTGACCGAACAACTATATTTCCCATATATTTAACTTATTATCTACCTTAGAGCAGAATAATTTGTCCAAATAGCTAAATATTTCTTCAATCTTTCGAAAAAAAATTAAAAAAAAAAACATTTTTTGGCTTTCTTTTTGCAAAATCAAAAAGATTTTCAATTAAAAACATTTTGTGTGTACCAATTTTTATTCTTGCTACAAACACTAAAATTTATTGATGAAGGGATAAGCTATTCCTATGCGCATTTTGCTGGTTGCTTAGGCCAGATCATCAGGAAACTTGATCCAAAGATTTTAGAAAAACTAAAGATATTTAACAAATAAAACTGTTAAGCGAATAAGAATTATAAGCAACAGCTTTGCTTGTTACAATATCAAAGCTTAAACAAAATACCAACAACAGATAAAAAGTGAGTTTATCTTTTCTTACATTTCCCACTGCAATTGGTTAAAATTCTCTCAACATTAATTGTAGGTTTTGATAAAGGTTGGCATGAAGGCTTATTACAAAAATTGAAGCTAAGCTTATCAGTAAACACAGACAAGCTGTTAGAAAGCTACTTAGTCGGTCGAAAGCTTATTATTAAAGAAGGTGATTATTTAAGATCTCCTCAGCCAATTGACGCTGGAGTTTCTCAGGGAAGCATCTAGGGCCCACTTTTATACCTAATATAAACCTCGGATATGCCAACAAATAACTACACCCAAACTTCAACATTTGCTGATGATACAGCATCTCGTTACTTACAGGATCATTTATTTTAACTAGATAGATGGTCGATAAAGGTCAATGAGCAAAAATGCGCACATAAAACATTCACCTTGCGTCGGGAATCATGCCCCCCTATTAAAATCAATAATCAAATAATAGTTTAATATTCGCATTTAAAATATCTCGGTATACATCTGGATCGGCGATTAACGTGGAAATGCCATATAGACGCAAAAATAATTCAAATGAAACTAAAAGCCATCCAAATTCATAGGCTTATTGGAAGAAACTCGGTCCTTAGTCTCGACTGCAAACTTCTGCTTTACAACTCGATCTTAAAGCCAATCTGTGGTATTCAGTTATTGGGCACTGCCTCAGCCTCTAATATCGAAAAAATCAAAGGCGCCAACATAAACTTCTTCAGATAATCACAGCTGCCCCTTGGTATGTTAAAAAACTCAAATATTCACAAGGATCTAATGGTAATTTCTTTTCTACAAAAAAATGTAACATTTTTTTTTTAAAAAATGCAATTTGGTGTCTTTTTCTTAAAAATTTTGCTCCCGAAAAGGGTGACTTGTTTTATTCTAAAAAACTAATGCCTTTCGGGAGCAAAATTTTAAAGAAACAGACACCAAATTGCATTTTTTTAAATAAAATGTCACATTTTTTTGTAGAAAAGAAAACACCATTAATGTGCCATTAGTTAAAACTATGACTACGAAATATGCAGTAAAATACTTAAAAAGGCTCGAATGGCATCCGAACTCACTAGCTCGAAATATTTTAAATGAAAGCGGCCACACTCTCTTAAGAAAAAGAAATACTGCAGCACTTACCCAATAAGGTGAGCGATAAATACCTAAACATGTGAACAGAATCCGTGATGAAGAAAATTTATGTCTGGCACTGGCACTGGATGACATAAAATAAAGTATTACGATTAGATTTGATTAATTACACTGTGCAACAAAATTCGGGTATTCGCCGCCAGCCTCAACACTTGCACCGCGAAATGACTACTAGTAGAGCAAATCTGCCAAAGGGTTTTGAAACGTTAGCTCGCGTTCCGATTTATGGGCCCGTAAAGTTTTTGAATAGGCGTTTGGTATAAGTAAAAAAAAATAGACTAAATGTACTTTTGACCTAAAAAATAGTTTTAGATGCCTTCAGTAGAATCGTATGGCGATTCTTTTCTTAGAATTTATTAACCCTCTAACTCTCATTTTAAGGGGTAATTTTTGTCCTTTTTCCCCACTCTTACCTACGGTATACTAAAACGGCACGTGAAAGGGTTAAAACGTTCCACGAATAAATTTTGCATCAAATTTCACTAGGGGTCTTCAAAAACCAAAAAATCTATATTTCACAAAAGCAGTTGGTAATTAAGTCAAAACTGTGTAAAGTATTTCTGAGTTAAATGGTATATTAGGATTTATATAAAAAACAATTGACTTTACAAAGCTTTTAATTAAAATAACACGCACACTTTTTAATTAAAATTCAAATTGGATGCAAAAAATATTCGTAGAACATTTTAACCCTCTAACATGCCGTTTTAGTATACTATTGTGTAAGTGTTGGGAAAATGGGCAAAAATGTCCCCTTAAAATGAGAGTTAGAGGGTAAATAAATTCTAAGAAAAGAATCGCCATACGATTCTACTGACGCCATCTGAAATTATTTTTTAGCTCAGAAGTACATTTAGTCTATTTATTTGTCTTATACCAAACGCCTTTTCAAAAAATTCAAAAACTTTAGTTGCCCATAAATCGGGAGCCCGAGCTAACTTTTCAAAACCTTTTGGCAGATTTGCTCTACTAGTGGTCTACTTTCGTTTCGCGTTGCAAGTGCTGAGGCTGGTTTTTTTTGTTGCACAGTGTTAGCTCATATTTAATATATGAAGATTCAATAAATAAATACTAAAAAAGAAAAGTGGGTTAAGAAAAACAAATTGCTTTGTTGTTTTCGCAGAAAATCGAAATAAAGCTATTTGCCAGTTCAGTTTTTAATGCACGGGCACTTGCAAATTTATTATCAAAGTAATTTTTGGGAATATATAATTTTTAATTAAAAAGATTTCTTTGTCTTGTAAATGTGAATAATAATGATGAAATAAATTATCTTGATTATAAGCAAAAGGTAATGAACATTTTAAATACCTATTTCATTGTATATATGTATGTGTTACATAAAAAACTTTCAGTCAGTTGTTTTTGTTATGAGAACAAAATTTCGCTTATGTCAGGGAAGTACAATGTAAACGCATCAAATTTTGAGGAAGATTTCAAATGAAATCTACTAGATTTCTTTGTAATGTAAGCGGCATATAATGAGTGAAACAGATCCTAAACGTTGGCCTGTTCGGAAATGCATCACTGCGCTGCATCAGTGATTTAAAATGCTTGTCAAATACTCCAAAAAATAATAGTCACGCAATAAAAAAAATTTAACAAATTTATTATCGGCATTAAAAAAAGTTTGCTTTTCTGATGCAGCGCAGTGATGCATTTCCGAACAGGCCTCGTCTCAGACAGCTCTCCATTTCAATATTTTCACTTTTTATTTAACAAAATTAATACATATTTAAAATAAATCTTGAAAACTATTTAAAAAAAAACAACATTAAAAAACGGAGTGTATACCTATTTGAATTTAGTGCCCCAAAAAGACTTCGAAATAATTTTAAGTTGCTCTTGTCAAAGACCGTGCATACTTGTGTTATTATTTCCCAACTAAGTAGTTATCAAACAATTCTTTTAAACCAATAATTTTTCCAAATTCATTCGTACAAGTGTTTAAACAAATTTAAATTATTGCAACTGATTCAATTTGAAGGCGGACATTTAACAATTTAAGGTTTCTGCAGGTGCATTCAAACTTAATCTGAAGAAAACCAAATTCCTCTTATTAATCAAAAAAACACATGTGTGTGAGCCAGTGTTGCCAGTGAAATTTCGAGAAAAATACATTTTAGTTTCCAAAAAGATACACTTTTTCCCAAAAAGATACACTTTTTCCCAAAAAGATACACTTTTTCCCAAAAAGATACATATTGAAAAAATTTTAAATTACATTTTTAACATATACAATTTATTAAAATAACATTTTTATTTATATATTTCACCACAAACAGCTGATTTCAGATCAAAATAGAACACACTTTAATTAAAAATTGTACACAGCTTATGCCATCTGACATTTACAAAAGTAAATTTTTTTTTTGCGTTTACACGACATGTATTCATTTTGCAGAGGTTAATTTGATACAGATCGTTTAGAAGCACTTTTAGAAAATCTAACAACAAAATACATGTTATTTTTGTATTACGTTGTCACTGTTTTTGTAACGAAATGATAACTTGAAAAAGCTTTGTCTTTAATATTTTATGTCTGTACATTTTGCATACAGATATAAAAGATACAAAAAATGTCAGGATTATACATGGTACCTGACGTCGTCAAAAGAATCGAAAAATGTATATTTCGTGTCGTAATGGCATCACTAGTGTGAGCATTATTGTAGTTCTGCTCGAATTCAAAATTATATTTAAATCAAAAATCACATTGTCATAAGAAAAAAAATTATTTTCTAACCTGTCATTTGTGTGACTCTATTGCGATAATTTTTCAGAGATTATTTTTTTAAATAATAAAACTCATTTATACTCATGCAATCATTGAATAAACTTTGAAATAACGTTTGAGAAAAGACAATTAATTGTCAACAAAAATTTATTCTGGCTCTTAATAGTTTGTCGATTTTTCAACATAATTGCTTTATGTCGTCGTCCCATTGTTGTTTTGTTCTAAATGTTTTCTCTTAAACTCATAGAGATTGTGACAGTTAGACAGACGAATGTGTTTATTAAATGCATTAATGTTTTAATGCAAAAATGTTTTATTTTGTCTTATTTAAAGTGACTGCCCACTGGAGTTAAATAAATAGTTTTTGTGGCTGCCTGCTTGTCTCTGCATGCAATTGTTGCATTTGGAACCGCCTTTATTAATGCCA
The DNA here is from genome assembly GCA_949318255.1 of Pollenia labialis. NCBI lineage: Eukaryota > Metazoa > Arthropoda > Insecta > Diptera > Polleniidae > Pollenia > Pollenia labialis. The sequence goes on from OX439140.1 coordinate 75,035,715, forward strand.
CATTATAAAAAATTTATTGTATTTTTTTTGTTACTTAAATAAAATAGTTTATTTATGTTTAATAAATTTTTTGTTTTTATTTAAATTTGTGCCCTACAGTTAGGTTTTAAATATTTATGAAGTCTTAAACAGTTAAAAAATACTTAGAATGTAGAGACAGAAACTTATTAAAAAACAAGCAGAAAATTTGGTGCTATTTTAACATTTGTCTTTTAATGTTATTCAAATGGATAACATCGGCAGTGTATTATCTTTTGGAGTACTTTATACTTTCTAATAAACTTAAATTAGAAACCAAAATAAACATATTTTCAATTCTTATTCAAAAACCATTAGATACTTTTTTGGAACTTTTTTAATCGACTAGGGAGTAAAAATGGGTAAAAAATTTATTTTGGTAGTGGCAAAATAAATTAATGATACTGACTGCTTATCGATTTGCTCAAGTAAACATGTACTTTTTAGACAGCTTGGCCACGCTACAAATCTGCTATTTTCAACACTGTTAGATGTACAAATTGATCTTTTAAATGTTTTATTGAATTTTTACCCTGCAACAAACTTTGATAAGTTAAATGAGATTTAAACGCTCACTTTGTAATTGTACTCTGAGAGTGGCACTACCAACGAAATGTTTAATATTTTTTTTACTTGGCTTAAGAATTTTACACTTTTTTTAAGAAATTCCAGGATTAACTATCGAAAGTAATCCCATTTAGGATTTTTTAAAGTATATTTTAGTATTATTCGTACTTGAGTTTTTGAGTACGACTCGTACTTAAAGTATGTATAAAAACTTAATTTATCCCGAGTGTTTTTCTTTTTTGTGTATGCCTGAAACATTTTATTATCCCGAAAATTGGTAAAGTTTTTGTTTTAAAAATCGCCTGACCGCGAACGTCATGCAAATTTAAAAACAATGCAAGCACGGCCTAAAGATAATATTGTTGCCGAGTATAGGATTTTTTCAAATCAAATAATTCTACTATTTGTAGTGAAAGTGCCTTAAATTTGGACATAACGGTATATCTCGAAAAGTCGAGCTGATAGAAAAAAATGAGGATTTGATTTGAAATCGACGACCTCAAATAAGCTTAAATGTGCAATAAATTTTCAGGCCGTAAAATTACTGTTCCCCAGTACTTTCAATAAAATTTCAATTGATTTAATTTTGTAAAATTTCTTTTTTCATAAAAATAATTTAATTAAATTAAAATTGATGAATTAAATCTAGCCTGATTAAAATATAACAATTTGAATTTTAAACCATAAACAGTTTAATAAAATAAACACAATACTAAAATTAGTTTTGTGTTTTAGAAACTTGAAAAAATAAGTCTTTTATCAAAAAGCAGTTAACATCCCAGCAAAAGCTTCACTTACAATCCTAATTTTAATGACTTCCTGAATTCAATACTTTGTAGCTTTTTTCGCCACTTTTTGGATTATTATTTGTATATTAAATAATAACTTGATAATTATAAATATAAGTCATAATTATACATAACTGAAATTACTTTAAAATAATGTTTTAAATATGTTATTATTTTAGGATTTTTAATAGTTATTCAAATTCGATGTGAGTGTTTGACCTATAAACCATATTGTTATTTTTTGTTTCATTTTGTAACTACATACATATTTTTATAAAACTTTTGAGTATAAAAGAGAGATATTATTTTGGGACATCGCGAACAAAAATAAGTACTTTTTCTAGTAGAAAAATAAGAAGTCTTCTCGTCAAGTTCTCATTATTTTTCTGCTTATTTTGTAAGCAAAGTTTCTGCTGAATATAAATTAGAAAATAGAAATATGTAGTTTTACTACAGTCATGTTATTTTATATTTGAATTGATGTTACTACTTCCTTGAAAGTACCGCAGAATTTTCTTTTATTTTAATTCAGAATTTTGAAAAAATATGTTATATTGTCATAATATTCTAACATTTTACAAAATTTTTTTCTTTTTACAAAATTCTTGTTGTTTTGTAAACAAAAAGTGTCTTAAATTAAAAGAACTTTGCTTGGTATGTTTATTGTGCTGTCGTAATTAATCAGAAGAGACCTGCGCTGAGCGGCTGAGCCGAACCGCATTAGTTTTTGTAGCCGTCTCCGTTTATGATATAGTTTTATCCGGCTAACATCCGAATTGAACCTGCGGCTAGCAATTTTTGCAACAAAACACTTGCGGCGTCAAATTAGATCGGCTTAGGACGCTGATGTTTAGTAAACAAACAAAATAAAATTTATTTGTGGTTTGCGTCTGAAAAATGGAAAATAGTCAGGAAAGATCTAATATAATTTATTAATTCATGGATTAGAATTATAAAATATTTTTAATTTTTGTAAATATTTATTTTTTATGTACATATGTTTTAAATCAGCTGACTTAAATTCAAAATACCACACTAAATTATGAGGGGTTGTTGACAACAGTCGTATATTTTCATGTTATTATTTTAAGACTTATGACTTTATGACACCTTGTGAATCCCCCAATTACATATACATATATTCGTTAAAATGAAAAATCATCCCAAATTATTACATTGAATTTTTGGGGTAATTTTTTATATCTTTGTGTAATATTTACTATTTATGATTTATATAAGAGGAATGAAAATAACTAATTTAATTAACTTTCCTAATACAAAATTGTGTTTCAAACGATGCAGGTTTGTAAGGGAGAAATGTAGGAGATTCGCTTACCATACCGCTTACGGAAGACATGGATTTTATATGGCGAGTTCTCACTTTGAAGCAATACATTTTTGATACAAAAAGCCATATAAAAACTGGTGAGCATAGATATCAGCTTTACACACTGAATGATTTTTTTACCGTAATAAAAACGTGTCGTTTTTGTAAAACTTAAGAACAAAAAAGGGAAGACATTTTCTTGTTTCGATTTGGGGCTGCCACACATATAATCTAACCGTGCGAACAGGTGTGTGTGTTTGTGTGTGGGGAAACGTACGCTACATTACTCCCCCTTCCGGTTGGGGCGGAACCGTATCTTACGGCCATAGCGAGAACTGATGTTTCTAGGTTTGCCGATTAAGTCAAGAAGAATACTAGTTGGTTGTTTGTGCGATGGTGCTCTGACAATTGGTTTCCTGACAGATGGTTGCCTGAGTGTTGGTTGTTTAGCTGTTGGTTCTTGAGCAGTTTGGTAAATACGTTTTAATTGTACTAAGAACTAAGTCTATGGTGTGAATCGGTCTAAATTTTCATATACAATTTTTCCCGAAATAGACCATCAAGTTTAATCAAGGTCTACAAAACAAATTTTGTAAGGCAATTTGACTTAATAACCGTTTGTTAAACTTAATAATCCTTTATGAATACGGGAGTTAATCATTAGAGCAGTTCCATACTCTAATGATGGGATTTCCTAAATACGTTTTCTATATTCTTTATATAGAGATAAAAACTCACCAAAATTTGAAGAAAATAGCTGTGTTTTTAAAGTCTATGTAGTTATAATAGGAAGAGCTTATTTTACTATAAAGAGGTTCGACTGTTTTTTTTAAATTGTTGAATATAGAAATAAGATGAAGGGTATTAAATATTCGTTAAGTATTGATCTAACTTGTTATATCTAAGCCTTTAATTTTTATTTTCATCTGTTTTAACTTTTTGTTATTAACTTGTATTTAAGTAAATTTATTAGAAGTACTTTATTTGTCTTGAATTAATCTACATGTTATGTTCACTACATTTCTAACATGGTCATTTATTTGAAGGCAGTCATTTGAAATACAATTCTTATAATTACATAGATTTTTTTTGAAGTTAATCTTAAACATTCAACACATGTGTTATGAATTTAGCAATTTATCATAACTAACCTTGGATTTGGAAAAAATAATATACTTTATATAAGTAGATAAATACTGAAGAAATAACTTTATAATTAAATAAGCTGCCAAGCAACAAAACCAAGTATGTATATAAGAAAAAAATCTCTCAAGACCTCATACAAAATTTTACCTCAAATCTAATTTAATTTGTAACATTTTCTTTTTTAACTGATACAACATAATGCCATTTGATAGATGATTATATGGAATGAAAATTACAAGTTTATATATATTTTTTTTTTTAAATAACTTTAACAATTTTATTATTTTGACTAAAGAATTTTAAAGGTAATAAATTCTTGCAATAAGTTTAAGACGTTTGTTAAAAGTAAATTAAACCTGAAGACCTTAGTTTTGATTTAAGTCTAGTGAATGTCGTTAGTAATAAATTAATTTTTTATTAGAATTAATGGATTATTTAATAAAATCGCTTAAATTTAATTTCAATTAACTTCGATAATTAATTTTATAAATCAATGGCTTTTTCATTTTAATATCCTTAATGAAAACCTTTTTAATCAAAACTTTATTTTTCAAACTTGTGCATACACAAGTAGACGCCCCCCGCCATCTTTGCAACGTTGAAAAGTTGCATGCAAACTTTTATTTGCAATAACTATAGTCGTGTACATATTTCATAACGGGTAATTTATCAACAGGCACATTTATAAATCAGGTTTTTTTTATCATTTTAAAATATAAACCATATGAGTGAAGATAAAACTTTATCGCTTTGCGTGACGTTTCTAACGTTGACAGAAATGCGTAAAGACTATAGTACACGGAAAGTAAAAAGTGACATGCGCATGTGGTTCTGACGTAATTTTGTCGACATCACACAACACGAACTTGCTATTGTGGCTTTGTAGTGACGTCAAAATTACGTCGTAACCACATGCGCATGTGTCTTTTTACATTCCGTGTACTATAGGCTTAACACAATAGGTATATGTCACAATCAGTGTTCGAAAATAAACAGTACATTATTTAGTGTTCGGCTCAGACACCCAAGAACGATATCTATTTTTAAGTGATTGTGTAGACGAACACAACCCTTAATACCATTCGTAACTATTTTCAAGAAAGAGCCGAACATTATTAAGTGTTCGGTTCTTCGTTAAAAAACAGAACAATTGTAGTGATACTGTAGGCCAACATTATATTTTAATGTTCTATAATGTTTCTTTTTTACACAGGTAAAGAAATGAACAAGCAACACGTCTTAGCAACGACCGCAGCACGAACAACTTCTGTGTGTATTGTGCATATGGTTTGTTTGTTTAAAATTTTTTTGCTGCATTTTTGTTTTTTTTTTTTGTATGTGTACGTTTGGTTTTTTTTATTAGCCAAAAGCGACGACCATTAATGAACCGAACTGAACCGAACACAAACAAGTTTGTGGTTAAAAAAAACCGAACGAAATTAAATGTTTTTATCTTTTGTTGAGTTAGATAAAAACAGTTTTATTTTTGTGTTCGAAAGATGACAAACAGGGAACCGTTATTTTTTTTTAAAGAAAAAAGTTTAATCTGACATGACCTTTAGGTCTAATAATTCAGTGAAAGTTAAACTCTCCTTTTGGTTTAAAACGCATAAAATTGAGCGTTTAAGCTTCCAATACTGACCAAATGAATTTGTCAACATTTATCGTAGTGCTGCCACATATTATTATTTAAATTTCATAAAAAACATGGGACACTGATTTAAAATAAATAAAACTTCAAATAAATTTAAGATAAGTTCAACTAAGCCAGGGTTTAAACATTCAATGATTTATTAGCTATTAATGTATAATCCCAGTTATTAATATTTTTGGAAATACTTTGTTGAAAACATTTTTTATTTTTCGAATTTATTCTATGAGCTAAATTTCAGTTATGTATTTTATAAAGCTTTTTTGTAATAGTCATATTCCTTCAACTTTTCAGAAATGACTTTATACACTATCAGACTATTATATTGTATTTTCTTGTTACATTTGTACATTTGTAACAAAACAAATACAATATAATAGTCTGATAGTGTATAAAGTCATTTCTGAAAAATTGAAGGAATATGACTATTACAAAAAAGCTTTATAAAATACATAACTGAAATTTAGCTCATAGAATAAATTCGAAAAATAAAAAATGTTGAATTAAAATAAGTACACAATTCTTAAACCAGGTAAAAGAAAGATTAAACTTTTCATACTTTCTGAGGGCACATGATTTTTTTGACAAATCGTACGACTGAATAGGATAGTGAATCGCCGAATTTCGGAAGCCAAATCGACAAGAATGGTAGGTTCAAAAATGACATCCTCAGTCGAATAAACAAAGTTGGTAGAATTTTGGCTTCTTAATCTCTGCCTGGAGATCAAACAATATGTTGAGAAGGACAAAACTAAGCCTGCTCAATTCTCACGTAAAATCGATATGGATGTGAATGATAAAATGCTGCATCTCGAGATATCCAGAATACGCAAGTGTTATGAATACTTTCACAAAATTCTCTGCATATGTTTTAGGACAATTAAGAACAATGTTCTGTGGACAACAGAAGCCAGTTCGTATTGAGATCAGAAGGTGAAAACAATGATGGAAAGGCAATACCCTAAGGAAGCTTCCAAATTATATTTACAGGCAACCCAGAGAAAACCCATTGGACAGCCGATGCAGGGGGAACGCTTTAAACACCAACTTAAGTCAAATAGTATGTATTAATAGATTTAATTGGAACTCCATTGAAATGGCCCGATGCTCCTTACATGTAGGAGTAAAATGAAAAAAAGTATAAACATACAAAGGGTATTCACGTCACAAGTTGTACCCTTGCGAAAAAGCAAAAGTGCAAAAATATAACAACAACCACACAGACAATTAGTTGTGCGTAAATCATTTTCTTTGTGGTTGTTGTTATGCGTTTGCACTTTTGCTTTTTTGCAAGGGTGCAACTTGTGACGTGAATACCCTTACAATTCTTTCTAATCGCGTTTGATTATAACTCGCCACACTTCAAGAAAAGTGGGCTTTAGATCAGATACTTACCAGTGAACAAAATAGATATGTTCTAAAGCCATGGGCCATTTTATTTGTACACTAATTTTGGATGGAGATATCTCACAAAAGGCAGGCTGTATGTTTAGAGTTGCCCAGGGGAGCTCTTACAATGTGTTAAAAATAAGATGCAAAATCAAGGTTGGCAACCGAAACAAATTTCGGTATCAGTAGCGGTATCCATAATAAAATAATTTTTATTTCGGTATTGGTATCGGTACGGTATTTTAATTATATTAGTATCGGTATACCGGTATATAAACTTTTATAACGGTGTATATCGGTATTACAATTAAATGAAAAAAATTAAAAAGAAAAATACATGTATCTCTATTTAAAATTTAAAAAAAGTAATTTGGTCAAATAAAATAAATATATTTGTTTTCGTTTAAATGTGCTCAATTTCCATTTCATACAATTGATAAACTAAAACGAAACCTTGTTAATTAATTTTTTGACTCCCAAGAAAAACTTTGGTAATTTGTTTTAACTTTTGTTTTTCTTTATCCACGCATAACTACATTTATCCTTTATTCAGCAGCAGAATATTATCTCACTCAAAATTTGGTAAACCCACAAGGGCTTAAAATATCGATTCCATAGGAGTAGAGTCTAAGCACTTGGGTCTGGCAACGTGATATCCTCGGCACCGGATTTGTTTCGATTAAAAATTTCGTAAAATAAATTCAAAAAATTTTGGACCAAAAAGAAATAGTGAAAATAAAATAGGTCCGTCTTTAGTTATACAGTTATGGCATCCAAAGGCAATATTTGCCTTCCTACGTAAACCCCCCATTAAAAAATCCTCTTGAAAAAAGATTTTATTTATTTTTTAATAAAATTCTTCCTACATATACTTTTTTTTAAGTCATAAGAATTGCGGTAAATCTCAGTTTATTATTTTAAATACATATACAGAAAAAATCAAAATTGATTTGATTTAAAGAACTTGTGATATAAATTAAAAAATAAATTAAATTTGCACCAGTAAACAAATTAATAGTATAAGTTTTAATTAAAAATTAATTTTAACAATTAAATTTTTAATTGATGTATTATTATAATTTTGCATCCTTGTTTATGTTAAACCTGTAGCCCGTTTCTGTATTTTTCGCATCGTAAAATTTTCCGCATGAAACCAGTGAATCGGGACAGAAACAGTGCAAAATGAAACAAAAAATGGTTTTTCTCGCACAAGTGTTTCTGTATCTTTCCGTTGCGAGAATTATCTGTCATTTTAATAATTTTCCGGCAATTATTGGAAGGATGCGAGAAAAAGTGTTTCTATAACAATATTTTGCGAATAGTTTCTTTCAAGAACTGTCAAAATAAGTCACATTTGAAATTGGTGGCGAGAAAAACAAAATGTAGATATTTTGAATTTAAAATATGTTTATATACTATTTTTTTTAAATAAATAAAAAAAATAGAAGGAATATAAATGATAAATGCATAATTTATATGATGAAAATAAACAAAAAACAATTGTTATATATTGTTAGTTTAAATTTTTGTTAAGCCTATAGTACACGGAATGTAAAAAGCCACATGCGCATGTGGTTCTGACATCATTTTGACGACACTACAAAGCCACAATAGCAAGTTCGTGTTGTGTGATGACGACAAAATTACGTCAGAACCACATGCGCATGTAGCTTTTTACATTCCGTGTACTATAGGCTTTAGCCTTTTCTTGTTTTGGTTTTAATCAGTGCTGCCAGATAAATTTGTGTCAAAATCGTGAATTTCCTGAGAAAAAAATAAAAAAGATCGTCTTTTTTGTTTTAAAAATCGTGCAATTTAAAATCAATTTTAAACAAATTTGTTTCGACTTTTATTTAAAAATAATCAAACAAAAACATAGTTTAAGTTCATGGGTATTTAATAATTATTATTTAATAATTGAGATATAAATCTTTAATTCACCTATTCCTATAATCTTTTTCTTTTTTACCTGAAATAGACTTAGTAGAATACCTTGTAGTTAAAATTAAAAAAATCGGTTCATAAATAAACGGGTTAAAGACCCAGTAAAATCTTCGCCTACAAAATAATATGTTAAGTACATAATCAGAAACACATAAAAGCACTACATACAATTCTACTGAAAAACTAATGAATTTTACAAGGGTTGTTATACATCCAGAAAAAAGTAGTTATCGAAGTTCTTATGGAAGAAAGCTACTTAATAACGAGTGAAAGAAGTTATCCATTTTGAAAAAGTATTTACTGGGAGACAAACAAATTTCTTTCTTGCCGGAATAATGGTTTTGGCACAAAAGTGTACATATAAGATAAGAATATCAAATATCAATCATATTTTGCATATGTATATAAGAAGTATTAAATGTTCAAAATAAGCCAAGTCGGTCCATTACTTTCCCTCGAAATTTTGCTTTTTATACATTTTTTAGGGAAGAAACAAACAATTTCGAGGACAATTTTCACAATAGGGATAAATATAAAAATTTAAGCAGCCTTGTTTCTAAAGATATCTTTTTTCTAATAAACAAACATATAAAAATATTTACAATTATCTTATTTCGAAGACTAAGGGGCTTATAGTGTAAAACGCAACGCCAACAATTTCATTAAAAGCAAAAATAAAATCAAATATATTTTATAAATTTGTTGTTGCTTTCTACAGACATTCATATTATTTTTTTTTTCAATTTTCAACGCCACAAAATAGAAGTGTTTGAAATTTAAAAATTCAAGATGAATTTCTATAGAAAGTAACAACAAAATTATAAAATATTTTTGATTTTGTTTTTGCTTTCGTCACTTTTTTAGAAAAATCATCAAAACGTCACTTTGTTAATATCGGAACAAAAAATCATCAAGATGACGATAACTCGTCAAATCTGGCAGCCCTGTTTTTATTATATTTATTTCTTTTGTTGACGTTTCGCTTTTATTTGACACTTAATTACTGGAAATATTCCAGTATAAACAGAATTTGTTGTGTCTGTTTTCGCATCCAAATACAGAAACACTTTTATCTCACAAATCGAGAAAAGATGGAATTTTTTGTTTCACACTTCATGTAAGAAATTTTTCGATGCGAGAAATACAGAAACGAGCTACTGTTCTATTATTTTTTTGTTTTGATGTTTTAAGTGTACACAGTGTAAAAGTGTTGCATGCTAATGAAAATACAGTATATAAATACAGCTTTTTCGTAGAAAAATCGCCAATTTCTTTGTTTTATTTAAAAACCTTGCCGTTTTTTTAAAATAACACCCTTTTCTGTAGTAATGTTGTAAGTAAATATTAAATTTACTTGATTAAATTTTTTAATTAAAACAGATTTTATTTTTTAAAAACGGTTTTATTAAAAAAAAAATTGGCGAGAATTTTTTCTATGTAGTTCTCAAATCATAACGCGTTTAGATGTAGTTCTATGTAGTTCTCAAATCATAACGCGTTTAGATTGATAAAGCTGACATTTAAAGGGCTAGACGGTGATATCTTCCAAAGTTATTCTTTCATATTCCACTTGATCATAAGGAGTGTATTAACTTCAAATTAAAAAATTTTAGTAGATGCAAAACAAAATTAAATTTGAAATTGAAGTAAACAAAATAGCGCGATAGCTTTATCAAGCTAAATAATTCATGCTTTGAGAACTAAACAGAGAAAATTCTCGCTATTTTTATTTATTAGTGTTTTAACTTAAAAAAAATTTTGTAGATTCGGGATGAAAAACTAAAAAATTGGTCAAAATTTTTCACATAACCCTATGCAAGGCCTCGTTATAAGATTCCTTTATATTAAAGTGGTAGTGGGTATATAAATATTTCCCAGGAGAATATCGCATTCTTTTCATAGAAGTTTAAAGTCTTCCGAAAAAATCTATTTTTATGTTAATTTCAAGCCATTTTCTTTATAAACAAATTTTAAAACATTTTGCATTTTCCTTAAAATTATCGTTATTGTTCTTCTGAAAAAATTTTGAGAACGATTTTTTTGATTAAAGCTCATTAGCTTGACAATAAAGGTTATATATTAAATTGTTTTTTTTTTTTTTTTAAAAAAAATTCATCTTAATAGAACACCCATTACAATCAAATATGAATAGTATACCTCCTATTCTCTTCTGCTATCATAATATTGTTCTCTACCTTACAGTAGCGGCTTATCGCGGGTGGCCGTAGAGCCCGCCGAATGTAGAGGGGCGCTATAAGATAAGTCTACTTACTTTTAACGAAATTCACATCTTAAGGCTAGTTTACACTATCAGACAAGTCTTATGTATTCCACAATACTTTGTGATATAGAAATCTAATGAGTTTTGTTGCGATTATCAAAAAATCGAACGTAACATTACAGTTTCTGTTCACACTATCACACATACTGCTATGGGAAAATGCAAAAAAAGCGAACGATGTGTATCCATACACAAAAACCAACAAATGCAAATGTAAATAAACCAATACAATGCCACACATGCAAAGCTTTTAATGTAGTGGTGCCCATACCTGCACATAAAATGCACCCCTGATCCAACTAAAATTGTTATTAAAATTTCAAAAAAACGATAAAGTCGTATGGGATGTCAAATTGTTTTTCGTAATACTTGTCATTTCCATGACACATTGCATTCACACTTGTTCATATTACTTGAGTTTTTGACATGTATTAATACAAAGTATAATAGTGTGAACTAGTCTTTAACAAATCATAAATTCGGCCTAATTATGAGTGTCGTTGTCGTAGTCAACAACCAGTCGTTTTTAGAAATGGGTATTATTATTGTCGTTAATGACATGAATACGACAAAATTTCTAGGTGTTTAACATTTTCGTTGTCGTGACATTTAAATGATATCGACAAAATTTACAAACGACCACGACAACGACTCTCGTAATAAGGCTGATTTTCTTCTTCAAATAAATAAAAAAACAAATGTTTTCTTAAGAGCATTGAAGCGTCATGACGTCTCATAAATATTAATGCTATGTAGTTTTTTTTTTACATTTTAAAACATTCCATGAACCTGCTTATTTTGGTAAGACGATAGAATTAAAAATTTTATTTTGCACGGCTGTGGAGTCGGAGTAGGCATACAAAATTTAAAAAAATGTTCCGAAATAAAAAGTTTTCAACATTGAAAATGTTGAAGTTAAAAAATAAGATACAGTTTACCTTACATGTGTAAACAACTATATTAAAGCTCAATGCGGAACGTGTTAGAATTAAAATATCGATTTCCAAATTTTATCTGGGCGCATCCATTTTATATTGACTGCTATTTGACAGCTGGCCTTAATACTTCATTGTGATGTAAAAACTTTTTGAGATTATTTGTTTTCAATCATGGAAAAAGGCGATATCTTAAAGACGTTGCGACCGCATGGAATCACTCGCAATTTCGTGTATCGTACTGCGAAGTTATTTGAGGATACTGGTGTTGTACGAGACCATCAAAAATCCGGCCGTCCGCGCACTGTAAGAACTCCGAAAACCGAAAACCGCTGCGAAAACAGAAAATCTTGTTGCGTGAAATGCAAATTTCACAGAAATAAATATCAAAGAAGACTTGGGACTCTGAGCGTACAAGTGACTTACTGGACATCTGCTCACGGCCGCATTGAAGGAAAAACGCAAGTGAAAATCAGAATCGTTACTCAGGCGGTACACGAAAAATGCTCACTGGCAAAATCTGTTTACCTACGGAGAAAATCTTTACCGTAGAAAATTCGTTCAATAAACAGAACGAACGTGTGCACGGTCATCCAGAGAAGCATCCCAACTCATCCCGAAGGTTCAAAGAGGCCACCATCCCGCGTCTGTAATGGTATGGTAGGGAGTGAGCTACGATGGCGTAACCAAGCTCCATTTTTGTGAAAAAGGATTGAAAACATCGGCCAAGGTATATCAATCGACCGTCTTGAAACCCACTGTGAAGTCTCTCGACCAATCAATATTCAACAACAAGCCATGGATCTTCCAGATAGACTCTGCTCCAGGTCATAATGCAAAAACGACTCAACAGTTGCTTAAAAATAACGTTCCGGATTTCATATCAGCTGTTGATTGGCCTGGATTAGAAGTTGTGGTCCGTATTAGAGGGCATGGCTAGCTCTACTCGGCACCCAAATATTGAGTCACTGAAGCGTGTCCTTGTCCGTGCAGTGGAAAATTTTCCCCTGCATGAAGTGCGTCTTGCGATCGATGAGTGGCCAAATAGTTTTAGATAAATCTACATGAGTAAAGGAAAAACGATCTTGGGTACAAATTGAATGAGAGACCATAAGCATTTTTTTATCAGAATTGCTGTTAGTTATGATTTTTCATTGATCATTAAATAATAAATTGAATGAAATTATTTCACTCTTTCGGGTTTTGCAAATGTTTTCTTTTTTTTTCGAAAAAAGATGTTTTTTAATGACGTATTTTTGATTATGCTATATGGGACTTATAGCAAAAATTTGTGTTTGTTTTAAATATTGTTTGAAGTAAAATTCCTTATAATGGACTTTAAATTTTACAAGGACACAGAATATACTCTTGTTCTAACAAAAGGGCCCCAGTCTAAATGAAGCACAGGGCATCACGTTGCTTAAAGGCCAGCACTGCTACCTCATTATGTGAAAAATATTGTGTACGGTTGTAATTAAAATTTGAACTTGTAACTCCAAAAGTATTATTCAATTTGGCGGAAAATACTTGAATTAAAAAAAAAATAAAACGCATTTCGAACATGGCAGAAATATGAATGCAAAACAAGTTGCATATTGTTGTTAATTAAATGAAAATGTAATGAAATAATCATAATCAAAATCATCATGATGATGGGGATGATAAGGCGATGAAAAAGGTAAAGATGATGATTATGATGTTGCCCCTGATGCTTACAATTAGAACCAACTATAACAAATTTTAAAAGGGATATTTTTATTATTATGGTGATAATGACGATGACGAGGCTGCCGATGAGAATATGAATGCGATGAAATTGTAAAGCAAATTGTTTTAACTTGGTTGTTACAGCAAAATAAAAAAAAAACAACAAGAACTTTTACAATCGCTCATGCTAAATGCATGAATAGATTCTACGGCCAGAATAAAAATTACAAAATACAAATACATACAGTTGAAGGTACATTTATGGCTTTAATACAATAGTATTGAATTCATTTAAAACATACGAGGGCTAACCAAAAATAAAAAAGTAATAATTAATGCTCATGTGCACCCTGGTTATAAATATTTAACGCTTTAATGCATTCCGACTTGTGCAGTTATATTTTGCTATCTAAAAAGCCTAAATTAGTTAGTGTATAAACATTTGATTATATGTTTATTCCGCATTTTTGCATGTCAATATAAAACAATTTTAATAAATTTCATACAAACACTGTTTTAAATTTGAGTGAATAAAAAAAAAAAAAAAATTGTCCGAAAATTATTCCATTAAATCTAAATTTCAAATGTACAATGAAAAGACAAAACAATCCATCCGTATTTAAATCAAGCCCAAGCGGTGCCAATAGTACGGTAAGTACGGATTTCCTTAAAAAGCTTGATTCAAGTACGGATTATTCGAGTGGCCCGTACTTAAAATAATCGGCAAATGGGACTGACTTAAAAAAAAGTGAGATAAAATTAATATCAAACTCTGCGTGATTCAAAAATTTCTAAGTTGGTTTAATCCCGATTAGCACTTGTAACCAGTGTTGCCAGAACTTTTAGAGGAAAAATCAGCAAAAACCCATAATTTTTCGTCAAAAAATCTGCAAACTCTGCGCCAAAGTTTTAAAAATCTTCAATAAACCTTCAAAACAAATTTATTTCATTTTTTATGTAGTTTGTTTAGAAAAAGATATTACAATTAATTTCAAAATATGTTCCCGAAGTTAAAATCGATGGTAGATTTAAAAATCGTTCTGGTCAATATGAGTGGTCCTCGAAGTATGAGGTATAAAAAAGTAATATTTTTTTGAACTTTCAACACAGACAAGTTTTAAAAATTTGTTCGATTTTATATCATGACTAATAACTTTTGGATATTTTTACATTAAAAATAACTATCTATTTAATTACACAGGCTGAGTAAGGATTAATCTTTGTTATTTTAAAAAACAAATTAAACATTAATGCCTGTATTTATAAAAATAATTTAAATTTAATAAAGATTTACAAGACAAATTTCGTATGAAAATTTTCATTAATAAGCGTTTGTTAAATTTAACAATCGTTTATAAATGCGGGGGTAATTGTTTGACATGTTATTTAAATTATCAAGGGTATTTTTGAAAATTTAGAAGAAATCAAATATTGCAACTTTTAAAGATATTTGTACATAAGTGCATATAAATATATACGTACATATGTATGCATAATATTTTGTGTAAAATCAGATGATATATGTCCGGCGATATTAATGTGTCAAGACAATGCGAATTTTTAATTTTTAAGTAATCTTTTGTGCATAAAATGTCTACTAATGAATGTATTTCCACACGGTTCTTCCATGAATGGTTGATATACTATATTTATTTATCAATGCAAACAAGTTTCCACCGAGCCAAAAAATCTGCAATGTTAAACCAAAAATCTGCAAATCTGCATTTTGACAATTTTGGGGATAAAATCTTCAAAATTCAGATAAATCTGCACTTCTGGCATCGCTGCTTGCAATAACCCGAAAGTGAGATTATATGCTATCCTTAACACTTACCCCACAGAACCAGAGATAAAGAGAATACTATTATTTACTTACTCGTTAAGCTTCGTACAGACGGTGGTTAGATCTTACAATAATTTAAGGGGTGGCAATGAGTTGACAACATACTGTCAAAGAAAAGTTTTGCTGTATAATGGACTGTCAATGCCTTTTCTGACAACGTTGTTTAACAAATTGCGCGTTTAGACGGTTGTACAATATTTTCAACATATTTTACTGACAATAAAGCTAGATCTGACCACCGTCCGTACGAAGCTTTACACATAGTTATTTCACTTTTGTTGCATTTCACCCTTTGTTTAGAGAAAAAGTCTCAATTATAAGTAACCAGCAGCATGCCCGCTTTGGTTTTCGTAATCATTTTACTTTGAGCATTTTATATATTTAACTAAATAATTTCAACAAATAGAATATGGGAATTATTGCTTGCTATTTAACTTTTTAAACATGAAAATAATCTGTATTTTACTTCTTGTAGTGTTGTTGTTGTTGTTTCTACAACAAACTTTTACAAACACATGTGTAGGGCGTATTGATTTTCGATGGTTATCCCTTTTAGGATTGTTTAAAGTATTTTTTAGCGTTATTCGCACTTAAACTTTTAAGAGCGATTCGTACTAAAGTAAGTAGAAAAAAATTCAATTTAGGACGAGTTTTGTCTTTCTGTGTATACATTAGAGTGGCCATAGTGGAAATTTTTTTGAAAAGTTAAATTTTTCGCACTGAAAAATATGAGGTTGGGGATACAAATAATTATGCATATTTTATTTTTTTTTTTTTTAATTCCGAGTACCTCCGGGTTGAGCCCAAACTTTTACTACATTACCCATTTATCACTATTTTTGTTCCTGTTTATATTTAAATAACAACAAAATCTGACTTTATGTTCCCAACTGAATTTCTTCGATACCTATAATTATTACCTTTCCAACGAGCCGCAATAGTCTGCAGATAAACTACGGATAATCTTGCTCGGAATACCCTAAAACCAAAGTCCAAAAAAAAAAAAAAATTTTTTTAATTTTTTTTTTATTGCTGATAATATTATACTAATGAAGATTTTTTGTGGGATGAAAAGTTTTTTCTGTAGTGCTCCACAACTTGAAGCAAATACTGCTTATCCTCTTCGCTTAATTGATTAGCTTAATTGCTCTTTCTGCCGGGTCATTTACAACGGTTAAGTGTTGGCATATTCGTTTTGCGGTGCTTCCAAATTGATGGATCCAATTCAAAAAATGTCACATCCATTTCTAAACGATGGAAAAAACGCTTGGTGCGAGGAGCAACAAAAGAACTTAAATCCTTATTTTCAAACGATTTCACTTGTTCCAGCGTTAAGTTTAATCTTTTTGGAATAATTTTGTCATTTTCGTCATCATGATTGTCAAGAGCTTCAACCATTTTCCGCTTCACTTCAATAGATATAATTTCATCGAAAAATCCAAGAGCCACCGCCTCTTCGGATAAATACCATAAATGGTTTTTGAACAATAAGGCATTTCATCACCTAAAAGACGAAATAACCTATCTGCAGTTTTCAAAAGTTTACAGGAGAGGGAAAAAACGTTATAAAATTGGAACTATTAACGAAATTTTTTTGTGCGTAACGGTCCTCTAGGTAGAAAAACTTTGTCATTTGTAATATTATATGTTCAAAATTTTGCACACATATGCGTTATGACATAAGGAATAAAAATCCATAAAAAAAATCAATTTTGACATTTTTGCAGATAGGTTATAAGGTCTTTTAGATGACGATTTGAAACATTTAGATCGAAATATGAAATAGCGTCTTTAATGAATTGTAAATCTTGACCATGAATCAAAGAAACAAGATTGCGCATTGCGCAGGTCCGTTATTTTTGTGTGTGACGAAACAATAGACTTTGCGTATGTGGATTTGTGTGTGTCTTATATTTTTTACAACAAACACTCATATTTAGTCTATGATGACGTAGATGCGCAGTAGAAATTCTTATTGTACGGCTGAGTGCGCAATCTTGTTTTTTTGATTCATAAATCTTGACGCGGTGCAGATACAGCGTTAACGCATCTGAACCAATAAGAAACATAAATTCGCGTCAAGAAAATGCAAATGTTTCGAATGCCTTTCAGTTCGGAGGAAGTCATCTTGAATTGTTCGCGAAGCAAAACAATCTTATAGCAGTATATAGCTTTGGGCATAAACCTTGCATGAATTGTTGCGCCAGGCAAACGCAACTGCGTAAAGTTTGGTACTTCTTTACCATGAAAAATTAGCGAAAGTTGCAACAGCTCCTTATAATCGGCTCGCACATAATGAGATGTCAACGCCTCAAGACAAAAGTTCTTGTGCGTCTCTATTTCGGCTGCTGTTAAGTTTTTTTGCACTGCTTCATCCAATACTCCACTCTTGAAAGTATTGATATTCATATTTTTTGAAAAACGATTAAAGAGAGTGACTTCTGGTGCTGATGTTTTTCCGAAATTTAACTCAAACACAGCTTTAATAAGCAATTCGCTGATATGATATTTTTGTAGATGTTGTGTCAAAATCCACAATTTGCACTAAATTATCAATCTTCCATTTGCGTAAGAATTTTTCAATGCCTTCAGCAATATTTTGACCACATGATTCTTCAAGTTTTGCAATGCCAACGAGTTTTTCTTCGTTCTCTGCGGTTATAACGAGAGCCAATCGATAAACTTTCTCCTTGCCTTTCATATCTGGAAGCATTTTACCGTCCCAGTGCAAGACAAATACTTCAGGAATCTATGTTGAAATTAAATATTATGTTAATTACCTTCAAGATATTTATTTATATTTAATTATTAAATATGTACCATGAATTCATCTATGATCTGTTTCGCTTGTCTGCGCCGATATTTCTTTCGCATTTTTTGACGAAATCTTCCACTTTTATGTCGTTTAAGTCGGGTTTCATTTCCTGCAACTTCCGCAAGACGGCTGTAATTGTAGCAGATGTTAAATCGCGATCACTGATGCGGCATTTATCCATGCTTCCTAACATTCGATCATCAACGAAATGGATTTTTCCGCGAGATCCCTGATCCCGCAAAACGAATATGGCAACACTTAACCGTTGTTAATGACTCGGCAGAAATAGCAATTACTAAAAACTAATTACAGATTTCAATCGGGCATTGACATACGACGAAGAGGATAAGCCCAAAAAAAGGCTTCATTAGTAAGTTATCAACAATAAAAAAATTTTAAAAATTCACCTATTTTTTTAGACTTTGGTTTTAGGGTATTCCGAGCAAGATTATCCGTAGTTTATCTGCAGACTATTGCGGCTCGTTGGAAAGGTAATAATTATAGGTATCGAAGAAATTCAGTTGGGAACATAAAGTCAGATTTTGTTGTTATTTAAATATAAACAGGAACAAAAATAGTGATAAATGGGTAATGTAGTAAAAGTTTGGGCTCAACCCGGAGGTACTCGGAATTAAAAAAAAAAAAAATAAAATATGCATAATTATTTTTATCCCCAACCTCATATTTTTCAGTGCGAAAACTTTTGGATTTAACATTTTTAATTTTTTCTATATAACGCTATGGCCAGTCTAGTATACATACATGCAATTTCGATGCAAGTAAAATAGTTTTGGTTTATGATGTTGGTAAAATTAAGCAACGTTTTCTTTATAAGCACTGTATATGCAAACAAGCGAGTTCCAAAAGATAATTTCTGGTTTAATAGCAACAAAATACGTACAAGTAATGATATGCATACAAGCGATAAATACTGCATTTTCAATATCTCTCAGTTTACCGCGCACATGTACCCGAAAATATTGAATTTTTAATCAATCTGTTTTACTTAAATCGGTTCATATTTGACAATAGCCCTTAAACAAATGCCACACACGAAAAAAGCTCTTAATGTGATAAATTTCTTATAAATATTGACATACAAATTGGTGACAATTATTTAAACAATAAAGCTGCTATGGCATGGACAAATTTTGTACTGGTAGATCCAGAATTGACCAAAGGGTTGATATAAACGACGCTAAATATTGCAAGGTTGTTTTTGGGTTGTATGGAGCAATTTACAACTTTTAGCATTGATCCAGAGACGCCAGGACGTCCTTGAACGCTTTGACCAATAGCATTTCATAGTTGTATGTTACATGTGATCAAAAGTTTAGTAACAAAGTTGTATGTTCTACATACAACATCGATAATAACGTTTAAGCGTAATTTTCAATTCTATGTCACCATATTTTATTACAGTACTATAAGTGCACAGGGTATTATGGGATTGTGGTGATGTGTGTAACACATTAAAAAAATTGGCTCTGGATCTAACCTGAGTCTAAAGATTCATCCGTCAAGCTGACTAGCTGAATTTCCATGTAAGCCTTGACTGCAATTTTGGAGATAATTTGATGAAATTTCGTGCATAGGTTTCAATTGTTACTTGGACCAAAGCTATTAGCAATGGTGAGAATTGATCTATAATTTCACATATCCCCGTAAAAGATTCTTTCCAGGACAGAGCCTTTGTTCCCATAAATAATTTCAAATTTTCAAAATTTCGTTGATAAAATTGTTTGTTTTTACATTTATTTATCAATGTAAAAAAGAAACACTATAGAACATTAAAATATAATGTTTGCCTACAGTATCACTTCAATTGTTCTGGTTTTTAACGAAGAATATAATATTCGGCTCTTTTTTAAAAATAGTTATGAACGGTATGATGGGTTGTGTTCGTCTACACAAACACTTAAAAATTGATATCATTTCTGTTTGTGTGAACCAAACGCTAAATTATGTACTGTTTATTTTCGAGCACTGGTTACAACTGATGGTATTTCTATGCGCATTTCACTGGTTGCTTAGGCCAGATCGTCAGGAAACTTCATCCAAAAATTTTAGAAAAACTAAAGATATTGAACAAATAAAACTTTTGAGCGAATAAGAATTATAGGCAACAGCTTAACTTGTAACCATATCAAAGCTTTAACAAAAACAACAACAATAAACAGTGAGTTTATCTTTTCTTACATTCCCCACTACAATTGGTTGGAATTCTTTCAACATTAATTATAGTTGAAAGTAGGTTAAGAAAAACCAAAATAAGAACAAAAGTCAGTTTAGTTTCTTTAGCCATGCACTTCCCAGTTTATAATCAAAGTAATTTTGTGGGAAAACAAAAATTTTTAATTTAAAAGATTTTGATTATCGTGCTTAATGTCATAACTAAAAAAATTTGTGTTATACTACATAACATACTGATTGATAATTGCGATTTTAAGTCTTAAGTGCTGGTTCATACCTTTCAAGTCTAAGCCGTCAAGTCTTGAGCTTTTAGGAGAGAAGGGAAAATGGAATTACATTTATTTGTCGCTAGACAGATTAAACTTGAAGAGTGTGAACCAGCACTTACCTTTCCAAAAAAGTGTTTCTAAGTGTTTCCCAGAAAATTTTTCTATCAATTGAGTTAATTGGAATTATTGGGATTGAATTAAAAGTTAAAGTGTGCGATTTAATAAGAGTAAAATTTAATAAGAAAAAAAATCAGTATTCAGTAAAGTTTACTGATTACTGGAAGAAAAAATCAATATGCAGTAAATTTTACTGATTACTGGAAAAAAAATTACAGTATTCAGTAAACTTTACTGATTACTGAAAATTGAGTCACGATTACGTATTTTTTTTTTTTTTTTGACAAGCTCAAAGCTTTGCGGTTTAGCACAATAAATATTTGTAAATTTGAAAATTTGTTGAATAAAGATAAAAGATTTTATGTATTATTGGCTTTTCTTAATACAAGCATTTCAAAATTTTTATCACTAAGTGCCGGTTCACACACGTCAAGTTTGACTCGTCAAGTCTTGAGTTTTTAGGAGAGACGGGAAAAGAAATGGCCTTCTCTAAGGCACTAAGTTTTTGTCTTCTGGAACGATTCACAATCCCAGCGAAAGAAAACAATCTTTCTACAGGAGCAGACGAAGGCAAAGGAGTATTGTATTTCAAAAACACGTTTTTAATAACACTGTGATTATGCAGACAATTTATGCTAGTGTCTTGTTCGGCCAAATACAAAATTGTTTCCTGGAGATAGTTTGCTAAGTCACCTGAATTAATAGTTATGCCCGCATCTGTTTAAGAAAATAAGATAAGCATGTGAATAATAAAGACAAAAATTTAATGGAAAAGAAGATGCAAAACGTTACCATTACTTTCCTCTCCAAAATCTAAAAATTATTTTTGCGGTCTTTGAGGCAAAGCACGGCTTTCAATTGTGGGTATTTTTCCATATTTTACAACATATGTATTAAATATTTTCTTAACAATGGCCTCAGGGATGAGAGTCCCGAGTGTCAACCACCAGGCTAAGACGACCATGTAAATATCTTGCACAATTGTTAATTTAATGTTAGTTTAAGTTAATTTAACTTAACATTTGTGCAAAATATTCACATGGTTAAGTTAAGTTATATGTATGTTATTTACCTTCTCAAAAACTTTAAAAAATTCCTCGCTACAAAGAATTTTATTGACTCCCATTAGTTCTTCGTCTTTTAATAAATCTTGGGTGTCAGTTGAAGTTTCACTTAAAAAATTTGAAGAACTAGGTGTGTTTTCCTCGCACACATAATCCGGATCATTTACCGAATCATCACTATTAAAATCAGAAATTTCACTCATTTTTTTTTCAGTATTTAATAAATTTAAATACAAAATTCCAAATATTTGCGGAAAGAATTTCTAACCTCTATAATGCACAACTTGTTTAGCAACAACTTTTACAATTAATCATGTAATTAACACTGTTAATTTAACAGCACAGGTTGATTCACATATTTATATAAACTGATAAATATTGTAAAGTTCATAATTTTTTTAATTACAAAGGAATTGACATTAGGTCCGTTCATCTGTTCCTTTGTTTTATGTGCATATTGGAATTTCGTTTTATTAACGTTTATTGAGTACGAAAATTCTTACAGTTTTATAATTCTTGTTTTTTTTTTTTTGTAGTATAGGTAGTAAAAACCTCCCGATACTGCATTCTTATCAGTAATCAGTAAAATTTAATGATTACTGATTTTTTTTCAGTATTCAGTAAATACTGACATTTTTTTTTCAGTAATCAGTAAAAATATACTGGTAATGAAAATTCAAGTGCAGTACCAGTAAAAAAAAAAAAAAAAAATACTGAAGAAGTACTGGTACTGCAAAGTGCCCATCTTTGTTAAATATCGATACAACGGACATCTTATGAGAGAGTGTTTTTTAAAAACGATATAAGACTTCGACTTCTATACTTTACTTCAAGTTGTAAACTTTCACTTCTGTCTATACACAAAATCGCTAAGGAATATTTAAATAACTGCAGTGGTGAATGTTGCACGCCTATAAAGGTATTATGCACAGATATTCAAAAAACTCCAGTGTGAAATGTAGTAAGTCAGAAAGGTGTCGCTTTGATTTGTCAGAAGAATGTTAAAACCTCAGACCACCCTCGCACATTCAAACACCATAGTACATTAAACAACAATAACAATAGAAGCAGCAGTAGGAGTACACACTTGTAAAATCTGAAATACAACGAACTACAGAAACAAAGTTATGGTGGTAAAACCAAATGAGCTATAGTTTAACCAACGAACCGGAAGTTGAGAAAAAAAAGGTATTAACAGCACGAAAATATAAAAAACTAAAAAATAAAACGGTAAAACAAGCAGATTGCAAGCGAATAATGGTATAAAATAAAGCCTGCAACAACTAGAAATGCAAAACTTCGATGGTGGACAGACAAACAAAAACACTCATATAATGGGCTGCCATTTTGTATTTTTACAAAAAGCATTTCGTTGTGTTTTGTTCAAACCAACTTTTTCTTCATTCGCGCCCACTACAACCACAATAACAACTAATGCCGAAAGCAACAAACTTTATTTCACTTCACTTTGCTGCCGTTATTTGGTTTGTTGCAAAAGCATTCAAAAGAGGTGAGAGCCGCAGGAAGAATAAGTGAAAAAAAGAAAAATAGAAGAATGATGCAAAATGGTTGAGAAGTACGAGTTAAGAATGCGATAATATGAATGAATTCATTTGATAAAATGGTAAATTACATTTCCACAATTTTAAGCATATTTTCTATAATATTTCTTAATTATAACGGTTTTTATTACAAGAAGAATTTATTAACGGTACAACAAGAAAAAAAGGTAACAGGAAACATATTTTCTGCTTGGCAACAATATTTTGATGTACGTTTTCATTTCCTTCATTTATGGTCCAAAATATGAGGGGTGGCAATATTTTGGTGGGTGTAAGGAGGAGGAGACTGATGGCTCTTTAGTAAATTTATTGCACTTTATACTCCGAAAGTGTATAAATCTAATAATCGGTTCTTGCCATGATACTCGTTTGGTGAGTTCGATATATATTTAGGGCTCTTTATTTCCTTAACTTTTTAAATTCCTGGGAACGCAGTTAAAAACATATTTGAATTTTTTCAAATATGTGCACACAAATACATGAACAAACTTCTTACATTTTTCACATTTTAAGGCCCTTTTTTCAAGTGGAGCGTTCTTAAATCAACTACACAGGAGAAAAATCCGGTATAAACACACCAAATTTGACACCATCCGTTGTAAAAAGTACGTTATTGCTCTATTTGATATGAGATGGTGTCAAGATTTTTTGTCATTTTGCCATCATTTGGTCTTATTTAAAGTACAAACTGTGAACATATTTCAACAACATGTTATTAATAATTTGATAACATAACGTTAGTGTATTGACAACATTTAGTTGTCATATCGACAACACATTGTTTTCAGTCTGGTAAAGAATAATCCGTTGTGTTTATATCTATTATAATTTTTGAAATCAAATTAAAACTTACAGATTTCATTAATAAAAAATTTGGCATCGTTGCATATTTATAAAATAAAACATACTTCTTACCTTATCTAAAGCCTTTTCTCTACTGGAACTTTTGAGAGACATCGTACCTCTTCATTAATTCAATGCGGAGACCTTCTGGAATTTACAACTTCGGTGGTATCCTCATATTTTTCTGGAATGCAAACTGATACCATTTATATAGATTTGAGTAAAGCATTTGATAAAGTAAATCATGACCTTCTTATGTACAAGTTGGATAAAATCGGCCGCTCTCCAATACTACTTAAGTGGATGTCAACTTATCTAAAGGGGAGGTATCACTGCATATTGTTTCGCAGCTGTAATTCTAAAGCTTTACCTGTTCCATCTGGAGTCCCTCAAGGTAGTCACTTGTGTCCAGTATTATTCCTATTATTCATTATTGGTTCACCATCGTGCATTAAATATTCGATAATATGAATGTATGCAGATGATGAAAAACTTTTCCTAACCAACAATGGGTTCGTTACTCCAAGATGATCTAAATAGTTTGAACGTATGGTGTGAAATAAATTTGATGGATTTGATAGACTCAACAATTTCTTCGTTACTCCAAGATGATCTAAACAGTTTGAACGTATTGTATGAAATACAATTGATGGATCTCAACTCGAAAAGACATTCCTTGCTCTGGGTGTTTTATTTGATCATAAACTCTGTTTTTAATGCGCATATGTCACAGACTATCAACAAAGCCAAAGGTGTCCTTGGATTAATCAAACGCTGGGGGAAGGAGTTTGACAATCCCTATGTGATAAGACAATTATACATTTTGGAATATGCCTCGGTCGTCTGGGACCCCCAGTACAAACCAATTTATTTTATTCTGTCTGAAAACTCCATGGAAACCGTTTAAAACTAATTAATCTACCAACCTTAAAAAATCGGAGAATATATATATCTATTTGTCCTTCCAGAAAAACTAAGTGCATATTAATACGGATTTTCAGTTGCAGTTTATATTGTCCGTTGATTAAGTTAAATTCTTCTTTATGTTAAATTAAATAAACATGTAATTTAAAATAACGAAAAGTTCATTTAATTTTTACCGTCAAAAATTCATCCGCGAATTCCGTAAAAACAAATAAATTTTCAGTTATTTTAAATAAATTATTATAAGTTTACGTTCCAAAATTATCTTGAAATGAGAGGATGTCGTATCTTCTACATATCTTTAAAAAAAACTTGTCAATATCATCAGAAAATGCAAGCTTATATGCTGCCGCTGATTCTTGATTTAGAATGTGGCATATGCAATCGTCCAAAAAAAAAGTGCAAAAAATCTTTTCATAATAGCAGAGTTCAGTGGTTGGTGCAAATACTCTTGCAAAAGAAAAAATGCAACATATCATAGCTGTTTTGTTAAATCCTACGAAAAAATACACAGAGCTTTCGTTCAATTTCATAAAAAAAGCTTCGAAATTTAGCATTTTTTATTTCGCAAGATCATTTGCATGCATCAAACACTGAACTCCGTTTATATTCATTGGACAGTTAGTACGAGTTGCCATTTTATATCAAAAAACAAAAGGTTTGAAAAATTTGGAAAAAGTACCAAATGAGCCACAAGGTAAACCAAGTTAATTGAAAATATCGAGAATCGGTCCATAATTTAAAATAGTCTTCATACAAGATTCATTGCAGAAAAGATTGCTTGTGCCCATAAACCATCTTATAATATTGGTGATTAGATTAAATTTCTTCTTAAAATCACTTACAGGCACACAGATTTCATAAAGATGAACATATCTAAATAATATTCGGCCCAAATAAATTTTACATGTTTCTTATGCCCAATTTTCAGGATAGAAATTAAATCTATTTTAAGTTAATTTTCATAAAAACTTAAATCGTGTTTAAATACAGATTGATTTTTTAAGTTTTATTTGAAAAGTCTTATTTAGTAAAGATAAAAGTATGGTAGCACTACTAAATACAAAAAAATATCATAAAAAAGTTTATTTATATGCAAGGTGGCCTCAAAAATCAGCTGAATGTTATTGCTTTGCATGTTGTTGTTGTATTTTTGCCATATTGAGGACACCTTGCTGAGTTATGCCAATGGAAATTGAAATGTACCACATCGGTGAATTAAGTTGTATTTAAGTGTTTATGGCTTTTATCTTAATTATATAATACTTTTCAAATAAAACTCAAAAAACCAATATGTATTTAAACACGATTTAAGTTTTTATGAAAATTAACTTAATATAGATTTAAAATTAATCCTGAAAATTTGGCATTAGTGACGAAGAGAATTTTGTATTTAAAACGATTTTAAACATAAATGTATTTTAATATCAATCCTGAAAATTGGCCATTAATCCCACAACATTATTTTGTTTTGGCGAATCCATTATTGCCAGTAGGTCTCAAATAGCGTACATTCTCGAAACTTTGTTTTTCAATACTGTGGTGTAAAGTATATCGTATGGTCGGGCATGACCAACTTTACTTTCTTACTTTTTCTTAATGTCCTAAAATAAACTTTTTTTTATAGTTGAATCTGTATCATAAATAGCATTTGTAGCGAAATTTTCTTTATTAAATTTTCCTTATTAACAGAAAATCTCTAGGGTTATTAAATTATTATAGTTTTGAAAAAAAAACATATTTTATTTCTTTTATTTGCCCTAAAAGCTTTCTGTGCATAGCGTTTTGTTTTCTTCCTTCCTGTAAGTTTTTCTTGACGACTTTTTTTCTCTGCGTTGTATATTGCCTTCATAAAGCTCGTGCTGCGGCGTCTCCGTGTCTTTGTATGGCTTAAACGCCAGTGGTCCTTTATGCTTAATTTTTAAAGTGTATGTATGTATGAGTTTTTATTTCTTACACTCAATTCACATGAGGGCTTTTACGACGTCGACTTGTCGACGTCTCTTTTGGTTTGTTGGCGAGCGGTGTAGTGAAGAAAGAGGGGTAAACAAAACGACTCGTTTTGTGTTTTCATGTCGTTTTTTATATTTCTCTTTTAACTTTTTCTTTTTACGCTTTATTCTTTTTCTTACTTTGAAGTGTGTGGTTGAAAATACAGTGAGTCCTCGATTATCGATAACATACGGGACCGGCAGCATTCTTGATTATTAATTTTTTTTTTGGTGTGTTTCATATTTTATATAAATATGTAATGTATTATTATGTAAACATAGGAAAAAAAGTAATTGGCAGAATATGCTTCCAGTACGTTGGGAAATTCTCTTTCTTCGTTTATTTAAATTTGGTTTGATTGTTTTAATTTAAAGGAAAAATATAATTTGTTTATAATTTCGGATAACAGAGGTGATTTAAATCAATGCAAAAACAAATTATATTTTCCAGTTAATTGATGCTGCCGGTTAATCGAATGACGGATAATCAAGGCCATACTGTAAATAAAAAAAAGACATGCAACCAAAAATCATCGTATGAACGCAAAGAGATTTTGGAAGTTGCTTTAAAAGGGAATCAAGATAAAACGACGTCGTAAAAGCCCTCATGTGAATTGAGTGTTATTCTAAACATTCTTATTTTTTCTATAAGAAAAGAAATGAGTGTGAGATATTTTTTTTGTCGTAGATTTTTTCGTACTTGTTTTTTGTTTAACATAATAATTCACAATTCTAATAATTCATTTGCTGTTAAGTTTATACCTCCAAGGAAAAACCTTTTCAATTATATCTTTCGTGCAAATTGCTCTCTATATAGACTTATTATGGGTACATGCAGAACGACAAACATTCATATAGTTTTTTTTTTTACTTTATGGTTCAATTAAGTTTTCTCGTTTCTGCTGTTTTTTTTAAATGAAATACACAGTTTTTGTTGTTTTTTTTTTTTTGGAAAACAAAATCTTTGTGCTGATTTTCTTATTTTTTCTCCGCTTTGATAATATTTTATTCCCATATTTTCTTTACCGATGACAAACTATGAATTTTTTCGCTTTGCAAAATGTAAAAGAAAATTTTATTAATGCAAAGAATTAAATATGCAATGTATAAAGTGGGCAATAAAAGCTTTCAGCCACTGCCCAGAAGTTCAATGACGACTTGAGGTTAGGTTCCTTGGGCAGCCATCAAGAAGACAGCTCACTTGGGTCCCTCAGTGGCCCCTTTGTTATACCGGGCGTTACTGTCT
The DNA here is from genome assembly GCA_949318255.1 of Pollenia labialis. Taxonomy (NCBI): domain Eukaryota; kingdom Metazoa; phylum Arthropoda; class Insecta; order Diptera; family Polleniidae; genus Pollenia; species Pollenia labialis. The sequence goes on from OX439140.1 coordinate 75,064,335, forward strand.
ATCCTACATAGAAGTTGCATAAAAGGCATTCTACCTGCAGTGAATTCAACCATTTTGTCTTCCTAATGAAAAGAAGAAGCAACCTTTGTTCTATCTTAGATAGATCTCCAAACAGTCAAGCACTGGTGTTTCCAGGTATCTCTTCCTAGTATCCCGAATTCTAGGACACTGGCACAAAAACAGAAACACTGTTTCCTCTTCCTCCTCGTCATGACAACTTCTGCTGTAGTCTTCCATACCCATTCTCTTCGCCGGCATCACTACCACCCAGTACCTCAGTGATAAGATCACTGTTCCAATCTGTTGCCTAATGAATTTAATTAGAGAGCTCTTCCTCCGCTCATCATATCTAGGCCACAATGCCCTGGACACATAGCAGGTGCATTCACAAGTCCACTCTAACTATGCAAGTCTATAAGTCTCGCGATAAATGAGTCACATGCAGTGAGCCATTGGAAAGCCAACGAATTGCTCAATTAATCTGTCATCCAGACGGCCAAATTCTCGTCTTGGCTTCGGTTGCATACCTGTATCCGATGGTCCATATTTTTAATGACTCTAAGACATAATTGAGGTTCAATGTCGTTAATGTGCCGATTTATCTCATCCTTTTTCTTTAAAATATCCACAAAGAAAGAAGTCCAACGGTGTCAAATCAAATGATCGTGACAGCCAATTAACATCGCCACGACGTGAGAAAACAAGGCTATTGAATTTCTCGCGCAAAAGAGCCCTTGTTTCGTTGTCTAAGTGGCACAATCCTGTTGGAACCACATATCGTACAGGTTCATATCCTCAATTTGGATGGCCACAAGTACTCCGTTACCATCTCGCGATAGCAATCTCCATTCACAGTAACTGCTTGGCTGAACTTGTTTTCGGAGAAGTACGGCCCGATGACACCGCCAGCCCATAAACCGGATCAAACAGGTGTTTTCACATTCCCTACTGACCCTGCTTCCTGAAATCTCCCGATTTGGGTCGATTATGCGGACCAAAAAAATCACGAAGTGCAAGAATTTTGATTTGAACGCCCATTATCGTAAAAGGCTTCAACAATCTTAACGCACTGCTCAATTGTGTTTGAATTGAATTTGTAAAGCACTGAAACACAGAAATTTCAAATTGAATTGGGTAAAAAAGTTGACATTAAGGTTTGACTCACAACTAACATCGTGCATTATGGTTGCATCGCCCTTTATTACTTTTTATTACGATTTATTCCTTAAATCCTGACGACACAAGCAGTTAATTCGCATTAAGTTAAATTTGGCAATGAATCCAAGAATTTTGCGTACAAAGGAAATGTGAGCGTTTTCTGTTTAACCGGAAATAGACGGATACACTTTGTTAGCACATATGTTGGCAATAAGCTCTCCATCAATCAACATATAAAAAATACACCAAAAAAAAAATTATTTACTTCGTTTGAATTGACTTTCATCATCCACTGTAACATTGTTGCTCCAGCATTTTTCAACATTTTTTTTTTATCAAAATAGAGAATTTTTTAATAGTAAAAAATGCCTTTTCTATATCAAGTTTCTTAAAATTTTTAGTTCGTTTTTCTTGTTCTTTATATTTTGACTGCTTGTGGTGCCACAGCAGTCACAGTTAATTACGTTAAATCTTCTGGCTTTAGGGGTTCTTTGGTAAATTTTAGTTATTGGTGTTGTTGTTTTTTGTGGTCTGTTAGACATCTTGTTGACTTCAAAGAAAATATTACGTACAAAATAAATAAAAGAGTTCTCAAAAAGAATTATGTAGGTTTAGGGCATAAAGCGCATACATTTCGGCCAGATTTTCCGGGACATTGGGGAATGGTAGCAAGAAAGTGGATATTGTAGAAACGTCTTCTAATTGGACACATTCAAGCAGAAGGGCTAGCTTTTAGGTCTATCTTAATCATGGTTGCAGTTTTTTTATTTAAATTTGACTGTGTCAATATGAAAGCAGTATAAGAATAGTAATACGATGATTTTTATCAGTCCAATTATGAATATACATTCCCCGGGAGTTTTTTCCATTTTCCCATTTTTACAATTGAATAAACATAGGAAAAATGGGAGAAGGGAGAAAACTCCCGGGGAATTTTTATTCATAATTGGGCTTTCAGACACCACAACATCCACAAAACACTGCTTTTTTCATTTTCTGAGTTTTATCAAGTTATTAAAAATATGAATTTCAATGGCAACAAAAAAAGAACAAGGCAATGGCTTCCATTTATTTTGGACGCCAATTTGATGAAATTCCTTACCAAAATATCGGGTTCTTTAAACAATCGTAATAATAGATACAATGTAGAAAATATTTTAAGATGCATTATTTCCAAAACGGCTTAGTCAATTGTTGCCCAAGATTCCCCCGGCTCTCGGGTTTATGTCTCTTTAGAAACATCTTTTTTTGGCGTGGCAATAGCATGGGAAATAGGGGCAAAAAGTACTTGAATTTTGTCTGGGTCCTAAAACTGCAAGATCTCCAATAGATCGCTACTAAACAAAATCCCGTCTATATGCTCAGGAGCCAGTGTCCCCAGATTTATAGTTATTGTGTTGATTTTCACACACTCTAGACGTATTGTTTTCTCCCGGTGTTTACAGCAAAAAATCATGAGGGCTTAGTGCTGGTTCACACACGTCAAGTTTGACTCGTCAAGTCTTGAGCATTTAGGAGAGAAGGGAAAAGAGAAGGCCATTTCTTTTCCCCTCTCTCCTAAAAACTCAAGACTTGACGAGTCAAACTTGACGTGTGTGAACCAGCACTTACTGACAGATATCCACAATAATCCACATGTTTTTTACTTCTGGTTACTGGGATAATGTATTTAATTCTTTTTGGGTACAACTAAAGCTATTAGTTATGCAAATAAACTAGGAACCTTATACAACATGGAGGATGTACGGACGGTTGCCGAAATACGGCATCAACTGCTTGAAAAAAATTTTTGGTGGTAGTTATCATATTCTAAATAGATTTTTTTCAAATTCACCAAACAAATCAAACAATTCTAGGTCTGTTATAAATACAACATTTTACATAAAAATCAATATGTAGTATAATTAGGCAACACTGTTGTATGAAAATTACCAACAACAATTATACAATATTGTATAATTCGACGATCATACAACGAATACGACGATAATATTTGTTAATTGGATAATATACATCTATTTTAAAATGCAAGCAAATGTCTTTTTGTTTGTTTAAAGTTTCTTTTATTTATATGGTTATTTTTTTTTTTCTTTATTTAGTGATGTGTTCACAATGGCTTCATCTTATCAACTTTTTATATTTTTTGTTATAATTCAAAAAAGGTTTTTTGGTGCCATTTTTTCGATATTAGAAGCCGAAGCAGTGCTCTATAATGCTGGGTATACACAAATTAAATATATCTTCATTCATTTTTCATTCATTCCAGATTGCATCAACATCAAAACGCTTTGATATTTTAAGGTTGCATTGAAACAGATTGCATGTATATTGCACTGTCTGTACCCAGCATAACTGAATACCGTAGCACCAGATTGGCTTTACAACAGAGTTGTAAAGTAGAAGTTTGCAATCGAAGCTAAAAACACAATTTTTTCCATTAAGCCAATTAATTTGAAATGCTTTAAGTTTCATTTGAGTTATTTTTTTTATTTAAACCTGGCCAAGACGAATTAATCCCAAGTACAACTCGTGCAAAAACCACAAGCAATTTGTTTTTGTAAAATCATTGTACGATGTCAAAAACAGACATAAAACAAAACAGAAACAAAAATAATAAAAGAGAATAAACAAAATTTTGACATCAAACAGTGATTTTAGCTAATTTCAGCAGGGCTTTTAAGACCACCTGTAATAAATTCGCTTTCTAAAATAGTTTCTAAAATAGTTCTTCATATTAAAAACAAAGCCTACTTTCCCGAACTATTTAGGTCATCAGTAATTTTGCATGATTAAAATTGATGCTGAATAAACCGAACAAAATTTAGCGGTATAAGGGTTCACACTCGGACATTTTCTGGGAATAACTAAATATTTTTTTCGGAAATTTCGAAATTTTTATGACGGGAAATTTTTTGCAAAGAGCTTGACTTAAATTTATAATTATGTTAAATTCAATGGTATAACTGAAAGTTAAAGTCCGAGCCCTAGTCTGGATGTATACGAGCCCTAACCGCGAAATTAACGTAAGCGCCAAAAATCAAATTTTACAGGAGAGAATATTTTTTATTTTATTTCATATAAATTTTGTAAGAAATTTGTCGCTTACGATAAAATTGTTAATGCTATAAAATCGTAACGGTACCCTTTGTCGATATTTTCGCGGTTAGGGCTCGTATAATATCCAAAATGTATACAAATCGGTATCTAGTGTATTTTACACGATCGATTTTCGATTGTTATTATAAAAGGTAAATAAAAATACAAATGTTGCCATATTTTAAAAGAAAACTAATGTTGTCGCGTTAGTTGACGGACCAATTACAACAAAACAACTTCAGGTTTTTTAAATTCAATGCAGTTTATTTAATTCTTTAATAATAGCGCCTGCTGCTACTTCTGATGCTACACAAAGACTCCTAAATTTCAAAACTTTTTTTTATTAAATAAAGCGTGTTCAAGTATTCTAGCAGTCAGGGCTTACAGAGCATTACAGATAACAATTATTACCAAAAAATACAACACTTTTTGTAATAATAAATATTTCTTAACAATCGTTATAAATTCAAACCAAAAGTACCTGCAGAAATATATAAAAGTACTAAACAACTAACAAAATAGTTTTACAGGATAGGCAAAGATACGAGCATAATTATAGAAATGAGGCATATAATGTATCTGATCTATGCACTCAAATAAAATTTTTTTTAACATGGTTTAACAAAACTATTTTAAGCGACAAATTATCAAATATATTATGGTTACTTCAACTCTCCAAATTTTGTTTTGCTTAATTATAACCGCACAAGGGCATACTGCATTATGCACAGCTGTATCCAGTAAAGTTTTATTGTTTTTTCTAAAAAAAATATTCAGTAACCAGAAACATTTTACATTATTTCATTAACTGAATACTGAAATATTTCTAGTAAGCAGTAAAATTTCATATCTCACAATAACCACCATGCAAATGCATATTTTTCATGCAAAAAGCATATATGCAAAGCCCGTAATCTTCGTCTACTAGTTGTGGCTATAGGAGATTTTCTTTGAATTTAGCGCTGTAAAATCTTTGTATTTCATATTTTTATTTAAAACGATTTTTTTTGACGACCAGTGTAATTCATAAAACTTGGTTCTTTAACATTTCATTAAATTTTTTATTTAACGCTTTTCAAAAAATAGGTCACATCCCTGTTCTTAATATTCGTTTTATGACCAGCGCAGCCGTTTTGGTTACTTTGCACCAAAATTGGTTATTTTTTTCCAATGTGTATTTGTGTACTTTTTTTAATTTTGGTTACTTTTTTCTACAAAAATATAACCAAATTTTTTTAGAACAATAATAACCCGCTCCGTTTTTTGAACCTTAAAAATTGTGTTTGGTATTGGTGCATTCAAAACCAATACTTTTTTTCATCTACTGAAAAATTATTTTTTTAAAAGATAATACTTGAAGAAACTATCAACTTGATCATATAAGGAATATACTTTGAAGTGTAGATGGCCACTAACTGCTACTTTTTTTGCTTTCTAGGTCTAACATTTTCTAGATAAACGATAAGATCAAAGGCCCTTCCGATCCTATTCCGATTAATATTATGCTATTTGCATTGGGCAAAAAGCATCTATAAATAAAAGATCTACCGCTTAATTTAGGTCAATTTTGCACTTTGATACAATAACAACACAACGGGTAAGAGCTCTTTATATAAAAAGGTTAAAAGCTCCTGCTTATAGTTTTTAAAATTGACAAAAGTGTTCTCTTTGTATGGGAAGTGCCTAGTCCACTAAAAATTTCGAAATATTATATAGCCTATTGTTCTTTACAGAGCATCGCTAATGTAAAACCAAAACTTTATAAAAATCGGTCCAGCGGCTTGGGCGCCTACAAGAGATAAAAATACACAATTTCTTTTTGAAATATATTTTTAAACTGAAGAGCGAGTAAGATACTACTTTTAATACAAAATAATTTTTGTTACTTTTTTTCGCTTTTGGTTACTCTATTTTTACATTTTGGTTACAATTTTTTTTTTATCGTGGCAACACTGGTTATGATTTTGAGAAAATCGAAAGCGCTCGGCTTCTAGTAGCTATAAGGTCGATTCTCTGCTTTGTAAAATATTTCGAACAATTTCTTTTTCAACTTCTTAAGCATTTTAACTTGTTACCTTACTTAACTGTTTAAATTTAATTGTTTATAATCCACTTTTTTTTAATATAAAAACAAATTTTTAATTAAAAAAATAGAAAAAAATTCATTCACAAATATCAAAAATATTTCAATGGGGCATTTAAAAATTATGTACGCAAATAGGACTGATGTACCAACAAAGAAAAAAATATATAATTTCCTTTTCAATGAATATTCAACCAGAAAAAAAAGTCAAAATTTATTTGATGTTTTAGTAGCTGACATGTTGTCAGACTTGTTTCTATTTCAATTTAATTGTCTGTGTGTCTAAGTGTGAGTGTTATATGTGCAACTTTTCAAATATAAAAACCAATTTTCATTAAAATTTATAGAGCTTCCGGTTTTTTGTTTCCATTTAAATATTTTTCCTATAAAAAAAATTAATTTGTAGAAAAAAAACACAAAAAACTGTTACAATTTAAATGGATTATTACAATTTTTTTTTGAAAAAAAAGATGATAAAAAATTTAGTTTTTTTAAGTCAGCAGGATTTGTTCACGAAAAAAAAAAAATCCTTGTTAAAAAATTCAATAAAATTAACTTGGAAATTATGAGCGTGTCAAATAAAAAACACAAATTCTTACAACCCGTCAGCACTTTTAGGGACAGAAAAAAAAACACATCCTTATATATTCATTCATTTAAAAAAAATTTTTTTAAGGATTTTTTTAGTAAAAAATATTTGAATTTTTTATTACAACAATTGAAATGTTTTTATGCGTAGAAAATTTTACATTTTTTGTCTATTTAATGCTGCATTTGGGGTCGTTTTGTGAATATTCAGGGGTGTTTTATGCGTTTTTTCTTTCATTTTTTTTTGATTCGTTACAGTCTTTTTGTGTTTCTATTATTTAAGCCCACCCCTCGTGCTGATTATCACCATGAGTATTTCTTTTAATTCACCAAAAATTTAAAAAAAATAAGCTGTGAAAATATTTTTGTTATTTTTTTAATATAACATTTTTAATATTTTGGGCAAAAAAAAAAAAGGAGAGCTGAAATAACAACTGCTTGATTTTAATTGTTAGATAAAGTCAAAAGGATTTATGTTACAATTCTGTTTTCAGTTTTTTATGAAATAAATCTTTTTTTTTAGTACCAAAATGTGTTTCTAGGACAAAAAAAAAACTTTTAAACATAACAAAAGATTTTGACATGTGCACTTCGTATTTAAAATTGACATGACATTTAATTTCGAATGGATTTAAGGAAAATAAATACAAATTTTAATTGGCATTTACTAAATTAAACCTATAAAGTGTGCAATATCTCTAGGTACAAAACACTATTTCACAAAGAAATTTCGAACTATCACCGAAAAAGTGAATCTACTGCTTCCATGAACACAATTTTCGAACCATCACCGAAAAGTGAATCTATTTCTTTATATTTTTAAGTCTAAATTTATTATTTTAAATATTATTTTTTAAAATGAACTCACATCACTTTGGATTCTATACGAAATCAGTTTCCAGAAAAAGTTTCCAAAAACTGATTTAAATATAACACTTTACTTTCAATATCTTTAACGTCAACAATAACTCTAGGTTTTGGACTGGAGCAATCAAATATCTTGTGTAATTTGGTGGGCTGAATTCGAATCTGTTCGAATCTGGTTTTTTCTATCACGTCAGGGTTTTAAGACACAAAAAAAATGTTTTTATTCGTTTCTTACATAAAAAATCAAGAGTTTATTTAAAAATTTCAAAAGTGAATGGCGTTATTTGAACGTCGTTTGTGTTTCGTTGGTTCGGTTTCGCGTATTAGAGTTCAGCAACAGGGTTGCCATTGGAAATATTTGAAAAGTGTCACAAAAAGTGGATTTTCCAGGAAAAGGGGTCAAAAAGGGTATTTCAAAAAAACAGTATTTCCATTTTAATAAATATTATAAGACCAAGTTGTAAAAAACATAATTTTTTATCGAATGCGCTTTCCTGTTTTTAACACCTGCCAAAAAGTTTGTCCTTCATCATTATAACTCATTTTTTAATACTTTTTTTGTTATGTTGCACAATTTTTTTTTTACCGATTACGCGATTTCAAATAAATTTTGGGGGTTGTTTCCAATTTTGCAATGGCTCGCGAATTTTATCCCATTTCGCGAATGAAGTGATTTGTTCCTCTAAGTTTTCTGATTCTTTAAAACTTTTACGATTTTAAATAAATATTAGACTTTGCTATCATCGGCTTTAACCGAATATTTGAAAATTTCAGCAATTTTCGCCGAATTTTTCATTCCTGTTTGTTATAGGGACTTTTAATTAATTTTATGGCGTTTTTTTGCAAACTTTTTCGAGTTTGTAAATTTTTGCGAAGCTGTTTTGCTCTCTGTGGCAAATTTTAAAAATAGCCTCATACCTAAACCGAACTCACCTATTTTACACCCAAATCCCAGTTGGTATGGACAGGTATATAACAGTGCTTAAACGAGGTCGCAGTCCTAGCTCTTCAGCTGTTGCTTCGGCCTCAAAAGTGCCATCTTTTGATAGAATAAATAACCAAAATCGCTTTGCAATTCTGGAGGATGAAGCCTCTGAAGCAAACGTCATAAAATCTTACAAGCCTCCCCCGATATATCTTAGGGAGCATAACTCAAATGATCTAATAATGTTTATTATTTTCGTTGATTGGTGAAAATTCTCTTTATGTAGCCGCCATAAAGCGAGGTAGTATGAATGAAACGAAAATTCAAGTAAATCAAGAAAATGATTTTCGCAAAATAATTAACAAATTTGAGGCACTTAAAAAAAAAACTTTTATACATACCAACTGAAAAGCAGTAAAGGTCTTCAGGTAGTGATTAAGGGAATTGACTCATGTGTGGACCCTGAAGAGGTAAAAACATTCCGAGAAGAAAAAGGCTTCAAAATAAAACATGTAGTAAATATTAAAACTAGAGAAAAAAATCCCCAACCACTTTTTCGAGTGGAGTTTGAACCCGGCGATGTAAAGCTTAAATATAAATATATTCTCTATAGAAGAGCCACACAAAAGAAATGGTCCCGTTCAATGTTTAAACTGTCAAGAATATGGTCATACTCAGGCATACTGCTATTTACCCCCTGTTTGCGTGGTACGTGGTGAATTACATGGTACAGTTCTTTGCGATAAGTCTAAAACCGACCCCAACACTGCAAGTTATAGAGGTTGCCCTATATAAACTATCGTCAAGCAGTCGTCTGGACCGAAAACAAATCCCCCTCAAACACAGGTAACAAATCGAGTAAACACTAATGACACTCAGGCTCCGCAGCCTAGTAGTAACAGAACCTCTTAAGCTAACTTCCTTAAATCAAACCATGTTTCAATGCAAGGTGCTGCGCCAAGTAACGAAGTAACTCCTAATTTAAGTCGTCTAGAAAAAACCATGGAAACATTAGTGCAAACAGTAAATAATTTTACAAATACAATGGGTAGTATGATGCAGGAAATTCTTAGAATGCAATCGATGTTATTGCAAGCTGCACTTAACAAGCCATGAACTGTTTAAAAATTTGTTTTTGGAACGCAAACGGCATCCGCCAACATAAAAATGAATTAAAATATTTTCTTAAAAATAAACAAATTGATGTCATGATGGTTTTTGAAACTCATTTGACCTCAAGAGGTACGTTTAAAATCAATGGTTATATACTATATGATACCAAGGACCCCCGAGATAGAGCTTGTGCCATTTGATAAAAACAAGAGTCAAACACTACCTTATGTGTGATCATCGTGAAGATTTTCTCCAAGCAACGAACATTTGCGTTGAGGAATTAAATAGAAACCTAGTAAATTCATCGTTATACTCCCCGCCTAGATTTTCAATATCAGAAAGCCAATATTATAAATATTTTAATTCATTAGGACCGTGTTTCCTAGCCGCTGGCGACTATAACGCTAAACATACCTTCTGGGGGTCACGACTTATAACACCAAAAGGTCGTGTTTTATTTAACACAATTTTTAAAATGGATTTAAATGTGGTAGCGAGTGGTCAACCAACTTATTGGCCTACTGATCATCAAAAAATTAAACGTTTATTCAAATGAATTAAACGCTTAATTAATATTGTTAATTTCTTTACTGGTGCAAATTAATATTATTAATTAAACGTTTAATACATTTGATTAAACGTTTAATTCAATTGATTAAACGTTTAATTCACTTGATTCCATTATTAATTAAAACTGATTTTATTTTTGATTAATACTTTAATTGGTGAACAATTTTTTTCTGTAAAGCTAGACAAAATTAAAATAATTCGATTAACCGAATAATATAAAATTGTTCGATTAAGCTTTTATCTCGAATAATTATTCGCGCGATTAATAGGTTAATACAAAACATGGATTAATTTAATACCCTACTATTAATACGTTCGTTTAATCATAAATTCTTATTATTAGCTACATATCTGAATATAAGTCAAGATATTAATGATCGCTTAATTTGCAAAGGATATGAAAATGTCTTCAACAAAAAACAATAAGTGAAAAACAGAATGTGTGAGTTATCTAACTACATATTTAATTCCATTCTGCTTTCAAAATTTTGCATTTATCTACAGATTAATTTTGAAGAATTTTTTTAAAATGGGATGTGAAAATCATGAATTCAACAAATACAGAAGAATAGAATATGCTTCTGTGGGAGAGAAGGATGACTGAAGAAGAAGTGACCACAATCCCTATAATTATTATAAATGTGTTCCTATGTTATATAATATTTGATTTTTGATTATTAAAACTTGTTAAATTATTTACGTTTCCTTTATTTAAACTCACAAGCCATTAATCATTTTAACCTATTCACAATAATAATTATAGTATAATAAACTTCCTAATCACTTCAAACACTTTTAAATTGCCATTGATCCTTAATTGATACATACAATCAAAACAAAAAACTCTATTAATTAGTACTTTAGCTGCCAAACAAAAAATAAACAAAAAGAAAATAATCCCCCTAATTTTCAAAAGTTTCAATTTTCATTGATCTCTTTCTTACACTGCCATTGTTTGTCTAGGAATAATAGAACAATCAAATATTAAATTGTGAAAAATCAAAGTTCAAAGTATCAATCAATAAATTGTGCGAACAAATAAATCCACACCACAAAATGATCAACAAATTGATCCATTCAACCATTCAACAACGTTTTCAAAAATTTCGAATTAAATTGATGGGTTTTACCTGGCACTAAATAAAAATCAATTGAGGGTAAGAAGAATTTTTTGTACCTTTTTTCTCACACTGTGGAACTAGTAAATCCATTTATTAACGAGCATTTGAGGGGTGAGAAATCAGAGTGTCAGAGAGTGAGTTTGTAGAAGGCAGAGGACTGCTCATTTGTGTTGTTTTTGTAAAAGACTTTTTGACAAATGATTGTTAAACATTTTTGTTTTTTGTTGAAATTTATAAAGGTTAAGAGGCTTAATTCGTCAATTTGCCTTAAAAACTATTGCTGAATAATTTTTTGCACTTAAGTATATTCATATATGTATACCATACATATTTGTATATACTTATATTTTTTTTGGGTGAAGTTAATATTATTAATCTTTATTTGGTTTGATCCTTTTTTTATGAACTTGTTATTTTTTTGTTATTATTATTTTTAACATTTTAATTGACCTTTTTTGAGAAAATTAATCAAAACTGAGTTTGTTATATAATTAGGGAGTGACAGACAGAAATATGGGCCGTTTTTTCTTCGTTCTGGTAATAAATGGCTGTGTAAATTTTATGTAACCACTGTATAATTCGTCAATTTATTAGCAAGAATATTATACAAAAATGTTTTTTTATATTTTTCAAACAGGAATGTTCAAAAAAAAAAATTTTACAACACAAATATAAAATTCGATTGTTGATATATGTAAATAATTATGCAATTAAAAAAGTAACAGAAATATTAAATCTTAACAACATCAGAAGTCAATTCACATTTGTGTTTTCCAACTACGAATATATTGGTGAAAGAAAATTTAGGAGGGATTTAGTTCACTTAATACTTAAGTCAAATTAATTGATATTGCAGAAAGTAAAATAAACAATGTGGAAGGACAAATTGAGAAAAAATAAAAAATCCAAAAGTTTTACAGGAAAAATTAGGAGGTGTCAAAATATAAAAAAAAATTTCAAATATTTTTGATCTAATCTGGAATCAAAGTGGGTTCTGAAAAAAAAATTATTTTCAAAATGCATTGACATCACTGATGGGATATGTGGTACAATTGTACCAAATTTGGCACAATCTAAACTTCACTGGTACACTGGTACAATTCAATCTTTTTTGGTACAATTAAAAAGAATAACCACGAAGTATTATCATTTCTTACGGTGGGGTGGATTAACTCACTTTTCTTTTCAATAATAAAATTTGTAATAACATATCTTCAGCCATGACCAGAACTACCAAAAATTACATACGACTATTAAGTACATACATACATACATAAGTATATTTAATCGTATTCCTGTAGGAAGCCTGGAATCAAGTGTCTCCAAATCTCCACTTTAGACGATTGTTGTGGTGAGACTGTTTACACTTTTGTCTGCCTTTGACAAAAATGAGAAAAAGAGAAATTTTTGCTTCTTTATTTTGTGGTGATGTGTGTAACACTCAAAAATATTCGTCCTAGACACTTTAAGGGCCATTATTACAACTTGCCAATAGGTAAAAGTCGGATTTTGTCGGACCGATAAATAGCTTTGCATTAAAAAACCTTCATTTATTATGTTTTCATCTATTAAATATTATTATTATTGAAAATAAAAGCAATAAAAAATGGAATTTGTAATAATGCAAAGCTATTTATCGGTCCGAAAAAATCCGAGTTTTAACTATTGGCAAGTTGTAATAAAGTCCCTAAGACATCTTTTAGTATACCGGTCGACTAAATATCACTTCTTGAGTCGATTCAACGATGTAACTCATTTCGGGTGACTGGGTGGTTGTATATCCATTTTTGAAAATTGGAAAAATGGCATAGTATAGTCGAATAGAGCATACAAAAGTGTGGAACCCATACTATATTTGTTTGCAATCGCATAAAAGTTTCCGCAACAAAAGCAATAACTTTTTTGTTCAATCATGTAGCCATTTGCTTTATCATTAAATTTAGAAATTTAAATAAATATTTTATGTATAAAAATGGTTGAAAGAAATTTATTTACATAAGTGTGGCATGCATCGTTATATAAATAAACTGGTCCAAGCTTTTAAATACTTAAAAAAAAAAATATTTTCAATATAATAAATTTAGAGCAATGCTAGCACTTAGACATTCTCGTTGGAATCCTAGAGCTATTCTGGAACTGTCTTTTTTACTTATTCCGGAATATCGATTGCAATCATTTTCTTTTTGTAAAGTTGTATGTGATGCTTGGAGCGAAGTCTGGTTTTCTGATCATACTTTCAATAATAATAATTTCGCCACACTAGAAAAATCATTGTCCGGCTATACAAAAGCAAATTAATATCTTCTCAGACATTGGGTCAAAAAACCATCAGCTATTCAGAAATTTTAGCGAAGCAACCTCTGCGTAGAACATGCAATTTAAATTGTGCATGACATTTTCCTATTGTGTAAATCATCACATATGTACTTTAATTTTAAACGTATTTCATATAGCAATTTGTGTTTCTAAATAAAAATATTGAAATCCCATTTGGCGAGGGACATTTTTGAACCGAAGTCATGTAAAAAAATGTTATTCATTAATTGTACAATATTTGCCACCATGTAGTGGTATGCTAAATTTTTCGTAAATTTTTGTTATATGCCTAATCACCTTGTGCGCTAAAAACAGGTCGTAATTTTGAAGGTAATTTTATGATATTTTTTACATTGGTTTTAAAACATAAACACAAATTCAACTGAAAATGGTAAGAATCGATTCATAATTTCACATAGCCTTCATACAAACTCCTTTTCGGAATAGTGTTTGTGGCTATAAACCATCTTATTATGATGGTATTAGAATTTACTTGAGCCAAACTTATTTTATTGCAATCTTAATCATTTTTAAAAAATTTATTTGAATCGATCATATTATGACGATAGCTCCCATTAAAATACTAATCCCGGAAATAGCTTTTAATGCCATTACTTCTTTATAAATGTGGGTATTGATATAAAAATTGGCTTCAACAACTTTTACAATAGTTACAATGTCATGATAACTATTGCGCTGGTAAATCCAACTTAACCATAAGTCCCACATAAACGCCCTTCCTAAAATCACTTAAGGGCAACAAATCTCACATTGATGAAGATGTCTCAATAATATTCGGCTCCAAGAACTTTCATATATCTTTCGGGTCCTTGATTGACCATGGGTCCCAAACAGAGTACACTCTCGAAAATTTTTCTTTTTGTACTGTGGTGTGGGTATCAAATGTTAAGGTTAGGCCGACTATTCTTTCATACTTGTTTTATTGAAGAAACAATTTTTATGAATTACTATGTATACCACTTTATTGTATAGCTAAATTTTGGTACAATTTATGTCAATTTGGTACAATTTTGCCATTGAGACAGTACAATTTAAGAATTGTCAGATCCCAACAGTGAATGACATTCTTCAAGTACAAGACAAAGTCTTAAGGCAGGATTAGCCTTTCTGTTGCGTGCCGTTCTTTTACGAAATTTTAGAAGTTACTTTTTCTGTAGTAACTTATTATCGATTTATCACAAAGTTATTAGGTTTTTACCCTCCATTGTTTTGTTTTAATAATAAATAAATTTGAAGAAAATAAATTTTATGATTTCCTAAAATCAAAAAACAGTTCATTTTAATAAACATATGTATTTTTTATTATTTATTTTGCTGTTACTTACAATTACTCAACAAGTTTTTGATTTGAACAAATTGGACCGCAACAGACCAGAAAAACCAATCAATTTCACAGGTTTTTGATTAACAAAAACAAATCAGCTGATTCGTATCAGAACAGAAAGTAAAAACTTGTTTTGCCTTTACTTTTAATAAAACAGTAGTTATTTATATAAAAACACTAAAATTTAAATTAGTTACCCAGTTGGCCATGTCTTGAAGACATCCTTAAGGACGCATAGCGACATTATCGCTCATATGTCGTTGACGATCTTATGGGCGACGCAGTCGTTGACGATATATGAGCCGCAATATCGCTTATTATGTCGTGAACGATTTTCCGGACACTTGTGTGAAAAAGTCGTCGACGATTTGCTTGGACGGTCGCATACGCGTCCTCAAGGATTTTATATGGTAGTACACGTGTCGTCAAGGATGTCTTTAAGAGATTTTATTGATTCTTTTCGAAAAAGCTAACTTCGTGCGTGCTATTTCTCTACGCAAATATAGTGATTGTGACATTTTAGTTATACCAACCAATTAACAGTACTAAGCAAAAAGCCAATCACATTTGTTTAAAAATAACAGAGCAAAACTATAACTTTTACCACGCACTTTGAAGATTCAACTAAATAATTTTTTATGATTTTTTGTTTGTGATTTTTTCTTTTGACGTTATTGCCCCGTTATTTTTAAGAAATAGTTGAAGGTATTAGCTATTGTCCCTCTTTTTTTATTTTTCGCTTATGTTAACATATGCTTATGTTGTTCTCAAACAAATCTTACTGAAGACAAGATGACCGACAATTGCATGCATTTTGTCATCAATGTGGTTTTAAACACGACAACATGCATGCAGTGGTCGCTTATGTTGTCCTCAATCAAGTCTTATTGAAGACAAGATGGTTTGAAGGACGAAAAAATGCATGCAATGGTCGCTTACGTTGTCCTCAATCAAGTCTTATTGAAGACAAGATGACCGACAATTGCATGCATTTTGTCGTCAATGTGGTTTTAAACACGACAGCATGCATGCAGTGGTCGCTTATGTTGTCCTCAATCAAGTCTTATTGAAGACAAGATGGTTTGAAGGACGAAAAAATGCATGCAATGGTCGCTTACGTTGTCCTCATTAAAGTATTATTCAAGGCAAAAAAGATTTTAAACAGAACAAAATTCACGTTTTGTTACTTAAGTTGTCGTCATCAATGGCGACAGATTCTAACTTGTGCTGAGGACATCGTAGACGACATTTGCGTCTAGGACCATTTTGTCAACTGGGTATTTATGTTTTTCTAAAGATACATACATACACATTTGAATAATTATAGACTGAATTTTTTGTATTTAGTAAAATTAAAAAACCATTTTTTTTGGTGAACATTTTTTAAGTTTTTGGTGCATATTTTTTCTTTTTTTAGTGCATATTTTGGATTTATTAGCGCATATTTTAAGCGCATATTTTCGATTTTTTAGTGCTCATCATCCCTATTTATAAGTTGTAGTACTAACCGTACTACTCATACCGCTTCGGATTGATTTATGTACGGATGGATTGATTTTTCTTTTCGTGTATTTGATTCGTTTTAATTACATTTTTATAGAAATTATATTGGCATAATCTTGTTACCCTTTCAATGACTAATTAGAGTGTTCTATCCTAATATTGATAAAGTATTTATATGGAGGATATTGAATATAATAAACTGATTTGGTTCTTTTTTGTACGAATTAAAACATGTTTTTGCACAATTTAATTACATTAGCTTTGCTTCCGAGGTCGTAGTTTCGCCAAAAACCTTTTTTCGAAAGGTCATTTGTATGGGTGCAATTTGGCCGGTTTGTATATAAAAATTATTCATTCGTCGACCTAGTTTGACACGTGTCGTTGTCGAAATGTTTTTAAATTATTATTTGAATGTATCTTTTTTATAAGCGTTAAAAAAACAAAACCACAAAAGTAATTTTTATTTAATTTTTTTTTTACTAATTTTTGGTTGATTTACTGAATTTCAGAAAAAAGAGTGTAAAATGCCGTTTGATCAAATGATGCAAATTTAAGCAAATATTTAATGAAAATAGTGCTTTTGTGTTGAGCATAAAATGTTTGCTAAGTGTGGCCGTAGCTTTAGTCACAACAATGAACTGATTAATACCTTTTTTTTATTACCAAACAAATATGTCATCTAAATACGGAGTCTCCGATGATGATTTCGACCTGTTACAAAACGACTGCCAAAATCAATATTCACTACTCATCTTTTTGACGGCGATTGAAAACAAATTTTTTTTACCATAAAAATCGAATTGTCATATATACTTATCCTTATGCAAACATCAATTTAAATGAAAATTTTTTTAGCGCTAAATCAGATTAAACTTGATTCCAATTAATCTTTTATCACGTAATCTGCTTTATTGAATATTTTTACAACATTTACTAGGTAATCCTTTCAATAAGCTTAATTCAATAAGAGATTTTTAGACTTGTAGTTAAAATTAACTTTGAATTTGTCATTATTATGCGTAAATAGTTTGAAGAAATAATTTTTATGGTAAAAAGTTTTAACGAGTTCGTAGCGCCTAAGATCGATCGCATTTCCATATAAGCAAATTTTGATTCATAGTACAGTATTTACATGCGGGTATTCCTTGCTCATGACTTAAAGAATGTTTTTTTTTTAACGTTTAAAAAGGTTTTCACTGGAAACAATTATTCAATCATTTCATCTTCATTAAGACTCGCAGATAATGTGATCATTATGTGAGGAGGAATTCACAAATGACAAGTTTATCCTTCTAAATGTTTCTAGGAGAAAAAAATTCGTTTGTTTTCTTTTTGTTTTAGGCCTTTTTGTGTGTGCTAAATGTTGACATGAAACTGTAGCATCTTAAGAGTTTAAGTACAAGTATTCTGTTAATAAATATTTTATATCCTCATTTGTCGTTTTAATCCCCTGGAGTAAATTTTCAAAACAATTCTTAAGTTCTTGAAAAGGTACAACTCTCGGGCTGTCTGTCTGTCTGTCTGTCGTCCATCATATTTGGTATAATTTTCTTTATTTGTTGCTCGTGTTGCCTCCTCGCTGCTTGTCCGTCTGTCTGTTTGTCTTTCTAAGATGTTTGTGTTTTAGTATTCAGAGTTGATGATGAAGTCTATTCAAAAAAGTTTTGAATTATTTAATATGTAAGTATTCTACTAAACTCTGTCTCTAAATGTTTCGAAATGTATAGAAATCCGTGTACGTTTTTTAGGAGCTAGTGGTCGGTGTTGCAATACGTTGGATGGTTGGACGGATGGATAGATGTTGGTGAAGATTTGTTACAAAGAGTGCACTTTTAATTACATGATACCAAAGTTGATGTTAAATAATGTTGCCGCTGCCATTGAAGACTGGAATGATGATAATAATAAAAACAATAATAATAATAATGACAAAGATGTTGGTTGAGGCCATGATGTTGTTAAATGATGAAGATGATGTTGATGGTGGTGGTCTAGAAATCAGTTGTTCATTCCGTTGAAATTCATTCTTAAAAAAAAGAAAATATATAGGGATCCATAAAGAGCTCATAAACAGCAACGTCTGGCTGTCTTCATCATGTTTAATTTTTTTGTTGTTTGTCATTATCCGTATTTATTCCTGTTTTATTTTACTCTCCAACACTAGTAATAAATGACGGTATTCTAAGTTTGTCATTCAGTGTGAAACTTTTTTAAAAGTAATTTAAGACCCCATTAGGTATACAATATATTCTGAGTCCTTGAGTAATTCTAAATCGATTTTCTGTCCGAAAGAATCAACAGAAAAGATACATGTTGATGGCAAATTGATTTTACTTATCCTAAGCAGTTTGGAATTGAAGTCCAGTAAAATCGATGCAGGAGGAAAAGAGTAGGAAAGACACGCAAATGTTAAACAACCTCCCTAAAAAATTTATATTTCTGCTACAAAAATGAGCATAATTTGGTCATGGAATGCAGCGATTGTCAATAAATATTGCACAAATTCGATTTTTGAATTTTTGGATTAAAAATTACTGTTGTATAAATTTCGTGAAGATCGGTTCATAGTTTAGGGCCCATATTAAGCACACTCTAGGGAAACTCTTAAGGACGCCTTTAACCGTAACAAATAACGCTTTTAAAACCCGTTACGAATAATTTAGTCCCTCATACTTTTAGAAGACTAGAAATCACTCTACCGAATTTTTTGATGATCGTTCCATAATCTACCATAGGTCCCCTCTTGAAGATCCCTAAAAAACGCCTAAAACTGAGACAACTCATAATATTTTATACAAATTAGGTAAAATTAAGATTAATATTATTGCACTGATAGAAAATACGTCATAACGCTGTTGAATTTCGACATCAGTATTATGTCTAGTGTCTTCGTTTTTGACCCCATGACACTTTTCATCATTGTGACGTCAGCCTTAACATCACTTGGCTAAATTTTCATCATGTTAAATTATGTCATAAATTGGATGACACATCACAAAAATGATGAATCGGAGTCAGTTTAATAAAAAATGTCATCAGTGCGATGACTCAGTAACATCGGAGAATGGACTCACAAGGGTGAATTTAAGGACAGTTTGTCATTGACTTAAGTCAAAGTAAGACAATATTATTATGTTTTTACCCGTTACACATGTTTGTCCTGATTCTAAGACACCAGCAGCATGACCGATGTGGGTTACGTACTCAAATTACTTTCAAAATTTTATGTATTGAACTAAATGATTTAAACAAATAGAATATGGGAATTTTTGCTTCTTATTTAACTTTTTAAACATGAAAATAATGTTAATCGTACATATAATGTGCCATGGAATTGATATCACTGTAGTAGATGACACATAAAATATGACAAAATTATATGACGACGTTCTTCATTAGATTGGTGTCACTTTTTGCCTCATAATGCCGTTTGTAATTGATGTCATAATTCTGTTGTTACGGTATCATCAATATGAAGATGTATTTTTCTATGAGTGTGAAATGAAATCCGAAATGAATTTTGGAATTTTACTTAAAACTGTCTAAAGCCGCAACTAGTTTTAATAGTGGTGTTCATAATTTATCGTAGATCCCATAAAAAGCCTCCTAAAATATTCCTACTCTGGGTGGAGGGTATCTGAGATTCGGCATTGCCAAATATAGTACATTTAGTTGTTATTATTGTATTTTTGTTTTGTCGTTTTTTGTTTAAAAATTTTGTTTAAATAACACTCCACTGTTGAATTTTATACAAAGTAAAAGTTGGACGAGCTAATATTTTGTTTTCAGTTTTATTCCTGACAAATTATAATGTAACACTTGAAAAATTTGAAAAAAAAAACGAGAGATGTCTCAATGGGATTATAAATTCAAGTAATTTGTTGCCTCTTTTGGAACAAAAAATGTTTGGCTTAATAAGGAGATCTTTCTATTAAATATGAAGTTTTAAGGAAACGAAATATATTAAGGAGTTTTTTTATAAAGCAAAACGACAACTGCAACGACAAAGCTACAAATGCAAGAAATAATTTTAATTTAAAAAAAATCCCAGTACTTTTTATAAGAAATTGTCTTATAAAATAAAAATCGGAAATTTAATAGAAAAAAGGCGTAACTCGATTTTTTGTTTGTTTACAAGAGATGAAAAAACTAAATAAAATCCGTAAGATTTTGGATATAAAAAAGTTTTAAAGCAATTTGTATTAAAAAGATCTAACAAATTTTCTACAATAGCCATCTGAAATTTTAAAGCTAGATGCATTACGTGCCAAGAAAGTGAATAAAGCGGTTAGTATACTCATTTTTATGATATGCCTCAAAATTGAGCCACAAAAAATTGCACCCGTCACGTCCTAGAATATTTTTCAATTTATTTGCGAGAGTACCTGCCTTGCAGCCTTACCTCACGTTGCTCTCAACACCGGGCCAATTAAAGCGCCCCCGTTGTCCTACGTAACAATGCCTTGACACCAGAGACCCTTACCATTAACCTGGACTGGAACCGGACTCCCAGAGGCTTCCTAAATCCCGCGGTAGCAAACTATGTATCTTGTTAGCTTCGTAGCCGAGACTAGCACCAGTTGGACTCCAAATGGTTTCGGACTGGTGACGTACACAGCTTTTCTCAACACATGCTCTATGTTAGTAAAATGTACCAGAGTTCACAAATGAAAAATAAATGAATATAAACAACAAAAATAGCAAACAAAATAGCAAAAAAGGAACGCAACGACAGAACGAACTCAACGCCTGGAAATAAGCCAGCGCATGCCGCTACTCCGCCAAGACTTTTCCATTCAAAGCCCAAAGGTACCAGAGATGAAAAATTCCCTGGCCACCATAAACAACAAACCTACATTAGATCCACAGCAAGCTAAGTATAAAGCGAACAGTTCGACGATATCCACAAACGTCAGTTCGCAAATTACTTCGAGTGACTTTCCTAACTATTTCCGTAATCGTCTAGCAAATACCTTCCGTGCAAACGTCCCTACTATAATGCCAACTTGCCCCGGTATAAGAGGAAGGAATGAGCTAGAAAGGAAAAGACAGGAGCTATTACCGCCAACGACCATCACTTTTGGACAAAGATCACTAACTTCTCTTTACCTGAATTAAATGATATGGATACTAACGACATGTGGTCTCAACCAGACGACGTGCTACAAAGCTCACGCTACATTAGACATTATGCACGAGCGATTTGAGGGCATGGTCATCTCACGTAGAGGTGATATAAACTGACAACCGAGATAGATTTAACCCCATGACATATTCTTGTGGAGTTTTCTTAAATAGCAGGTCTATGCGAATAAGCAGCAAGCCACAGCGGTCCTCAACGATAATATGCCATTGGTTACATATAGCCTGATTTATTCACATTTCATCTCACTGATATTTGACATTTTGGTGTTTATGCTTTTGACTTGTGCACATTTGCACGACGTTGCATCCCGTTAAATACCCCCGGTGGGTTAGAGTTCATCTTAAGGAAATTTTACTTTTTGGTATTACATGCTAATGAACCAATCAAGTGCTTACATACCCACAAAATAACAGGGCTCTTAAAGCTGAGAGACTTTCAGGGATCACTTGTTGGCTGTGGTTTATGCCCGAAATCGCGGAAAGGGATATCATGAATCATCAGTAGAGCTATCCACTTATGGAGAGCACTAGCTGTAAAGACAAATCACCCCTAGGTGCTGCTGTTATTTGACAAACGCTTTGTAATATAGCAGAGGTGGTTCAACAGCTCTAGCTCCTAATCCAGGGGAGGGCGGGGGTTAAGTGTTTAATTTTTGTAGGATTATACACTCGAAACTGCTACCTGTGTGCGAAGTATCCGTGCACACAGGGGAACGTTAGTAAACGCATAATTGGTCTGTCAGTGGTTCATAAGCACCATGAGATTAAGCCATATGCCAGATCATGCCAGCTGATCTATTTCCACATTCAAATATACGTATATCTTAATAAATGGAACGAATTGGCAAGGGTATTATTTCACGTAGGACCTATTCAAAAGTCTTCCAGAATTTTTGTTCGCTATCGCAACCTGGATCTTGTTATAAATATATTTGGGGGACTCACAAGGTGTCATAAAGTCATAAGTCTTAAAAAAATAACATGAAAATATACGACTGTTGTGAACAACCCCTCACAATTTAGTGTTCTATTTGGAATTTAAGTCAGCTGATTTAAAACAAATATAAAAAATAAATATATACCAAAAATAAAAATATTTTTTAATTCTTATCCATGAATTAATAAATTAAATTTGATCTTTTCTGACTATTTTTCATTTTTCAGACGCAAACCACAAACAAATTTTATTTTGTTTGTTTACTAAACATCAGAGTCCTAAGCCGATCTAATTTGACGCCGCAAGTGTTTTGTTGCAAAAATTGCTAGCCGCAGGTTCAATTCGGATGTTAGCCGGATAAAACTGTACCATTAACGGCGAATCAGGTCTCTTCTGATTAATTACGACAGCACAATAAACATACCAAGCAAAGTTCTATTAATTTAAGACACTTTTTGTTTACTAAGCAACAACAATTTTTTAAACCATTGTAAAATGTTAGAACATTATGACAATATAACATGATAGCACACCTTGTAAATACCCCAATTGAAATTAGATTGGTCCATTAACTCACATTTTTTCGCACATACAAGAATCATGCTATGGAAAGAAAATTTGGCTTTAATTCTAGAAAATGCTGTCGGAATAAGAAGCTATTGATACTAAGTTTATTCGAAATCCTTTCTTTAAACAATTCACAAGGTTGTCATAAAGTTGTAAAGTCATATGTCTTAAAATAATTACAAGAAATATATATGACAGATGTGGGCAACCGCTTATAATTTAGATTTCTACTGCATATTTATTACGAATGAGTGAACACAGCTTTAAAATTTTTATTTTGTTTGAAACACAACAATATTTTTTTTAAACAAATGTAAAATATTATTTAGGACATTATGACGATATGACTTAATAGCACACCTTGTGAATACCCCAAATGTTTAAAACATTGTTGAAAACGAGTCGGAGGAATGAGGAATTCCTAAAGATTAGCCAAGATTTTTTAGTAGTAAATATACAGACAAATTCTTTAAAATTGTTCACCAATTAAAGCATTAATCAAAAATAAAATCAGGTTTAATTAAAAATTTAAGCAAATTTATTTAACATTTAATCAAGTTAATTAAACATTAATTCAAGTTAATTTAAAGTTTAATTGATAGTATTCATTTGTTTACTGGTATAAATTTAATTAATATCACAAAAATGTTTTAATTGAAATCAATTTTTATTTTTTTTCTGTGTATGGTTCTAATCGGTTTATTATTTTCACTACAGGTGTTTTTGCATTCGCAAAATTTCGCTTTCGGATTTGCATTCGCGGCATACCCATATTTGCTATCGAAATATAATGCTTTTGCTTCAAATGTGAATTTTTTATTTAGACTATAAATTCATTTGAATTTTTCAAAACTGTGGAATCCAAACTTATTGCTTTAAAAACTCTGTTACAATTAAATTAAATAAAATAACTTTTTATTTTAAATTCCCCCTGTTCAAATGTCTTATTTGAAAACATATTGTGAAAAACTTGTCTCAAACAGGACATGCTGTTTCTCACTTGCGTCCTCTTGCTGAGAAAAGCACTTAAGAATAAAATTTAATCTAATTAAAAATTTTGATTTTAAAACTTTACACAATGAATAAAGCATTCCCCGAAAAAAAGAACCTGTTTTCAATTCCAATTGAACAAAGAACAAAAGTAAAACTTCTTTATTTCCATACACACAAAAAAGAATTAACAATTAAACAATTAGCATAAGAAAAGAGAAATGGAAATGGAATAAGAAACAACGAATACGTACAACAATATTGAATAAAAAAAAGTGCGACATTTCAAAAGATATTCAACACAGAATTCAAAACAACACTACAGCATACTAAAGGAGTTTGAAAAAAAAAAATTAATATTCAAGTTTATGAAACCATTAACGTGGGAAAATTTTTACAAAACAATTTAGTTTTAGAATAATTAAAATATCTAAATAGTTTTCATATTTATTTTTGACATATTTCAGGATATTTTTTCATACCTTCTCTCTTGAGTGCACTAGTTTCTTTGAATGGTACAGACAAACCAAATCTAAAGAAGCAAGCAGTGACATTATTTTTCTAAAAACGAACAGTTGTCATATCCTTACATATCCCTTTTGTTGAAAAAAGTCCTTTAAAAAGGTGATTGTTGTAACCCTTTTCTTCTTTCCTTTTTAAGTTCACAAAAATAGTCAGTCACTGATAATAGAATTGTTGTTTTTTGTTTTTAATATTTTTTGGTCGCCTAAAATATTTGAAGTTTTTATCAGCATCCCAAATAACAACAACAATAACAACATAAAACCTAAACAGCATCCTTTAGACAAATAATTTTTAATTTGCATATGCTCCTGTTCTTAGAAAAAAACTCTGTATGTGTTACACAGGACATCATTTCAGTTTTAGTGTACGTCAAATTTGTTTGTGCACGTCTTTTCCTGCTCGAATTTTATTTTTTTTTTACTTTTTAAATCCCACAAAAAAGTTACCCCTTTTTTTAAGACGAAAAAACTGCTACAAATATTCAAATTTTTAAGCATTTGAATTTTGGTACATTGTTCCCCATTTAAATGCATTAAACTCATTTTCACATTAGAAAACTGTGGAAAGAGTTTTTAACGGCATTTTTACCTGATTTTTTTTTTTAGAAATATATCATTTTTAAAAGTACATATATAGTTTCTGAAATTCACAGATGTTAAAACAGTTTAAAAATACAAATACGCAAACATTTTCCCTTTATAAAATTGATTTTTTTTTCTGAGAAAAAAAAATTAAAAATTATTAAAAAACTGGTTTATTTTTGTATGGCAGGATTATTCCAATTTATTTGATTATATGAATTTTTGATCTAGAACAGATACATTTCCATTTTGAAATATTTTTTTAGATGCTTGATTTTAAAAAAGTGGAAAATAAGTTATTGTATCATATCACAGTCATATTTGTCTTGGTTCACACTATGAATATTTTGATTCATAAAGTCTAAGTTAATGGGAAAGAAAGAAATAGAACATGCTTTTCTTCTCTCCCCTTTTACCAATAAACTAAGACTTTCTATAAGAAAACTTTTATAGTGTGATCCCAGACTTTCTAAAAATTAAGCTAAAAACTTAAATGCCATAAGGCTAGAAATAAAAGATATTTTATTAATCGCTTCCTATCTTTCAATTTGAATAAGACAAAGTATGTGTAATATATCATCGAAATTCGTTTTAAAGGTCTATGATGACAATATGTATGGAATAAAGCGAAAGATTAACGGGAGTACCAGCCTACCTTACGGCAGTCTCAGCACCGGGTGACAAGCAATACGCTTACCAACCACGCTTGCCAACTTGCTTTTACAGAAGAAGCAAAAAGATGGTAAGCCCCCGCTGCGATTTTAAAGCAAGCAGCATTTGTTGAATACCAACAGAACTTAGGGAGATTCGCCAGCAGCCAAATCTTCCCAACAAATTTATGCCGACTTTTAAAGATCTCCCTTATCGAAACTTTGTGTTTAATCCATAGCCAAACATGTAGTCCCCAAAGAAGCCTAATTTTTGGCCAGGGTGGAAGGAGGAGCTTCCAAGTGCTTTTGATTCCCATTGTAGCAGATAGGAACTCTGAGAATCGGCGATCTCAAGGTATACGTCATTTTTGAACTTTGCCAAATTCTATACACCAAAGGTTGACAAATCCATAGGATACCCCCCTACATAACCCACGGGGGAAATATGTATTGAATGTAGCATCGGGCAAATATGCAAAATTTCTTTTCGTGCTACCTCTTTTCCTCTAGAGCTTGTAAAACTTTCCCCCTGGTGTTTTCTTTGTCGCACGTTTCGCTTCCAATATTTTTGGCTTATGTCCCGTCTTTGCGTTCCTTCAACATTTGGTTCATTCTCTACCACATAGTTTTCATTGGTCACCAAATTACTTACATACATGTATTCTGTTCCAAGCTTATACAAGCTTATAACGAATCTGACCACCATCCCAATAAAATTTTATTTTTATTTCGCGAAGCATCAACGGTACCATTTAAAATGTAAGCGCCCAGTTATACGCTAAGCAATAATACAAAGGAAGTTAAGTGAACGAATACTGAACAAATTTTATATTTTCATACTTTTACATTCTCTTACTACGAAGCAAGTTTGTAAGAGAGAAGATTTAAGAATAACTGTAACAACAAAAAATTTAGTGTGTAAAGCTGATCGTGACCCTCACCAGTTTTTATATGCGTTGAATAAAGCGGTTTTTATCTGGAACTCGCCATATAAAATTTTTGTCTTCCGTGAGCGAGATGGTATGCGAAATTCTAATATTACTTTCTTATTAATCTTCTACGTTTGAATCTTCATTTTTATTGGGATGGTTCTTTGACAATAAAAATCGTGGTAAAACTAATTAACAATATAATAGTTAATAATGGCCAATAAATCAATGAATTTTTAAACGTTGGTTAAGTTGAACTTAACTTTTATTTATATGTATGTAGTGTAAACTTAACAGCTGTAAATCAGTGCCTCATATATTATATGTAGTGAAAATATCAAATTCCTATGGTTTGTATTGGTAGTTTAAACGTTTAGAGACGGTTTAAATGTTTACTGCATAATAGATTGGCTGGTTAAGACACATTTTAAACCAGAAAGAGAGTTTAACTTGCACTGATTTTTTAGTCCTAAGTTGAATAATATTTTTTTAACCCAAAGTTTATTTCCCTAAAGTTGAGTAAGAAGATACTTAGGTAAGTCTTTGAAAGAATATACAACATCGACAACTACTGATAATACCATTAGCTAAGAAAAACGTTTTTGAATAAGTTTCAAGACAGTTATTTGGTTCTATTTGTGCAATATAAAATTTTGAATCTGAACAACATTTTTAGTTCAAGTTTCCGTCCGCATGGTTCTGCCTTTAAATCATGGCTGTGGAGTCGGAGTCGTAGTACCCACAAAAACTCGCGACTCCGACTCCAAAGTTTTTCGGCATAAAAAATTTAAAAACAATTTTCCAAAATAAAAATTATTCTTAATTGACGATGCAATATTTTAAATATCGATTTCGAATTTTTAAGATTATTCTTATGCCATGGTGGAATAAGTAGGTGGCATCGTTACGGCAACAAATACAACATTACAACAAAATTGGAAATTACATCACCGTTTACGTCAAAAAATACTTTTAACAAAAATCAAAGCGTGCCGCTGAACGTGATGAAATAAATAAATTTTTAGCCAATTTTTATATTATTATAGTCAATATCTTATTTATTTTAATTTAAAATGATCATAAACTTTATTAAAATACAATAATCTCAGCACAAAACGTGGACTTTTTGTAAACATAAACAAAACTTTGACATAAACCTAGACAAACAATGCAGGAGCAAAAAATGGTCATCTGGCGTAGTGCTGCCACCTGTTTATTTCACCATGTCTTATGCTAAATTTAGCCATTTAAAAGCTAATGCATTAAAAATGTTAGAGTGCTATATTCGGATGTACCGAATCTTTGGCACCCCCCACCGACAGTTAGAATATATGAGAGCTATAATTTATTAAATAATCTTTATAAAACTGACGTCAGTATAAAAATTGATTCCGGTTAAAACC
This sequence comes from Pollenia labialis, assembly GCA_949318255.1. Taxonomy (NCBI): domain Eukaryota; kingdom Metazoa; phylum Arthropoda; class Insecta; order Diptera; family Polleniidae; genus Pollenia; species Pollenia labialis. The sequence goes on from OX439140.1 coordinate 75,092,747, forward strand.
AATTGTACTTCTAACAATTTGAACTAACTTGAATAATATATCATGATTCGTAACAGTTTATGCCGAACTAAAATGATTTTCAGGAGGGACATTTATATTATCCCATTGCAGCCTTGCCATTTATCAAGTTTTCCCTTTCTTTTCTTTTCAAAAAATAACAGTTAACATCACTGAGTCTCATTTACATTTAGCATCAAGATTATAGTAGGAGTCGGAGTCGCTCTTAAAAAATTTCAGCGTTTGGAGTCGGAGTCGGAGTTAGTACTTTTTTCGGACGACTCCACAGCCCTGCTTTAAATAATAAAGGCTTTCTAGGTTAACAAGGTTCTATCAGTCAGTAAGAGCCTTGTCGACTAAACCTCAAACCAAAAACGTGTAGTAAGAACCAAGTCAACTAAAATATCCCAGAAGCTGTTAGAGATAGATAAAAACTGAGAACGCCAATCGAAAGAGCGTTGTCGTTTTATAGCGATGCGATATGTAAATTATTTTGAAAAAAATGTCAGTTAGAACCTTGTTGTCCTAAGGTCGAGATATATCAATACCAAGGCGAGTTCATAATAGGTGGTCTTGACAGCTGATGTGATTATTTGTTGCCCCTTTCGTTTTATCTATGCAGGTTGTTTGTAAAAATTAGCTTGATTTAAAAAAAAATTTGCGAGCTATTTTATTTTGAAAGTAAAAAATAATATTGTCTTTTAAAAATCAATAAATTGTTCTAAATTTTATCGAATTTATATATACATATATATATATATATATATATATATTAGGGTGGGTCAATTTTTTTTGGAAGTAGGCGTATAGCAAAAACGTAATCTACAATAAATTCTAAGAAAACTTGACTAAGAAAGTATGGGTCTAAAATCAAAACCTAGGTCCCGCCGAGAGACATAATGGAATCTTGAAAATTGGTTTCAAAAAATAATAGGTAATGAGAGCAAAATACTGTTTTATGCAAAAATTACACATTTCTAATGTTCCGTACTCAAAGAGTGAAAATGATACCTTTTTATTGAGGATTCTTTGTACGTGCGTCCATCCATCTGTCTGTCCGTCCGTCCGTCACAGTGCCCATTCTCCGGAACGGTGAGGAAACGTTAAGAACTAAAGAGCTTAAATTAAAACAGAATATGTAGCTAGGTGGCCGCTACAACAACAAACACTGAAAACAACAAAAATTGGAAGGCTTACAGGAGTCCCCATAGAAGAAACTGTATTTTGGAGCATGGCTTTGTTTTTGTGCAAATACTAAAAATGTATTACCTCTTGATATGTTTTTTACACCTCTTTATGATATTTGTTGAGAAATATATTCAGTTTTCTTAAAATGCTTTTTCTATTTATCAGTGCAATATTAATTTTTTCCCAAATTTCAATTATTTTGTTTGCAATTATCGGAGAAAATCTTGAATACGATTGTTGTTTTTTTGGTTTTTCTTTTTCGCGTTCACTTAAGAAAAATAATACTTTAAAATATCACGATAACTTGGCAAATTTAATCCACTAAATTCACTTGGCATGCCAATGATACTAGCGTACTGATTAGTCAGGTAACTTGCCCCGTAAGAGTCAATCGACATCGCTGATGATTCCATAATTTAATGATTACTTTTTTAAAAAATAAATTAACAAACGCTTACTTTTTGAAAGTTAACTATCAAGTGCATAAGTCAATCAAAACAAATTTTTAACACCAAATTTTTATAAAATAATTTTTTTGTAATCAAATAAGGTTTAAAAAAATGCAATAAATAGGTCCAAAAAAGCAACCATATTTGTGTTTTGTGTATGGATATACCAGATGTTGCTACTATTTTATTTTTCATAATCAAGCCTCTCGGCGGGAGCTAGGTTTTCATTTTAGACCCATACTTTCTATGGGTAATTTTCTTAGAATTTTACGTAGATTTCGATTTTGGTATACGCCTGTCACTTTTTTCTCCCCCGAACAAATTGACCCACCCTAATATATATACATGCATACATCGGGTTTTTCAACAAGTACTTTGTTTTTAATAGTGGCAACCGCGACAACATGTTAGTTTTGACGTATTCGTAGAAGATGCATTGGCAATTGTTACAATGAATTCAACTTCGCTCGAAAATCGCTTTAAAATAATTAAAGTCCACTATGAAAATGGTGGTTCTGTTAAAGTTACATTTCGTAAAATTCTTGATATTTTCGGACAGCAAACCAAATTGCCCCAGATCGTGTGATTTAATACCACTAGATTATTTTTTGTGGAGCTATATTAAGGACAGAGTCTATACGGAACTAATCGAATCGATTGCAGCTTTATAACGATTTTTTTTTTTTTTTTTTTTTTTATAATTTCCTAGCTTATCCCGCGAAGCTTTATGCTTGTCTGCAGGAATGAAACCAGAGTCTGCAATTAGCTCCTTTTTGAATAACACAATTTAAGGGTTGTGAACAACCTTTTCACCTGAGAGATTAAGACCGCCGATTAACGAAATAGACAAGCCATTTTGCCAAAAAGTGGACATTTGCCAGATATCATTTTTCATTCATAATTGCCGAACTTTTCTCTTCGTAATACAAAAAAAATTTGAATCATCTTCATCTAATTTTTGTTTGTTTTAGAAAACAAAGTTCTTGTTAAAAACCCCGATATATACAGCATATGAAAAAAAATAAGTTTTCAAGGGTGAAAATGTGTAATCAAGTTTTAAAACACAACATATTTCTTCATTTATTGAACCAATATTTTATTCTCTTATACATATTCTCTTAAATAATATGGATGTAATTTCAACAAATTGGCCGCCATCTGCTCTCAAAGTTCGAAAGACCCTTTTGGAAAAAAACTTAACCCGCCCACTTGGGTAGGCGTTACACCATGAAAACCTTGATTTAAGGTTTAGTAAAAATTAGCTTAAACTCAGTGTTAAAATGTAGCTAATAGAGCATCCAATTATTTGACTTTTCGTTTTGTTCGAGTAAGAAATTAATCAATTTTTGAATTTCAAATTTACTCGATTAATCGAGTAAGGTTTTTAATTGTTTGCATTACTCGAATAATTTTATCCAATAGAAAAAAACACAAATCTCTAATGGAGTTTTCTTTTCTACAAAAAAATGTGCCTTTTTTTTAAAAAAAATGCAATTTGGTGTCTGTTTCTTAAAAATTTTGCTCCCGAAAAGCATGAATTTTCTAGAATAAACGAAGCCACCCTTTTCGGGAGCAAAATTTTTAAGAAAAAGACACCAAATTGAATTTTTTTAAAAAAAAGGCACATATTTCTGTAGAAAAGAAAACACCATAAGCGAATTGATACTTTTACTATGTTAATGAACACACAAAAAAATATAACAAAAACATTTATTTAACAATAAACAATAACTGCCTGTTTAACGATTTCGAACGTCATCGTTCGAATATTTGTTTTTGTTTTTAATGTAATTTTCTATGTGAACGTTAACGTTCGAAATCGATGAACTGGCTGTAAAATAACAAAATCAAACACAAATTCAAAAATTTCAAGTTACTTTAGCAAAAGTGTTCATTCATACCTTTTTTATATGTAAAAATAAAATCAGTATTATAGCAAAATATATTTCATTAAACTAGAATCCTATTTCCTTGACCTTTTTTATTAAATATTATTCTTTAATAAATTATTCAAGCTATATTTCGATTTCCGTTGGAAATCTTCTAAATAATAAATAAATTAAAAAAAAAAAAATTATTTAAATTAATTTTATAAAAAAGTGACCTTAAGCTTGAATGATTTATTAAAGTATAATATTTCATTAAACCTTAATCTAAAGGTTAATTTTGAAAACTTTAATCGCATTTTGCCAAGTTTGATTTTTTGTTTTGAGATATGACTTTGTTGCAATAAAGGAGCGATATGTGCTATGTAGAAAGGTTTAAAAATTTTAAATTAAATAAATAATTTTAATTTAATTCAAAATATACAGTTTTTATACATTAAAACGAGCGAAACAAGATAAAGGAAAACAAAATAAAATGTACACTAATTCGGTTTAAAGGGGTCTGTCTGTTCACGTCAAGTACAATTTCTTATCCAGCGCTACGGTAGTATTATCGAACATGTGTTTGTATGTGCCACACCTGGATGAAAAATCAAAAATTAAGATAAGACAGCGAATATAACGTCCAGCCTACGTACATACACGAGTGAATCTGCTTGCCGGACAAGCGTTTGAAATGTGTATTTGGCCCTTAACAGGCTATAAAACTATCTGAAAGCCAAAGTTTAGTACAGTTATGTTTATTAGCATGCGGTAACCAACAATTGTTTTCGGTTGATAATTTTCAATTGTGTCCCGCCTGCTCAGGCATGCCAGTTTAGTTAGCACTTTTTGTGCTAGATTTATCGAAAAACGATTAATCGAGTGGAAACTCTAGTAGCTATTGTCAATATATTGTACTATTAAATTTTATGATGATTTGTTTTTAATTTAAATTTTAAAGCAAACTTCCAAAGAACTCTTAAGTTCACCTAAAACAAAAACCAGCTACTTAGTCAAATTTAGTAAGATATGAAAAAACACACTGATAAAATTTGTGATCATCGGCCCACAAATTACCATAGATAGGTACTAGTTATATAAAACATTTTTATATGCAAACAAGTAAGAGTTTTATATATGCCATAGGCCTATAAAAACCCCGACTCCCTTTAAAAACAATTTAATACGTCTCCAATAGTGGCAAACAAAATTACTGGCATGAAATTTTGCACACTTTATTTTTAGATGACTACAAATTTTGGTGCTAGTAACATAATATGTCATAGATCCGATATAGAGTCCGCTACCGAAAAATTCCTAAAAGATGGCCTGCATATTTGATATCCTGATTCAGCGCTTCCAAATATATCCTTCATAAAAATTTTCTTCAGTCAACAAAGTACTTAAAAAGAAAGCAACAAAAAGCTTTTTTGTTAAATTATTTGGAAAGTATATTTATGCTTTTTTACAAATTTTTAAATATACAGTTAAATCCCGCTAATTCGTACCCCGATAAATCGTAATTCGTAATTCGTAATAAACTGTCGGTCCCTTGAAAAAATCTCGTAAGTTTGTAAAATGTCCATACATTTTGGTCCCCTCGCTAATTCGTAATTTTTTTTCAAATAAAATCTTCTTTACCACTTATAAATCGTAATTGTTTGCTAACTACCAAGGTACATTAACACAAGGTAGACTCATTTGGGAGTGTAAACATGCTGCTCTATTAAAATAATCGAGTTGAACCGATTTGTCAAAATTGCCTTCATATAAATTTAACGCACACATGTACAAATTTTGGCTCATATACTCGAAATTTGACGTTTGGGTTCCAACTTAGGTAAACAGCTGACAAACAAATGGGCTAACGAGTTTACCTTGTGTAAATAAACCTTGCTAAATACCACTTATAATTCGTAATAAAAACAACAGAAATATGGAAAGCATGATTTTTTGTTCACCGCTATTTTATTTTGGCGTGGGATTTTGTTTTTGCTTGTGTGTGTGTTTATTTTCTTAAGATCACTTTGTTACATGAATAATGAAGAAAACTGTCAAAGCGCACGCATGAAACACTGTCGATTTTACAAAAACAAAAAATTTTTGCAGCCATGGACAATAGAGAAAAAAAAACGTTGCTAAGCGATTTGAAATTGCTCCATCAACTCTTACTTCAATCCTGGTACCGGTGTATATATCGCGGACACCAAGGTTGAAAGGTCATTCAGACTCCTTGATGAGTGCAGTGTCTTCCAGGCTGAGATCCTAGCGATCTGGAGGGCGACGGAGATGATACTGGATCACATCGTGGGCGGTTCTGTGGTGACAATTTACGTCGATAGTCAGGCGGCACTTAGGGCATTGACGAATTATACGGTGCGATCGTGCCTGGTCGCTCGGTTTAGGAATGCTCTTATGGAACTCATGGGGGCATTCAATGTAAGGCTGTGTTGGGTACCTGGACACTGCATGGTTGACATGGATTTCGTGATGACGTTAACCGATCCTGGGGGGACAGAGCGGATTGCAGGGTGTCTAGGGCACTTTGGCCCAGATTGTACGCGGCGGCAACCAGGGTTCTACTGGGATTGGACAGGGGTGGTCTTAGAACGCTTATAGGGTTCTTGACGGGTCATTGTCCCGTTGGGGCTTTTACGGGCAGATGGGACAGCACCATACCGGACTTCTGCAGATTTTGCGAGGATTCACAGGAGCTGGAGACGATCGAGCATGTACTGTGCCATTGTCCTAGGATGCAGGGTATCAGACAGAAGTGGCTAGGAGATAGGTTTCACGACGAACTGGGATGCATCGCTGGATGTAATCCGGCAGATCTACTGGGGTTTGCCAGGGAAATAGTGCGGCTGCTTCTGTTGAGCGCACTGTAGAGAGGGAAATTGTTCTTCGTAGTACCTACCAACTTTCTTATTTTCTGGACTCTATCCACCTCATACTTCGTTTCTTTACTTTTCGCTTTTTCTACTTTCTTTATTTTTTCTATATGTTGAAGGGATTCACAATGGACCGTACTGGTCACCGAGTGGAAGTGTGCCCTTGGGCACATAACCCTTCTTAACCTAACCTAATCTAACCTTTATTTTATGTATTTATTTTGTATTTGATTTTTCACAATTGTTTTTTATCGTTTTAGTAAAAAAATTAAAAAAACCCCGTTAAATCGAAACCTCGCTAAATTGGAAATCCCTATAATTCGTAAATGGCCGGTCCCTTGCGATTACGATTATCGGGATTCCACTGTATTTCATTGTTTTTTTTTTGTATTTGATGCTTTCTTTAGTGATTATTTTAAAACTTGCTCTTCTAATGATTATTAACATAAAATTCCACCTTATTTGACAATAAAATCTTATAGAAAAATAAAACCCCAGATGGGTGAGTCAGTAGTATCTGTTACTACTACAACAAAGATTAAATTATCCACTAAATATGATGATGTTGAGATAAAGTAAAAAAAAAATGCGAATAAAAAGAAACAAAGAAATCATTGACTAAAACAATAAATGTTGCAATATGAGAATGCATTAAAAATGCAATTACGTTTTCTAAGTACATACTTAAACCGACTCAAACACACACATAAACACACGTACAAACGCGCTTATAGTCATCGAAAAAATGCACTACTGTTTAAGTGCACATTATACACATACAAACACACACTTAAATACATACAAACGTACTAACAAATGTAAATGTAAAAATTATTATTTTTCTCATACGAAATTTGTTTATGCTCGTACTCAATATTGTATGTGTGTGATTGTGTATTTTACATACTCAAATGTACATTTACGAGTATTTTTGTGTAAATACATTGCATTACTTTAATGCAAAAAAAAAAAAAAAAATTGATGGCTGGATGGATTTTAAGTAAATCATATGCAAATCATAATCATTTCCAACGATACTTACACACTTCAGATATTTATGCTGCCATAAAATTCGTACAATCAAAATGCGACTACGGCCGAATTTGCATCTTCCTCTTCTTTTTTTTTTGCAAACTAAAATGCATTTGCAAAAGTTAAATATAGAAGAACAAATCAAGTGAACGTAGAGTAAAAAACTGTAAACACTTCAGTGGAATAGAATGTTAAACAGATGCGATGCAGTGGAATGATTTGATGGATATTACGAAGGTGGGTGGGGGAATTTGTCCGTAGTTTGAAAAGTATTTCAGAAATTGATCTATATAATTTAAAAAAATATCTATACTAACTATCTTCTATACAAAAAAATTCTTAATTTTACATGTTTCGAGACTAGTTAATATCAATCTTGTTGGATACGCATAATACCAACAGTAAATTAATACACCTGTACCAATGTTCTGTAACTTTGGTGATTAATTATTGCATCGAAAAGATGTGCAACAAAATATTCCAAATGTTTCTCGAAAAGTGAGAAAAAAGTTTGACTGTTACTTATGTCGGAAACTATCGAAAGCGATTACGTCGTTACGTTATAAATGTCACAATATTACACTCGAAGCCGATGTGAAACTGCAGACGTTGAGAACGCCAGACACACATATCGTTAAGGGAGACCAAATTTTACTAAAACTAAAAAAATTACAACGACGGTGGCGAAAATGCATCCGTCGGCTAAACCAAATAATGTAAAGTGCGACTTTAATGTTTGTTGTTTACAAAAAACCTTTGAACAAATCCGTACATTTTCAAAAATGTAAAAAGCAAATTAATTAAACAATGAAAAAATGAGCTAAGAGCAAGCAAAACAATTACCTCTTCCGTGCTATTATTCATTGCATTTTTAATATATGTGACCTTCTCCGAGAAAAGGGACTTTTGGTACCTTTCAAGTTCAAATTCGGGATAAAATCAACTTTATAATTCTTAAATCAAGCGCATTTTGAGATTCAATCTATCTTAGTTGTACTTAAATCAATTAAATTTTCGGATTATTTTAAGTACGAATTTGGTATTGAATATGGATAAGTTAAGTTTTTCGCGATTGAAAATCCGTACTTGAATCAATCTTTCTGTACTTGATTCAATAAAATCCGTACTCACCGTACTTTTAATACTGCTTTGGATTGATTTGTGAACGGATGGATTGCTTTTTCTTTTGAGTGTACTTATTATACATATCGTGAATTAAAGAACGTTGTAACTGACAAAACATAAAATGTTCACCAGAGCCAAAAAACCTGCATGAGAGTAGAAAAAAATGCATATCATAAAAACTATACAACTTAGGAACATGATTTTAAAAACGTATTTGTATTTTTTTCTCTCTTTATATATTGTCTGTAAACATTTCCTCGTCAATTATTCCCGGTGATTCCGTGGCTTACAGCAAACGAATTTTTTTTGTATAAGTTAATTTATTTCCATCACTCAAATACCAAAGACCAATCGACGCAGTATGTTTTCTGATAAAAATGATGCAAACAAATTTATTTTCGATTTTTTGTTAGTTACAGCGTTCTTTAATTCTTGGGACGATATACACTGTGCCGACCATGAAATTTTCGATTCTTAATTGATCAGCATCAGATTTATCTTAACTCGAAATATAGAGACATAGAGAGAAATACTAGGTGAGAATATCATTGAACAAATTGCACTGGATTTTAAAGACGACCAAGTACTTATGTTTTGGTAGAAGTCAATGACCTTAACGAGCACAAATGTTTTAGTATTTGTAATCACTGGCAATTTAAACTTACAACTTTCAGATCGCTAAAATAGTCTATGCGTCTAATATGGTCCTATTGGAATAAATAACCTTTTAGGGTCCTAAAGCATAAACTGGTTACTAGGGAGAAGCTTTCTGAGATCACGTAATCTAAAAGTTTTATTCAAATTGCGGGAAAGGTAATCTAAAATATGTTAAGCGAGGGTCTGATATGTGGCCTAGATAAGTTGTTCTACTTAGGCCCACTGATGGGAATCTGTGTCTAAATGTTCTTTACTTGCATGAACCCTGAACGTTTACTCTTCATTTCAGAACATTAAGATTACTCCACGAACTTCTATCGGAATGATTTTTAAAGTAAAAAATTAACAAGCAATTTTTTAGCTAAGCATTTTATTAAAAAATAAAATAAAATAAAATAAAACATTAAAAGTAAAAGCTCTTTTTCTCTCTCAAAATTTTATACGAACTTTAACACTTTTTTGTGTTTTCAAATTAATTATTTTTTTTTTTAAAGCTTTCATCATCAGATAAACTTGCTGAAAAAAAGAGCGTAAATTGAATGCACATAAAAAAGTTATACGATAAAGTGTAAATGAGCTTCGTCTAGTCGACGAACAGTAACTATCCAGGGTTTAGCACATATAAGCAGCGTTACCGTTGTGCGACATTTGTAGCAATTTGCAACCTTTTTGACTCTCAGACACTTTTTGTGCGACTTTTTCAAACACGTCTAATTTCGCAATTTTTTTCCATTTTTTGCGACTTTTTGTCCCTTTTTTGTAAGCGAAATACTTTTTTTTTGCACTGCATAATTTCACATATTTTCCCTTAAAAATATAAATTTTGTTTTAAACATTCCCCGGGATGTGTAAGTAACCTCATTCGATTGATCAGGTGAATAATTTGTATCCAGACAAATTCAACTACTGAACAGTATTGTATATGCCTTGTTTTGTATCGTGTTCGTTGAATTTCCATGCCAATCTTTTTCATAAATAGAATTAATGAAAATAACTTAACCAACAGGCTAAAAGTAAAAACTTGTGAGTCCATGCTATCAACTTTGAATTTTCTAGATACTGAAATAGAAGGTTGGATGCCAAGTAATGAACTTGTGCGGAAATACGAAAAAAGTTAAAAAACATAAAACGTAAAGTTAAACATATAATAAAGTATGTACAAACACATTATTAACAAGTTAGAGTGCTATATTCGGCTGTACCGAATCTAGCCCTCCACCGACAGTTCGAATATTTCAGGAGTGGGGTCTATATGATATTTATCTTTTCAAAAACAGACATCAGCATAAAAATTGCTTGCAGTTTATACATATATTTAATTATTGACCGACCATCAGAAAGTTGTATGCTATTCATAACAATTTAAACAAGCTAGAGCCGAACTTAAATAATTTTCAGGAGGGGAATTTACATTGGAGCCATGGTAAGTTATAAACCCAAATTCTGCAGAGTGATATTTGGTATTAAAAAGCATAAATTTAAATACAGCGGTGTAATAAGTTTAAGCGTTTACAGTGAATTTAAAAAGGCTGCTAAATATGGAATCAAAGGTAAATTATGGATCGTCTATCACAAAATTACATGACATTTTTTCTAGTCATATGAAACTAAGCTGGAAGAAATGTTACCACAATAAATATATCTGATAAGGCTTAAGGCATTTTTAATTAATTTACCAGAGTGGGCTTAATATGGGGCCTAAACTAAATTATGGACCGATCATCACGAAATTTATTAGTGTGTGTCCTATAAAACTGTGAAGTATTAAATTTTATTCTGATGACATAATTTATTACGGTTTTAGGCGTACTAAACTGTTTTCCGGGAGTAGGGTTTATATGAGGCGTAGGGTAAATTATGGACGAATTTAACAGCGTGATTTCCAGTCAAATAAAACGAATTTTTGCAAAATCTTATATCATTCCGTGCATTGTTCCACCATTTATATTAGTTGTTGTAACAAAATTATCAATTTTGAATTTCCTACTGAACCGATTTTGCTGCATTTCAATTCCAAACTGCTTAGGATAACTACAAGCAATTTGACACCAAGTTTGTTTATTTCTTTTCAGTTTTTCGAAAGTGAGCGTGTTTTAAACAGACGGACAGACAGACGGACATTGCTAAGTCGACTAAGAATTACTCAAGGTGCCAGAATATATAAATATTTTATGGGGTCTGAGATAATTAATAATAAAAAAGTTTCACACGGAAAGACAAACTTAGTATACCATTTTCACAATTAATGGTGGTAGAGGGTATAAAAATCAATCAATTGTAAAATTAATACACAAAAGTGTATTTAAAAACATTTTTATCGAATTATATCTCAGCTATTTATATCGTTTATATTATTAAGTCCTCTTTGTTTTTTGTTTTTTTGATTAACCATCGCCTTTCCAAAGATTTTTATGCACATCGTTTACCAATACCCACCCGGGTTTTAATGCATGTCTATAAGCGAGGAGAATAAGTTATCGTCATACAACTTTTTTCGGTTTTTTTTTAAAGAAGTTTTCGTCATACAATTTTTTTTTAACGAAAACAATTTTTCTGTAAGTAAAAATTTCTTTTTAACTGAAACAATTTAAGAGAGTTATTAAAGAAATAAAACCGAAATTGTCACCCGGGTGGTAAATAAAATAAAGTAATTAAAATTTTAAAAAAAGTGTGAGACTTAAATTTGAAAAAACTAGTTTTTGTGCGACTTTTTCATAATTCTCAACGGTAACCCTGCTTATAAGCACATGCTACTTTTGAACAATGAAACGCTATACTTTGTCTCTTTTAAAAAACTGTTTCTAAAACTGTTTTGTCTTTTCAACAACCGTTAAACTATTATGACGAAGAAAATCTTATTTTAATGTAAAAGCATTTTAATTATGAAAAAATATAGTCTGCAGACGCGGGAGGTCGCATTTTCTTTTTAAATATTATTGCATTTATACATAATTACACAATTCCATGTGTTTAATAATTGCAATTTAACAAATAATTGCAATTCAAAGATTTTAATTACAATTACAATCTTGTCATGAAAACAACCATCCATACATTTTTTGTAAATATTATTAAATTTTCAGACTATCGAATGTAACAACACAAAAAAAAACACCAACACTAATTTTAAGCTGCACAAAATTTCGGTGTGAACATGATAAGAAGGCCCTTTTGAGAACCAGGGTTCAGTAGGTCAAGAACCACGAACGTCGACGTGCTACCCAACTGGTGATCTCCAGAATATTGCTGCTGCGCATTCTTTAATTTTATCTGGGGTTGTTTCCCTATAAAATTCGATTGGCTCACGAATTATGGACTACGGAAAACATGTTTAACAAGTTGGTTTAAAATACCAACTAAATGCCAAAATTAAGGTTGTTAATTAAAAGTTTTTTAAATAAAAAGGCAAAACACAAAAAAACAAGTTTTAAAAAATAATCAATGAATTTTAATGATAAAGTTTTATGCATTTGCACAAAAGTATATTAAAGTACTTATTTAAAAAAGTAAACAAGTACAGAATTTTTTCTATACAATAATTTGCAATACAACAAAAGTTTTACTTAATATTTTTATGTTATATTTGTAATCCAATTCGATTGATAAGCCACAGTGGAAAGAACACGACGAAAAATGTTAATAAATATTTCAAAATTTTTTAACTCAAAATTTTGTGAATAAATATTTTTCGACAAGCTTATGCTGGGGAACAAAATAAACAGAGATTTAAAATTGGTTTAAAGTAGATTTGAAACGCATTGGTATACAAAGTTGAGCAATTTGAAGCCCTTAAAAACTTTTTTTTTTATAAACCAAGTTGACAACTTTGGCATTACTAAAAAATTATTTTTATAAAACATGTTTCCTACAAGACCCGCTGTGCCACATACTTTTTTATTAGTTGTTAAATTTCTTTCATTATTAAAAAAAATAATAAAAAAGTAGAGTCAGAAGATGTAAAAGGAACAAAAAAAAAATGGAAAACTTGTTGGAAAATCATCCACACGTCAGTATAGTGTCCTCTTGAAGAATAAAATTGTAAGAGTATTGAGAAAATGTTTGAAGCGGGCAAAACAGGTACAGGACGCAGTGCACGAGCAAAGAACAAGTAACATCATCATCGTTCGTTAATGTAATTTTCATAAAAACATTTTGTTACTTATTTATCTTAATTAAAATAAATTTACATTTTTCTAATTTAACACAAACGTAAAACATCAAACACACACCAGAGACACACACACACACATACACACAAAGATTACAAGCATACAAAACCATAAGGACACTCACCGAGTTTCTTACTGTATTATTTTTCTTTCTTGGCTTCTTTTTACTCTAGTTTGAGTTGTTTGTGTTTGTAGTTGTTCTTGTTGTAGTTATAGTTGTCAAGCATTAGTTGTGCTTCAGCAAAGAAGGACATGTCAGCCACTTGGAGTTTAACGCCACATTATGGAGTGGGTCAAAAGAGTCAACAGGGTCGAGAGAGAAGGGTGGGGGATTTAGTTAATGGTGCTGCGAACAAGGAGGTCGTACGTTTATACACATTCCTTTCAACTCTAAAAGCACATAATTTTATCGTCGAATTGGAAAATAAATAGAAATTAAAAAGAAAGCATAACAAAATAACAACAACAACGCAACACAAGAAGTTAACGATGAAAAACCGAAGCTGCTTTAGCCATGGCTTGTTTAGTTTGAGTAGATCTCATTAGCAATTCGTAAAGGCAGGGATACTTTTCTTTTCTCGATTTTTTTAATTTTCTTTTTTTTTTAATAAAACTTTTTTGTATACTGCTCTTAAGGCAAAAGGAATAATGTATAAAAGTCACGAAAATGCGCAAAAAATGGAGGAAAAAAAGAAGGAAATTAAATGAAAAATAAAAAATGTATGGAATAAAATTAAAAGCCGATGAGTGTAAATGAAGAAAAAAATAATAAAGAAATTGTTTTATGGCAACAAAACAGGCAAGAAGAAGAAGAAGAAATAAAAATTGTTAAAAAATAAATCCATACAAATTGGGGAAAAATCATGTACAAGAATTAAGAAAAATTGCAATTTATATTAACAAAGGACAATGAGAGAAATTTTATAGTGAAAGATCAAGACATGAAATGATTAGAAACCTAAATGGTGGAACAAATTCACTCAGCAGCGAAGTCAAAAAATAAAGTCAATAGAATCAGATTTTCATGACTTTTTGATTTTGGGAACTTGTATGACTTTAAATCTTTCTAAATAAAGGACATAAAAAAGCTTTCAATCTTGGTAACCTTTGGAGAAAACAGCGAATAAAGTTTTAGTTTTTAGACTGTCAAACAGTCTGTAGTAAATGGGTGCAACACTGCTTTTTTTATTAGTTCATATTATTAATATTATTTTTGCTCTTAAATGTTTATTTTAACTAACAAATCTTATAAAATTAGCTAAAAAGAGGGCATTGGATCCTTATTCATTTACAGAAAGCTAACTAGATTCAAATTGCAAGAGCTGCATGTTTTGATCAGAAAATTTAACATGTAAATTAAATTAAATGTTTGCCTTTTTTCATTCAGTTAAATTTTCTATTTTTAAAACTGGTATATTTTTTGATTTATAAAACCACAAAGAATTTAAAGTCCCACTTCCCAGTTTTGGCGCATTCTTATGATATGGGAAATCAATGTTATCCTTGTATTTTAGGAATATGATACATTTCGTTTCTACGGGGTATATTTTTATGAAATGTATTAACCAGCGTTCGAAAATAAACCGAACATTATTTAGCGTACGGTGCACACACCCACAAATATCTTTGTTTAGTGCTTGTGAATTATGAAGTACACAACCCGTAATACCGTTCATAACTATGTATTTTCACGAAAGTAACAAACATTGCAGTGATTCTGCAGTCATACATTATATTTTAAAGCTCTTAAGTGATTGTTTTAACGTTAAAAAATACTCTCATTTGCACAACACAACAACAAAATGTACGTATTTTAAATTTGCTCTATTATACTTCGTTTGCACTAAAAAAAACCATGAGCGAAATTAGTAGTGCATATTTGCTCAGTTGCAAACAAATGTAAACAATAAAATTTGACATATTAGCCGCCATATTGTTTTTAAGGAAACTTATAAATTTAGTATTTTCGTGGGTTTTAATATAAAATAGAGAATTAAATTTAAACTAATTAAAAAAAAAAATTTATTTTAATTTGTGTATAATTTTAAAAAATGCAGATTTTTACAGTGCTGCCAGAAGTTTTTAGTGTTACCAGAATAAATTTTTAGAGAAATAGCATATTTGCACAAAAAATAAAAATCATAATATGCACTGCAAATTTACACATTGCAAATTTGCACAATGACCATCGTGATTACCCTTATAGACGAAGAAGGCATGAGCAAACAAAACATTTTGGCAACGCTTCTCAGTAGTATTGTTGTTGTTGCTAGGGAATTTTCACGAGCACCCAACAAAAACGAGGTCAAACCTTTGATATGAAATGGCTTTATCATTTGACCTCAAGCGCAATTTTTAAACTTTTTTAAATTTTTGGATTTTTTGAATTCAAATTCATAATGATTTGAAAATAAACATGTTTTATGAATTTGATTTCAAATTGGTATGGAATGTTAAATTCAAATCAAAACTAAACTTGGCAATACTAAAGCGAAAAATAAATGTTAATATTAAAAATGACGATTAAAGCGAGTTTTTACTTCGTGGTTAAATGTGTTTAACAAGGAACGATTTATTTCTTGTGAAAAATAAAAATTATTTGTGAATAATTACAATGATTCAGAATGCGAATTAAAACAAGTAAGAATGCCGAATCTTTGATACACTCCACTGACAGTTCAATTATTTCGGGATAGCATTAAAATTGGTTGCGGTTTGGACCCACTATATTAAATTATTGAACGACAATCAGAAAGTTGTATCCTTTTATTTTAGCGATTTTAACTAGCTTCAACAAAATATCATGATTCCTAAAGGTCGTGATACACTATCCTACACAATCGTACGATTCATTCACTGGAAAATCTGACAAATTTCTATCACACTCAAAAAAAATCGCAACAAAAGTCTGTTACAGGTGCCACACTATTACACAAAAAAGATGCTTTAAATCAATGAAGCCGACATTGTTGTTTTCTTATCAGCTGTATTAGAAAATACAACTCTGATCGCATAGAAACTATCATTTTATGAAAATTTTTAAAAACTTTTGCAAGTCGGTCAGACTTGTCAAAAAAATTTGTCATTTAGTTAAATTTTTAGGCCACACTATCATACTTTATGAACACACACGATTTTTTTGACATATCGTACGACTAAATAGGATAGTGTGTAGTGACCTTAACAGTTTAGGCCGAACTTAAATGATTTTCAAGAGGGGAATTTAAATTGGACCCATGGTCAGTTATGAACCAATCATCTTAAAATTCTGCAGAGTGATTTCGGGTATTTCAAACATAAATTTCAATATATTTGAAAACAGCGGTGAAAGTAGTTTTAGCGTTCACAGTGAATTTCAGGAGGCTGCTAAATATCTAATAATCTAAGGTAAATTATGGACCGAATATCACAAAATTCATAAAATTTTTTCTGGCCATATAAAACTAATTTGGAAGAAATTTTACCACAATAAATAAATCTGCTACGGTTTAAGGCGTATTTAATTAATCTACCGGATTTGGCTTTATATGGGGTCTATAGTAAATTATGGATCGATCATCACGAAAACTGTTTCCCGGGAGTAGGGTTTATATGGTCCCTAGGGCAAATTATGGTCCGATCTTCACGAAATTTCACCGTGTCATTACTAGTCTTATGTGACGTTCCAAATTTTGTAATGATAACATTATTATTTACGGTTTTAGGCGTACTAAACTGTTTTTCGGGAGTAGGGAGCCTAGGAGTAAATTATGGACCGATCTTTACAAAATTTTACAGTGTGATTTTCAACCGAATAAAACGAACTTTTGCAAAATTTTATATCATTCCGTACATTGTTCCGCCACTTATGTTACTTTTTGTAACAAATTTTTTTAAGGTGGTGGTCCCACATTTTGATTCATAGCTCTGATCCTACTAAGCCGATTTTGCTGAATTTTAATCCCAAAACTGCTTAGCATAACTACAAGCAATTTGACACCAAGTTTGTTCATTTCTTTCGAGTTTTTCAAAAGTGAGCGTGTTTTCAACAGACGGACGGACAGACGGACATAGCTTTATCGACTAAGAATTACTCAAGGATGCCGAATATATATACTTTATGGGATCTAAGATGAATAATACAAACGTTTTACACGAAATGACAAACCTAGTATACCCTCTTCACAACTAATTGCGGTGGTGGATATAAAAATATAACCGGAAGGTGGGGAAATTATAACTGTGTTGTATGATCACGGTGCTACAATCCTCAAAATAAAAGGGATCCAAGTATTTCGTCTTTTCAAGAATTTGAGGACGGAATGAACACTATTTCATCTTTTAGCTATTGTGCCAAACGTTTAGCATTTAATTTAAATAAAAATGTGTTTGTTGGGCACAGCACGAATATCCTGTATTGTAAACATATTTAAAAAAAAATTATATTGGCTTTTTTTTTCGTCAAAAACACGTTTTTTGTTTTTTTTTTCGAAAAACCGAACGCAATGAAATGTTTTTATCTTTGTGTAGAGTAGAATGAGTACAGTATTTACATTTTGTACGAAGTTCACAGACAGAGAATGGTTTTTTTTAAGGTATTTACTACGCAAACACAATTAGCGCTTGTGTTTTCCATATTTATACCGTACCGAATACTAAAGCACAGTATATTTATAATGTTTATGTTCGAACTCTGATTTAACGCTCTTACTGTACAACGCGCTGCAGCGTATAGGCCTTTTTGTTCTTTTCTTCGAAACGGGAAACATGTTCCTCATAACTGGAATACACTTAATTTCAAAATTAAGCTTGAATATATAGAAAATGAATTAAATAATTATTATGTTCATACTTTTATTTTGCAATTGGTGTAAAATTGTCGCAAAAACAGATTTTTAATGGTTATTTTGTATGAAAAAAAGTGTTGGGTATAATTTTACGGTTAGTCACTACCACTCAAAAGTCTTTTTTCCTACAAAAATATCACATGTAACTATAAGGAAACTCAAGAAAACTCGTCTGATCTGGAATGGAAAAGATTTTTTAATGCTTTCTGATTCTTTCTTCTTATTTATTTCTAAATAAACCACAAAGGATTTAAAATTATTTTCAATAAACACAATTTGTTTCAGTGCATATCTCCAAACATAAAAAATCAAAACAAAATACATGCAAATACACTGACACAAGTCAAAGTAATAGATTGTTAAAAAAAAATTATATACAAACAGGACCTTAAATCTGGTTTGAACAAAAAAAGAAAAAAAGAGAAAAAACAGGAATAAAGAATGGAAAAATATCCTTATATAAAAATATAACAAGAGTAACATGGTTGCTAACAACATGAAATGAAGGCAATGAAAGCGAAGCATTCAAATTATAATGTTTTAGTACATACAACTACAAATTTATATACAATACATACATACATATTAACGACCCTATGCTCCTTATAGGAACGATGGGAATAAATATATATTCATAAACATACATACACAATTTGCAAGGATATATGAATACAAATGTACTTTTATTCCGATACGGGATATACAAAACAATTATAAGCACACATACACGCAATACTGGTACAAGGCATATCGACACTGACATATACAGTTAAGAACACACACATACGGTTATGTACTTAGTCAGAGTTTCTTAAGCAGAATTTTTATAGTCTTCGTGAAAAGGCCGTCGATTTGTTCACCGAATGTAAAAAGGCAAATATAAGTTTCTCATTTCGTTTGTATAAGCTTCAATATTGATCTTAGACCCTATAAAGTGTATATATTCTGGGTCTTTATCAGCAGCAAAGTTGATTTAACGATGCCCGTCTGTCCGTGTGTCCGTTGAAATGGGTTTTATATCCCATATAGTCCGGAATTGTTTGCTATTGAAATTCAGCCTGATCGCTGCACAAATGACTGAGGTTTTTTTTTTTTGGGCTCAAGCATAATTTAAAAGCTTATGGGGTAAAATTTTTTTGAGATTTTTTTCAAATTTTTCGGATGAGGTTTAGAGGTCGCTCAAGTCGAATTTTTGCCAAATATTGGGTCTGTCGGTCTTTTTTTTAATTTTCTTCATAACTTTGTCAAAATCCTCTATTTCTTCAGCAGCAGCAACACACCAAAAAAATATATCGCTCCATTGACCGCCTTTATGATTTAAAAAAACAAAGCTTGAAAGAGCAAAAGCGGCACAATATGGCAATGGAAAAATTGAGACTAAGGGAAGTGAAAGATAAGATTGAGAAAAATCTTCGACTGTTGGAGCTAGAAGAGTTAAAACAGACATATTAATTAGAAAATATTGTATATGTAAATAATTAATTTTTTGTTTTTAGTTTTAAGGCCTAATTCATAAAAAATATTTCACCTTTTATAATAAAAAATTATCTTGTGTGAATATAGGGGTTAAAATATAAGTTTTATTTTTCTTTTTTTGTTTTTTAATGTTTTTCTTTAATTTTTTTTTTAATAAAATTTTATATATGTGAATTTAAGTTACCTGTGTTTTATTTACGTACAATATACAAAAATTAGTTATATGTAGTTAGTTAGTTATTTTTATACCCTTCACCGAAGGTAAGAGGGTTTATATGTATAACTTTGTCATTCCGTTTGTATGTTCCACAATATTGATCCTACACCCTATAAAGTATATATATTCTGGGTCCTTATGAAAAGCGAAGTTCAAATCCGGTTGTCCGTCTGTCCGTCTATCCGTGTGTATGTTGAAATGGGTTTTCCGAAAACCCCAGAAATGATGTGGACTAGGTTGATGTATATTTATGTCACATATGCTCCGTTTAAGTTTGCTATTGAAATTCAGCCAGATCGGTCCAAAAATGACGGAGATATGAGCAAAAATCCACGACTACCTCTAAATTTTTCCAAAAATTCCTTGTTGTTGTTAATCCTCAGCTCGTGATCACAAACCTTGAAAATCGATAATTGATCATTCCGATGATAGTCCTAAAAATTTTATTTTCAAAAAAAAAAAATCGAATTTACTTACCAGCATTACATTTAAACTATAGTACCCCTTATTGTTGTAATATAAGTGCTTGTTGGAAGAGGGAGCAATAATGCGTACATACGTTCCGTCAACGCATCCTTCAACGCTAGGAATGCCATGCTTTAAATAAAGACCTAACGCAATCTTCCTTTTTTCCTCTTCCGTTCTGCAGAAAGTTATCCACTTTGGGCATAGATGTTCTTAAAATATACTAATTACTTCGGACAGAACTTTGCTCAGACTACACTGGGCCACAGACACGTCGCAATCTTTCCCTATACCCGTTTGGTTCACGAGAGGGGATATTGCAAATGATTTACGCATTGGCTGAATATGCGAACTTGACACTTCCAACAGATATTTAAATGCCGGCTTGTTGACCCTGTAATATTTTTCAAATCTTAAAAAGGTAGAATTCTTATCTTTTTTGGTTTCCCTGGTTATAACTTATAGATAATTATAACTGAACTTGGTGAAATTGGCCGTCAGAGTGGTGCCAACCAGCAATTATCAAACAGTAAATCTTAAAGATGGTCTTAAACGTTTGCTTCGCTCATTGGTGGTTTCCCAAAGACCTTTAATGTAAGACGTTTTGGGAAACTCTGTACTAAACACTCATAAATCCCGGAGTATGAGGGTGTTTACATTTTGCATAGAGTGATTATTTTTTCCTATACGCCTGTGTGTGTGTGTTTGTGTACATTATATATTCAAATAAGAGTCATAAGTATAATGGCAAAAAAATATAAAAATCTATAAAAAAAATGGAAAAAATTCTAAATGCAAAGAGGGAATATGCTAAGTAAGCATAAATGTAAAGCCGGAGCTGGTTTTTTTCAAGCTTTTACATGCAGGAGGTATGCCTGTTTTTTTTTTTGATGCTGCTATTATTGTTCGTTCGCTAGAAGCCCTTAGCGTCAATGGACCAAAATAATATGGGGTGGTGGTTGATTGTGAAATTAAGAATGAAAAAAGTATGAACAGTAAAAAAAAAATACACACTCATGTTTTGTGGGTTGCAGTTTGAAATGCGAAATACGTTCGTTGCTCGTTGTTTCTTTATATTTCATATTTTTTTCAAACATTTTTTTTGTTTTTTCATTTAAGTGGTCTTTCATTTGATATTTAGTAGAAAGAATAAAAAATGGCTGGGACTGAGTTGGTAGGTGGGTGGCATCGTAATCAACATCATCAGAGTTATCATACCCAACGTTGAACTTGATGACTGCTAATGGGACACAGCGGTGCTGCATAACGTAATAACTGTTGCATTGGGGTGAGATAGTCAGTGAGGTATTCCGACTGCTTGGTAAGGAAATGTTTTTAAGGGTGGAGAAGAGGTGGGGGAGCAGATGGAAGTAGTAGTGGTGGTTGGTTTGTTTCATTACTAGTTGTCTCTACAACGCTGGTTACTAGCTGCCATTATGATTTTTTAAAAAGCCATTTCAGTTTTTTTTTGTCATACTCTACTCTACTGCTTTTGATTTTTCCCGAGATTTTTTTCATTTGCTTTTTTATTACTCATTTTTTCCAGCAAATCGTGATTTTTTTTAATAAGCACTTTTTTTATTGTTCTTGTTTGTTAAATATTCCAGATACGTATAATTGTTAATACACCATCGCACAAATAGACGCACACACAAACACATTGACTTAAAAATACTGCTACTACTCATACCACAATTACTACCTACCACTTCAACCGCATTTCTACTACAATTCGACTTTGGTATCCCTGTGTTTGTTGTATTGTCAATGTTAGATATAGAAGTTTTATTAAATGTATATTTTCAATTTAATTTTTCTATTTCCTTTTTTTCTAAACTATTTCATTAAGCATTTTTTATTGCATTAAAATTATTGAAACGTATTAATGCAAAGTTGTATTCTTAATTCTATTGTTTTAAATTATTCTCTTCCTCCAAATTTTTCCCCCATTTGTATTTCCATGTTCATATTTACTTTATCCGTTTCTTACACTAATATGAAGTTATTAATATCGGCATAATCAAGTTTAACCCTTGAAAGATGACACGTTGTAAAAGGCAAAAGCGGCAGTTCAATAAGTGAAGAGATTAAGCAGCCCTGGGGTGAGCCTCGTTTTACTTTCTTGGACTTAACTCTGTCATCAAGATATTCAGTAGCCATTCTTAATTTCAACATTGAAAGTAAACAGGGTTTTTGTCAAAAATTGATTACATCTGATATGCCTTTGTATATTATTCTTAACAAAAAATTACCAGGCATGGAAGAAAATTTTCTGCGCTTTCAAAATAGGAAAATCTTAGTGAATGTGTCTAATAGGTTAAGCTTAAGGGGCTTAAAATTCTCAAATATTCAAAGTACTTTAATTTGTACAAATAAAATGTCGACGAAAGTGGACAAAAAAAAAAAAACATAATAAACGAATGTATTCAGGTTTTCAAGACAAAGTCTTGACAGAAAGAATACGAAAAACAGAGGAAAAAGGAGGCAACATGTAATTTGAAATTTAAGTGATAATAACAGCAAATTTCGAACCACCAGTACTACTGGTTAAAGATTGATGTTTGACTGTTGGCTAACGGGCACCGCAGTGGTGCAGTGGGTAGAACACAAAGATCTTCTGACGATAGAAAGTGGTGTTTCTTGAAACATGTAAAGATCAACCCAGGTTCAAATCCCAGCTCAGCCAAGAAAAATTATCAATAAATTTTAATAAAAATTCCAAGTTGTAAAATTCCTTCCCTCAGTGAAAATAATTTAATGAAAATTAAATTTGATGAACTCAAGCCTAATTAAAGAATATCAAAGTAGCCTTCATATGTTAATAAAGGCCCTGGACAAGTTTTAGTAGGATTCTCTTTTGGGATGACGTGTTAAAACAAAAATCGCAGTAGGGGTGATACATATTAAAATTGATGGATTAAATACTGAGTGTTGCCTGTGGACTATGGATCCCGTTTTAGAACCAAATCGATCACAAGATAATTTCGAAAACATCGTCTAATAAATAAATTATTTGTATGTACTAGTGCTGGGAAACTATCGGTAGTACTATCGATATTATCGATAGTCTTAAAATATCGGAAATATCGATAGGAAAAATATCAATATCGATATTATTATTATTTTAAATACAGCTATGAAGACATGTAACAGCAGCTTTACACACACAGTTTTTTCCGTAAGTTTTTACTTGTTATTATTAATTCGCGCTGAATTACAGCAATGAACACAAACAAACAAGAATGGATTCCTTAGCTGTGATTTTTTAATGATAATTAAAGGCCTTTAAGTCGAAATTTGTACATGTTTACATGGGGACTGAAATGTCAAATATTTTTGTAATGTTGTAAAAAAAAAATGCAATAAAATATCTTTTATTCCCTGCTACTTCGGCTCCTTCAAAAAGATAATTATCACTTTATATAAAACTGTCGTCTAAAATAACGTGCGTACACGTACGTTCAATAAAGTGATAAAAAAAACGAGCTGTAGCCTGATAAAAAACTAGTTAAAGTTTTCCTGCACAGGTACAAACATCCAGTCGATAGTAATATCGATAGAATCGAAAGTGAGCCCTGAACTATCGATAATATCCAAGCACTAGTATGTACAGTGCCATGTAATTTAAGATGTTTTCCATGATTTGCGGAAGGCCCTAATACCTAGAAGATTCGCCATTGGTTCGCCTTGCATAAATTTTCCTCTTTATAACGCCTAACTAAAAACACATCCGTACGGTAAAGAAAAGTTTAATCAGTCGATACAAATCCCTGCCTTAGAATACAACGTTACTTTGAAATAATTAGCGCTTAAATTTATAAGGGATTACGGCATCCTTATGTTTTACTTTTATTAAATCCAAACGATGCCTTTCAACAGAAAACTGTCTGCGGTCTCAGATGCTTTTTCCGGTCATCGAAGTTTAAAAATTGCAATACATTTATAAAAAAAAATCACCATAACGCTGATGTATTTTGACATCAGTACTATGAAAGTGTCATCGTTTTTGATCCCATGACACTTTTTATTATTGTGATGCCAGCCATAACATCACTTGGCGAAACTGTCATCAGGTGAAATTATGTCACAGCGGCATCACAAAAATTACGAATGACAAAAAATGTCATCAGTGCAATAATTCAGTAACGTCGGAGAAAGGACTCAGTAGGCAGTTTGACGGTTTGTTATTATATTGAGTAATTGGGATTGATTTAGGTCAAAGTGAGAAAATGTTATTAAAAGCTTACACGATACACATGTTCGTTTCACCTTTTTTGTATTCCGCTTTTTGTCTATAATAACTCTCAATAATCAGGGGTGTCATGGAAATTGAAAACGTAAAACGAAAGAATTTTAAGAATAATAAGATTTCTGTAATAAAAATATTTTATATCAATTATTATAAAAATAATGCTCTATTAAACAGAATTTTTTAACAATGATTGTAAAAATTAGATTAAAAGTTTAATAAAAAGAACTGCCAAATTCTTTCGTTTTACGTTTTCGATTTTTAATGACACCCCTGTATAACACACCAGCAACATGCCCGATATGGTTTTCGTAATCTTTCTACTTAGAAAACTTGATGTTTTACACTAAATAATTTTAAGAAATAGGTTATGGGTATTTTCGGTTCTTATTTTACTTTTTGAACATAAAAATATGTTAATAATACAAAAAATGCGACATCGATATCAAAATATCGATATGAAAAATTTTTAAGTTAACGTTCTTTATTGGATTGCTTTCACTTTTTGCCACATTATGCCGTTTATAATAATCAAATGTCACAATTCTGATGTTAGGGAATCATCCATATGAAGATGCATTTTTCTATGAGTGTATAAAAATGACTGGTTAATCATTATGCCACACTTATTTTTACAGATTCATCTGTCCTAATATTTATTTGTATATTACAGTAGTCCGATACCAGATTATTCTTCTGTTAAACTTTCAAACATTCAAAGGCTTAAAGTTTATATTTATAAGGTTACACGCGCCCTTACAAAGTGATACATTTTTCTAAATTGCAATTGAACAAAATAATACCTACGTTTTTAACTCAACACTGATGTGTATTTAGCGTGTTAAACATTGAATGCAAAGTTTGTTCTAATAAGCGATATTCACCACGGTTGTAGCAATTTTCAACATCAAATTTTCTTTGAATTCCAATAAGCATTAACAGCACTGATTTTCAATAATTAAAGTCAGCTGTTGTTATAAATTTAGCGCAAAAAAAAAATATTTATTAAAAAATACTTGCTTGCATAAAAAAGTACTTATGGCAGATGCAAAAAAGGGTATTATCTCACACTCAATTATAACTGGGGGTAAGGAATGGAACAAATTTCCCATTTATTTTTGCAACATGTTTAGAAAGGAAAACGACAACTTCTCACATTTTTGCATATTTTTTTAAAAACTGAACATAAACTCGCGCGAATGGTAGCATTCATGGAATATTATTGTAAGAAAAGAAGACACCATAATATTTCGACCGAAATTAAGCGGTTATGCCATTACATTTGATCATTACCTGAAAACAATTTGTCCGATTGGGATTAAATTACAAGCAGATAATAAATAAATACAGCAATGAAAAATAATTAAAATTAACATTTGTCCACCGATTTAAATTGTGAATAGGGAATACTAATTCCGTGTGAATTTTTTTTATTATTATCCATCTCAGACCCTAGTATATACCCAGCAGGAAAATGTAATCAATAGCAATCGTGAATGCAATACATATCTTGTATAATATTTGATTCCAGAATTCATTATTCTCAACACTGAACATGTCCTAGGATTATAATAAATTATTTTAAGGCATCATGTGAATGAATTAAATAATGCATCCCTTAAGATCAAAATTTGTAAGCGACATAAAGGCAGAAAAAAATAACGAATTTTTATTAAGAAAATATATAAAAACACGAATAATAGTCACGAACAGAAACAAAACAATCCTTGTTCTGCAAATGTGGGAATATTCGTGGTAATCAATGCCAATTTATTTTGTCTGATAAAATTACCTTCTCGATTCCAATGAATGCATTATTATTTTTTCGGAAATAATGCATTATTTTTTCAGTTATTTATGTAATCAATTCCTCATTTTCCCGCTGAGTATATTCTGCCTCGTTGTCGATCTTGCCATGTCCGTCTCTTGTAAACACGCTCACTTTCGTAAAACTTAAAAGAAATGAACAAACTTGGTGTCAAATTGCTTGTAGTTAGCCTAACCAGCTTGGGATTGAAATCCAGCAAAACTAACTTGTTTTTTCTTTTTATCAATTTTTCAAAATAAAAAATGGTTCTACTAACTCTTTATGAAAACAAAAATTAATCGCCACTGATTTCTGATTAACTCTGATACAGTTAAAAATATAAAAAAATGTCATTTGGATGAATCAAAGGAAAGGTTTTTTGTTTTTATCAAAATCGTTCTCCAGTTAGGAGAAAATGTATTAGTATAACCGCATTATTTATGGCGAAAAAAACTAGATGTTATGGAATCAATGTGTGAACAGATTTTGATTCAGCTCTCTAAAGTCTAAAAGCATAACAAAGTTCTTGCTCCCTTATTTTTTCGTTTTTTGCCGACCAGTGTAGTTAGTTTTTTATACTAGATCCAGTGAAAAAGTTCTTTAATCCGAAGAATGTTTCGTGAAACTCTTGTACGGTTGGTTGGTCATGTTAATGCAAGTTTTTTTAAGATCACTATATAATATTTATGAGAGTATGAGAGTTGCAAAACTCGTTCGTTACAAAATTACAAATACGAGATGTCAAATTATTCTCACAGTTGTTTTGGCGCTTTATGAGAAGAAATATTCCGATTGCATTAATGCATGTCCTTGGGAAAAAAAACACGAAAGAGGACATGCATTAATACAAAAACTAATTGAGGAATATAATAATAAACGAGTTTAAACGAAAAGAAATACATTCCAATCTTTCCCACTTATTTCGCAAAATCATTTCAAACTCCTTTTGCCTTTAAAGGTTAATTTTACAGTTATCTTAAAGCCAATATACAACTTTTTTTTATATTGCATTTTATAAACTCCATTGTTATTATTTCAAGTGTAAATAAACAATCAACGATCTTGTGAAAATTGTTTTCCAATGGCTTAAGGCTCTAATGTACTCAAATCGAAAATAAAAATTAAATGTAAATTGTAATTGTAATTATATTGTTAATGCATGAATGGATTTTTGAATTGAATCAACTACAAAATAAAATAAGTTGCAATTTTTTTAAGCTTCACTACTACTTATTTAATTAACCTTTTTAAAATTAAAATGCTATTCAGTAAAGGGAATATGTTAAAGTCAGCAATGAAATAAAAGTAATAATTAGAGCGAGAAAGGGAGTGATTGGAAACGAAAACAGATAGAGAGAGAGAGTGGGAGAAGCAAACAGTTTTCACAAGCTTAAGTTAGTGCCGGTTCATACACGGTAAGTTTGACTCATCAAGTCTTGAGTTTTTAGGAGAGAAGGGAAAAAAGAATGCCATTTCATTTCCCCTCTCTGCTAAAAACGCAAGACTTGACGAGTCAAACTTGACGTGTGTGAACCGTCACTTAAATAAAAATTAAATTAATGAGCAAAACATTTCATCTACGAGTAAAAAAAATAATTGAGAAGGCTTAGGGCGAATGGGTCACATATTGCACATTAGAGATTCTTGTATAGTGTAAAGGGCCAAATACACTTGTCAAATGCTTGTCCAGCCGGCGAATTCAACGTTTACGTGTGCTGGACGTAATATTTGCCGTCATATATAAATTTTTTGATTTTTCATCAAGCGTTGTCGGTGTCACACATACAAGCACATTTCACTAATGTATTTGGGCCTTAAAACCTTGAAGGAAAAAATATTTTCTATTAAAAATTGTAATGACCATTCAACCCAAATAAACGTTTTTTTCCACTTTTCTGCTAAATATAAAAACTTTCTTTCGAAACCTTAAACAATTTTAAATTGAAATAATAATTAGCTTCAAAAATATATTGTTCGTATCCACCTTTCAATTTTCATTATTTTTTGTATTAATACATGACTGGCTGCCATTTATTTAGTGGCCATTCAGTGAATCCCTGCTAAATACCGCGTACATTTTGTCTAAAGCCATCATCTACATTCATTATTTTAGCTATTTTTCTGCTCAATTTGTGCCAGTGGCAAAAATAGCTATTGGACAAAAATGTACAAAAAAAAAAAAAAAACAAAGAAAAAAAATGTGGAAAATATTTTTGGGCAGAGGAGTTTATAAAGATATTAAGAAAGAAAAATAATAATTATTATTTTTCATTCACTTCAGCCAACGATAGAGCAAATGTAATGAAAATTAAATAAAGTTTGGATTTTTTGTTTGTTTTTGTTTTAGGAAAAGTCTTTTTGCAATTACTTTAATGATGTCAAAATGAAAAGGGACAATTATGACTAAAAGAAAAGTTGAAAAAAGAAGAAATACTTAAAAAGTTTTTAATATTAAAAAATTTAAAAAGATTTTGCTTCAATGTTATTAGTTGATTAACTTCTCATATATTTTTTTTAATTTTGCTACACAGACCAAGTATTTGTGTTGTAGCAACGAATGAGAAGTTTATACAGCATCTGCAAATAAATTCTATGGTGGTGCTAACCAAAATTTGAATTAACGCCAGTTTGATTCTTAAATAATAAACATAAAAGATTTTAGATTTTTCTATTGTAATTTGCAGCGGTTTTATATGTATTTAGAACAGAACTGATTGACCAAATCGATTAGAAACCGATTTTAGAAACTTTCAAAATTTCAATTATTGAAAAAAATCAAAATCCAAAATATGTAAATAAAAAGTACTATTCCTATGTAGCATTTTTATTCGAATGTCGGGCTCTTATTAAACAGATGTGCTCAGTTTTAGATTGATATTTAGCAAAATTAGGTATTAGGCTTCGTTTTTGAGTATAAAAATCGAATAATGGATTTTTCGCTCCTTTTAATTATATTTAAACAAACATTTCAAAAGTAGCACTAGTTAAGTCGACATTTCTAAATTGCCTAAAAGTCTGCAACGAAAAACTTAAAGATAAATTTACACTAATCCGTTCCGTATCACCAGTGTTACTAAAGGCTAGTTTACACGGCAGTACAATGTAAAGGGTGGTTAGATTTTTATGGCCGATGTTGAATATGAACCACAACTAAAAATCAAGTTTTTCTGCATTTCATTTGACATTTCTCAATTTCAGACTAACTCATTTTGAACCATGGAAAGATGCACAATCGAGCAACGCGTTAAAATTGTTCAGGCTTATAATGAAAATGGGCGTTCAAATCAAAATGCATATTGTGCTGTTTATGTTAAGTGATGAGGCACATTTTTACCTCAGTTCAATTTTGTTCCCTTGCGTTATTTCTTTTAAGCCTACACGGAAAAAGAACGCCATATGCAATTAAGTGAATTAAGCCGAATTATTTTCAATACAAAATTTATTTTAATTAAGAAAACATTTTTTTTACTTTGTACTCAATAAAAGCAATTTTGTGGTTAAAAAAATTCGGCTTTTTGTACTAAATGATTTTTAACTTTCTTAATTTTGGTCTAAGTTTACAAATATTATACATCATGTAATCGCCACAAAATTATCTTTGAAATACAGTCCGAAAAAATATACTCTGTATATTTTTTTATATTAACGGAGCAATTTAAAATGATATTTGTTTTTACAAAAAGAAGCTTAAACATTAACAGACTTTCATGTTAACCATATAAGGAATTTACTTTGAAGTGTAGATGGCCATTATCTGCTACCCTTCATGCTTCATAGGGCTAACTGAAACACTTTTCTAGACACTCTATCCGATCCCGTTTAATATAATTGTATTCTACCGGGCAAAAAGCATCTTTGTATATATAAAGATCAAGGCGAATTAACTACAGGTGGTGTCGAAACGGCATCTGATTTTGACAGTTCGAGCTTATTTGTTTTGATTTGTTAGTGTTTTGCTAAGAATGGTTGACATTTTGAGCCGTAAACACTAACAATACAATGCAAAAAACACAATATTGTTTCTGTTGGATTGTTGTTGTTCCGACACCACCTGAAGTTGAATTCGCCTTGATAAAGATCTACCGCAAAATTAAGCTTAATTTTGCACTTTGATACCAAAACACACAGCAAGACTTTAAAAGTTTTACTTGTAAGAGCTCTTCATATAAAAAGGTTGAATGAAAGCTTTAGCTCATGAAGTTTTTAAAATTTATGAAAATAAGTGTAAACTTTGTATACACTGATAGAAAAATTAATCTACATATTGATGACACCTACTAATGGCATCAATTATGCAAAAAGTAACATCAATCCAATGACTAACGTCTTCGTACAATTTTGTCATTTTTGACGTGTCATCTATTTTATGACTATAGTGACATCAATTCGATGCCACATTTTGTATATTATCAACATTATTTTCATGATAACAATGTATTATAAGAAGCAAAAATTCCTATATTAAATTTTTTTAAATTGTTTAGTTAAATACATCAAATTTTCAAAGTATACTGATTACGAAAACCATATGGGGCATTGTGCTGATGTCTTATTACTGAGAGTTCTTCTGTAAAAAAAGGTCGTAATTCAACAAACGTAACGGGTAAGTAAATAATAATATTCTCACACTTTGACTTAAGTCAATTTCAATGACTTTGACTTTATGACAAACTGTCATTCAATTGATGCTAATTTGTCTGTTCTCCGATGTTACTGCGTCATCGCACTGAGGACATGATCTTCATTTCTGTAATGCCGATGTGTAATCCCATTGATGACATAATTTTATTTTGACCCTGATGACACTTTGGCCAAGTGCTATTTAGGTTGACATTACAATGATGAAAAGTGTCATGGGGTCAAAAACGAAGACAGTTGTCATAGTACTGATGTCAAAATATATCAGCCTTATGACGCCTTTTCTATCAGTGTAGGAGGTACCACTTCTATTGTTCAACAAACACAATTTCTTCTTCAGTCATATTTTTTAACTGAAGTGCGAATAAAATGGTACTTTTGATACAAAATAATTTTGGTTACTTTTTTCGCTATTGGTAACAATATTTTTACATTTTGGTTACAAAATTCGTGTGGTCGTGGCAACGCTGGTTGTAAGTACGTTAAGAAAAAACATAAAAACAAAAACAATTTGCTTTATTGTTTTCGCAAGAAATCCAAATAAAGCAAGTTGCCAGTTCAGTTTTTTCTTTTATCGCAAATATGTATATTAAAAATTCTCGAACATGTTTCACTTATTAAAGCATTGATCGAAAATAAAATCAGTTTTAATCAAAAATTTAATCAGGTGAATTAAACGGTTAATCAAGTGATTTAAACGATAAATTGATAATATATATTAATTTGTTTACTGGTGCAAATTTAATTTATTTTTTCATATTTATCACACATTTTTTTATTGAAATCAATTTTTATTTTTTTCTGTAAAGCTGGTACATATTTAAATTTTTTCTTAAATTGGCCATTTTTTTGCGGAAAAATAGTAATTTTGCTGGGATTTCGATGTACAAGTCTTTAATTCTTTTATAATTTTGGTTTCAACTGGTAGGAGAATTAAAATATTTAACCAATACATTAATTAAATTTAATTAAATTTTTTTTATTAGAAACATGTATGTATGCACACATAACAATTTCAAAAGTAATTTTAATTACCAAATTCGTTGAATCAAGTATGCAAATTGTTGATTTTGCCCCTATAACGGATATCATAATATGAATTATCTACTTAATACTGCAAAAATTGAAAATTGTTATTTTTCTTTTTAATAAATTATACTTTCTATTTTGTTAAGAAATATGGTCAAATTGATTTAATTAAAAAATTAATTAATACAAAATCTATATTTTCTTCAATAACTTCAGTTTATTGAAAATAAATAAAAAATAATTAATATAGTAATTAAATTAAGCAAACTGGTAAGCGAATTATTTGTAAGCAAAAATTAAAATTTTTATTGAATAAATTAATATGGATAATTGAAATTTGAATTTAAAACTAATTAACAAAATTAATGTAGTA
Organism: Pollenia labialis; assembly: GCA_949318255.1. NCBI lineage: Eukaryota > Metazoa > Arthropoda > Insecta > Diptera > Polleniidae > Pollenia > Pollenia labialis. The sequence continues at coordinate 75,125,203 of OX439140.1, forward strand.
TATAAATTATCTAAAACTTCCTCGTTTAATACAAAACATTGTTATACTCTCGAGCACAAGCATAAGACCCCATATTCCGGTTGTAATTTTTACAATTATTTAAATAAAAATAGCTTTTGATAAATATTGCTCAGGTTTGATATGTACTACTCTTTTATTTAAAAAGAAAAAATCTATGCATTAAGATTTTAATTTATTTAATTAACATTTTTATTACATTTTATTAAAAATATTAATTTAATTAAATATATATTTTTAGTTTACGTTCAATGGAAAAAATAAGTGATTCAAGTAACTCAATAATAAAATAATAATTCTTATCAAAAAATGTTTTTAATTGATAAAAAACTAATGAAATTTTTTTCTTTGTACCTACAGAATAAAAGTTTAGTTGTTTCAATTTGTTATTTTTTAAATAGTTTTTGCTACTGTTTTTATTAAACAATTAACATTTTTTTAATTAAATTTTAACGTTTAGGTTGAAGAAAGCCAATATGTATTTCCATTAAATTCAATTTTCGTAACCAATCATTCTCTTTAGTTTTTGTAAATACATAATACCACTCAATATATTTACACACAATGCTACAGAAAGCAACTGTAAACTCTCTTGCAAACTATTTGCAAAGAGAGAACGTCTGCAAAGCTTTATTTTTCTCCATCAATGCAAAGCTTTCTCCTTTTTAAAAAAGAGTAACTTTTAAAGACTCAAAAATCTCCTGTTTGAAAAAAGGGGATTGCTCTGAGATATGCGATGTTTTTTTGTATGAAGGAAAAGAGTTTCTTTGCTTTTGAGTGCTATTAAGTCTGCACAGGAGTTTGTTTTTTCCCCGCTGCATTGCTGTATTTAACTACATGCCACAAGATGTCGCTTTAATTAACGTTTTGTAAAAATGGTTAGAATCCTTACTAAAAGTTAGGATTATTTTTGGAAGGACTTGAGAACAGTTTCTTTCTTCAATAATATTTCTATGTTTTTTCTTTTATAACATTTGATTAATTTCATGAGCTAAAATAGTTATCCAATATTTTGTTATTATTTTCTATTAGAGCGTATAACATTTACAATGGTGGTTATTTTCTAAGGGGTAGTAAAAGGAATGTGTATAACAGAATTACAAATTTTAGTCAATATGCAAACCTGGTTCGCTTTTTGAAATTTAAGGTTTCACTTCCTTCCACTAGAGTGGTAAAATCTCAAAATAAATTCTATAAAACAAAACAATTTAGGACTTTGTTTTGTTAATGAAATTATACTCTCAAAAAAAAATCACCTTGATTGAACTGAAGAGTACAGTTTGTGTTGAATCGCTTGAAACAAATGAAAGCCAGGCGGGACAAACAGAGTCTTGGCTACAAGGCAGTTCTACAGTTTACAGTGATATAAATACCAATTTTCATTTCGGCAATGATACATTAAATTTTAATATCGTCAAATCACATGAACGACGTGACCAGGAAGAATGTATATTTCTAGAAATTATTTATTCGCCAAGTGTTTCTCTAAGTAAATTTATTGTAGGTACAACCCGACGTGTGAGCTATGTGGCACCATTCTGCTACAAGCTCATGTGTGCAATACAGCCTTCTGAAATTCACTGTAAACGCTAAACTAAAGCTAATACCAGAAATCACTCTACAGAATTTAAAGATGTTTGTTTTATAACTTACCATGACTCCAATATAAATTTAAGTTCGGCCTAAACTGTTACGAATTAAGATATTTTACTCAAGCTAGTTAAAATTGCTAAAAATTGCCTGTTTTTAAAAGATAAATTAAGAATAAATAGATATCATATGGATCCCACTCCTGAAATATTAAAGCTGTCGGTGGAGGGTATAAAGGATTCGGTACAGTCGAATATAGTACTCCAACTTGTTAATATATAAAAAAAAAGAAAAAGGAGCTACTTATTAAAAAACCAGCCAACGGCGAGCATCAAAAATAAATTAACCGACTTAGTCGAAAACTAACGCCCAATTCTTCCCTTTCAGCTCGAACATATCAAATTCATAATCCTAAATCCTCCTTGAGGCGAGGCATTATAAAGCTACGTAAGCAAGGTAAGAAAGGAAAGCATATGTGAGCTTAGTTATACCTTTCCTGAGATAAGGTTATACCTTTCCTGGTATAACCTAATCACTATAATCCTCTACTCCTCAATCAGCCAATTCTCATTTAGCCCGCTTACTGCCTTATCTTTCAAATTCTGTTTACCACTTATCATGACAGGGTTAAATATTCATCAAAAAAAGTACAACTTATGCCATCATGTAAACCACCCTTAAATATTCATGTCTCTATAACACCCACTATTCACTGTAACGTCTGATCATCGGTTGTTGTGATGATATATTGCAATGTAATGGCTTGTGAGTTAATATTGCTCCAAATACTTAGAAATTTAACCAAAATTATGCTTCATCCCTGAAACAAATATTTCAAACGAAAAATGGATAAGAACCAATGTTTTTTCCTACGGCCCGGCCCATTCACTAAATTAAGCTTGCCTAAGTCAGGGTATTACACAAGTTAGGAGCAGTAATGCCAACTAAAATTGGACAAGGGTAAATTAAATTTGCAGCTATTGGTCATCTTAGTCTTCATTCTATAAACTACTTTATGTGTATGTGATCTTTTGACTTTTTGTATGTTCCGTTAGAATTAATTTTTAAAAAGCATAAATCGTCAGTTACTTCGCAGCTTGAACAGCAACGATTATCTCGTTTAAGACTTCATATTGCACTTGTTCAACAATACTGTAGTAACTCAAAATTGGAAAATTTTCAGTAGAAGTAAAACAATTTTAAATTTAATATGGAAGGCATATGAAAATGTATTTTTTAACCAACCGTTTCTTTACCAAAAAGTCGACAGAAAAGCTATTTTTGCAGCGGGTAGATACATGTAAATATATTTTGAGTTAATACAGATTCGACACAGCCGTTTAGCATTTTTACTTGTTCTTTATTTAAAATTCGAGGACATTAACATGATTTTCGAGATACAGTTTGGTTATTCTGCTGTCCTGAAATCCTTAAAGAAGAAACAGAAAATGTTGTACGACTTGGTCCTAAAACAGAACAAATTATGACAAATCAATTGTCATATTGAATACTATATTCGTCAATACAATTAATTAATTTTTTAATTGAAATAGGCACCAACAACCGAATATGTAAATATAAGAAAACACTTTTGTTAAATAATATTTAGCACATTCAACAAATTTTTTTAACAATGAGTTTGCAACGTTAAATAAAATATAATTTAGCAATCAAATAAAAAAATTAATTACAAATTTGTAATTTTAACAAAATGTTTTGTTGCTTATTAATTTTAAAAAAAATGTATGGCAATTTTAACAGAAAGATGCATTAAAAATGCTGATGTAATTAATTATTTTATTTAAATATAAATCTTGAGACAACCATCAAATATAATTTAAAAACTAAAATTAATTAAACCGTGTTAAAATTTCGGTAAGAAGTTTCAAATAAAAGCTTAACTTACCCCTAAGATAAACTTTGTTTTCAATAACAGTCCCAGCATTAATTTTTTACGATATTAAAACAAAAAAAAAATGAATTTCTTTAATTTTGTATTGAAAATTAAAAAAATTAATTTTTTTAATTTTGTATTGAACATTTTTGACAGAAATTTTTTTTTTTATTTTTTCAACTAAAACAAATTGTTAATAAGACAATTTACAACCAATTTAATTAAGAAAATTGTTGGAAATTTAGAATAGTTTAAAAAACTTTTTTTACTTTCATATAAAGGCCCGTTTTCACAACTTACCGATAGCTAAAGGTAGGATTTTATCGGCCGTATAAAAAGTGTTTAATTTTTACAAGTTTACTTTAACCTACCAGGTAGTATGTACCTTAATTAACTTTATCGCTCACTTTAGGTTAAAGTAAAGTTTTAATAATGGAACACTTTTTATAAGGCCGGTTAAAGTCAACTTTTAGCTATCGGTAAGTTGTGAAAATGGGCCTAAATCTTGCTATTTTTTTCTGTGTAATAAAAACGATAAAACACCATTCAAAGCTTCAAAGACAATTTCAGCACCTCAATTCTGTAACTTTATGAATTTAACTACCGATATCGTTAAATAACGAGAAATCTCGGTTAATTTAACGAATTTTTTATCCTCCACTTTAAATATATAAATAAATATATTTGTTTAGAAATACTAACGACAAATATCAGTAAAAAAATATAAGAATGTCAAAGTTAAAATTTTTTTTAAATTAATAAAACAAAAAAAATTTGCTTGTAAAAAAATTATTTTAACAAACCATGAATGAAAATGTGTAAATATTCATTATATTTCTAAGCAAATATGTTAGTTTCAAATCTTTTTATACATAGGGAAAAAGTTTGGGGTGCTTGAGCCACACAACATTCTGCTCTTACTTTTTATACCCACACTACTGTATATAAAGAGGATATAATGTGTTTGTGCAATTGTGTGTAACACATTTTAATATAGGTTCTGGACCCAAATTTTAGTATACCGATTGACTCAGAATCAATTTCAGAATCCATCTAAATAGGTTTGTCCTTTTATCAGGCTGGCTGGTTGCCTGCCCAAGATAATCTTGTGCGCAAATTACAGGTCGCAATTTTGGAAATAATTTGATCAAATTTGGCACATATGGCATTTTTCATAGCCCATATGCAAACTTCTTTCCGGAAAATGGTTTTGTGCCCATTAACCATCTTGTTTTATAGACATTTGGGTTAAATAAGGTTCAAAAATATTTTGTTTCAACCTACATAAATCAGCAGAACAAATTTTATTTGAATACGAATACACTTATAATTAGTTACCTTAATAAAAGTTTCTATATTATCTCATAGTATATTTTGATCATATATAACCTATAACCTCATATATAACCTCAAAACATACTGTTTTTGGCGGAAACATGATCACCCACATACTGTAATGTAGGGTCGGGCTTGATCGACTAAACTTTCTTAATTTTGTAATATGTATTTTCTTCGACCTTTATTATTTTAATATATAAATTAAATATTTGAGCTTAAGGTCTTATTTTTTATATAAAAAACTTTTTTTTATAAATTTATTTAAAACCAATATTTCGGCACTTCTTTGGATGCCTTCTTCAGGGGTTTTTTCTTTCTTTTTAACAAAAAATTAACAAATTTTTTTTAAAACAAATTTTTTTTTTTGTTAAAAATTGGGCCCTTAACTTTATACACATTTTAAATCTTTTAACAGCACATTTATTATCGTTATTATTTAACAAAGACTTTTTTGTGTCGTTAAAATTTCATCGGTAAGTAACGAATTTTGACTACTTAACGACAATGTTTTGTCGTTAAAAAGTTACCGAATTTCAGTACGGGGCTTTAGTTCGTTCGGCATTGTATGTTCGTATTTCATGTAGATTGTTTGCTTCGGCTTAAAATACATACATGGGCCTGTTTGCACTATTATTATGAGCATTTCAACTTTTAAAATATGTAAGTTGAAACGTTCTAAACACAAAATCGTTATTTTGCGTGGCTAGACTTTTCCATTGGTTTAAAGACTTTGGATCTAACCTTTAAGATATTTTTTACTTAAATTTTTTTTTTTCAATAATCCAAAAGAATCTTTTGAAAAGATTAATTTGCTATAGTATAAATATATGTATGTGTGCATATGCATGTAAAAAAAAATTAAATATATGCATACATATGTATTTCTAAAAAGAAATTTATTAACATTAAATTCATTCAAACATTATTGTCTTGAATTTCCTTAAGGCAGACAAACCTAAAAGCAAACTCCTTAAACAAAACAGACACTGGAACTGACATTCAACGAAATAAATGAAACATGTATTATGAGTTCATGTTTATCACATCTCTTTTTTTATTACAAGCACAGAAAGAAGGAAGTCCACAGTACCACAGGCCGTCCGTCGTCATATAGAGAGAAAAGTATCAAATAATAAAATTTGCTAAAATTACATTTGTGCCGCCAAAGAGTCGTTTAGTTTTATTTTTTCTTTTTTCATAAAGATGATGATAAACAAGAAAATAAATAATAAAAAAAACCAAATATTTGTATATTTTTATTTCATGATGATGTGGAAAACAATATCCGAAAATATTCCGAAGATAATGATGACTGACTAACATGAGAGAAATGATCATCATTATCATGATAATGAAGACAATAGTCCATGAACCGAAAGACGTCAAACATTTGTTTGCACACATACATACATGGACACTTATCCATATGAATACGAAGAGCGCAAAAAAGAATTCCGACTACAATTCCTTTTGGCTGTTAATGACAATGCCTTGTTGTTGTTGTTGTTGTTGCTGCTGTTGAGGCGTGCGTATGTGTAAAAATATCCTTGCAGTTTGCATTTCATCATTCGTGCACATGGATTCATAAAATGAAAGCTTCATATCAAATATTCTTTTGATAAATAACAACAAGACATGGGCAACAAAATAAACAAAAAAAAAAAGTGGAAGAAAACATAAAAATTAAAAAATTTTACTTGTTTTTTAACAATACATTATTTTTTTCTGCATTTTCTTGATTTACTTGGGGGGTTGAATTGTCCTTCTTTTATTTGCTTAAATTTGTAGAAGACGAGACAGAGGCAAACAAAAAATATAAACAAAAATCTGTATCCTCTTTATTTATGTATGAGAAAAACAATTGTAGAGGTTGCAAGGATTTTATGAACACACAACTTATAAAGTAAGGGGTGGTCCAGCCATAATGCACGATGTTAATTGTGAGTCACACCTTAACGTCAAGTTCTTTGCCCAACTTAATTTGACATTTTCTTGTTTCAGTGTTTGACAAATTCAACCATGGCGAGGTACACAATAAAGCAGTGGGTTAAGATTTAGGAATATGGGCGTTCAAATCAAAATGTATTTCGTGCACTTCGTGATTTTTTTTCGTCAGCATTATTGTCCAAATGTTTTCACAATCGGGAGATTTCAGGAAGCCGAGTCTATAGGAAATCTGAAAATACCTGTTTGAAGCGGTTTATGGTCTTCCGGTGTCATCAGGCCGTACTTCTTCGAAAATGAGATCGGCCAAGCCGTTACTGTGAATGGTGTTCGATATCGCGAGGTGACAACGGACTTCTAGTGGGCAGAAATTGCGGATATGGACCTGGACGATATGTGGTTCCAACTGGATGGTGTCATTTGCCACACAGCAAACGAAACATTGGCTCTTTTATGCGAGAAATTCAATAGCCACGCCAATACCATGTTGGACTTCTTTAACACCGTTTGACTGCTCTCTTTGATGGTGTTTAGAAGGCAGAGTGGACGTCAATAGACCGAGAATAATTTAAGAGCTAAAGGATGAGATAATTCGGCACATTCACAGGTTCAACTCATTTATCTCTCAAAGTCATTAAAAACATATGCCATCGGATAGAGGTATGCTATCGAGGCCGTGGCGAGCATTTGGATCATATTTGGTTTCACACATAATTGTCACAGATCCTTTTATAATCATAAAAAATATTAAGATAATTCTCTGAATACGTTTTGTTTAATTTACAACTTGCTGTCCCGGCAAACGTTGTTTTGCCATAAACCTAATTTCAAGTGAAAGAAAGAGGAATAAAACGCTGTATACCATGATCGGCGATGAAAAAAAACTATTTGTTTCTTTATTTCTGTTCGTTACATATTCAAAAGTTAAACATAAAAAGTGATGTATTTTTTATCCTAAAGAATGAAAATCCAACAGAGATAATCAATTCACCATTCAAAAAGGTAACTTCGATAACGTTTTTTATAAATTTTTTAACGACTAATCGTGTAATATTCCATAGCCGAAGTAAAATAACCGGAGAAAACATTGTTTTAAAAAAATACATAAACTTTTCAAAAGAATCAGTTAATTAATTTAAAATGTATAGGAGGGGGTTATTTTACCCTTTTTGCTTTATTTTACGGCGTAAATGTTAAAATTTATAGCCTTTAGTTCCTTCAAGACTTGAAACTACCATCGGATAATTAATAAAGAAGACACGGGTAGAGGGAGCTTTTACCCTTTTTGCCCTATTTTACGCCCTAATTGTTGGAATTTCCAATATCTTAAAGATCCTTTTGAAATTTTAAGAAAAACCTCCGTCGGCTTACTTTGATACAGATCAAAGCATGATCAATTGCAAAGCTTACGATTTGATTAATTTTCAATGGCACTTCTTGTCGGAAATTGTTCATACCAACATAGAAACCTTTGCCGGCTCATGCGCAACAACTGTACTAAAGACCATAGCATGATCAAATGATATAATTTATTTTGAGTAAATTTCAATGCCACCTATCGGAAATTGGTCATACCAACCTAGAATCCTTCGAATGGTAATGCTCAACAGCTGTGCTAAAGATCAAAGCATGATCAAATGCACAGTTTATGATTTAACACTTCGCCGGTTCAGGCTCAACAACTTTGCTAAAGATCATAGCATCGTCAAATGCAGAGTTAACGATTTAATTCATACTGAGTAATTTTCAATGGCGCCACCTATTTTACCATTCCGAATTGGTACGAATCATCGAAATCGGTCCAGCCGTTCTTTAGTTAAAAACGTAGTAACTAACGCTTCTTTATTTTATGTATATATAGATTAACATCGTGCGTTTTAGTTGATATATCCTTTATTTAAACTATGAATAAAGCTCATTCTGCCCCTCCACATAAAACACTTTATAAATGAAACGAAAACGTTTGCTGAAGAATTTTTATTCTGTTAAAATTAATGTTGTGGCGAATTTACACAAAAATGTTATGAACCAAAAACACTGTAATCGGCAACGCTGGTTCAAATATTGTCATTAACCAGCACAAGACTTAAGTTGCTAAAGGCCTTATGACACTACATTTTTAATGCATTGTTCAAGTTTTGGTGAACAGTGCAAATATAAAGTAAAAGGGTTCAGCTGTACTAAGATTAATGGCAAACTGTCAAAAATTTAACTAAAGTTATCGATAATGAATAAAGTTTTGTCAAAAACAATGAAAAATTGTTCAACTTAAAATTGACATTTCTTGCTTAAAATATTAAAAGTGTTGCTGAATCAGCGGTTTATGGGCAAATTCAGCGATTTACCGCTTTTTGTTTTTAGGTTTCTCATAAACAAAAAGTTGGCAACATTTAATAAAATTAACAGAACAGGGATGGCTAAGTTGTTTCAATTGTACTTTTTTGTTGATACTTTTTAAACTAAGATTTGTGGTGTTTTTTAAGAACATAAATAAAATTAATTTCAACTAAAAAAATCTTCAAGTACAATTAGGGTAAAAAAGTAGAATTTTTAAAGGTTGTTGGTACAATTTTAAAAATTCTCAACGCCATCCCTGAAACAAAACCATAACAAGAGAAAAAAAACTAAAAAACTTGGTTTACATTTTTAATAGTTTGCTCTTTCTAACATTTACTGTTTCTTTCTATCAATTAGGGCCATTATTACAACTTGCCAATAGTGAAAAGTCGGATTTTGTCGGACCGATAATGCATTATATAAAACCTTAATTTATTATGTTTTCATCTATTAAATATTATTATTATTGAAAATAACAGCAATAAAAAATGGAAGTTGTAATAATGCAAAGCAATTTATCGGTCCGACAAAATCCGACTTTTAACTATTGGAAAGTTGTAATAATGGCCCTTAATGAATAAACAATGTAGTGTCATAAGGGCTTAAGCTTCGCAGTATATAATATTTTCCCTGCAGATAACGAGACTAGTCCATACATGCATGTAATGAGTAGTCCATAAAGGAGAAGGAGTACTCCAAAACTACACCAAATATATGGGTAAAAGGTGATCCATTTAACAATACGATGTCCTAGGAGGGGACCATATAACCCACCAAACTAGTCCTTAAGCTACTCCATGGAGTACGAAAGTGGGTTAGTTTTAAAAGTACTCCATGTCACTACAGTATGGGGTACACTATAGGGGTTGTTTGAAAACTACTTCATGCCACTACTGAATGAAAGACTAAAAAAATAACTTTACGATTAAGCTTTTTTATTTTAGTCTAATAAAAATAAAATATTAATAAAAACAATACATTTCTCACCCATATAAGTAATATATTTCTATATGTATACTGTGAAGGATTTAAGTTTATGTAGTGTTATTTTGAAGAAAATTTTTACTTAATAAAAATTTTTTTTTTAAAATTATCTACCCCTTTAAAACAATTTAAGTTAAATTAATTTATTTGTCGTTTTAGAAAAAACCTTATAACTAAAATATAGAATCATATGTCATGCCTTTTTTCACAAATTTCACAAACTTTCCTCTTTCACTTTTAAATAAACAATTAATAATGGACACCATCAGGGCTACCAATGTGTAATACTGTTAACTATAGAAAAGTATACATCATGCAGTTGTTGGCAGCACTGCATGTTAATTTCTTATAACATGGTCCATAATACAGTACATTGGACCATGTTGTAAGTAGTTCATTTAAGCCACAATGGGCCACGTAGTCAAATATTATCTGTAGGGTAATATTTCGTGTCTACAACAGTTTCTGCCTTTTTTTTGCGCTGTACCCAAGAATTTAAAGAAACGTTATTCTAGAAATAGCAAGTCTGGGCGAAGCAAGCAGTGAGCACAATTAAAGAGATAAATAAACCTCAACTTCTTATAAAAATTTCCAACTTTTAATTCCTTGCCATTAATATGATGAAAGAAATATTTTAATGAACAGTTTAGCTGACTTTCTTAACTCAGTGTTGCACAGCATAACTAAAAACCAATGCATCGAAAAAGCCTCACAAATAAAAACGATATACAAATTTCGTAACCGCTGTGCAGTGAAAACGGCTACCAAAAATAAACTCAATGCCTTGTCTACAGAAAAGAAGTAGAGTTTTTGAAGCTATTCCTTGCCGTGTTGCATGGCAACATTGCGTTTAGGAGGCCAGCCTTTCTATCACATTTTAATTAATTAATTTAATTTAAACATAATAAGCAGCCTAAATCACGAATTTATGGCAAATTTATCAAAAATTTATTTTAAGTAATTTCTTCCTGTTTTAATTGAAAGGGTATGTTTTTTTTTGAGTACCTGGCTTTCCTCTTATACTGAGGCTAATGGCTTATCCCTAGTCAGGCCCCAAAAGTAATTTTCGAATATTTAGCAGGCTCCCATCTACCTTTCAAATGCAGCGACATCTTGGAGAAAGCTTTTTCATGTACGTCACTAACTGACCCCATATATTTAGGGAAAAACTTGAAGTGCATGTGAAGAAAATACGTTTTTAGTGCCATATTGCATCCCATTTTATAATAAAAATCTTACAAAAGTTTTACCCTTTTCGGGGAAATTATATCGATCGCATCGGTTCCTCTAAAGTAGAGAACAAAAACTTTTTCTTTTTTAACACCGAGTCTACAACTGACATGAAATGCTGTTAAAACATGATGTTAAGACTCCATGTTGAATTTTTAATATGTTAATGGTGGAGTATAGTACTCATGTTAATGTTAAGAAATTTCATTATTTTTTGATTGTCGTCGAAGCATATTCCAAACAATAGTGTGTGTGAAATGAAAAAAAGCAACAAAATGACTTTTGTCAAGCTTAAACGTCATTTTATGTTATAAAAGAGTTGTTAAAACACATGGCTTAACAGCCGTGTTAAAACATGAGAAAAACTCTAACATGATGAGTCTATACTTAACACTAACATCATGTTAGTGTTAATGTTAAGCATTTCATGTCTGTTGTAGACTACATGTAACATGTACTCTAACATAACAAAAAAATATTTTTTAGCAAAATACAAGAAAAATTGACCTAAAATTTTTACAGTGGGTGGATATGACCACTGCTTATCGTTTTCCACAAAAAAGGTGAAAATGTGTAAATTTTTAGTTGACTCTCTTTAGAGGAACCAATGCGATATGGTTTGTTGTTGCCAAAGGAAGTCTTTGTGTCATCAATAAAAGCGTCCCGTGTAAAAGATCCTACAAAAACACCCTCTTTAATTTTTGAGTTACTCAGCTTCGGAAACCTTTGCTAAAGAAACTGGAACGCAGAACCGTCTTAACTTAAGTTTCTTTTTAAATATTTTATGTGTTCTAATTTGATGTGCGATGCCAGTGAAATATTTTTGTCTTACTCAACAAAAAAGTCAGTTTTTTTGTTGGTCTGTGTGGTCTGGAGTGACCTAATGGAGAATCTTCTTTGATAAAATGTCGTAATCGCGCACGGCAATACCACTTGCGAATTTGTTTTACTCTTTTGTAGATGACGGCAACCTTTGCCTTTTGTATTGATTTTTAATTTGATTTTAGACCGTGAATATCAGATGTCGGTGCTATGAGTCAAAACATGAATGATGCGTTTGGTCGCGGCGACCTTGATATAATCTCGGAATAGGGTCGATTTGAATGCCCGAAAGACCCAACGTTGCATGCTAACGCATAAACGCGTGACGGATCAAGGTGCATCATCTGTTTTTATGCGTGGTATAATTATTAAGGAATTAGAATTACGTGTAGTTCTGGGCATTAAAACACAATGCGATATCCGGTGGACAAAACATATATTCATGATGTCGGAGAAGCATTCAAGTGCCTCGGTTTTTTAAAACAGTGTAGGAGACACTTCTTTTTATCTGATCTTACTTTTTATACCATCGATATCCGACCGGGAAAAGAATACAGTTCTCATGTCTGAGCCAGTGCTTCAAAGTATATTTTGGAGCTTCTCTACCGCGTGCAGGAGAGGTTGAAGGTTTTGGTTGGTGACAGTAGGGTATCTAATTCAATGGAGTCCAACCGGCACAATGTGTGTTGGTGTTTTTAACGTTACTACAATGGGATGTGTTCTAGTAAAATTATTGATCTGGTTCCCGAAACGCGTGCCTTTGTTCGTTTTACACGTTTTTCCTTAAAAGCCCGTCCTTTTGTGGTCGATTGTCCGGTGCATCGTACAATGCATTACAGGGAAAATTCGATTTTTGGCCAGACTGTTGGCATGTGGAATAACCTTGCTGAATAATTTCAAATCGAATGTCCACAAGCACTACTCCCTCAATTCTCCTTCCCATTTCCAATTTCTCTAGTTCCAACACAATGCATTAGTAGGGGTCATCGCCTGAGTGCTGGTTGTACCAAAATTCCAAAATTAATAAAAACATGATCAGATGGAATTTTTTTTGGGAGGATTTTTGTTTATCGCAAATAGACTCGTGTATAGATGTAAGGCATAATAATAAGCCTATTCCGGCAATTCCAGAGAACAGTTAAAAAAAAGGGAAATCTCTTTACCCTCACAATCTAAAGAAACAACCACTGTACAGACAACAAAAAAAAAAATGGATAATGTGGAAGTATAAAAATCCAACAAACAATTACAATACAACAACAAAAGTAATAATAATGATATTGAAGACAACATGAGAATGTAAAACGAAAACCAACAACAGCAGCAATACGAAAAAAAAAATAAAACCAACAATAAGAGTAACACAAGGGTTTGTACGAGCCTTCAACAAAAAGGATGTGTCATTGTTTACGAACAAGTGCATTAAGTATGTATGACTGCAACCATGTATGAATGGATATGTGTGCTTTCCTACCCAGCGGGAAAAAGAAGGAGTACGAAGGCCTCTGTACCCCTTCTTTTGGATGTACAAGGCCTTCTTGCTCCATTCCATACTCATATCTTTTTTACACGCGTTGTCATTGCGGAGAAGGCCTTCCGCTTTCCTTTCTTTCGCCAGAGCTTCTTAAAGGCATTCAAATATATGGCTCTTAGAAGGCTTTCCAGAGAAGGACTGTTAAAAGGCTTTAGAATAAAGGTTATCTTAAAGGGTTTTTAAGAAAGGTATGTTAAAAGGCCTTTTAATTGCTGGCTCTTAAAAGGCCTTTCGGACCATCCTTGTAAAAAGTGCATCGGTTCTAATGGAAATTGGCTGACCATTTTCATTCGCATCGCATCGAAAAAAACATCGATGTTTTTTACAGTGTCCATCCCTACACAGAACCTTCTTCATCAATGAACAAAACACAACTAAAAAGATTTACATTATTGTTTTCACTTGGTATTTTAATATGTATGTAACTTTATTTTTATAACAAAAAATTTTACTCTTTCTCTTTTCAACATCAACTAAACAGATTTACGTTATTGTTTTCATTTGGAAGTTATTTTATTATGTATGTTACTTTGTTTTTGTAAAGGAATCTGAACTCTTTTGCTTTTGCGTGTGCAAAAAAACAAAACAAAAAATGTTACTCCTTCTTTTATCGCTTCTCATAGAAGCGAGTGTGGAAGGTGTATCTTATCTTTTATACCAAAGAGCCGAGGCCTTCTATGAGGCATTCTTTAGCAGTTACATAAGAATAGTAATTAAATCAAAAAATTTTTAATCAGGCCTTCAAAAAGGCCTGAAGTAAGAAGGTCTTCTAAGTTTTACCGCTGGGTATGAGCTAACCACGTGTGTGTGTGTATTTAGCATTTTGAAGAGGGTGTATATTACACATGTGAACACACATGCACATCAACTGCCAACACATACATACACATCTGCAATTTCTTTAAGTGTCAATGGGTGATGATGACGATGATATTGTGGTGGTTTCTACTGCAGTACTCATACGTATCCATATACATATGTATGTGTGTACCATAAGTATGTATGTATGTGCATGTGTAAATATTGTAAGGTGCATTTGTGTGTTTTAGCCTTCTGTTGTTGCCATTCATACATGGAGAAGGAGGAGTTGTGCTTAAGTGGTTGCAGACGTTTATTGTTTACTTGTTTTTATTCAAGCTCTTCTTTTTTTTTTTTTTGTTTCTTCTCATATTTTAACTTTTTCATATTTTACTTTATTTCACTTGCTTGTGTTGTTGTTATTATTGCTGATGCTTGGCCTGTTTGTTGTTGGCTTTCTGTACTTATTTTATGGTTTATTTGGTGGGGTTTGTAACAATAATAATTAATGCATTCATGTCATTGCTTTGTCTTGGCTATTTGAAAATGGTAACAAGGTTGCTGAAATATTATGATTTCGAACTGATTGATCAGTACTGATCTTGACATAAAAGCATGTGGTGTTCTCAATTAAAGCCGTCATGGCAGGACATCTCTTCTGTATTCGCATTATTAAAATCCGTCGCCGTTGATGATACTCAACACCGTTTTAACGACAAAGTCTTTCCTTATTTCTTATTTTAGTCGGATAAATTCTTTATAATTTAACCAATTTGGCAATTTTTGTCGAATTTCATGTGCCGAAAGTGAGAGCGATCACAATTTTTTTAATTGCCACAATCAAAATTAACCTTTTTTGCGTCGATAATGTGAACACTCTTTTGCACTATGTGGATCAATGAAACAGTTTAATATTCACCGATTTTTATAGTTCACTTTGGCGCCGATCACACGCGATAGAAGGGATGGAAAAACAAAATTTTGAAATTGCACCAACTGGCTACTAAAATTGTATTATTTAAATATTATTTTGAGCTTAATTGCAGCAAAACTACATTTGTTTTAACTATTATTCATATATATTATGAATATCATTCATACACTCACAATATTCTGTACGTAAAATTAACTGAAATTGTAATATAAAATAAATGAAAGTTCAATTAAAAACCGGTCTACCTATTTTTCATTTATTTTTAGCAAAAAGTTCATTTAATTTTTACTGTCAAAAATTCAACACCTTATTCCGTAAAATCAAATAAATATTCAGTTATTTTGTAAAATTTTACTGTCAAAAATTCAACTCCATATTCAGTAAAAACGATTAAATATTCAGTTATTTATTAAAATTTTACTGTAAATTTTTTACTGTCAAATTGACCCCATATTCAGTAAAAACAATAAAATATTCAGTTATTTTATTAAATTTTCGTTTACTTCACAAAAGAGCCGAATTTCTAAAAAATTCCAGACAGACACCTGTCCGCTTGTTTTTTTTATAAGCGAGAGAGGGAGAATATTTTTATTAACTTACCCAGTTACACACGTTTGTTTTACTTTTGTTGTACTGACCACGTTGTTTGCAGAATAACTCTCAATTATAAGACACCAGCAGCATGACCGATATGGCTTCGCAATTATTTTACTTTTAAAATTTGATGTACCTATTTAACTAAATTATTTTAACAAATAGAAAATGGGTATTGCTTACACAAAACAAGCAATTCATTTTTTATAGATAAGTAAAAATTAATTTTTGGTAGTAAAATTATATAAAATAATTGAATATTTAATTGTTTTTACTGAATATGGTGTTGAATTTTTGACAGTAAAATTTTATAAAATAACTGCATATTTATTTGTTTTTACGGAATATGTAGTTAATTTTTTGACAATTAATTTATAAACGATAACTGAATATTGATTTGTTTTTACGGAATTCGCGGTTGAATTTTTGACAGTAAAAATTAAATGAACTTTTCGTTGCTTTAAATTACATTTTCATTTAATTTTACATAAAGAAGAATTTAACTTAATCAACGGACAAAATTAACTGCAACTGAAAATCAGTATTAATATGCACTTAGTTTTTTGAATAACTGTTAGAATCAGTTAAAAATAAATTTGCTTGGAATTTTAAATGTTTATTTATTTAAAAATGACTGAACGGAATATTTCTTAAATAAACTACAGTCCGTTACTGTAATAATATTGTGAGTGTACGATTGAAACATGTAAGAATAACCTGTCCGTGAAAGCCCGGGTTCAAGCCCCAGTCAAGCGGCAGTCAAGAATGAAAAATTGTTAATAAATTTTAATTGATTTTATGTTGTAAAATTCCTTTCTTCATAAAAATAATTTAATGAAAATTAAAATTTATGAACTTAAGCCTGATTAAAATATCAAAATTTCGATTAAATACCATAAACAGTTCAACTAAATAACCACAATAATAATTATTAATAATCAGTTAAGCCCAAACACTATAGTTTTTTATAGATTTCACCCTTTGTGGAAACTATGGGCAGTCATGGGCTCATAAGTTAAAATTTATATAAAAGTTATTTTTGCCAAATATTATATAAATATTGACATCCATATGAGATTTTTTGTGTTTCAGGGATTTAAGTGACGGGCGCTAAAATGTTTACTAATATTAGCATGTAAAAGAAAGTAAAAGATTTTTATAAATGGGCAAATGTGAACCTATTCGAAAAGAATTAATTCTGCAGTTAAATATTTTTTTGGGATTAATTTATTCTAAATACCAACATAATTAGATGGTTAACGGACACAAAGAGTTTAATTTGGAATGAAGTTTTTATGGAATATATGTGAAATTATAGACCGATTCTCCCCATTTACATAGACTTAGTCATAAGTAAAATTAAAATGTGTTTACCAAATTTGATCAAATTATCTACAAAAATGCAACTTCTATTTTGCGCGCAGGGTTAACATTGATAGACAACCAGCCAGACGAATGGATGGACATCGTTAGATGACATCCCCAAAAACGTATAGACAAAATTGCTTTTTCCTTAATTTTTGCTTACATATAAAATTTTCTAGTTAAAAATAATAAAGTTTCATATTAATTCGAATGTGTATTCTAAGTCAAATTACAATCCTCAAAAGCTTTTATACTTTAAAAGTCCTCTTCATTCAATATTTTCCAGGAATTTACATTCGAATCATATGAATATTTATATGAAAAATGGTACTCACCAAGGTATATTTACACAAGGTAAACTCGTTGGCCCATATGTTTGTCAGCTGTTTACCTAAGTTGGAACACCAATGTCAAATTCCGTGTAAATGAGCCAAATTTTGTACATGTGTGCGTTAAATTTATATGAAGACAATTTTGACAATTCAGTTCCACTCGGTTATTTTTATAGAGCAGCATGTCTACACTCCCAAATGAGTCTACCTTGTGTAAATATGCCTTGGTACTCACCATGAGAAATAAAATCCCAGATTCTATTTGCTAAAAATAATATTTGTCTCTAAAGAAAACCTGCTTTGTCTTACAATTTAGAGTGAACATTAACTGCCGTATTCATAAAAAATAAAATAAGTTTGAAATGTGTTTTAAGACAAAATTTTCATACAAATTTTTCTTAAAATGCATTTCAAATCCATTTTAATTTTTTATGAATACGGCAGTAAATGTAAATGGTGGTTAAATTTTAAGCGCCGATGTTGATTTTGAATAAAACACAAATTATTTAGAAAATTGTTGTCATTTCTTTTTATTATGATAATATTTGTATGGTTCAATTATGTATGGAATAAAATATCGGTCAAATGGCCGCTGTGACTTTGGCGGCACACCTTCATCCGATGGTCCATGTTTTCGATGACGCTGAGGCATAATTGAGGTCCTTGGCCATCAATGTGCCAAATTATCTCATATCTTTACTTTCAAATAACCCCAAAGAAAGAAGTCCAACGGTGTCAAATCACATGAGATAACAAGGCCATTACATTTGTCGCGCAAAAGAGCCATTGTTTCGTTAGCTGTGCGACAAGTGGCACCGTCCTGTTGAAACCACATATCGTCCACATCCATATCTTTCAATTCGGGCCATTTAAAGCTCGTTATCATCTCACGATAGCGAACACCATTCACAGTAACTGCCTGACCGGCCTCATTTTTGAAAAAATACGACCCGATGATGCCTCCAGCCCATAAACCGCACCAAACAGTCACTCTTTATGGGTGATTTGTTTTTTCGACAATCACTATTGGATTATCATTCGCCCAAATGCGGCAATTGTGCATATTAACGAATCCACTGAGGTGAAAATGTGCCTTATCACTGAAGATGATTTTCTTCGAAAATTTATCATACACTGTTGCCATTTCTTGCCACCATTCTGACCATTGACGATGTTTCGAATGGTCAATAGGCTTTAGTTCTTGAGTCAATTGCACCTTGTTAGCGTGTAAATGCAAGTCTTTATGCATAATGTTCATCAACGACGAGCGTGAGAGGTGCAATTGTTGGCCAAGACGACGAGTTGAGGTGGACGGCTCTTCAGCCACACTATCGCGAACAGCAGAAATATTTTCTGCAGTAGGAGCTGTACGAGCATGCTCTGGTGTTTTCATATCTCCTACAGACCCGGTTTGCTTAACTTTTTGCACGATTTTTCCAATTGTACGCATATTTGGACGATTTATTGGACTGAAAAAATCACGAAGTGCACGAAATGCATATTGATTTGAACGCCCATTTTCAAAATAAGCCTGAATAACTTTAACGCGTTGCTCGATTATGCATTTTTCCATGGTTCAAAATGAGTTAGTCTGATATTGAGAAGTGTCAAATGAAATGCAGAAAAAAGCTTGACTTTTAGGTGTGGTTCACATTAAACATCGGCTTTTACATGGCTAAATTGAAGCAACACGTTGGGTCCAAAAAAAAAAAAAAAGCCAGAATTTCGCAAAAAAAAAAAAACATGTATCAAACTATGCCTTAAAATGCTGCAAAAAGCTCTTTTAACATAAAAATGTAAAAAAAGCAGCAGACGGTAAGATATGCAAAAAATATGCACTAACAAATCGATGAGAAAATTCATACAAAAATCTTAAACGGATAAATATATTGTTTCTGCCTTCGTTGGTCACAGAAGGAGAAACATGCATATTTATGCTTTCCCTGCTTATCACCTATAAAACTAACCTCCAAAATAAGTCTTCTGCTTCAATAGAATTCTAATTAAACATTATTCAAATAACTTGTAGTGTAAATGTACTTAATAGAAAACACAAAAACACACATAATTATGACATTATTATTCCTATGGATGATGTAGATAAAGATGTTGTTGAGTGGTTGTAGATGAGAATGAATGAATGAATGGATGGATATAAAAATCAGTAGATGATACATGCCATTCAAATGTTCTTAACATTTAATACTCATATGTAACAATATCTTGAAAACCCATTTGCTTAGTTTTTCGTTTTCTTTTTTTAAATTGTTCTGGCAGTTTTATATCTGCATATGACTTTTAAAAGAAAGAGGAACATTTGAGTTTGTTTTTCAATTCACTTTTGCCATTTTGAAGCAGGTGCTTTAAATTGCATTTGAAATTGTTTTAAATTCTAAACATTTCCATTTGTTATTTAACTCTAACTACTTAATCAAACATCCTGCCTTGTCTAGTTTTCCTGTTTTATTTTGTACCACATCCCAACAACCATCCGTCTAACCAATTCATATCCTAACTGAGCGCAAGCATTATTCATTTACGCATTTCTTTTCTTTATCCTTTTTTATTTTTTTTTTTTGTTTTGCATCTGGCATTTTTCTAAATACAATGTTTTTGCAATTTTATACTCTTTTTTTGTTGTCGTTTTTGCCATTTTTCTATTCACAACCCTTGACGTGGAGAACAGGAACAGTTCCAAACAAAAGAAGTTTGTTTCTATTGCAATTATGGGATCATACAAACTCAGCTTAAGGGTCATTGTTTTGTAACATTTCAAGGTTTCAATTTCTAAATAAGAATTGTAGGAAAATACAATTTCTAACTTTTGCTGTTTAGGGTGGGGGGGGAGGGAACAATGCCAACAAAGGAAATAAAAGGGACTTTTTGCGTAGGAAAGTTTTCCTTAAAGCTTAAAAACTATTTAGTTTTTGTTTTAAATTTTGGGAGTAATTTCAGGACATATTTGTATGGTACAGCGCGTAGGATGGTCCTAGATGGGTCAAATGTATGAACAACCTCACTTTGTAATTCATTGCGGAATTTCGGTTTTTTAAGTAATTTCAATAAACTAAACCGTTTTTGAATATTTTCTCAAATTTCTTTTTTTATTTGAATTAATAATGGAAAATAATTTCATTCAAATGGCTGCCTCGGCTGGCCATGCAGTAGCCTACACGATCGGTCCAATTTTTAAGCACATTATCGATTGTGTGCAGCTGTATTTCACCAATGGCTTCACGAATAATGTCCTTTAAAGCGTCAATTGGCTCTGGCTTGTCGGGGGAAGACTTATCTTTGACGGTTCCCCACAAATAATAGTCCAACGGTGTCACATCGCAGCTCCGAGGTGGCCAAACGACATCAGCTCTGCGGATCATAATGCGATCTTCAAAAACAGGGCACAAAACATCGAGTGTATCTTCGGCTGTGTGGCACGTAGCGCCTTCCTGTTGAAACCAAATGTTGCCAATATCCTCCTCTTCAATTTTTGTGAACAAAAATTCGTTCAACATGGCCCGATAACGATCGCCATTGACTGTAACGGCTACTCCTTTTCCATTTTCGAAGAAAAATGGCCCAACTATGCCTCTGGACCAAAATCCGCACCAAACAGTGACTCGTTTTGGGGTGCAACGGCTTTTCAATGTATGCGTGCGGATTTTGCGTGACGATTTTGCTTGTTTACATATCCGCCAAGATCAAAATGAGCTTCATCTGAAAAGATGATTTTTTTTTGGCAAAATCGGCAGCGGAAGGATAAAACTAATTATCTGTCAAATCAGACATGGGCTAAGTGTTACCATTCACGAAATAAGCACTAGTTGAAGAAAAAAAAACGTTAGATGGCGAACCCGTTATAAAAAAATTAGCCAAATAAAAAAAATGGGTTTTTGACTTGGTCCGTTTTTAAATTTTAATATTTAATATTTGTTTGAAGCCCCAAGTATTCTCTTTAAAATGACATTAAAATCATCTTCGTATGTAAAGTAGTTTTCGAGATATTGAAGAAATAAACTCAACACATTCGGCTAATTCGGCGAAATTATGACATTTTGAATATGACATAACTTTCAAAAAAAAAAAAAGCTTTTAACATTTTTTTTTCGTTCATATACATATGTTCCTTATAAGATAAAAGGAACCTTCTCACCAAATTTCATTGAAACCGGAAGGGGTTTTGACATGGAATAACCCATTTGCTTAATTTAATTAATTCTCACAACAATATATTAAACATCCTTTTTAACTTTCACAACTTGCGAGGGTGGTTCAATAAGTCCGCGATGTTGAAATAAAATGAAAATTTTTGGACACACCAGCCAGATGGCAGTTTTGTGGCTATCAAAAAATCTCACACTACGTACTCCTGGGCCTGGCTGGGTCTACTTTTATATGTATGGAATTTTATTACATTTTGCTGTCAACTGGAATAATTCTTCGAAATAAAAGCAAAGAAAGAATTCTAATTGTGTTGCGCACACTGTTTTGATTTTATTTACTACATTACATATATGATAGGGCAGGGCCCCGGGCGAAGGTGGATACAATATGCACAACATTTTCATTTGACCAATTGCCACGCCAATGTTGTTTAATTTTGCACGGTTTTCTTGTTAAAACACTTTGATGGAGGAATACATACATTTTCGTTCTAATATATTTAATAATTATATGAAAAAAGTAAAAAAAATGCATGACCAGGCCCAGGTATACACTTAAGGGCTAATTTTTTAACGTAGTTTTGTTTGAGTTTTCTCCAATTTGTCCATTCCTTTCAAAAACTTAGATTTCTCAGAACATCAATTATTTTTTTTGCCATTATCGGAGTCAAATTTCTTTCGCTGAGCCATTTCACGATGTAGCAAGTCTGCTATCAATGACGGTCAAACACAGACTAATGGCCAATTTCACTTATTTATTGAAATATTAATTTATGTTTAAAATAAAATTCGTTTTTTATGTCAAATAAAAATAAAATTTTATGAAAAACTATATTTAAATAGAATTGGTGAAATCGGCCATAAATGACACAGCTTAAAGGCATAATAAACCATACAAAATGCTTGGCAAACACACATTGTTTCCGTTTGGTATTTGCCCGTAAACAACTCAAATATTCTCCGTACAAACATTAATTTTCTTTTTGTTTTGTTTTCAATGAATGCAGGCGCCGATAGAGCCGCGGCAATTTTGTTGCTTTTTGCTTAAAACGGAGAAGAGTTATAAAATAAGGCAAAGAGTTTAAAGTAAAAAGTGATCAAAACAACGAGCTGTTTTGTGGCAAGCAATACTGCTAAAAAGGAAATTGAATTTACTATTTAAAATTATTTTAATGCTTCTTTTTTAACGTCTTCACTTTGTAAAGTTTTCGGTGAGATGAAATACATTTAGCATTAGACGCCACAAAGAATTTGACAAATATCCAACACGACTGCTTCAGATGTTTGTCCAAACAGCAAACATCCCAAATAACAACACAAAACATTTGTACAAACTTAAGATTATTACATGTTTGCCAAGTCATTTGCCTTTATTCAAATGTTGATAGGAGCTAACTGACAAATTCTTGTTGACTGGAGCATTAATGACTATTCAATTTAGAGGAGGGAAATTCGAGCGGTCTTATTGACCCTCCCTCGTACTTAACTTTATTCTGTTATTCGAGCTCATATATTTTTTCAAACTTTGTACACTCTCAATCATTTAAAGTTAGTGCCGGCTCACACACGTTAAGTTTGACTCGTCAAGTCTTGAGTTTTTAGGAGAGAGGGGAAAAGAAATGGCATTCTCTTTTCCCTTTTTTCCTAAAAACTCAAGACTTGACTAGTCAAACTTGACGTGTGTGAACCGGCACTTAAATAAAAAATATACAAAAAACCCCAATTTTCATAAAAAACCCCACATCTCTCGCTAACTGGGTCAAAATTGACCCACAGACCCTTTAAGGTTAATTCATATACAACTGATATTGTGTCTCCTGAATTTGTGACAAAAACGTCCCATTAAAATTGAATTGTAATTTCGATCGATATCGAATATCGTTTGGCCACAGGTTAAATGTGGTTTTATTCCATGACAAAAAAAAGTTCACGATTCGTAAGATTTAAACAATGACTCTTCATTCAATTCAATTCATACGGTAGCAGATGCAACACCATGACCATCATCATTAGTGCCAAAAATTAACCTCTCTAAAACTGACATCAATCGTTAATCCCAAAACACATTGTTTGTCAACTTGATTTTTTTTTTCTTTTGGTTTAGTTTTTTTTTCCACAAATTTTGTATAACTTTTTGGTATTTGTACCAAAGAAACCATAACGGTATTGTGTTTATGGCTAACCAGGGCTGTCAGATGTGTCGATTTATGTAACTGTTTTGCGATGAAATTTTTTTTTTGGCGATTTTTAAAACTCATTTTATCCGTTTCAATATAATGGTATCAAGCGTTTTTTTTTTGTATAATTTCTTAACGAAATAAAATAAAATATTTTAGAAGTACATTTTACATACTTACGGCCAATTGCACCAGTTAACAACATGTAAACAACATGTTTTAGACAGTTATAGCTGATAGTTCATTACAACTGAAATAATGTAACGAACAATTGTTGAGGTTAATTGATATGAGTATACAAATTTTTAATCGCGAATATTGATAAAACACAACGACCCATCTTCGTTAACTTCGGGATTTATTAATTTGTTGTGTACAACTTTTCGTTCTTTGCTTTTGCCTGGACTACGGCTGTTTTCATAATACATATGAATCAGAAGTAAAAGCAACAGTTTATTTTGACTGCAGTTTTTTAAACCGTGCACAGAACGTTAAAAATACTACAATTTAAATACACTACTAGAATAAGGCTAAATGAAGTTCTCTATCTTCAGTAAATGTAAAATTACTCTTGCATAATTTTTTTTTATAAAACTCCCATTAACAAATTTATTTAACCACAAATCTTAAAAAAAAAATTAAGTTTTGGCGATTTTTGATAAACTATCTGGCGATAAAGGAGAGAAAGAATCTGAACCAACAATATATGTGACCTTCTCCGAGAAAAGGGACCTAGTGTGTCAAAAAACACCCGTTTACATAAGTAAAAAAAAATAAAATAGAGCAATTCCATATAAAAACGATCAAAATTGGCAAATTTTTGGACGACCCCTCTCCGATTTTAAAATAAATAGTCTCAATCGATTGCCCAGCAAAAAATAATGTACCTACATATTTTTTTTTTTTTTTTTATAGTGACTGGTTTAGTGGTGGTGTACACCACTGTCATGAGATAAAATTGAAGAATTCTTCAAAAGGGACCTCATTGACAGTTGTTTTAAAAAAAAACTACTAAAGCGATCGCAACGAGTGATAGCTCGTTGGAAAGGTATTGAATCAGGCTTTAATTGAAAAATAAAATTTTCCTAATTTTTCTTAGAAATTTACCTTTAACTTTTCCCATGAAAATTAAATTTTCCGATGATCCACAGAAGCTCCTAAATTTTCCGGCTAATTTTTTTTTTTTTGGATTCCTCATAATTTTTGCTTTAAGAATCAGCAATAAAAAAATGGGCCCCGACTCCTTGTTTGGACAGGAGAAGAGCATTTAAGAGACCACCTTGTTAAAAATACATTTTTATTATTATTTTACAGTTAAAAATACATTTATGAAGAAAAAATCTTTCTTATTTTGCTGCTTATACTTAATTACAATATTTATTAAAAATTTCAATTGTCTTGGCATCATTATAAAGTTAAAGTAACTTTAAATTTAGCACGTCGGCAGACGAAGAGTACCGCTTTACATTAATTGACATATCAGAAATATTTGGTATGAAGCAATGAAACTTTTGCGTTCCAGTTATAGTTTTGACATTATTATATGTATCTGTTTTGAATTCGTCGCTCCATGGCATCGTGTTCTTTTTGAGTGCATAAAACTGTGTTAATGGCAATTTCCTTGCTTTGAATCCACGAAAACAAATGTTGTACATTTAAGATCTGGTCAGTATATGGCCTTTGCAAACTTGCCTTAGTCGCCATGCGTTTTAGGGTTCCCCCTAACGCATCGCATGGGCCCTTATTGTGGGACGTCGCGAAAAAGTGCCACTCGACCTTGCAGTTTTGTTCTTCTTCAATTATGCAAAGATTGTAAAATTTTTTTTTATTCTTGTACTGAGAAGCCGCGCCGTCTGAGAAAAACGTTACTTTGTCGACTGCATCGAATTTTGATCTTAAGAATTCAAACAGTTTCATTTGAAATAAATAAACGGACACATAATTATGAGCTAAACTCTCCGCGACAACAACAAGGCTTACGGTCTGTAGTTCGTTATCTTCGTTTTTGAAATAAATGCAAAAAGGATGCACCGTGCACTGGTCGTTTACCCAGTGATAAGCCTGAATTTCATCCTGAACGAGAAAAGTGTAATTCTCGGCAAAGTCGCTTATCACAATGAATTCATTTTGGGCTAATTTCTCCTTACTTTCCTTTAGCAATTTCGATTGCATCTCGGATATGAAATGGTGCGCCTTCAGTTCATTCAACTTGAATCCGAATTCCTCGATGCATTCCGGAATCTGCTTTACCACGGTCTCACTGTTTGAAATGCACCTCCTGAATTAACAGCTGTTCAAACTTTTCCGCCAAATATTGCTCTAGCTCGTCAATCTTCGGACAATTGTCGCATTTGGACAGATGACAATTTTCCGTGGGGTATGCGCACAACGACTTCGACAGGAGGTCCCTATATGTTTCAATTTCACCGTGAAATACTTTCAATTTCTTGCATGGAAAGAAAATTAATTTGATGTTTTGATGAAACATGCAACGCAGACTGAATGCGTTCCGTGCCTGTCTAATGCCAGCACGCATTATTTTGGTCGTAGGATGGCAAACTTAGAAAATCCCACTTTTTCTGCTGGGTATTTCTCATTGAACTGATGGTATGCTTCGGATAGATTACATAATAATAATCTGCGCTGCTTGTGTACTTTTTCTCCATCTTCACGTGTGATAACATAGTCACGTGTACCTGGGCAGGCGCGGCTGTTGTCATCATTGCAGTAAAAATCTTGAATCAATTTCACCGTTGCTTCGCTGAGGGTCCTTGAGCCAAATTTCTTGGTGGGAGTCGCCAATATGCCCTTCTTTCGAACTAATTCTTTGCTTCTTCTCGCGATGTAAAAAGATGTTTGAAACTGTTCAGAAATCATGCGTATAGACCATGATTGAGGCAGCACAGATAAAATGAGATATTTCTCCGGAAAAGTGGTCGCTAAATTGAATTTTCTTTTCAACTGCTCAATCATTTGTTTGCCGTCATCAACGTCATCTGCTTGACTGCATTCGTTATCAGAGCCTTCATCAAATATTGTCGCGATTGCACTCATAACCTTGAGTTTTTTCTCTTTCCTGTATGTTTCACTTCGCAACTTTCTTTTTCTAATAGGCGTTTCACCTAAAGTGGTAATAGCCTCATTCAAAGGACTCAAAGACATATTGACCATCGGAATGTCTGCCTCACTATCAGATGAAACATTTTGTTCACTTGTCATTTCACTCTCGGATTGTGGCTGCATTTGTTTCAATGCATTTGCTTGTTGAGACAAATCGATTTTACACTTGGGGCAAATGAATTCTGCTTCTTCACCGTATTGTATATTTAATTCATTCATGTATCGCTTCGAAACACCAGTTAATTTTAATACTTTTTCGAACGATGTCCACTCTTGTTAAACGGATTGCAGCAAAATTTATTAATTTTACTTTAAATTGTCTTTACAGCTTCACTCTTTACTTTACAAAAAAAAAAAAACACTTTAACACTTTCACGTTTAGTATTCAACTGAAATTTGACTCAGAGTGTGTGAAGTATTTATATTTATTTTTTGGTAAAAAATAGGTAAAAAAAAATAAGCGATATTTGCTTTTCTTTAATAGGAACATTTGCGTGAACTACTGGTCATAAAATGTTTTTTAAAGAGGGACTTAATTGGTTACTGCCAATAAGCCGACCACAGGTCATAAAATGTTTTGCAAATTTTTTAAATTACCAGGTAATAAATATTTCGCTATATTTATGGAAAATCCGTGTTTTATGACTTGTTTCTGCACGTGTCAGTTTAGGCGAAATATTTATTACCTGGTAATTTAAAAAATTTACAAAACATTTTATGACCTGTAGCCTCAGTCGGGTTTGGTGTGCCATTACATTTTTAATAAATATTGTAATTAAGTATAAGCAGATGTTTTCTTCATAAATGTATTTTTTACTGTAAAATAATTTTTAAAATGTATTTTTAACAAGGTGGTCTCTTAAATGCTCTTCTCCTGTCCAAACAAGGAGTCGGGACCCATTTTTTTATTGCTGATTCTTAAAGCAAAAATTATGAGGAATCCAAAAAAAAAAAAATTAGCCGGAAAATTTAGGAGCTTCTGTGTATCATCGGAAAATTTAATTTTCATGGGAAAAGTTAAAGGTAAATTTCTAAGAAAAATTAGGAAAATTTTATTTTTCAATTAAAGCCTGATTCAATACCTTTCCAACGAGCTATCACTCGTTGCGATCGCTTTAGTAATTTTTTTTTAAAACAACTGTCAATGAGGTCCCTTATGAAGAATTCTTCAATTTTGTCACATGACAGTGGTGTACACCACCACTAAACCAGTCACTATAAAAAAAAAAAAAAAAATGTAGGTACATTATTTTTTGCTGGGCAATCGATTGAGACTATTATTTATTTTAAAATCGGAGAGGGGTCGTCCAAAAGGTGATCGCTTTCATATGGAATTGCTCAATAAGAAAATACTCAGAAAAATCAAAACAATATAAAATGTACAAAAGAACAAATTAAAAGTGCAGAATAAAGACCCAAACATTATGTGCTTAAGTTGGCTCAGGCAAACGTACACTCACAATATTATTACAGTAACGGACTGTAGTTTATTTAAGAAATATTCCGTTTAGTCATTTTTAAATAAATAAACATTTAAAATTCCAAGCAAATTTATTTTTAACTGATTCTAACAGTTATTCAAAAAACTAAGTGCATATTAATACGGATTTTCAGTTCCAGTTAATATTGTCCGTTGATTGAGTTAAATTCTTCTTTATGTTAAAGTAAATAAAAATGTAATTTAAAGGAACGAAAAGTTCATTTAATTTTTACTGTCAAAAATTCAACCGCGAATTCCGTAAAAACAAATCAATATTCAGTTATCTTTTATAAATTAATTGTCAAAAAATTAACTACATATTCCGTAAAAACAAATAAATATGCAGTTATTCTATAAAATTTTACTGTCAACAATTCAACACCATATTCAGTAAATCAATTAAATATTCAGTTATTTTATATAATTTTACTACCAAAAATTAATTTTTACTTATCTATAAAAAATGAATTGCTTGTTTTGTGTAAGCAATTCCCATTTTCTATTTGTTAAAATAATTTAGTTAAATACCTACATCAAATTTTCAAAGTACATAAAATAATTGCGAAGCCATATCATATTGGTCATTCTGCTGGTGTCTTATAATTGAGAGTTCTTCTGTAAACAACGTGGTCAGTACAACAAACGTGTGTAACTGGGTAAGTAAATACAAATATTCTCCCTCTCTCGCTTATAAGAAAAACAAACGGACAGGTGTCTCTCTGGCATTTTTTTAGAAATTCGGCTCTTTTGTGGAGTAAACGAAAATTTAATAAAATAACTGAATTGTTTTTACTGAATATGGGGTCAATTTGACAGTAAAAAATTAACAGTAAAATTTTAATAAAAAACTGAATATTTAATCGTTTTTACTGAATATGGTGTTGAATTTTTGACAGTAAAAATTAAATGAACTTTTTGTTAAAAATAAATGAAAAATAGGTAGACCGGTTTTTAATTGAACTTTCATTTATTTTATATTACAATTTCAGTTAATTTTACGTACAGAATATTGTGAGTGTACGAATAAATGTAAATCATATGAGGCAACCCATAATGAACTTAAGGAAACTTTTTGTTAAGTTTGATGAAACTGACGGAATTAAATATTTTTTGATTTTGTTTCTTTAAATACATTTGAGATACTTTTTGTTAATTTTTGACAGTAGGTTAAGCAAGGCTTATGCATTTTATGGTTTCGCCTTAAATGTTCGAGTTTTCGAATTAAGGTGACCAGCAGAATACCTCTAGTTGAATCAAATTTAAAACCTATTATCACAGACCCCATAAAGTGTATATATTTTGGCTCCTTGAGTAATTCTAAGTCGATTTAGCCATGTCCTTCTGTCTGACCGTCTGTTGAAAATACGCTCATTTTCGAAAAACTCAAAAGAAATGAACAAACTTGGTGTCAAATTGCTAAGCAGTTTGGGATTGAAATCTAGCCAAATCGGTAATTGATAATTTTGTTACAAAAACTAACATAAATGGTGGAACAGTACACTGAATGATATAAGATTTTGTAAAAATTCGTTTTATTAGACTGAAAATCACACTGAAAAAGTTTGATAAGATCGGTGCATAATTAACCAAAGGCTCCATATAAACCCTACCCCCGGAAACAGTTTAGTACGCCCAAAACCGTAATTAATAATGCTATAAGCCGAATATTGCACTCTAACTTGTTTTTAGGATCCTTTTAGAGTCCTTTAAGAAACCTAAGCCATTTGAACATATATTTACTTTTTTCCTATTTTGGAATCAAAAATTCATTAATTGATCATAGATAAGTGTCAGTTTCTCGATCTGAGTGTTATTTCAAAAATCCAGTTTCAGATTTTCCATTTACTCGATTTGACCGTTATTTCAGAAAATTAGAGCTTTTACTTTTTAAGTAATTTTCAGTGAAAAAATTAATTCATACAAAGTTTTATTAAAAAAAAAAATATTAACG
The DNA here is from genome assembly GCA_949318255.1 of Pollenia labialis. NCBI lineage: Eukaryota > Metazoa > Arthropoda > Insecta > Diptera > Polleniidae > Pollenia > Pollenia labialis. The sequence goes on from OX439140.1 coordinate 75,155,805, forward strand.
CGAAGTTTAAGGAATCACGGATTTACGCATTTTCCTCGATTAACCGATATGTACATATTTCAGTTTTTTTAATATTTTGCTATTAAATCGAGTATTAGTGAAAAATACATATGTATGAATAATCTAGTAATACCGTGATTTCGTGCATAAGCTAGTTGTTGTTGACTAGATTTACTTAAACAAAACAAAATCTACTTCGTAACCAAATTTTGACGTTATCTACTCAAAATCTGTGCTTTGTGCTGCAACAATAATTCCCTGTACAAGAAAAAAAAATTACATTTTATAACATAAAATAAATTAAAAGTTTGGAGCATTCGTTGAACTTCTCTTTGCGAAGAATTATCTCGCGCGTCCTTGTCTCCATCTTTTAAAGATAAACAATTTCGATTTGAAAGCTAAACGTCAATTCGGTACTCTTTGTCGCTTTCGCAAATTTTGAAAGTGAAGCAAAACTGGCAATATAATTACAAGATGGCGCAAATTGACAGTATTAAAAGTCAAAATATAAATTTGAAAATTAAAATAAAATAAATTGTGACGATTTGCGAAAAATAAAAAGATTAGAGGGACGCATTAAAGAGTGTTCCCACGCAGCCACCAATTCAATAAAGGAGTGGATCCTGTTTAAATCAATATCAGAGAGACAAGTTATGTCCCCAGAGGGTCTTCGACCAAACATTTCAATTCTTAAATCTCCGAATGCCGGACAATTACAGAGAAGATGTTCCGTTGACTCTTCCTTCTCCTCGTCACCGCAACTTCTACATAAGTCATTATAAGGGAGCCCCTGCCTCCTAATGCATGCCTCCCAATGGGCCAGTAACTAGTTATAACCGCAATTAGGTTTCTTAGGTGATGTCTGGACAGCTGTAATGCTCGCCGTGTCCTTTTTTCATCCATGATGGGCCAGATTTTCCTGGTTTTCCGACAGGTAGATCATCGTGCCACCTCTGACTGGCATTATATATTTAACCGTCTCGATTCAAGGTGGTGCCTGCATACGCCAACGAATCTGCCAATGAATGTCTCGCTATCTCCTCTAGAGACATCCGGCATTCTCGGATGATTCTCGATGTGATAAACACATTCTCCAGTGATCTTACGGCCGCCTTGCTATCGGTCTCACGGCTGTCTGGATGGCCATTATCTCGGCCTGGATGACACTGCAGTTGGCCAGTATCCTTATAGGATTACTGAAGTTCAGGTGCTCGGAGAATATGTCAGAACCGACACTATACAGTTTTGTAGGTCATCATAGTGGACCACGAAATCCAAAATACTTACCGTGAAGCCAGGATCAAAGATTGGCTCGGGTGTGACATAATCAACATCCATGTGCCAATTTATTTCATTCAGAATACTATCATGTCCGATATTGTAACCCCTCCAAAAAAAAAAAAAAAATTATTTCAAGTTTAAAAAAAGGTTTATTTATAAAACCGTTTTTCTATAAAATTTCGTTTAATAAACCTTTTACGAAGAAGGCGGTTGACATTTTTATTTAGAAATAATTCATTTTAATTTCATTAAAATCTTCCTTCCAGAATTTAATTACAATTGATTACCAACAGTAGAGAATACTGTGCAAAAATAGTTTCAAAAACTAATATTTTTAGCAAAATAAAATAAATAGGTATGTATGTATGTATACATTTGTATGAATGTATGCATATGTATGTAGTATTTACAGTGTACACACATTCTAACATAAACAAGAAAAAAAACTACCAACAAAAGAACTCAATCAGCTCCAATTACTGTTATCCCTTTTCAATCTCGTTATTATCACATTCTTTGCTTTACCACGCTCTCATCCCCAACAAGTAGTAAATCGCTCAATTAACTCTTCCTTTTGTTTTTCAATTGTTATTGTTAGTATTGATTTTCCTTAAAAAGTGCGCGGAGGTCTTAAAAAATTGTGAAATTATTAATTTGTTTTATAAGATAAAGTTAATACAATTATTATAGTTGTGTTAATAAATAAATAAAATGTGTGTGGAAGTGTATTAAAAATTTTTTTTTTCAATAATTTGCATTGTCATTGTGAAATATTTATGTAGATGAAGTTCTAAATACTCTGCTGCAGTTTTTCGCTTACTTTTGTTTAACTCGTGACGTCATTCATTGTTCGGGCAAAATAGAAATGAAAATATTTTGCTAAAAAATGCGTTCCAAGATTTCAGTAATTTTAATATCTCAAAGTTTATTCAAATTAATTAATGATTTTATACAAAAACCTTGAGAAAAGTGCTACGTTTTATAATAAAAATAATGTTGCAGCAGACTTTAAGTTCAGCTAAGTTGTTATTGTTTTTATTATGCAGTAAACAGCAAGTGGTTTTGATTTTTTGTATTTGCATTTGTTGTGATTTCATTATATTGAAGAGAAAATATGCAGACATAAATTGTAAGAGAAACCAATCACTGTTACATATTTTAAAGAGTAAAATTATTTGTACTGATTTGCTTAAGCGTAAATAAATATAGATACATACATATCGACCTCTTTGCGCGATATGAAGTGCTTACATATGTATGTAGGTGAATTTAATAAACTTTTGTGATGTTTTGAATATCATTAAATTTATTTTAACGCAAATTCCTTAATAATTTTTTTTGTTTGAAAGACATTTAAGCATATAACTAATTTCTTCAATTAAATTAAACATTTAAAATAAAAATTAAATTAATTTGATAAAAAAAACTTAAAGTAAACAATAATTATGAAGTTTGATTGGTTAAATTTTAATATACCTACAAAGGTAAAAAATAAATGAAATGGCAACCATAAGTACTTATAGAATTGCAACAGTTAAAAAAGAAGAGCAGAGTTGTTTTCTCGTGGTTTAGAACAATGAAAATCACGACTAAAAGTTAAAAATCTCGTGATTTTCAGAACACCAAAATATTTCTCGGGTGATTTCAAAATCGTTCGTGATTTGAAATCACCGTGATTTCAGAACATGCCTGTATATCTGTAGAAATTCTTATAAGCAATAACTGCATAAAAGAAAAGCACGCTTATAAGAAAAATATTTGTAAGAGTTTTATGATTTTCCTATATGGGCAGTTCCAGCGAAAAGTCTACTTTTTGTAACGTAACGCCAGAAGTAATTTAAATTGTTTCTCTAAAAATTGTATATGTATAGTTTACTTTTTTATATTTTGGTATAAAGCGCAACTAGCTCTACATTAAGTAACAAAAGGGATAACGGTTGAACAACATGACCCTAAAATACAAACTTATTTGCATTCTGGCGTTACATTAAAAAAAGTAGAATTTTCGCTGAAAATGCCCATATGTACCTTTAAACGAGCAGAGATTTTTAAATTTAAAAGCTTGAAAAATAAATCTAAATAAGTCCAAAGCTTACTCAAACAGGTTTTATACAAAACGTCTCGCTCAATTCGCTGTCTTATTCAGTTTTCTAATTCAAGTCATAAACCACTTCATTTTATTTAACGTCACGCCAGCGCATATTTTTGCTTATATTTGCAAATCCTTTGCGTCGATTACTGAATTTTTTTTCTGAATATATGCTACTTCATTACTTTGTATGTATAAAAACCCCTTTTACAAATTTGACATCTTCATTTAATTTTTTTACATTTTGTGGTACAAATATCACGACACGTCAAAATGGAAATGCCCATATCCGTTATGCACTGCACAAAAAATGTATTCATAATTCGAAATTCATCGATTTTTTAAATTTAATGGTAAAAATTTATTTTTTGTGTGATTTCCAATTATGCGTTTTTGTAACTTTGTAAATAGTTTTTAGCCAATTTTTTTTTAATTTATGCATTTTTGTTTATAAATAGTAGCACTGCTCCAAGGATTAAAAAATTTAATTTGTTTTGTGTTACTTAAAAATTTGAATATTAAAATCGTCAGTATGAAATAGTAAGTAAATGCAGTACGAAAATCAAATATGAAAATAGTTTTGATATTCAATTTTTTTAAATACGTGTTTTTTTTAAATTTCATGGTCGTATAAAAATTAAAAACAACAAAATAATAAAAAATAAATCTTCACTAACAAGAATTTTAATTTTTATCAATATAATAACGAGCACATTAAAAAATCCGCGCAGTTTAAATTTCTTATATAAAATAGCAGGTAATTAATTATTTTACTCATATTTTTATAATACTATTTTTCCAATTTATGTATAATTGAAATTTTTATAACCAAACTTTGTCTGTTTTTATCCCAATTTCAAGCCCACATATTTTACGTATAAAAAAGCATATAAGCCAAATTATATTGTTTTAGATCATTCCGAATGGAAGCTTCACTCCAAAAGTCTTTTTTTTTTGCATCCGCTTAGGTGCTAGATTATATAATGAACCAATTTTCTCTATGATAGGAAATCATTTATGCCGAACTATGTTGCTTTAGCTCGTTCCATATATACGCTGGTTAGCATAAAGTATTTTTATTGTTTTAGCTTGTTCTGTATGGCCAATATCGTGCCGAAAGTCATTTTACGATAGATACTTGCTTGGGAGCAGATGGAATTATGGCCTGATTGGGCCTGTTTTCAGTTTTTGTACATTTAGTGCTTTATTAAAATATGGTGTAAAATAAAAATCACCAAAAAATTCAGATTAAATTAATTACATACAAAATATAACACTTGGCGACAACGCGTTGCAACGTTTTGAAAAGGTATGAATTGTCAATGTTTTGTAATGCGGCGCTTTGAAATTTTACATTTTGTTCGAATACAAAGCAATTGACCTTTACGAAATTATTATTAAAACAAGAAATTTCAAATGTTTGTGTATAAACATTAGAGGCCTGCACAAGTCAACTTGAAAATAAATTGCACACAACATACGTAGACAAAAAGCATTATACTATGTTCGTTGCGAAGTGCGTTGCACTATTTAAATAAATCTCACGAACTTCATGAGAAAACACAAGTAACATACAAAACACGATTTGTTTAGAGAAAATGACTTGTATGACTATGAAAATTACCAAGTGTTCTTCAGAACTATCAATTCAGTCTGTTTATTTCAATACTTTTTTGTTGTTTATATATCCAAATGCATAATAAAAATCAGTGGTGGGAGCTGGTTTGCCTGGATTTCTGGAAATAAATCGAAAGTTAGATTTTGATTCTAACCTTAACACTTATCCCATAGAACCAGAGATATTAACCAGATGTTATTTAATTTTTTCTTTTCATATATATTTTTTCCGAACATCATATAAATAGGCACTAGAACGCATCCAAAGCCTGTTAATAAGAAACTCCATACACCACTAGCCTACACTTAATGTACAGTAGTACAGTAGTACACTGTGCATAGGTTTGCATTGTCAGTTTTACGTTAAATAATAAATTGCATTTTTCATAAATTTTTCAAGCATATTTAAAATTGTTCAAAGTATGTTTTATGCGCATATTTTCCAATATTAAATGTATGAAATTCCACGTCCTAATTTGCATAAATCCGATGATTTGTTCAGAGATGCTACAACACTATAATAGATCCGACCTTCACGCGATTTAAATATATTGCCTAAAATTATGTTACAATTGTTCCAAGTTAGCACAAAAGGTTTTAAAAAAGATGCTAATTGCTTGCTTAGCACTTTTTTTTAATAATTGGGGAATTCACAAGGTAGTCAAAAAGTTGTAAAGTCATATATATGTATGTATTATAATGATAACAAGAAATATATGTGACTGCTGTGGGCAACCGCTAAAAATTGAGATTTCTACAGTTATGACGAATCAATAAACACAGCATTAAAATTTTTATTTTGTTTGAAATACAACAGTATTGGGGTATTCACAAGGTGTGCTATCATGTTATATTGTCATAATGTTCTAAAATTTTACAATGGTTTAAAAAAATTGTTGTTGCTTTGTAAACAAAAAGTGTCTTAAATTAATAGAACTTTGCTTGGTATGTTAATTGTTCTGTCATAATTAATCAGAAGAGACCTGCGCTGAGCGGCTGAGCCGAACCGCATTAGTTTTTGTAACCGTCGCCGTTGATGGTATAGTTTTATCCGGCTAATATCCGAATTGAAAATGCGGCTAGCAATTTTTGCAACAAAACACTTGCGGCGTCAAATTAGATCGGCTTAGGACACTGATGTTTAGTAAACAAACAAAATAAAATGAATTTGTGGTTTGCGTCTGAAAAATAGTCAGGAAAGATCTAATTTAATTTATTAATTCACGCATTAGAATTAAAAAATATTTAAATTTTTGGTAAATATTTATTTTTGATTTTTGTTTTAAATCAGCTAACTTAAATTCAAAATAGCACACTAAATTTCATTCGTGAGTATATTTGACAGTTCAAAGCGGGAACTTTCTCACAAAAATTTTACAGACACACTTTTTCTGTAAATTGGAAAGTAATTTCCTAAGGTCACAGCTATTACTCCCTAAAAATGTTACAAGCGCAGTTAAGTAAGAAAAACAGTTGTTTGTTTAAATTTATGGCATTGTTTCATTTCTTACATTTCAATCGAAAAGTTTCTCGACGCCGGAGTGACAGAACATGGGCACTGGCCAACGTCGAACTGGATCTTCAGTTACTTAAATACTGCACATAAGACCCAAAGCTCACTTTTAATTTAACAGTTTTCCGATAACTAACGTTATCAAGACAGTATTGTCTGTGAATTTTGTCTCGTATCCACTTTAAAAATCTATTTTTTTTATTTAGAATAAATAATCCTCTTGTAAATTCTAATCTTTTCAAAGATCACTTCCAGCTCTGGCGACCTTCGTCAATTTATTAAACACAAAACACACAAAGACAATAACAAATTGGTGATACATGTCACAGGCTTCAAAACCTTAAATGTACAAATAAAAATAATGTGGGTAAAATGATATTTTTTCCCATACCCATATTTAGTACTCACTGTACCACATTATTAGCTGACTGGTTGGTCTTTCATTATTTGTATGTCGGCTATATACTGTCTACCTCTTTAGTCGTCTGTCTACAAGTGCTAAGTATGTGGTCCAATAACAACGAAAACAAAAATTTGTCTCCTTGTTTTGCAACAATGTTGCATTGAATTGGCACATGGTTTCTGTTTTAGGTTTTTGAGGTAGAACTTCTTGGTATCAAGTTTTACTTCAAAATAATGTTAATAAATTAAAAAAAAAAATTGTTGTTTTCATTACCGTATCTCATGTTTCTATTGTTTAAGTTTCTTTTATGCTAAAAAAATACTACTCAAAAACTACAAATTATTATTTTTGTTGAAAATAAAGCAAACTAGCAGACGTTATATTTTGCACTTTTGATGAATAATTTTTGTTACGAAATCATTAAGCGTAAATAATATTGTTCAAGGCTACTAACTGAATGCGTAAGAAGAAAATTAGAGATAACATATTTTCAATTAAAATGAAATTTTTTATGTGATCTACCTCATGATATTCTAATATACTCGGAGACTGTGTCTGATAATTAAAGACAGTGGGCAAAAGTTTTGTATTTTAATTGTGAGTGCTTCTGTAAACCAAGGGGGCACAAAAAAGTAGACATGTATTACAGGAAAATAAATAATTATATTCTCTCTCTCTCTCTCTCTGGTTCCGCGGGTAAGTGTTTAGAATGTTTCTTTAATTAAGGCATATGTTGTCTATGAAGCTTATTCTCACTGTTATTTTAAACTAAAATCAATTCGATTCTAGATGAAATTCAAGTTGTTTCAACATGAAATAACTTTTATTCAACGTGATTCGGAGTATTATTTCAATATGCCATGTTAAATTATCATGAATTGTAGTTATTTTAAAAGAAAATAATGTTGTTCGCAAGTTATTAGTTACTATGAAGCAAAATCACTACCGAAAAATGTAAAATCGACCTTGTTTTCGGGGATTTTACATTAGTTTTTTTCTGTGTGTATGCGAAATTGATTCAGAACTAAACTGATTGGACTCTGGTTACCAGCGATCTTCAGGAGAAAGATAATAGCGGTCCACGACGCTCATTTGTCCAGATAATTTGTATGAAACATCCCCTAATAGCGCGGCGCAACACTTTGGAATTGAAAAATCTGATTTTGACAGCAAGTTTAATAGCGAAGTTGGCCGCTATTGTTAATAAATAATGGCAATTTAGTTTTTTTTGATCAATCTAGTGGTCTTACCTCCATTTTTTATTTCCGTTATGTGGGTTAAATTAAAAAGAAAGTTAGCACTTCTGTTTGTGGCACAACGTTGATGCTTTCGTTTAGGTATGGCATATCAGCGTAAAAGCTAAGCAGAAGAAACGTTCCGCCTTTCGCTCTTATTTAGGAACGGCTTTAATAATTTAACTTCACTTTTCTCCACTAAATATTTGAGGTTCCAGAGTATTAAAAACTCACTTGATTTGATGTTGCTTAAGATTAAACCAATCACTTCTTTAGAAATTAAGAATGAAAATTCTGTAATTTTTTTCAATTCGTTTGTTTATTTTTTTTTTGTTCAAGTTTCATATGCCATTGAAATTGCAACAGACTTAAAAAAATCCCAAAGAGGGAAAGGCAAAAACTGAAAAGTAGAAAAATACAATAAAGCAAGGTTTTGTGGTTGTTTTTGTTCCATAGAAGTGCATCTTATACAATCAGCCAACCAGTCAAACCATTCATACAAACCAGCAGCCAAACCATCCATCCATTTATTCAACCATTATATTCATTCAGTCATCCTGGTATTTGGAAAGAAAAAAAATAGAGAAATTAAATGAAGAAATGAAGAAAAAAACAAAAGCTATGCTCTATGTTGTAGAACATTTTTTATAACTAGGTATGTGAGTTATATTAAAATAAGGGGAGGAGGTTTTATGGTTGAAAAAATTTTCCACTTGCCGTGCAAATTTTACTGTTTTCGAGTCCCATATTGAAAGCAGGTGTAGGGTATTTTGAATGGCAGTGATAATGTAAAACACTTTAACAACTGCCAAACAGAAGCGAACATGTAAAAAAAAAAATAAGAAATGGGAATGGTAACGGGAACGTTAGGGAACGCAGACATCAGGATCATGGAAATCTTTAAGAAAACTATTTGCTAATCAGATTACTCAGACCCCTGGAGGGGATCAGGAGAAGTTTGTTCTTGCCATTTTTTTACATTTTTAATAAAGTTTTATGTAATTTCGTAGTCGTTTCGAACTCTAAAATGTCTGCTTCACAGATTTATTTATAAAACTACTCCTATTTTAAACATTTACAAAAATAAAGCACAAATATAATTTCGTTGTGTTTTGGGGGTTATTTTTTATTTTTCATTATTTTACTTATTATTTTGAAAATATATTTCGTTCTGTTTTTATTTCGGCTGCATTTTTAAAGTTACCTACCAGCTCTTTGTTCTAAAATAATAAAATAAATATGAAGAAATGAATTAAAAAAAAAAAATAATTAAAAAATGCTTGGTGTTTTGGATGGATTTTCAGTTTAATTGCGAAACATTATTTTTTTTCCCCAGTTGTTGTCGACACCACCGGCAGCAACATCAGAGTTCATTATCAATCTCATCATCCTCGTCGTCACCACCAGCAACTTCATCATCATCATCATGCATCCAACGAAGTACATTACAATTTTGTAAAAAGTATTTCCTATTTTACTGTGGTATTCATTTCCTTTTAGCATTTTTGTAGTTTTCTCTTTTATTTGTATGTTTTTTAATTTTTCGCTTTGCAAAGAGTGCAAAACAGCTTTGCTGTAATTAAAAAAAACAACTCAAACCCCCTCGTAAATGCAAACGGAAGGCGTAATAATCCCAACTGAGTTTATGGTAACAATAAACATTTTTTGTCGGCATTAGTATATGAAATAATAAAACAAATTATATTGTTTTAAACTTCCTCGATGGTTTAATTATGAAGAATTTAAATGCTTTTAAAGATTTCAGTAAAATTTTTACGAAACAGGTAATAAATTCTTTTAAAAGCAGGTCTTTTTCATTGAGTAACAGCAACAGAAGTTGCTTTTGTGATAAAGTTAAAGCCGCTTAAAAACTGTTCTACAAGTCTTAAGATTTTTTCTCTCGCGAAATCCAATAATTATTGGTTTGATTGTCAAAAAATCGAAAACAAATCCTTTTTTATCATATTATTTTGCACACTTCAAATAAAGAGAAAAATCTTTGCAGAATTTTAACAGCTGTTCCGCAAAAAAACATTTATAATTTTTTAGTGCCTCTTACATTTTGACCAGATTTATTTTATTTTGCGTATGGATTTTTAAGACAGAGATGAAAGGTAAACGTTCTTAAGCTTTTATTTCTACGAGTCTAATGAGTGAAGACAGGATATTGCGTCAGGTGTCAGTATTTGTACCTCCTCGATAATTCCTGGAAAAAAATATGCAGAGCAGTTGCAATTGATGTGGTCGATTGATTGGGTGGTCACCACACAAACAGCTCTTGTTAGGGCTTCCAATCTTCTGCCTATGGAAGTGCAAAAGCTTGCGAGGGAGATCTAAATCAGTTGCCCTCTTATATGGGTTGAATTACAACTAACTACGTCCCGAACCATTCTATTGTGTCGACCAAGTCATCAGGATTTTGAAGTTGTCGTTGTGAAGTTGTTTAGATTTTAATCTCGATTCGTAATGTATGGATAGGTCTCAATTGAAGGACTTGTTAGAATTTGTGGCGATCTCATTCAACCCTTGGAGTGAAGCAGCTTGCTTTCCTTAGCGTGGGGATTTTGGATTCGCTTTGATTGTTAACTAATCCATCGATGTTGCCTCATGTATCACTGTTATCAATCTTATTCGTTTTACATTGTTACTTTTTAACCAAACTAGATAGCCATATGCTGCGGTCAAGCTTGTTCCGACGAGCTTCAAGATGTTGTTATTTCTCGACTTAATTTTTTGAACTGTTTTATGTAGGTGATTTTTAAACGCCAAGGTTCTGTTAAGGTTTATGCTCAGATAATTCGGAGTAAAGTTGCAGGAAAGTGTTGAGCCATGTCAACGAATTAATAGCGTTCTATCTGCATCTATACCAAGGATAATAAGTTTCAAGATTTGAGCTACGAAAGCCAGCCATATCATCAGCATATTTAAATTTCTGGCATATGGTAGCAGGTATGTCGGGGATGTAGAGATTAAAAAGAGTGTGGGCAAACCATTGTTGAGCTTTCTCGTTTTTGTATGACAGTCGTTTAAATGAACATTAAATACCCGAACTATGAGCAAAGCTATAATTAATTTAACTTCAAGATGAGTCTATTGTTCTTGACACGTGCAAAAATTTGGGCATAAGGGGGAAGGATCCCAGTTAGCATAAGTGGTGCCCAAAATTTTATGGCGGATTAAAAAGTGAACAAAAAGAGGAAAAAATAAAGCTGTTGTAAAGCGATGAACAACGACAACTCTATAAATAAAACACAAAAAGCTCTGTATTTTGGAGCGTGGCAAAAAATATTTCATGTATTAGAAATTGTATTGACAAATCTTTCATTTATGGGCGTGAGTTGCACAACTTTTTTTCCACTCACCTTACATGTAACCTTGTGCACGAAGTAGAGGTCGCAGTTTTGAAGATAATTTAATGAAATATGGTATAAATATTTTAATTGTCATAAGGACAACCATTTTAATGGTTAAACATGGTACTTACGTATAGCCCCCATGCAAAGTGAAACATGTAACAATTTAGGCTTGTGGTTCTAATTATATCTAAGGGAATCCCGGGATTTTTTGAATAAGACAATGATTTCATTAAATGAGTTAAAGACAAAAGTTTTTACTTTTTTAAAAAAATATAAACATATACAACAGTATAAAAAAATTAGCTTAAATAATTCCACAGAAAACCAAAACAAAACCAAAAAAATTGTTACATCCATATGCACATGCATATTATATATGTATGTTTATATACATATGTATATGTATATATTTTTTTTTTTTTGAGATCACGAATGTCTAAAACTTATTAATATTTAGTAGTTGTTATTAATAGCAACTTGGTAAAATTAATTTCCTTTTAAGAAATTTTTTTTAGTATTATTAAAGCATTTAAAAGCTCATCAGAGATTCTATTTCTAATCCTTGTTGATATGTATGTATATAACCTGCTACCGAAAACGTGCTCTTATTCTCTACAGACGTTGGTTTTAGTAAGAAGCGCATGATACAAAGATTATAAATTTGTTGGCCTGTTACCCGTGACTTAATAGACGTCAAATTCTTTTTTTATTTATTTATTTTTTAGAATTTTTAGATGGTTCTGGTATTGGTGTATCGTGTACATTTTAATTTTCAATTCAAAATCAGCAATTACAAATTTTTATTGGAGTAGGAAAAATAGTTCGATTTGTAGGTAGTTTTTAGTAAAGATTAAATTTTTATTGCTCGTTTTTGATTTTAACGATGCAAACAAATTAAGATTTCAAAAAATTTAATTTGAAATTCCCGAAATTTCCCGGAAACAATTTGCCGGGAATAATTTAAAAATAATGTCCCGGGATTCCCGGGAATTCTTTCCCGCGTAGAAACTCTAGTAAGTACAAATAAAAAGAATTAAAAATTTTTCAACTTTACCGCGTTTTGTGGGTGACCTTTTTTTAATACTGCGAAAAATTAATATAATATTTTTTAATAGTTTTCAATCGACTATTCGACTATGCTGGAGCCGGTTTGATATTTGCAAAAATGGGAATAAGTTATACCCCTAATGTACATGTCTAAGGCTTTAATGTTAACAAAGGGTTGGCTTCAACCAAAAGTTTTGGAAATCCTAAGGGAATAGGACAATTAGAAAAAAATTTCTTGACTTAAAAGAGCACATTCGAAAAAATTTTCATATAATAAAATAATTTATAAAAAAATAGAGAATAATTTTCACATTCTTGTTGCTAAAAAGCACTTCAGCTTTTTTTTTAAATTGCGCTAATTTGCGACAGTGAAATTTATTTAATATAAGGCCATTATTTGGTTGTAGAGAACAAAAAAACCAATTTCTTGATTGTGCCCCTATTTAGGCCACAAGAAAAACTTTGTAAGATTGGTGCATTTAAACAATCGTGTGATCATTCATAACTTTATTGTTTAAAACATTTTCAAAAAAAATGGTGGGAGCAATACGACTGTTAAATTTCTTTGCGGATATGTATTTTGAAATTTTTCTTAACAAATTATTTTCCCACTATTATTTTTTTTGAATGAATTTCATTTCTTAACTTGTCATAATCACAGAAAAAATTAAAAATTGTCTCTAATCACCAAATTCATTCCAAATTCATAAAATCAAGCAACCCATTTGTTGATTTTGCATCTATTACCAAAATGATTATATTGATTACTCAAATTGTAAAAATTTAATATTTAAAATTTTTTTTTTCAATAAATGATATTTTTAATTTTAATTAAAAAAATGCTCAAAAAACTTTGCCGTTTCAAAAAATGTGTTAACTGATTTTGACAATTTCCAACAACAATTTCGCAAGTTTGAATTATTTTATTTTAAACGAAATAAATTTTTGTTATTTAGTTAATATTTTCATTCTAATTTTATATTTAAACAATTAAAATGCTAATAAAATCAATATTATATTTTTTATTTTCTTTAAAAATAAAATAATTGATTCAATTATCACATTAATTTAATTTAAATACTTTTTAAATAAATTTTTTAATTGTTAAAAAACTACTAAACAAATTTTCTGCGATACTAAAAGCATCTTCAGACATAACAAATATTTGACGATATAATCAAAAAAAAAAAAAAAAAGCGTGACCGGTAAATGAATCAAACTTAAGCTTAATTTTTTTATAACTTCCATTTATTTACTTAACATTATTCCATAGATCATAATTGTATAATGTAATTTAGAAACTGTTAAATAATATTTGCTCTAGCCACTCGTTTCGAAAAGCAAACAATTCTTTAAGAAAACTAGTGGCTACATGTAACGTCAAATATTTAATAGGTGTGAACATAGCTTAAGTATTAAAGTGTAAAAGAGCCTTTAGTGACATAAAAAAATAAAAAGTGATTTTAATTAAAAAAATTAATTAAATTTCCACCAGTAAACAAATTAATAGTCTTAATTAATTCACTTGATTAAACGTTTAATTTACTTAATTAATTAAAAATTGGTTTTAGTTTTTTTAATTCTTGAATTGGGAAAAAATTAGCAATAATTTTTTCTCTGTGGAGCCCAACGAAGTCTTTAGTTTATTTATTTATTAAATTTTTTGTAATAATCGTCAAAGTTCCTGCAAGGTAAAGATGAAAATGCTGATAAAAATTAAGTAGCTTTATTTGAATAACATTCAGCTTAATATTAACAGAGTTCTTTAAAGTCAGAAGATTTATACTTTTGTTTCATTATGTTGAACATTTTGTTGGTCAACAAATCGAAGATCATATCCCTGCTCTAAAGTCGTTGATATTGGTTTTAGACTACAGATTTCAACTTCTCAAATGCGTGATCAATGCAGCCAATTCATTGCCAAATTTGTATTAAATCTTGGTGAGCACGCTCCCCTTCAGCTATTTTTTTTTTTAAAAAAAAAATCTAAATGAGTATGAAGAATATGCAAAACATTGTCGGTGTCCACGGTTTGTCGAAGTTTCCGACTGCAAAACAAAAATATTTTAAATATGCATATTTTAATGATTTTAAATTGTAATCCTTTTTTTCCAACCAAATATTCACCACACACAAAGCAAAAATAGCTTAAATCAGTAACACACGATCTCCCTGACATGCTTTAACGCTACTATTATGAAGATTTAGATTGAATGAGGACTTCTGTCAAATTAATACACAGAGAAAACAGATTCGTGATCACAACCGAATTTGGTGCCAATCGAATTTCGTCGGTTGCATGTACTATCACACAATTCGGTTACAATTACTGAAAATTTCGTTGCTTAGCATAATATTTTTGATAGCAACATTTGAATTTTAGTACACAATCAGTTATAACAACAGAAATTGTTAGTTGTAAGTATGATTATTAGAAATCAAAAATATACTTACACCCGAATGTATGATAGATGCAACTGAATAAACACATAATTGGTGTTCATAACAAAAGATTTGATTGTCTTTATCAATATATTTTTTTAATCGGTTACATAAACCATTTTCCCGATTTATTAGATATAAAATCAAAATAATTCCAATAAACTCAATTTTTTGTTATTATATTTATTTATTAATGTTTTTATTTATAGTTTATAACTTATTTAATTTTAAACAAACACATACATGCCGCTTTCCACATCATCCAACGGATTTCCAAAGGTGTACAGCTTATCCGTTAATGTACCAACAAAAACAATCTTTGGCTTCAATTCAATGCAATTTCTTTCATTAATGTAGTCTTGTTCTAGTGTTTGAAGTAAAACAGAATAATTAACATTTGGTTTTTACAATACGAACAGTGATTGAAGCTGTAAATTAATATGAAAATGACTTAATCTTGGAATGAACCTTTTGCGGCTCTCCTTATGAGCCATATAACAATTACTGAGCTACGTAAATAAGAGCGTTTTTAAAACATGAAAATTCACTAGTTAATACAATTTTATTTAAACAAGCCGACGTAAGCATCTGTCAAACAAGATTTTCCAACAGGATTGTTGTTGAATTCCTGATCTAAAGGTTTGTTTCGTATAAATTGAATGAAAAAGAAGTTTGATGCTCATTGTTGTCAACTTTTTTTGAAGACTTCCCATCAAATCGTACTTCAAAAACCGCTAGAAACCACTAAATTTTTTATTTAGCTTAAAATGTTTTAAAAATATCGCTGAAATCTAAATAATATGACAAGTCTAGGTGTAGGGTCCTTTTTCAAGGTTTATTATGTCTTTCAATTAAAATTATATTGTAAGGTTTTAAATTTCACTGACTCTTTTAGTCCCGCAAACGTTCAAAATGTTGATATTCATATAAAATGCATTAGAGTTAAGTGCACTTAATATACTGCCAGTTCAACGATTTCGAACGTTATCGTTCGCATAGAAAATGTATATAAAAACACTCAGTTTTAAAAATATTTTCCATAAAATTCTATGCGAACGTCTAAGTTCGAAATCGTAGAACAAGCAGATAGTTTTGTTAAATTTTAGACCGTAGACCAAGATTAAAAAAAATCGTAAAAGAAAAGAAGGAAGTAAATGCAAGACAATCGATTTGAAATTTTACACTATTTTATATTTGATTTATACTTAAATTTACTTTTTGGGGTAAATTAATTTAAAAAGGATGAATAAACATATGTATATATGGATAACATGGACACTACTGCTTTATAATGTTTATACTTTTTAGAAGTTTTTGCTGCCCATTATTTCAAACATTCATGCTTGAAAATTGTTTACAATCCTAACAAACGAATAGATAATTTTTGTTTCGCTCCGAAGACTTCGCTTAGATTTATACAAGTTATTTTTCACTTTTTTAGGAAAACTAGAAATAAGGTTTGTAACTAAAATAAATATATATAAGAATAATGGTATATCTAGTTCAAGGTTGCTTATACTAAACACCAAACTTATATAAACCCAGGCAAAGTCGTACAATTGCGCTTTCTTGTTGTTTTTTAAAGCATTACAAACAGTATTTCTTGAATTCTCGAATTGGAGTACATTGTTTGGCATTAGGTTTGACAACTGTGTGGAAGTTTTATCCAAGGGATATTAAAAAATACTTTTAATTTTTGGTTCCTTAAGTGCTTTAATATAAACATTGATTTGTTGTAGACAACAACCTTTTAACTTTAGCTTTGACTATAGATTATATTTTGATCGTTAAAAGTTGATAACACTGGTCCGCCGTAAGAAGTGTTTTAAATAAATTCAAGTCCGTTCTCAGTTTTTTTTTTCTATCACGTCTAGTTTTTTTTTTTGGGCTGGACAAATATTTCGCTGGAAATAAGACGGTTATGTTAATCTATTTCAATTTAACTTTCTAATAAGAAAATTTATAAAATCTGCTTAAAACGTTGTATAACTTTTTATTGCGGAAACAAATTTAATTTCCACAATTTTTTCTTATTACTTAATTAATTTAATTGATAACAAATAATTTAAATCTTTTATTTTGAGAAAAAACTGGAATTTTCAAATGCCTAGAACAAAAATTTTATTTTCTAATGATATTAAAAAACCGCTAGATTTCCCGCTTACCGCCAAAACGTAAATTTTACCCCGATGGACACGTAAAAACCGCTAGAATCGCGGTAAACCCATCAAATTGACAAAAGTGTTGATGCTCTTGCTTTGGTGGCTCAGTTATATGTGTAAGCATTCTACAAGGGAATTCCTACAAGAGTCTTATAAGCTTCTTGATGTGCTTTCTAAAAGCCTCATTAGAAAATCTTTACAAAAATCTCAAACGAATTCGTCTACTATCAATACACTGTGCAACAAAAAAAAAACAGCCTCAATATTTGCAAAGCGAAATGAAACTAGAATATTGGTAGAGCAAATCTGCCAAAGGGTTTTGAAAAGTTAGCGTGGTTTCCCGAAATATCGGCCCCAAAAGTTGTTGATTTTTTTGAAAATGTGTTTGGTATAAGTCAAAAAAATAAACTAAATGTACTTCTACTTAGAATATATTTACCCTCTAACACTAATTTTAAGGGGTAATTTTGTCCTTTTTTTAACTTCCCAACAAAATTATACTTAAACGGCACTTTAGAGGGTTAAAAAGTTCCACGAATATTTTCTGCAACAAATTTTACTAGTGGTCTTTTAATACCAAAAGTTCATGCAATTTATGTAAAACGGGTTTTCAAGAAATTCAAAAATTTCAAGGCCAGGAATTGCGAAAATCCGTTTTACATACATTGAATTTTTTTGCACTGTCATATAAGCGTCTTTCGCTATGTTGTAGAAGTATCTCGCAGAGGAATCAACTTGTGTAACAGTTTCTCCTGTGCGAGGAATCTTTAACGATTAAAAATTGCGCTCGTCGACGATTAATGCTCTTCATGAGATTCACAGTAGATTCTTTCGATTGAATGTATTTAAAAGAAATATAATACAAACATACATACATATGTATGTACGTGCATACCATAATTATAAAAATACGTAAATTACTTACCCCTATTTATTAAGTTTTTGCACCTTTATGAACGCAAACTTATTTATTTTAATATTAATTTAAAATTATTTTATTATATTTAATGTTTTGACAGAAAATTTAGTAAACAATTGGGAGATATAGCTTTTTTTTGGTTGTGAATACCAAATAATTATATTTTCATTTGTTGTACTCGAATTGAAACTATACTAGCAATCGATAATTAGCTGCAATAAATGAATTAACATTTATATTACAAAATTTGTTGACGAAAGCAAATTATTAATTGCAAAGACCAATATTCAGTATTGCCCTCTATTAAATTCGGTTGTGATTCTTACCATTTGTACTAATTTTTAGAACTAAATTAAATTAGGTATCATAACTAATAAAAGAATTGAAGGAATCATATTTCAGTTGGAATAACGTTTAAATAATCAAGAGAATTAAAAATCAGTTAGAACTATAAATTTTTAATAGTTGCAATAATAAATTATGTTTCTTGATCAATATTTTATTACTGCAACCGTTTTCCAACCAATTTGTTTTCTGTGTGTAATTGTGCAATAGTAGTGTCTGTTTTACAATATTGTCAGCATGCGATAAAAAATTAACTAGACGTGATAAACCAATTTGCATGCCAGATTCGAATTCAGCATACCCAGCTTAGTTAAAAACATGCTTCGTTTCTGCATTTATTTCCAAATTTGTAGTCCAGTGTAATCAGCTCATTAACAACATACACTGTGCACAGCAAAAAAATCGGCCTCAATACTTGCAACGCGAAATGCAACAAAACTATTGGTAGAGCAAATCTGCCAAAGGGGTTTGAAGAGTTAGCTGGGGTTACCGAAATATCGGTGCCTAAAGTTTTTGATTTTTTTAAAAAGGCATTTGGTATTAGTCAAAAAAAATATACTTAATGTACTTCTGAGCTAAAAGACTATTTCAGAAGTCTCTAGTAGAATTGTGTGGCGATTCTTTCCTTAGAATATATTAACCCTCTAAAACTCATTTTAAGGGGTCATTTTTGTCCTTTTTTTAAACTTCACACAAAAGTATACAAAAGCGGCACTTTAGTATGTAAAAAGGGTTTTCGAAAAATTCAAAAATTTTAAAAACCCGGAACTTCGAAAATCCATTTTACATACATACATCTTTTGGTACTGAGTAGACTTGAGCAGATTTTACGAAAAATCTAGTCACGAAGAACAAAGTGGGAAATCTTGTCAAAGACAACTAGAATCAGCTCAAAATCTCGTGTGTGCTAACTTTCGCTAAAAGAAATCGAAAGTCCCTCAAAACTAAACTGTATAAATCGTGCAGGTGCACTCGAAGTATTTCGATTAGGCAAATCTGATCAAAACTCTTAAATGTTAGCAACATTTGCTATTTCACTCTCTCTCTAAAGTATATTTTTCGTGTCTTTTAATTTTTAAAGTGTTTTAATATTTTCCGCATATTTAAAATTCCATTTTTAGAAAACAACTAAAAAGTGTAAAATATCATTTTGTCCTGTTTATGACAGTTGTTTATAATTTTTAATGGCGTAAATTTATCATCGAAACTTTTAAAGAGAGAAAAAAAAATTATTTAGTTGGTTTTTATATCCTGAAACGCCTTTGAAGAAATAAGCAACAAATTGTTGTCTTTGTGTGATTGTTTTGCCAAACTTCACTCGACGACTTAACGCGTATAAAATACACGAGACAATGACAAATCATAAAGTAAAAAAGTTGAGGAGCACAAACCCAAAATTATGCAGAGAAACATCATCATTATTGCTGCCATCGTCATCATATAAATTTATTCTTCCTCCAGCCCTTTTCTCAAAGTGACCATGATTTATCACCTAATAATTATGTATGTGGACTTTATATTGTGTATTTTTACAGTATTTTATGTGTTTCATTCCCCTTCTTTTCGTTTGAGCTCATTTTTGTTCTTGAAAATTGTCTTGTTTTTGTTTTTGTTCGATTTTTAATTTAATCCTTGGCTAACGATATGTTGCCCGTCACTTTTGTTTCGAAGTGTGTTTTTTGCTTGTTTTTTTTTCTCCCTTTTTTAATGAATAAAACGGATGTTTATGGTCTTTTCTCTGTTGACCGGGCGCCAGTGTGGAATAATTTGCATTTTCCCCCTCTTTGTTCGATATTGTTGGCGTTTTCAAGGCATTTTTTGTAATTTGGTATTTTTGATAAAAGTTTTAATGTATTTTTGGGGGTTTAAAATCATAGATAAAAAAAAAATTGTAATAAAAATTTTTTAAGTGAAAATATTAAACATTAAGCTCCTAAAAGAGTGTAAATAATTTTGATTATATCTTTAAATTTTGAAAATGAAGATGGAAGTTTTTAAAATAATTACAAAATTTTATCTGTTAACACATATAAAAACGGAATAAAGGTTATGAAAACTAAGTGAATTGTTGTTTTTGTTGTTGCTGGTTAATTGTGTTATAATTTTTCATATTTGGCTTCTGGTCCTGTGACCTTAATATTTTACAACGCCTCCGCATAATCGCAAATATTTCTATTAACGTTGATATAATTTAAGTTCACATTTCCGAAACAAGGTTATGTGCGTAAAAGTTGCAACAAGAACAAGTTGTGTGTTAAAAAACTGTGCTGAAGCAATTGCCATTTTCTATTACGCTTTTGTTTAATGCTTCTAACACGTAGAGAAAAAACATGATTAGAAAGTGGTCACTGCGGACATTTTTATTCATATTGCTTAATATGTTTACCCTAATAAGATTTTTATAGTCCTAATATAACTTAAACAAATATTTTTTGTTCTTAACATTTGTAAATTCACTATAATAATATTATATACACCTAAAATGTTACTCTGATCTAGCTAAACATATTAAGGGTGTTCATTTCAAAGTTTTTTTGGTTGGAAAAAAGAAAAATTACACTCTTATTGACGTGAACGCGGTTTTTTTTTTTTTTTTGTAAAAAGTACAAACTGTCAAAAAAATCTGCCAAATAATTCGTGGAAGTAATTGATATTTTCAATATGCCAAGTAAGTGTAAAAAATTAATTAATTAATTTATTTAATTGTCACAGCATTCACTAATATTAATAATATTTACGAAAATAAGGGTATGTAAAGATACATTTTCATGAAAACAATACAATATAAACTTTGAAATAATAAATTGCAGAAATGTTTACTTCATTCATTTCATTTCTTTTTTTTAATTCTTTTTTAATAATTTTTTTTATTGAACTCATTCTTAATATGTGTTTTTTCTTTTTGAAAGTTAAATGAGAAAGAAGTAATGTTTAATATCATGAATCAAAAAAACAAGATTACGCACTGAGCCGTACAAAAAAAAAATTCTACTGCGCATCTACGTCATCATAGATTAAATATGAGTGTTTGTTGTAAAAAATGTAAAACACACAAAGTCTATTGTTTCGTCACACACACAAATAACGGACCTGCGCAATGCGCAATCTTGTTTATTTGATTCATGGTTTAAAATGTTCTAACTATCAAAAAAAAAATTTTAAAATCAGAGTTGTACAATTCAAGAGTTTATAAAAAGAGATGTAACTTTTCGTACTTGGTATTAAAAATTAACAATTTTTTATGAATGGCAGCATCATTTCGTTTGACGTTTATAGTGGAAAATTACGTCTTTTTATCCTGACTTTTTTACACTTGGTTATAGTTTGACAAAAATGTAACTTTTGATGGATTTTTTTTTCTTGTGGTTGTTGTAACAAAAATAACATTTTTCCACTTTTCCATTTTTCCAACATATAAAAAAACTGAAATGAATACCTTTTTAAATTATGGTTAATGTTTGCTACTCAAGCCTAACTAAAAAAAAAAAAAATATCAAAATTAAAATTAACAGTTCAACTAAAAATCACAATTGTTTCTATAATTTATATATTTTAAACTATACAATTAAACTCATAATATAAGTTGCACACAAAAGGTATGTTCCATAATTTTTGTTTGCTTTAAAACACATTCTCTAATTGAGCAAACATTTATTTATTTATGTTTTATTTTTGTCAACACTGCTGAACGTTAGTGCTAAACAAATGTTTTCGAAATGAGCGCAGATTGAGGAATTGACTTCAAGTAAAGATTTAATACCAAAATATGGAACACATTCCTAAAAAATAGTTAGTAGTCGTTAAAAGTTGGTATTAAAAGATTTTTTACGGCTTCTAAATTAGATTTTCGATAGTAAAGGACAAATTAAAGTACAATTTGTTGGTATGGACAGGTACATAACTGTGCTTAAACGGGGTCGCAGCCCTAGCTCTGCAGCAGTTGCTTTGGCCTCAAAAGTACCATCTTTTGATAAAATAAATCCTCAAAATCGTTTTGCAATTCTGGAGGATGAATCCTCTGAAGCACCAAACGTCATAAAATCGTTCAAGCCTCCCCCAATATATTTTAGGGAGCAAAACTCAAATGAGCCTATAAAGAGTTTGATATTGGTGATAGGTGAAAATTCGTTTTACGTAGCTGCGTGGCAGTATAAACGAGTCTAAAATACAATTCAATCATGAGAATGATTTTCGCAAAAAAATAAACAAATTTGAAGCACTTAAAAAATCTTTTATACATACCAACTGAAAAGCAGTAAAGGTCTGCAGGTAGTGATTAACGGAATTGACACATGTGTGGACCCTAAAGAGGTAAAAACATTCCTAGAAGGAAAAGGCTTCAAAATAAAACATGTAGTAAATATTAAAAAAAGAGAAAAAAATCCCCAACCACTTTTTCGAGTGGAGTTTGAACTCGGCGACGTAAAGCTTAAAAAAAATGAAACGCATCCGATTTACAATTTGAAATATATTCTCTATAGAAGAATATTTATAGAAGAGCCATACAAAAGAAATGGTTTCGTTCAATGTTTAAAGTGTCAAGAATATGCACGCAGAGGAAAAACATGGTTGGAATATGGTTAAAAAACATATTATGGTCCCTGCAATGGCAACAAACAAACTTTTGTTGTTTTTGAACAAAACTTTTTTCACGAATGATAATATTTTGTTTCTATTTAACAATAAAGTGTTTACATCCCTTGAAACTTCAAATATGGTTGAATTCAACAATACATTGTTTTAATAAAATAAACCTACAACCATACACTTAAACATATTATGGTAACCTTAACCATATTATTATCACGGCAACCATATTATGGTTAAATTCATCCATCGAAAAGCTATAAGCATATTATGGTTGCTTCCAAACATGTTATGGTTAATTTTTAATAACAATAATATGTTTGAAATTAAATTATTTTAAAACATTGTATGTTTAACTTTAAATTTTAAATAATATGGTTAAAAAGCAACAACATTCTGGTCGTTTGCATTTTACTTGGTTTGCTTAATATTCTCATTAATTTTATTTTAATTATTGATTAAAATACATAAATTTACGTAAAATAAAATATTAGAAAAGAAAAACTAGTAATGCCGGTCATCACAGGCTGGAATATGAATCAGAGGGGATTTTTTATAAAAGTGGAACATAACACCTATCAGGAATAAAAAATTAAATAAAATTATAATTTGACACTACTAACAAATAAAAAAAATGGATGAAATAAATTACCATAATTAGATTAACATTGACCATATTATTATTAATTCTGATCATAATATGGTCACTTTTGTCAAAATTCAGGAAAATTTTGACCATATTATGGTAAATTTTTAACAAAATATGGTTAGTTTTGATCATTATTATGGTTAATATGACCCAAAATATGATTAATTATGACCATATTATGGTTGGTTTCGGGAAAATGTTGGTTGATTTTAACCATACAATGGTCATAGTTAAACATAATATGGTAAACTGCAAACATAAACATTGTTAAAATCCAACCATAGTATGTTGCTCTTAGAATATGGTTACGTCCAACCATATTTTTTTTCTACGTGTGATCATACTAAGGCATACTGCTATTTACCCCCTGTTTGTGTAGTATGTGGTGAATTACATGGTACAGTTATCTGCGTTAAGTCTAAAGAATGGAAGGTTTTCTTAGTTACCATGATATCAAAGCCAGGTAAAGATCAAACAAAAGTTGAGTCATATAGGCCTATTAGCTTATTATCAAATACGTCAAAGCTGTTTGACAAATAATTAGTTTCAAAATTAACACCGATTTTAAGTGAAAATAGATGTATTCCAAACCATCAATTCGGATTTAGATGAAAACACAGCACAATTGAACAAACTCGAATAGTAAATGTCATAAGAAAAACATTTGAAGAAAAAAATATTGCTCAGCACTCTTCATCGATGTTTCGCAAGCTTTTGATAAAGTCTGGCATGAAGGCTTATTACATAAATTGAAGCAAAATTTACCAGCAAACACACATAAGCTGTTAGAAAGCTACTTAGTCGGCCGTCAATTTATTATTAAAGAAGGAAATTTCTGAAGTTCACCTCAGCCAATCGGCGCTGGAGTCCCACATTTCGGAGATGCCAACAAACAACTACACCCAAACTTCAACATTTGCAGACGATACTGCTTTTCTAAACGTCCACGAAAACCGTTGTGAAGCATCTCGTTACTTACAGGATCATATATTTCAACTTGAAATATGGCTGAGACAATGAAGGATAATGGTAAATGAGCAAAAATGCGTACATATAACATTCACCTTCCGCCGGGAATCTTGCCTTCCTATTACAATCAATAATCAAATAATTCCTCAACATTCGCATGTAAAATATCTCGGTATACATCTGGATCGGCAATTAACGTGGAAATGCCATATAGAGGCAAAATTAACTCAAATGAAACTAAAAGCCATTCAAATTCATTGGCTTATTGGAAGAAACTCTGTCCTTAGTCTCGATTGCAAGCTTCTACTTTACAACTCTATCTTAAAGCCTATCTGGTGCTACGGTATTCAACTATGGGGCACCGCCTCGGCCTCTAATATCGAAAAAATTCAAAGGCGTCAAAATAAAATTCTTCGAATAATCACAGCCGCTCCCTGGTACGTTAAAAATTCAAACATTCATAAGGATCTCACTGTGCCATTTGTAAAAACTATGATTACAAAATATGCAGTAAAATATTTGAAAAGGCTTGAACAACACCCAAATCCACTAGCTCGGAATATTTTTAATCATGGCGGCCACACTCGCTAAAGAAGAAGATTCACTGCAGCACTCACCGAATCAGAAGAGCGATAAACACCTACATATGTAAACATAAACCGTTATGACGAAATTTTGTCTGGTACTGGCAGGACATATATAAAGTATTAGGATAAGATTTGATTAATTATTGTTAGTTCATATTAAATATATGAAGATTCAATAAATAAATAATGAAAAAAAAATGCTCTAATAAGTGGTGAAAAATTGTACCGAGAGCAAGCCGTTCATAAGGCACAGTTGCCCAGGCCATATCTCAGAAATTATTTTTAAAAATGAAGTGCCATGAAACTTGCAACATTTTGTTCATTTCATTAAATTTTTTGTATTTTATTGAAAAAAAGTTATATGCATTTAAAAAAAACACCCTTTTAAACACTTCTACTGTTATTATTTATAAACTATTTGTTTTATTAGCTGTATTAGAAACACAGAGAGATTTACACCAGCAGGCCAAACTTTGTCCTGCATATATTCCCTCTTATTCCTGAAAGGGACATACTTATGTAGTTATTTTTTTTTTGGCCTCTGTGTGTATTCTAGTCATACTGTAGCTTAAGTATGGCTTGGGCAATGTCTTATGGCTTGTGCAGCGTATGTCTGATCTAACTCTATTTTCATCGGCATCTTTGAAATCTTTCAGCACGCAATTTAAACATAAACCCCAAAAAACCTACACCTACAAATTGAAAAACACATTGACCTAAAGATTACATATAAGCCTAATGAAAAGGAAATATTTGTAAGAAGTAGTTAGTCCGGATGATGCTACTTTGGGAGCATGCATCAACGGTGCACTTTTTACTATTTGCCCTACCTCGGTAAAAAAGTGAACGAAATTTTTCGGAAACATGGATCAGTAAATAAAATCAGAAATATACTCTTTGATGACTCACTAAACGCTTTGAGTGTGTCAGGAAGTTATTTACTTAGACGTTAAAAAATTTTAATATATATATTAAAATATTTTATATATTTTATGAATTAATAGAGCATAATAATACGGAATTAACTTATAAAAGCGTAATGTAATAATAATTCAAATTCCGCTTGCAATCTTCAATTAATTTTTGTAGTATCTAAGCATTTCTTTTACGTCCTTTGTAAACAAGTTCCCCTAGGTTTGTTTATAAAAGATTTTTTCATTAATTAAAAACAAATTTACTTTGTATTATTGTTATGGAGCGGGATCCCGAGAAATTAAAAAAAAATTCCCGCTTTCCCCGGAATCGAAAAACTCCGGGAAAAAAACTCTTCCTAAGATCAAAATTACCCAAATTTAAGAATTTTGTTTACGTTTTAAATATAATTTTCTATGCGAACGTTGACGTTCGAAATCGTTCAACGGGCAGTTAGTAAATTATTTTAGTAAGTGTAATATCCAATTTTTAGGATACAAAGTATTTTAATCTATATTATGTTAATTTTCCTATAAACTTAAATTGGATTTAAATATAGTTTGATTTTTTCAGTGTTATTTCAAATTTCTTATTTAATTATGATAAAAGTATGGTAGCACTACTAAATACATAAAAACAAATTTTAAAAAGCGAAAATCTTTTGCCGAATGCAACTCATAATAGGGTCCTATAAGAACCTACATATGTAATAATAAAAGAAAAACTGAGATGTTATACACTTTTTTAAAAAGTCCATATTTTTCCCAACGCGTTAAAAAAATTGTCTCTACAAAAATCCCTAAAACTTTTCAATAATCATTTATCAATTCAAATAAATCCATTTGTATTAATGTATATACATTTTATTTAGAGTTGTTCTCAGCTATAATTTGGGTGATCACTTTTTCACTCTTGACGTTAAAAAACAGATTTAATACTTGAGCAATTAAAAAAGGATTCATATAAAAAAGATAACAGGTGTAAAGATACTATTTTTTTTTTGAATAAGTTTGGATTTCGACTAAAGGGAAACAATGTAATTTTCATTTATTTTGGTGACTTTTTTATACCCATCTTTTACAAATTATCTATTTCTTATCTATTCTTGCATTCTTGCAAAGAGTTTATCACAAATTTAGGTTAAAATCAAAGCTGAAATGACGGCAAGCGATGCATCAAAGAAATTCAAAAGTCTCTACATTTAAATGACTTCAAAAAATCTACCTTTTTTTCTCTACGGCAATTTTTTTTAGAGGAAAATCCCTACGAATAGGGATTTTTTCCTACATATAACATCACTGGTTTTATATTTCCTTCCTTATTTTCCATGATCTAAAATTTTATTTTTCAAAAAACATACATATTGCAGTCTCACATCATGCGTCAAAGGGAAAAATATTTCAAATAACATTCGATTTTAAATACCTTTTTTAAAGCGCTTGTCAAGTGTTTAATTGAATATTTCTCTAAAAGACTTTTATCATTCCAAGAAAATTATATAATGAGAATTAATAGAAATAAAACCGATTGCAATTCCTTTTTTACCATTGAAAACATAACCTTGATTCATCATTTTAACTGACACCACATATCTCACAAATTATTTAGGAATTCCATATTGAGTTACTGTTTTTTTTTCTCTCTCTCCTTCCTGAAATTGAATTCGATGGTGGCCATTGTTCTGTACTTTAGCCAATTGCTTGGCATACTTTTTAAGCATAAATTCAATATATGAGAGTACAGATACATATGGATGTATGAGCAGATGTATGTATGTATGTATATAGCGATCAAGTATGAGTTTTTTTTATTTGTTTAAAATTCCTTGTCTGATGGTTGGCCGCATGCAATTAGATACGCTCTGATGATGTCTACAGTAAATTTTTGTTGGTTGGCTCAAGAAAAATTCACCAAAAATATGTAACGAGCAAATGTGATCCTAAATTACAGGCTATTGCACTTGTAAGATACAAAAATTGTTGCTGTGTTACTGCCTTTAATGTATAAATATGGTTCTTGCTTCTTTTTATTTTTTGCAGTTGAAATTATTGGCAAAAACATTTTATCATAATAATGCCAAATATTTGCAGCCAAGTTTGAAAGACTGCTGATTAATTACGAAAAATCTACTAGCAGTATTACTACCCTTAACTATATTAACTGACTGTTTGTTTGTTTGCTTGCTTGCCATTCTATGCCAAAGTTGGTCATCGTAAATATTTTTTGCTGTTTTGTCTTTAGAAACAATATGGTGGCCAATATTTTTTGGTAGACCTTTTTAATATGTATTGCTCGTATAAACAATAAAAATAAAAATGTTACCCGATATGAACTGGCTGACCAATTTATATTTTGTATTCATTAATTCAACGCTTCAGGCTGGCGGCTGGTTAATTTGTGTTTATTGCTTCTGGTGCGAGGAGTAATATCTTGAAGTTATACTTATTCATATGTGTTATTATTTTATTAATGTGTAGGCTATTTATAAACTTTGGATTGCCAAAAATTACTTTAGCATTGCATTAGAAAGAAAAAAGTATTGAAGATTGATTTGTTACAGTCAGGGGCCGAAAATAAGAGTTATTTGGAAAAAATTTAGTTGACTTTAAATATTTTTTTTATTGTGCGATCATTATTAGGAGTTCTTATGCATATTTAAATGAACAGTGCCTAACCGACTGCAGTTGAAATAGTAAAAGTCATAAGATTGTTGTTTTTCTTCGACTTTTTTACTTTTCATGGGACAAAAAGAAATTGTTGCATTCAGTGTTCGAAAATAAACCGTACATTATTTAGAGTTCGGCTCACACACCCAAGAACGCTATCTATTTTTTTTTAGTGATTGTGTAGACGAACACAACCCTTAATACCGTTCGTAACTATTTCCAAGAAGGAGCCGAAAATTGCATAGTGTTCCTTCTGTTCTTCGTCAAAAAAAACAGAACAATTGTAGTGATACTGTAGACAAACATTACATTTTAATGTTCTATAATGTTTCTTTTTTTACATTGATAAAGAAATGAACAAACAAAAAATTTTAGCACCCTACAAATAATATTGGACCACCTGACCCATTTTGATAAAATGGACTACTCCATGGACTAGTCCGATGTAATGCAAGCATGGACCATGTCATTGTTAAAACGTGTTTGTAGTGAGACGACATGTCTTCGTTTTTTAACGACATGTTTTCGTTTTTAAACGAAGTTAAAACTAACCCTCTTGTGTATACAATGGAGTAGTTTTAAAACTACTCCGTTGTAGTCCAAAGATGGGTTATATGGTCCTGCCCTAGGACATCGTAATGTTAAATATACCATGTTTTTTCCATACGTTTGGGTTACTTTTGGACTAGTCCTAGCCCCTTGTGGACTACTCTTTACACGCGTGTTTGGACTGGTCCTATTATTTGCAGGGCAACGACTGCAGCACGAACAGCTTGTGTGTGTATTGTGTATATGTTTTGTTTGTGTAAACCCTGCAAATAATAGGACCAGTCCAAACACGCGTGTAAAGAGTAGTCCACAAAGGACCAGGACTAGTCCAAAAGTAACCCAAACGTATGGAAAAAACCTGGTCTATTTAACATTACGATGTCCTAGGAGAGGATCATATAACCCACCTTTGGACCACTAAGGAGTAGTTTTACAACTACTCCATGGTATATAACCCACCTTTGGACCACTAAGGAGTAGTTTTAAAACTACTCCATGGTATACTCAAGAGGATTAGTTTTGAAGTCGTTTAAAAACGAAAGCACGTCGTAAAAAAACGAAGACATGTCGTCTCACTACACACACTTTTTAACAATGACATGGTCCATGCTTGCATTACATCGGACCAGTCCATGGAGTAGTCCATTTTATCAAAATGGGTCAGGTGGTCCAATTTTATTTGCTGGGAAATTATCTTGCTGGGTTTTATTCGTATGTGTATTTTGTTTTTGTAGAAAATGTTTGGTTTTTTTTACTTGCCAAAAGCGACATTATTGAACCGAACACAATGAAGTTTGTGGTTAAAAAAAAACCGAACGGAATTAAATGTTCTCATTTTTTGTTGATTAAGGTAAAAACAGTATTATTTTTGTGTTCGAAAGATGACAAACAAGGAAACTTTATATTTAATGATTTTTCTACACAAAGACTACTAGCGTTTGTTTTTTCCACAAATCTACCGAACAGAACACTAACGAGCGGTATTTAGTGTTTATTTTCAAACACTGGTTGCATTTACTTCTGATTCATTAAATATAAACAGTCGCAGTCAAGTCAAAGCAAAAAACGAAAAGTTATACCCAACAAAGTACTTTTACAGTCGAACTGTTCGGAAGTTGTTGGTTTGACCGACTTTTAACAAATTCCGAAGTTAACACAGAAGAGATTTTGTGTACGTTTTTCGGTTTTGATGTATTTACATACATTAATTTAACATTTTTTTTATCTTAAGAGCGGAAAATCACAAGATACCGACCGACAAATTCAAAATTGTTTTCCACGGAATATAAAAAAGTCCGGGAAAGACTTTATTCGCAATGTTAAATTGAAACTACCCATCCGCTTAGAATTCGGCTTCCTATTCAAGTTTTAATTTATAGCAGTGGCTCCACCAATTTTTGCTCCAAGAACCCTGAACAAAAATACGACGAGCCCCCCAAACGCAATTTGATTTTAAAAGTTATATTTCAGTGCTACCGTTGTTCTGCTAGATCCATATGTCGATCATAGATGAGAATCATTAAAAAAAGATGTAGCTAGTTAGGGCCAGACAGGCTTTATTTACTAAATCGTGCAGTTAAGGCGATAATACAGAATTGTACTGTTATTTAAATCTTTGTTACTTAGTTATCTTCCATTCCATCTACATATAATGATGCCAACTAAATAGTTGTAGTCCTTCCATTTCACCGTCAGATGCATTTCTTTGCAATCTAGTTATCTATATAACAAATACGGGATTCAGAAGCTGTCAAAGTCCGTGCACGAAGTTTGCGAAATGTGTAACATCCTCACGAGTATTTCACAAAAACAAATTTAAATTCTCGTATTGTTAATATGTACTAGAAGGAATTTATTTATGTTTATCATTACTTATTAATGTAAATTTGTGTACCCCCACAACTAGTTGTGAAGAGGGTAAATTAGTTTGTTTAAAAGAAATTTGTTTAAAAGAAATTAATATTCAATTAAGACCCCATAAAGTCTAAATATTCTAGGTCATTGAGTAATTGAGTCGATTTAGCCGAGGGTAAATTAGTTTGTTTAAAAGAAATTTGTTTAAAAGAAATTAATATTCAATTAAGACCCCATAAAGTCTAAATATTCTAGGTCATTGAGTAATTGAGTCGATTTAGCCGTATGTCCGTTGAACACACGTTTAATTATATCTAGTTATCCTTAGCAGTTTGGTCTTGATATCCAGCAATGTCGGCGTAGTAGGATAAGAGTTACGAATACAAATATGGAACCACCACCCTAAAAAATGGATAATTTTTTACAAAAACTAACAGAAATAGTGGCGGAATGCAAAAAATTGATAAAAGATTTTGCACATACTCATTTTATATCCCTGAAAATCAAACCACAAAATTTCGTGATGATTAGTCCATAATTTACCATAGGCCCTATATAATGCTCAATCTTGGAAAATACTTTAGTACGCCTAAACCCGTTAAGAATAATGCTATTGTAATATATTTTAGTCTGTTATAGTTTTATATGACACTTGCCGTTCCGCGGCCTTGTCCGCCCAGAATGAAGTTTTGATTAACTATAAAGAAATATTAAGCCTGTGTGTTTTATTTTGTGTAGACCGATCTATATAAATTTTAAATTTTATCAAAACTGCCCATCTGTCGCCTTACATTCCTAGCATTGAAAAGCGTATGCACGCCTTGTGTGTTTTTTACGCTGATCTATCTATTCAAATTTCCTTAAACTTGATTATATATTTTCAGAGTAGCAGTAATCATCCGTATGTCCCCTCTTAGTCGCTTTCGCATTCGCTCAGGGGATGGTCGAGCGAAGAGATAGACTGGAGACGGAATGAAGGGTGAACAGCGTACTCCAGTTTAAATGGCTGCCTTTTTTTGAGCAAGGAAACTATTGCGTTTATAGATCGCTTCCAAAACGATAATTGATATTTTCTGAATATGAAAGGTGTTTAGCGGCCCGAGCCCTATCCTAAGTTTGTACTCATTCACTCAGGACCTTGAATTTGGATTCATTCAGGACCTTGCATGTTAAATTTGATGTTTCTAGGTCGAACGAAAATTCAAAAAGTACCAGATAAAGAAAAAAATGTACCAAAAAGCCCCTCCTACAGATTCGGATTCACGAAGCACATTGCATGTTAAATTTTATGATTTTATGTCCAATATTTACGGAATTCAAAAAGTACCAGTTAAAGACCAAACAAAGTAACAGTTTCTCCATGGAGTCTTATCAAACAGGATATTGCATGTTGAATTTTATGTTTCTAGGTCCAATATTAACGGTAATTAAAAAAAGTACCAGTTGTGCAACCGAAAAACTAAAGAAATAAATTTAATTTTCTATATTTCCCCTTTTTGGCATATTATTAAGTCCACTCCTTTAATATTCTAACTGTCGGTGGAGGGCATCAAAGATTCGGCACAGCCGAATATAGTACTTTTACTTTTTGTAACTCATCTTTATCTTGCGCTTTCGTGGTAATTCTATTCACCTCCCATTCACATTCAAATAAAAGGCATTCAACAAAGTATCTCCACGACCAAACTTAGCAGATGTCACCGGTAATGTGCGCAATATTTGTCTTTATGATTGTTTTTATTCATACAAACATTAAGAAATGCAAATTTTCATAAGCAGATCTTTCCAGGGAAGACATTGTTATAAAACTGTTATTTTCCGTTAGTTTGTTGTCATTTAGTTGGCAACAACTGCAGAGACACAAAGCTAAAGTTGTTTATAAGTTTTTATTATTTTATTTCTTATTTAAATAAATTTCTTTATTACTTTTTATTTGTTATTTGTTGTACTTTTTTTTCTTCTTTTTTGAGTTGCAAGTACTTCAAGTAAAACTTCTTTAAAACAAAAAATTACTTTATGACACTTAACATTTCAGTAAGAAAACCCAAAGAGAGCTATAGAATGGTGTTTAAAGGTCATACTGTAAAAGGAAATTCAATAAAAATTATTGAGTGGACATAAATTTATTGGAAGGTCCTCTTAATTTCTATACTGTTCCTAGTAATGAATTTATGGGAATAGATCCTAGAAACTCTATTTACGTTTTGTATTTAAATAATTTGGAAATTTTTAGTATATAAATAAATACTTAAGTATGCAAGTACCTTTC
The DNA here is from genome assembly GCA_949318255.1 of Pollenia labialis. Lineage (NCBI taxonomy): Eukaryota > Metazoa > Arthropoda > Insecta > Diptera > Polleniidae > Pollenia > Pollenia labialis. The sequence continues at coordinate 75,189,256 of OX439140.1, forward strand.
CCTTTCCTTTAAACCCTCTAGTGCTTCACTGTCATTATATACAGAAAAACCTCCTCTTCCATAAACCAAATGTCAATTTCGATTGTTTTTCCATTGTCTTGTGACCCATTGATTAGTGTCATTCGAACAATAAATACATTGTGTATTTTGTTTTCCCTCCCTTTGATTAGTGTCAAACAAATGAAAGGAACAATTTACATTATTAAAACTAACAACAATTTTGACAAGCTCATGCAAAAATATCGACAATGATGACGACAAAACAAACATACAAAACAAATATGTAAAACGAAAAATTTGCCAAACAAACATGCACATTGAAATGAAATGTGTAAAAAAAACTTAAAACGCAATCGAAGAACAATAAATGACGACTGTCAATGAGTGTAATGAATGCGAAAAATCCTATTGATTACCAATAAACTACAATTATCCCCTACCAGTACAATGCACACGAAATACAAAAAGTAAACGAAACTTGACTTTAAACCACCACTCTCAACAGGATCATCACCATCGATACCATTGTCATATTTAAGCGCACACAGAGCAGCAACCAGGAACTTCGGGTAGAGAGATAAAAGGTGGCAATTAATTAACAGAAATATTCTAACGAAAGGGATATTTAAGGGATTGCATATTATCTGTGTGAGAATAAAAGGTACAAGTTTTTAATTTGGAAAGGTATGTATTTTGTTAGATTATTTGCAAACAAATTACACTTAAAGAAATTTAGATACGATCTGTCATACCTCTAGGGGAAAGGAAACTAACACCAAACTTGTCACATGACAGTTCTAAAGTGGTAGGGACCAATTTAAGTTCTAACACTTTTTATGAAGGGGACTTATTACTTTAACATGAAAATGTCCTAAGAAGTGGTTAATTGGCACATTTTTGACACTTTGTAACAGGTCACTGAAATAATTAAGGCCTGTCACAAATATTGTCCCGAGTGAACCATTTTAGTGTGATAGATCTCCTTCATTAAAGAAATATAGGAAAATAGCATAAGCCCGCGAAAAATTCAGTCACATAACTAGTTTAGTGTAAACTACCTTTCCTCTAGAGTAGCTTTAAACATTTTATCACCAGTTGAGTGATATGTCTTGACACAAATTCCCTGCTCGGACGTTACTTCAAAATCTGCAGCTTAATTTTTGTTCTTTTATCAAAAGTTTAAATGAGATCCTTTTTGACTAAAGGCAACTCAAAAGGGTTTCTTCTTGTACTCTTAAATGGAAACCTCGCGATCCCAATATTTCCAAAAAAACATAAAATTTTTGAATACAATGAGATCCCTAGTTTAAGCTCGGGAACAAACCTATTATTAAATAAATTTGCAGTAACATAACTAAAACATGCAGCCACGTTCTTCGCTGCAGTCATATGTATCATAAACTTCACTAGAATAACATTTGAGCAAGACAAAAATAACTTAAAATACATTTGCAAAATTTAACCAAATGATGAAAAAAAAGTTTAACAAATAAACTTTTCATTCCGTGCTTCGCAGATCTTTTTTAAACTTTGCTTATTTTCAATAAGTTCTTAGCAAGTGTCTCACTATCAAAAAAATCTTTTGATCGTCCATCAAAAATTGCAATATCGGTACCATCGATAGGTTTTAAGAAATGTTTTTCTATTTGGGAACCCTTAGTTTAACTTGAATTGTCTATTAAATAGTAAACATATGATTAGAAATTTATGAACAGCATTGAAACTATCAAAATATGCAAATAGCTTTGGAGTTCGTTACTGATTAAAAAAAAATCCGATAAACTGCCGGAGCACGCTAAACTACAATTTCTCAATGCCAATGCCAAATAAAGCAATTTTAAATATTTAATTGTCCTCTTTTACACTCAAACTCACATACAATATTGTCGCATATCAAAAAGGAAAAACATGCTTTCAGTTACTTTTTGATTTCTTATGTTTGTGGCTGCATAATTTGCATGGATTTACATAAATTTACTTAAAAGCAGCCCTTTCATTGAAAAATATCGAAATCTTTATACATTTAAAAAAATAGTGTGTGAATTTTTGTTTGCTTGTCGAATTCCTTTAAAGTGCATCTGAAATTACGCTTTGTGTTGTAATTTAATGGAGATATGCGGCGAAATAGAATACTGCTTAAATCAGTTTTTAAAATGCTACTGGTGTTTAAATTTAAATTCTTTTTTTTTCACATTTTTAAGGGTTAAAGGAAGAAGTAATAAATTTGAATTAAAAATTTCTCATGGTTAAAAGGTTTAAATTAATTGTCATTTAAAGATTATATTTTAACAGCTGAAAAGTTATTTTTATGCGAAAAATGGAGAAGAGTGAGTTTTTCCAAAATGCCTTTTACTTTTTAAAATAAAAAAAAAAACTGAATCAGCAAGGAAAAGTTTTTATTCTGAAGCATTTTATCAATATTGATGTGGTATCTTTTTCTCCAACTGTTTTATTATTTAGCAAATGAATATCACTTCTTTATTATATCACAATATATTAATAATTTTGAAAACTCAGCTACGTAAATATTGATTTTATTTAGCAGAATTGTATTTTGTTCAGTAAAAAGAATTTTTTTTTCTTACGTTCAAGCCTTTTAACAAGTTACTTAGATTATTTAATTAATTAGCTGAATTGTATTTTTGGATAATATTGCTTTTTTTAAGTAATTAACTAAAAGATCCAAACTTACCAAAGTAAAATTAATTCGCTTAGCTAAAGCTAAATCTCGATCGCTAAAATGCCTTAGAGAATATAAAATTTAAAAATTTTGGCGATGACATTAAAACCTAAAATTGCGGAGAGTTAAATTTTAATAGCATTACCAAATTAAGCAATGCACGTTACAGTATTGCATTCGATAAATCAACTTTATTTATATAGTTTTAGCGAAAGAGATTTAGCTGCAGCGAATTACAGAATACGGCCACATCTTAACCATATGATCAGTTAATTTGATTTCACAAACAATTTAGTTAAAGGATATTTCTGTGGTTTTCACGAATAATCGCGTAAGTTATAAAACCAAACTTTTCAGGAGAGCAAAAACAATTATTTTTTTCAATTGCGGCTTCTGTAGATGCTTTTTTAAACCTTTTTCTTTACTATCCTCTTAACAGTGACTTTCTACGTATTATACATAGTTTTCATGAAAAAATCCTCACAGGATCACAATCTGTAAAAGGATTAAAAATGCGTTTGTTTGATTGACTCATTAAGTGTGTGCAATATAACATCATATCTCCACATAAGTTCTTTTTTGTGAAAATAAATGTTATCATTTTAATCACACATGACGACTTACGTTGCTATTTTTAGCCCACAAGTTGGCGACATATTCAGAGTTTTTGATACTTAGAGCACAACGTATGCAGTAAACGGGACTTAAAATGACAAACAACCGCTCATCTGCTGTTGTTGCAACTAAAGAAGTCAACAATAAACGCACATGTACATATAAGTTGTTATTAATAGAAAAATTTTCAAAAAATACTTTCATATTTTTTGCACGAATAACAACATAACATCACATATGCTTTTTATTTGGAAACATATTCAGCAATTTTACAATTTTTGGCGATGTATGTCGACATAAATCGTTATAATAGCAAAATATTTTATTAAACAGTTAACTTAAGTTGTTTTTAGCAGAACAAAATTAATAATACTACATTAAATTATAAAAAGCTTAATACTTATAAAAACCTAATGCAAAATGTAGCACTTTGACATCATTATCTCAATTTCGGTAAAAACTGACTTACGCGATTATTCGTGAAAACCACAGATTTGTGCATTCAATTAATGACATTAGCGTTGTTATTTAAAAAACTAAATATTAGAGCAATTTTGGTTTTTCAATTTAACTTAGAATCCGCTGAATAGCAAACTTAGTAAATAAAACTTAAACTTATGACCAATTTTCAGGATTGGATTTAAATCTATATTAAGTTAATTTTCATAAAAACTTAAATCGTATTTAAATACAGATTGGTTTTTTGAGTTTTATTTGAAAAGTCTTATTTAATTAAGATAAAAGTATGGAAGCACTACTAAATACAAAAAAAAAAAATATAAACAAGTGTATTTATTTACAAGGTGGTCTGATAATGCTTTGTTGTCTGTTGTTGTTGTATTGTTGTGATATTGAGGCCATCTTGCTAAAATATTACAATGGAAACTTAAGTTAAAATTAAGTGCACCACATCGGTGACTTAAGTTCCACTTAAGTTTTTAGTGAAGAAGAGAATTTTGTATTTAAAACGATTTTAAAAATAAATGAGTTTTAATATCAATCCTGAAAATTGGCCATTAGCTATTAGATTTTGCAAACTTTTAGAACAATTAATTTTAGGCATGATTTATTGGCTGAACAGCCCGATTTTTACATTAAAGAAAAAAATAATTCAACAAGCTTTCTAACTAATAACTATTATTCAGCTAAAGTTTCTTTATAATCTCTATTAGTTAATTTAAGAAAGTTTTTAAGTATTTCTTTTTATATGTTTTAATTCAGAATTTAAATATCTGTGTTTTAATACACAACTCATACACTAGTCTTTTTTTTATAAAAAAAAACTATTAAATTCAGCTAGCTGAATAAAAATATTTTTATGTCTACATAATTTAAATTTCTTTAAATTAGTTTATTTTAAAAAAATTCCTGTTAATTACAGTTTTTTTCTTTACCAAACTTCAATTAATATTGATTTTTTCATCAATGAACTACATATATTTTGACATTCCAAAAAGTTTAAGTAAACTTTTATTACAGCTACTCGAATATAAATAAATTGAATAATTGTCATTGTTTTTATTGAACACAAAATATATATACATATATTGAAGAAAATTATGGCTGAATTTATATAAAAGCTAGCTGAATATGAATAAAATAAAGCTGAATTACTTTGTTGTCGCTTTCTTCAAGCGTGGTCGATTTATTATTCAGTTCATTTTTCCAATAATTTTAATTGATTTAAAAATATCTGGCATTTTCGTATTTATTTAGTTTTTTAGCTTAATAAATATCAATAATAACATTAACTAAATTCAGCAAATTTATCCATTGATTCACCTTATCCTCTTTTTATAGATAGCTCTATAAATCTTCTGACACTACCGCCTTCTTATTGCAATATATTTTAAGGCTAGTAATGTTTACGTCATCACACCATACACAATGACATTAGTGGTTTTGTGTTGCCGTCAAAACTACATCAGAACCCAATTTGCATGCGGTTTTTCATATTCCGTGTACTTTAGGCTTAAGAATTATTAGGAGGTTATTAAGTATTATGCAAATAAATTAAGCTGACTGAAAATGAGTCATATTAGGGTAAGTGGCTTATTTATGAAAAAAAAAACCAATTGCTAAGAAAATATTTATACATTCAACTGTTGTGATAATCTAAAACGTAAATTCATTTAGCTTAATCGGGATTATAAGTTGTTAATTAAAGATTTTTAAAAAGTTAGTTTATATATTTCTTATCCTTATCAATGTATTTGCAAGCTAAAGCAAACTATTTTCTCTGCTGAATTGTTTATAAATTTTTTAAGTATAAATAACACTTAATTTTTACCAATCCTAATAGCTGAATAACGATTTACCCTAGCTGAATAACTTATAAAGACATTTTCACATACATTTATTAAAAAATCCCAACATTTTCTATATTCCTCTTAACTTTTTAACCTACATTTGCTCTTTTCATGACCCTAAACTTATTCATTAACTCCATAAGTATTGGGTGCTCTACTCACCAAGAGGTCAAACAAAATTTGAAAAGCCTCAACAATGAATTTGTCCCAGTATTTAACTTCCTTCTTATTTCAAAGCCGTAACAACTCCACAAAATCCCTCCACTTACAAACGTCTAATGAATGACTACAAAAATTTACACTATAGACTTTTGTTGTGCATTTAGCAGTAACAGCAACTACAACTAAAATTTCAATGTTTTTAAGGACAAGGACATTTTCCAGAGCTTTGAAATTAAGGATGAAATAAATGAACAACGACTGGCTGGTGAGTAGCAGCTGTTGCATTTGTGGAAAAGGAAACAACAGAAAAGCAACACAAAAAAAAAACTTTTAACTTGACATTGAAAATTATAAATTTTCACTTGTAATCAAAAGAAGAACAAAATTAAAGTGGGTGGTTATGGGAGTAGTTCGGAGATTGTTTAAAGAAGCTCTTATAGCAAAAACGTTTTATGAGCAACAAGAGGATTCTAGCTAACGAATTGGAATTATAAGAGAGTTGGGTAAAAAACAAAAAGTTAATTAGAAATTTTCTACTCACACAAAATTAAAGATTTTGTAATAATTTGCTTCCTATTTTCATGCTGTCTTGGCATTTTAAGCTTAATAATATTCTCTTATTCTCTCAATTTATTTTGCTATTTCACACAAATGTGTTAAAAAGGACTCGTTTATATAGAAGGAATTATCAAAAACTGTTTTATAAATAGGAGAAAAAAAAGAGAAAGTAAATTTTGGCTGGAAAAGCAGTCTTTTTAATGAGACGTTAAATTATATCCTTTTTTGTTTTCCCCTTTACAATTTAAGAAATGTTATTTTATTTTTCCTATTTTTGGAATATTAATTATAAAATATTTCTTGGAAATTTAATACTGACCTAGAACAATATTTAATGCTTTCTTACTTAATTATTTATAGGGAAAGATAAAGTTACGTAAAATGTATGGCATATTGATTTATGACAAGGTTTGCGACACACAAAATGATTACAAAATAAAAGAATTGTTAAAAAAAATCAAGAAAATATGGTCTGATATTGTGATACCCAGTATTTAGAGACACATTTTCGTGACTGGGACCCAGGGACAATCATGAACCCACTAAAACAAAATCAATTTATGAAGTCAAGATTCATGTCAAAGCCAACATTAATAAGAATGTTATGTTATTAAAAACTTTTTTCGGGAGTAGTATTTGTATGCGTACAATAATCAATAAAATTTGTTAAGCCGATTTAAATCACAACAAAATAAGTTGGGAGCAAATTGATGTGCCGTTTCCCAATGGCATGCAAGTGATTGTGCAGTCAAATTCATATGAAAAGCACTAATTTTTTGAGCACATTAATCTTAATACCAACTTAATAAGATGGTTTATAGGCACAAATACTCTTTTCCGGAAAGAGGGGTGTATAGGGGCTATGTTAAAATATGCACCGATTCTCACCCTTCGTCATGTGAAAATTAGAACATGTGCACCAACATTTATTAAATTATCTCCAAAACTGTACTTGTCGCACAAGGTTTAAATGAACAACCTGCCAGCTGGGCGGACGGACATCGTTAGATCGATTCAAAATGCTTCCGAGTATACCAACGCACAATACCCTTTCTATGGGTGCTAAAACCTTATTTTAAAGTTGTTTACAAGTTATTTAGTACGAACGGAGGGGACTGGTTCCTAGAGTTTGATGGTGAAAGGGGAATGGCGAATATAAAAGTGCACTTTGTTTCGTGTATAAGCAGATTTTGTTTGAAGGCAACTATAATGTGGTAGTGGCTTCTTGATCGAGGACTTATATATCCGTTATACGGTTGTATATAAAATGGTTAAAGGAACCCGTGTAATGGTTTAACATTTTTCGGTAAAAATATCTTTTATTTTCGTGCACGCAGAGAAAAATCATGTTTCACTTCCAGCAAATCTATTTTCAATGAAAATTTTAAACATATCGCTGGCTTAACATGTAAAGGCTCTAAGTCCATATTTGAAAATTTTACAGCAGAAACAAAAAACAATCAAAATACATGTGATGGAAAAATTTGAGAGAAATGGTTAAACTGTACTTTTAATTGGGACTTAGAGCTTTTTCTTGTGACCAATTGGACTTAGCGCTTTTGCTCATCACTACAAAACAACAACAAAAAATGAGATAACTGTAATTTTTTCTTTGCAAACAATGTCTTTTTACTTATTGCACATTACTGCATTAAAATCTCAATTTCTTAAAAAAGTGGACTTAGAGCCTTTACATGTTAAGCCAGCGATATATGACTGTATTCATACAATTTTTTTAAATTTTATAAAGGTTTAAAGAACAAATTTACTATGAAAACTTTCTTAAGAAAGTTTTGTTAAAATTAAAAATCGTTTATGAATACAGGGGATAATGTTTATTTTTTTACTTTATGTTTACTTGTTTTTAACTTAAACATAGTATTATCCTCTTTTCTAAGAGCAGCATGATATGGTTGAAAAACAACAATGCTTTTACAAATGTTAAACTAATTTTAGTTATTTTTGACCATAACATGTTCGGTGACAATCTTATGGTTAAATTAAACAAAATATGTTTAAAATTTTCTTTAAAAGAAGTTTTGTTTGAGGTGACCATATTAAAACGTTTTTTTCTCTGCGGTGTGCGGAAATTTAAATTGATTAAGTTCTAAAATGATGCTCATCGCATAGTGGGTGCCTAAGAAAAAAGCCCGATTTGATTTAAATACAACTTTCCTTATCCACAGCAAAAATTCAGATTAATTAGAGCTTTAAATTTGGCGTTTAAGCCCAATTATTCTACTCAAGATCCGTTTTGAAAGACATTAAAAATGAATTTAAAAATAATCATAAAGTTTATTTTTAAAATTATGACTAGCAGATTCCACCCACAAAAGAATCTTTTAAATCGAAAATGGGATCGCTTGCTTCCTATTTGCAAATTTGCTGAACATCGTTTGAAAAAGGGCCGCAAATATAATTTGTAATTTGTCAAGCCCATAAATTGGTTTAGATTTACACATCTTTTCATATTCGCATTTTACGAGTATAGGGCATTTTCGAAATTGTGTATTCCTAACACATATTTATTTCCATTTATCTATTAAAACTCATTTGTACTTTTAAAATTATTTAAACTTCCGTTTAAATTATTTTGTACATACACTTTTCTTTTGCCATTTACACCCTCCGTTTGTTGGCCAAAGTAATGGCGTGATAATTATATTGAGTCTAATTAGATTGTTGTCTTAAATGGCAGAGGGTAGTTGCTTCTTTATTTTATGGCCATTTAGGTTTATTTTAACTTAAATTCTTGCTGTATTTGTATTTATTTTCCTATTTTTTTTTAAGCGAGGAAAGGGCGTGTAATAAAGTTTACTTTGCACTTCATTCGTGTACTTTTTTTATTTTATTTAATTTTTAACGTTTAAGAAAACGAAATCACAGTCATAAGTTTTTGAAAAGTAAAAATTCCATTAGCATTTTTATGGTCCTTAATGAGGCAGATGTTGGAAATTGGAGGTTGTTTGGTCTTTATGGCGTCAGTCTTGTGGTGGTGGTGGTGGTAATGTTTTATTAAGGTCAAGGCCAAAAATGAATACAAGTAATGAAATTAATTAGTGTGTGGCAAGGACATTGTAAAATCGTTTACAGTTAAAGAAAATTAAATATAAATTAGGAAAATTTAAAGGCGATAATTTTGAAAGAGCAAGAGAGGAGTTTCAAAAGGAAATTTAAGAAAATTTTATAAAATTAAATCGTTAAATATGTGCATATTTCATTAACAATCTTTATTATATTTAACGTAGAATAGATTTTTAAAAAATTGGTCGTCTTTAAAATGCTTAAAATCCGATCAGAATCGTCACGTAAAACCGTAATTTGGTGTTTACGATTTAAATCAAACTATTTGTAGTGACCACATGCTCATTAATATATTAAAAATATTATGTAGTTAAATTCAAACGAAAATTAATTTTGAACAACTGAAAACTTATTTAAAAACGGATCATTTTCATTTCATTTAAAATAAATTAATTTAACATTAATTTTTAAATGTTGATGAATGTACAGTATTTTCTTTCTTTTTTTAACGACCAAGAATCAAACTACATAACAATATAAACAAATGTTTTTATGAGCTAATGCATTTCCAGTTATTATAACTACAAAAAACTACCTACAATTTCGATAATAACCACGGACTTTGATATTTTTTCAAATGCCCAAAAAATACTTTTCAAAACAGTAGAAACTACTGATTTATCATTAATTTTACCTATAATAAGTGATTTGAAATCACAAGAATGGTGTTCTGGACAAAAAACTTTTTCCATAATTGTAATTTTTAACCGTTCAGCTAAGTGGCCGCCAATTTTAAATTACACACTTATTATTTCCATCTTTTAAACCAAGTTAAAACTTGTCTGGATTTCAAAACACCTTAAGTAATAATTGTGATTTTAAATCACAAGTGATTTGAAATTTTGGGATTTTCAGAACATGCCTGATAAATTAAATTCCCATGATATAAATTTAACAATATTTTCATTTCTTCTATTTTTATTTTGTTTGACCAATTGAATACATTTCATAAACAGCAAAATATTTAAAACTTATGATTAAAAAAATTTTAAATTACAATAGTAAATGCGAATTTTTAATTACAAAAGTTGAGTATATATGGGAGATTTCATGTCAAGTGACCCAATTTTTAAATTATAATTTTAAATTTTTATTAGTGACTTCGACACAAATTTTTATCAACATCGGTCAAAAAGTTTCTGAGATGCTAAAAATTAAAAAACCCTCGTCTTGAGTTAGAAATAATAAATTTTCCTTTACTTTAAGGCAGTTTTGGTCGCTTTTTGGGCTGCGAGTGGCTTTTGTATAACAAAAATTATTTCTAACTCAAGACGAGGGTTTTTAAATTTTTAGCATATGCAGCACTATTTTGAATTTATTCCTAATAGACCAGAACTACCTTAAAGGAAAAGACATAAGCTTTCTTTTGAGAAACAAAAACATTCCCGCCAAAAAAAAATTTTAAAAAGTTTTAAATTTAAAAAAAAATTATTTTAAAATTTAAAAAAAAAACAAAAAAAAAATGTTTAAAAAGATTGATCAAGTAGCTTTCTAAGCTTCATGACACAAATTTTGCAAACATCAATAGGTAATAAGTTACATGGATGGGAAAGAAGACCTGTATGGCCAAAATGTCAAACTATGACTCAAAATCTATCGAAATCTACAATAAAAATAATGTGTGATTATCCTCAAAGATGTTAATAAATTTATCTTACCAGCTAAGGCCCAAAGAACTGTTGGTATGCAGGCCAGCTATCAATAATACTTTTAATGTTAGTATATTAACAATTAAGAAGTTCACTTAGCCGGTATTCAACATATTGGTTCCATCGTTGGCAAGTTTGGCCTTTATCCCGTAAGTTGTACATCAGATAAGTTTTAATATTTGATGCATCCTGTTCTAAAGAAATGTGTAAGTTATAATCAAAGATTTTATTTAAATTAGATATGTATGCAACTACACGAGAATATTCTACCGTTGCCATGAAAATAGATATTTTTTTATATATTTCGGAGATTTGCTTATAGGCTTTAAATTAGCTTTCATATCATTTTGATAACTATGAAATAGTTTTCCTTTTGCTACAGTTTGATATGTAATTTAGTTTAAAATGACTAAAGAACTATTAATATAAACTAAAAGAAACTTTACACACAAAAAATTCCGCCATATTTTTGGTGTTTAAGTGTTACCTGCAAATATTTTAAAGTTTTTTGTATACAAATGTTATCATGGCATGTATGTATATTAGAGTGAGGCGATTAGTATGGATGAAAAAAAATCTTAATGGGCCTTCGCGTTTCTGATTCTTGGGATTGTACTGAGGAAAAAAGTCCACTAGACGGAAAACGAATTTATTAGCCTACAATCAGTTACTGTAACAATTTTATGAGCTTAGATATATAATAGGTCTCCGTTTGGAAGACTTTTTTCTTAGAAAAATTTCTGATTATGATAACTTACATATTTCAAGGTTTACAACGATATTAATATCCTCCGACAAAACAATTTTTAACCAAAAAATTTAAAAATATTATGGCTAATTTAACCATGTTATGGTTGAATCAGTCCTCAATCAAGCAGCTACCATCATATTATGGTTGCCTCTTTACAAAGAGGCGGCAATTTATCATATGGTGCCGTTCGAAATTTTCTGGTTGCAATAACATTTATAAGTAGGGATACGATTTCCATGCAATCGACTAACTCTTGTTCGATTAATTGTTCGAATAATTTAAAATTGCCAATTTCGATTAGAGGATTAATCGTAGAATTTATACCGATTAATCGAATAATAATATATTGTATTTCTCTTAAATATATAATATTTTAAAAGTTTTAATTCGAATAAACAAAAAAAATTTATGTGTCCGTTGGAATTAAAATAAAACAGTCATGTTAAGTGAGTAATTTACGCCCTAATTATATAAAACGCAACGCAACGCCAGTGAATTACATTGAAAGCAAAAACAAAGTCATAAATATTTTGTAATTTTGTTGTTGCTTTCTACAGAAATTCATATCCCGAAAATGCAGAATGAAACGTTACAACTACGGTACACTAAGTTTCGGTAAGCTTTTTTGTTGCCTTTCATATAACAGAAAGTGAACAGCTGATTGATGCAGCAATGATACGGTACAGCAACGTTTGCCTAACTGTGCATTTAGCTTATATTTTTGTTAAATTTTTTGAACACAATATAATAATTCATTTCACAAAAGAAAATACGACAAAGGTATGTTAACTCAAAGATTTTTATTAAATTATCGGGTATGTCCTAGAAATCGAAATGAAGTGAAATTGAAATCGAACGGTGATTTAAATTCAATTACCATTTACAAAATGACCGTAGTTTTTCGTGGTTATTTAAAGAATGAATTAGATAAAATGGAATATTTTTACGAACTTTCGTTTCACGAATTTCGTTTAAATTAACTTCATTTCGATTTCTGGAACACGCCCGTATTTCTTAACAATATAGTTCATGCGTTTCTCTATTTAGAATAAGTTTGGTTTTAAAATATTTTACGAAGGAAAAATCTAATGTGTTAATGTAAATGTTTTTCAACAACTTCACTAATTTGCCACTTACACAGTGACTATAACAAAGTACTTGAAGAAGTGGTCCAATGAATTAATATTTTAAACAACATACTTCGATCGATTCTCTAGAGGAAATTATTTGCAAAAGCATAGCAAAGGATGGAATGTCCGTGCAAAGTTTCAAAAAATTCAAAGTTACATTGACTCTTTTTAAATCTAAGTGCCCGAAAGTGAAGCAACAATTTGAAGCTACATTGACAAATTTTATTTAAAAACGAATGTTTCTTTACTCAAGTACTAATTTTTTCTAAAACTACCGAAAAAAATCTTGTAATTTATAAAATTTTCAGGATTTAGAATTATTCGATTAATCGATTAATTTTAAAATTTTACTCGGTTCATCGAATAAGTTTAAAATGCCAAATACCGATTAATCTTTCAATCGAAAAAAAATTAACCCGGATTAATTGAACACCCTACTAAGAACGATGTCGACCAATTATCGTTCCAAATCATTAAATTTGCATTAAAATGGCATCGATTTGCTTCTGCGTATTGTTGCATATATTGATGAAAATTCATATTTTTGCATATTTAGGTTTTAAATGCATATGTTTTGTATATTTTGAGTGATTTTTTCTTTAATTGCCATATTATAAAAAAGTTCTTAAACAATTTTTCAAATGCACAAAAAAATCTTCAAAAAAACAATTTTAAAATCAAAAAATTAATTCTATAGGAGCGTTGCTTTAAATGCAGAGTTTTTCAAGATTTCCACAAAAGATCATTCGATTTTAAACCGATGCAGCACCTTACATGGTTATGCCTTCCAATGGGTTTAAAATATTTTATCCAAAGCTGTTACAAGATACTTGCTTGACACATGGGTTATACTGCGTTGCAGAGGAAATTAGAAAACAATTCGGTAATATTGCATTTTTTGGTTTCCCTTTCGCAGCAGCCAGCAGTAAAAAAAAGGGGCCTGGCTGGACGCTTCAGAATTCTATTAAAAAACTTTGAGTACTTTAAGAATGTTTGAAGACCTTCTTGATACCGATCAATAAGCATTTGTATTTTCCAATTACGAATAAATTGGTGAAACAATATCTAATTAGGGTGGATACTCAAGTCAAATTAATTGATATTGCAGAAAGTATTGCATGAAGTGGAAGAAAAAATAGCCTGACAAATTAAAAAAAATCTGAAACGTTTTGCAAAAAAAAATAAAAACAAGTAGTTCGAAAAATAAAATAATTTTATACGAAATGTTTTTGTTTTTAAACGAAGTTAAAACTATTCCTCTGGAGCATACCATGGAGTAGTTTCAAAACTAGAGTATGTATTAACATGAAGAAGTTTTAAAAGTTCTCCGTTGTAATGCAAAACAGGGTTATATGTTCCACTCCTAGGACATCGTAATGTTAAATAGACCACCTTTTAATCATATATTTGGAGTATTTTTTGTATGGACTAGTCTTGTTATCTGCAGGTCAGTAAACAAATTTGTAGAAAATAAAAAAATTTTCAAACAAGCGTTTGTTTGAAAATATTTTAGCAAATAATTTTTTCTGTGCAGGAAGCATTTCCCGCAAGAATCTCACTAACCGGGGCCTAAAACAATACTGAGACCTGTGCCGTGTCACCGTGGGCTACTGACTCTCATGACGGCAGGTGAGAAGGTGCGCCTTTGTCTCAAGAAATAACGAAAGTTTCAGGAGACCTGTAATTTTGTATATTTGGAGGATCCTAGTTATGTATACACCTGATTTGCCCGAGAGGTGTAACAAAAAAGCAAAGGAAAGAAACACACGTTCGTTAATGTCCAACGTTTTACTGCCTGTTTTTGTAATAAAAAATTAAAATAATTAGTACTGTGGTTGTTTGATTGAACTGTTTATGGTTTTTAATCAAAATTTTTAATACTTCAATCAGGCTAAAGTTTATTAAATTTAATATCCATTAAATTATTTTTATAAAGGAATTTTACAAGAAGAAATAAACTAAAATTTATTGAAAATTTTTCATTATTGACTGACGCTGGTGTTGAACCCACGTTCACGGACAAGTCCATTTGACATGTGAGGTGCAAGCAAATACCGGTAAACCTAGAGTTAAGAGAAAGGAATTGGAGGTGGATTGGGCATACCCTACGAAAGTCCCACACCGAAATACATATGTATAATGGCTTTGGATTGGAATACACAAGGGCAGCGAAGTATAGGCCCGCCCTAGGGATTTTGGAGGCGCAGTTTGAATAATGATATTGAAAGAGTGAATTATCATCTAACAAGGTCTCAAGTTAAGGCTATAGCAAATAATCGGCAGAAATAGGCATCATTTACTACGGCACTATGCGTCAATAATCGGCGCCAAAGCAACTAATCATAATTAAAAAATAAAAATTTTCGTTTGGGTATTTTATTGAAAACAAAATCAAATTTGAGTTTTTTTTTTGTTGTTTCAATGTAAATTCCCAAACGAAAATTTCTTACTTTTATTACAAAAACAGACAGTAAAATTTTGGTTGCTGGTATTCGTATGATAAAAGGGAAAAATTAGTAGGAATTATTTGCATATAAATAAAAAAAAAAAACTTTTAAAAATTGAGTTTATGGAGAATTTTAATTGATATTAAATGTTACATATAATGAAGAACACCAATATCTAGCAAAAAATTATAAATAAATGTAAAAGAATTTTTCTATTAAAAATATCTTTCTAGCAAAATATTTTAACGGGTTACCAATTCTTGCGTTAAAATAAAACTTATTGGCATTTTAACAAAAAAAAAAAATCTTTTAAAATTTAATTATGTATCTTAATTTTATAAAAAGTTTTTGTTAAATGGCTTTAAGGTTTGTAAACTTTATTCTTATTTCGTCTTAAAAGCTCACATACACAGAAAAAGTATTAACGAAGTCAGTTGCAGACTTGAAATCTTTTATTTAACTTTATTTGATTATTTCCTACCCTAATTCACAAGAAAATAAGTTAACAACTATACAAAGTTTTAATATAATGGTGGCTAAAACGAATTTAAAATACACTGCCTGGAAGTGTCTAATATAAATTAAGGAGCAGAGGAAACAATTGGAAAACTATAAATATCTTTAATAAGTTTCTTAGGAAATGTTCAAGCAACTAGTGGTCTAGGATCTTCATATTATTGTCCCGTATAAAAATAAATTAAGGCATAATGATTTTTAAACTAATTTTTGTATATCAAGGAAAAGGAATTACGATTTAAATGTGTTACATTTATCAAAATTTCACTGAAACTGCCTTAAATTTTTTGTATAATTCCAAAATACCGAGAATTGTTAATTTAAATTCTGTTTATTTTGCTACATTTTGTGCAAATATGAAAAAACTTCTCTCTATGTAGATTTATAAGTTGAGAATAATAACAAAAAAAAAAAAAAAAAAAAAAAAAAAAAAAAAACCAACGTAGACTTTGTAAAAACCAAGTGGGGGATGATAAATATTCTGTTTTTGGGATGTACAATAAATTTATTAAGGTGCAACAATTTGTTTTCTAATTGAACAAATTGGAAAAATAAATCGTCGGCTTAATATGCAAACCTTCTACCTTCCTTTCAGCACATTTTGCAGGAGAGACAAAATACTTTTTATATTTCTTATTTGCAGCTTGAGAGGAAAACTAAAAGTATAGTTGGCTTTACACATTTCAAAACTCAAATTGAAGAAAATCTTCATGCTGGTCGAATAGGCATATCTTTCTCTACCACACGGCATAAAAATCTAAATTTGATTTAACAGCTTTGCATATCAAGCCTACGAAATGATGTTTTAACTGTTAATCCAAATTGAACATTAAGAATTTCGATTAAGTCGGTACAATTTTCTCAATAACCATAATGTATTAAGCTTGCACAGACTTGTTCAAGGTTGCCTTCCTTGCTGCTTAATGCAACGGTGCTTCTAAAGATTTTGTGGTCCAGATGCAATAGCAGCTTCTATTCAATAGCATTTGCATACAGTGACATCCGCCAAGTCGAACCACTTTGTAGGTGATGGGAAAAAAATCAGCCCCTTACCAAAATTTTAAGATTTTTCTCTCTTCGATTTAGTTTATTGAGGTTTATTAGTCCATTTTCTTTGAGGACGACTTGGTTAATGCAGTTACTATCGGTGCGGCTCATTTTAAAAAATTTCTTATGCTCAACTGTGGAAAACCACCCACAAATATTGTTCACAACAAGACAAACAGTTGTGATTTTACTGGACATCCAATGCAATATGTTAATTGTGAGTCACGTTTTAACATCAACTTTTGGCCCAACTGAATTTGACATTTCTCTGTTTCAGTGTTCGACAAATTCAACCATGGAGAGGTACACATTTGAGCAGCCCTTTAAAATTATTAAAGCGTTTTACGAAAATAGGCGGTCAAATCGAAATGCATTTCGGGCACATCAGCGACGTGGCACTCTTTCACTTCAGTGGATTCGTTAACAAGCAGAATTGCCGCATTCCGGCAAAGGAGAATTGTTGAAAAACCGATGAATTCACAAGGAGTGACTGTTGGTTGCGGTTTATGAGCCGGTGGCGTCTTCTGGCCATTCTTCTTCGAAAATGAGATCGGACACGCTGTTACCGTGAATGGTGTTCGATATCGCGAGATGATAACGGACTTCTCATGTCCAGAAATTGAGGATATGGACCTAGACAATATGTGGTTCCAACAGGATGGTGCCACTTGCCACGCAACCAACGAAGCAATGCCTCTTGCGCGAGAAATTCAATGGCCGTATAATTTCACGTCGTGGCGATGTTAATTAACCGCCTCGATTATGTAATTTGACACCGTTGGACTTCTTTCTCTGGGGATAGTAAAAGAAAAAGTGTACGTCAATAAGCTAAGATAATTCGGCAAATTAACGACATTGAACTTCAATTATGTTTCAGAGTCATCGAAAATATGGACCGTATCGGATAGAGGTATGACACTGAAGCCGTGGCGAGCTTTTGTCCGATATTTTGTCTCACACATAATTGTCATACGTCCTTCTATCAAGATAATTATTAAGATAATTCTCTGAAAACTTTTTGTTTTATTTACAATTAACATCGTGGGTTTTGGTTGGAGAACCCTTTAGAAATGCCATACAGAGGCAAAATTAAATCAAAAGAAGCTAAAAGCAACTCAAATTAATTGGCTTATTGAAAGAATTCTGTACTTAACCTGGATCAATTTTTGAGAACTTTGATACACAAGGTCTTAAAGAATGGTCTACAGAATGTTTTTTCTGAATAAAGTTTTCGAATTTCTTGTGACCTTTTATCATGCCTTCCGAGACGACAGGTGTAAACTTTCACTGCAGCGGAATTACCATAACAATAAAAATTTAAAGATCATTTATTTGATTTCGAGAACTGTGTGAATACGACATGGTTGTGCACTTTAAAAGTTTCTGATATTATTTGTATGCAATCAAAGTCCAACTCGGTTCAAAACTAACTCATTAGACTAAAAACTGTATTTTTGGTTGCACAATTTTTCTTAACCAAAAGGTTCACTACCCTAATCTTAACATCTTAAAATACAAAAAAATGAAAAATTCCCCACATGCAACAGCCGTGGCGCAGACAGTCATTTCTTTTACAATTTCACTTGTAGTTTTATGTCATCCTCCAAAAGTCTGATATTTAAGGGGGTTTTAGGGTGTTAAACTTTCTTCCCTCTTTTTCTCTTCATATAACAAATATAAAGTTACGTTCTTTATTTGTGCTGCAATTTCGTATTTATCATCAGTTTATTGTCATTTTGCATTGGAAATATTTCTCTTAAAAATACAACGATTTAAATGATTTATAGAAAATTGGTTAAATTGATTTTTTCTTCTAGATTTTTTTTATTTCAGTACTTCTTCGTTTAGATGGAATATGCCGAGCAGTTTTATATTTTGTTAAATCAATTTTTTTTTGTTTTTTTCTTCATAAAAAACGAGAAAACTTTTTAAACCTTCAACTCGTTATAGACATTATGGATGTGCATTTTATTTTTATGTTGCAACCATTTTATAACATTAAAATATAATAACATTTACTTACAACATGCACACACATAAAGCCACATTAAGGCAGACAATGTTGCAACGTTGGCAGTTCTTAATGTTTAACTTGCAATGTGTGAGTGCGTGCATTTGCTTGTGTATTAGTGTAGGTTGCAAGATGAGACTAACAATATTGTGCCTTTTAAATGTGTTGACAACTACAGGGGAGTGTATCTAAAACGAATTTGAATATAAGTGCCGCTTCACACACCTCAAGTTTGTGTCGTCAAGTCTTGAATTTTTAGGAGAGAGGGGAAAAGAAATGGCATTCTCTTTTCCCCCCTTTCCCAAAAGCTAAAGACTTGATGGCTAAAACTTGAAGAGTGTGATCCAGCATTTTTTACTTTAAATTGCGAGCAGTGTTGAGAAAAAAAACTGTATTTTATACTAAATTTGTTTGATTTAATTTTTTTCTTTTAAACAAGACTATGAGTTATAACATTGTTGCATTAGAATAAATAAAGGGTGTTTTTTATAGAGTGATACAAGTTTAATCATAATAAAACAAAGTAGTATATTTTGGATATCAATGAAACGATCTTAATTGGATAGAAAATTTTATGACATTAATGTTTATATGATTTCTGCCATGTGGCCGCCCCGCCACGGCTGGCTCTTAAAAGGCGCAATTTGAAACACACATTTTCAACAAGTTTTTGCATTCTGACCATCATCGCCAGCCCATAAAGCACACTAAACAGTACTTTTCTGTGGTTATAATGGTGTTTCGACAAAAGCTTGTGGATTCTCCTCACACCATATGCGGCAGTTCTGCCTATTTACGTACCCATTCAACCAGAAATGGGCTGCATCGGAAAGAAAAATTCTGAATGGAAATTCAAAATCAATAACAATTTGTGCTTCAGCCCATTCGTCGAATTATTTTGACTAAGTCGATGGTGTAAGTCGATCCGTAATTAAATGTCAAAGCAAACTAAACAAAAAGCAACTATCAGCTGTTATATGGGTAGTCAAATAAAGCAGTGATGCCAACTCAAAGTTGTATCACTCCAAAAAACACCTTTTATTTCGAAGTCATAAAAATAAGTTAATGCTTCTTTGTAAAATTCAAATAAAATTAAAAATCCTCCTTCAATTAAAAAAATTGTTATTCTAGTAAAAATTTGCTAGACTGTTTTACATTTTAAAAATCTTCAAGAAAAGGATGAATTTGCACATATGGCAACGATGATATCGTTTCTTTAACACACGGTTTGTGTCTTGAATAACTTTAATAACTTATGCCTAATAAATCACTGATGGTTTAAACACTGGTTTAGTTGAACTAAACTTGAATTTATATGTAGTTTAAACTCAACAACTATAAATCAGTGTCACATGTATTACATGTCGTTAAAAACATAACATGTGGCAGCACTACGATAAATCTTATCAAATTCATATGGTCTGTATTGGAAGTTTAAACGCCCAACTTTATGCGTTTAAAGATGGTTTATATGTTTGGCGGTTTATAGATTTGTTGGTTTAAACAAATTTTAAACCAAAAAGAGAGTTTAACTTGGTTTGATTTTTTAGCCCTTAGTTTCTACAGGAAATTTTGGTTTACTTCTTCAATTTGTAAAAAGTTCAACTGAAGCGCATCTATTACTTATCGAAGCTTATCCTAATAATGTTCTATTATCGACTTCAAAAGAGATGACACGAAAGAGATGGCCCGCCTAGACTAATCAAAACTTTTGAAAATAATGAATTGAGGCATAAATCCATTAAGATTGTTGTCAAAACTTGCAAAATTTTTGGAATCCACTCGAGCAACAGGGTTCATCTAAAAGCAAGAAAATTGGTTCCCACATGAGTTGAAGCCGAGAGATGTGGAAAGACGATTTTGAATGTCCAAACTGTTGCTGATAAAACTGATCCAAACTGATAAAAAGAGGTCGTTTTTGCATTGAGTCATTGTAGGCGATGCAAAATAGACCGATTCCGACCAAATCAATGTCATGCACAGCATTTGGGGCAACTGTATATAATAAAGCTACTGAAATAGGACCAGGTAAACACAAGGGAAATGTACCGAGCACAATTGATTTGTTAAAAGACGCGCGTGGGAATAGCTTATCCCATTAACAATAAATATCAGTTTATCAATAGTATGAAATGGGAATTTAGCATATTTAAACGAAACGCATGGATTATTCGACCAGGCATAAAGTTGATTAAGATCTCATCATGACAACGCCTGGCTACATATTGCAAAACCAGTTGAGAACTATTTATTTATATATAGAAAAAGCGGTTGGAAAAATGTTGCCTTATCCGCTTTATAGTACAGACTTTGGGTAGTTTTACTGCCATTTGTTTTGATCGGTGCAAAGCGCTTCAACTAGAATTAATTACACTGTAAAACAGTAGCCCGTTTCTGTATTTTTCACATCGTTAAATTTTTCACAAGAAACGTGTGAACTGCAACAAAAACAATGTTAAATGAAAGAAAATATGGTTTTTCTCACACAAGCAGGGATGTTAGATGTGACGATTTTACGTCATTTTTACGATTTTTTTCGATGAATTTACCAAAATGACTATTGACGATTTTTTGACTAAAAGTAATAGTGTTATGACGATTTTCTGGCATCGATAAAACACAAGAAATATTTACAATTATATTGAAAACAGTCCAAAACTTATAAATCAATTTTTTGAAATACAAACATTTTTGGAAATTAAACAAACAAATTCCTCCCCCATCACAAACCAGGTAGATTTCATTAGAAGCATTAGTAATTCAAATTCTACAATTATAGAAATGCCATCGATACTCCGAAGAATATACACTAGAGCCCTAATTTGCTTCTGTTCTATTTGGTCCGCTTTTTAAAAATTGGTTTAATCCAGTTTGCATTTTTATGATTTCGATTTGCGTCGCTACATACGAATGCATTTTTCGATGAAGTCATAATCACATGTGAAGAATTTTTCTATTTGTGTGTAAAAAGACAAATCCCATTTAATTCTGTTAGGAAAGTTATTCTTAGTAAAATTGCGTGTTAGGAAGTAAAAAGTTACTTTTTAATAAAAAGTTGTGTAGAAAAATGAGTTTATTATTTAACATTTTTCTGAATATGGATATATGAAATAAAAAAAGTTTTGTTATGCATTTATGCAAATATATTTTTTCTTTTTAAATGATAAATATATTCAGCACACTTGCTGAAATAAATTAAATAAAACTTAACCATATCACTTTCTTCATCATAATTAGAATTTCTTGCTAAAAATTTATATTTTCGAACCAATCCATGCAATAAATTGTCTTTCATTTGTATAATTTATATATTTGATGTTTTGTTGAAGATTTTGTTCAATTTTCGTGACGATTTTGACGAATTTTGTTAAAACTTTTGACGATTTTTGAGGAAAAAAGTCTAACAACCCTGCACACAAGTGTTTCTGTATAATTCCTTTGCGAGAATTATCTGTCATTTAAATAATTTCCCAGCAATTATTAGAAGGCTGTGAAAAAGGTGTTTCTGTTACAATATTTTGTGAAAAGTTTCTCACAAGAACAGCTAAGTCACATTTTAAAGTGGTGCGAGAAAAACAAAATATAGATATTTAAAATTTAAAATTTGTTTATTTATGTTCGATTTTTTTAATATAAATAAAGAATAGAAAGCATAATTTAAATAATGAAAATAAATAAAACACAATTGCTAAATTTTGTAATTTTAAATTTCTTTTAGCCATTCCTTGTCAATTCATGAGAAAAAAAAGATCGTCTCTTTTGTTAAAAGAAACCGGACAATTTAAAATTAATTATAAACAAATTTTATTCGATTTCTATCACCTGGCCCTCCTACAAGCAAGTGTCCTCTCGAAATCAAAAGTTTTTCTACATTGACAGAAAAAAGGGGTATGTAATGGTTTAATGTTTTGATCACAAACAATGGTATTAAATAAACACTTTTTGTCGAAATTTTGCTTTTGCCGATAAATTTTTTAAGAAAGAGACAAACAATTTTGAGGACAATTTTCACAATAGGAATAAATATAAAAATTTAAGCTGCCTTATTTCTAAAGATAGTTATCTTTTTTTATGGTGCCTAATAAAAAAACATATAAAAAGATTTAAAATTCTCTTATTGAGAAGACTAAATAATATCGGCACTTTGCTAAATTCGGAACAAAAAATCGTTAAAATGACGATAAGTCGTCAAATCTGGCAGCCTGGTTTTGTTATATTTATTTCTTTTGTTGACGTTTCGCTTTCATTTGACACTATTCCAGTTGAAAATATTCCAGTTAAAACAAAACTTATGTGGTCTGTTTTCGCATTCAAATACAGAAACACATTTTTCTCACAAATCGAGAAACGATGGAGTTTTTGTTCAAACTTCATGTGAGAAATTTTACGATGCGAGAAATACAGAAACGAGCTACAGGATCTAAGGAACTGACTAGATGCAGAGTTCTTTTAGAGAGTAATGCTTCCAGCAAAATAAAAAGAGGACAGAACTAACGATGAATAATACTTTGATTAAATTTATTTTGCACGAAGATAACACAGAAAAAATAGAAAATCGACTTTAATTAAACAATTCGTTCAGACAATTAAATATTTAAATTTTGCCCCTGCAAAGGAATTGATCACATCAATTAACGGATTTGTATTTTCGAGTCATGGGACACAAATTTAGTCAATTAATTAATTGCATTAACTAAAAAATACACCACATATACACAAACTTTTAATTTTATGGGTTTTGATTAAAAAAATGAATTGCAGCAAACAAAATATTAATTGAATAATTAATGTACACCAATTAATTATTTAATTGAATAATTTTTTGCAAAAATTTTTTCTGTGAATACATTAACTGTGAAAATTTGGCACAAATCTCAAAATTTTTAATTTATACAACCAATACTTCTTGTAAAGTTGGCTAGATGGAATCTCATTTCTCAGTTTCTTGACCTTAATTACGAGCTCTGCTAATTGTTAATATTTTTTAAGGAAACATGACCTAAGTTGTGTATTAAAAAAAAAAAAACTAATTGTACTTTGATGTCTGCGCTAATAAGAAATACTTTAGCAATTTTTTATGCCACTGGATCGCTCTGTAAAAGCATAATTTTCAAACTTTTGTTCGGCATTTCCATATCGCCACTTTACTTCTCTATTTATATGTAGTTTCCTCGTCGTTATATATGTATGAATCGACACTCTGTTAATATGTACACTCACAATATTCTGTACGTAAAATTAACTGAAATTGTTATATAAAATAAATGAAAATTCAGTTAAAAACCGGTCTACTTATTTTTCATTTATTTTTAACGAAAAGTTCTTTTAATTTTTACTGCCAAAAATTCAACCACATGTTCCGTAAAAACAAATGAATTTTTAGTTATTTTATATAAATTAACTATCAAAAAATTAACTGAATATTCCGTAACAGAGGAATATTCAGTTGTTTTACACTGTGTATAATTTTTTAAGTCATGGAAAAATAACCATATACGGACACCACTACGTGATAAAAGACCAAAGTTTTTCCCAAACTCATGTACTTTTTTTATTTGTCCCAAAAGATTTGGGGCCTTGGTGTCATTTGCAAAAAAGTGATAATTTTTTCAGGTTCATATCTTGCAAACCGTTTGGAATTTTAGTTGTTTATTGAGATCTTAGGTACATTTTTGTAGTTGATTGTTTCCTAGAATGGAGCTGAACAGAGGAAAAAAGTTAAAAAAAATCGAATTTTTTTATAGTTTTTTTTTTGCGATTTTGATCTTGAAGATGAAGTTTTTTTATTTTATATGTTCACAATTTTTGTTCTTAATGGCAAGAGCTAAAACTCTGTCTCAGAGGGTTAATCAAAAAAAGATGTGCAGGATATAAGCCTGAGAAAGTGATCACTTTTATAATACCCATACAAACTGGCTCCATTGTTTACAGAAGAACTCACAATCATAAGATACCAGCAGCATGCCCGATATGGTTTCGAAATTATTTTGCTTAAAAAATTTGATGTATTGAACTAAATAATTTTAACAAATAGAAAATGGGAATTTGTTACACAAAACAAGCACATCGTTTTTTAAAGAAAATTAAAAATTTATTTTTTGGTAGTTAAATTACATAAAATAACCGAATATTCCTTTGTTTTTACGGAATATGTAGTTAATTTTTTGATAGTTAATTTATTTATGGAAAATAACTGAAAATTCATTTGTTTTTACGGAATTCGCGGGTGAATTTTTGACAGTAAAAATTAAATGCACTTTTCGTTATTTTGAATTACATTTTTATTTAATTTAACATAAAGAAGAATTTAACTTAATCAACGGACAATATAAACTGCAACTGAAAATCCGTATTAATATGCACTTAGTTTTTAAAATAACTGTTAAAAATAAATTTTATGCATTTAAAAATGATTGAACGGAATACTTCTTAAATAAACTACAGTCCGTTACTGTAATAATATTGCGAGTGTATGATTGCATTTGAATACACTGTTGTGTGCACCGTCTGTCCTATTCATTTTTGCTGCAACATAGTTTTACGTGTTGTATCATGAAAGTCAGTCGTCTATAAATTATATCCGTTCCAAATTGAAATTCGCGTTAAAATGTAGTTAAATTTTATAGAGTTTTTACTTTGGTTTTTTTTTTGCATTTCCCACATTTTCTTGTCTGCTTTTCCATTCGTAAGATTGTTGTTGTTCCATTGAAAAAAAGAGATAAAATAAAATTTTGGTTACAATATGAAACATTAAAGCCAATAATAGTGGTTGGTTATAAAATGATAACTATAAGAATTTGTAAATGGGTATGCAAATAGGAGGATCGTATGAAAAAGGATTATAAAATGATTAAACACTTCAAAAGCCTTCGTAAACGTGTGCTGGAAAATCAAAAATCCGGCGGCATTCGATATCGATGAAAATAACGATACTATTTGAATGCAAATCTTTGTCCATACTCCAGTTCTACGAAATCAATTGATTTCTGCGTAGTCTAGATTTTTGTAAATATAAGAAACTTTTTATATTTTACTTACATTTTCATGAATTGTACGCAAATATTTGTCCAACATATACAAGAGTTTTAGGTGCATGAAGCGAACCAGGATTTAAAAAACAGCAGCATTTAATGATTCAGGAGTAAAAGCAAGAGTTTTTTTTTGCCAATGACAAATGAAGAAGTAAAAGAAATTGCACTTTTTCACTTATCTGCAGTTTTTTTAAACGCTGAAGGAAACCCAAATTGAGTGTCTTTATATGGCAATGAGAGAAAGACCGGTTTAACTCACAAAATATAAAAATGCCAATTAGATATCCTTCATAAAAAATTTTTAGATTTTCGAAGGTTGTACACAGATTGAAAAAAACCGTACTCAATTAAAGTTCTGTCTTCTTACGTTCGTACTTAGGTACAAGTCGAGCTTAAAACAATCCAAAATGGAATAATTTCTTGTAGAAACAACAGCAGCACTTCAATAAGAAAAATACACTTTATTTTCATGTTTAAAAAGCAAAATTATTAGCAAAAATTCCCAAATTCTATTTGTTAAAATTATTTAGTTAAATACATAACATTTTCAAAGAAGAACGATTACGGAAACCATAACGGACATGCTGCTGATGTCTTATAATTGAGAGTTCTTCTGTAAACAAAGGGCGGAATACAAAAAAATTAGAACATGTGTAATAATATAGACACCTTTTTGCAAATGTATCGTATGTTACAAAACTAAACTTTACAGGAAAAGGTTTTATTTGATTTTCTGCGGTTTGGGTGGTAATGTCGCAGCCAATTTTTAATACATACCTTTACTAGACTTCTTTAATTTTTTAAAAAAAAAATTTTGTAAAATGTGCAGTATTTTTCGATATATTTAAATTTTTGTCACATACGATACTTTTGGCACTTCAAGTTTCGGCAGCTTGGGCGCAAAATGTGTAACATACAACAAATTGACAAAAATATTACCGATCAAAGTAAATCAAAACAAAATTGTATAACGATGAAAATAGCAAAATAAAACCTTTATTTCAATATAGCAGTTATTTAAATTAATTAAGTTACATTTATTCAGTAATAAAATATTTTTTAGAGCAAAGAAAAGTATAAAACGAAATTTACTTATATTATGCAGTAAATTATTTAAATGAAGTGAATTATTATTATAGTAAACTGAATTCAATCTTCGTTGTCCGTTTCTTGCAAAGTTTCTTTAATTTTATTGGAATGGGGAAGATTTAGGTATTCACTATGATATATAGGGGGAATACTGTTCTTAGCACATAAATTTTTGAGGTCAATATATTTTTTTGTTGATATGCTTAATTGGTTAGGGTATAGTAATTTAAGGTTATGGTTAAAATTAAGATTATTTATATTCTTTTTATTAAAATCTTCAACATAGTTATACTTTAACTCTATTGAAACAGGGTTTTTCTTTAAGGTAGCGATACGCAGTTTGCTTATATTTAACTTAATGTTAATGGGAAGTAATGAATCGGCAAACAATTTCCAATTATAAAAATCGTTATGGCTCAGTTTAATACATTCATAACCCCATGGATTTGTTCTAGCATTTCTGATAACGATGGGCCATTCACTAGTTGCCCATATGGTTCGATTTCTTACAAAGGATTCGATTGTGCTATGGACTGAATCTACTGGCATCATAGTGTGACCAGGAAGCAAGTAAGTTATTGTAATTTGGTTCAAACATTTGGAGGAATTTAAAAAATAAGCCAACATCGACAGTACAGCCTTGTTCTTATTTTGACTCAGAGACTCAGTTCCATGGTGGTTTTTCTGCTGTCTAAAATTAAGAGGTACTTCAAAAGTGCTGTGCACATTTCGTTGCATCCTCGTTTACCATCCCGCTCACCCCAAAAGAAGCAAAAGCCATTTCGTGTCATACTTTCATACACGCTTAAGTTGTAATAAGCATATTTCCGGAAGTAGAACAGTGTGACATTTTTCGAAAATGGCGTATTTAATACTTTTTGCATGTCGAAACTAGCGCATAAAAATTGTGGGTTAGATTTTGTCTTCGTTTGTTCTTTTAGAAAAATTCCTTTAATTTCGTCTTTAATTTTTAAGTGAATTTTAAGTGCATCTGAATTTAAAACCTTTTCTTTATCTTCCGCATTAAGATTTTTCACATTTTCGCATGTGATGCATTTATCCTTCCACACATAAATTACAATGTTATATGTACGTATGTCACATACGATATATTTGCTGTCACCAAAATATGTGCTGTCACATACGATAAAATTTAAACTAAGTTTCCGACATACCTATAGCGAATACAGTTATAATATTTTACCAGGTGATGAGTTATAGGTGTTACAACAATTTTGCATCAAAAAGTCAATTTCGCAAAAATTGGCGTTTACGATACATTTGCAAAAAGGTGTCGATATTCTCTCTATCTATTGTTTTCTAGGGTATGTGTTTAGGTTAGAATCTTTCTCAATTTGGGATTTTTTCAAGTACGTATTTGGGATTTAACCAACTTAGAAATTCCTGAATCAAGCACAGTTTAAGATACATTTTTATCACACTTTTACTTTTGCCCATTCCGTTTTTGGATTATTATGTGGCAGGGCACTTGAATCAAGCATTCTGTACTTGAATTAAGAAAATCCGTACTATTGGCATCGCTTTGGCTTAATTTAAGTACGGATGGACTAATTTTTCTTTTCAGTGCAGCTAATTTTAAATTACCCTCGTATTATTTTATGTACTTGTTAAATACATTTTATAGCAAAATGTTCTACCAGTGATATGAATTGCAAAATTGTCTCATCTAAGGAAGTTTTCAATACATGCATGTATACTGATGAAAAAATCTTGAATTCATTAAAATTAATAGTTACGAAGGCCTGGTTTTTCTTAGATATTAAGTAACGTTTAGTGATTCTTAGTTGTGGAGGTGATTTGGTTTTACAACCATGTATTAGGGAAATTTAGATGAAAACAGATAAGACTTGGCCAAAATATCATCAATGGTTTCTTTTTTTATAGTTGTATGTCGCAACGCGAATTCGTATGAAGTAAAAATACAACAAAGCGCATTTATCAAGATAAAGAATATTTAAAATTTTGGGACAAATAAATAAAAGTTCGTAAACACTCCCTCAATCAGCGAACTTATTCCTGTGA
The DNA here is from genome assembly GCA_949318255.1 of Pollenia labialis. Lineage (NCBI taxonomy): Eukaryota > Metazoa > Arthropoda > Insecta > Diptera > Polleniidae > Pollenia > Pollenia labialis. The sequence continues at coordinate 75,218,378 of OX439140.1, forward strand.
GAAACTAGTCTCGTGCGGGTAATTGGAGTTGATAGTTACTAATCGAAGCTGGCGATAGTTCATAATCTCTCGCTTGCAAAGATTTTCTTATTTATGAATATGCGAGAATATTTGAAAATTTATAAACCAAAGATTTGAATTTCCCAGGCTTTCTTCATTCCCGCTTTACACAATGGAGTCAAACTGAATAATGCTTAAATTGTGATCAGATTCGTATAAAATCAAGTTGATAAATGTGATTCTCTCTTCTCATTTGATATTTTAATTTAGCAGTTAGAACAATTTATTTTTACAAAAAATTAAATTGAGGTCAGAAACTTTGGGAAGAAAATTCCTTAAATTCCTGTAAAATATTTCCCGAATAGAAATAGAAAGAACAAATATAAAGTATAGACGAATTTTGGTTGTGGCTTTAATCTTATTTGGGTACAGAATCAAGCGAATATTCTCGAAAATATTACGATTTATTAGTTCAGTAGATATAATGCTCTAATACTGGGTGCATAAACAATTAAAGAACTATCCTTGGAAGTTGATTGCTTCAAACGTTTTGGGCACGAAAATTTTTTTTATTTTAAGGGCGTGAAAAATAATATGAAACAAGAAATTTTTATGAATAAGACCGAGAAGCTTGGACAAACCGTAGACACCGACAATGTTTTGCATATTCTTCATTCGCATTTAGATTTTTTTCCAAAAAAAAAGAGGTGCAGTGAGCGCGAACAGAGGGGCGGGCTCACCAAGATTTAATGAAAATTGAAAGAATTTATCAAGGATTTTGAGACAAAAGCATGCTGGGAGAGCATTGCTGGATTGTTATATGTGAAACCGAACCAACAAAATACAAACGACGCTCAAATAACGCCATTCACTTTTGAAAATTCATTGATTTATAAATAAACTATTGATTATTTATGTAAAAAACGAATAAAAACATTTTTTGTATCTCGTAAACCTGGCGTGAAAGAGAAACCCCAACTACAGATTCGAATTCAGTCCTCCAAAATACCCTAGGAAAGATATTTGGTTGCTCCAGTCCAAAACCTTGTTAGTTAGTGAAAGCATTTGAAAATAAATATATTTGAAGTGCTAAAAATAAAGTTCAAAAACGAAACATAAACATGCTGAGTTTAGCTTATCTTGGTATTTGATTTTTATTCATGTTATACAAATGAATGTAGTTCAAACAAAAATATTTTTATAGTTAAATAAATTTGTAGAAAATTTGTTCGTTACTTTAATATCTTTCTCTTTAACACTGGAATATTAAGAGTTTCTTTCTAACTTTCCATTCCCAAATAAAAACGACAAACAAATATTTATATTATTTTTCCCTAAATAACTTTTACCTCATAGCACATTGAAAAACACACACGTTTTAGGTTAAAAAATAACAAAAAAAAAAAAAAAACAGAAAATATTTCCCCTGCAAATAAAACGAAAAAAAAAGTTTGTTTTCTACCAAAAATTCGAGTAAAATTCAAGAAAATACAAATAAAGGAAAATCATTGTCTACCCAACTACAAGAAAATAATCAGAGAGAGAAAGTCCTTTTGACTAACAACAACAAACAATAACGAAATATAATAAGTAAAAAATAAAACGTATGATGTTTATACGACAAAACACAATGCAAAAAATAGCAACAACAATAACAACAACAACTTAAGTCATTGTCTAAAATTGTGCGCTCACAAAATCGATAAGAGCACATGTTTGATATTATGCTCGCTTTACCTTTGCATGTTGGAATACAAAGTTCAGAAGTATGTGTTTGGCTTGGAGTATGAGTCCTGTAGAAAAATATTACTCATACATCATGTTGTCAGGGGGCCACAAGCGTACAACCCCCCATTCTGTAGGCTTCATTTTTTTATACGCAGGACATGTCGAGTGACTGGCTTTGGGTAGAAACCTGAATATAACAACAACAACAGCAGCAACAACAAGGATTTTAATATAAGGTTAGCAGACTGATTCATGTGCGTATTTTGCATTTTGTGTGTCTGCGAATGTATTTATTTATTTTCTATGTGTATGTGTCGGTTTTTGAATTCATATGAAGGAACTTGAAATGCCAGCGCATGCATACACATTTAAGTGTACATGTACATTTTTATACATTTACGAGGTTTTATTTAAAATAATAAGTTTTTTACACAAGTTTTAACTGCTTTCAGCATTTGAATAAGTGCTTTGATTTCAAATATCTTAAAATATTTTCTCCAGCTGAAGATGTGCACAGTGTAATCTTCCTTTCTTAAGCGGACACCCCCTTTCTCAGGACGCTGTTCCCTGGTACCGGAAGCGCTCTAATAAAGGTCACTACACACTATCCTATTTAGTCGTACTATCATATAAAGTATGATAGTGTGGCCTAAAAATTTAACTAAATGACAGATTTTTTTGACAGGTCTGACCGACTTGCAAAAGTTTTTAAAAATTTTCATAAAATGATAGTTTATATGCGATCAGAGTTGTATTTTCTAATACAGCTGATAAGAAAACAACAATGTCGGCTTCATTGATTTAAAGCATCTTAGTGTGGCACCTGTAACAGACTTTTGTTGCGATTTTTTTTGGGTGTGATAGAAATTTGTCAGATTTTCGAGTGAATGAATCGTACGATTGTGTAGGATAGTGTATCACGACCTTAAAAGGCATTGAGTTCTTTTTTTCCGCTTGTACCGACATATTTAAATGGTCCCGTTGGGGCCACATGCAAATTACACTGCATATAAATTGCTTACTTACTTGGATTTCAGGAAGGAAAAATGCTCAATGAATTAAGAATGTCATAAAGAATCCTGCATGCAATACATGGCCGAAATATTTTTGGTACTCTTTTCGTAAAGCAATCAATTTGCCGGCTTTAATTCATGAATAGCTTAGGACAGTGATTTGTTTGCATTCTTGAAAATCATCGGCATCTAGTGACTTCTCTAAATTTAAACAAAACGTAAAAATAATAAAAAAATTAGATTAGGTACTACTTTTTTTACGTGGCTTTTTTGGAACAAGTATTTCTAAATGAATGAATTGCTTCTCTTATTTCTCTGCATCATATACTCATATCAGCACACGGCATTCCAGTTCGTGTCTGTGTGTTTGTGTGCAACGTAGCGCAAACTCTTATTTAAATTCAACGTATGAGTTTAGGAAATTGTTTTTGTTACTTTCTACTTTCTCCATTTTTGTTCTTTTTATATGTTCCAACTCTGGTTGGGGTTTCTTTTGTTAAGAATTTTTCATTCTTTTTTCGTTTTGTTACTCATTTTATTTGAAATATTTTCTTGTTTATTTCACATTCTTTTCAATTTGCTGGTAGTGCAGACAGAGTTGCCAGTGCGGTATTAAGAAATCTGACTTCAGAGTTTTTAAAAGTGCTGAAATTATCCCGATATGATTTAGTGGGTTTTCTCTTAGTAATACGAAAAGTAATGCACAATTAATGAGCTTTTCTCTAGTATTGGTAGTAATCTATAGAAAACAGTCCATTACCCAGTAACGTCTAAATAATAAGTTTCCATTTAACTCCAAAAACTATTTAATTTACTAATTCGTTATAATTACCCGCCGTTAAAATTATTTTAAATTTATTTCAAACTTTTTTTAAGGTATGGCAACCCTTAAAACTAAGTTTAAAACATTAATTTTGTTTAGTGGTTGATAATAAAGTTTTCCAAAGGCATGTTAGTTAAATTGTTATTGTTCTTTTAACAAAGTTGGTTTTTTTTTTCGCGAAACTTCCTTTGGTAAAATAAGCTCGTTTATATGGCTAAAATAAATGCACTCACATAGAAACTATTTAAAAAATAAAACCAAATTGGTCCCGCTGTAGAATAGAAAATATAAAGAAAAGATGAATACACATATGATACAAAGCTAAGTCGTCCGATCGTAATTACCTACATCCCCCATATGAGTCTACCTACGTGTTTTCGAAATTTCATTTAATTAATGCCAAACATGATCGGTGATATTTTCTGTCAAAAATCTAATTGATTAATTTAAATGGCTTGGGTAATTTTAAAGGGGTCTGTACACGGTCAATCATTTGTCATCAATCGCTATTGTATTACTAGTGAAAATGTGCTTGTATATGTGACACAGCCGATACTGGATAGAAAATCAAACATTTTATATGTGACAGCGAATATTAAGTCCAGCACACGCTCACGAGTGAATTCGCCCTCATGACAAGCATTTTGATTGGGTACAGACAGACCCCTTAATGTATAACGATAATATGCTATGAGTTATATTTTCTAGCAATATCTTTTTTTTATATTTATTTTAATATGAAAAACTCAACCTTTGTATACAAGCGGTATTTTTTAATGCGTGAATACTAACGCCAAATAAATACTGTTTTATGTCACATTTGTTTTTTACATGTCGTTTATTTATGAATAAAAATAACTTAAAATAATATCTATTATAATTCAATTTGTAGAGCAAACTACAACACTTGAAACAAAATTTTTACCACTACAGGTGGTCGCGAAAAGCCGGCAGATTTTGACAGCTCGAACCAACTTACTTTTGGTTTTACAATGTTTTGTTAAGAAAGCAAAGGAAAACGATTCGAGCCTAGAAAATAGACCGAAGTGGAGAAGTCTTTGAAAAAACCACTACACTGCAAGGTAGAAAGAGGTCCGGAATAAGTAGTAAGTTGTTTAGAAATGGTTGACATTTTGAGCCGTAAACACTAACAACGCAATGCAAAAAAATCTGTTGTTTTTGTTTTGGTGTTGTATTGCTCACACCTTGTACATAAATTTGCCTTGGTTCTTACCACATACGACTGATTTTAAATTAAATTTAACGTGTTGTATTTTAGGATACAAGTAAATTGATAACACAAAATGTTTTAAAATTATTGTTTTAAAACAGTTTTGTCGCTTACACAGCAACAATTAAAAAATAGCTAATGATTTTTATATTAATATCGATTTTAACCCTTAACATGTAAAGGCTCTAAGTCCACTTTTTTAAGAAATTGAGATTTTAATGTGCAATAAGTAAAAATACATTGTTTACAAAGAAAAAATTACAGTTATCTCATTTTTTGTTGTTGTTTTGTAGTGATGAGTAAATGGGCTAAGTCAAATTTATCACAAGAAAAAGCTCTAAGTCCCAATTAAAAGTACAGTTAAACCATTTCTCTCGAATTTTTCCATCACATGTATTTTGATTGTTTGTCGTCTCTCCTGTAAAATTTTCAAATATGGACTTAGAGCCTTTACATGTTAAGCCAGAGATATGTGTTTATGTACGTAAATTTTACATTAAGTTTTTAGTTATATATAATTATATATTGAAGGGTCCCTGCAGACAAAGTAACTAGTATTTAGCTTGAAATTTATTGGTTAGTTTTTACTTAAAAAATTTTTTTCATATATGTATGTATAACTATCCTATTAAAAGTTAGATGGGCTGTCATAGGAGCCCAACGGCGGCATGAAACAACCCCCAAAATATAACCACAAATGCAATAAAACCCCCAATGAAATGAACTAACGTCCCAACTAGATATAAAATGTTAGCCTAATTTTTGAGGGCTTATTTCATATTAAATAGATGCAAATTTAATCTCTAAAATAAAAAACGCGGTTTTTTAATTATATTTTGAAAGATGATTTCAGTTAATGAAAAAATAACGCAGCTTTAAAAAATTCTTTTTGAATCACATTTTAAAGTTAGCGATTTTTGCTTTAAATAAACAAAATCCAGTACGTTTACATTTTATTTGTAAAATTTTAGAAATTACAATAATTTAATATCTGGAAAAATAGTATTATTATTTAGATATTCGCTGTAAATTAATGGAAAAAATAAAAATTTATCACTCAAACTAAAAAGTGTTAAATAATTTTGGGAAAATTCTGAAAAAAGCGCTGTAAGCTTGAAGCCTTTTTATGCTTCTAGCATTGAATATGCTTAATTTTCAACAGTACCCAGTAAAAAAAAATTTGGGTTTTTTGAAGAACTTAAGAGAAAAAGCGCATAATCGAGCGCTTCAATAAGAGAGCTTTTATATAGCAGTACATAATAAAGAATAAAATATAGAAAAAGCTGCTATTTTAGTGCTGACAACGATGAGGTTTTAAAGCGAAATAAAAATAAAAATATATAATGGTTTACGAAATTTATTGAAACAATGCATTTAAGAAATTAAAAGCAAAGCTTCAATGAATATGGAAATATAGTTATCCCTTAAAAAAGCGCTTTAGGAGTGCTTTGTTTGCATGTTAAAAAAAGCTTTTATTGTCAGAAGTAAATAGTCCTCCAAACCGGGAACACTCCATACAAAAATCAGGCATCTTATCAGCAGGTTTGAAGCGATTTGAGGTATGCATTCATACATAAAACCTGCTCCTTTTGGAGCACATTTTTTACTGGGTAGTAACACATAAAACTGATTCGTGTAACACATATACCGATCGACTCAGAGTCACTGGCTGAACGCAATTTTAAGGATAATTTAAAATTCGGTATACATATACGTGTTAATTGGCATAAGGACCAAGTCTATTGCAAAAAAATGAAAATATGTATGTCCATAATGGCACTTACTCCCCATACAAATTTCTTTCCGCAATTAAATCTTCGTGTCCATAAGCCATTATATTATGTTGGTACGCGTATTTAAATTTCATTTGGATCATTGCAATCTAAATTTATTGGTATCGGTCCAAATTTGTCCATAACCCCCACACAAATATAGCTTTTTATGCCATAACATTTGGCCATAACATGCCATAATTTTGGGCTGATATTTAAGACCTGAATTGGCCATAGTTCTTATAAAAAGAGCAAAAAGTACTTAAAACAATAAAAAATGGGGTAACTTTAGAAAATCATTGCATTCTATATGCGTGCATACGCGTGTGTTTTTTAAAAGTTTGTTGTATGAACAACAACAACACTACAAAAGAAGGTCACAAACGAGATGCATCTTTAGTGTAGAAACAACACTACAAGAATAAAAACATACATTATAATGCTTAAAAATATAATAAGAAGTAAAAGTAAAGTATTGATTCAAATATTTATATAAAATTTTCTAAAAGGAATGATTACGAAACCTTATCGGGCATGCTGTGCTGCTGGTGTTTTATAAGCTTTAACAAATATATGTTCAAGCGAGTAAGTAAATAATAACATTCTCTCTCTCTCTCTCTCTCTCTCTGAGTTCTCTTTGATCAGAACCAATCTCACTTTTCGATTATTTCAAGTACGAATTCAGGATTAAAACAACTTAGAAATTCTTGAATAAAGCACAGTTTGAGATGGAATTTTATCACACTTTTACTTAAGTCAATTCCGTTTTCGGATTATTTTAAGTACTTGGCACTTGAATAATGCGTACTTAAATCAAGCATTCTACCACTGATTTTCACATGACATTCTACATTGATTATTGACACGGCTTCGGCTTGATTGAAGAACAAATGGATTGGTTTTTCTTTTCAGTGTGTAGTGAAGGGTATCAACACTGATAGAAAAGGCGTCATAACGCTGATGTATTTTGACATCAGTACTATGACAAGTGTCTTCGTTTTTGACCCCATGACACTTTTCATGATTGTGATGTCAACCTTAACATCACTTGGCTAAAGTGTCATCAGGGTTAAAATGAAATTATGTCATCAATGGCATGACACATCGGCATCACAGAAATGACGAACATGTCCTCAGTGCGATGACGAAGTAACATCGGAGAAAGGACACAATGGCATCAATTTAATGACAGTGTGTCATTAAGTCGAAGTCATTGGAATTGACTTAAGTCAAAGTAAGAGAATAAATAATGATACTTACCTGTTACATATGCTTGTTTCACGTTTGTTGAATTACCTTTGTTAACAGCAGAACTCTCAATAATAAGACACCAGCACCATGCTCATATGGTGTTCGTAATCATTCTACTTGAAAAATTTTATGTATTTAACTAAATAATTTTAAAAAATAGAATATTGGAAATTTTGCTTCTTATAATACATTGTAGTCATGAAAATAATGTTAATAATATACAAACTTGTGCATGGAATTGATGTCACTAGTCATAAAATAGATGACACGTAAAAAATGACAAAATTGTACGAAGCCGTTAGTTATTGGATTGATGTTACTTTTTGCATCATTGATGCCATTTGTAGTAACATTGAAGTCACAATTCTGATGTTAGGTATCATCAATATAAAGATGAATTTTTCTATCAGTGAAACAGTCGGTATTGACCAACTATAGTTTCTTAATTATTTTCGATGAACTTTGAATGTGAGGTAACTATAACTTGGCAATTTTAAGAGATTTAGTTTGACTTTAATTAAACTCGTAGCCAAAAATTAACCTTGAATCGTAGGAGTTTTTAAATTTCCAACTTTATTTTGATCATTGGTCCACGTACTGTTGAACTTAAGCTTTATTAATGGTTCTTTATAAAGTCTTTATTAAGCTTTAATAATCCTAGGTGTTAATGTAATCGTCACTCTTAAATCTTAGTCCTTTTTATTCTTCTAATTTATGTTTAGTCGTAGGTTAAAATTTATCTCTAATCTTTAATCTTATAAAGTGGCAATTTAGCAAGAGTCCGTTTTACAATTTTAATTGCAGAATTTTACTAAAGTCCTAATTTGATTTAATCATATTCCAAGTTTACTTTAATTCCTTTCCAATATACCTGTACAAACATATCCTACTTGATCAATAAGAGAGTATTAACTACAAGTTTTTATTTAATCACTTTTTGGAAAAAATCGACAAACATATCCTACTTGATCAATAAAAGAGTATTAACTACAAGTTTTTATTTAATCACTTTTTGGAAAAAATCGACACGAAATATATATTTCTACCCGCTGTAAAAATATCGCACTATATTGTCTACTTTTTGGTAATAAAACGGCAGGTTTAAACATTATTTTCCAATTGACTTAAATTTTAAATAAAAAAGTGTTTTGCTTCTACTAAAACTTTTTAAAATTCGTGTAAATTTCCTTTTTTCGATCAATTACGATAAGTAAGTTACAAGTGTGTTCACACTACAACTGTTTTTAGAAAATGCAAAAGTCATACATTTGATCCATCTAAGGACATCTCAGGCGTTGCAGGGGCCAAATTTTAAAAGTTTAACCATGCAAATATGGTGGATTAATGAAATTCTTAAATTTGGCCTCTGCAGCGCTTTGGATGCCCTAGATGGGTCAAATGTATGATCAACCCCTCTTTACTTTTTATCTCAATAATTTATTCTTCTATTTATTATTTCCATTCCTAATGGGGGCTCCCATACAAAATGTTCATTACAGACTAGAAACATATTGAAGAAAAGTCCCATGACTGACCAGGAGTCGCCCCTAGGGTGGTATAATGTATGACCGACCTTAGTTAGTTTTATGTCCTTAACATTTTCTAGAGACATGCTTGCCATTTATTTCCATTTCTGAGGGGTGCTCCCATACAAATATTGCCTTTTATGAAATTCTTAAAATTATTCGTGTTTTGTGAATAAAAAAGATTTTAATCATTTATGGCTTGTTTTGTTTGCAAAATGTGAAGCAAAGCTGCTTTATGAATTTTAAACAAAAAAAAAAATTTCGAAATGTTGCTAAAAAATGATTTTTGTCGCCAAAAAATATGTTTCTAAAACGACTGCGCATAATAGAAATAAGTTTAACTTTACTTAAAGGTAATTTTAATTTCAATAAACTAAACCGTTTTTGAGTTACGCGAAGATATGTTGTACAAACTCCTCCATTTTTGAAATAAAGGCTTATCTCGAAAACAAGAGCTAACCTAAAAAAACCTTTAGCACCCGAATTGAGCTAAAACGACAGGTACACGGCTTGTCTAAAAAAGTGTCAAATTCTAGCACAGTGTTTTTAATGCACGAGTTCGAGGAAGTGGACGCGTCACAAAATAGATAAACAAAATAAACGGTTAGAGTAAAATTGTCCAAATACAAATACACTCTGAATATCTGTATTTCTGTAGGACGGTAACAGTAAAAGCATTTAAATTTATTACAAATTGCTTCGTTATCAATACACAAGATCTCTTTAAAAAAAAATTTACTAATTAAATTTCGATAGTGGTAGAGAAGCGCACCGGCTTAAGGCAGTATAATACATACGAATCTACAAAAAAAAATATATTTTTAGGATCAAATTACCAGCAAAAAAAAAAAAGGCATTAACTATTTTTTATCTCAAAAAATTACAAAAAAAAAAAATGTCATGAAGGTGTTTTTTCTTGTAACATAAACAACTCAACTGAAATAAGTCTTAAGGAATTAAGTGTAGGAATTTTTCACTAAAACACTTTGACTGACAAGAAAATGCCGTAAGCCAGCTCATAAATGCATCTGTTTTGTTTCAGTTTTATTTCATTAAAATTGCACAAATAAGCCTTTTGCTATTATCCTCCACGAAATGACAGCAAAAAAAAAAATTATTGCAGCGAATCAGCCGCGGGTTGACATTGACGGAATGCCAAGGACTTTGAACGCTGCATAAAATTGTAATAAATTTTTGTCTCTAATTACTCCTGAATGTCAGGTGATGAAACGGAGTTTTATTTAAGACACTTTGAAAATGTCAAAAATTCGTTGTGAAAAATGATTGATTTGATGGGATAACAAGAAACTAAAAAAATTCATAAGCAAAAACTACAAAAAAATCAACTTTTAATGCAAAACTAACAAGATGAGAGATTATCAATATTTTGAAAGTTGTATTCAAATTTCCTAAAAAAAAATTGTGAAAAAGCATTTTATAATGAATATATCGCGTGTTTTTAGACGAGAAAAACTTAAAATGGACCGTGAAAACTGTTTTGAATCGGTTTGTCTTGTCAATTCATCATGAGACACGTACGCAAATTGTTAAAATTTATTTAGAAATCATTGTTCAATGCGATTCAATCTTATTTGAAATTTAAATAAAGCCCCATTTTATTATAATGGCTATCCGGATAAACAGAATTACCGCATCTCAAGCGGTAATTCATTGTTGAAACACCATTACATCCGGAAAAAATCACGGTTGTGCGCTTTATGGTCCAATGAGAGCATTCATAGGTCAATGTATCTTAACAAACAAAGATGGTCAGGACGTTACAGACATTGGCAAGTTGTATTGCGGGTGTTTAAAAAAAATTTGGGCATACAATTTTTGTATCTGAGCCGATTTTTACGAGTTTTTTAGAAAATATGTTCTACTAAAAATGTTTTGATATATAACTCGTATCCATAGGCCCTAAAATGTAGGTTTTTTTAAAAATGTTTATGTTTTTTAGCCCATTTTTGTAGTATTTTGCTAATAATACTCCCATTGTCTAACCGATTTGATAGTTTTATATACTGACATGTTAAGGAAGAATTTTACTATTTACTTAAGTTATATTTAATTATGTATAATATACATATTATATATGTATACATATATAAACATTTATATATACTTGTAACTATATATTTTAACAATAATTTAATTATAAAAAGAGTAATTTTTGGGGATTCAGTATTTCGGTTATAACTCAGCCATTTTTTAACCGATTTGATAGATTTATATACCGACGTGTTTAAGAAGAAATTTACCATTTACTTGAGTTATATAGCTTGGACTCGGGGAAATCTATGGTTCCCGAAAGTTAAGTTTAAGTTAAAAAAAAAATTTAATTTTGGTCATTACTTTTTTGTATCTGAACCGATTTTTCCGAGTTTTTTATAAAATATATTCCGATATTTTGGTATATAAGTAATATCTATAGCACATATGGCAGCCCTAAAATAAAGGTTTTTTCTTCTCCAATCCCGCCCACATTTTGCAGGATGGTGTGTATTGACAACCTTGCCATTCCCCAGATATACAGCAAAAAGTAATAAAAATACCACAACCTCAAGGGATGTTTTGAAAAAATTAGAGTTAGTCGTAATTTTTTGCTCATATCTCAGCCATTTGTGGACCTATCTTTTTGAATTTCAATAGCAAACAATTCCGGACCACATGTGACATAAATGTATAATAACCTGGCCCCCATCATATATGGGGTCTTCGGAAAGCCCATTTCAACGAACAGACGGACATACGGACAGATGGACATCGTTAAATCAATTTCGCTTCTCATAAGCACCCATAACATATATACTTAAAGGGTCTAACATCAATATTATAGAAATTACAAACGGAATGATAAACTTATATATACCCTATTCACCACCTGTGGTGAAGGGCATACAAATTTTACATGGAATGGCTTAGTTTACCCTTATTTACCGCTGGTGGTTATTGGAGGGTATAAAAATAATAGTGATTAAAAATATTGATGCTTTATCGTATCGTTCACATATATTTTTTAAATTAACAAAATAAAAACCGATTTTTTATAAAAAATTTAGTTTGATGTATTAACAAATACACTGTACTCGAAATTTACACTTTTTTTAAACAAGCTGGGCACTTGGCGCTTTAACATAATTCGGGTTAGCTGAATCCAATGGTGCTAACCGTTAGCTCTTGTAACTCAAAAACGGTTTAGTTTATTGAAATTACTAAAAAACCGAAATTCAGCAAAGAAATTTTCTTTAAGAAAAGTAAAACTTTTTTTTGGAAAAAAAATAAATTTTTATCAAAATTTCGAAATGTTTGTTTTTTAAAAATTCATAAAAAATTGGAAAATGCAGCTAGGCTATTTTTTGCAGACATATAAAAAACGAAGCTGCAAACAATACAATTTGTAAACATCTGTTTGCAACTTTGGATTTTATTCACAAAAGTCTTAAAATTTGAATTAATTTAAGAATTTCATAAAACGCAATATTTGTATGGGAGCCCCCCTAAGAAGTGTGTATAAGGGGCAAGTATGTCTCGAGAAAATATTGTCCTAAACAATTCAATTCAATTTCTGGCGGTCGGTCATACATTATATCCCACTAAGGGCAACTCCTGGGTATTTATGGGACTTTTCTTCAATATATTTCTAGTCTGCATTGAACATTTTGTGTGGGAGCGTCCTTAAGGAATGGTGATTACGGGTAGGTATGCTTGAAATAAATGATTGTGATGAAAAATAAAGTGGGTTTGGCCACATAGTTGACCACCAAAGGGCATCCTAGGCGCTATAGGGGCCAAATTTAAGAATTTTATTAAACCGCCATGTGTGTATGGTTGAAATTCTGAAAATTTAAAAAAAAAATTATACATATTAGAAAAAAGTTGTAACTTTCTTATTGCGGAATTTCGTTTTATTAGTAATTTCAATGAACTAAACCGTTTTTGAGTTACGCGAATATTTGTTGTGCAACCTCCTCCAACGGTATATCTCGAAAACAAGAGCTAACCTAAAAAACGGTTAGCAACATTGACATCAGCGTAACCGAATTATGTTAAAACGCCATGTGCCCGGCTAGTCTCATTTTGCAACTAGCACAGTTATATTAAAGAAATTATGCAGCCCAATTATGAATAAAAATTCCCCGGTAGTTTTGCCCGTCTCCCATTTTTCCTATGTTAATTCAATTGTAAAAATCGGAAAAGGGAAAAAACTCCCGGGGAATTTATATTCATAATTGGGCTGATAGTCGACTCGTTTAGGCCTGAACATTTCGATTTTTTCAAGTTTTTGACATTTAACTACAATGTTACTAAACTTATCATCTGCATTTATAAAAATAAAATGTTTCGTTTAAAATACCAATAAAATTATGCTATTTAAATTATTGTTGCCAGATGAGAGGATTTGTCCGCATATTGGTGATTTAAGCTTCCATTTAGACTTACGTAAGGATTGAATTAAGGAAACATTTATTTCTGATATCCGTTTTATGATTTCCTTTCCAACACGGTTTTTAATTTTTTGTTTCTGATAAAAAAAAAGGAAATGATCTTTGTTAACTTGAACAAATTTTTACAAACGAAGCTTTGAAGTATAATTAAAATAATTATCATTTTCCGCCTCATTTGAAAACTTCTTAAAATTAATTTCTCCATTAATTCGATAATTTATTTTGAAATTTTAATCTATGGTGCCTAAAGAGAAACCAATAAAAAGTTGCATTAATTTTGTTTTTTCTCCAATGATCGATCTTCTTTTAAGAAATCGATTTCTATTACAAAGAAAATGTTATTGATTAAGAAAAACACTTTTTGTTATCTCCAAAAATGGATTTTCTTCATTTAAAAAGTTACATTTTATATAAATTACATTTTTCATTAACATTTTTCCTTCAATAAAATTTAATAAATTTCATTTAAAAATAAAAAAGACCGGGATTTTTTTGGGACTTCAAACTTAGTACGGGGAGATTTTCTGGCATTAATTAATGATAAATGATGAAATACATGGTTGACAGATTTTTTTGAGTTTCATCGCCAAACCGGATGTCAGAAATCGCCAAACGTAAATTTAAATCAGTTTTCGTATTTTTTTTAAAATTAAATTTTGCATACAAAAAAAACCAGTATAATATTTCAGTCAAAAATCGCCAAAAACCGGAAAAAAAATGCAAAAAATTTCTCGAAAGGAAATTTTGCAACTAAATGGCCAGTTATATAAAAAATCGCCATGAAAGTAGCCATTCGCCAAATGGAAAATCCCACCGCCAAACACGTTTCAAAATCGCCACGTTTGGCGAGAAATCGCCATATCTGACAGCCCTGATGAAATTTTTAATAAACTATTTAAAAATTTAACTGTAAGACTACAACATGTACGTGAACATCGAAATGGTGCAAGAAATAACTTCATATTAATGCAACATCATGATCATCATCATCATTCCAAACAACATCAACGTGTTTCGTTTAACAACAACATTTTCCATTAACAATCCGTGAGTTGTATGACTAGTGACAGTTAAAATAAAATTTAAATGTCTGAAGGCGTTTTCGCAGATATTCCCAAAAATATTAAATGATCATTCTCGTATGCAAAACATTGATAAAATAATTATTATTTTGCTGTAATTTTTTTCAACGCTATTTTTTGTCTTTCATACCTTTTAAGTATGAACTGAAATGCACTTAAATGTTGTAATTTAAATATTCTTCGTGTTTACAGCCAAATAAGTTAAAACAGTGCACATTAAATATGTAAATGACATGGAAATGTTATTTTGGTTAATACTTTAAGGGCATTTGCTTTAGGGTTTTTTTTTTGGAAGGCAGTGAAGGGATAATTTTTTTTGTTTCTTGTCATATAAGCAGGTGATGTAATTGAAGTTAATAATAGGATTATGAAAATGAAAAGATGTCAATAAAGTCAAATTGTAGGAAGATTTTAAAGATACAGGTTTTGTTGAATTTTTGGTTTGTGCTTAAGTAAAAATATTAAAGGGTGTTTTATTAAGCGCCTTCTCTTCTTAAATTTAAATAAAATAAAGAGTGAGATACATATCATGAAAGTTTTTATTCAGTTTAAAGTCATATCGATGTAATGGAGTGATTAAAAAATTAACATATTCAGCTACCGTTTTAGGCTGATCTCATGGTAGTCTCAACGACTGGGGTACACGACAAGGTTCATATTTTTAACTCAAGGGAGAGGAAACTTTGATATCACTGCAAAATTAAAGTTATATTTTATAAGAAAATTTCGTTTTAGTACAAATAAGTGGTGTAGTAGGGTATTAATGTGATCACGAATGAGCACGTGTGGTAGCATTAGAAGCAGCAATAAACGCTCAATTATACAAAATAAAGGATTTTCATATAAAATATTAAGCAAATATAATCTGGGAATTTAGTTCTCATGGTGAGTACCATTTATAGGACATAGAAAATATTCCTGGAAAATATTGAAGGAATAAGACTATTAAAGTATGAAAGCTTTAAAACTTGTAATTTGACTTGGAATAAGGAATGGGCAAAAAATATCGATATATCAAAATATCGATATTTAAAAAAAATATAATCGATATATATCGCCGATATTTTAAATACCGATATATCGATGTATCGATATTGAAATACGACTATCGAATTCGATATTTTTTAAAGTCAGTCTTCCTTAAGAACTCAAAATTTTAGCCGTTTTTCAAACAATATGTTTTTTAAGAATTGGAATCATTGCATGCATCATATGTTTTTTTTAAACAAATATGAAGATCTAAAATAATTGGCATTTATAAGAAGCAGAGCCGGATACAAGACGCAGATTGACTAGAGCACATAAAACAGAGAGTGCTCCTGATGTCCATATCTGATGATTACTGGTTTGAATAAAACCAGTTGGTACTTTTGGTTTGCAATTTAAATTTTAAGGAAAGTTGGTACTTCCATGACTTATTTACTTCCATTGAAATTTTTCGTAATATATTTTTTTTTTATTTCATATGGTTTTTTTGTATTCTTCCCTTTTGTTTTTGTTATAATTGAATTTTTTGTTTTGATTAAATTTTTTTGTTTTTATTAATTTTTTTTAAATAAAATGAAACAATAAAAAGTAACAATGTAATTTCATATAATTTGCTTGTATATAAATATGTATGTTTGTACAAAGGTATACTGAATTTTTTAATTTGGTAATAGTTTCAGCAAAATACGTTCGATATATCGATATATTTAATATAATAAATATCGATACTCTAAAAAAATATCGATTCGATATATATCGATATATTTTTTCAACTTGCCCATCCCTACTTGGAATATACATTCGAATTAATATGAAAATTTATATTTTGGGAATTCACAAGGATTCACAAGTCATAAAGTTGTAAAGTCTTATGTCTTAAAATAATTATAAAAAAATATATATGACTGCTGTGGGCAACCGCTTATAATTTAGATTTCTATTGTACAGTTATGACGAATCAATGAACACAGCATTAACATTTTTATTTTGTTTGTAACACAACAATATTTTTTGAAACAATTGTAAAATAATATTTAGGACATTATGGCGATATGACTTGATAGCACACCTTGTGAATACCCCAGTTATAAAATATTAACTAAAAATAATTAATCAAATCTTATTCGAAGGGAGAGCTGGACGAAAATTGTTCTAATCGTGATTTTTGTTCACATATGTAGGTGTTAAGCGCTCTTCTATTCCAATAAGTCCTGCGGTATCTCTTCTTCTGGCCTATATCACTTTTCGAGTGAGAACCTTGGGAATATTTGGGTTTTTAACAATCTAAGGGCGGCTGTGTTTATTTGATGAAGTTTATTTTTTCGCTTTAGAACTTTTTTATTATTAGAGGAAAAGGCAGTACCCCTTAACTGAATACCGTAGCACCAGATTGGTTTTAAGATCGATTTTAAAGAAGAAGTTTACAATCGAGACAGAATTTCTTCCAATAATCCAATTAATGTGAGTTGATTTAAGTTTTATATAAAAAAGTGATAAAGTAGCATCCCAGTAAAAACTTCGCTTACTTTTTCAAAATGAATAGCTTCTTTAACTAATTATTTAGTAGCTTTCTTCTGTAACTACATCTATAACAACTTCTATAACTACTTTTTTCTGGATGTATTTGAGTAAAAAAATAATGACTAACTTTTGAATGCGTTCATTTTGGGACATCCCTTGTAAAATTCATTGGTTCTTTCAGTAGTAGTGCTTTTATGTTTTTCTGATTACACAATACATTATTTTATAGGCGAAGTTTTTACTGGGATATGAACAATTAAATAGAGTAATTCTTATCACAACCATATTACGAAACGCGATTATATAACGAAAGAACAACATTCTTTTATATAGGATTTTTTTTTTTGTACAGATGACGATTTTGTTTTTTGACTATTTTTTTCTGCTTTAAAAACTATATTTATTTTATAACTAGTTGAAACCTAATTTTTTAAACCTTTAGCAGTATTAATATTAATTAGATGACTATCAAACGTTTTAATGCTGTTGTTACTGGATACTTCTGGAAGCAGTAGTTATAGTTATAGCAATAAACTTGCTAGCAATCGTAGCATTTTGAACACTGCAAAAAAGTTACATAGAAATGTTGCAGTCAAAAAGTTTATAACATTTTTTTTTGAATTGTTAAAGCTGCTTTTAAAAGACTCCATGAAAATTAAGCACTTCTTTAACAAGTTGTTTCTAGTTCTTATTAACATTTTGGTAATAAAATTTGGAGCAAATAAGTTTCAAAGAAAATCCGTGCAGAAGAAGTGCAGTAGTAAACTTAAATATGGAAAAGCCTTTAAAAAATTATTGCCTTAACCGCAACCACTTACCTGGGCATTACATTGCCAACAGCTGTGTCTTTTTGTATTCACGTTTATGCGTAGTGAAATTAGAAGTGACTTCGCATAACCCTGGTCACAATTCTTAAATCACTTCATCTAACCGACGAATCAAAAATGATACATCTTTAAAACTTTGTTAATTTGTTTCAGTATTAAATTAATTAAAATCTTGTCCGTTTTACATTTCAATTAAAATTGTTAATTGGAGAATAATATGACAGCTTCTTTAAAATAATAAATAACAAAAGAAACCGCTAAAAAAATAAAAATAATTTAACCACTTTACAAAATAACAATAACAATTCATTTATTCCTATACCAACCTTATAATCAATTTTGCTGTAAATCATTATTATTAAAATATTTAATATTTTCAGTTTTTTTCCTTCTTCGCCATTCTGTTTTAATTTAACATCCATAATCATTGAACATAAAGTTAATGATCATACTACGTGCACTAAATACGAGAGTTTTTTGTTTTATGTATGTTTTCATCTCGAAAGTACTTGTGGTTCTACTGCATACAACAACTGGAAATGTATTGAGGTAGTCCTTTGTGTCCAGCCCAGTTTGGCTGTCTGCTTTAACTGACTAATTATTGGGCCATATATTTTTATTCAAGGGTCGTCATGTTATTGCATGTTTAAATAATTATGGGTTTCAGTGGATGACACCAATGGACAATTGGTTGTTTCTTTTTATTGTACGTACGTACGTACCCTTTATTATTGATGAAGTCTTTGCGCCATCTATTAATGGAAGACTGTTATGTTTTGTGGAATGAAGTGCGGAACCCGTTGTAGGAAGGAAGTTTGTTGTTTTAAGGTTGAGTAAATTTTTTAATCACATGTTGTTTAAACAAGTGAGAGTTAATTATTTTGGGTTATACACTACTTTTTTTTTGAAAAACTCACTGGAAGAAGAATAAAGGTTGGAAAACGTGTCTATGGAAAGATTAAAAAATAAAGTGTATTCAATTGAAAATGTCAAAATCGCAAAGCCCATTTCGATATGTATTTTGTGGATCAAATGTGTGTTTTCTATTATGAGGTGCAAAGTTCCAATAGATCCACAGCATAAGGCGAGCAATTGATACAAAATTATTAGAACAAATAGCTAGATACAAATTATAATTCTTATTTTAGCCAATTTTTACCACACCTGGACTTAGAGCAGTCCTTTCTCTTTTTGATTATAATTTTTTTAGATCAATGCAACCCCATTTGGCTGTAAATCCTTAAAAGGTCACGTGGTAGTTGAGGATTTCACGTTAATCACGAGCATGGTCCAACCAATCATAAAGTTAAATTGTCACCTGGACGAATGGCCCTATGCACAGTTGCAATACAGCAGATACTGCTTTTGCAGTGAATGTTAGAAAGCTTCAGACGCAGAGAAAGCACATTTTTGTTTTTGGTCGGCTGCAAAAAAACTAAAATGCAACATATTTAAACATAGTATGGTTACTTTGACCATATTATTTTGACCGGCAAACATATTATGATTAATTTGATTTATATTAACAAAAAAAAAAATTTCTCTTTTTTTAAGAGCAACATGTTGTGGTGAAAACAATTTTACTGTTATAAGTGGTAAGCAAATTATTGATATTATAAACCACACCATGTTCGTAGGCAACCATTTAATCCCAATAAAAAATTTTCTTTTTTTGCGAAGCACTAATAGTAAATTTTAAAAAGGAAGCAAACATTTATGAGCTACGCAATGTTACTTTTTTCCTAAAGAGCATTGGAAACTGCTACTCTCTTTTAATTTTAATGTTCTTAAAGACCTTTTATCAACTGAAAGTTTCTTAAAAACGATTATAACAAAATAAAATTTGGGACAATAACTTGTATGCAGCTACCTTTAGGTTAGGTTAGGTTACACGCAGAGGAAAAATATTGTTGGGCATGGTTACGGCAACCACACTGTGTTTATTGTAACAATATATTGTTGTTGTACACAAATAATTGTTATTTTTATTAAATATCAGCAATATTATAGTTACTGTAAACATATTAATGTTTATCGCAATTATTAATTTGAGTATTGTTGACCGAAAAATAATTATTTGAATAATATTACGAACATATTTGGTCATAATATGATTTAATAACAATCGTAATATGGTGACTACAATCATGAATCTTATCATAATATGTTGCTCTTAGAATATGTTTACCACAACCATGTTTTTTCTTTGCGTGTAGGTTAGGTTAGGTTAGGCTAGCTTAGCTTAGGTTAGGTTAGGTTAGGTTAGGTTAAGAAGGGTTATGCGCTCAAGGGCACACTTCAACTCGGAGACCAATATGGTCCATTGAGAATCCCTTCAAATATGAAAAAAAGAAAAGACAGTAAATAAAAGAAGTATGAGATGGATAGAATCAAGAAAGATAGAAAGTCAGAAGATTTCGCGTAGAACTATTGCCCTCTCTACAGTCCCCTCAACAGAAACTACCGCACTATTTCCCTGACAAACCCCAGTAGATCAGCCGGACTACATCCAGCGATGCACCCCAGTTCGTCGTGAAACCTATCTCCTAGCCACTTCTGCCTGAGACCCTGCATCCTGGGACAATGGCACAGTACATGCTCGATCGTCTCCAGCTCCTTTGAATCATCGCACAATCTGCAGAAGTCCGGAATGGCGTTGTCCCATCTGCCCGCAAAAGCCCTGACAGAACAATGACCCGTCAAGAACCCTATAAGCGTTCTAAGACTACTCCTATCCAATCCCAGTAGAACCCTGGTTGCCCCCGCGTCCAATCTTGGCCAGAGTGCCCTGGACACCCTGCAATCCGTTCTGTCCCTCCAGGATCGGTTAACGTCATCACGGCATTTCTCCCGTATTACCCCATAGTAGCTACCGTTAGATGTTTCCATTTTTTTTTTATTAATATTTAAATTTGCCCCTTTTTTAAATTGCAAAGCTTTGATTAGAAAGGGAGTAACAATTTAAGAAACTTTTGGTGTTTTTATACTGGATTTTTTCCATCGGTGCGGTCTTTTGCCGGTCAAAAAATATATTTTTAATTACTTTTTAATTTTCTATTTCTCCCAGGTCCTCCCAAAATTTACCCATTTTTCCAAGAAAATTTTCTAATGTTGCCTTTTCCTTCTAAAATTCTAAAACAGAAACCTAAAAACGTGAGGTACTTTTTAAATCACGTAATAAATTGCTAAAATTTTTTTTGTTTAGCCCCGATCGAATTGCGGACTTTGTAAATAAATTATTATAGAATATCGTCTTCTTTTCTACTTTCAAAAGTATTTTTAAAGAGGAACTAGTGTTTGTCCTGGTTAAAAAATTTCACTGTTATTTATTTCAATTAGAAATCATTCTTAACGGACACCTTCCTTTTCGACGGGTACAGTTTTCTGGCCTCAGTATTACTCTTAATAAAAGCATTGAGTTCTTTTGAGAGGACATTCCCCTTGTACTGACACATTTTACTTATTCCTTTGCTGTTCGGTTTTGAGATAATACACTTTTGTGTTGTGGCCGGGCCTAATCGACTATGCTACTCCTTACTCTTTTTTTAAACCAGTTTATTAATCATTCTTAAATTTTAAAACATTATTCCCAACTTTATCGCCCAATGAAAGTAAAAGTTTTCCAAAAAATACTTTTACACACATGTTTTAAATTTTAAATTAAGAAAACAAATTTGTAAATTGATTAAAAAGTAAAAAAGAGACAAAAACAGAAACATGTTGTAATTTTCGTTGTTGTTAATTTAAAGTTTTTGTATTTTTTTTTAAATACGCCACAGAAAAAACAGCCTCCCAAGTTGAGTGTCATGTTAATTGTTCAGAAGATGAAGCAAAAGTAGCAAAAAAAAAACTTTGTTGGACTTGTTTGGATTCAGTATAATTGCTACTTGGAGACATCTTTTTTATATCCATTTTCTTATGCCAACATTGTTAAGGACATATAAAATTCATGTTTCGACCAAAAAACACATTCATTCCCTTTAATTTTTGGTTGCGTATAAATATTTATTTTGAGCTCATTTCTTTTAATTTTTTTGTTCTACAAGACAGGCATGGCAACCTCCATCCAGATTTCGTTTATTTTCTTTATTAAAAACAATTTTTTTTTTGGTTTTGTTTTTTATGAAAATAAATTTAACAACTGTTTTTCTTTCTAAAAGTACTTGTATTCATCATACTTGTAGTTGAATACTTTTGTACGTATCATAAGTGGTGTTTTCCTCTTTCCAGCCGAAATATTTCCTTCTATTAAAAATTATTTCTATTTTCACAGCATTTTTTCTCTTTTGGTCTTTGAGGCCATGTGCTAAGAGGATGGATTGAGAATTCGTAATTTAAGTTCATATAATTATGTTGCTAATCAATGAGGTCAAAAAAAAAAATTATGTACCAATTTTTATAAAATGACATCACAACTTTTAGTCATAAATATAAACAGTTTTGAACGTATTAAAGACGTTTGGTAAACTAATTATCGATCTCCACAAAATGTTTTTGTAGGATTTCTAGTTTTAAAAAAAATTAAACTGGACCCACTATTTGGTGCAAATAAGGCAACACACACATACCACCTCAACAAAAATATGGATCACCCAAGATCCAAGATGCACAGTATGGTATTTTTTCGAAAACAACAAACAATTCTATCCGCCATAAAAAAATGTCTTCAAAATCTGTTGTCAATGCCACACTATCCCAAAAAAATATTGCCAACTAAAATGACTCAGATACTTTACAAGAAAATGCAACTCTGATCGCATAGAAACTATCATTTTATGAACATTTTCATAAACATTTGCAAGTCGGACAGACTATTCTACTTTATGAGCACACACGATTTGTTTGACAAATAGTACGACTGAGTGGAATTGTGTATCGCCAGCCTATACATAAAGGATGTTTTTTTTTTAGAGTGGCACAACTTTGAGTTGGCATCACTGCTTTATTTGAGCACCTATTTAACAGTTGTAAGTGCCCTTTTGGTAAGGTTGCTTTAAAATTTCATTATGAATCAACTTACACCAGAGCAACGCGCGCAAATTTTTTTAAATTTAATCAAAACAATTCGGCAAGTTTAAGCACAAGTTAATATTGATTTTGAATTTCCATTCAAAATTTTATTTTCCGATGAAGCCAATTTCTGGCTGAATGGGTAGGTAAAAAAAAGAATTGTCGCATATGTTGTGAGGAGAATCCACAAGCTTTTGTCGAAACACCATTACATGCACATAAAATAACTGTTTGGTGCGCTTTATGGGCTGGCGAAGCCTTTGGCCCATATTGTCGCTGTTTTTACTAACTAACATTTTGCCTTTTTCTTTGTTTAATACATAACAAAAGATGTTATACTACATAACAAATAATGCATAAACCCAATTTCCTTCGTATTTTGCCTATTAAATGACTACATATAAGACAAAGAACATTAAAAGGGATCTCCAGTAAAATTTGGTTAATGCTAGTTTGGTCGGTTAGCGAAATCGACGATATGTTTTTAAAAACGATGATGGTAAGAATGCGAAAAATTGTTGAAAATCGGTTTTCCAGATTGTGCCTTCTGCGCGCCAGCAGAGGCGGCCACTTGGCAGGAATCATATTTAAACATTAATTTCATAAAAATGTCCCTTCCATAAAGCCCGTTTTTCATTGATATTAAAAATACATTTCCTTGTTTTATTACGATTTAAACGTGTGTCCCTCTATAAAAAAACACCCTCTACTTACCATATTTTGCAAAAACATTTCACTATCTGAAAATTTAAATTATTTTTTAAACTTGACATAAATTAATTAGTAACTCTTGGTTCATTATCAATTTACCCTCGCTTTTGCAAAGATTCATTTAGTTTCATAATATTTTTTCTCCACCTTTACAATTGTCATCTACACTCATTGTGTTGGCACTCTGTCATCAACAAGATTTAAAGGAAGAGAAAAAAAAACACAAAAAATAATACTAAATAAATAAACAGGACACTACACGTACTAAACTTTGTACAGTACCCGAGTACACACCTTGTGCAGCTCCATGGGGATGCACTTCTCATCTGTGTGGTCGGTAGTAAATTAAAAATGTTTCCTTATATTTTTTTTTTGTTCAATGTTAAACTGTAGTTGTTTCATAATTTGAAGATAATTTTTCAAGGGGCAAAAAATACACATTTAATAACAATAAATAACAAAAAAAAAATAAACATTAAGTATAAAACATAAAAAAGTGTTTGTCATTACCAGGGGATAAATGGATGGATGGATAGTCAGAATTATATGCAGGTTTTAATTCAACCGTAAAATATTATTGTAATCTTATTCGGGTTTTGTTTCCTTCTTTTTTTTCTTAGATTTTTTTGCTGAATTTTTATTTAAATAATTGTTTTTCTATTGTCCTGTGAGTAGTGTTAAGCAGTTGAGGAAATGATTATTTCGTCCATAACTAATGGAAACTATTTGGCTCGCATCTCACATCTTAGATATTTTTTAGAGCACTGGCCTTAACCGGTGCACTTCGCTGCCCCCCCATTTACATAAATTGGGAAAAAATATTTTTTTAAACAAATCTCGTGTATTGATAACCAAGCAATTTGTACCAAATTTAATATTTTTTGTATTATTCTTCCCAAGTAGGGATGGGCAAGTTGAAAAAATATATCGATATATATCGAATCGATATTTTTTTAGAGTATCGATGTTTATTATTTCAAAAATATCGATATATCGAACGTATTTTGCTGAAATTATTATTAAATTAAAAAATTCAGTATACCTTTGTACAAACTTATTTATGAACAAACAAATTATGTATATGAAATTACATTGTTACTTTTTATTGTTTCATTTTATTCATAAAAAATTAATAAAAACAAAAAAATTTAATCAAAACAAAAAATTCAATTATAACAAAAACAAAAGGGAAGAATACAAAAAAACCATATAAATAAAAAAAAAAAAATTACGAAAAATTTCAATGGAAGTAAATAAGTCATGGAAGTACCAATTTTTCTTAAAATTTGAATTGCACCCCAAAAGTACCAACTGGTTAATTAAAATTGTTATTGATAATCATTCATTCTTGACTGACCTGAGATCTAAACATGTCATGGTAACCAGCCGCCTGGGTTCGAATCTCAGGTCAGTCAAGAATGAATGATTATCAATAACAATTTTAATTAATTTTCATGTTGTAAAATTCCTTTCTTCATAAAAATAATTTAATGAAAATTAAATTTGATGAACTTAAGCCTGATTAAAATATTAAAAAATTTGGATTATAAACCATAAATAGTTCAACAAAATAACCACAATTCTAATTATTGATCTTCATTTTAGTTTAAAAAAACATATGATGCATGCAATGATTCCAATTCTTAAAAAATATATTGTTTGAGAAACGGCTAAAATTTTAAATTCTTAATGAAGACTGACTTTAAAAAATATCGAATTCGATAGTCGTATTTCAATATCGATACATCGATATATCGGTATTTAAAATATTGGCGATATATTATATTTTTTTTAAATATCGATATTTTTTGCCCATTTCTATTCCCAAGATATTTACAAGGGTGTTCTGGAAATCGAAAACGCCGTTTTTTAATAAGATTTCTGTAATTAAAGAATTTTTTTGACGAATATTGTCAAATATTACTTTATTAAACAGAATTTTATAACAAAAATTATAAAAATTTTAGCTAAAGTGTATTAAAAACAACTTCCAAATTCTTGCGTCTTGCGTTTTTAATTTCCAGAACACCCCTGTTAGACAATTGTATTGACCTTGTGTGGAAGGTTCCACGCTCCAGTGGAACGTCAACTGTTGCCAGTCTTTCATTATTTGGTAAAATTGAATCCTTGCGAATGCCAGGAATGACCTCAACCCGATTTTTCTTGGAGGAGGTTACACCAAAAGATGAGCTGATTGTACAGTCTGGTGTTTTTGATTGATGATTTCAAGTGCTGTCATTTAAATTGGGATATTGATATTGTTTGTGGTTTACTACCCAAAGTCGAATTTTCGTCTTACCAATGTTAACATATGCAAGTAGAGTTTAAAAAAAGCTTAAGCGACTTTTTTAAATTTTCGCTTTTTTTAAATAAGACTTAATTGCCAACACTTGCATCATCTGCTAAAATCATGGTCACATAAGGTGACTTTAGGATTTTATAGCAAACATAATTTTATCGTAAGCGACAACCATCCTACAAAATTTACATTAAATAAAATAAAAAACAACTTCTCCTGTTCTTGAAAGTTTCGATAAAAAGAAAGAAGAATTATTGGTTACGTGGTTCACTAAATAGATGAACACCGATAAGTCAGCCAAGAAAGTTAAGATCAAAATTTTTCACGCTATTTGCCAAATGTCAAATGAAGAGTTGAACTTGGAAACTAAATTTGACCATTTTAAGCGTCGTAGCCAAAAAACCTTTGAGGAAAAATGCTGTTAAAGCTTTCATTATTTCTTAACCCTAGGATTACCATCTTGGTCTGGCTAGGAAAAAATTGTTTTTTGCTTGCAATATTTTTCAAATGGGACAAAAAAAAAAAAAGTAAATTCTATTAATGATATTTTCTGAATCCAATCAATCAAGTTTGAATCAAATAAAAAAAATAACGGCTCATAGATGCAAAAAAGCAATGTGCGAAATTAAAGACTACATTTTTGATGACTATCATGTCAAAAAAAAATAATGAAATAATAAAATTTACTATCTGAATTTTCATATTAAATCGAATGTGTTTTCCTAATCAAATTACAATTTAAAAAAACCTTCATACTTTTCCAGGAACATTTTCTTTGCACTATCAGAATTTTGTTTGTATATTTCACCATGAGAAATAAATTTCCAGATTTTATTTTAAATAAAGGCGGAATTCAAAATTAAGCTTGCAAAAGTACAAAATAAAAAATGCAAATCGTTGCACTCTGTATATTTTGTTGTTGGAATTAACAAAAATGCGACGACATTTTCACTTTTTGCAAGACTAATACTGAACAACACTAATAAAATTATATAATTAATTCGTATAATTTAAAATAATAAGCATACGTTTAATATAAAATATATTAATTTACTTTTTATTTAATTGGGTTCTTTAGCTATTTCAATTGTGGTCTGGCCAGAACTAGTGGAGAACTTAGTGGCAGAAAGGTACGGAATGCCGGTAATTTGAAGGTAAGGGTTAAATCTTTTTGTCAAGACTTTAATTATTTCTGCATTATGGATAAATATATTTTGAGCTTTGCCCGTTCTTAAGCTTAATATCCATCCTCTTTCCAATTTTTTTTATTATTAATTAAATAAACAACTAAATTGATATCCAATAACTTATCAACCACAATTGAACTTCCCCACACCGACAACTTTTCAAATAACCAATTTAGCTACAAAAAATTAAGTTTAATAAAAGTCTGTTGATTACAAAATGGAATAAAAAAAAAACAATTACGTATTGTGGCCAATACAGTAAAAACAAATGAAAACTAGCAGAACTCCAAACAGACAACGAAAATCTTAATGTGCCATTAAATATTTATCACGCCACTGTGTTTTAATGCACCCAAAAACACTGTCAAGCAACAAATGCGAGGGTTTAGTGATGCTTGTCACAGAAGAATATAAAAATTATTTAAAGGAATAATAATAAATTTAAAAACGAAAGATCCAGCTACAACAGATTCACTATTAAGGGAAACAAAAAATTATGCGTAAAGGACACTAAACAGTGAAGGGACAACAAAAAAACAAACTCCAAACGAACACAGGACAGGACACACAAGAGAACAATCTAATATTTTTACATCAACCAAGCGGATAAAAATTATAATTTATAATAATATAAAATATGAAAATAACTGAAAAAATACGATTTCACTGGAAAGCGCACAAATGCAAATAAACGTAGCGTAAACGTAGAAAATTTTAAACACAGACACAAACTTATTCCATGTGCCTTAAGAAAATCGAAAAATTTTATCAAAAATATGAAAAGACAGAAGAAATTTATATTTAGGTATGAAATATGCTTTGGAAAGCTTAATATTAAAAAGAAAAGAAAAAAAATTCAAAAATCTAGCGTACGTATTTGCAAACAGGACAAGGACATAGACATACATATTTATATACACATTAAGTTTTACCCCCACACTCACATTGAAAGTGTGTTGTTTTGCTTGAATAAATACATGTTTTATTTGTAGGAGTGCTCCTGCTTAGTAAATTAACATGTTTCAGACACAAACCCATAGAAATAAATAAAATTATATTCTGCTACAATAGTGTTTGAACAATGTTGACAACTTTTAAAACCTAACACTAACAAGTTAGAGTGGAATATTTGGCTGTCTTCAATCTTTCATACCATCCATTGATAGTTTAAATAATTCAGGTTTTTTATGGTGTCTATAAATTTTTAATTAATCTTTACAAAAACGGACGACAATCTTAAAATTGGTTGTGGTTTAGACGTGGATATGTTTAATTATTGACCGAAAATCAGAAAGCTTTTATTTCGAGTCATATAAATCATAATTTGAACAAATTTTGTTAAAATATCGTGACTTTTAACAGTTTTAGCCGAACTAAAATTATTTTCAACGGCCGTATTCTGTAATTTCCTAATAGGATTTTTACACTGACCAACATCTAACATCTACCATCAAAGATGTAAAAAATGTGAAACACTCGTTTACATTTCTCACATCTAATATCTACCATCAAACAAAAATGTCACAAAAGTGCCAAATTAAAAAAAAAAAAACATAGAAAGGTATTTGAAGTTCGATTTGTTTAAAAATATAAAAAATACTGAACAAAAAAGCATAGCAAAAAAAGAGAAAACTTGACAAGTGGTAACGCTGCTTTTAAAACAATCGTCTTTTTGCCAGTGATGCCACAATAATAAAATAACTTATTGCCACTTTTCTAGTGATGACACTAAAATAGTCTAAAGATGAAGAATGGAATAAAATGAGAAAGGAAAATCTTTTAAAGATGTTGATTTTTAACCCAATGTATTTCATATGGAAAGATGTTAACATCTTCGCAAATTGATGGTAATTGATGTAAAAAGGCTATAAAGCTAAATCTCTATCGCTTGACATCTATAAAGCTGATTTAGCGATTTATTCTACGAATGCAATTCTGTAACGTCCATTGCTTAATTTGACAATGCTATAAAAATTTAATTCGCCATAATTTTTAGTTTTTAGTGTCATCGCTAAAATGATGAAATTTTGTATTCCCTAAAGCGTTTTAACAGACGCGATTTAGCTAAGCGAATTACAGAATACGGCTGCAGGAGGGGAATTTATATGTTAAATTATGGACCATTCATCCCAAAATTCTGTAGAGAAAAAAACATAAATAACATAAAGTTGTATACATATACATACATATAAATTTTAAGACTGGTGCGAAGATTTTGTGTGTCGTGCTTAATTCCCAATTTTTAATCTTGATAAAAAAAATACTGAAAAATGACTGAACGGAATACTTCTTAAATAAACTACAGTCTGTTACTGTAATAATATTGTGAGTGTATTAATACGGATTTTTAGTTGCAGTTTATATTGTCCGTTGATTAAGTTAAATTCTTCTTTATGTAAAATTAAATAAAAATGTAATTTAAAGTAACGAAAAGTTTATTTAATTTTTACTGTCAAAAATTCAGCCGCGAATTCCGTAAAAACAAATGGATTTTCAGTTATTTTATATAACTTACGTGAAAAGAATTAACTGAATATTCCGTGAAAAAACAAATGAATATTCAGTTATTTTATTTATAAATGAAAAATAAGTAGACCGGGTTTTAACTGAATTTTCATTAATTTTATATGTATATCAAATTCAGTTAATTTTACGTACAGAATATTGTGAGTGTTGTCTTATTCCTTTAATATTTTCTATGCACCATCAGAATTTTCATTTGTTACTCACGATGAGAAGTAAATTCCCAGATTTTATTTGATAAATTTTTTAAATTTCTTAATAAAATTTAACGTGTCTATCTAGCTGGTAATTGGTAAAATCAAAAAAAATCTCTTAACATTTAAAAATAAAAAAAAAATCAAATGTATAAAACAATTTATTTTTCTTCTTTTTTTAAAATTCTGTTTTAAGAAAATCTCTTTTTGCTGCAAAAAAATTGTTTAATTGACACCACTACCCGGCTTATAGTTAAATTTTTCACAGCAACCACGATTATACCAGATTGTCTTAAATATTCTTATAGAAGTACGTATGTACAAAAATCAAAAAGAATGCACATATAAATACAAAAATTACGAACTTACATACTTCAAAATAAAACAACGACCAATGTCCTCCCCATACACACACATCTTCTACACGTAGCAATGACAATAAGAACTACAGCATCATTACCCTTGTAAGAGAAATGGATATGGAAGGACTTGAAAAATGCTGATGAGGCACACGTCATTTCCAACTGAGCTTACTTAAGATTTTATGCCGATTTTACAAAAAAAAAACATAAAAATTACGTTGAATTTACGCAGCAACAACCACAATAACAACAGGAATATCTCTCTGTCTACTTGAATTAAACATTCTGAGACAACGTATTTATGCCCCAAAATGAAATGTCTGACGAAAGGACAATACGAGTGTGTTTAAAGTGGTATAAAAATATATTTTTTTAAATGTATAAACGTATATTTTAAGCTGCTGCTTTATTGCAATACATTTTATTAAGAAATATAACTACGATTATTATTATTGTAAAAAGTTAAGATAAATACTTTTTTGTGATATTTCGATGTCTTGCATAAGTTCGTTTGTGTCTATAAAAAGTGGTTGATTTCGATGTTTGTTGAAAAATGCATGTTTAAAGTATTTCTTTGATATTTTAAATATTTTGAATTATTCCTGGATTTTGCCAGATAATTTTTTTATTTTGAGGTTTCTTAGATTTTTTCAAAGTTGGATGTTATTTGAAGTTAGAAAATTCTTAGGTTTCTCCGAAAACACCGATTTATGAAAACTCGGAGCGGGCTTATGTGGCTGCGTTCTAAACTCACATCCATAGAGAAGTACGGATTTAAGACAGGACTAATGACCAGTGAAAGAAGTACCAATCCCTTAACTGGTTTATGAAGAAAAAAAGGTAGTAAAAGTAATGAATTACAGTACAGTCTTCACTGGTGCTGTGACACATTTTTTGGTACTTTCTAAAATTTGATTCTTGAATTTAATTTTAGGACTTGTTTTATTGAAATACTATTACATTGTATTAAAATAATACTACATTGTAGGAACTGACACTAAGCACGTTAATTGAGAATAGTTCTGTGTCTGGTCAAATGGTGTCAATTGACGCCCTCCAATGACAAGCCCACGTAAAAGTGATAGGTCTTATTCATATAAAGTGTTAGAACTAGAACCGGTCTCTACCACCAAAGACTTATCACGGGACTAATTTGGTGTCAGTTTGATTCCCTCTAGGGTTGGTACAGAGGTGGATCTCCTTTCAACTGACTGCTCTATTATTATCCTAAGACGTTCGCATGATCTATGCAGGATTTTTAAGTCGGAAAACAGCTTGCTCACTGTTCTTTCAAGCTGCGTTGTTAGTTTTTTTCATCTTCATACAAATTTTAAAAGTTGTAAAGCGTTATTTACGAAAATTATGAAAAACTACGAAATATTGTACTGTAGGGTACCTAAATCAGCTAATTCATTGCAAAAATTTATAGTGATTGCACACAAAAGTAAAGCTTGAACCTCTTTTTTAAATTATTTCCTTAAAAGTGATGAAAATCGTTGTTTTGGACAAAGTTATGAAGAAAACTCAAAAATGACCGGCAAACCCGTCTTATTTTTTTGCAAAAAATTCAACTTAAGCGACTTCTAAACACCTCTTCTGAAAAACTCTGAAAAAAACCCAAAAATAATCTACCCTGTAAGATTTTAGCTTATGCTTGAGCACCCATGAATATCAGAAACATATTTTTGGGACACACTAATGGGGATGGCATTGAATAGGGTTTGCAAAAAATCGAAGTAATAACAATTGTAAGAACACACCGATATGAGGTCAACCTTGAATCAGGAACAGAGGTTGCTTCATTTTAAAATGGCGTCCACAACTTTCAAGCAATTAACCGACTTCTTAAAACATTCAGTTATGTGATGAAAACCCACCGTTTTCAAAATTATCGTTTTTAGCAGGTGTGATGAATTTCGACCTATTTTATAATCCATTTCTGAAGTAAAGTACTAACTTGTTTAAGCAAATTAAAAGAATATATACAGGAAAACAGAGAAAAATGTATTTTAAATCAATTTTTAAAGATACTGTAACGATATTATCGTTTTCAAATCGTTTTTCATCACATACCTGTATTTCTCTCAAAATTCTTACATTTGATTCCATTTTAATTGTTATAAAAACTCAGCTCCAGATAAAGAGAAGAAACAATGAGGGATTTATTGGTAAATTTAGAGAAAGACGTGTTTTTATATCAATAATAAGCAATTTATGGGTCGACCAGGCTGAATTTTATTAGACAAATTTACCGGACTATATAAGTACATATATAACAAACAAGTCTACATAATTTCTGGTGTCTTCGGCATAGACATTTCAACAGACAGACGGACAACGTTAAAACAATTTTGATTCTCATAAGGACCCAGAATATGTATATTTATATTGTAGGGTCTAAAATCAATTGTAATTGTTAATCGATATCTATAACTATGGTTTGACATGTCTGTTTAGTAAGAACGCTTCTAAATTGTGGAAATTTACTTTAAAAAAAAAATCTGTTCGATCATTTTAGGAAACTCATTTCTGATTAAATGGCTACGGCATTAAGCCAAACTACCGTACTTGGACGCAGGACATCATTAAGCCATTAACGAATCCCCATTACATTCATTAAAATTTACTGTTTAGTGCTCTTTCGAAATAAGCAAAGAGTTGCCGTTACGTTGAATGGCGAGCGATATCGAGCCATGCTTACCGAATTATTGTTTCCCAAAAATAAATGAGCTAAACATCAACGCCAGTTGGTTTCAACACGACGGCGAAACTTGCCATGCAGCCCGCTTAACAATTGATTTAGTGCAAATTCAATTTGGTGACAAATTTAATTTCAGAAATGGCCCTGTTCACTGGACCCCTAGTTCGTGCGGTTTAACACCTCTAGATTACTTTTTATGGGGCTTTTTAAGTCATGGTTTTTTGCCTACAAACTTGCAACTCTTGAAGCATTGGAAGCCAATATTCAAACCATCATTTACGCCATAATGGCAGATCGATTGGTAAAAGTAGTCAAAAATTGGACTGATCTAATGGACCATCTAACTCGTAACCGCGGCGGACATATGCCGGAAGTTATTTAAAAAAAATAAATGCCATGAAATGATCTCCCAAATTTTATTCCAAATATATTTCTGTCTTGTATTATCATTTTTACAATGGATCGCACTGGTCTCCGAGTGGAGGTGTGACCTTGGGCGCATAACTCTTCTTAACCTATCATCAATTTAAGATCCCATGCAGCTAAAAAAAAAACCATTTCCACCTGTGATGAAGGGTATAATATCTTTTTTTAAGCAACCGTTTTGTAAAAATACGTCCAGAGTTTAATGTTTGTCCCATGTAGAAATTATTTTGAAATAAATAAAGCTCGTATTTATATTGAAATTCTTAAATTGTGGCACTAATGATTCTTCCATAAATCTTAACCTCGCAAGAAAAGTTTTGTAGTGCTAGGCAGACAGGTCCCATATACATAAATAACTATAATTTAAAAATTACTATAAATTCATAACTCACTATTGATCCTATAAGGACCCATAATCTGAAATTATTCTTTTTTGTGCTCGCTCGACGTTTGACTAGACCAGTGACTTATTATTAAAGGCTTGTTTACACTACTATACTTTGTATTAATACAGGGTGTCTGGTAGCAGATTAATATTTCCAAACTTAAATAAAAGCCGTAATAATTGACACAAGGTTTTATTAAGAGTATTGAACGATAGAATGGAAATGCGGAATTTATTTTTTAAAGAATATGTCATCCAGAAGTCTTCCGTCGAGTTGAACACACTGTTCAAATCAAAGCCTTGTAATTTTAACGGCGCCACCCTCCCTCCGCACCGTTTATTAATTTTTGAAATAATCGCATTCAAAAATATAAATTTGCCACCAGACACCCATGTCAAAAACTCAAATAATATGTAAGAGTGTGATAATATGAAAGCAATGTGCAAAGAAAATGACATGTGTTACGAACAAAATTTGACATCCAATACGACTTCATCGTTTTTGAAAATTTTTCTAACTAATACGACTTTTCATTTGTTCAGGGTTGCATTTTAACAAAAGCATTTCATGTGATATAGTTTGAATTCAAACTGTAATGTTAAAATAGATTTGTTTACAGTCGCATTACAACTCATTAGATTTCTATCTTACAAAGTCTTATGGAATAGCTAAGGCTTTTGTGATAGTGTCAACGAGCCCTAATTGGAAGTACAAAGTTAATACGAGCCTTTGGAAAAATTGACATCTGTTGGGCCGAGTTTTTTGTTTAACTTAGTTGAAACTCGGATTTTTCGGCGAAATGTGTTTTTTTTTATTATTTCATTAAAGACAAACATTTTAAGCAACACTAAGCTGTTCCATCAAAATTTTTTATACAACCTTGGTTTTTGGCGGCACAAATCCCAGTCTTAATGACTTAACGATGGAAGCAAACACGTTACAGTTTGAGCTTGGAAATCGGTGTTCTATTAAAACGAAGTTTTGATTGGTTAAGGCACGCATGGATCTGTATATGAATCGGTACATTCAAACGAGTCTGCACAACGGTCATTTCGATATCTTAATTAACTTCGTAACAATGAAGTGGCCCAGTAAACTGAGAGGCATATTCGTTTTGTTCATGTTGTCATTTTTTATAAGGTTGTAGTAGGCTAATCATGTGGTAGCAGGCAGGTTTTTTATTAGGATTTTGGTTTTAACAGATGGTTTTCAGTTTACTGTCGGCCATCAATCTCAAATTTGCTGATACTGTTCGTTAACATTTAAGGGCCAAATACACTTGTCAAATGCTTGTCCAGCCGGCGAATTCAACGTATACGTGTGCTGGACGCAATATTCGCCGTCATATCTAAATTTTTTGATTTTTCATCAAGCGTTGTCACTAATACTACCACAATGCTTGATGAGTACTATGATCAGTGTATTTGGGCCTTTACGCCGACATTTTTGGGAACAGCAAAGCTATTGCGAAATTGAATTTATTATTTTAATGTCTTTGCTTTTGACTAAGCTAGTCTTCAGAATATCGATCTTGATTCGATTCGATTATAAGAGAATAATGTAGAATCAGTTGACGGGTAATATATCATGATGCTGAGTACACGCTATGCAATGCATTTACGCAATATAGAAAATTAAATCATTTTCATTCATTTTAGAATTCATCAACATCAAAACGTTTTGATATTTTGAGATTGCATTGATGTAGATTGAACTGTCTGTACCCAGCATTATAGATAAATAAGCATTTCGACTACTCTCCGATTATGAATTGTACGATTTCTAAATTCCTTGGACAAAATTTACCTGATCTTTTTTACAAATTAAACTACACTTCTGATATAACACTAACTTGGTTTTATCTGGATAGAAAAGTATGGAATAGCTCGTATAGCCAAATTGACAATTTTGCAATAATTTTGATGGAGATTTTTGGACACAAGTTTTCTTTTACGATCTGGTCGTTCTGAGTAAAGCGTCTTTAGTGGATCACTTTAGAAACAAATAATCATTTTCTATGAAAGCGCGCGCGCTGTGTCCCATCATTCTTTTTTGATATAATAAAAAATACCTATCAAACGTTTTAATTTATGTTGTGCTTAAGAAACTGGATCCTTATGTATGCAGTTGAGCTGAAACGGCGCGGTGTCGTCTGAATAACAAAATCTTGTTAGGCTTTAGAGAAATGAAAATAGCAACCATTTTGTCACGTTTTTTTTGTGTCTAATAGGAATTCTTTTTATTGCAAATTTTCTCATTATTTTTCCTACAGTCATGCAGGCAAATATTTTTATTTTTACCAACAAATGCATTTAAAATTCCACATGTGTTTTTTTTTGTTCTACACGTTTTTATAATTTCAATATTTGCGTTCATAACATGGCTGGCTGACAGTCTTAACAACCATGTTGATTGTTATTTCCAGCACTGTTGTTGTTACTGTACTGTACAATTTAACTCCCATATGAATATTAACGAAATCGCGCATGTGGTATATTCAAACGCCCTAAACTGGCATGCATCTGAATGTTTTGTCTTGTCTTCATGTGTATTCACTATTTCTTATTTATTATGGCTGGTGGCAGAAGAAAAAACACCACATTTTTATTATAATTTTCTTGGCAAAATATAAAATTAAATGAAAGAAATTTATTCGAAAATGGGAATGTGTTCAACACCCACCCT
Source organism: Pollenia labialis (assembly GCA_949318255.1). Taxonomy (NCBI): domain Eukaryota; kingdom Metazoa; phylum Arthropoda; class Insecta; order Diptera; family Polleniidae; genus Pollenia; species Pollenia labialis. The sequence continues at coordinate 75,255,071 of OX439140.1, forward strand.
TAAATACAACCATTTTGGCTTAAATGTGTGCAATTTTTTTTTCTTTTTTTTTTGTTGCAAAATAGTGGACTGTTGTGTTCAAAAGATACCGCCAGAATTTTTACGTGGAAGAACCACGTTTACGTTGCTACTCGTTTCAAGTTAAAGTTGAGAACAAAATGTTGCTGAAATTGAATGTTTTCTTTAGATTTGAGTCGTAAATACATAAATTTAAAAGCGAAATATTAATTATTTTAATGATGAGAGAATAAATTAGAAACAGTTAAGAAGGTAATTTCCACACTTTGCTTACTGGATTGTGTAATTTGTTTTTTGCTTGGTTTAATTGACTTTGTTTTCCTTTTTAAATGATTAAAATGTATTTAAACGTTTATAAATCGCGTAAAAAGCAACACTTATTAAAATACGCATATTACTTAATAACTTCCAATTCTTGAGTTGTTTACTGTTTTAATGTGAACGCTCTTGATTCCCTTCCCAGCTACATGAAAATATAAATTAAAATTTACTTTTTATGCAAATTTTCTTGTAGGAAATGAAACAATATTAATAACATGACTAGTAGTACAATCATTTTATTTAAATCGCTAAATTTGTTTTCTTTGGGAATCATCTAAAGTTCATATTCGGAAATATTTTCCGAAAATTCTCGAGATAATTGTTTAAGAAATTCATGGGAGTTTTAGGACGGGAAATCTAAGGAAATACTCTGCTAATTATTTTAACCAAATTTAAAGTTTTTAGACCCAAATTCTAATACACTGAAATGAAAAAACAATGCATCCGTACTGAAATCAAGCCGAAGCGGTGTCAAAAGTACTCCAAATACGGATTTCCTTAAATCAAGTAAAGAATTCTTGTTTCAAGTACGGATTATTTAAGTAGCTCGTACTTAAAATAATTCGGAAATGGGATTGTCTTTAGCAAAAGTGAGATGAAAATTAATATCAAACTGGGACAAGTTAACAGTGAAATGCGCATAGGAACTGGCTTATCATAGAACAATACATATTTTCAGTGTATTTATCAAGATGAAAATTGGGAATTAAGAATGACAAACAAAATCATATTAATTTAATCTTTTAATATTAGAAAATTAAAAATGGTCTCAAAGTAAAAATAATGGAGCCACTTATAATTTCACTTAAGTTGCAAAAACACCCCAACGAAAGGATGCAAAAAACTCCAAAATAAATTAAGTACTTTGTGATCATGTTTCCCAGGGTCACATTTCGCACTGCCCATCTAACACCACAACGCTTAAGTTAATAATTTTAATCCGAAATCTGTAGTGGAATTTCTTTAAAAATTTTAAAGCTTAATTTTCTCCTTACTAAACTAAATTTTTGTGATCATAGTATTTTGAGCTTAATTGTACTAAGTTCAAAAGCTTTTGCTTTAAAAACAACGCATTCTTAAAAACTCTGTAAATTTTCATTAAATCTAACAACAACATTTATAGTTTCTGTTTTTTATGATGTTGTTGTCTTGTTATCATAATAAATCACACATATACACAGCCACATACACCTTTATATCCAAACATTTTAGTTAAATTATGGAACAATATGCGACAGGGTGAATATCCTTTCCGTTTAATAACGTAACGCAACGTATTGTCTGTCTATGCATTTGTCCTTTATGCACCTCAGACACAAATCGTTTTTGCTTTTTATTATTTTATGTTGGTTTTCGTTGATAGTCTCTGTTATTATTATTTTTTGTTTTTATTTATTTTTTATGACAATGTTTTTGTTTTATCGACGATATTTTTTAATGTTTTTTTTTTCTTTCAACACTGTAAGTCTGCATGTCTATAAGTCTGTTCAAACGTCTGTCCCTGTTTTTAAAGAGTTTTGTTTTTCGCCGATGACTTGCATGTACTAGTTATAGCGGCAACAACTATTTTAACAGAATTACGTATAAAATACACTGTGAGTTAATGAGAGTAGGGTAAGTTGGAAATCGTAATAAAAAGTCTCTAAATTTAATATTTTAATATTCATTCATAGGCAGCGTTGCCGTTGTGACACTTAAGTACCACTTTTTAACCTATTTTATGGCAATGACACTTTGTGTGACCCTTTTTTTAATTTATCCCTTTGTATCATTTTAACAAAATTTATGACACTTTTTGCAACTTTTTGAAAAAAAACTAAAAGTTTCCATATTCCTTACGAAAGTTCTCATGGTTTTTGTGAACATACATATGAAAATTGGTAGCATGCCATAACGTCCAGTGTCATAGTGTCCACGGACACTATTTACAAACAAACTTAATGTAGAAACTTGTGGGTCCATGTATTCAATTATCAATTTGCTCAAACCGGAGCTGGAAGAATTGACTCCAAGTGCAGAATTAATAACAAAATATAAAATAAGTATTTCTAAGAAGTGATAATCATTATCAAAGGTTTTTGTAAAAGACCTCTTTCTTTGATAATATGACTAATTTTGGGATGTACCTGTAAATTGTTTTTTAGTTTTAAAATTGATTTATAACACAGTACAACATTTTTCAGTTAATTGATTGCCAACTCAATTCTGTGAACTGTATGTGAAATTAGACCCAAAAAGAAGAATTTCTGCATCATTCGTTTTGTCTTCTTACCTGCGATTTGAAGTTAGTATCGATTTGAAGTTAGTACTTTTTTAAAAAAATTAAGAATTACAATTCCCTTAATCTGTTCATATATTGTTTTCCTATACAAGTAACACTTTCGAAGTTAAAAATGAATGTATGAAGGGAAAAAATTATTTTTTGCCTAAAAATTAAAATTTTTTTTTTAAAAATACATAAAAAATCCAAAATGGAAAAAAGTTTCAAGTCTAGTTATTTTTTCGCAAAGTCACATAACCTATGAGCAAAATGAGACAAAGATCATAAAAATCGATGCACGCGTTTCGCTTTTATTCGCAATTGAGTAAAGGTATGAATTTCAAAAATCAGTTATAGCCACCACCCTTAAAATAAAAATAAAAATATAAATTAAAAAATTATCATGCAAAAAAAACTTTATTTATAAAAACTTAATGAAAATAAAATAATATGCAATTAATACGCAATTATAATATGCATAAAAACAAAATTTAGAACATTTTTTCAATTATTGGCAATATCCATCCTTGTAGAAGTTGACGCTTGTGGTTCTGATGATCTTGTTTTCTTCGTAGGTTGTTCATATTCATGGTCTGAGTCTGTATCGTCATCCGAGATACACATACTATTCAAGGGCGTGTTTCTTTCTCTGTGTCCACCAATTTCAATGTCTTCATCTTCGGTGCTTTCTTCAAACTGCATAATTGTGGAACTCCACCAACAAACCTCCGCAAGCAATGCATCCAATTTTTTGCTTTTGAACCGCTTTTCAAATGGCATGGTCACCTGGTGGAACCTCTCTCCTTGTTCGTCTGATTCCTGAGGTGATTGTGCCAAAAAAGTATCGAGGTGGTGGTGCAAGAAATGCAATTTCAGCGTCATGGATGCACCGATTTTTTCGAAATAAAAAAGCAACCTGTCCACTCGTTGCTGTATCTCTTCTCGCTGGACACGGTTCTTTCCTAGAACGCCTTCTATTACTTCTTTCAATGCGTTCCATGTATGTTGGTGGTCGTGATGCTCTGAAAGCAAATGTGTAAAAGAATCACTTTTGATATGACCACCCTTAAATGTGGGTGCAATTTCTGTAAAAAAATCATATAGGTAGCCACCGGAAAAACCCAAATAATAAAAAGGTCCACTTTCCGTTTAATTGTCCACGTACATTTATTACCGCAATCATAAAAATCAAATAACCTTTTGTTTATTCCTTTTTTCTAATTCTCAGAATCATGAAAAAGGTGTCAATGTTTTCTCCAAAAAATGTTGTGCATATCTCGAGCAAATTTTTGAAATTCATACATTTACTCAATTGCGAATAAAAGCGAAACGCGTGCATCGATTTTTATGATCTTTGTCTCATTTTGCTCATAGGTTATGTGACTTTGCGAAAAAATAACTAGACTTGAAACTTTTTTCCATTTTGGATTTTTTATGTATTTTAAAAAAAAAAATTTAAATTTTTAGGCAAAAAATAATTTTTTCCCTTCATACATTCATTTTTAACTTCGAAAGTGTTACTTGTATAGGAAAACAATATATGAACAGATTAAGGGAATTGTAATTCTTAATTTTTTTAAATTTATTTCAACTAAATTGGGCTAGTGGTTGTCGGGCTATGTCAAACAACAGGGCCTAAAACGTGATAAATTCCCCTATACGATAGTACTAACTTCAAATCGATACTAACTTCAAATCGCAGGTAAGAAGACAAAACGAATGATGCAGAAATTCTTCTTTTTGGGTCTAATTTCACATACAGTTCACAGAATTGAGTTGGCAAATCATGTGTGGTACTGTGTAATTCAAGTATGTTTAATTACTTTTATTTTAGTCAAATGTATTTAATATATACATACTAATAAACTTGACCCTATTTTACTTTAAAATACCCCCTTTTTGACCCTTTTTTCTTAAATACCCTTTTCATGACACTTTTTCGAAATTTTCAACGGCAACCCTGTTCATAGATTGAAATTCATTATTATTTAAATCTTAACACTTCATATTTTGTTTCTATTTAAATCTCTTTGAGTTTTTGTTTACATTCTAGTGCATACAGCACTACTCCTATCCACACAACCACACATGTAAATTTGGTGGAAAAACTACAAAGCGTTGTAAATTCGTTGCATACCATCAGGGTTTATATGTAAATTAATTTTTTTTCTCACTCTTACTCTCGTATCGCCACTCTTCTAATATCTTTAACCCAGAGATGGATATTATGGTACAATTGAATTTTTTTTATTTTTGGGAACATATTAGACTTTTTTGATGCTGTGGTACCACTGTGACTTATTTGATACAATTAAAACTTTTCAATTTCTTTCAAAAAAAGAAAAAAACTCGATCTTTCCGTAAACTGCTAAATAGATTTTTACAAAATTTTGGAATACTATTTTTTGTTTTTTTTTTCATGTTTTTATTCGTTTCTTACATAACAAATCACTAGTTTGTTTTAAATTCAAAAGTGAATGGCTTTATTTGAACGTCTTTTGTATTTTGTTGGTTGGTTTCACATATAACAGTCCAGCAATACTCTCCCAGCATGTTTTTGTCTTAAAATCCATGATCAATTCTTTAAATTTTCGTTAAATCTTGGTGAGCACGCTCCCTGGTATGATTTTTGTGTTAGGGTTTGTGTACAGATTGCCGGCAAGACCCAGCCCATCCGCCGAGCTAAACGCGGGCATACCAGCGCCGCTGGCAATCTGGCCACTCTGTGTTTTTTTTAGTTTCTGTCTGTTTGTGTTTCACAAACAGATGATCACTACACCACTACAAAATGGCCCACTTTGTCGGTGTCAAAATAATAAATATGCATATTTTCATGATTCTGATATTGCATATTCTTTTCTTCCAACAAAATATTCACCACACACAAAGCAAAAATAGACTGAATCAGTAACACACGATCTGCCTGACATGCTTAAATGTTACTATTATGAAGATTTAGAATAAATGTGGGCTTCTGTGAAATTGTGGTGTCAGTATTGACTGTTTTACAGTATTGCCAGCATGCGATACAAAATTAACTAGACGTGATAGACCAATTTTTATGCCAGATTCAGCGCACCCAGATTAGTTAAAAAACATACGTCGTTTCTGCAGTAAATTTTTTTTCCAAATTTGTAGACCAGTGTAATCGGTCTTGCAACATTTGCCTCAGCGTTAATTTGACTTAAGCCTATAGTACACGGAATGTAAAAACTCACATGCGCATGAGGTTCTGACGTAATTTTGTCATCATCACACAACACGAACTTGCTATTATGGCTTTGTAGTATCGACAGAATTACGTCAGAACCACATGCGCATGTGGGTTTTTACATTCCGTGTACTATAGGCTTTACATATATGTATGTTTGCTCGCATTAAAGAGAAGCTTTTTTGACCAATCATCGCCCTAAACGAATCAATTGTATTTGTTATAGATACCCTATAATAATCTGGCCCAATTTTGGCAGCCCGTAATACAGAGCGTTCCTTTGACTTCATAAATATTTGGCTTTGAAGTTCATGAGGCTGGTAGGCCAGACCAGACATATGATTTTTAGCGCTACTAATAATCTTAATGGATTTATTATAGTTATTATTTTTATGGCGTTTAAGCAGCGTTTCGTTATTTAACGTCTCTAGACATGAACTCGTGTTAACCCAATTTAAATATTTATTAAGTGCTCTTACTTTTTCAATTTTATACTTGATCGTTTTTGATTTTATAGGAAATCAATATTTTACGAAATTTTAAGTTTGTTATTATTTAAAAAAAAAAAAAAATTAGTAATAGTCAAAGAGAATGAAAAAATTCATAATATTTCGCTTTAGAATCCAGTTCACATTTCGAATGAAAGGAAAGCACACACAATTCATATCGGAATTATATAAAACTTGATATTGATGAAATTTTACGAAAAACTTATTCACTTTATATGCAAATTCGAAACAGTGGCATCTACAAACATAGTAAAGCAATTTTCCATCCCTGACACAAATACATTTTTTTAATAAAAATTTTAGTTTTTTTTTAACTGCAGATCCTGTGGCTCATGATGGCTACCGGCATAAAAGCACATTGTAGTCAACAGCAGAAGTAAAACAGAAAAATCTGTAAAAAAAAAATTTAACAATAAAACGTGACCCGTTTTAAAGCAGAACCCACAAAAAAGGTCTGGAAAAATTGTTTTAGCGCTATTGTTTTTATCCTTATTTTTTTCTATGTTCCTTAACTCCTGCTTCTGTTTTTAAAACGCTGAGTTGTTAGTTTTATTACATTTAACTACTGGCTCTTTATGGCTGAAAATAAAGTTTTCATGTTAAAATATCAGTTTGAATAATGTACGTTTTTTTCCATTAAATAAATTGTAGATTTTTTTAATAAACTGTGTTAATATTACTAAGGGTTGTAATGGTTTTTAAGTTATTGTTGCTTTTTCTCGATTAAATTATTATTAATGACTAAACGTTGTTTTGTCATTAGTTAGTTTTATGTAATTGATAGTATGGAAAATTGTTCCTCATTATAAATTCAAGAGTTATTAAAATATTCAGTTTCTGTTTAATGGTGTATTTATTAATGCATTCTAGCATGTAAATTCTTTGAATTTATGTGAAAAGTTAAAAGAATACGTCTTAAAACTAAAGTAAATATTGAGTATAGGATTTCTAATTTTCTAAGGACGAATTGCGGTATTTGCTATCGATCGAAATTACAATAAAATTTTAATGGAAATTTCGATCGATTTCGAATGCCGTAATTTGTCCCTGGATTTTTTTCCTTTTCCAGGATCGTAAAATTCGTGTCTACATTTTTTGCGATTTCCGTGGATTTTTTTTTTTTTGAATTAATGAAAGAAAAAAGTATACACGATTTTGTTGCTGATGCGTGTTTACCAGATGGTGCCGGTTCACAAACGTCAAATTTCAATCGTCCTGTCTGGACCATTAATGAGAGAATGGAAAAGAGACTACTATTTATTTTCCCTCTCTCCTAAAACTCCAGACTAGACGAGTCAAACTCGACGTATGTAAACCGGCACTTGCAGTTGTGATGCTAATGCTTTTTTCCAGCACAACAGCTGTGAAAAGTTTGAAAAATTTAACACGAGCTTAATTTCAAGCAAACATAAAATAATAACAAAAATGTTATAAACAATAGCGATGACAAATTTTATTAAAAAAATATTATTGATCCGAAAAGTAAATTACAAAAAAAGCACCAGAAAAGAAAAATAAAACGATTTCTCATTAAAGTAATTTTGTGGGAATACAAAAATTTTTTAATTTAAAAGATTTTGTTTATCGTGCTTAATTCCCAATTTTTATTCTTGAAAAAAATACTGAAATTTATTGTCGGAGGGATAAGCTATTCCTATGCGCATTTCACTGGTTGCCTAGACCAGATCGTCAGGAAACTTCGTCAAAAGATTGTAGAGAAACTAAAGATATTAAACAAATGAAACTGTTAAGCGAATAAGAATTATAAGCAACAGCTTAACTTGTAACAATATCAAAGCTTACACAAAAATAACAACAATAAACAGTGAGTTTATCTTTTCTTACATTCCCCGGTTAGCGAAATATAATTAAATAAATAAATATTTTTAAAAAAAAAGACCTGGAGCTTAAAATTAAATACATTCAAAATATTATTGAAAAAGGTCAATTAAGACTGAATTTAAAATTAAAATTTATATTAATAAAAAGCTTTAAAACGGATAAATATATCGTTTCTGCAGTCATTGGTCGCACAAGGAAAAACATGCAATTGTCTATTTATGGTTTCCCTGGTAATCGCTTACTTTTTTGTAGGTCGATATATGTACCAAGATTAAGAGGAAAAACAATTTTATATCTTGATAGAAATGAAGGGAAATTATTTTTAGAGACATTCGTGTTAAAAAATTACTGATTTTGCTTGAATTTTTTCACATATTAAAAAATGCGTTTAAATTATTAAATTTGGTTTTTAAGTTTAGCATAAAATGATTCTGGGCTCCCTAATATGGTTGCCCAGGAATATGACTGACTTAATTATTACAAGATTGCGGCCTAAAAAAGTATAATAAATAGTTTTTAATTTTCTGTCATCTATCTTTAGGTGTAAATTAAATTTTAAACAGAAAATACAGGGGCCTAATTCTGGCAGTCGTGATCGAGTACTTTCTCGATTTGAAAGCAATTTTATTTCAGTCGATACCTAATGAATCGAAATTATTTTTTCAGTATTGTGAAACTCAAATTAATGCTTAATAACACTGAAAAAATAGTTCCGATTTGTTTAGTATTGACTGAAATAGTTAGATAATAAATTGCTTTCGAATCGAGAAATTACTCGATCACGACTGCGAGAATCAGGCCTGAGGAGTTTAATTACCAGGAACACTACATGGTATTTATATCCTGCCATACAAAATATTTTTTAAGTGAATATTTTTAGTTGGTCAAGAAAAAATATCGAATGTATTTTAAGTTTGAAACCTTAAAAAATAAATATTGAGTATACGGTATTTGTTTGTAAGTCCGTCTTTACCCAACACCAATAAGCTGGATGGTTTGCCTAGGTCAGAACATGGGACGTATAATTATCCGTTGGAAAAACATGGTGTGTCCAAATCTAAGCCACAAACTGACTTCGTGACTAATTGATTGTCATTGCGAATGCCACTCTTATTTAAAATTTAACGCGTTTGAGATTAAATGGCACATCTGTGAGAATAATTGGAATTCGTAGAAGCAAAACATTTTCCAAAAATTCACTATTCAAAATTGTGGCTTCGATAAAGTTGTTCATCAAGTTTTTAATGACATGTAACATGCCTGGCAAATCCAGTGCTTTCGAACACTGTTGTATAATTTGTAGATTCTTGGCATGACAAATTGTATCGATCATTTTTTATGATACGAAGTTGCCTGGCAACGACTGCTGTATCTTGAAGTTTAAATTGTTTACGTCCACTTTTTTGTTGTCAAAGTAGCTTTTTCTGCAGTGTGCTTACATTAGAAAATATGCATTCAATGAGAGCATTTCAACAATTATGCAGAAATTAGAGAGCAATTTGATGCTCCAGTATTTCATAAGCAGCAACTTTTACATTGCCGATATCTAACAGTTGGTGTATTTTTTGATGCCAAATAAAAAAATGGGGAAAAATGTTTGCCAAAGAAATTAAAAAATATTTTTGGATAGGGACACCCTAATGACCAAGCGTATGAAATATACTTTACGACCTATTCTCAATTACAAACACCGTGACACGAGAATTATATATACATATGGGGTCTCTGACGAGCTTATGCTGCGATCAGTGTTGGTTTATATTCTCAGTGTAAATTTTAAAAACATACAGTCAGAATGCTAACAATAGGCCTTCAAGGATATTTTTATAAGATGACACTGATCTCACAAAACTCCGGCTCTATGTTTTAATCAAAGTTCTAAAAAACATATACAGTTTATAGGCCGGCGGAACCATTGTGTCACGGCTCTGGAAAAATAATCACATAGCGATAATTAAGTCAGTATAAATGATGTTTAATCATATTAGGCCGTCGTAAAATATAATCTATTTTATTATTGCCGCTGCGATGCGTCGATTTAATTATGCGCTGAGTTAACGTGACAGCGATTGAGCCACAAGTAGAAGACTTCATATGTTTTATCACTTAGAGAGAATATTCGTATTTGTATATTTATTTATTTTCAAAATTTAATTGAAAATTATTTCTAAAGTTTAACTTTAAATTTAAAACTCAACATAAAATTGAAAGATTTCGTTTGATTTTCAAGAACTTTTTTTAAACAAAAATTTTAAATTTCAGAAAAAAAGGAACCTCCTGTCTAACCAAAAGTTAAAATGAAACTGAGTAGGAAACTTTTTTCGAGTTCTTATCACCAGTAAACCTTTTATTTGAGTCCTACTTACGTAAAATATTTTCCCATAAATCCTTAAAATATTTTTTTTATTCTTCTTAAAAGAAAAAAACGGAAGACTAAAGAATATTTGTATGTCTAATTAAAATAACAATAGAAAAAGGATGATGATGATGGTGATGATAATAAAAAAGGACATTTGCATTATCATTAATAAACGATTTAGCATGAAGATGTTTTTAAAGATTGCTTTCTTCCTTTTCCTAGTTCGTTTTGAACAAAGAAAGGAAATGTTGGTTTTTAGAAACGATCACACACAGCCATACAAAATTAAAAGGGTTTCGATTTTTTTTTTGTTGTCTAGTTTCGTCATCAAATGTTGAACGTGGTGGTATTTTTTTTTTTTGAATATTTTTGAACATGACATAAAACAGCAGTCATACAATTATATTTTTTTTTTTGTATATTTATTTTTAAAAAAGGATATGACAGGATAGGAAAACAAATGTCCCGTTTAAAAACAGATTGTGAGTTTTTTTTTTTTGCGTAACGGGTAAAAGGAAAAAAATGAGCAGCAGATTTCAAGAAATGTGTGAGAAAATATTAAAATGTTTATAAAAGAAATTAAATTTGTAATATGCAAATTATAAATGAAATGTCTATCAATAAGGGTTTTGTGTGAGGGAAGTGGGAATAATGAAAGTTGGAGTTACAGACATACATACATAATTATTATTTGCAAGTAGGTAAAATAGTATTTCTTTAATGAACTTATTATATCTAATACCTAACAAGAAATTATTAAAAATTATCTTAAAATAAAACAAAACCCAAAATCAAAATTTAATAAATATTTAAATTTTAAATTCTGTGAATAGATAAGATTAGAGAAATGTATTTGTTAAAACTTGGATAACTCTTTGTGGTAGTTCACTACAGTCCAGTTTGGTTTCCTTTAAGATGAGATCTAAGTTTGAGCAATGGGTCCTAGTAATCTTAGCAACTAAAAAACCGAGACATTACCCTTTATCTCCTCGAGCCTTTAAATTATGTTATGAAATGATGTTATGAAAGAGCTTTCAAGAAAGATAGCTTAAAAACGCTGTTAAAAGATAAGAAACCCCTCTAACCTGATAAGTCTATACTTAACACTGACATTATGTTAGTGCTAGAAGTCCATTGCGATTGGCATAAATTTCATGATCCGTACAAGTTAAAAACGTCGAAAACAAGGTTGATTTAAAATTTTACGGTGGTGATTTTGCTTCATACGTTTTTCATGTTAATTCAACCTGATTTTATAATTACTTGCGAACAACATTTATTTCTTTTAAAATAACTAAAATTCATGTTAATTTAACATTACAGTAAAGTTAGAGCAAATGTCATTTATATTGAAATAACAATCCGAATCACGTTGAATGAAATCTATTTCATGTTGAAACAACGTAAATTTCATGTAGAAACTAATTGGTTTGAGTGTGTTATAACAGTGTGAGGAAGCTTCAGAGACAACATATGCATTTATTTAAGAATAATTCAAAACACTTACCCCTGTAACACATGTTTCACTTATTTTGTGTTCTCCTTTGTCAACAGAAGCATCAGCAGAATCGCCCGATTTTCGTCATCATTCTACTTTGAAAACTTGATGTACTATTTAACTAATTAATTTTAATTAAAAGAATACGGGAATTTTCTTCTTTTTATAACATATTTTAAGAATGAAAATAAAAAAATTAACATACTTAACTATGCATGCATGTTAATCTAACAAGATAAACTTTTGATTTTAATATAAAACAGGTTTTTATGGATTCAATATTGAATCATTTGTTGTCATAGCTCAGGTTTCACAGTGGATTAAGTTATATATACTTACGTGTGTGTAGAATCACATCTGACAAAACTATTTTTAAAGAATATACTTTAAAACGTCTAATGATAACTTTAACCATATTATTGTCATATTATGGTTAAGTTAGATTATATGTGCTTGTGGCTTCTAGAAAGAAAACGAAACAATAATATGATCATATTAGTATTATTGCCAACGGTAACAATAATATGGTTTAATTAGTCCTCCATCAACAAGCCACAATCATGTTATTGTATTGTTGGCTCTAAGCATGGTATGGTATTTATTTTTAATATGATTTCATCGTTGGAGAAAAATCTCTTTCCGCCGAGCCATATCTTTAGGTTGCGAAACAAGAAATAGTCACTCGATGCTAAATGAGGGGAAAAGGACGAATGAGGGCGCAATTCATAGTGTAATTCATGGAATTATTGAGCCCGTTTTCCCATTTTCTGATACTAATTGCTGCCAATTACACCCTTAATGATCTAGTTTATTAAAGTTTTGACAGGAGTGAAATAAACAGGTGGCATTACTACGCCAGGTGAAGATTTTTTGCTCTAGTATTGTTTGTGTAGTCTTTTGTCAAAGTTTTGTTTGTGTTTACAAAAAGTCCACGATATGTGCAGTGATAAGTGTATTTCATTAAAGTTTATGATTATTTGAATTAAAATTCAATAAGATAGTAACCATACAGGGAAAGAAATTAATTTTCTAAAGTAATCAATTGCGTTTCTTAAAACAAGAAAATCCATAATAATTTCTTGATTTTGAGTAAATTTAAGTGTAGTGAAAAAAATGGGCAAAAATTTATTTATTTCATCGCGTTCGGCAGCAAAATTTTATTTCAGTTCAAAATAATTTATGTAATGTTGTATTTGTTGCCTTAGTTCTGCCACCTGTATTATTTCACAATGTGCAAAATCACTCAAATTTGTATGGTTCATTTTCGGGCGATTTTTTAAAAATTGCTTTGGGCCATTTTTCCAACAGCCTATTTTCAACAAATAATTGCAATTTATGTGAACATTTGTAAAAGTTTTTAATTTATAAGAAATTTCATAAAATTTTATTAAAAAAAGTAAATTTGGACCATTCCATGAAAAAGGGGAATCTGAATAATTTTTCTAGCATACATTTTTTTATACTTTTTCATCGACATAGTGAGATTATCTAAAAAAATAATTGTAAATTATAACGAATAGACCACATTTTTAAAGTAGCAACAAGTAGTCGTTTTTTTCTCACTTTACACCATTTTTGCGAGGTCGCAGTCACTTTTGTTTATCAGGTAGACACTAACAGCCCTATTCATAAAAACTTATGCATTATTAATTAAGCTTTGTTTACAATCGGAGCAACAATTTCGTTTTTTCTTCTATCTTATTTCTTCCCAAAGTATTTTATATAATTTCCTTTTATTTTATAAACATAAATGAAACTAGAATTTTTTAAAAAAGTTGAGTCAACTAGAACTTCAGCAACAATTTTTATGAAAAGGCCAGAATATGTTAGCCTTTTTTCTTCAATATTGCTTGAATTATTTAACAATTTTCGGTGTAGCGCTCTTTCGTATAATCGTCAGCGAAGCCTAAAACCAGGGAGGCCAAAAACGACTTGATTACGATCCTTGCTAGCGGAGATAAATGAGAAGCCACGACAACGAGAAGGAAGATGGCAGAACTGTAAGACATCATCGAGAGAAGAACAAGAATAGAAAATAGATTCAATATCTGGTTTATCAATTAAGATTTATATTTAATATAAGCGCTAGAATTAGTTGATTTTTTCTGTATATGACAGTGGAAAACTCCATTTGTTAAAAAATATAATAGTGTTGTCAATCCTGCACGATCCAACATTGCTAAATATGCAGCAAAAACAGGGCTTATGCTGCCTAAAAAGTGGATAAATAAGATTTTATCAAAAAAAATTTTGACAAAATAAAACTAGTTTCTTACACTTTAAAAATGCAATTATGCAAAAAGCTATTTAGAAACTAGAACGTGGAGGGCATCTTAAATCAATTATGCTTATTCACGGAAAGAAATGGCATCAATTCTTAAACATGTTGAACAAGCCAAATATTTTTAAAATTCTCTGCAGCTACCGCCGTGATAGACAAAAATTCGTCGAACATCCTCTTCTTGATGATGTGGGACTATGGTGTACATGGTCTCCCGTTCAATATGTTGAGCAGTGTTCACGGTATGTGGAATGGTTCTAGCAGACTTATGTTGATGAAAAGCTCTAACCAAATAGTTTACTCTTGACGCAATCTGTACATTATAATGACGATGATATTTACGCTGTGTAAATACGGATTGTTGGCTTAAATAAATAAATTAAATTGTTTTGGTACGTTGCTCCCCAAGTCTTCTTCGCAAGTGTTTAAAAAAAGAAAAGAGAATAATGAAAAAAATGTTTAAAATATTTAAATCATTTAGCCTATTCTGCACCACCCTGTTGCTAAAAATACGTAAAAAAATCACAAATTTAATCTGCATTTATTTACAAAGAATTGTCGTTCAAAATTTTTCAAAAATAGAAAATTCTTTAGTAAATAAGAAATGACTACATCTCGTCACTAAATTACTAAATTGACCACACTGATTGATATAAAAAGAAAGTAGATGTCACTTTCTCAATAAGTTTCTTTATTACGTTAAAACAATTTAATATATATCTATATATGTATATAAAAACCGTGTATGTGCTCCTAAACCGCTGAACCGATTGACGCCAAACTTGGACAATAAATTATTTTAGTCGGGACCAGGTTTCTCTTGAGTTAAAGCCCGATAGGTGTGGCTGTTGTCGTTGTATTATTTTTTTTATTTATGGTACCATTTGAGTGCCCCGGTAGGCTAGCTGGTAGTGAGCTTGTCTATCAGCGCAGGGGTCACGGGTTCGATTCCCGCCAGAGACTATGGTTTCTTTCCTACAGACAAACGTTGGGTTTCACGGCATTAGCTTAGGGAATTTAAAAAATATATATATATTAAAATTTGGCTAACATTCACAAAATTTATTTATTAAACAAACACAAGTTTCCTGATAAAATCTTGACCGGGTAGATAGCGCTGGGGTCAAGTTATTTACAAGATTCTCCAGTATTTAATTGTAATTTTGAAAAGTCCGAACAGCGCCGGGCCCAAACAGCTCGTTTTAATATAAGAAAATGGAAACTTTCAATACAATTACAAACAAACAGATATTAATAAAACAAATGACAACACCTTTATTGTTAAATGTTTCCCCATATTGCAGATAAACGACTGTTTTTCTTTTCCACAAAAAAAAGTGATTTGCATTAATTTTGCATTTATAATAAAAATGGGCTTTAGAAAAAAAAAACTTAAATTAAATCAAACATACAAGGCATCAATTTATTCATTCATAAGTGTGTGTGTGTAAAAATCCTTTATCAAGGATTTACAACTAAGTCAACAATTCATTCCCCAATCAAATTTGCAACAGTTGGAAAAAAAAAGATTTTTAACTCTGACATATGAATACAAAGTTCCATTATTTAAGATATTGTGAATGTAAATATTTGTTATGTAAATGTAAACACTTTCACTTACACTAATGTAAGAATTTAAATATCCTGTTGAAATATTAACGTGTGTGTGTGTGCGTTATGCAAAATATTTCAAATAATTTACATAAAAGTTACAAAAATTTGCATACAATGTTTTTGTAGTTTTGCAATTCCTTTTTTTGTCTACTATTGTAATTTTAATGTTCCTATTGAGAATGGTATCCTAAACGCATTAAAACTATTATCCTTTTAGTTGTTTATTGCATTGTGTGGCAACAACCACACACTGTGGCTGACTTTTGTTGCAAAAATTTTTAAATTGCAAGCGTGAAAATAAAAGTGTGTGCGAATTTCTCTCTTAGTTTTCATATCCTTTTTTTGTTATGGTAAATCAGGGTTTTGTTTTCTATTGTTGTAAATAGAGTTAAAGATAAAGGTGTTGATGTTTTGTAATACTTTTAATTTTTAATTTGGTTTGTTAAGTCGTGTTGTTTTGAAAAAAGAAGTTAAGATTTCCCTTTTGTTTGCTTACAATAGGAAGTGTAATTATGTTTTTAATTTTATTTATATAAATAATGTAAATGAGTTAATCCGAGTTTAATCAAATAAATCAGCAGAGTTTTTCATTTGCGAAATTTTTTTTACCGTTTCGTTATTATCAAATGAAAATTAACATGAATCTGGAGGAGTTTAATTAGGAAATCAAAGCGAATATGTTTTCAAATCGAATTATTTTTAAGATCTGCTAATTTTAAAAACCAGACAATTTGTACATATTTCCCCTTAACCCAACTGCTTAATTCTAGTAGAAGCCAGGACCAGAACCGTCATAACCCAAAATTGTTCATAGTATTCCTTCATAACCACAAAACATATTGGACTGACCATATTAATAAAACTGCATCGAATATTTAGATTACGTGAACTTTGGCCTACCAAATACTTTACGCCTTTAAAAATTAAAATACTTATTGCCAAAACATATTTAATGCCACGACTTTTATATGGTTGCGAGTTGTTCTCAAGTTGCGACTTTCGTAGCAAAAACGTGTTACAGAAAACATATAACAATATAATCAGATATGTTTTTGGCTTAGGAAAATACGATAGTATATCCCAGTTCACAAATAAACTTTATGGCATGACAC
The DNA here is from genome assembly GCA_949318255.1 of Pollenia labialis. Taxonomy (NCBI): domain Eukaryota; kingdom Metazoa; phylum Arthropoda; class Insecta; order Diptera; family Polleniidae; genus Pollenia; species Pollenia labialis. The sequence goes on from OX439140.1 coordinate 75,272,096, forward strand.
TTAAAAACCTTTTAGATATGAGGGTATTGAAAATGCTACATAAAATAATTTATACGAAGAATCCTCCATATCTGTACAACAGATTAACCTTTGCGAGGTCTAACAGGAGTAATAAAATAATTCCCTTTACACACCGCAGCCTGATATCTGAATATCAATTTTTTATTCATTCTGTCCGTCTTTGGAACCTACTGCCCAATCATGTCCAAACAAACAACAATGAGTACAATTTTAATAATCAATTAGTCAATTATTTCATAAGCTAAAACCTATAAAACTAATACAATTAATGTTTGCCATCAAAGCTATCTATTTATTTAGTTTATTTTTAATTAATAATTTATATGTTACATCAATTAATTTAAAAGTAATCATTCCTTAAAGTAAATGTTTAATTCCTTGCCATTTTGATATATTGTACCTTTTTTTTTTTGTTTTTTTCAAACTTTATCGTTGAATTGTGATAACCTATTTATGTTTTAAACTAATTTAATTCCTGCACTTTAACTATAAGATTTATATCTTGTTGTGTAGGATAAGCAAGAAATTCTTAAATAAATAAATAAATAAATAAAAAATATTTGATTTCTAAAATACTCATCAAGAACTAGCCCAAAGCACTAAAGTTCTGGGGTCTACGGTTTCTTTCGTACCCGATTAGTATCAGTTTAACAACGAATTGGAAAAATTAAGCCCTAAATGAGCTTCTATCCAAACATTTCAAATAAAAAAATCTGGACAATCAGAAGATATTATTGTCTAACCAACTATTTCAAAGAGTTTTTTTTATCAAAATATGAGGAGGTAACACGTTTTAACACAGGTTCCTTGCCTATAACACAGATACTATGAGTAACTGGTTCCAATTGTACCGGAATTTAATCGAATCTGTCGCTTTTTTTAAGAGGTTTGCTAATTTTGGTCTCAATCTAGACCTAGAAAATAATTCTCTTAACCGATATTTTAAAAGCTTTCTCCACATTATTTGTACTTAAGCTATAATTACCACCTAAATCCCAATCGGGCCTCACTTATATCCTGACTAGAAGAATCATAAGATATCGGCCGATAACCAAATATTTTTCAGATTTTTGCTTTACCGGTTTTAGGGGGTCCTCGATCCATATCAATCATATATTGAGGTTCTGGGGTCTATACTTTCAACTCGGTATTCTACTAGTTTCTACGACACCAGTTTATAATCGGCTCTAGTGAGAACTTTTAGTGTGTTAGAGGAGATATGAACCTTCAGACTAGAATAATCTGAAGGATTTGTTATGCTTGAACTACAATTACCATATTGATCCCAATGGCAGATTCGTAAGATATCAGCCAAAATCCCAATAAGTTACTAATTCTTATTTTCCGGAATTAGTAGGTCCTCCATCCATATCTTGCCATATAAGGTTATTGTACTTGTTTCTGATACTTATAATTTAATCTAGTGAACACTTTTAGGGCAATTACTACAATCTAACGATAAAGTTCCAATCCCAATAGCTGCAGTGAACGATAAAGTGACATAAAGTGTCCGATAAAACGAAAAACGTTTATTCTTTATTGTGGCCACATTGCAGTTAATACCGACTACTGTTGGCTGTTTGGAATACATACGTAGCGGCAATATAAAATTAAAAATGTCTACGGTAAATAATGAGCGTGAAATAAAACGTCATTGAGGTGACCATATCTTCAGCAGAAAATATGAGAGCTTCAAATTCTTAAAGTTAACTTGTCGAGTTAACATGATGTTAAACCTGATATTAGCTTATCAGTCACTTTATAGGTTATGTTAACTTGTAATAACCAAAAACTATTTATCTGTCAGATACCACGCTTAATAAAACTATTTGTAAGTTGTCATAATGGCCCTAATCACTAATTGTAGCCTTTAGACACTCAAAGGAAAATTTTTCGCATGACCGACATTTTCAGATCCCTCTTAATTTAATTAGGGCTTAAACTACAGTTACCACATAAAATGAAGCCTCATCATCTTACAAACATACAATTAGTTTCCCTGGTACCAGATTTAGCTCCATTTTGTTATATTCTTTAAATGATCTGTGATTTTTTTGTCCTACCAAGTCTGAGGTAGTAGCTTCTCCAATATGCTTACAAAAGAAATGTAAGGATTTTCAGGACATGCAAGCACACCTCTAAAAATATGCAACCAAAGGAAAAGAGATATGAGATATTTAAAAAACTAAGCGAATTTATTCATTAGGAATTGCCGATTTATTAATTAATTTCTTATATCCACTGCTAAAAAAATTCATTCAGTTTTGGTTTATTTAATTTGTTAATAAAATATATTTACAATACACAGCAGCCATTTTTTTTTTTTTTTTGTTTACAACTAACATTTTTGTCAATATTTAATACTCGTTTTCGTACATGGGTACTAGAGCGTTCTTTTCCCCATTTCCCACACTTTCTATTTTCTTTATTTTTTTTTGTAATTTTAAACGCCATTTAATGTGTTGCTTGGTGCTAAAAGCATTTTCCTTTCGTTTGCTGTTGATGCTGCTGCCGTTTCTTGCGTTGCTTTGGACGAAAAAAAAAATCGTGAAAAATTAAGAAAATGCTGTTGTTTCTGTTTTTGATTGTCTTCAATTGCAGATGGCTTCGAGGGCGGTTTGTTTAAATAACGACTTGTCCAACGACAGTTTAATATTTTTTTCTCATCTAATTTTTTATGTATTCTTCCACATATAATTTTGTTTTTTTCTTGCTTCCACTAAAATAAGTAGAGAATACCAAATTGTAGAAAAGAAAATAAAAAAAGAAAATTTTAAGAATCACTCAGACTTATTTTATGTGGGGATAAAAATGCATGTTGCCAGGCTGAGGAACAGTTAATTGAATTTAAAAAGATGTTGCATATTAGTTAAATTTTTAAAAATGAACCATAAGGTTTTCTTACAGAATGGTTTTTATCCCAATTGCTTTTTTTTGTTTTTTACTTATGTATATGTATATGCATACATACGTCAGTTTCGTGCTGCGGAATTGCTAAGAGTATCGAAAACGGACAAAACATTTATTTAGTTTCTTTTTAAGGCAAAAGATTCGAATGTGGCATCAGAGCGACGGAACCAGCATTCTCACTAAGACTGCTCTTTTTATCAAGGATTTTAAAACAATTAGTGCTGGGATACAATCGATAGTTCGGATTTCACTATCGATATTAATATCGATAATAGGTTTTAACTTGAGTAGGTAAAGTTTAACTAATTTTTTATAAGACTACTGTTCGTAGTTTTTATCACATTATTGAAAGTACATAGTCTTATATTTTTGTTTAATAAAACGTCCTTATGTGCGCAAGTTATTTTTGATGACAGTTTTCGAAAAATTGTGCTGGTGTCATTTTTAAAACCACTAAAATGAATTTCAATAACTTAAAAAAATAACGAAAGCCCGATTAAGAGCTTGATTATATTTGCTATAAACATATCGAGCCCTAATAGCAAAAAAGATTTAACCAACAAAATTTTAGATTTTTGTTTTTTGATGAAAATCTATAGTTTTTGATCATTTGCATCATCTCTAAAAATCTCATATCTCTGGGAAGTACCGTTACGAAATAAGATCAAAATCAATTTCAAACGAAACCCTAGACTTGTAGCAAAAATATTTTATAAAAACCTTCTCCTGTAAAATTTTATTTTTGTTGGTTACATCATTTTTGCTATAAGGGCTCGCTCGATATGTAGCATGTATGTATGAAGGTTCAAATAAACTACCAGCGTTAATATTTATTTGAAAAGAATCGCTCCAGATGAATTTTACTCGAAAGATCGTTCATTATATTGCCTTATGCTTGCAAATTCATTGGAATTTTTTTGCAACATTACAAAAACATTCGACATTTTAGTTACTATTTAAACATAAACAAATTTTAACATAAGGACCTCTAATTAGTAATAAAAAGAAGCACAGCTGAGCTATCAATACCAGCAGCTATTCTTTTTGTTTGTGTACATCACTGTAAATCAGCGCGAATCAACAGCGAGTAAACTTGCGGCGAAAAACTGTGATTGATTGATCATAGCTGTATTTTTAATATTAATATCGATATGGATATTTTTATTTAAGACTATCGGCAACATGAATATAATATAAAGTAACCTTCAGAAGGAAATAATTCCCAGTTTCTATTTGTCAAAAAAAAAAAATATTAACTTCAAACTTAATAAGCTTAATAAGTCGTTAATATGTGAGAGTATAATGAAAAACGTTCTCAAAATTAAATAGATTTTATTTCACGACTGCTTTTTACGGCAAATTTTTCTGTTATGTTCTGTTTGAACACTAAGTCTTGAGCATGTATTGTGACATTGTCATGCATGTGGATGCAGGGTCTCAGACAGAAGTAGCTAGGAGATAGATTTCAAGACGAACTGGGATGCATCGCTGGATGTAATCCGGCTGATCTACTGGGGCTTGTCAGGGAAATAGTGCAGCTGTTTCTGTTGAGGGGACTGTAGAGAAGGTAATGGTTCTTCGTGGTACTTACTAATTTTCAAACTTTCTTAATTCTATCTACCCCATACTTCTTTTCTTTACTTTACTCTTTCTATCATTGAAGGGATTAACAATGGACCGCATTGGTCTCCGAGTGGAAGTGTGCCCTTGGGCACATAACCCTTCTTAACCTTACCTAACCTTATGTCTCGTGTAAGCTCTTAATAATACAAATATAAATAAAATAGCTTACGCTTGGGGTTCTGGTAATAGATCCATATCTCAGCCAATTTTTTGAGCACTAAAACTGAATTTCTGATGAGTAAATTCTGTATTCGATATCTCTTAGTTCATGTGGCATCATATTTTCGTAATTTTCACGATCTTATTCCAGTCACGTCTCTACTTTTAGATTCTTAAACTTTTGAAGCATATTCGGATATATGACATCCTGACTAATGCAAGACAAGCGAAGTCATCTGTTGACAAGCCTCGAGAATAAACGTTGTGTCACGAACAGTAGTGTTAGCTCTATTGTTTAATAAAACCCACATAACAGAAATAAAAAATGAAGATGAAACCCCTTTTGTTTAGGTACGGTTGTAAGTAAGTCAATTTATTGATTTTTACGATTTCTTTTGGCAAAATATGCTGAATTTCGACTCATTTTATCAGACTGCTATGATGCAGGGCAGCCGATAATGTCAACAATCGAAACAGTTCAGTAAGTGATTCTTATCACAATTTGTAAATGCTTGTTAAGGAAAATTATACGGTAGATTATGAATAATTTCCATGAATAGAGGGAAGAGATGGAAATTGAAGTTTCTAGAGAATATTGGAAAAGGGAGTATTTACTACGCTTGTGGTTTTTAAATCTGGCATCACTTCTTCTCTAGCTTGTTTTTTTATAGCGTTTTTAAATGGTACCCTTAATGACGTTGGTGTTTTTATATGGCCAAAACCGAAAAAAACAACACTTAAATAATTTTCGTTATAGTTAAGACAGTGGTGGGCAAAATACATGTACTATAAGCGCTTTTGTTTTTGTAATTAAAGTAAGAAAGTGTGTTTAACCTTTAAATGCCCAAGGACACTGATTTTGATATAAAACATCAACTAGAATTTTTGAAATAATTTTATTTCATTTAAATTAAAAAACAAGTCAGAAAGTATAGTCGGTCAAGCCCAACCATATGATAACCTACAGCCTGTTCAACTTTGGAACGGAGGCAAACGTTTTATTGAGAGTTTCCAAAAGAGGTCGTATAAAGCCTGCTTTTCAGTTGTATCATTGAAATGAATAATTTAAAGAATGTTTTTAAACGTCATCCGCTCATTTGTCTTTTTATGATAGTACAGCAGCGATGATTTTTTTTCAAATCAATAGTCCCTAGAACTTGGATGCTTATAATAACTCATGTAGAAAAGAATTGCGATACATTTACGATAGTCTGTTACGCTTTAATTAATTTGATCTATTTCAGAATATGGATTAAAGGATTCTCTTACTATTTGTTCCTCTTAGAAGTGTGAAAATAAATGATACCAAACTTGGCATGGGGTTTGTAAATTTGTTATATCTTGGTGTTTACCTTTCTTCCAGAAAACTCTTCCAAATTCAGAAGATTTGGGATTTACTTTTATCACACTAAACAAAGAAGGGAATGAATTTCAATGTGTGTCAGAAGTTTCTGAAAAAGAAGTGCTAAACTTTGTAAAACCTGGCCATAATCTCTGTCAGGATCAAGGTCAATTTCATTGTCGGTGCAAGCTTCCTAAGCATCACTAACAATTAGATGCTTCCTGACTCCCAGTTTTTACTCTAACTTCCCCTCGTAACGAATTCTATATATGCAAGCTTCAACATAAAACTAAACAAACAGCGGTACATAAATAAATAAATATACTTGTGTTTTTTAATTTTACTAAAAATGAACCCGTGGGAATTTTTTTGATGGTTGTATCTTTTAAGATACAGTGGGCATTTAAGGGTTAAGCAGAGTTAGGTTGTTTCAGCACGCGTTTTAAGAAATTAATAATGATTTGCCCGTCACTGATTTAAGACCATCTTTGCGAAGTGTGTGTGTGCATATTTCGTTTATAAGTCGGTTTATGATGTTGGCCATAAATTTGCTCGTTACCATGTTTAATATCAAATATATTTTTCCTAAGATCTTGGTTTTCATCTGTTTGGTTTTTTTTTTTTTTTTGCTTATTTCTCATAATTTTCCTTATTGTAGGTAAAATTTTATAATGGAGAACAGAATATGAAGCCGATGATGTTCTCTACTTAATTGTGTTTGTGTAAGTTAGTGGTGTTTTTTTTTTGTTTGCTGGGCATTTTACTGTAATTAGATGTAACGGATATTGTAATTGGTGTTAAATTGCTTAGTGACTACATGTTAATACTTGTGGGCTATTACAAACAAAATGCTGCTTCTGGTCTTGTTGTCTTTATTATTATTATTATTGTTGTTTTATTATTTGATTTTCATAATTGTTTTTTTTTTTTTTGGTATCCTGATGAGTGGGGTATAGTAAGATTGTCATTTCGTGTGCTACACAAATATTCATCTAAGACCACATTGCATTAATGTCCCGTACGTATACTTAAACTATTCTTAGTCGAGAATGTCATGTCTGCCTGTTAAAATCAAGCAAATTTTTTTAAAAAAAAGTTGTTGATGGGTTTGATCGGGCTTGTAGAAGAATAGCTAATAAAATTTATATTAATTTTTTAGAACCAAAACTCATAACTTTCGTTAACGTTTCCTGCCGGTTAATTAATTAGGATAGTTTAAAAAAAAATTCGATTCATCAACCACGGATTGGGGAAAGACTGATAGTACGGCTAAAACGTTAACAAGTAATGATATTGTCCCTTAACATAAATCTTGTACCAAGTTTACTTCCGAAAAATGTAAATACTCAAATGAGGGAACTTAAGATTCGGCACAGCCAAATAAAGAAGTTTTCCTTTTCTTGTTTTCTGTACATTTTTCGAAGATTTTCTTTTTTGTATAATTTTCATGTTTATTTTTATTTTAATAGCTTTCTTAAGGTTTCTGTTTGATTTTCACCAACTGTCAGTAATAATTATATTAATTTTGTGTAGTAATTGTTTACAACATTATTATATTAAAAATACAAATATAATTGTGATAATGGAAGAAAATAAATTATAAGCTAAAATACTAAAAGGACTTTAAATGACATCGTAATTGCCCAATAGGAAAAATTATACATATTTAATATTTTTTTTAAATACTTCTTCTTTCCCTTTTAAATTTCCCTTTAATGTTTAATGACCTTTTCTCTTGAAATTTTCCTTACCTTTTACTTTAAATGCATGAATAATTAATTCGAACGGAAAACACAAACTTGGAGAAAGAGTTTTTCTTTTTTAAACATTTCAGTTTTTTCTCGTTCTTATAAAAAAACCATCATCTCCTTCCTTTAAGAGTTTTTCGACGTGACTATTTAAAATTCATAACATGTTCATTCGCTCAATTTCCTTTGATTTACAAAGTAATTACCAGATGAAGAACATGGTCAAATTGCCAAGTTAAATAAAGGGAAAGCAAAAAAGTATATTGAAAAAAATCAAGGAGAGAGAAATTCTTTTTGATGTTATTTTTTCTTCTTGGCTTTTGAAAAGAATAATTAGCGCATTTGCCTTAAATGGCAAACAGGAACCGCCAATACATGAAACATGACTAGGACTTAAGGTTGCCCTAATGTGTACTACGGAACCCAGTATCACTTAGTTCTTTTAAGTGCCTGGACAGGTTTAGGTTCTTTTTTTTTGGCATTATGGGGTGAGTGGTTGTATTTTAAATCCAAATCGGGGACAGGAGTATCTTTAGAGACTAGTTATTTGTTCGCCATCTAGGGTGACGTAGTTCCTTACTCCTTCTTGGATTTTTCAGTTAATTATGGGACACAGTTAAGCCACTTAACTAAAATATTCGATCAATTTTGATTCTTTATATGTATTTATACTCTAATTCAAAATTCATTTATACGTATACAAAAATAACAAAGACATTTTCGATTATAAATTACTAACATTTCATTATAAGGCTGAAAGTGTTAATAACAACTATCGAACGAGTTAATTATAAACTAAAATTAAACACTAAGATAATCACCCGATTGTTATTGTTTTCCAAATCACTATCGTTACACTGATGGCTTAACGGGAAAACTTAATCAAAATTTTTTTTTATAAATTTTTAGCAACTTTTTATTGTTTTTTTTTTTAATAAATTTTCACTGAGCTGTGTGGCAATTTCTGAAAAATTTACATACCCTGTACCTCTCTTTAGAAAGAAGAAACAGCTTAATAAAATGTTCAAAAGTGGTTAACAGGTAATAAACAAAACCCCTGTTATCTGCCTACAACACTAAAGAAAACCCAAATTAAAGGAAATATTAATAAGCAGGAAGTTTAAAACGTGTGAAAACGTATTTGTTTATTTTAATATCTTCTACTCAAATAATTACAAAAACATTTTCTTAAACCAATTAACAAATACGCCGCATGAGGTATTTTATATAATGGCGAGAGTTAAAATAAAAGCTAAGCGCCCTCTAGGAATGAGTAGCGCAACAAACATCAAAAAAATTCGAATTTTCTTAACTTTGTTATCTACATATAAGAATTGTATGCCATCTTACATGCCACTCTCTACTCTATTGCTCACAATAGTAATAAGGGAGGGCATGAAATCAAAGGGGATTATGTGTGTGTGAGTGTGATATATTTTTTCTTCTTTAAAATCCCACTAACAACATTTTAAAGATCCTGCCTGCTTGTTACTACTTGACTAAGTATTCTTGTAAATTGTTAAAATATATTTGTGCGCTACAACAACCATATAATAGAAGCATATTATTCTAATTTATGTAAAACGTAGAAATTTTATTTCTAGAGTCTACACCCAGAGAAAATACATGCTTAAATATGGTCACCTCCAACAAAACTATTTTTAAAGAAAATTTTAAATTTGTATTGTCAACGACAACCATTTTATGGTTAAATCAGACCTCCATCAAGAAGCCACAACCATATTATGATTGCCTCAGAACATATTATGGTCAAAAATAACTAAAACATGTTTAACACTTATAATAACATAGTTGGTTTTCAACCATAGCATGTTGCTCTTGGAAAAGAGGAAAATACTATTACTATTTTAAAAAAAGAAGCTAGCTTTCCCTCAACAATAAATTTCAGTGTATTTATCAAATATGAAAAACTGGGAACATAGCACGTCATACGGAAATCGTATTGATAATAACTTTTGTATTCCCGAAAATAACTTTGATAATAAATTATTGTCATATTTAACCATAACGTGTTCAGAGGCAAATATAATATGGTTGTGGCTTCATGATGAATGACTAATTCAACCATAACATGGCTGAAGGTGACAATAATATGGTAATATTAACCATAATATGTTTAAAATTTTGTTGAGAAATAGTTTTGTTGGAGGTGACGCACATTTTATTTAAGAAGATATTAATATAAATAAGGATAAATTCTATTGTAATTAGGACGAAGGTTATTATGATGAAACCCGATTTATTATTTCACCAGGCCTCATATACATATTTTTCTGAAATGGAGACTCTATACTAAAAACTAACATATACGGGTTCTCTATTTAGCAGCTTAAAAAGCGCCGGTCTGGCAAGGGCTGTTTAATATCTCTCATCCGAAGTGTCATTTGTTGAGTGAAAGGTTTGCCATTTACGAGTATGGATCGTTTTACAACCTAAGAATGCGTAAAAATAATTAAAAGATACTACAAATGTGGTGGTTCAAACGTGGCCACCACATCTGAGCTTCGCGGGGTGATATTCGACGACATGTGGGATGTTTCGAGAACGCGTAATTTCACGTTTGACGACGTCAATTGGCCACCAAGATCATGAGATTTGATGCCGTTAGACTTTATTGTGGGTCTTCCTCAAAAATCGTGTTTACGCGGATAATCCTCTAACGTTAGAGCTTGTAAATACCAACATTCGTCCAGTTATCGCCGAGTTACTGAGCAAAATGTGCACAAACGTGGTCGAAAACTACCGCAAAAGGATTACCTACTGCAACCAATCTAGACGAATCAGAAAGTTAAGTCTGAAAAGCCCGACTATATGATACCCTACACCAAAGTATTTAGAGACAAATTTTCTATAGTGTACTCTATCTGGGACCCATGAGCAACCATGGACCCTCTAAAACAAAATTATGTTATAAGGTTAAGATACATGTTAAAGTTTTTTTTACCGAATATTATTTAGATATCTTATCTTTATGGGATTTTATGGACTTTGTTGCTTCACTTTCGGGCACTTAAATTTTAAAACAGTCAATATACCTTGGGTTTTTTTAAAACTTTTCACGGACATTCCATCCTCTGCAATGCTTTTGCAAATAACACCTGTTACATTTAGCATTGTTAGATTTATCCTTCTTACAATATTTTTAAACCAAACTCAGAAACACATAAACTATTTTGTTTAAAAATACGGGCGTGTTCTAGAAAACGAAATGAAGTAGATTTAAAGCCGAGTAACTTTTAAAAATTACCCTGAAATAAAAGTTCATAAAAAATATTCCATTTGATCTACTTCATTCTTTAAGTCTCTATTATTTTTGCAAGAAAAAATCTTAAACCACGAAAAACTACGGTCATTTTTTAAAAAGTAATTGAATTAAAATTGTCGTTCGATTTCACTTCATTTCGATTTCTAGACCATACCCGATAAAGTAATCTTTGAGTTAAAATACCTTTGTCGTTTTGTGAAATGACCCAGTAAAAACTTCGCTTACTTTTTCAAAATCAATAGCTTCTTTCACTCATTATTTAGTAGCTCTCTTCTATAACTACTTCTATAACAACTTCTTTAACTACTTATTTTTGGATGCATGTAGGTAAAAAAATAATGACTTACTTTTTAATGCGTTCATTTTGGGACATCCCTTGTAAAATTTACTGGTTCTTTCAGTAGAATTGTAAGTAGTGCTTTTAAGTTTTTCTGATTACTTAACACATTATTTTGTAGGCGAAGTTTTTACTGGGATGTATATTAATCCTTTATCGAAATGAGCAATTTTAAATTATTCGAACAATTTATCGTTTAAAATTGTTCGATTAATCGAACAAGGATTAATCGACTGAACTATAGACTACTACATTTTTGTAAATATATATAATCAACTTGTAGTGTAGGGTATGATATGGTCGGTCATGTCCTGACTTTACTTTTTTACTTATTTTACTTTATTCTATTAACGAAATATTTTCAAAATCCTCATTCTTAGAACACGTACCAATGCATGAGTGTGAGCTTGTGTGCGATTGAAGTCGTTATTTTACTTTCCATTTCAGTCAATTTATTGTTGAATTGAATCCTGAATACCTTAAAATATACTTCCAATGTTTCGTTCCTGTTTTCCTTCATTTTTTGTTTCTCAGTTCTGGCTACTTGAGGGTAAACTTTTGTTGTTGCTTCTACTGTTTTTAGAAATTCTGTGCGTAAGTTGGCCTGGCCTGATTGTAATACAAATGTTTAAGCAAAAATTATTGATATTTTTGTTGTAGTATTTGTTGCTTTATTCGGTATGTGTAGTCAAAATACTAGAAAAAGTAAGGAAAATATGAGGCTTTTATTTATGCCTTACAATGCCTTATTTTTTATGGCCACACCTTTCAGGGGTGAGTTTTTTTAAGAGGATTTTTTGCTTTTCTAAAGTTTATCGTGTATTGGAGTGTGTGTGTTTTTTGTTGTTGTGTGCATTTACTTTTATTTGTTTAAAAACAGAACAAAAAGAACTGTTTTCTTGTGATTTTATTTTTTTTAAATATTTTCCCTAATTTTGTTTTCAAATATATGATAATAAACGTTTAGTTTGGGAAATTTAGTTTAAACTTATATGTTTTTGATGCGCCCTATTTTTGGTAAAATAAATAGGTTAACCAGTTCAAGTACGTTAAAAACTTTTATATAGTTCTTTAATTAAGTTTACACTGCTGGTTCACACACATTAAGTTTGAATCGTCAAGTCTTAGCATTGATCGCGTTCGTCAATTTCCTTTTGTTTTTGTATTTGTAATATGCTAGATGAGTTTAGGTTTAAGGTAAAGAACAGGAAAATTGGCGACACGAACTAATTGCGTATGAACATAAGCGCTTTTTTCAAAAGACGTTAAAGAAAATCTGCTAGCTAAACCTAACTTGTCCAAACCAGCACTTTCAGTTTTGTCCTCATTCAGTTCTAATTTAGTTTTAGTTCAGTTCCAGTTCAGTTCAGCTCTTGTTCTGTTCTATTTTAGTTCTTTTTCAGTTCTAGTTCTAGTTCAGTTCTAGTTCAGTTCCAGTTCAGTTCTAGTTCAGTTCTTCTTCATTAGTTCAGTTCAAGTTCAGTTCTAGATCAGTTCTAGTTCAGTTCTAGTTCAGTTCTAGTTCAAGTTCAGTTCTAGTTCAGTTCTTCTTCATTAGTTCAGTTCTAGTTCAGTTCCAGTTCAGCTCTAGTTCTGTTCTATTTTAGTTCTTTTTCAGTTCTAGTTCTAGTTCAGTTTTAGTTCAGTTCCAGTTCAGTTCTAGTTCAGTTCTTCTTCATTAGTTCAGTTCAAGTTCAGTTCTAGTTCTGTTCTAGTTCAGTTCTAGTTCAGTTCTAGTTCAGTTCCAGTTCAGTTCTAGTTCAGTTCTTCTTCATTAGTTCAGTTCTAGTTCAGTTCTATTTTAGTTCTCTTTCAGTTCTAGTTCAGTTCCAGTTCAGCTCTTGTGCAGCTCTAGTTCAGTTCTATTTTAGTTCTCTTTCAGTTCTAGTTCAGTTCTAGTTCAGTTCCAGTTCAGTTCTAGTTCAGTTCTTCTTCATTAGTTCAGTTCTAGTTCAGCTCTTGTTCAGCTCTAGTTCAGTTCTATTTTAGTTCTCTTTCAGTTCTAGTTCAGTTCTAGTTCAGTTCAATTCCAGTTCAGTTCTAGTTCAGTTCTTCTTCATTAGTTCAGTTCTATTTCATTCTAGTTCAGCTCTAGTTCAGTTCTAGGTTGGTTCTTGTTCAGTTCTAGTTCATTTCCATGATAGGCCATAGTTAGGAAAAATTTTGTACAGGAAAAATACACGTGATTTTTTTAAGCCCAGCCTACCGGAAACTGCCGGTGAAGTGAATAAAATAAATACTTTCGTCAATTTGGGTGGTCTAATGTGTATTCTAGGTCCTTGAGAATTCTTAGTTGTGTTAGTTATAATCGCATGTTTAAATCACGATCTTGGTATCAAATTATTCCTAGTTTTTCTAGCAGATTAAAGTTGAAATCAAGCATAAATGGTTTGATAGAAAAATTATTTTTGTGCAACTTAAATTGTTGGCAAAAAGCAATGTCATTAAATTTTATACAAATTAATTTTATAAGACTGGGAATCACACTGCCAAATTTCTTTAAAACAGTCCATAATTGTACATAGTAAATTATCATATAAAGCGTACTCTGGGAATTGATTATATAACTCAGCGAGGGTATTAAAGATTCGAAACTGCCGAAAATATCACTTTTCCTTGTTGTTTGTTTCATCGTTTATTTGTTCAAGGTTGGGGTGATTTCATCATTTATTTAATTTCTTTTTTATACTATTAAATATTATTTTCGTTGCGAACATTATTATATACACACAAACATTCATAGATTAATTTTTTTATGAAATATGTCAAAAACTTCAAAGAAACATGATTAAAAAAATCACTAACAAAGATGAAAATGAAAAAAAAATATATTCACATGAATGAGTTTTGAATATTTTACCGGACTGTGTGAGAAGAAACTGTTTGATTTAATTTTTCAATGCGTCCTATTAAAGCGTTATTTATCTATTATTTTTTAGGCTTTTTTTCGGCAAAAAAAAAAACAAAACGCTAAACGCTAAACGCTAAACATCAAAAAAAAATACCAAATATTCTGTATTTAAAAACGATTATTTTATTCCACAAGCGTTTAATAAGTTTGTGAATATTTTTTACAAATTTAGTTTTAGAAAAAGTTTGAAATATTTTTTGAATAAATACCTACCGACATTCAATTAAACAATTTACCAGAATTGTGCTTGTAACAGGTAAACAATTTACTATTTCTTTGAATTTCGATGTTTAAGGTGCACCTTTTAAATATAAATATGAAATATTAAAACCGCTCTTTATTCATTCTCCATTTCTAAGAAATTTATCAGCATCATCATGTAACTGTAGATAGCTTTAGTCAACTTTAAAGCCGTGCTCATAGCTAAGGGCATTACTTGGCCAATAGTCAATGTTAGCGGGTTTTGGGACTTGCGTAACATCAATAGTATTAATTTCTGTTCTGAAATGCTGAGTTCATACCATAAACAGTCGCAGTAAATGATGTCCAGAACTTCATCGTTCTTAAAAAAAAACACGAAATTTACAAAAGAGATTTAAAAATATTTTCGAAAACCATGTGTACTCACCGATATTTCCACCAAATGGCCTAGTCCACAATATGCGTACAACATGATTGAGCTATAAATTAAATACGCAAAGGCAGCTGGCCAACTTCTAATGACGATTGAGAAAAGGGTGCAACAAATGCTTACAACTGAAGTTAGAATTTGTACAAATATAACACCATAATAAACTTTTTCGACTTGTTGAACGTATCTATGGGGGATAAGAAAAATCAGTAGTGTTAAAATTTGTTATATTTTTTAAAATTTGCACAAGTAAACAAATTAATAGTATCAATTAAAAATTGTTTGATATTAACAACATTTTCTGCAGTAATATTCTTGATATAAGTAAATGTTTAATTCACTTTACCCAATAAAAAATCGAATCATTTTGCGAAGCACTAATGGTGCATTTATAAGAATAATCGCACAATTATGCGCTACGCAATAAGACATACAAAGATGCGGTAAAGTAAGTCAAAGAACTCTTAACAATTTTATAAAAGAAAAAATAACATTTCAAGTGCTACGCCATTCCTTTACTACGAAGCAGGTTTGTAAGATAGAATACTAATAACTGTACAAAAACATTCAGTGTGTAAAGCTGATTGCTACGTTTACCAGTTTTTATATGCATTAATAAAGCGCTTTTTGTGTCAAAAATTCCTAAAAACTCAAGACTTGACGAGACAAACTTGACCTGTGTGAACCGGCACTTACATTTCGCCCTTACAAGCCTGCTTCCTTTGAAGCTCAATTTTGTATTGGGTTTTATTAATTAAAACTGATTTTATTTTTGATTAATGTTTTATTAAAATAAAAAATAAATAAGATTTGTTTCTGTGTATAGATGCCTTTAGTACTACTCACTTATTATAATTCTGATGCCACTCCACAATTTCCTTTAGCAAGGGCATTGTCTCTTTTGGATCCCTTGACCTAAGAATCACGATATTAAGTTTCTCACATTTCACCTTAAAAATATCTTTCAATAGTGGTATATGAATGATAAAAATGAAAATGTACATGTCGCCAGCAAAGTTACCGAAACCACCCAAACACATGAGAAAACTGTGAAAAACGACATGCAACGTGTAGCCAGTATCAGTTGCTGGGTCTATACCCGGCAACAGAAATTGCATCACAAACATTTTTTTACCATGCAACGCACCATATATTAAGGGATACGAAACAATGGTGACTACTGTAAAAACATAAATCCACAAGACGACTTTTAAAATTTTCGTTGTCAAATCGGTTCTGTATCGCAGAATCGGCAAATAGTCCTTATCGGCTTGGTATTCTTTGTAAATACTATCCAGATTTTGATTCATGGCTATCATTATCCAACGTTGATAAATACCCAAAAGCATTTTACTATAACCCTAAAAAAAACATTAAACTAACTTACGTCGAAATCTTTAATTGAAATTGTTCTTACCTGGATAGCACTTCCTGCTAAACTGAGGGACTGCAACAATATCTTCCAATCTCCATCTACCACCAAGCCAATGTAAATGGTGTAAATTGTGCAACAGAAATAGGCATTAATGGCAATGATCACAAACCAAGTATGGAAATTAACTTTAAAGTCAGTGTTCATTACATTGGCCCCACACAGAGCAGCCATTAGCTGGGTAATCCGAACAATTCTATGGAAACGGTCAAAGCACGTTCTTGCCATAATTTGCAAGTGTTGAATAAACACTTCTTAAAAAAAACAAAGCTACTAACTGTCTTTAAAAATAACTAACTACACAGAAAGAAATACTGCAATTAAATTAGAATGTAAAAAGTGAAATTTTTTTTAACTCATTTTGTTTTTTTAGATCGTGAAAATGAAAGCAAGCATTAATTTCTCTCATAAAAAAACAAAATTACTCAAAAGTACGGGAGCAGAAAAAAGGAACTACGAACTATTTTTCAATATCCTTACCGTTTTTTCCTTGGACATGTTAGTCTTGATGACATAAGTGAAGTCATATCAAACATTAAAATTAATAAGAGCCCTGACTATGATAAAATATCGCCAAAATTTGTTAAAGAATGTAGAGAAACTATTGCACTTATATTAGTAAATATATTTAAAAATATGATAAGATCTTCGTTGTATCCTGATGTTCTCAAGTTTCATAAAATAGTGCCAATACCAAAGTAAATGAATGCGTCAACTGTTGGAAAGTCCTGGCCAATTGCTGTTCTGTAGACAACATTTTTGAAAAACTTTTATATGATAAACTTTTGATGTATATGGAGGAAAATAATCTTTTCTATGACTTTCAGTTTGGTATCAGAAGAGGATGTAGTACTTCCGATGCTGTTTTGAACGTAATAAAGAATATATGCAACGGCTTAGATGAAGGTTCCAGTGGAGTTGCTGGTGTATTTTTTGATTTTACAAAAGCTTTTGATCTAGTTAATCATCAAATATTGTTGCAAAAGTTGTCATTATGTGGTGTCAAAGGAAGCGAACTTTTACTATTTAAAAGTTATTTTTTGAACAGGAAACAATACGTGCAAATTAATATTTCGAAAAGCTTTATTGGTTCTGTGGATTAATGAGTTCAGCAAGGAAGTGGATGGGGACCATTCTTATTTTCAATTAAATTAAATGATTTAAAAAATCTAAATTTTACTGACAAACTTTTTATGCTTGCGGATGACATATGCTTATTCTATCCTTTTAAACATAATATGGTTCTGAAAACCTACGTTGATGCGTCTTTTGCATTTGAACGCTTTAATCCCGAGGGATCCCAAAGTAGAGTAAAGAAACAGATTAAACAGATTTAGAATCGTGCTAAAATATTTATAGATCTTCTTCAACCTTTTTTATTTTTCAGTAATTTTTTCTCAATATTTTTTTCTGATCTTTAAAGTCGATAATTTTTTTTACTTTACTTTTATTGCTACGGCAAGACTCATAGTTACCATATTTTCCGAAGAGGTAACTATCGTACCAAATAGGGCTAAACTAAAACTTAACAAGAACTGAATCAAAACGGTATAAGAACTGAATTAGAATTAAACTAGAGCTACACTAGGTCTGATTTAGAGCTCCTATAAACCTAAACTAAACTAAAAAATAAATTATAAATTCTTTTTTTATTCAAAATTCAATATCATTCATTAACATTTTGAAATTTACTACGTAGCACAAGGTATAACTGAACTAGCACTTAACTAGAACCTTACTAGAACTAGCATTGAACAAGATCTGAACCAGAACTAAACTTTAACTACACAGAATAAATAGAAAGTCGACTTCAATTAAACAATTCGTTCAGACAATTAAATATTTAACTAATTTTGCCCCTGCAAAGGAATTGATCATATCAATTAACGGATTTGTATTTTCGAGTCATGGGACACAAATTTAGTCAATTAAAAAATTAATTGTATAAACAATTGATTAAAAAAATTAATTGCAGCAAACAAAAAATTAATTGAATAATTTATGTACACCAATCAATTATTTAATTGAATAATTTTTTGCAAAAATTTTTTCTGTGTAAACTGAAACTTAACTAGAATTTAACAAGATATGCGTTATAACTAAACTAACACTAATTTTTTCGAGTGTTTTTATTCCATTCGCATGGATTGATTGCTAGAAATTTAGACATCACTTATATTGACAATTTAATTGTCTATTACAATTATTAATTTTCACCTCTACTAAAACTTTTTTTGTATTGGCTGATGGCTCAATTCATTGTTCTTACATCCCAACAAACCAAACGATATCGTTATAATATTATTTAAGAATTGTTATACCCACACCACAATAGTGGAGAAGGTATTATGCGTTTATGCTGATGTTTGAAACACCTTAAAATATTTGTCCTAGACCCACCTTTTAGTAAACCAATCCACTTAGAATACCTTTTTGAATCGATCTTACAGTGTATGTTCGGCCTGATAAATGAAAGTAAAATTTATATGAAAATTATTTTATCTATTTTCTTCGATCTTTTTATTTCATTTCTTCTTATTTTTTAATCAAGCTCATGGTTAGGTTATGAAAAATTAAATAAATTTATAATTTATCCAATATTTCGCTGCCACAATGGACAGCTTCTTCAGGGATCTTTGTTTTGTAAAATTTAAACAAATATTTTAAATTTTATAATTAAATTTTACGAACAGCTTCGGATTGCACTTTTAAATTTATTGTGTTTACAATTTTCAACATGTACTGCGGAAGGAGGAAACATACTTATAATCTGGAGTAGAAAGTACGGATGTAATAAAATTTAATTTAGCGCTTGTTAAATCTTGTTCAAAATTAATCGGAGTAAAATAATAATGGAGGGGCTCCCACTGTTCCAAAATTCTGTTGATTACTTATTGACGTGACAAACATCTTATTGACGAAAATTTCAAAATATTATGAGTTCATTCCAAGATAATCTTAAAATGAGTGAAGATGAGAAGTCGTCTCTTTAAAAACTTTCCAATTTAATCAGAAAATGCGTATATGCTTCCGCTGATACTTAATTTAAAATGTTTCATATCGTCGGCTTCATATGAAAACCACTTTTCAAGTAAATTGAGATTTTGATGCCGTGTGGTAGAGAAAATTACACCTCGTCAGCCAGCATGTAGTTTTTCTTCAATTTTTTTTTTTTTTTTTTTTTTTTTTAAATTTTTATTTTAATTATTGAATCTTTCTTATCGAAATTTACAATATGTATTCAAATCTTAATTCTACTTGTTGTTTATTAGTTGTTACCAGTGTAACCACTAACTGCTGTATTCAAATTTTAAAACTGTCTTCTAGTTAGGCTCAAAGTATCGGTTCTTTTTAGCCTCTGGTGACCTTCGAACTGAAGCAGACCCCGAGCGAGGTAGTTAGGGTGGGCCATTAGTTTATCGATGTAGCTTACTGAATATTTTTTAATTTCCTCCTGGATAGTGGGGACGTTGAGATCTCTGTGGATAATATCATTACGTATATACCATGGGGCGCAGACAATTTGTCGTAATATTCTAGACTGTCTTCTTTGAAGCTTTTGGATGTTAGATGCGCATGCAGTACCCCATAATTGGATGCCATATGTCCATGTTGGTTTTATGATGGACTTGTATAAAAGAATTTTGTTGTCTAAAGACAAGTTTGAGTTTCCACCGAGAAGCCAATGTAGTTGAGCTGCTTTAAGTTTCATAGCCGTTATTTTCGCTTCAATATGACGAGACCAGGTCAAGCGTCTATCTATATGAATTCCCAAGTACTTAACATGGTTTTCTGCCGGAACAGTGATGTTATTTATTTTTACTGCTGGGCACGTTTGTCTTCTGAGCGTGAAAGTTAAGTGAGCACATTTAGCCGGGTTAACCTTTATTCTCCATTTTTCTAGCCATGCCTCTAATTCATTGATGTGGGACTGCAGATTTTGCGATGCGACTTTTGGGTCATGGTTAACACTAATAAATGCTGTGTCGTCTGCAAATGTAGAGGTGTGCGTGCTCAGGTTTGTTGGCATATCCGCTGTGTATATTATATATAGAAGCGGTCCTAATATGCTGCCTTGGGGGACACCAGCAGTAATTTTCTTGAGGGGGGAGTATTTATCTTGCGACCTTACTATGAATGTTCTGCCTGTTAGATAGCTCTCCAGAAGCTTGTGAGTGTTTTGAGGAAGCATTCGTGTTATTTTGATGAGTAGCCCATCATGCCAAACTTTGTCAAATGCTTGGGAAATGTCTATAAACAGGGCTGAGCAGTATTGCTTTTTCTCAAACGCCGATCTAATAAGGGTGACAATTCTATGCACTTGTTCTATTGTACCATGTTTCGCTCTGAATCCGAACTGGTGATCCGGGATGATGTCGTGTTCATTTAGATGAGGAGTTATACTTAAAATGAATATTTTTTCGAAAAGCTTCGATAGAATTGATAATAAGCTTATCGGTCTGTACGACGCAACCTGGCTAGCATCTTTTCCTGGCTTGGGAATCATAACAATTATAGACCTCTTCCATGAGGATGGGAAGTATCCGACTCTTAATATAGCGTTAAAAATGAGCAGCAAGATTCTGGAAGCAGTCGATGGTAAGTTTCTTATCATTGACCCTGTGATGCGGTCAGGTCCGGGAGATTTTCTTATATTCACTTTTTCTATTGCAGATTTTACTTGAGTTATGTTGAATTTTAATGGATGGTTTACCTTATTAGGAATGATTGGACGACTGGAACAAGTATGTGTATCATGTGGCGTGAAAACTTTCTCAAGGTGACCCGCGAAAGCGTTTAATTTTTCATCTGTGTTTTTGGCCCAAGTGCGGTTTTCCAGTCTTAATGGAGATTCTTGGGTTATAGGGCATTTCATATGCCGTACAGCCTTCCATAAGCTATAATTAGAGTTTTTTGTGGCATCTAGGCTGTTTAGATAGCCTTCTATTGCAGACTCGTGGTTCTGTCTCAATTTGTTGCGAAGAGTTGTCAGGCATAATTAAAGTTGGGCCTTAGTGGTTTTGGAACGACTGTTTTGCCATTGTCTTCTTAACTTCCTTTTTTCTCTGATAAGGGTCTCAATATCCGCCGATGTATAGTAAGGAGCACGTTTAATTGTCCGCTTGATTGGGGTTGCATTTCTTGCTGCAGTATCCAAGACTTCTGTAAATCGGTCGACAGCTATTTGGATGTCAGATGAATTTTTTAGGGGAATGCACTGTGATAGGTGAGAGCTAACATACATTTTATACTTTAACCAATTTGTGTTTCTGTTTGGATAGGAAATAAAGTTTGCAGCGTCGGAGTTACCTTTTAAAATGAGGATTGAAGGTGAATGATCAGACGAAAGATCATAGGAGGAACTAACTAGTACCTGATCGCGCTTGATGTTTTTGATTACAGCAAAGTCAATAAGGTCTGGTAGCTTATTGAAGTCGGTTGGCCAATAGGTAGGCTCACCACTCGATACCACATCAAAATTATTTGCAGTTACGGTATTGTATAGCTGATTACCTCTAGGACTAATAAGTCTGGAGCCCCAATATGTATGTTTAGCGTTGTAGTCGCCGGCAGCAATGAATTTCTGACCCAGTGTGGAGAAGAAGTTGAGAAATTTATCGTATACAATTTTGTGCCTCGGGGGACAATAAACGGATGTTAACGTTAGTTTGAAATCAGTAAGATTTATAGATGTGGCCTGGATACAATCTTCTTCGAACTCTGGCAATGGTAAGTGTCTGATGTGTTTGTGCACAATTATGGCTGTGCCACCACAAGCTCGTCCGCTGGGATGTTTTGTGTCATACGTAAGGTATCCATTTACCCTAAAGCAGTTTTTGTGAGTAAAGTGTGTTTCAGAGACAAGAAGTACGTCGATTTCATGCCTATGAAGAAAGTTTGTTACTTCGTGTTTATGTTGGGATAACCCGTTTGCATTCCAGAAACATATTTTTAACTGGTTCATTTTTTGTTGAGTAGAACTTGCAGGAGCATGTTCTGGTTTCGCATCATTTCCTGAAACATGTTCTGCATAGTGGCCATGAAGTTATTCATAGTTTGAATTAAATTTTCTATTGAGGTAGGCATATTTCCAGAAGGCATTTGTAGACCTTCCCTATGAACATTAGCGTATGGAGGTTGCTTTGTGGTGGAAGTACTCGGGGGATTTTTCGCATTAGGGTTTCCTTTTAAGATTTGGGCATATGATTGATTTTGTTTATTTGTTTGTGTAGTACTAGCAATAGAGCCAGCGGCTTGGCTGGGCTCATATGACGGACCATATTGGGAGTGAGTATATTTTTGAACAAAAGCAGGTTTTTTTAAATGCAAAAAGACTTTACAACCCCTATAGTTTGCCGTGTGATTTTCGCCACAGTTGCTGCATTTCTTAACATTCGAGTCAATTTGAGTCTTGAAGTTTTTAACACAACATATTTTGCAAGACCATTTGCACCAAACTTTGAACTCTGATTACATTTTTAAAATAATAAATAAATTTATTATGATTGTAAATTTTTTCCTGAAACGGTGTTTTAAAAATATGGCAAAATCAATAGTTTTAAATAACAAATAGACCACATATTTAAAACATACCTCTCACTGTAAAAATGTTGAATGCAAGTTTTTTCAAATGCTAACTAAAACGCACATATAAAATATATTTTAATGAAATTTTTGAAATTCATTTTAAAAAGCCACCTGTTTTTCATCGCTATGAAAGGGGTATATAACCTTTCATTCTCACGGTATATCGGTCTATATGTGTACCTCCAAAAACAGCAAAAACTTAATTTCCGAAATAAATGGTTCAATTAAGTTTTGTTAAATTATATTCCAAATAAAAAATGTAGACTCTACTTATAATCAAAAGGTTTGCCCCTATTTCCCTTGCCTTTCTGTTGGGCTGCTTAATGCCACATTCTCGCTGGTTTAAAAATTGTAAATTTATTGAAAGAAATGATATTATTTGTTTTTTTTTGTTCCTTCGTTTTGTTTTCCACCATTTTTTTTTTCTATAATCAGCAAACATTTTTGTGGCAAAGGTTTTAAAATAGCGTGTTGTTAGATGGAGCTGTTATTTTCACGTTTTATTAGGAATCCGCTGATTTCCGAACTAAAACAAAATGCAAGTCCTTTTAAACATTATTCCTTTTTATATTCCCTGTTAAGCCTTAATGTCGTTTGGATGTGTATTGGTGGGCTTGTTTGATATCCTTAAATGCCGCCATTGTTGCTGCTGTTGTCATTGCCGATGACGAAGTTGACGAAGAAAATTTGTCATTTGTCTTGCGGAATATAAAATTAAAGGGAAATTTGATTTATATTAAAATCAACATATAAAGTAAAAGTACTGAAGACTAAATCCTACAAAAAAAAAATTGTAATAAAAACGATGAAAAAAAGTCAGAAATTCAAATCAAGCATATCGAATTATATATTTTTTTTTCTTCATTTATTTATTTATTTCTGTTATATTTTCTTGAACCAAACAAATTTAAATTACGTTTACGAACTTTATGTGTATGAAATCGACAATAAAAATAGAGAAATGAAAAAAAAAATATGCGAAATTTTATTGATAAGGCCATATTGTTTGCAACGAGAGTTGCCATGATAACAAATTTTATAAAGAACTATTAAGTCTTCGAGAACAACATTAAAACCCGTTTGTCCTTGCTAATTTTTAAGCATTGATTTTAAATTCTGGCCCGTAAATTATAACTTTTTATGTTGAAGTTTTTACTTCCTTTAAAGAAAAAAGTTGGCAACCCAGCAATGAATTTCTTGGTAGAAACATAAACTCAGCCTTTTGCATTCGAAGCTTCAAATAACTGTGGAAATGTAGTAAAGAAGGCACGAAATAAAAAGTTGTTGTTTCCGCAAGCCATAATTTTATTAAGCACACCTCACTACATGGCCAAATTTAATATATATTTAAATTTGTATTCTGTTTTAAAATGTTTTTCCTTAGTTGAGATAAAAAGCTTATATCGCCGAAAATTGCTAAAATGTATAGATCGTTTAATAGAAACTCTTTCAGAATTTTCTTCTCGTAAGAAAAAATATTATTGATGTAGAACAAGTATTTGGCTAAAACAACAAAGAAGAAAGATATTATGCTTCATTCACAATAAAAACAGCAATTTCTGTTTCTGAAATAATAATAATCTTTACGAAATACATAAACTTCTTTTTAACTTGTAATTTTTTCTATTGTCATATAATTACAAATATTTTCTTTTATTAAATACTTTCATTATAAAATAAAACATTTTTAATTGATTGAAAAGAAGTTTATATATTTGTTCATAAGCTTTTATGAAACAACGCCTTTAACGTTATAAAAGTATTTGGTCATTTTTGCCCTCAAGTTTAAAAAAAGGTTAATTGCAATTTTTTTCTTTCAAATATTATTCACTAATTGCAGAATAGTGAATATACCTCACGATATTTCGTTATCAATTTAGTGAAATATTCAAAATTTCCAAAAAAAATCGAGCATTTTCCTCGAAATCCGTACAAATCAAATCGTTGCCCTACCCAAGTGTACCGTTGGAAACATTCACAATTTTTAGTTTTCATTCTCTAAGATGTTTAAAACAAGTACCTGGAGTGCAAATATCGATTTTTTTGGTTAAGTTAAAGAACATTTTTTTAAATTTGCAATGGAGATTTGAAAAACACCTTACAAATTTTGTCCTTTTTTGACATCTCCTTAAAACACGTTAATAAAAACTTTTTCCATTTCTTACAGTTTTGATTCTTTTTAATAAAAAAAATTATATTGCAGAAACTAATTTCAAAAATGTTGAATTTCAGGGTCTAGTAATAGTTGGCACATTAGTGGTCTGGGGCATTATTAATTACTGGGCTGGTTGTATGCCGATATTGGGTTTTTATAAATTTTTAAAAACATAATTTTATCTTCATTTTCATTAATTTATCATGCGTTGGTAAACGATTTTCAAAACAAAACAATTTTAAATTTTTTCAGTATCCTTAAAAATTAATTTCTAATATATTTTCCTCTTTTTGACTGCCTATATTCTTCTAAATTGTGTATCATTGTTTTGTATTGTACTGTATTTTGAGGAAAAAATTAATATTTTAATTCAGCTAAAAGTTATCTATCCATTTGATAACGTCGGTTTTAATCGTTGTTGTTCGTTTCTGTAACAATGTAATACTTTCTTGTTTTTTATCTTTATTTTTCTATTTATATTATATTACAGTTATTTCCGCTTAATTGAATGTCAAACATGCACGACTTTTGACGCAATTAAACGGGAGCTCATTTAAGCAGTACTCGGTTAATTGAATCGCTGATGCAATTAAAACGGAAATCGCTTGATTGAAAGTTGTGCAACAAAGCGAAAAACCCATGTGTAGATAGAAAATAAAACGCATTACTTTATTTTTTTACGTTTGTGGTGCAAAAACACATTAAGTAGACGGAAACAATTAACCGAAACATTTGCTCTTGTTTGCGGTCTTATTTTGCGAAATAATTATTTCAGCTTAACGGGTATTTTTACATAGACAGTTATGCTGAATGATTTCGTACCATGATTTTTAGTGCAATAAAACGGGAAACTCAATTAAGCGGGGCTCAATTTACCGAAAACAACTGTATTTTATTTTAATTATAAATAATATTCTTTGTAATTTATATAATAAACAATAAATAAATAATGTATTTTTAAATGCAAAATCTTCTTTTTTATCATCCTAATGATATTTTTTGCGATATCTGCCAACTTTCTTTTAAGTGGTTATGTGGCAATATTGCCAGTTTTTCATCTAGCAGAATCGCTTAGGAGTATTGCTATCGAGACACGTTTCTTCCCGAAGCAAGTATCTTCCGCAATGCGAAATCAATTATTGCCGCAATAATATTTTTCTTCTAAGCAATACATATGGAGTATTTCCTTGCTTGCTGGGTAGGTTTAAACAAAAATTCTATCCGAAAAGCTTATAAACATGTATGTGAATAAACAATTTTTTGCAGTCAAACAATCGAGAAAGAGTTTTTAAACATAAAAATATTTAGAGTTTAAACTAATTATTTTTTTAATACATTAAATTTACCACTGTATTAAATATTAGCGGAGTTCAGTGTTTTGTGCAAATAGTGTTGCGAAAAAGCAAAATCTCGTAGTTTTTTATGAAATCTAAGGGAAACTCTATTTTTGTTGTTGGATTTGACAAAACAGCTATGATATTTTGCACTTGCTCTTTTGCAAGACCATTTTCACCAAACACTGAACTCCGCTTTGTTTCATAAACGAAAATTAATGCCCAATTTTCAGTATAATATTTAAATCTTTTGTGGATATCTCGAGCAAATTTTTGAAATTCATTCCTTTAATTAATTGTGAATAAAAGCGAAACGCGTTCATCGATTTTCATGATTTATGTGTCATTTTGTTCATAGGTTATGCGACTTTACGTAAAAGTAATAGTACATAACACTTTTTTTTACCGTTTTGGATTTTTTATGAATTAAAAATAAAAAATTAAAATTTTTTGGGCAAAAATATTTAAATCACATTAAGATTTAATCATTTGCGCAAAATTTTTGATTAATAGAAAAAAGGCTTTCTCTTGGATTCACTAAAGTCCTCTTCCATATTATGAAACACTTGCTGCAACAACTTTCTTTTGAAACTGCATTTGTATCCATGAAATTAATTTTTTGTTTTGCAACATTGAGGTATTTTGTATGCTTTCTCTCTTTCTTCTTCTTCTTTTCAATTAAAAACTCACAAAAATTGCTTGTACATGAAACAAAGTACACTTTTCCCTGCGTCTTTTTCTTTTCACTTTCAGAACCAAATGTTTCACAGCAAATGTTTCATAATATTGACGGGGACAAAAGCGTTTTTTGGAGGAACAACTTTCAAATTTCTTTTTTTTACCAACAAACTTTTCTTGAATGAAACCAGTGTTGACAAATTTAATTTTTTTTTATTGAAAATCATGCAATAATGTCAATATTTGTAAATAAATTTTAAAAATTTTTGGGAATTATCAGAACATTTTTAATTTTTAACTCATTAATGGAAGCGTGGAAATCATGGTTCATTTATATTTCTTTAATTGCTCATTCGAATATTAAAAAATTCATTGTTAGCGAAATTAATAACGAGAAAGGCCTTGATTAGAAATTTTCGTTATTAGAAAAAAACTCTATAAAATATTCGTCTTATTAAGTAAATGACATTAACACTGTTGCTTAGGTTTCACTTAATGGATGGATGGTTGGAAGTTTGTTTGTTCGCTCATGAAATGAACGGAAAGGAATGAGGAATGAATGGTCTAATGATGATTCATTGAAATATAATCCTGATAAATGTTTTTAACAATTACTATATAAAAACAACAAAAAAAAAACATAAAAAAATCATAAACTTTCATACTACTCGGCAAACATGGAGTCTTTCTAAGTTTTTTTTCGTCGCAATTCACTACTTGTAAGTTCTCATTGCAACAACATCATTCAGTTCATAAAACATGGCCACAATCTTTAATAATATTTTTTTCCCAACGACTTAAGCTTTTACTACATACAGCTCTGCTAAAAATTAATATTCTTCATTAGGGTGGTAACATTTTTTAATCCCCACTGGAGGGAGGGTAAAAACTAACTACACTAGACATTATTTTTTTTTTAACTACGTTTGATGGAAAAAAATTCACATCCACACTCAAAATTATATTTAAATTTTAGGGAGAGTCGGTTTTTTTATAAAAATCTTTTGTTTCTCACCACAAAAATAACAACAAAAGTTGGCCGATTCATTTTTTTTTTGTTCCTTTTTTTATTAAAATCCTTCAAAAAAATCCCTGTGATGAATTTGTATTTTTTGCAGTTTTTTCAGTTGTTTTTTAACGCTCTACAACATTTTGATTAATGATGCATTTAAAACAGACGCAGTTTCAAGTTTTTTTTCACGTTGGCATTTTTTTTTAATAAAAACTCTATTTTAAAAAAAAAATCTGTTTTTTGTGTTTTTGTAATACATGGTTTTATCTTAATTTTTTTTATAAGTATTTTTATGACGTTTTTTATTTTGCTCTTTAATGTGCAATACGTGTTAATCTTTTTTGACTGTATTTAAGTGAATTAAAAACGAAATGATGATTTTTCATTGTCAGCATGGATTAAAATCATGATTATGGTGTGTTTTTTTCTATTATATTCTAATGTACCTTTGCTGGATCAGAATGGCAAAGGGAGTTTGAAAATTTTACAAACTTGCTTCCAAAATGCTTTCAATTTTATGTACCAAACGCATAAAGACAGAATCATCGACTGAACTCGATGCAGTAAAATGGACATTTTGTGATTTTGATAGGTGATAACTACAATATACCTTTTGCATAAAAACCAAGTTAAAGTGCTATAGTCGGCTGTGAATCGTATAATCCCTTAACCGTAGCTATGAAAAGTCTGCCCATATGGTATAGAAATATCTTAGCTAAATTTGATCCTCCTAGCTCTTATGTTGTCAGCGCTATTGTGCCAAAACCACTATTGAGTAAAAAAGTGTAGTTACAGTCATAGAAAAATGCATCTTCATATTGATGATGCCCCAACATCAGAATTGTTAAATTCATTTTATTACAAATGGCATCCGTGAAGCCATGAAGAATGATGAACGTCTTAATTAAATTTTGTCATATATCATGCGTCATCTATGCTATGACTACAGTGACATGACTTCGATGCCACATTTTGTGTATTATTTACATTTTTCCATGCTTAGAAAGTAAAATAAGAAGAAAACATTTTCATATTCTATTTGTTTAAACTGTTTATTTTAATACATCAAATTCAAATTCAAAGTAGAATAATTACGAAAACCTTATCGGGCAAACTGACAATTAAAAGTAAAACTAATATGTGTAACGGGTAAGTCAATAACAATATTCTCTTACATCGACATAAGCAAATCCCAATAAATCAATTTTATGCCAGTTTGTCATTAAATTAAGCCCATTGCGTCCTTTCTGCGATATTACTAAGTCATAGCACTGATTATATTTTTACTAAACTGACTCTGATGCGTCATTACTGTGATAAAGATGTGTTATATAATTGATGACATAATTTTTCCTGGTGACAATTTGGCCAAGTGATGTAAAGGCCACAAAAGCGTCACGAGATAGAAAATATTGTGTTTTTTTGCTGTCTCTTTCAAAAGCTGCCCTTTTTGTGTTTTTGTTTTGATTACGCAATTTGTGTTGATTGTATCGGCCTGTTTTTACACATTACCACTTCACTACCAAAAAACGCTTTCTGTCTTTTTCTCCGAAAGCTGCCTTCGCAACAGATTTGATCCTTTTTCACACTTCACTTTTTTCATATCTGTATGCTCTGTGGTTAAGGCTAACATTGCAATGATGCAAAGTGCCATGAGGTCATGGGTTCAAAAACGAAGATACTTGTCATAGTACTGATGTCAAAATTCATCAGCGTTATTACACCTCTTCTATCAGTGCATAAATCTTTCATTGCCAAAGCCCATTACTAGTATTCTTCTAAGCTTATTAAAGCTGAATGTGCAAAATGGAGTTCATGGATTATAAAAGAGAACTTCAAAAAGTAAAGGCTCATGGGTAAAAATTGGAGGCAGTCATGGTGTATTGCTAGGGAAGTTAGGTTTTTTCTTAAAAAATCGCTAAAAGTTTTAACAAAATTCGTCATAATCATCACCATCATTTAACAAAATCGTCGATAAATCATCAAATATTTAAATTTAACAATTAAGAGACAATTTATTGCATTGAGTGGTTCAAAAATAAAAATTCATTTTATGATAAAGAAAGTGATATGGTTGGTTTAATTTTATTCTATTTA
Organism: Pollenia labialis; assembly: GCA_949318255.1. Taxonomy (NCBI): domain Eukaryota; kingdom Metazoa; phylum Arthropoda; class Insecta; order Diptera; family Polleniidae; genus Pollenia; species Pollenia labialis. The sequence goes on from OX439140.1 coordinate 75,302,360, forward strand.
TTTCAGCAAGAAATATATTTATCATTTGAAAAGAAATACATATGTATGTATGTAAGAAAAAAATACATTTTCATTAAAACATAAAAAAAATTTATTTATTTTATTTATCCATATTCACAATAACATTAAATAAAAAATAAAATATAATTTCCTTTTAACTCGAGCTATCTTTAAATGATTAATTTTAAGCGCTATAACTATTGCAAATTGCTGTTACTGTTGAAGGTGCTAAACCAAGGGTTCTGTCTATACCAACAGTCTTTTTACCCGAATGGAATCGTTTTATTACGCCCAATTTTAGTTCCAAACTAATGCATTTTCATATCTGCATTAATTTTGTCTAAGAACTAACTTCTTACTTCCTAAAACGCAACTATACTGAGAATAACCTTCCTAACAGAATTTAATGGAAATTCGCCTTTTTGCACGCAAATTGAAAAATTCTTCACATAAAATTATGACTTCAGCGAAAAAAGGCAATCGCAGCGACGTAAATCGAAATCATAAAAACGCGGATTTAACCAATTTTTAAAAAGCAGACCAATCATGTTTGTATTTCGGAACATTGATTTTAAGTTTTGAACAGTTCCCAATATAACTTTAAATATTTCTTGTAAGTGTTTTATTGATGCCAGAAAATCGTCATAACACTATTGCTTTTAGTAAAAAAATCGTCAATCGTCATTTCACTGTGTTTTATCAAAAAATTGGTCAAAATGACGAAAAATCGTCACATCTAACAACCCTGTGTTTTGCTCATGTTCCACTTTTTTGTTGACCGATCTCGCTGAATTTTAGTAGTAATCTATTTTCCCCCTATAATAATCCCGGGAGGCTCTACACTTGTCTGCAGGAGACCAGAGCTTCTGGCGGGAATCGAACCCGCAACCCCGCACTTGTAGTCCAGCTCACTACCAGCTAGCCTACAGGAGCACACAATGTGTGATAACTATATACTATATAAACTAGTCCCCATAATAACTGGGGTCTTCGGAAACCCCATTTCAAGATAAACATCGACAAACTGATATCGTTTTATCAACTTAGGACCCTGAATATATGTACATAATTTATAGGATCTAAGATAAAAATTGTATAAATTACAACCCGTATGGCAACATAATGTATACATACATATAAGTATACCCTCTCCACCTGTGACTATTAAAATATGAAATCTTTTAAAATTTTAATAACATTCGAATTAATATGAAAATTTATAAAATAAATGTTACTCACCATGAGAAATAAATACCCAGATTCTATTTGTTAAATATATATAAATATGTATAGACCATGCAAACCCCTTTAGGGTTGTCAGAAACCAAAATTCAAATAACTGGACATTGTTAAACATTCACCTGGATTTTGGAAAAATAACTGGACCTTTTTGAAATACATTTATACGATATTTCAAAAAAGCAACATTTAATTTAACAATTTAAATTTAGTCTAACATCATTTCACATATCGTCACCTAAAATCTAAAAGGCCGTAAATAACAAAAAATTTTAAATTGACTATTTGCTTGGTTATGATATATTTTGGAACTAAACTTTCATCAAAATTTAGTCGCATTTAAATTTCGGAAGGACACTCTTTAACTTGTTTTGTGAGCATAGATTATTTAAAGAAATTCCCAAAAATATATCAAAACAAATCAATATATCTATTTTGTCGTTATAAACATTTTGTACGTTTTAAATTAAACAAGTTAGAGTGCTATATTCGGCTGTGCCGAATCTTTAATGCCCTCCAACGACTAAATTTCAGGAGAGATATCTATTTGATGTCTATTTATTATTAATTTATCTTTATGAAAACAGACATCAGCATTAAAATTGGTTGGTTTGAGGTTTAGATCTATATTAAATTATTTAGCAATTTAAACTAGCTTGAGTAACAGTTTCAATTCAAATTTTGTTATGATAGCATTATTTTTTACGGGTTTAGGCGTACTAAACTGTTTTCCGGTAGTAGGGTTTATATGGGGCCTAAGGTAAATTATGGACCGATCTTCACGAAATTTTACAGTGTTATTTCTAGTCCTAAAAAACTGTGACCTACCAAATTTTGTTATGATAGCATTATTTTTATCGGTTTTAGGCGTACTAAACTGTTTTTCGGGAGTAGTGTTTATATTGGGCCTAGGGTAAATTATGGACGGATCTTCACAAAATTTTATAGCGTGATTTCCAGTCGAATAAAACAAATTTTTGCAAAATCTTATCTCATTCCGTGCCTTGTTCCACCATTTATGTTATTTTTTGTAACAAAATTATCATTTTTTTTAGGTGGTGGTTCCACATTTTGATTCATAGCTCTGGTCCTACTGAACCGATTTTGCTGAATTTTAATCCCAAACTGCTTAGAATAACTACAAGCGATTTGGCACCAAGTTTGTTAATTTCTTTTGATTTGTTTGCAAGTGAGCGTGTTTTCAACAGACGGACAGGCAGACGGACATGGCTAAATCGACTTAGAATCACTCAAGGACCCAGAATATATATACTTTATGGGGTCTGAGATGAATAATAAAAAAGTTTCACACGGAATGACAAACATAATATACCCTCTTCACAACTTATTGTTCAAGAAATGTTTTTTAACTGGACAAATTGTATTTTAGATGGTAACTGGCCAACACCCAAAAAAACTGGACAATCCATGCCATTTCAGGCCATCTGGCAACCCTAAACCCCTTTGATTCGTTTGGCCCATTCTGTAACATTGGTCCTTTTTGCCTATGCGGGTTTTAATAACCTTCACCACAGGTAAATGGGTGTTCAGTAAATTAAGATACGAAAAGTAACCCTCTTTCTAAGACGTTTTTCATCAAATTTTTGGAGGGGTTTGCAATTTCGGTCTATAAAATAAATCAAATTCAAAATACCAATATCCCAACTTTGGCTGGGTACTGCAAATTTAAGATCTAGTGATACTATTTTGGATAACTTCTCTACGCTTAAAAGTTTGAAGAGAAAGACGTACAAATTCTAAAGAAAATTATTTCTGAAGGACGTGAGCTGTTTAAAAAAAAAGTGAACACTGTGTCACAAATGTTCAACAAAGTCATGACCAAATGAATCTGTTACCTAATCTTTATGTAAAATTGTCCGCTAAATTCGAATATGAAAAAAAAAATAACTCGACAAAAGCAAAATAGCAAAAAATCATAAAATGTTTCATGAAGCTTAAAATGTTGTCCACTGTAAAGTAGAACAGGTTTCGAGACTTATCTTCACAAACCACCCATGGTTATTTTAGTAATTTTACTACCCAATATAACCTTCTTTTTTCAAAACACAAATAACGGTTATTTTAGAATATCCCGAAAACTGTTCTACTTTTTCTACAATTCTGACTTCATATTCGGATTCAGCGGACAATTTTAGATTTGGTTTCAGATACATTTCACAAAAAAACTGTGGTGTAATCAATGTGATCAAGCTGGTCCGACTTTAAGAATACACTATAATGGACCCCAAGCCAGTTAACAAAGTAAAATATTTTATCATCATAATCAATACATTCGTAAAACTGCTTTGAGTTGTGGAAAAGCAGCTCACGCCTCATTACCAATATTTCTGTCGCAAAAAGAAATAAAGTGCTTAAGTCGACTTAAGCTAAATTTGAGTTAATGGTACCTTTGAGATCTTCTCCATGGGTAAACGTTCAATTATTTTGTACAATTTTTTTAAAAAATTATAGCTTCTGCTTATCTATTTTTAATCGGTAATAGCATTTGATATAAAAACTGATGTTACGTCTATTTCTGAATACATACGATTTAGTTTTACTGCCTGTTTTTAGAAAATGAAAACAAATTTTCGTTTTTTTTGTTTTTGTTTTTAAAATAATTTCTCCCACGAAATTTTGTTTTCATTTTAAAAAAACAGGCAGTGAAACCTAAAAAAACTTTAACCGAAGAGAAGAGATGATATTATTAGAAAAGGAATAAATTTTTAAAAATCATCTTTTAAGTTTTTAAATTGCTCTTCTACGAATCTAAAAAAATCAGACTTAAACAGTTTTACCTTTGTGCCACAGATTTGTTAAAGGGCAATCAGACCGTGGTTTTTTGGGTCTTTTCTCATATTACTTTCGTCCGCATTTCTTAATGATTAAGGGTCGCATACCTGTTCTTCCCTCTGGTTTTCAACCATTCGTTTAATTTAAATTTTTGCAACCAACGTCTTTGTAGAGTATTAACTAAAACTCATTAAATTAAAACAGAGTTTATAATTGCAGATATTTTTCGCTCAATGAAGTTTAGCTTGATGAATACCCCACAGTTAAGGTGATACCATTTGTATTTATAACGATGTTCGGCTTTCTACATGAAGGGTAAGTCGTTGGTTAGCTTGTGGAGAAGGCACATCAGTGTTTTCGAACCTGGACATAAGAGTGAACCCTTTTAGATTTAAAAAAGGGAATGGACCAAAAAGCTAGGACTCTGAATTTCTTTGACTTTATCCATTGCTGTGAACAAATAAGTAAATTAACATTAAAATAATTTTAAGTTAATACGAAATGAGAAAAAACAAATTCTTTCACACAGATCAAAGGTTTTCCTAATTTTATGCATTTCTCACGTTTAAGTAACATCCTTTAATAAACATCTGATAGTTATTCACAAAAAAAAACTTTTTAATACATGACATGTCCTTAAAAGCACGTTTACATTTATGAATATATCTTTTTTTTTATTTAAAGAAGTAGTTGGAAAAGAAATTCCTTAAGATTTTAATAGCAATTCATACGCAAGTGTTATCCTGTGACAATTTTCATGATACTACTACAACAAATAACAATAACTTATGCTTTAAAATTGCTATAACAAAAAAAAAGGAGGACCATACAAAAAACTTCCTTCCGTCCTGCATCTGTATATAAAATACATACATTTTTTTCCGTTAGCTAAAGGATTCTTAAGGAAAAGGAAAATGTTTGAAAAAATTTAAATATTCTGCATAACAAAAGCTTTCTTAAGAAACAAAAATGGAACAAGAGGAAACATGACATTATAAAGAATAAATAGAAATAAAGAATCATTGGTGTTAAAATTATGATTGCAGACAATTCTGCTTAACATCACAGTTAGTTTATTGGGCGACAGGATGTTGGGTTAAAAATATCCTACGGAGGTAATCATATGTAAATTAGTTCGATTTCTTAAAAATGCAAATTCATAAATGTTAATTTCGATTAGAATTATAATTGATACACACAGGGTCTTTTCTTTTTTCAAAAAAAAAAAAACTCCATTACACGCAACAATTTTTTAAATTAAGCCTTAAAGAAATTAAAAAGGCGTTAAAAAAGGGTTGCTGGTTGTCATCAGGATTTACAGGGAATTTTGTTAATAAAACAATTTAACTTTTAACAAAATGTTCAATGACATCAGCTTATTAATTCACTACCAACAGTTCCAAAAAAGAAAAATTTCTCATAAAAAAGAAATTATCTTCGAATTAAATTTAAAGTTAAATACTTGAACACAGTAACGTGGGCTTTTAAAACTGACGACGCGTCGTTCGAACTAATGATTATTTCTACGTGCTTTACATGACAAGTGACATGTTTTTACAATCATGTATATTTTTTTTAATATTGTAACAAAATACGTTTTTCGAAAATCTTAACAAGGGTTAATTTATTTTCATTTTTCTAATCATTTCTAAATTTGAGTTTTTTTTTTGGTATGAAACCCAAAGTAATTTGCATTTAATTTTTTATTTAATTTACATTTCAGTTTATTTATTTTTTCTTCTGGATGCTTAGTTTAGGTGGAGATTTTCAATGATGAACGCTTGAGTTATTAGCTGCCGTCATGTCAGTGATACTTTTTTTTGGAAATAAATTGAAAAATTGTACTTTTTTTATAAACAGCATCTGTCAAAGCACCCTGAAAATTGTAATAGATATTTTTTTTATTTTTAGATTTGATAATGTTTATTGAATATTTTACATGTTTATTTAAGTATTCTGCTAAGTATTTTTTTAAGTTTGGTTAGTACAGTTATTACCTACTAAAATAAAGAGAAAAAACCATTAGGCTTTTTCAATATTTAATTAACTTTGCATAGAAAAGTTTTTAAAACTAATGAAACTAACTACATATTTCTTTTCCGAATTCAAAAAAAAAACATTTAAAAAGTGTAAATTCAACGTTTTAAACTAAAAAATGGCATACAATTTCTTATTTTAAAAAAGTTTTTGGCATATTAGCAAAAAATTTTAATTTCGAAAATAAGTTCGAAAAATTCGAAAACTATTTTTTATCCTTACAATGACTTTATAAGCATAGAAAGTCATGAGGATATTAATATCATCTCTTTTAAAAATTTCGATGTACATATTCGAAATTAATTTTGAAAAATTATAAAACAATTCTATCCCAACAAATCAATCTATTTACAAAACGAAGCTTTTTGGATAATAGGTTACTTACATTATATTGCTAGAGTTTTAGCATATGCGAAATTTTTAGAAATGAAGTTCGAAAGAGTAGGTAATAATTTAAAACTTTAATAATTAATTCAATGTCGAAATAAACATATTGGAAATTGCTTATGTTATAATATGTTTTAGCATATTCGAAAATTCGAAGTAAAGTTCGAAAAATTAAAAAATAGTTTTTAACCCAAAAAAGTCATTGCATACAAGCTAAATTAGAGGATAAAGTTATTTATTTTCCAAGATTGTTATTATGTACATATATCTCGAATTTAAGTTCGAAAAAATAGTTGTTTTCAAAATTTTGTTTTTAGATAAAACAAAAAGGTTGATTCAAACTTTTTTAATTGTATAACCAACAACTAGAATTTTAAAAAATTTTATGAGAAACCAAAATTTTGATTAATTTTAAATCTGTGTGAATAGAGGTGTCTGGTTATTGACCTCAACAGAAATTCATTTAAGATTCATTATTTTTTTCCATTTGTAGGAATTCTATGATTCAAATTAATGCCTTTTTTGCCGAGTAAAAAGTCTTTATAAAAATTCAGTCATAGGAATTGGAGATTTTAGGTATCCACAAAATAATATTGTATGTAAAATGAGTTGTCATATTTGCTACCATAATCGACAAAGCAATTTTTTAATTGATTAGGTGCAAACAAAACATTATTTTAATTGTTATTAAGTAGCGCCACAATAGATTGTAGACTCAACAAAAGCTTGTCTCAAGGCGAATTCAACTAAAGGACTACAGCAATCAAAAAACAACAGAAACAAAAGAGTGTTTTTGCATTGCATTGTTAGTGCTTATAGCTCGAAATGTCAACCATTCTTAGCAAAACACTTACAACTCAAAACAAATAAACTCGAACTGTCCAAATCAGATGCCGTTTTGACACTACCAATAGTAAATTAGCCTTGGCTTGTCTCTAAGGAAACATCGTAGCCTACAGTTTTAAGTCCCGGTCAGGCCTGAAATATTCTACTGCATATGCACTTCTGGGGAGTGTAAATGGAGCTAATTCAAGGCGGTTGTGAAACCTTTAAGGTAGACCTATACAACAGATACTGCGTAGACTAATGGATAATTTCGAATACAATATTAGAAACACAAGTAACAAGTATGTCGGACTGAGAAAAAATGATATTTCAAAGATATTTATTTTGGTGAAGGTCCTCTCAGTCCTCTTTATGTACAAACCGATTGCAACAAAATTTGGTGAAATAGTTGCTAAAAAAAACTTAAGCTGTATTCTGGCATAGTAAGTATGTTTGATAGATTCTCGCCGTTTGCAATAGGTATCGTCCTTCAGCCAATTTTAAACATGCGCGCAACAACTTACTAATTTGCCAACGTAAAAATCATAAACTTTTATATATTGGAATAAAAATTTATTTTTTATTTGAATAACGTTTCATCCTTAATCAAGAAACCAATCAACTTGTTGCACATTGTTTAATGTGATCCTTAAACAAATTTTGCTAATTGCAAAAATATTAATCAATAAAAAATTTATCGCAATTTAATGTGTCTAATCTGCACAGTCAACAATTTACACACAAAGCCATTGGCACACTCAATCAAAAAACAAGGAGGGGTGTCAAAAAAAAAGACAAAAAGGTTCATGTTCGAACTGTGTGTATTCTTTTCTGATTAGTACTTATAGGATTTCATCAATAAATACATCAATAATTATTTCTATAGCTGCTGCTTCTATTGTTGTTTCTCCGTGTTTTTTTGTTTGGGTGTGATACCTAAACGAATAGGAGAGAGTGTGAAATGGAAAGAGAAAGGACCTAATTGTCTCCGTGTGTATGTTTAAGAGTATTATTGAGGTGTTTTGTTTATTTTCTAAATTTGTGAAAAATCAATTAAGGGATGGTTGTTGTTTTTATTGAATGACAAAGACTTGTGTAAATATGTAGAATATTTTGCACAAATAATCATTAAGTGATTTTCGAATCATTTGTGTTTTTTGCGTTTTGCCAAATCAATTTGTCAACAACTCAAAATTATTGTCTTGTTTCTATTATTTGTTAGGAATTGTTTTGGATGAACAATTAAGACAACAAAAGTAAAAGTTATTTAGTAAAATGGCTAAAGATATTTGTATTTGTTGTAATTAAGGAACAATTGACTTTTAATTCTAATTAAGAAAAATGAACTGAATAAATTTAATTTGGAATGATTTAATGGGGATATAGTTAATTAAAAAGAGGCAGTATAATCTTTAGGTAGACCGGGTTATTAATGCTTAATGCCAACCAACTAAAGCCGAGATCCCTTTTGTACCAAAAATAATGCCATAACAAAGAAAACAAATTTTTCAAAAAGATCAGCACTAAGAAAATTATTTCCATTAAAAATTTTTAAAACATTTTATGGTTATACCACATTATTCTGATAGGCATTCATATTATGGTGATCAGTCCTCCATAAGAACGCCACAAACATATTATTATTGCCTCCGATCATATTATGGTTTATAAATACATGCAGTATATAAGAAATATTAGTTGCTCTTGCAAAAGAGGAAAGTGCTTTGTTGTTAAACAAATACACAATTATTTGTTGTAAACATAATAATGTCCTTATTAACTATAACATGGTTGGAGGCAGCCAGAATATCGTTGAGGCTTGTCAATGGAAAAATAAGTCAACCGCATTATAGTTCGCCGTGACAATAATTTTTTTATTTAGTTGACACAGATCGGGGAGTGCTACCCCAGAGAACGAGCTTCTAGTGATTATCTGATAGCGTCCTATATAAAAATTGTATCCTGGTTCGAAAGGTAATTTGTTGTGCCGTATTATCTAGTCCATTTCTTATAAGTCGTATAAGGTCTGCAAGCAATTTTTACTCAAGATAGGGGCTAGATCTGTTGCGTTAAACCCTCTCTCTTTATTCGGGCTTGAGATCGGCAGGTGGAGTTAATAAAATGGTTTCAGTACGTTTAAGATTTACGTTAAAAATGTTGCGTTTAAAACAGGTTTGCTTAAGGTGCCCATATACAAAAGTATGTTTTTCTAATGCGCTTTTTCGTTTGACTTTCAGTCCCAAAGAAACGTTATTTGTAGAAATTATTAATGCCATACTTTGTTGTGAATCACTCGTCGTATTTCACTTATTATTTGGGCTTTATAGTAGGCTGCTTCGTCATACGTTAGTTAAGGTTCCATTGTCAGCCGAAATCAAGCACAGCTTACGAGGGTTCAGCAATTTTTTCCCATGTTTCACTGTCTTCCATGGATTCTTTGCTTCCACTCAGCCAGCCGGTTAATTTAATGAAGGAGTGGATCCTATTCGAATCAACCGACCATGTTCTAGAAATCGAAATCAGGGACATTGAAATCGATTGATGGATGGATGGCGAAAGATAAGTAGTCCTCAAAGTAAGAGCTATATAAAAATAATATTTTGAAAACTTGGAACCCATGATCAATTTTAGACTGTTCGTTTTAAATTTTACTCGAATTCAAACATAGATGAGCCAAGTTATTTCCTATGTCAACATCTACCATCTATATGCGAAGATGTTGAAATTTTCCCATAAGAAATACAGAGAGCTAAAAATCAACATCTTTCATCTTCCAATTATCGTAGTGTCATCACTAGAAAAGTGGCAATAAATTATATTATCACTGTGGCATCACTAAAAAAATAACATATCTTTTGAAAGCAGTGTTACCATTTGTTAAGTTTTTCCTTTTTTCAATTCATTTTTTTTTATCATGTTTTATATTATTATTTCAAGAGAATTCCAAACATAAAAATTATTCGCAATCTAAATGTCTTTTTCTGCGGACCTAACCTTTATTAAGAGAGAGGAAGGTAAAATAAAATACCAATTTCCTTATAAAAACCATTTTTCCGGAACATTTTTATAAAGGTACATAATTATATATTTGACCTTTTTGAATTTTCCTTCAAAAAATGCACTAACTTTCCTGTATTGGGTATGCATACACAGAAGACATTCTCGTCAATTTGTTTTCAGTTAAACTATTAATCAAAAATAAAATCAGTTTTAATCCTGAAATCAGTGTTCGAAAATAAGCACTAAATATCGTTCCTTAGTGTTCGGTTCGGTAGATTTGTGGAAAACACAAACGCTAATAGTTTTTGTGTAGAAAATCATTAAAAAAAATAACCAGGGAAACGTTAAGTCATCTTTCGAACACAAAAATAACACAGTTTTTATCAAACTTAACAAAAGATGGGAACATTTAATTCCGTTCGGTTTTTTTTAAATCCACAAATTTCATTGTGTTCGGTTCGGCTCATTAATGTTCGTACAAAAACAAAATACACATACGAAAATAAACAAAAAGCTAGCAAAATATATACACAATACACACACAAGCTGTTCGTGGTGGGGTCGTTGCTAAAATTTTTGATTGTTCATTTCTTTATTAATGTAAAAAAAAAATATTATAGAACATTAAAATATAATGTTTGTCTACAATTGTTCTGTTTTTTAACGAAGAACAGAACATTATATAATGTTCGGTTCTTTCTTGAAATTAGTTACGAACGATATTAAAGGTTGTGTTCGTCTACATAATCACTAAAAAAAATTAATATCGTTCTTGTGCTGTTTATTTTCGAACATTGCCTGAAATTAATATGCACATAGACCGAATAGAATCTGTTCAAAAGCAGTTTCTATTATTCAGCCTGAGGAGCTCATTTGGTCGTTATGCTGGGAATCTTCCTTCATATATTGCAAGGTTATCATTAAATAACCTACCAACCTTAAAAGCCGATGGATTATGCTAAATGTGACATTTCTAATTAATTTGATAAATGACGATGTCCTCTCCGACTTTCATCTTCGTAACATAAATTTTAATATTCCACGCCGTTTTGCCCGACACCTAATACCTCTGCATCTTCCTTTTTTTCAAACAAATTGTGCCGTTCAGGAGAATATGCAAAAATGTCAATGAATTTTATAGCTTAATCGATTTTTCTATTTATGTAAATGTTATTAAACGCAACAATATGTTCGTGTTTTTAAATACTTAATACTAAATTCTGTGAGTCTGTAAAGGTAGGGTTACACGATTGCCGCAGTGCACCAATTATTGGTCTACTTTATGCGCCAATCGTGTAAAGTCACAATTAATTGCTTCATACGGCAACCTTCGACAATATTTTTCTTATTTGCCCCAATCAAATGCAATCCTGATACGGCAACGGTGTAACCACTCGATAGACAATAATGCGGCAATAAAATGCTTTAATTGTGCCAATAATTATTGTTTTCTTGAGCGGCAATCAAAGTTTGCAATAGTGGAAAAGTATATTTGTAAGTAAAATTAATTTAAACTGTTGTAAATATATTAATTATTATAGTGTAATTATGGAGTTTAATGACTGTATTATAGAAATAAATGATCCACTGGACCCGGAATTTGTATACTCCCCCGACCAGCAATCACAAACTCCTTTGCCCAAAAGGAATAAAAGCCAAGTGTTAGTTCGCCTATGGCCTACAGTGCAATAAATGCTTTGATAATGCAGAAAATTTGATTGGGACAATCGTTTTATTTTCCTCCAAATTAGCACAATAAAAATTGTTACAAATTGGTGCATTGCGGCAATCGTGTAACCCTACCTTAAGGATTGAAATCCATAGATTTAATTAAATAAAGAAAAAAAAAAATTAAAAATTGAATCAAGTGTTTCATTGTATCAACAAAATTTCTGCAGAAAGTGTTGTTAATATAAACAAAAAATTAGTTGCTACTAATAATTTATTTACTGGTGGATATTCAATTAAATTTTTATTTTGAAATCAATTTTAATTTTTTCTGTGTAGTCGAGCTTAATTTTATGTTGGGAGAAGAGGTAAAAAATGAGCCCAATTGGAATCGGATTACATTCGAAAAAATCAATAAATTTAAATTATAAAATTTTTAGCATAATTTAAATTTAAAAAATATTTAAAAATTATTCTTCGATTCTTTTCAGGTTTTTTTCATGCCACAAAAAAACTCAAAAAACTTTTAGTTGTAAACAGGTAAGTAATTTTTATTTATTACTTTTATACTCTTATCTCTTTGAAAAAAAATCGCTCCTAAAGATTCCAGTTTTCATTTCGTTTATGCTAACGCAACGCAAAAAACTTATGCAAAATACTCAAAAATAATTTCTTTTATTCCAAATTGTTGTTAATAGTACATTTTCTGATGCTGCCGTTGCTGTTTCCATTTTACGTTTTAATGTGACTTTTGGGAATTGTAAGCAGAATATAGATAAAAACCATATTTTTAAAAACCAATTTTCTGATGCGTACAAAAAAAAAATTGGAATTCATATTTATAAAGAAATGCCAAAATAACAACAAGAACTTCATTTTATTTTTTACTTTTTTAGACATAAAAGAAATTGTTTTCTCATAATTTTAAGGAAAAACTTTGGCAAATAAATAATTTTTATTTTTGAAGGGCTTTTGTGAGGGAATTTGATTGCAAGTTGTGTAGGCAAAAGAACTGTTTTGAATTTTCTTTTTCTAACTTTAAGGTTATGTATTTTAAAGGCGTCTTTTTATAATATCTTTCAGTACAGGTATAAAATATATTTATATATGTATGTATTATTTTGTCATTGCTTTTGTAGTGTTTACAATTGGGGGATTCATAAGGTGTCATAAAGTCATAAGTCTTAAAATAATAACGTGAAAAAATACGACTGTTGTGAACAACACCTCATAATTCAGTGTGCTATTTTGAATTTAAATCAGCTGATTTAAAACAAATATAAAAAATAAATATTTACCTAACATCAAAATAGTTTTTAATTCTAATCCATGAATTAATAAATCAAATTAGATTTCACCTGACTATTTTCCATTTCTTTGAAGCAAATCACAAATAAATTTTATTTTGTTTGTTTACCAAACATCAGAGTCCTAAGCCGATATAATTATCGCCGCAGGTATTTTGTTGCAAAAATTGCTAGCCGCAGGTTAATTCGGATATTAGCCGGATAAAACTATACCATCAACAGCGATGGCTACAAAAACTAATGCGGCTCGGCTCAGCGCAGGTCTCTTCTGATTAATTACAACAGCATAATAAACATATCAAGCAAAGTTCTATTTATTTAAGACACTTTTTGTTTACAAAGCAACAACAATATTTTTAAACAATTGTAAAATGTTAGAGCATTATGAAAATATAACATGATAGCACACCTTGTGAATACCCCAAATATACATATATACATCTGGAGGGGAAAATCCGGTACAAAAATACCAAAAATGGACAAAATCCGTTGTAAAAATTTAACCAACTACGTTTGTGTAACGGATGGTGCCAACATTTTTTAACCACCTCGTTGTCATTTTATAGCCATTTGGTCCCAATCCGACAGAAAAATGTTAATATATTATGGCCATAATGGTGCCATCTTGACAACATGTTGCTTTTTACTTTTTACAACACACCTTTGGTATATTGACAATATTTAGTTCTCATTTGAAAAACGCATTGTTCTGATTCTAAAACGAAGCAATAAAAAACATATTAAATACATTTGTTAAAAATGTTTTAACCACAAAACAAAAATTGCGAATTATTTTTTATTAAAACCAAATTCCAGTACAATATACATTCTTATGTTTTTTTCCATGATAATAGCTTTTCTCTTAATTCAGTGCGGAGACCTAAGTTTGATACAGCTTCACTTGAATCTTCTTTATTAAAAAATACCGCAATCTTCGTTCTACATGTCACATAAGCATCTTAAATTTAAGAATTGTAAAATAACCACAAATATCATGTTGCTGGACCCATATGAAGGGTGTCCAAAACTGGGGTATCATTAAAATTTTAATAAAAAAAATAGAGTATTTTTTTAGATATTAAAAATGTTTTTTTCAGTGTATCACAAATAGGGTTCAAAATGAAAAGTTATGTCGGTCCAGTGAACCTCCAACTGGCTCGGCATTCGTTCAATCTTTTACCAAAATTCTCAATAACGTTTTTCAATAAACTGTTATCTGCTCGATAATGTTGTTTTTAAAGCTCTTAAACTGTTGAGGGATTATTGCTTTTTTCTGTTGGGACCAGGGCCCTATTCCACAAAACAACTTATCAACTTTTCACTTTGCACTTATCAAATTTCATTTTTTGGCAAAGTGATAAGTGTTTTTGTTCCACAACATTCTTTGCAAATCTCACTTTGTACTTAGCTAAAACTTTGCTCTCTTTGCAAATACTTTGCACTCCTTGCAAAGTCTTTGCATTCTCTTGCAAAGTCTTTGCGTTGTCTTGCAAAGTGAGTCTGCAAAGTGTTCCACAAAGGATTTAATCGTCTTTGCAATTCTGTCTTATCACTTTTCACTTTGCATTGCTAAATATAAAGTGTTAAAATGAGCCGCAAAGTAAATATGGGAAAAAAACTTGCAGTAATAAATGTTATTAAAGAAAAAAAGATATTTTATTTGCTAGTTTTATGCATAATAAAGTAAGTATTTTTTCTAAAATTGTTGTTAATATTTAAAACATATTTAAGTTAACTTGGATTTCATTTAATCGAAAGCACTCTTTGAAATTAAAGTTTTGTAGTCCCGAAAAATTAATTCGGTCTCTTTAATTTCTTGATATAGCAACCCCTTCACTATCGTCGAACAAAAACTCACGTCTTAACATTTTGAAAGCTTCACTAGTTTTAGTAATATGAATTTGCAAAGAGATCGTTTACCTTGCAAATTTTTGGCAAACTTATCAGAATTTGCAGTTTTTGTGGAACGCAACAGCATAATTATTTGCAAAGTCTTTGCAAATTACACTTTACAATAATAACTTTGCACTTTGCATAATAGAACGTAGAAATTAAAAAGAGAATAAAAAAATTGCAAAGACTTTGCAAATTTCACTTATCAATTTCAACTTATCACTTATCAAAATTAATTGTTCTGTGGAACATAAAGTTTTGCAAATTGACGAAAAATTTGATAAGTGCAAAGTGAAAAGTTGATAAGTTGTTTTGTGGAATAGGGCCCAGCACTCAGGGGATTGCATTGTGTTGGAACTAGGAAAATAGGTTATGGGTGTTTGTGAACATTCGACTTGAACCTATTCATGTTGTAAGTGAGAGGGAAGACTTCAGTCCGGGGAAAAAACGAATTCTCTCTGAAATGCGTTGTACGATTCACCTGCCAATCGACCACAAAACGATGGGCTCTTGAGGAAAAAAGTGTATTATGAGCAAACGTACGGGTTTCGGGAACAAGATCCCTAATTTCGTCAGAACACATCCCATTGTAGTTACGTTAAAACAGGCAAATATAACCCACATTGCGACGGTGCTCAAGGGAGTCAATACAATTGGATACCCTACTATCACCAATGAGAACCTTCGCCCTCTGCTGCACGCGGTCGAGAAGCCCCAAAATAGACTTTGGAGCACCGGCCCACACATAAGAATTGTATTCCATACGCGGCCGGATATAGGTGGTATAAATAGTAAGGAGATCAGACGGAGTGAAGTTATCCTACACCGTCTTAAAAAGCCGAGGCACTTGAATGCTTCTTTCGACACCTTGAATATATGTTCTATCCATCAAACTTCGCATTGTATCCTTTTTTAATTGCTGTACACTTTCGATTTAAAAAATCCCAAAAAAAAACTAAAGGTGTTAAACCGCACGATCTTGATGGCCAATTCACTCCTCCTCTACGAGAAATAATGTGATTTTCGAACTTTTCTTTTGTCCTGTTAAACCGAAATAGTCGTAATCATAAATTTTTTTTAGCGAATTCCATTAATTATTTATACCTCAAATTTGGACACCCTTTATTTTTACTTGTCTTTTATATAATCATAAATTTGTATATTCCATATTTTGACCGCTCAATTCCAAAACATACTCCGTCGACTTGGCATCTTTTTAATTTTTTTATGTTTTTGAATTCAGATTTGCTTAACTTAAATTCTGTAAAATGTTTGTGTTAATCGGCTAAACCAATCCAAAGTTATTTATGAATTTCGACTTAATTAAAGTTTTAATTAAAACTGATTTTATTTTTGATTACTGATTTAATTATATAAAACAATTAGCGAGTTTTTTTCTAAAAAAAGTACTGAAAATACCAAACAAATTTTTCCCGACTACATTAATTAATTTTTATTTAAATATTGTTTTCTTTAGTAATTGTTTTCAATAAGTTCTTAAAGAATATTTCCAATCCTATCAACCATTTGTGGTAGTTGTGTTAAGACCAGCCACAAAAAAAAAATCTGAATTCTTAATACTTAAAAAAAAAAGTTAAGAAATTAAATGAGCCAATTTGTATGCAATTCGTTGTTACAACATTGTAAATCTTTCATTTTATAAAATCCTCTTATTCCTTGGATTTTTAATTTTCATGTACAACTGTCTGATTGTCTACAATTAATCCCAGGATTTTTCCATACTTTTTTCCTCACTTACCGGCGAGAGCAAAACAGAAAATAATAAAAACTTATCAATATTTATGGACAGAAATTACAGTTTAATTGCTTTTCAAAAAAAAGGTATAAACTAAGAATATCTTGTATAACCGAAACGTAGCAAAGTAGATTAGTTCGGTAGATGGGAGTGATGATATGAAATAGGTTAAACATTTAAACGCCCATTATCAAACACCCCCAACAAACACCCACAGCAATAATTACAAATAATAAAAAAAAAATACTTTCAGATTGGAAAACAAAGACTTGTAAAGGCAGCACTTAGGAAGTAATAAAGATAAAAACAGCGTCCACTGCTGCTGTTGGCCTCTCAGTCCCTTCTATTTTCCCTGTATAGCAATATTAACATTTAAAATTAGCTTGTAAAATTAATCCACAATAAGACAATATTGACAGGTTGTATAGATAGAAATTAAAGAATTTACTGACAACAGCAGGCAGTACAGACAAAGTCTGTTTCTCTCTAGCCCTAGCGAAATGAAACAAGAAACGTGAAAGGAAATTAAAATGAAATTTAAGTATTAAGAAGCAATTAGCTTCTTTTCTTTGTTATTTGTGCTGCAAAATAACGAAAAGATAAACGCCCCAGATAAGAGAAAAGTTTAAAATTTATACAATTATATTTTAAGAAAAACTAACACACTCACAGCTTGCCAGCCAGCAAACTCCCTGTTAAACATAAACCACCTTGTAGCACCACAATTTGAGGCGTTCTATATTTATGAAATATGGAGCATATGTATGGTATTAGTTAAGGAACAACTTGGTAGCTTTAGTTGAAAAAAAAAATAAAATATTTTAGTTGCTTAGGAAATTTTGTACTCTATCGGCATGGATACCTCTGCAGTAAAATTAAAAATTATAAATAAAAATAAAATTTATTAAACAAAGAAAAGAAAAAACGTGTAACGTCAAAGAACACATACAGCAGAAGTGACCTTATAAATACGTAACGCATTTTCATTATGTAATTCCTTGTTTGAAAGAAAATCAGTGTTGCCACCATATAAAACTGAGCAACAATAAATATTAAAAAAGTTGTTGAAAGTATTCGGCGGCTGCAGAAAGCTTTTTCTCAATAAGTATCCAATGCTTTAAAAAGTTTTACTTGAAATGTTTTTCAGCGAAGAATCCTTGTAATTCCCTGTTTCGCTTGAGATATAATGATTCCTACCGTGTAACCATTTTATTAATAAATTCAGTAAAGCAGCGCATGACACTATTCAGAAAACGGTGTGCATGCATTGCTTGTCTTATACAAATATTACCTAAGTGCTGGTTCACACTCTTCAACTTCTAGCCGTCAAGTCTTGAGTTTTTAGGAGAGAGAGGAAAAGAAATGGCATTCTCTTTTCCCTTCTATCCTAAAAGCACAAGACTTGACGAGGCAAACTTGACGTGTGTGAACCGGCACTAACAAACCTAAAAACTGCGAATACCTAACGTATGGTATGAACGGTTTTAATAAATGTCTGTACATGTTTCAAGTTGCATTGAACAAAAATCTAACAAACATAGTTAGTTTCGGCGTTTTTTTGGAAAAAATCTCTAGTGAATTTGCCAAAATCGTTTATTTTCTTACTACAATAACAGCAATATTTTTCCAATTCACAAGCTCTGTCGTATGGCTTATCGTTTCAACAACACGATTTTTTGTTAATGCTTTTTCGTATTGATAAATGTTAAAAATGGAAAATGTCAATTCAGTGAAGGCTCATTGTTAATTCACTTTATTTTAACTTTTTAAGGAAATGGAAAATAAATCTAAGAGAAGCAAATTATTTAATTTTAGTTCAAAATTTTTTGCTTCACTTTTGGTTTTTGATTTATTTTGTCTTCTTCTTTAATAAAATTTGCCATTCACACTAAGCTGAACGTCCATATCACGCGTTTTACCTCCACGCAGTGCATGCTTTTCTAACCTTACTTGCGTTCTACGTTTCAAGTTACATGCAACGCTTTTTATGCAGCAGCAGCACAAGCAAAAATAAAATTTAATTTGTCAAAATCAGCTGATTTGTTCGAACGCTGCTTGCGACGCTTACAAAAGTAGAAAGTGAACCTACTTTTCGCCTCAAGGCATCTTCGCTTTTGTGCATGTTACTTACTACGTATAACTACACAGATTCGACTTTTTTGACAGCTGCGTGCGTATGCTGTGAAAAAGCGAGTAACGCGTGGTGTGGACCTCCAGCTTTAGTTGATACCATGAAATTAAACCAGGTATGGGAGTTTTAGTATGAGTGGAAATGGTAATAAATATCAATTGATAAGAAATTTTTAAATAACATAGTTTAATTAATAAATGGAAATGAATCAAACATACATTAATCAATCAGAAAAAATAAATTTGTGGTGGAATTTATCATATCCCAAAAGGATTTAAACAAATTTACCAAACAAATCGAACTTTTTTCCAAAATTACCAACAAAAATATACAATCCATATATATAAAAGAGCTGCGTGAGTGACTCACCCATTCATCATCGCCCAGCCCAAACCGCTGAACCTAGAAACTTGAAATTTGGACTAGCGATTGGTCACTCCCCAAATCGATCCACTAAAATGGGGTTTTTCAAAATTCGAATGTTAAGGGGGTAAAAAGGTAAAAACGGGATAATTCGGTAACCTTATATCACCAAAACTAAAAGAGAGGCAAAATAAATATAATACCTATCGTTTTTCTTTAGAAAAATAAGCGGACAGGTGTCTGGTACTTTTTTGAAATTCGACCCTATTAGGGAGTAAACGGGTAAAATCTAAATTTAAGTACTTTTTTGCACCCCATCTATCTTTTGAACCAATAAACATAGAAACAAAGTTAATACCACTTTCGAAAATACGTATGTGAATTTGGTACTTTTTCGAAATTCAAACATTTAAGGGGTGAAAATTAAACTTTTGTTCCAAGATCATCTTAAAACTTACAAAAAAATGGATGCCTTTTATGCATATACAGGTCCAAATTTGTGAGATAATATGATAAAATTTGGTACATATAATATTTTAAAGCCCCCATATAAGCTTCTTTCCGAAAAAGTCTTTGTGCCCAAAACCATTTTATTATGTTTTTTTTTATTAATTTAAGTTTTTAATGATTTTTTTTGTACCCACATCATAATATTAGGGAGTCCGAATCAATTTGTATTTCAAATTAAATAGCAATTAAAATTTAATTGTGCGACTCTAAGTTCTAGAATTGGAAACTTCCTAATTATTTCATTATACTAAGTGAGTTGACAACATCCATTTTTTTAACATCATCAATGGGCGGCAGGTCGATGACGTGAACACAATACAATTAACCAACTAACATCGTCGATACAAGCAACATCACTTAGAAACACCAACTGATGATAATGACGATAATAATTGTGATGATGGTTGCCATCGCCAATATAAGCACCGTTTTATTGATCCTTCCACCTACCAACCAACCAGTTACTCACAAAACTGTTTTCCTGCTAAAAGTATGTGTAAATATAGAAATAAGTGTGTATGTGTGAGATTGCGTGTATCTAATTAGGAAAGAAAAACGAAGACAAAATTAAAAAATATTCAACAATCATTGAGCAAATATCATCAAAGAAATGTTATACATTTAAAAATTTCTGTGGATGAAACATTTTTATTGGGGATGAATGAATGTTAGTCTGGGTTCACACTATGAAAGTTTTCTTTCAGAAAGTCTGAGTTTATGGGTGAGAGAGGAGAAAAGAAAAGCATGTTCTCTTCCCCTCTCACTAATAAACTCAGACTTTCTGAAAGAAAACTTTCATAGTGTGATCCCAGACTTACATCATATAAGTTGAAATTGCAAAAAAATGTATGCTTCTAAATGGTCTCGGTCTATTAAAATATTGTTTTTGCATAATTGTCAACTTAAAATGTGCAACGTTACTTAGAAACCACCGAGCACTAGTATTCTTAAATGATACATTGACAAGGACAATAATTATAATGGAAGTGGCCATACAATTTTTTTTTAATTTTAAGTATTTGACGGCGGACCTTATTGACCAGTATGGGATCGGGTTTTGGTTAAATTTAAATCGTCTTAAACCCGTTTTCACAACTAACCGATAGCTAATAGGCCGTTTACACTACAACAAAATCTAGAACTTAGGAGATATCGAGCCAAATCTCATAGATTTCTCATACAAAAAAAAATCTACTTCGTAAAAATCTAGTTTTTCTTAGTAATGCAATTATGGTTTTCTCCATATAGTGCAAAAAATACTTCCTGTACAAGAAAAAAATGACGTTTTAACAAAAAAAGCATGGCGCCTTATTAAATTTTTAAAAGGTTAGGATTTTGTTACTATCAAAATCACTTACTTTAGTCTGGTTTTCGGGTGAAAAAAATTCCAAAAATACTAAAAAATATCTATCTTTTGTTTGACATCACCAGGCGAAGTAAGTGAGCATATTTAGGATAAATTACTTTTTGGCGTGGCTATTTGGGGGATACCAATAGAATTGTTTCATCCCGATCGAATTTAAAATTGAAATAAATAAATTTAATTTTTATCTAAAAATTCACATTTTCAATAATAATTTTTAAAATGATTTTAGGCTAATCTTGACGAAGCGCGTTTTGGACAAACAATTTTGGGCCACTTTTCGAGAATTGCTAGTCGTATGTCACGAATTATACAAACAATATTGGCCTCCAAGGCATCAATTATTACTGTTTTATCAGCCTTAACCAGTTACTTCAAGTAGCCCCATTAGAAATCATCGTGAGGGGTAAAACCGCACGACCTTGGAGGCCAATTAACAGGTCAATTTCTCGAAATCCACTTATATCCAAATTTGTATTTTAATTGGTTGATGTTTGCGGTCGCCGTCATCCAAATTGTCAAACAAAAAATTTACGGATCATGCTGCGCTAACGATCTCCAATGACCCCACATGAAATAATTGACGACTGTAGTGGGAAAATGGAGATCCATTTCTTAAATTCATTTGATCGACCATTTTTGATATCAGTCGACATATTGCACCGACCTAGAGCTCTTCTGTTGAAGACAAATTTCTCCCTAATCAATATGCAATATGCGATAACGATCTCTTTTGACTGTAACAGTAGTTTCGGGTTAAATTTTAAAGAAATCAGTACCCATGTTCTGTAACTCTGGTGAGAACTTCTCGCATCGAAAAGATGTGCAACAAAATATTCCATCGTTTGTCGAAAAGTGTGAAAAAGTGTGTCTGAACTCATGTCGAAAACTATCAGAAACGATTACATCGTTACGTTATAAATGTCATAATATTCTACTCGAAGCCGATGAGAAGTTGCAGACGTGTAGATCGCCAGTCAGCCATATTGTTGACGGCGACCAAAATTTACTAAAATTGAAAATTTTTCAACGACGACGAAAAACAACCGTCGGATTTTAATGTTTGTTGTTTACAAAACGCATTTGGAAACATATGCATATTTTTGAAAATGTTAAAAGCAAAATAATTAAGCAATAAAAAAAATCAACTAAGAACAAAATCCTTATCTCTTCTGTGTTATTCATTGTATTTTGCATTCTTAATACATTTTTTCGTGCCAACATTTTTGTCTTACGCCTTTTTTTCGTGAGTATTTTTTGCCTAAACTGGCGAGTAATTTCCTTACGTGACAGCTATTAATCTCCAAATATATTACGGACGTAGTTAAGTGAGAACAACAGTTGTTTGTTTCAATTTATGGCATTTTTGTTTTATTTCTCACATTTCAATCGAAAAGGTTCTCGCGGCGGGAGTTAAAGAACATGGGCACAGGTCCAATTATGCCACCAGTGTATAAACAGATCCAAACGGTGCATTTTTCTAAATGTAAAAGGGTCTGCAGGTTTTGTTGTTGATTGGTCTCACTCCATATGCGGCGCTTTCATTTTCTCAACAACCCGTTAAGCCAAATATGAGCCTTATTGCTCAGCGCAATTTTGCAATAAAACATCAATGACTGATTTTCAAAGTAAATTTGGGTAATTTGTTAGAGTTGTTGCTTACCCGTTCGAAAGATCTATTAGGCTTAAGGAACACACTTTAGGTAGATCTAAATTCTGATCTTGTCTGCGGCTTAAAACTATTCTAAATCTCTTAAGCGTACTTAAGGAAAGACAGATTTTGCCACAACAATAATTAAAACAAAAATTTTAATCTCAATAAATTTTAAAATCCCATTTTCCTAAATTGTTGCGTAATATCTGTGTTTTTATTTAATTTTTCTACAAACCTTTAAATTCCTTTAAAATAAATAATTAATGTATTTAAATTTTTTTTCTACTAATTTCCTGTTAAAATCATTTAAAAGGCCCTTAAAAACTCTACGCCCCTTAAGCCATAATAATTATATCACTTGGAAAGCATATGAGTAAGTGTTCCATTGAATGTTGTATAGATTTTTTTCGACTTTTAGTGTGTGTTTGTGTATTTTTTTAAAATTTTATTTCACATTTAACACAACATTTTTACCCTCGTTTAATTGTTTGTTGTGGAATGGCTGACTGATCGATATCCTTAGTGCAAAAACTAAAAGGAAAAAAATGTGAAAAAAACATGGACACAAAAGCCTGTTACCCACAACCACCCACAAATTTTTTTCTTGCACATTTTTCTACAAAACATCCCTTAACTTTACACCCCCTCTAAATAAACCTCGCTCGCCTATTTCTATACCCATGTTTACCTCTATGAGAAAACAACAAGAAAAAATGCTCAAAAACTTGCTCATCCGCAAGGAACCATTAAACTTTTTTACAGTATTTTTTTTTTTGCTTTTTATTTTTGAAAATCCATCATTGAAAAGCAAACTTCCGTACAACCATGTTTGTTTCCATTTCGATTTAGTTGTTTTTGTTGCTTTTTACATTTTTTTTGTTTGCTTCGTTTTCTGCCTTTCGCTCTTTTTTATATAATTTTCCATATTTTTTTAACGATTTGAATTTTTCACTTGTCTTTTGAGCATGTGTGTGTGTGTGTGTGTGTGTGTGTGTATAGACAACTTTTACCACCCCTCATTTGTCCTGAGGGTGGTAGATTTAGATACGATTCTGTAATACTTGTAGGTTGTATATTGTGTTGTGTGGGTAGTACGTTTGTTGTGAGTGCGGCCTCTTAAACATTGTTTTTGGTTCAGACAAAAAAACACAGTGGCATAGAATGTAAAAAGTGTAATATAAATTAGGAAAATAATTAGCGTTTGTCAAATACTGTTAGTTTCATTCATTGTCCTTTTGATTCAAATAGATTAAATTCATTTGCAATTAAAAAAGTATAGTGTAATTACTATGGTATTCATTCGGTAAACCGTTAATCGGTAACATATTTTTCGTCTCATATACAAAAGGTATGTGTTTAGAAAATAATTGTTCATGCAATATATTTCTTCTAGTGATACATTTTTAGAATACCGTACAAAAACAGAAACTACGGATTCGGGAGGAGTAAAATTTTTGCAGAATGTTTAGTGCTGAGCTTTGCCAGATGTCAACAGAAGAAACTCTCGATAGTTACACAAACAATCTTTTAACTGAATTATCCGAAACAATTAAAAAGAGTTAAACATTTAAATAAAAACAGTAATAAAGTTCTGTAACTTTAATGTGAACTTCTGGTATCGAAAAGATGTGAAACATAATGTTCCATCGTTTCTCGAAAAGTGTGTCTGTAACTCATGTCGAAAACTATCAAAGAGATTGCGTCGTTACGTTATACTTGTAATAACATTGCGTTTGAAGCCGATATGACATTTCAGACGTTGAGAACTTCAGTCACATATCTTGTTGACGGCGACCAAAATTTATTAAAATTGACGACGGCTATACCAAATACTGTAAAGTTCGACTTTAATGTTTGTTGTTTGCAAACAAGCTTTGAAAACATTTGTATATTTTATAAAAAACTTAAAAGCAAAATACTTAAGTTTGGGATCACACTATGAAAGTTTTCTTTCAGAAAGTCTGAGTTTATTGGTGAGAGGGGAAGAGAACATGCTTTCTTTTCTCCTCTCTCACCCATAAACTCAGGCTTTCTGAAAGAAAACTTTCATAGTGTGAACCCAGACTAAGCAATGAAAAATGTGACAAGAACAAAATATTGTTGTTATTCTTTTCAGATTTATAATAAGTTTTTAAGTGTTCAAATTTACCACGCCCCGTATTTATTCGTGAGCTTATTTGACATTTCAAAGCGGAAAATTTCTCACAGAAATTTTACAGACACACTTTTTCTGTAAATTGGCGAGTAATTTTAGGTAACAGACGCAGTTAAGTGAGAAACACAGTTATTTGTTTCAATTTATAGCATTTTTGTTTCGTTTCTCAATTTTCAATTAAAAAGTTTCTCGACGCGAGAGTAACAGAACATGGGCACAGGACTCTAATAGCATAATGGAAGATTTTATATGTTTAGAGAAATCCAAAAAGAGGGCTGAGAAATTAGTATAGATGAAATGAGTAGGATGCAAAATGTACTTCTTTAAGTATTACAAGCGGCGTTCTTGCATCGCCGGATAAAAAGCGTTGTATGTATCTTGAAGCGTATAGTGGAAGAAATATATGAGAACACACAATGCCTTCGGTCGACATCGCTGCTAAGAATCAATATAACTTTCTTGTCAAAAGAAATAATATTTGAAGTAAAAAAATAATAAAATTTAATAAAATTAAATAGAAGTTTTAAAGTTTTTAGTCATAGCAAGCATTTCGTATCATAATCGAATCATTTAGAATTCAGCTACATGAGAAAAAACGCATATAAGCTCATTTTCGATCAAGCATAGGGCCTCAGCAATCGTCTATTATTAGACCAGTTTTAAATTTAAAACATTAAGAAATCATTATTTGAACAAATAAATGAGTCATATGTAAATCTTTTTTCAATCGCTCAAGTGATAATTCAGTTTTTAATCATCAAAAGTAATCTGAGAAGACTCATTTAGGTAATTTTTACAACAAATTATCACCCATATGCTACCAGGGGAAAGACAGAAAAAATAATTTATTTCATCTGTCAACAAAATCTATCTCTATGATTGAATTAAAGCCCAACTTTAATATTCATAAGCTGGCTTAAACAATAAGGAAAAACATGTAAATCATATGTGCCAAGCCATATTGAACTTGAAAAAACTTTTTGTTAAGTTTTATAAAAATAATATTTGCTGAAGCAAAGTGCGAAGCTGTTCGCACATTTCGTACGAAATCAGATGTTTTTTAAATGCATTTGATGGGCTTTTAGTTAATTGTTGATCATGCATAAGATAGATGGGCATTTAGTTGTTGTACTTTGGCATGTATGAATTTTGAGAGATTTTTTGGAAGATCATTTATAGAATCGTAGATCAATTTTTTTTTAATTGATCTTTAAGCTATAATTTTCCAATAACAAGTTAATTTATAGAAACAAATTTCTATTGATCATATTTTTTATTTTCTTAATATTTATATGTATATTTGTTGAAAACGGTACCACTGTGCCATAGAACAGCAGCAACACATAGTTAAGGTACTAGTTGTAGTAGTACTTTTTCATACATTGTAAATTGCGCGTTATTGTTGCTGTTGTTTAAATGTATTTTTGTATGTATGTGTGTGTGCGTTTATGTATATAAATATATTATTGAGTTTTGTATGGGCTTTTAAGTATTTTTGATTACATTTTTTCCCCAATTTTTATTAAATAAAAAGAGAAAAAAACAGAAAATATTGTTTATAAAATCCATTTGGTATGTTGTTAGTGGTAACAGTTGACTGGAGATTACTTTGTTGTTTTTTATTTTTTTTTTTTTTTTTATTTTAATGAAAATATGAATTTACTGTTTTTCGAGGTTATAAATGCGTTAAAAGTTGTACATTTTAAGAAATATGTTCATAGAGGAGTTATAGAAATGAGCTTATAAAATTTTATTGTGATTTAGAAAATTAGTTTTAGAATATCTGTTTTAAATCAAGGAATAATATGCAATTTACTGAAAAATAAAAGAATTGAAAAGGAAAATAATGATACTCACTTCTCACGAAAATTTTGTAATTAATTTCACTTTTTATCAAAATAATTTTCGTGGGAATACAAAATTTAATTTAAATGATTTTGTTATTCGTGCGTAATTCCCAATTTTTATTTTATTTGCTTTGAATTCTCGGATTTGTGCGAATCTTACTAAGAAAACACCTGTATATGTACATATTCTCGTTTCATTCTCGGGGGATCATCTACAGCTATGAATTTAAGGACCCAGGAAAGGGTCCTTAAATTCACAGATTCCTAATAGATTACAGCTGACGAGAAAACAATTTAGTACTAATCATACGTTAAAATAATTGTTAATCTTCTTATATTTCTCTCCTGAATTTATAATTTTAGCACACGAGTTCTATTCGTTATAAATGTTTTAAATTCAGAATACTCAAAAATTTCAAAATTTCATCTGAAATAAAAAATCTACTAATGTATTGAACATATCGACCCCTTTGCGCGAAATTATGGTATGTTACAAAAACCAAATTTTACAGGACAGCCATTTTTCTACTCTTCTCTGCTTTCGCTTGCAATATCAAAATTAAAATATACATTCAATTTTTGTAGCAACGAAGTGAAACTCGCCTACAATATTTTGTCAGGTGACGTCTCTTTGAATGTAGAACAAGATTGCATCAAAAACTCAATTTCAAAAAAATTGGCATACACGATAATTTCGCGCAAAGGGGTCGATATGATTTTAAAAGAAATATTTTCGTTTTCCAAATAGATAAACATTTCAGCCCACTTTTTTATCAAGATTTAAATCATTTCTAATTTCTGTTACTTTAGCCAACGAATTTTCTACTTACTACCAAGATGGAACAGTATCTAAAATATCCAAGTGAGTCCCTCAATTTTATAACACTCTAGACAAATGAAATTATTATTTAAAAAACCAGTCAAGCCAACAATTTTGGATTTGTGCAAATCGAAAATAGTTTCCTAGCAGTCTTCAAATCACTTTTACAAAACATATAATTTTTTCTATGGATCCATTTCTGTAACTGTTGCCTAAAAGCCAACATTATATACGATATATAACTGTCATTTAGCTGTGGACGCGATGACCACAAATCTCGATAGCTACCCTGGTGGTTTAGTCCCATTAACAAGTTTATTCCAATAAAAACACGAATTTCTGATGCGTTTGTGGGTTTATAGATCTCCCGGAATGTTGGGTATACAAGTTTGCTTGAAACACTATGTTATCAATTATTTTAGGTGTTACAATTGCGTTGAAAATTGAATAACTGTCATGCGATGGAATGTTCTCGATTTCAGAAATAGACCATTGTTTCGTTCATGTAAGTGGCTCTGCTCGATCCATAGAAACCCCTTTTGTCATCGCCACTTTCAATATATTAATTTGCGTTTGTATTAGTGTTTAGACCTTCATCATTCTCGATGATGTAATTAAAAAATTCTTGAATTTAGATTGCTCAGAACTGATTCCGTATCGGACGGTATTTCCGCTAAATTAACTTCATCATTGATTTTCTCCAAAAACAGAAATTTTGCCATCCTTCAATTTGTTGGCAATTGTTTCGATTATTTTATGTGGGGTGGTATAAAATTATACCATGAACTTAAAATGATCAATGAAACGATATTTTTTTATTTTTTTATCTACTTGTTCACGAAGACGTTGTTTGCTTTTTACTAAATAGAAACTTGTTGCTTTTAGAACCCAATGGCTGCTTTTTCTATAAAAATTAACTAAAATAACGGAAACTCCTCTGGCCTTGAGGAGTTCCATAACAAATACCTGTTTTTATATTCAAAAACAGCTACATATAAAAGTTCAGATCATAATTAAACAACTCCACATCTATGCAATAAACTACTTAGAAATACCACTGATAAATGCGGGGTATCAAAAAATAAGAAAAATACTTACAGCCGTATTCATAAAAAAAGTTTGCCACAGTTTGTACACTACGTACAACGAGCTGGTAACTAGAATGCCAATTAAGCTTAGCAGCTTGTAAGCACTGAGTTAATTCATAACAAACTTTTGTGCATCTGCCAACTTTTAATAAATCAACTCTGAATTTTAATGATGCCACATTTTACTGCTCAAAAACGCAACACGTTTTGCATTAACCATCGCTGGTTTTGTCATTTATGTTTTTTGTTTTTCCCTCCACATAAAAACACATTAAGAAGTTTTTAGAATAAAATTAATTAAAAAAAAAAGCGAATTCAAAAACAGAAATTAAATTAAAAAAAAAACCAACAAAATTGTTTGAAGTAAACGGCTGTTTTTCACACGATGTCAAACGTTTAGCAGCTCTTTAACAAGAGTTTAGCAAATCTTTAGCTTGAGTTTGGTAAGATTTTATGAATAAACATTGTGCCAACGTCATGCCAAATTGTCATTATGAATATGGCTGTTATTGTATATATCGCACTCTTTCCTCAAAAGAGAGCCAACACAAAATTTTTCAATATTTATTTTTTGCAAGAAATCGACGTACAGTGGTGTATATATACGCACGGTTAAAATCTTGGAACAATTTCTCTAGTATTTTGCCAAAAAAAAAAAAAAAAATTTACTTTTGTATCCCCCTTTAAAGTATAAGACTTCATAACAAAAGAAAACAGTATTTTGTCTCTACTGTACATTTATAAGTTTTGAGTTCGCCCTCTTTAGAGGAACCAGTGCGATATATAAAACTTATTAAGTTCAAAACAAAACAAAAAGGCAACATTTTAATTATATTGATAATTCTAAACGTAATTCATTTTAAAACTCAACATTACCATGAGGTTCATATCAAAACGAGTTAATTTTTTAAATCAAATCAAAACTCAAAATTTTGTCTTCGAAATAATTTAAAAACTATCAGGCAGATAAATCAAATTATGAATGATTTTTTCGTAATAATTGAGCACAACCATCACAACAAGTGTTTAAAAAAAACTATATACATCCCACTGACTTTAATAAATATTATTTGTTTATCCACAAAATTGTTATAGTGGAATTGTTGCGTTATGTTATGAACCTTCTTAACTTAAACAACATAAAATATAAAGGAAAAATAAAAATGGATTCCTATCACTACCGACTTTTATTGTTTTGGCAGACAAAACTTACTTCTTTAAGGCCGAGTTTTTGAGATGTGGATTAAGTTTAAACTTAGTTTAACGTAGTCTGAAACTCGGTATTTTCCGGTGAAATGTGATTTTTTTTTATTATTTCATTAAAGACCAACATTTTAAGCAAAACTAAGCTGTTCCTTCCAAATGTTGTGTAAAAACTTGGTTATGGCGGCAGAAATTTGTTTTAAGATTAACTTAACCTAGTTTAACTGAGATCTAAAAAAACCCAGCCTAATTCCGTATGATCATTTTTTTTAGTTGAATTCGTTTTAAGTTTTAGTATTTAATTGATGGCCCAAAAATGTCAAAAGTGAATTTCAGAAAGGCTATGAAAAAAAATCAGTAATTAACTTGTATTTCAGAAAATTTCAATTTTGTCTGCAAAATAAAAACTTAAAAGTATTAATTAATTATTATTGGCAAAAAAAACAATAAAACACAAAAAATATTCGGGTATGTTCTGTAAATCGAAATGAAGTTGATTTAAAATCGAACAAATTTTGAAAACGATCCTGTAAAGAGTTCCAATTATTTTTACAAGAACAACTCTTAAATACAGGAAAAACTTTAGTCATTTCGTAAATAATTGAAATCAAAATCTCGTTCGATTTTAAAATCCACTTAATTTCAATTTGTAGAACATGCCCGATTAAATAAAGGGTTTATTGTAAGAACATTACACAGGAGAAAATAGATTTCAATTAAAAAGTTTGTGATATGAATTAAAAAATTTAATAAATTAGTAAACAAATTAATAGTATTAATTAAACGTTTAATTCACTTGATTAAATTTTTAATTAAAACTGATTTTTTTTTGGTTAATACTTTGATTGGTGAACAATTTTCGAGAATTTTTTTCTGTGTTGTACTTAAAGCAGCCCATACACGATTCAATTTAACTGTCAACTGAGTCGGTTGTGGTCCAAACCAAAGCGTGTATGGCTTTGTCAATTGATTAGTTTGAAGGTTGTCGAGTAGGTTGTAGAAAAATCAAAAGATTTCGATTTTTTCAAGTTGACTACTAAGTCTTTCAATTCGATTGTACTGTGTGTACTTGAGTCTCTTGATCAGCTGTCAAAATTAATGTTTGTAGTATTCTTGAAAAAATGGCTTTCATTTCATTAAATTTTAAAATTAATTTAAAATCTTTCAATTCAGTTGATGAAGTGTGTGGCCAAGCATCAATTCACTTGACAGACTCAGTTGACAATGTAAAAAAACGTGTAAGGGGCGCCTAAGCCACCCGAATTAAAAAAACCGGGCTTATGTGTACATTTTCAAAAATAACTTCAACTGCACGTAGTTTTAAGTCAAACGTTTACTCTTCGCATATAGTTGGCACATATTTGGATTTACAAAAAAAAAAAAATATTTACTGTTGCCACTTCGTTTAATAGCGAAATTTTTATTATTTTGGAGGGGGGATTTAATTTTACCCCTCTCACCCTTAAATCCACCCTAGTACCCAATAACGGCATTGATAGAAGCAAACTACAACTACACAAGATGGGATGTATAAAAGCTGTAAGTGCTTACAACCGGTCTGCACATTAGCGATAAACATTGTACTATGAAGATTTCTTTCCTCGTAGAATGCAAACATAAAATTTTATGCAAAAAATAAAATTAAAAAAAAAACAAATCAATTAAATTCTTTTTTTTTCAGAGCATTAACAACTATTCTATACAATGTTAACGAAATTGCTTATAAATTAAAATTTTAAAAGCAATAAACTCTTTATGTTTTCCCTAAACTCTTTAAGTTTTGTTATGCCCCAAGGGCGATCAATACAATATTTAACACCTTAAACATGGCATGTGATCTGAAAAGATACAACAACGACTAAATTATGAAGCACTAAAAGCTAATTTATGTCCCTGGAAACACTTAAGTAAATTGTGCGAAAGAAATAATTAAAACCAAAAAACTTGTTTAATACCATTTCCACATTTGTTAAATGCATTTTAATTTTTCTATAAAATTTTATTTAATAAAAAAAAACAAGATTTATAATTTATGCACATGATACATCTGCAGTTTTGTTCTACAACTCCTGGAGTTCTGTTCTGCTTTGATGAGTTAGAAGAAGAGAATCAGTATGTGGTGAGAGCAACAGGAATAGTTTTCAATGCAAAACTTGACTATGACTGTGACTATCGCTATAACTATTTGGTGGCTGCCAGTCTGGCAGCTGCTATTTAAGTTATTTTTTAATTACTCCAACATAAAATTTTAATATTTATTTTGTTGCAAATTTTTTATCGTTTGTTTTTTTTCCTTGTTTTTTTTTTGTAATTCTATACGCATTTACTTGGTTGTGCGAACATTTTTGTGTGGCAACTAAAAATGCGTTAATGAAATCAATTAAAATGTTTTTAAAATAATTAAAATATTAATTTATTATGTGCATAATTACAAGTTTATTTATGTACAAATATTTACGAGAATAAATTGTTTTATTTTTTTGTTCAAAGAGTATTTAATGTACGAGTATAAAGAACAAACAAAAAAATTTAAAAACATGACGAATGTTTATTAAAATGCAAAACTTTAGACGGGTACAAAGAAACAACATTACTGAAACGTGTAAGAAAAACGCACAATGGGTCAGAAAGTAAAATAAAAGGAAACAAATATTTTAAGATAACCCATTGTTGTTCGAAAATGGAATAGAACAGTACTTGGAGTTTTAGTTTACGGAAGAACGAAACCTAACTGAGCGTAAAATTTAAAATTCGGATCATAAAAAAAAACTTTTCTATGCTTTTTATTATCCATACGTTTTTGTATATAGTTTTTTTTTCAATTAAGTAGTAAAAAAATGAATTAGGCCAAAAAAAGACTTTTTTTTATCACAGGCTTAGACCATAATAAATAAAACAGAATTGCATTGAAAATTAATAAAAGGAATACAGTCAAATCCCGATAATTCGTACCCCGATAAATCGTAATTCCCGATAATTCGTAATAAACTGCCAGTCCCTTGAAATAATCTCGTTAATTAGTAAAATGTCCATACGTTTTGGTCCCCTCGCTAATTCGTAATTTTTTTTTCAAATAAAATCTTCTTTGCCTCTTATAAATCGTAATTGTTTGCTAACAATACCACTTATAATTCGTAATAAAAACAACAGAAACGTGGAAAGAACGATTCTTTGTTTAACGATATTTTTTTTTTTGCCGGGATTTTCGTTTTTGTTTGTGTGTGTTTATTTTCTTAACCCTTTCGCGCCCGCTCTTGAACGCATTGCCAGAAAAATTATTTTTTATAATTTCCTTAGTGATTATATCTAAATTAAGGATTTTTGAAAATTTCAGACTTTTTTAATTTTCGGGTGACTAAAAATTGAAAGTTGCTTATAAGCAACTTTGGGCCGTTCAGGAAGTATTTCACATTATGAAAAATTAAAACAAACTTTTTTATTTTTTATTCATTCTTTAACCAACTCTATATGTGCTTTAATAATTTTATTACGATGGTTTTAAATAAAACGATGATTAAAATTCAAGTTGCTTATAAGCAACTTTGGGCGCGAAAGGGTTAAGATCAGTTTGTTACATGAATCATTTTTATAACTTTATTTTATTTTTAACAACTGTTTTTTTGTGTTCCTTATCGTTTTAGTAAATAAATTGAAAAACCCCGTTAATTAGCATTAATTATATTTTAACCCCGTTAAATCGAAACCCTGCTTAATCGTAACCACCTATAATTCGTACGAAATGGCCGGTCCCTTGCGATTACGAATTATCGGGACTCTACTGTAAATGTGTTTTTAAGTGCGATAGAGTTTACGAAAGGGTTAGCTGTCAAACAGTGATCACTTTTTGCCATTTTTGATCGGTATACTCCGGCAAACCATCACGCTTGAACAACGCTACAGAAATTATACAAATTTACTTTGAAAATCATTCATTTCAATTTCTTTAAAAGTGAATATTCTGTCATCTTTAAAATAAATGCGATTGAAATTTTTATAAAAAATTGGATTTCATTTCTTTCCCGATTAAATATATTTTTCGTAAGGTTGTCTTCAATTTCTTTTCGCACCTAGTAACTAAATTCAAATAAACAATAGCATGCGATGTCAAAAAACATTTGAAAAGACAAGCATACTATTTAAACAATAATGATCCGCAGCGATAGTAATAAACATCATCACTGAGAAACGAATAAATCGGTTTATTACCCTGAGAGTTTTGGTAGAACAGACAGTAGAGTTCCGATCATCTCATTACTCATGCTATGTTGATTTCGATAAGCTAGATCACAACGTAATATGGAGCGCTTTAATCTGCAAGGGTGTTCCAGGGATAGTAATCGCCTAAATTAAAAAGCTGCCTGTGAAGAAATTAAGCAATTAAATTAATGACGGTATCATGGATGCATGTTATCACCCCTACTTTTCAACATCGTACTCGGCACAACAATGAAAAAAGCGATTGCTAGAGGTGGAGGCATTACCAGGGGTCTGCGTGGTAGGTTAAGTAACTTTGATTATGCTGATGATATATGTGTAATGGCACATAGTTTCGATGATATGACAGACAAGCTGCAGCGGGTATCAGAATACAAAAAATAATATACATGTATATATATTTGCTGCGGCTTAAGGCGTATTTTCATGATATTCCAGAGAGAGCTATTACAGGCCAAATTTTACTACAACAGCGAACTTGAATTCCTAAATCTTATCGTACTGAACTGACTTTGCTGGATTTTTATCTCAAACTGCTTAGGAGAACTAGAAACAAGCTTGTTCTTTTTTGTTGAGTCTTTCGAAACAGAAACGAACAGACGTGGTTAAATTGAGTTAGAATTACTAAAGGACAAAGGACAAATATACCTAATGGGGTCTGAGATGAATATTAAAAAAAGTTTCACACGGAATGACAAACTTAGTACATACACCCTTCCTTATACCCGAGTGTAAGATTTTATTCAGTTTGGTTAACAGATTTACTCAAGGTTTACAAAACAAATTTTCTATGAAAATGTCTAAAAAATTAAAAAATTTAATAATCGTTTATGAAGACAGGGGTTATTCTTTAATTCTAAAAAATATTAAAATTATCTGTGTTCAACTTTTTTTTTGTTTGTTATTAATTCCTCTTTAGAAAATATTTTTTTTTAAATATTAATAACAATAACACACCTATATTTAACCCTAAATACACTTTCGATCTTTCGAAAAACACAAAAAAAAAATAATTTTTATTATTTATTAAAAAAAAACAAAATTTTAATTTTACTTCCTAAACGCTTCTTTACAATTTTTCACTTTCAACAATAAAAACGCACATACAAATCACAAATCCAAATGTTAAGAATATTATTTATTTTTATCATAATTATAATTTTTTTTTTATTTTATTTAAGTTTTCTCACATTTCGATGCCAGTATCAGTTACTGAATTAAAGACGACAAGGATCAAAAAACCCCAACCCCTAAAACAATACAATGCAAACAAGCATACAATCACTCTGACAGGCACACACATTAAATCCTTTTTTTTTTTTTTTTGTTTTCTGTTTATTTTTTGTAGTTTTTATCAATTTGACATGAAATCTCTTTTTAAATATTTTTTTTTTTTTTTTGCTATTTTTGGTATTTGAAAAAATTGGAAGTGGTAGGGATAGAGATGGAAAGAAGCAAAAAAACTAATTTGCATATGTTTTAAATCTGTTTTAAAAATGAGCGTTTTTTTTTGTTTACAGACGTTTTTTTCTATTAAAAAAAAATTCTATAAAAAATTTATTTTTTTAGATTGAATTCTCATAAAAAATGTTGTGAATCATTTTCGAAAAGTTGTCTGTGTGTTTTTTGTTTGGGTTACGGGTGGATCTACTTACAAAGATTAATGTGCCGTGCATCTGCATGGAAATTAGCTGGGATATTCAAATATATTCAATTTCACTTTTGTTTATTTCTTTTTCTGCAGTTGTAGTTTCACCTTTTTTTTTATTATTTATCTGTTTAGATTTTGTTTGCTATTGACTAAAATCCTTTTTTTTCTTACTGATTTTGTCGTTTTTTTTTTTTTTGTTTATTTGTGCCTCAGGTCTGATTGTTTATTTATTTGGCATATGTTGGGATTTTTTTTAATACTTTTTCGTCCTTGCTTAAATTAGGAGTTGATAAATTTTTTGGTATAAAAAAAGTTTGAATAAAAGGATATTATAAACGGTTAATGGAATGTTACAGATGAGAATACAAACTTTAATTTGGGTGCGTTTGAAAATTTTGGGAACCAACTGAATTTTTATGTTACACCGAGCCAGGCGCCGATACAAGCGGGCGGTGTGGAAAAGGTTATCCTTTTTGACAGAAATACTTGTTATTTTCTGCGTTTTATATTTTGTCAGTATTCTTATTTTGCTGTTGGTTTTTTTTGACAGTCATGAAAGTTTATTATTAATTTTTTTTAGACTAACTTTTGACATTCTGGGGTCATCAAATAAGGAATTTATTAAAACCTTAAACGATTGTATGTCAAAAAATTAAAGAGGTAGTGATATTAAAATTAGGAAAATAATCAGAAAATAATAATTATTACTGCCAATAAAAGAAATTTTTCTGCATAAAAAAAACAATTATGTAATAAGCATTAAAAATATATTTAATTCCATATTTAAATAATCTGCTAATAGCAAAATTATGTACAGGAAACCCTCCTAAAACACGGAGACAGTGTAAAATATAAATTTTTTTTACTTAAATATTTTCTTTAAATTCATTGTTTTTTTTAGAAATATGTACATACATACAAAAAAATACATAGACACAAAAATAAACAAGAGTTACATTTTTATTTTAATCTAACTAAATCATAACAGGGATGCAAAAACTAGTACTTTTGTACTATTTTGGTACAATTTTAACAACTCAATCATGATAAATTTGCAATTCCGTTTTATCGTGTTAGAATGAAAACGTGTTGTAGATGAGGAGATTTCCGCAAATTTTTTTACGTGTAAGATCGAAATCGTTTTGTAGAAAGCCGTCTTGTAGAAGGGTTACCTGTACACCAACTCATTTTAAAAAATTTTTTTGAAAGTTGCACATTGGTATAACGTAATGCTGCAGAAACATGCATGGCTTTGTAGGCGGAAAGAGGCTTATTAATAATATCACATTTGCAACAACACTA
Organism: Pollenia labialis; assembly: GCA_949318255.1. Lineage (NCBI taxonomy): Eukaryota > Metazoa > Arthropoda > Insecta > Diptera > Polleniidae > Pollenia > Pollenia labialis. The sequence continues at coordinate 75,339,567 of OX439140.1, forward strand.
GGATTTCACATATTTCTGACTTTCTGCCATAAATGCTTTTTCAATTTCTAAAAAAAGTCTATTTAACGTCATTCATTATTGATAACACAAGGGGAAAAAATTTAACTGTTTTGTGCGGCCTGGAACTTTATTGCAAATTTTTACTATTTTGAGGTCTCTGATTTCAACTCCAATCTCCGCTTTACTTCATCAGCTCGCATTTTTAGGTTACAGGAACTAATCGCATTTTTGGCTTTTTTCCAAATATTAATATTTCAAAAACATAACTGTACTCTTCATTAAGCGATTTTCAAAAATTTTTATTTATTTTTTAAGATGTAGTTGTAAGCTTTGAAAAACAATCAAATTTTTGGAAATCACCAACAAAATTTTGTATTTTAAAAAAACGTAAAAAATCCAAAACGGGAAAAAGTTAAAGTCTTAGAACGTTTACGTAAACTCACATAACCTTTGGAGAAAACGAGACATTGATCATAAAAATCGATGAACGTGTTTCGCTTTTATTCACAATTAACTGAAGGTACCTCGTTTTTAAGTGAAGCAAAAAACGTCCATAAATAGAACAGCAGCAGACAAGTTAAATTTTGATAGTTGCACGTTGGTCGGAAATCGTATTCTTTTGGAAAAGTTGAATAATTAATTTTAAGAAGCAGTTAAAATACTTAATTTTGTGCAGATATTTATTAAAGGATTATGCGTTTATTTAAAAAAAAATTGACCGGGTGTGATAAGCACTTCGCCATATTCTAGAAAACATTGTGAAACATTATGAAATAGGTCAGATTGAGTAAGAAACTTAAACTAAAGGGTATTTAAATTTTAAGGGTCGATGTTGATTTTGAACAAAACAGAAATTATTTAGGAAATTATTGTCATTTCTTTTTATTATGATAATATTGGTATGGTTCAATTATGTATGGAACAAAACATCGGCCAAATGGCCGCCGCGACCTCGGCGGCACACCGTCCGATGGTCCAAATTTTCGATGACGATGAGGCATAATTGAGGTTCTATGCCGTTAATGTGCCGAATTATCTATCCTTCAGCTCTTAAATTGTTCCTATCTTATCGACGTACAACTTTTCTTTCAAATAACCCCAAAGAAAGAAGTCCAACGGTGTCAAATAACATGATTTTGGCGGCCAATTGACATCGCCACCACGTGAGGTAACACGGCCATTGAATTTGTCGCGCAAAAGCGTCATGGTTTCGTTAGCTGTGTTGCAAGTGCCACCGTCCTGTTGAAACCACATATCGTCCACATCCATATCTTCCAATGCGGGCCATAAAAAGTTCGTTATTATCTCACGATAACGAACACCATCAACAGTAACTGCCTGAACGGCCTCATTTTGGAAAAAATACAGTCCCTCTTTGTGGGTACATTGGTTTTTCGACAATCACTCTTAGATTATCATCCGCCCAAATACATACGGCAATTCTGCTTATTGACGAATCCACTGAGGTGAAAATGTGCCTCATTACTGAAGAAGATTTTATTCGATATGTATGTCAAATGAAATGCAGAAAAAAACTTGACGTTTAGGTGTGGTTTACATTGAACGTCGGCCCGTTAATTTAACCACCGTTTACATAAATTTTTTTCGGCATATTTCATCATCAAAATCGAGATCTCCGTACTCAAATCAATCCGAAAAAGTATTTATAGTACAGTTAGATTGATTCTTGTACGGATTTTTAATCGCGAAATACTTAACATAGCCCTTTTCAATGCCGAATTCGAACTTGTAATAATCCGGAAAATGAAATTGATTTAAATAAAACCAAGATCGAATCAATCTCAAAATGCGCTTGATTCAAGTATTATAAAGTTGATTCATCCCGAATTCGTACATGAAATAAAAAAAAGTGAAATAAGAAGGAACATTTTATTATGATTGATTAACTTACCCGTTTTACACCTGACATAATTTTCATTATCAAACACCAAGCCCGATATGGTTTTTACCTTAAAAACTTAATGTTCATATTTAACTGAAAATATAAACTAAATGAGAACTACTGCTTTAAATTTTTCTTTTTAAACATAAAAATAATGTGTAATGTTCTGTTGTTTTTGTTGCTTCAACACACAACAATAATATCGTTTTTTAACTACTTGGGTTGTGTTGTGTAGTGTCTACAGAAAACTTTGATATGTTAATTGAGATTAAAACGCTCACTTAGTAATTTTCAATCTTTTTTGACTGGGTTTAAAATTTTTTACTTATTTTAAGGCATTTAAGTAAAAAAAACTTAATTTATCTCGAGTATTTTTCTTTCTAGTGCGATGTTTTTTATATGAATTTCTTTTAAGTTCTACAAATTATTAACTACGAAAGCTTTGAAATTTTCTACATTTTCTGCAACACTTTTCGTCAAAGGAAAAAAAGGTTTTTATCTCAAATCTTCTTAAACTTTCTACAAAATTGTGTTATATTTTTTAATTTTTTTTTTATTTCATTCAAAAATTTTCACTTGCTTTTTTATATTATTATTATAATTTTTCCAACACTCCTCTCCCTTTCCACCACTAATTCTAAAGAGTATAAGTTAAATCGAAAGAATAAAAATGTCATTCTTTGTCTTAAATCCATTAATATTTTAGCATGCATTTTTCAAATGAATGGTGATGAAAAGAAAACTCATTATAAAAATGATATCAACAGTGGTTCTTTAGGCATGAATAGAAAATGCATTCGACAGAACTTTTATTGTTTCTAGACTTCAAAATGGGAGGAATAACTACACAAAAAAATTAAAAAAAAAAACACATATGAAATAATAATGAAGAATAAGTAAATGCTAAAATAATTTTTTTTAAATTTAAGTATAAGAACAAAAAATTCACATTTACACAGGATACTTTGCTTGCAAATTATAAGTAGACAGTGGTGGTGAAAATGAGAGAATGTAAAGGCGTCCCCCGATGACATCGACACAAGGTCCCAAAATAAAACATATATGCAAAATTTCAATTCATCTGACTGTAAATAATGGCATTTTAATATACATAATTGTTTTTTTTTTCTAATTAAACAAGTGCTTCTTAAGGTAAAAATGTAATTACGATTTCTCGAACTTTTTAGGTTAGGTTTGATCCTAATTTTATCATGCATGTGATATTGTTAATCATTTTTGATTAAAAAAATTCTCCCAACAGGTTCATTTCTTATCATGCTATTGAATTCCAGTAGGATTCAATTGATACTATTGAGATTGGCTATAAAAGAAGTTCAAATCTGCAAACGATGCTTCATTAACCGGCTTGGATAACTAAAAAATGCCTTGGTAAGTATTCCTTCATCACTGAAATGAAGCTCTTTAAAATATAAATATTTCACAACTTGTTATTGAGAATAATCAAGTTCTCTAATCAGATTCGATCAGAGAAATAAAAGTATTGTCACGTGCACGTGCATTTTTTTTTTTTGTTAACCCATTCGCCTTATGTCCTGGAACCAGTGTTGCCAAAACTTATTGAGGAAAAAATGCAAAATTTTGTGAAAAAAAGCTAAAAATGCTTAATAAATGCTTAAATTATTTATTAAAAAATAATGAATAATCTTCATTAAAGTATAAAATGATCGATAGGTGCAATTGAACTGTGCACAGCACATAAACTTAACACCGTCTCTGCTGAAAGCTTAACAAATTCTTTTAAAAGGGATTGGATGGTTTTTAGTTATGCCCGTAGCATTTTTGTGCTTTCTTGTTTCTGCATGTTGCTCCAGGCCACAATATCGCATTTGCTGTAATTTAAAAAGGTTTTTTTTTTTTGCCGATACTTTACTTTAACTTTAGGTGCTTTAGCCAAATTTTTATCAAATTTTGTACAAAACGTTTATACCAACCCTTTGGGTAAATACCAATTTTCCCTATTTACCGGGTATTTACCAATTGGATATTTGCCCTCTTGCCATCTATACACATTAATCAGCATTTACATTGTTGCATTTTTTAGGTCTAATTCCATGTTTGAATCTTTCTTTGCTTTTTTCTTTAATATTTGTATTAAAATTAAACAATAATGCACAATATTAGAAACACCACAAAAACTAAAAAATGTTAGAAAATATGCTAGATGCAAAATTACTTTTTTTCATGCTAATGACTTTAAAAAATGCTAGATCTGGCGTGAAAAATGCTGAATTGTCAACACTGTCTGGAACCCACATACATCTGAATCTTTGATTTCGCAAGTAGGTCAGCTTCAGCGTATATGGCAGACATATAAATTTTAGAAACTTTTAGAAATAATAAAATACTTAAGTTGTAATTGGAATTGTGGTTTATACTATGTTTACACTTGGGTTTTTAAACGCGTTTAAGCAAACTGTTGATTAAGTTAATTAAAGCGTTCACATTACATTTGAGATGGTTAAGATGACTGATGATTAAGAAAAAACACAACAAAGCAATTTATATTTTTTTAAAGTATTAAAAATGGTTAAAAATGCTTTTATAAAGTTATCAGAAGATTATTTAAATCATTTTAATGATGAAATTGTGAAAATTTAAGAATTATTTAAGGGAACAAATAAAAACATTAAGCAGAAATCGTGGTCGGTTGTACACTTTTATGTTGGCCGATTCTTCATTATACTCAGTTTAAGGTATGTTCAGTGGATTCTATGCGATTAATGAAGTGATTTAGTTGCAAGCATGTCAATTGGAAGTGACTAACAAATCACTTCAATGTATGGGCAATCATTAGGGTGGGTCAAAAAAATATTTTATCTCTTATCGACTTCTAATAGCGTAAATATGTTGTATTTTTGTCTTAATTAGATCCCTGTAAAATATTAATAATTTATTTTTAGTGTAAGAGCCCGCGCTTTGACCTTCAATTTGGTTAAATTTTTAATATAGCAACAATAGCATTGTATTGCAGAAAAGCATATTACTGTATTTTAACGACTTTTAGGTTCGTGAAAATAGTGTCAGAGGCATTCATGACTCTTTGCGATAAAAAATTCAAGCGATGGTTTAATATAGACGAAACTTGAATCAAGACGAGAGATGCCCGGATTTGACAGTAAACAAGATTTTGTGACCAAAAAGGATTTTATTGTTTTATGTTGTATAAGAACCAAAGTTTTATTTATTTTAAGTTTAATTCAAAATATTTTTAGCTTAAATTAATAATAATTGACAGTAAATAAAATATTAAAGTTTAAAAAATTTACTTTTTTCAAATATTCTTAATTCTTAGGAGCTCATGCGCGGGCTCAAGATGAGACTTTTTTCAACTTTTTTTTTGCAATTTTTATTTGTTTTACCGTAATACAAAAAAATATTGCTACTAGAATATGATTCGAGAACTTTTATTTTTTCTCATACATCAGTGACCCACCCTAGTAATCATCTCGGTTTTGATGTGATAGGAGCTTAATCACGATCGAGTTGCTTAAACACGTTTAAGAACCCAAGTGTGAACATATTATTAATCCAAATTTTTTAATATTTTAACCAGGCTTAAGTTAGTCAATTAAATTTTCATTAAATAATTTCAATGAAGAAAGGAATTTTTCAACATGAAATTAAAATTTATTGATAATTTTTGTTCTTGACTTAATGCGGGATTAACCTACGGACAGGTTGATTTGACTTGTTTCGATTACCACACTATCACCTCAGAAATAATTGCCGTTTTACACTCCCCGCCATTGACGATGGCTGGCAGTCAGTAGTAAAACATCAATATTTAAACTTAATTTTTACTTGGTGGATCGGAATTTGTAGAATGATTATTCATTTTCAATTGATTTTTGTCAAAAATTCTTCTTGAATTCTTGAAGTCCAAAGAACATTTTTCGTTTTTTATGTTTGTAATCGAAACATGAGCATCACAGGAGAGGTGTAGTCTATTTCCTGTTATAGCATCTGGTGACTGCGTGCCTAAAATGTTTCAACTCCCTGAGTGTGAGTCGCTGTCTTGGTGTCATCTTATTGTACCAAAACTAGCCTTCGCAATTGAAATTATAGTTATTATGAGTACGCTTAATACATCTTTATACCAATTCTCCTTCCCGAAGTGCCCTATCTACATTCAGTGTACTTCTTGTTATAAAAGCCAAAATTATCTTTGCGAGTGCATTCGACGCTTGATTATTCGTATTTCTCGTTTATTATCTCTGAAGTCAGAATGTTAATTTGTCCGTCCATATTAGTAGCACAGTGTACTATTAAATGTGAGGAAGGGGTTCGAGTAGCTCTCAAAACTGTTGCCTTCTCTTGAGTACATTTGGCAATTTGGAAATCCACCTGTATATTAATTATTTGTATATGATGATGTTTGATAATAATCAAACGCACCTTGGATTTGATTAACGTTAAAAAAGGGCGTCCCAGTATAGAGAACAAACTTTACTAGAATAGCTCGTAGATGTCAAGGCAAACGAGGGGATCCTTTCGTCTCTTTTAATATAGAGAACAGATAATATGGGTGTAATTAAATCGCATCGGAATGGTATTTAAGCCCCTGCAGCGTGTCCGAATTTTAAAAATAGATATCTCTCGCAAACATTTTAATTTAAAAAACTTTATTTGTTTGTATGTGTGCATACAAGATGTCTGTCAACAAGTCTTTATTTAACGACCTAAATGCAAAACTGTTATATAAACTGCTATAGTCATCATCGCCACTGTTAAAAATTGTAAGCGATTGTTGCAGTAGATCAACAACAATAAAAAAAGTACGACAAAGCTCCATTAAAAGCAACAACACTCTTGAGAATATTACAAAAGCATGTAATGTATACCTCTGTAAATGTACACCTACTCATACATTTACATGTACACATACCAACATTTACATATGTATAGAAACATACATATATGTTTATATATACTTATTTAGTTCTAAGTATTTAGCAGTCATGGGAGTAGTGCATTAATTTTGCAGTTTCAACTCACACTGAGGCTCATAAAAGACGGTAAAACGCAACTGCAACGAAACCCTTTAGAAATCATTGTTTTGAAACTAGTTTCAATCCTCTTCCACACACCCTGCAACCTAAATTGTACCAAATTGTAATGAAATTATCACAATCACTTCATTAGAACTGGGAAGCTACCGATGTCGCAACATTCTTTGTGGAATTGGTTAATATTATTTGTCAGTACTCACGTAGCCATCTAAAAAATACCAGAAAATTTGTTAAAATAATAAATTCGGGTTTTAGTGGATTAATTTTCCTTAACTATATTAAAATTGTTTTTTTTTTTATTTAGCTGTTAATGGAATTGATAAATTCGAAAGGTTATTCTTACACTATTGCATGATACCAATATTCTCCGATTATATATATATTACTCTAACTCCCACTGGAGCATTGGGCTCCTATGAGGCCTTTTATTAGGCGATTCGTTAGCAAATTGTATTTCGAAAAAGTAGGTTGCTGGCCCTCCATTCTTAGATTGGTGATAGAGCTGCTATTTTCGTGTCCAATACCTCGATGCAGTAATGCTGCGAGAAATGTTCATGTAATTTGCTTACTTACCTAAGACGTTAAGATGAACTTTAACCATTCAAGTGCCTTCTCACTATAGCTAGCCTTCAGAGGAATCGGAAAAGCCATTTCCTGGGAAATACTTGGTCTAGGACCGGAATTAGTGAGCTGCTTGGACAGTAAAACAGAGGAATCGTAACTAGTCACTCCCAAGTGAATGACAGTCAGAAAACTTTCCGCACTACGTGCACCTATGCTGAAAGTCCCAATTCCCCGATTGAACAAGTTATATGCAAAATAATTAATGTGAACTTGAAGTGTTCGTTAAATCCATCTTTCCATTAAAATTTTTTGTTTAACGAACACTGAATTCATATTAATTTTGTATCCAAAATTTATGAAACCATAACACGGGAAATATTTGTCGCCACCATAAAATTATTTTTATTTTGAACTCACAGTTTTTAAATGGTTAAATTTTGGAGTGCGCTTTTTTAAATTTAGTTTTAATTTTTTTGTGCAAGAGCCAACTCTGAATCTTGGCAGCAGTCACACACATATGTTCATTCCGAAAATGGAGCTCTTTACGAAAGAACAAGTTATAATTGTGAAAAATGCGTTTAATTGAAGATTATGCATTCTTACTGACACACCCTTAAATTTAATAACAATTTTAGAAAAATCAGGTATAGTAAGGAATATTAAATTATTGTTGTTTTTATTTTTTTAAATAAAATAAATATTAAGGCTTGATTCACTGATCGAAGACTTGTTGTTGCTAGATAAAAGCAAACATTTATTGACAATTTCCTAAAAACAAATTTCACTGATCGTATCGCCATCGAAAATAAAACATCGATAGTCTAATGGAAACAGAACTATCGATAGTACTATCGATTTTTTGCCAGCTCTAGTTTTAATGCAACTGGTCTCTATAAGGAGTCTTTGTCATTAACTCGAAAATAACGTATATTCTGCCCGTAGTGATTTCAACCATTTTTTCGATTTTGAATGATGAATTGAAAATAAGCAGCCTCACTAAACACAAGTGACAGGTATGTTGAAAAAAAGTTTTTAATTTATAACAAAAATCTTATTTTTTCTGATTAAATGCAAGAATTATTCCGCGATTGACAAAATTTTATTTCTTGAATATCCTCAGCTTATCATCACAAAAATCTGAAACCATAAACTATACGAAATAAATTTTTTGAATTTTAGCTTTTCTTAATGCAATTTCAGATTTAATTCCATTGCATTAAATGAAAAAAATTGCAATACCACTCCGTTTTTTAGTGCTTTTGAAAAAGAATATACTGATCATCACTAAAAAATAGTGCAAATTAATTTTTTGCAGTTTTATGTGATGCTGATTTTAATCAATATTTAGTGCACTGCCTCCAACTTTGGTATAAAAACACACATACCGTCTTATAAGAATAAATAAACAAAATACATACTCCCATCCTTTTTCGGGCTCATGTCTGTGTGTGTGTGTGTTTGTTTACATGTGCATGCATAAGTAAAATCATTGGGATGCAATTAACACAAGTGCTTAATGAATGCCTGCCTGGCTGGATGGTTGACTGGCTGGAAGGCTGGTTGACTGCATGTTTGCTTAAGTGCTAGAATGCCTGACTATTTAACATTGCATTGGCATTGTCCTTAGCCTTGTAGTTTTAAATAAAAAATAAAAAAAAATAATAATTGTGGTGGAAGGGCGGTTGGTTGAATGACTAAATGCAGGGATGTGTGAGAGTTTTTTAAAGTTGGATGTCAGCCAACGTCTTCTTAGCAATTACACACTCTCCCTCACACATGCACTTACCAACAACATTATCTTGAATTTTAGGTGGCAGGCAATTTTTTGCTTGTACGTACATAAATACGTTCGTTTGCTTGCTCTGTGGCACGATGCCGTTCGTCCACTTTATGTCAATGATGGCATTACTTTGTGTTTCATCATCGTCTTATGCTTCTTACATTAATTTTTGTAAGGCATAGATATAATTGTGTGTTGTGAACATTCATATAATTTCTTTTATGTTTAACTTGCACTTAAGTATTACAACACACATTGAAAACATGTCCCGCAACCACTCATCATTTTCAACGTCGTCCTCATCCTTAAACAATAAAACAGGCACGATGCATTTAGCTTACAATTCAACTTCAAATATTCCCATTCCCTCTATTTAAAAGTAAAAAAAAAAAAATTTAAAAAAAAAAAACAAATTTTTGCCATAAACATTTATGTTGTTCTTAAAATGTTATAAAAACCTTAATATATATGACAATTAATAAAGGCTTATGTAATACGCTACATTTTACTGTCCCACCTACATCTATCATAATTTTTGCAAAAATTTAATAATAATTTATAGCAAACATGGCAAAGAATTGCTGAAATGTGGCATAAATTAACATTTTAGTAAAATTTTTGCAAAAATTTGTAATTTATAGAAAGTAACGAAACAATTTTTATTTATGGGAAATTAAAAAAAACATATTTTATAGGAAAAATTGCTATTTATAAGAAATTTAGCAAAAATGTTCTAATTATTGCAAATTCGCTATTTATAGGAAATTTGGGAAATAAAATTGCTATTTATTAGATGCTATGCCGAAAATTTGCTATTTTAAGGAAATTTTGCAACGAATTGGCAGAAAATTTGCCATTGATGTTTGACTATAAACTGCCAGCAGTCGTCAATGGCTGTAAGTGTTAAACGGCAAACCCCTCTGAAGAGATTGAGTGGCTGCAATTGAAACATGTAAGGGTAACCTGTCCGTGAAAGCCCGGGTTCGAGCCCCGCGGCAGTCAAGAATGAAAAATTATCAATAAAAATTTTAATTAATTTTCATGTTGTAAAATTTCTTTCTTCATAAAAATAATTTAATGAAAATTAAGTTTGTTGAACTTTAGCTTAATTATAATATCAAAATTTTGATTTAAAACCATAAACAGTTCAACAACATAACCAAAATACTAATTATTGCAAAAATTTGCTATTTATAGACAAAATTTTGCTAAAAGCAGGCTACACACAGAAAACAATATCAATGTTAAATGAACATGGCGCAATGTTTTTAAAAATCATAGTAAATTTCAATTTTCAAAAGATTTTATTATTCGTGCTTAATTCCCTGTTTTTATTATTGATAAAAACACTTGAAATTTATTGTTGATGGGATAAGCTATTCCTATGCGCATTTCACTGGTTGCTTAGGCCAGATCATCAGGAAACTTCATCCATAAAGATTTTAGAAAAACTAAAGATATTAAACCAAATAAAACTGTTAAACGTATAAGAATTATAGCAACAGTTCTACTTGTAATAATATCAAAGTTTAAAGAAAACAACATCAACAATAAACATTGTCTTCATCTCATCTTACATTCCCCACTACAATTCTGCAAAAATATGCCTTAATTTAAAATGATTTTGGTTTCATATGAATTTTAAATAAAATGCCTCTATTACGGTTGTAATTAAGACAACTGGTTGTGGTCAGTTGTAATTTTTTTTTATGTTTTTGTACACCGCAATATAGCAAAGTTTTAAGCCATAATACAAAAATTAAGAAATTACAGAAGGCAACTGATTAGGGGCCAAAAATGTTAAAATAAAATTGCTCAATATTGAAACCATAAAAAACTGTTTAACTTTTTTTGTATAGAAAAAAATCACAATACTATAAAAAGAACAACATGAATAAAGTGTTTTATTATTTTCATGTTTAAAATAATCTAAAAAGAGAAAAAAAATTCCCGTATTCTTTTTAAATGATTTAGTTAAATAGTACATAAAATTTTCAAAGTTGAATGATGATGAAACCCATATCAGGCCATTCTGCTAACAAAGGGGAATAAAAAAAGTGAAACATGTGTTACAGGAAAATAAATAATTATGTCTATCCTTTCTTTTTCTGGCTCCTCATAAGTGTTTTGAATTAGTCTTCTCACTGTTATTTCAAACTCAAACCAACTTGATTCAACATGAAATTCGAATGTTTCAACTTAAAATAACTTTCATTCAACGTGATTCGGATTGTTATTTCAATATAAATGACATTTTGCTCCAACTTTACTGCAATGTTAATTTTACATGAATTACACTTATTTTAAAAGAAAAAAAAATGGTATTCGTAAGTTATTGTAAAAACATGTTAAATTAACATAAAGTAACTATAAAGCAAAATCACTACCGAAATCTGTAGAATTAACATTGATTTCGACGATTTTACATTAATTTTTTTCTGTGATGTAATTATAGAACATTTTCTATTTTTAAAAAATTTTGCCAAGAATTAGCTATTTATAGAATTTTATCATGAATTAGCATTTTATTGGATGTTTTGCCAAAAATGTACTATTTTTAAGGATGTTATGCCTATAATTTGCTGTTTATAGGAAATTTCGCAAAAATTTGCTATGCATAGAAATCTTGCTATTTATAGGAGATTGTGCCCGAAATTTGCAATTTATAGGAAATGTTGCCAATAATTTGGTATTTATATAAGTTTTTAACAAAATTTGGTATTTTTAATAAATTTTATTAATGTTTGCTATTTATAGTAAATATTTCTAAACTTGCTATTGAAGTAAATTTTCCCAAATTTTGCTATCTATTTATAGGAAATTTTGCCAAAATTTCCCATTAAAAGGGAATGTTGACCAAAATTTGTTTGTTATAATAAATTTGACTAAAATTTGCTATTTTAAGGAAATTTTGCCAATATTTGATATTTGAAAAAAAGTTAATGCGAAGTTTAAACTACAACATTTTTCCAAATTTTTTCTTTCTGGGTTGTAAGGCGTTTGTTCCTACACATATTCCTTGTGCGCATAAGGTGTTTATTTACAGATTGTTTGGCATTGTTACTTACCAACCGACAAAAAAAATATTGCAAAATACATACTAAAAATAAATTACGAAAGGAACCCCGTTAAACAAGATAACACAAATATGTAACAACCAACACACTCAATTAAATACACATATCCGTATGTACATATGCATGTATACTTGAAATTGTAAGTATGTTATGTAAATATGTATGTATGTATGTATGTATATTTAAATATATCCACAATTTTATGTGCTCACAGCACCACAATCTCTTATAAGAATCGGTTGCATATATTAATTTCGTAGGCAGTCAGTCTGAGGCAAATTAAATGGGCCAACAACAATTTTGTTTCTGTCTTGTTTCATGTTTCATTCTTTCAGAGAATGAGTGAGTCCTCCTGGTGCATAAGAGCATTGCAGAGTTACAAACATCTCAAGTACGCGAATACAATTATAAGTTGCACGTTGAATTTTCTGTTGTTGTTGTTATTATTATAACTTTTATGCGACACTTGTGAAGTAGAAAAGCTACAACAGGAACATCAACAAAAATTGCATGATTTTTTTTTACATTAAAACCATAATGAAACATTTTACATTGTGTTTATACAATTTTCATTTTAAATTGTTGTTGTTGCCGTTGTTACTTTTGTTTTTGTTTGTCATCTACTAATTATATTCAAAAATGCTTAAAACAACAACAACGAAAACCTGCATGAAATAATAAAAATAATGAGAAATGAAGCGTATTTATTCATACAATTTTTTTAAGCATCTCACATGAACTTATTTATAGATATCTACATCTTTATGTATGTATGAATAAATGTTTGTGTATTTATTCATCCATTTTTTCTTAATATTTAAGAAGGCGGGAATATATAATTTATTCAAGTACAACCAAATCACATGTGTGACATCTGCATAAGTGCTGGGACACTTCAATTGGTTAAATGCATATGCAGAATTAATTATATACATTTCAAACTCTCTTATTATTATGTATGTTTGCATGTGTGCAGATCATATACATATACCTATGTGTACATTAGCTAGGGTGATCGATTATTCGACTTTATTTAATAACCGGTTTTGGAATATTCCGAATAGTTGCTATTTAAAAAAAAACCGGGTTTCGGCTAAGCATTTTAAAAATAACCGGTTAACCGGTTTTAATTCGAATGCATAAAAATATAAAAATTGAATTAGTATTTGTAATAAAAAGTGAATTAGAATAAAAACAAAACAATTCACGAAGGTAAGGAACCAAGAAAATACATATACATATGTTCCCTTCGATCCTATAAGGAGCATAGGGCCTCCAGGGCTGTCCAGACCACAACTATTTAACGACAAAATAAAAAAAAAGCGTGACCAGTAAATTGATTAAACTTTAGCATTATTTTTGTGGCCCTTTGTTCCTTATAGGAACCACAGGACATAAATTAGAAAAATACTTTAATTACGGGTACATTTCTAATAAAAGTAAGGAAAAAGTATATAAAATACACATTACTAAAATAACCGGGTTATTTTACTAAAATAACCGGTTTATTCGATATTCGAAAAATTGACATTTTAAAATATTCGACTTGGGCAAAACTAAAATAACCGGTTAAAACTGGCCGAATACTATTCGATCGATCACCCTGACATTAACTCGTACCAAAATATGAATGCTATAATTGTGTTCATACTTGTATAAAAAATATATTAAGCAAAAAGTAATTTCAATGAGTGTGCAACGGTAATGAAAGGGTTTTTTGTTTTCCTAAACACAGATGTAATTTAGAATGAATACGTTAATGAATTTTTTTGTAAAATATTATTTCTTCTTTGTAGGTATTGAAATATAGGGATTAAATAATTTTTTTTTATAATAGAAGAATTTCTTGTTAAAGGTAAATGTTGGCAAAACAAAATCAGCCACAAAAAACAAGGTTTAAGAGACATAACACCATTAGTAAGACCCATTTCTTGAATGGTATTGATATCAGCAAAAGCGATCGTACTTCATCGGCAGTCCGAGCATAGTACATATAACAACATTCTCTTCTTCGTCGCATACCGCAGCACTTTACTGTCTTGTGCCTTCAAGTCCTGGAAGACATGTTTATACATCGGCCTTGGAATAGGGCCTTTGGTAATCACTTGCCGTGTATAGCAGAGTACAATTTGAAATATAAGAAGGTCAACCTAAGAACACGGTAGTTGGTTATATTCTTTCTAGGCCGCACTAAGCCAACCGTTTTATTAAAGCAACATTTTTTATACTTTTGATTTCAATTAAAAAAATTTGTGATATTAATTTATGCACCAGTAAACAAATTAGTACATAGTTTCAATTAAGAACTGTGTGACACTTTCTGTAGTAGTGTTATTGATATAAGTAAACGTTTAATTCACTTGATTAAATTTTTAATTAAAACTATTTTTTTTGGATAAATGATTTAATTGAAAACAAATTGGGGCTATAAAAAGCTAATTTGAACAAACTTTTCTTAAATTAGAAAATTGTATCCCGTAGTCCCTAACAAAAGAATTTTTCTTTGCTCGCCTTCAATCAAGGTTTTTTTTTTGGCTATGAAAAGCGAAGCCCGCTTATAATAGTTAGCATTTGGGCCATATATCAAATAATAAAGGGCGCCATACACTATTTAGGGGTCTGTTCATGCTCAAAATGCTTGATATACGGCGAATTAAATCGTGTACGCGTGCTTGACGTCATATTTCTTAGTTTTTTGATTTGATTTCCGCTCTCGCTTCTTTATCAGTGATCAAGGCGAATTGACTAGAAGATGAGGTCAACTCTACAACAACAATGCTTCTGTGGTCGGATTGTCAAAAATAATGCTAGAAAAAAAGGGGTTGGCTTGCATAAAAAACTAGTTTGTATACAAACTTTGACAAGTCGAAAAAAACACCATATGTTGACTTGACCCCCTTTTTTGTTGAATTTGCCTTGACCAGTTTCATAAGAATGGTAACTCGATCAAAAAGAAAAAATTATTTTGCATTTTCTTTCGTGAAAAACAAAAAATATTACTTCTTCTTTTTGCCCTTCTCATAAAAGCGAATGTGGGTTGTGTGTCTTAACTTTTATCCAAAGGAGTCGAGCCCTTCTATGAGGCATTATTTAAAAGTTATATAAGAATAGTAATTGAATCAGAAACATTTTTAAGCATTTCTTTGAAAAGGCCTGAAGTAAGAAGGATTGAAAATCAAACTTATTTTGATATTATGTCAAGCGGCGAGTATATTCGCCGCGATATCAAGCATTTTAATAGTGTGTCAGTGTTACCACCAGAAAACTGCACTTGAAATGAAGAAAAATTACCCGATTTAAAAAAAAACTATGTCTGCTATAAAATTATGGAAATTTACTTTCAAAATAAGTCATCGATTTCCGCAACTTAAAAGTTACTTTATGGCTTTATTAGCGCACATAATCGTCTCTCTGAACAATTTCGTTAATAAACAAAACCGCCGCATATGGCGCGAGACCAATCCACAAGAATCCATTATTACTAGAAAAATGCACAGTTTGGACAATTTGCATGCTATGCTGGTGGCATCATAAATTTTTTTTTAAAATGTGACCAAAAGGTTGATTTCGAGGAAAGGATGTGTCAGTTAGTGTCCAATATTGTGCGTTTCGATACCTCTCTATTATTTCCTGTGGGGCAACTTAAAGTCAATGGCTTGTACTGTTAAACTAGCAACAATTGATGTCTTGGAGGCCAACAATATTTGTGTTTTACGTGACATACGGCCAGAAAATCTCGGGATATGTCCGAAAACATCTCCAAATTTAATGTGAGGAGTTGTCTCATATTTTTAATTTGGCCTTATATCATTTTGAAAAAGGTTTCCATTTATGGGGTTTTAGTTAATTTATTTTTTGGGAGTTATTTCGTATTTTCCACGATATAGTATGCATGCTTGCCCTGATCGAAATTGGCAAAAATATTGATTTTTTGGCAATTAAAAATTCAATTAAATTGACAAATAAATTTTATTATTTGAAACAGAGTTCCAAATATTTACTCACTATTCACTCATGGTCAGGAATAAAAAATTGTATACACTATTGTTTGCTGTTTTATTCTTGTTTAAAAATACAAAAAAAAAACTTTTGCTATATTCGTAAAGATCGGTCAATAATTTACCTTTGGTCCCAATTAAACCCTACTCCCGGAAAACAGTTAAGTACGCCTAAAACCGTTATTAGTAATGCTATCAGAATCAAATTTAATACTTCACAGTTTTAAAGGACTAGAAGTCACACTAATAAATTTCGTGATGATCCGTCCATAATTTACTATACGACCCATGTAAAGCCCACTCTGGTAAATCAATTAAATACGCCTTAAATCGTTGCAGATATATTTATTGTGGCAAAGTTTCTTCCAACTTAGCTTTATATGACCAGAAAAAATGTCATGCAATTTGGTGGTTTATGGTCAATAATTTACCTGAGATCCCATATTTAGCAGATTTGATCACTGTAAACGCTTAAACTTATTTCACACTAATTTAATGCTGATGTCTGTTTTTGTTAAGATAAACTAATAATTAATAGATATCATATAGATAACACTCCTGAAATATTCGAACTGTAGGTGGAGGGTATCCAAGATTCGGCAGAAACGAATAAAGCACTCTAACTTGCTTAAATACATTTTAACTGCAGGCCAAATATATATTATATGATAAATTTCAGTTAATTTTTCTTGACAATTTTATGGAGAGGTTTTTAAATTTCTTGTTTAGCTTGACAAAATTACCTTTTTTTTTTCTTGGCACTTATTGAAAAATCTTAGCAATCAAGCCAAAACAACCCCGTTTGGCAACCCTAGATATAAATTAGGGTTTTAAATCAATTTAAATTAGTTTCCTAATTTTAAGGACTTAGTTCCTTTTTTGTTTTTGGGCTTTAGTACTCAGTTCATAGCGCCGTTTCTTACATACGTTTTGATACACCCTGTAATCCGTTGTTTCTATATTAACACATTAAGCGGATGTAAACATTTACCAATCAGTTAAACTCTTAATTACCAAAAATATAATACCACTAAACTTCCTGGGATTAACTGTAAATGTGCACTTCCCTTGAATTAAGAAAAAAAATATAAGAAAACAGTAAACAACAGATAATTTTTAGAGCATGACAAACAACACATCCTTTTTCAAAATACAGAAACAATAAAAACTGTTTATAAGCTTAAAACACTTACAAGGAGAAAAAAGGCATAAAATCCATTAATAATAATCGTATATCGATTAATTTAATCATCTCAGTATAAGCTTCGACTGCGTTTATGTTTAATAAACAAATCAACAAGATCAATTTTCAAACTTAATTATGATGACTATAATGATGTTGATAATGATGAAATTGAACAGTTTTATAATGTTTGTTTGTTCTTTTCTTTTCTTATTTTTTTTTTTTTTTGTTACTTTTAAAAACGTTAAAGTGCATGTCCACATGTATTTTAACCTGGTCGGACAGACATGACAATAAAAAGGTTCGATCATTTAGAAACTTTAGCAGGGAATTGCAAAAAAAATTAAAACAAACACATGTATTTTTTGTTGTTTGCTTATGTTTAACAATCACTTTTATCGCCAAATTAACTCCAGCTTATGTTTTTTTTTTCTTCAAACCCTCTTTAGGTTAATAGGAATAAAATGCATTGTTAACACAGTGCTTTTGTCCATTAGCCTGGTTATTTATTATTTGTTTTTATGTTTGTGCTTTTTAGAATTTTATTGGGGGCTTTTATCGAAAATACGTGTATGTTTACATTTAGGGTGCCCAGATTTTGCTATCATTAATTTTCGAGATTCTGTTTATTTAAAGAACAAAACAACAGAAAATATTTTCTTGAGTAGAATAACATCCTGTGAGTACAGATACGATAATAAACCAATTCGGCTAATTCTTCTTTAGTAACCGTGTTTGTAAAGGGCTTTCTCTTAAGAACATCACAAATTTCAATATTCACTTAAAGCACATACTTAAACCAGTCACCGAGTAGTGGAGTAAACGAACGCACAACGTTTACACATGCATATTGAAAATTTTACTCAGAAAAATACGAGCCAGTGAAAAAATAACTTTGTAGTGTAGTTTTCTTGTCGGCCCCTTTTTTGAGGATAAAAATAATCGGCACGTTGCCGTCACCGATGTTCACCGAATGTAAAAAAAAGTTGGTCATTCCGTTTGTAACTTCCACAGTATTTTTAAGAATTTCAAACCTTTCACCGCCGGATCACAATAGAAAATAATAAAATACTTTGCAGTAAATGACTCTAAGCACCTCAGACCACGTTTAAGCTCCTCCGTCACAGAATCCACCGAGATATTACCATGGGACACAATCCGCAAAGAACGAGAACAGAAAGATCACAAATCGAAATTATTACTTTAACACGGCTTCAGCAGAAAACTACAACAGATTAACGTTTTATACGCCAGGAACAACGACTTTTTAACAACTCTATTGTTATTTATGTTATAAAACTTGAATATTTCAATTTATTTAAAAATATTAATGCAGATACAAAAATTTTATGTTTTGACACTTTAAGTTAAGGGTTGCCAATCATTTCTTTTTTCTGTATATCTGCAGCCGTATTCTGTAACTCGCATAGATAAAGCTTAATCTCGATCGCTAAACTGCCTAAGAGAATGCTAAATTTAAAAATTTTAACGATGACATTTAAAGCTAAAACTGCGGCGAGTTAAAATTTTATGGTATTGCCAAGTCTAGCAATGCACTTCACGCTATTGCATTCGTAGCCAAAAAGCACTAAATCAACTATAGATTTTTAGCGATAGGGATTTAGCTTTAGTGAATTACGGCCACTGGGGAACGACGAAAGGCAAAGTTTCCATATTATGTACAAGCATCTTGGTTATCAGTACACATTAAATAAATTTATTTATATCTAAATAAACGTATTTATATAACTTTCTGCTCTTATCGCACCATGGTGAAGTGTATAAAAGATTTGACATAGCATAATATAGATAGCACTAGTTTACAATCATTAAGTTAAATGTTCACTTTTTTTTATCTGTTGGTCACCTTAAAACCATTTAAATGTTTGTGTTAGGATTCTCACTGTTTATTTTTTTAAGCCAATAAACATTTTCGATAATTTCAACAATTTGAAGTTTAACAGAAAAACAAACAGCAAAAATTACCCTTGATCCTCTAAAACAAAAACAACAACAACAAACAAACGTTCCTTTTAGTTGTCCCCTGTAAAGAAGTAGGAAAATGGCAAAAACCAATATAAAATTAAGAACAGAAAAAAATCCTTAATGTACACAGCCGTGTACTTAATGTGATCAGTCATTTAAAATTGATCGAAAATCGATTGATGTTGGATGGACATGACGCGTCGGACGACATAACGTGCCAACAAGTAATCAACAACAAACAGTACTTAAACATACACATTGTTAAAGTAAAAACTACACAGAAGAGTACGAAATGTAGGTCTAAAAGCAAAAAACCCAAAATTCTTGGCCAAACAAATTGAACATAATTACAGCTGATCGCAGACAACAACAAAGAACTGTTAAATATTTACTTTTTTAAGGGCTTCTTATGAAAAAAAAAACGTTGTTAAATTAATCCACTTTAATTTTAACACACCAAATTCATGTAAAAATTTTATCTTTTTTCAAAAAAAAAAAAAAGAAAACAATTGAAAGAAAGAAAGGAGCGTATTTTTATTTTCGAACAGACTTTCTTTTTAACACGACTCATTACACGAGATGTCTATCTTTCCCAGCATATAAACTGTAGTCAGCCCTTTCATTGGCCACTTTCTAAGAAATGGGGAAAATAACAGCTTTTAATTTATAATTGTACATAAATTTTTGGAAATTAACATGGTGTTATTAGTAATAATTATATCAAACTAACACTGTAATTAATGGGCACAGATACTTTGTGCTAAAAGTAAATGAGGGACAGAAAATATTTAAAATATAAATTTTAATTTTAAGCGTCAAGTCCAATTAGAAGTGAAAATGTCTGGGGCCTTGGCAAACTGAAGTTTAATCGCCTTGTGTCGCGAAATACTTCTCATTTTTCAAAAAATATTTTGAGACAAATTTTTTAAAATTAATAGCCTCGTTACTCATACATATGTAAGTGTTGCAGATACGTAAACATTGCAATTGACTTCAATGGTTGGTATTAAGAGAAATTCGTGGTGTTGAAAGTGTTAAAAAGAAAACTGAAGTTCATAACGATAACTAAAAAAACAACTTGGCTTTTGTTTATTTTTTAATTTTAGCAGGCTCAGCGCAACTTCACGTTTACGTTTACGTTTGTGAAACTTTCTTAAATAAAAAATATTTTCTCATGATCAAAAAATTCATGTTTTTGGTATATGTATGATCAAAAATTTCTTAAAACAAATTTCTTATTAAAAACTTGGTTTGATTTAATTGATTTTTTTTTTGCAAAAAATCTATCAAAAGTTTTTTATTTTTATATCATTGTAGATTTAAATCATTGTAGATTAAAGAATAAAATGAATTTTTTTTAGCTGCAACTAAGTAAAGTTTATGTCGCTTTGAGTCACTACTTTTTTCTTAAACCAAGCCACACATATGTTTACAGTAAGAAATTTTTGGCTTTGACGAGAATAGTGCAACATTTTCTTGGTTTAAGACATATTTTCTGGTGATTTAGTAAATAATTCTTTCCGTGTATATTTAAAATTATATTACTTTACTTTTCCTGAATTATCAGTAAAGCCTTTTTAAAACTTTTAATGTTTTATTAACACAGTTGGGCAAAAGACAAAAAAAGTCAGTGTAGAGAGAGAACTTGATTTTGTGATTTTAATTGACTTTAGCATGTTGAATACAAATAGTTTATTCAATCACGTCTTGTTAACATCTTCATGATTTCATGTCTTATTTTATTCATTATATACCTGGATTTCTGATGATTCTGATTCTGATTTCTGGATGAAAAAATCGTCGACACTAATTAAGAAATAATTTTGAAAATAATCATTTGTAAAAGATCAAAAACGCACAAATAGTACTTAAATTATGATAAAATGTATGTACCATAACCGCCTAATTTCGGTCGAAAATTACTAGACATGATAGAAAAAACTGAAAACGGATTTGCATTTAGCGCTGTAAAATCTTTGTATTTCATATATTTTAATTTAAAACGATCTCTTTTTGGCAACCAGTATAATTAATAAAATATGGTTCTTAAACATTTCATTAAGGCCCTAATTTTGTAAAACACAACACAACGCAACGACAAAGAATTACATTGAAAGCAAAAGCAAAAACAAAATTCATAAATATTTTGTAATTTTGTTGTTGCCTCTAACAGAAATTCACATTGGTCTTTAAGATTTCATACGCCTCATTGCTTTTGGCGTTGAAAATTTAAAAACGGTAAATAAATTTCTGTACAAAGCAACAACAAAATTACAAAATATTTATGAATTAGGGACTAAGTATTTTATTTAGCGCTTTTTGATTGGGGTCGCGGCGCTTTTTGATTAGAAATAGTTCACAACCCTGACCCTATCGTTCAAACTCCCTAAACTTTCTGGAGGACAGGTGAAATAGCGGACCGATTTCGCAGATTTTTAATATTAAATACTCTTACGTTTAAGAAATATATGAGCCAAATTCGGTGTATTTAGCTCGTAGGGTTTAAGCGCTATCGTTCCACAATCGTTATTATAGGCCGACTACGATGATTTTGAAAACCAAACAAATTTCAAAAACAGTTTGTCAGAATAAATTTATATGTGGTAAAAATAAAATAATTCTTTTTGCATTGTAAATTTTTGGCGTTATTCAGAATTTAGTTTGAACACGAAAGGACGATTTTAATGAAAAATTTTAATTATTAATACAAGATTATTGGAATGTAGTAACTACTAATTGAAAATGTTCTTTTATGAGATTTTCTTAAATTATCCTGTTTACAGGGCTTATTTTAAACACTAGTCCGCCATCATATGGACATCCCAGTGACCCTGGTGTCGATCCTCTAGTATGCCGTGCTTAGGAAAAAAGCAGTAAAATTCACTTACTGTCTTTTTTTAATTTGATGGTAATAAATTCCTTTAATAATTTTCTACTCATTAATTATAAAATAAATCATTAAAATTGTTATTTCAAAGTAAGAGCAGGGGCCAAATTACGGCATTCGATATCGATCGAATTTCCCATTCAAATTGTATTGTAATTTCGATCGATATCGAATGCCGTAATTTGGCCTCAGTTTTAAAAGTTTGTCAAATACATATCGTCACCTTAAACGCAAAGGGTCATATCTAACATTCTAAAAATTTTAGAGGAGAAGAAAAAACTATTTAATATGGTAAATGATAAATTGCATTAAACTGTTTATAATGAATTGTTCTTCAATTTTTTTTGTAAAACCTACCAGTTGTTTCAACAATTTTGCATATTATACAAACTGGTAGTTAGGTCTTTTGTGGACATTTATGTTGATGCAATATATCAGATTTAATGAAAAAGTCGATTTTTTAATTTTTTGTTTGTGAGGGCCTTTTGCGTTTAAGGTAACGATGTGTATTTTAAATTAGTAGGGGTCTAGGGGTCTTCTAAGACCAAAAATTCGTGCAATGTATTTTAAACGGGTTTTGGAGAAATTAAAAAAATTAGGGCATATTTTGCCTTTTTGGGGCATATTTTATACATGTTAAATTTTTTTAGATGCCTACAAGATCTTTCGTAGCAAATAAAAATCGCCATCTAAATTTAATTTTTACTCGAAAATTGTAAAACAAAGCAGGTTGCCATTAAAAATAAAGATGTACTATTTTAAACTTTAAAATTTTATTAAAATATTTTTTTTTCTGTGTAATACATAGAAATATAGACCAATCTTGTACTTTACCGATCGTTTTAATAGCACTTTTACAGTAACGATAGCCATTCGTCTGTCTGGCTGCCTACCCATGTTAATTTTATGTGGAAAGTACAAGTGTCAATCTGGTAGATAATTTAATCAAATTTGGTTAATACATTTGAAATGTACTAATGACGAATTCTAAGAAATGGTGAGAATCGGTCTATAATTTAACACTTCTTTTCAAATTAGACTCTTTGTGTCCGTAAACAATCTTATTTTGTTGGTAGGGTACTTTTTGCTTATAGTCCACTACTATAGTTGCACAACTTTAGTGGACTATTTGCGAAATTGGACTATAAACGATTTTTGTATACGTCATTTTAAGGATAATAAGTAAAACCAAGTAAAATCGACATAAAATTATTTTCTTCAACAAAACCACTTTTTTAAACAAAAGAAAAGTTTATTTAAAACATAACCAAATATTGATTTAATTTAAATAAATGTTAAATCAAAAATCTGTTTTTATTAATTATTTCAACTGCTTTAAAAGTTTACAAGAAAAACAAAAATGTAAATAATTTCAATGCTTTATAAGCCTTAAGGTACGGTCAAACATTTGTCAAATTTTGTTTGCCGGCATTTTTTTAAAATTTAAAAAAAAAATAAAAATTTTATTTGCTGGTCACGCTACGCACATTTATTTGCCCATTTTTGTTTGTTCAAACAGGTATTAAATACCTTCAAATAAAAAATGGGAAATCATGTTTGCCCTGTGTTCACATATAAAAATATTTGCCTAAAAATAAATATTTGAACAAATTGTCAAAAGTAAAAATTAAATAAATAAAATTACTTTTCATTAAAACTAAAAATTAACATTTTGATGCAAAATATTGAAACTTTTATGGTTTTATGGTACAGAAGAGCGAGAACAGCATTTTTAAAAGTAAAAGAGGATTAAGATAACAAATAAAGGGATAAAGGCAATTTGCCTAGTAATTTTCAGTCTTGTAAACTAAATTAACATAAATTATGAACCTAAAGCATTATTTAGTACGGTTTTAGACGCAAGCAATTAAGGTTTTTTAGACAGTGGATCTATTGTAAATTATAGACCGATCTTCACGAAATTTAGTTATATGATTTCTAGACATATAAATTGAGTTTGTGCAAAATTTAACGATAAAAGGTGCATTCCGCCACCAAATATTGATTTTTTCGAGAGGTTGTTTCACATTTCGCTCCATAACTCTTTTCCTACCAATCCAAAAGTGCTGAATTTCAATCCAAACTGCTTGGATGAGCTTGCGAACAACATTTTTATTTTCCTCAGCATCCTTTTCTAAATCGATATAACAATGTCCATCTGTCCGGCTAGCTGTCGATGTTAACCTTATTTGCAAAGTACATGTCGCAATTTTTGAGACAATCGGGTGTGTTCTAGAATCCGAATTCACTCGAAAGTGGATTACTTCAGTATTTTTTTGTGTTCTACAATTCACCTCCACATGTTTTTATTCGTTTTCAATTAGAGTGGTAAGGGGTTAGTGAAAGTAAAACGAATCGACATTAATTCTTATATGTGAGAACATTTTTAGCAAAAAAAACATTTGGTTTTTAGTTTCAAATGTTTTTTATATAATGAAAACAATACGTATTTTCACACAAATATCGCAAATTTTTGCAAATTTCCACTGATTTAGCAATTATTTACAGAATTTTTACCATTCCTTATAGTTTAAGGGACTTTTAATCAATTTTATGGGTTGTTTGAAATATTAAAGATTTTCGCGAATTTTCGCTATTTTTGTAAATTTCTTTTTGTTTTTTCCGACATTTTGTTTTTTAACCGATTTGGCAAATTCAAATAAATTTTTGGGTTTGCAATTTTTCGTGAATGATCGCGATAGATGCAATTGTTTCCTCTGATTCTTTACAGCTTTAACGATTTGTAATAAATGCATATTAAACTTTGCTATCATGCCGCTATTAGCAAATTTTTGCGAATTTCCGCTAATTTAGCCACTTTTATCGAATTTTTGCCATTCCTTATAGTTTTAGGGACTTTTAATCAATGTTATGGCTTGTTTAAAATATGAAAAATTATCGCTATTTTTGCAATTTTCGCGTATCTTTGTTGCTCATAAATACTTATTTCTGGAGAAAAGTGTTGTGCCCACAGACAATCTATTATCACCTTACCAACTGTCATTGTAATCGATCCATATTTTACCATAGCTCTTTTACAAATACCCCTTCTGTAAATAGCTTTTAATGTCATAATAATCTTATACATGTTGGTTTTGGCAATAATTTCTGTAATAGCTTGTATGTCGTGTCAAAATGTTGTCTTGGTAGGCCGAGAATTGGTTCTAGGTCACTTGCTACAGTCACTTCAAGACGAAAAAATCTCATAAAGATGTCGATGTCGGTAAATTATTCGGCACTAATAAGTTTTATATAAATCTTAAATTCATTATATACTGAATGAATGTCCACTGACCCCAAACTGGTACACTCTCGAAAATGTATCTATTAATATATATGTACCCATATTAAATAAATTACCTATTTACTTAAGAAAAATGTATTTTGTAACATCTTGAAACCTACTCACCCCGCAACTCTTTGCTAAAAAGAGAACACAGGAAAATTTTTTACATAAATAAGTTTTTTCGTCATTAAAAAATTATTTAATTTTGTTAATTTTTTCAATTTTATTCAATAATTTTTATTTTAAACCTTTTTTATTTGCCAATTTTGTAAGAACAAATATTTATTTGCTTAAATCGAGGAAAATATTTGACGTTAAATGGTCACATTATGAGCATTTTTGTTTGCTAGCAAATAATTTCGTTTGCCCAAAATCAGCTGTTTTTATGTTTGCCCCTCAAAATATTTTATGGTCAGATTAGGGCAAACAAATATTTGATATTTTTTGACAAATGTTTGCATATGTGACCGTACCTTTAGGTATGATATTCATTTTAATTATTTGGATGACGAAATCAAACACAAGATAAATATCAATTTTATTGGTTCTTTACATGGGGTCTTCACAGTCAATACAAAAAAAAAACTCTAATATTTTTGTCAGCGTTTTTTGTTATGAAGTTTCTCGTTTATTATGACAAAAATATTGTCAGATGAAGACACCAAGCTATGAAATATAAATTGCGAAAATTGGTATTTATAATAGTTACCAGAAATGTAAATTAAAACAGAGTAACCAACAATTTTTGCATAAAGAATTATATTCGCATGCTAAGAAAATATGGCTTTTAAACGAAAATGGACTAGAAGCGAATTGGACCATAGAAAAAAAAATTTGTATTATTTTCGAAAAAATCTGCAAGTGAGTTTGACAGTTTTGGCTTAAATCCGTTTTTGGCATTTTAGCGGAATGGACTATAAGCGAAAAGTATTGTATTTAGATTAAATTCGCCCCAAAAATATTTTAATGCTAATTATTTCTTTCCGAATCGGTTCACATTTGCCCAAAGCTCCCATTTATAAACAGCTATAAATTCCTTTTTATTGTTAACATTAACAATTTTGCGATCGTCCCTAAAATCCCGTAAAGACAAAAAATCTCATATGAATGTTAATATTTCGATAGTATTCGGCACAAAACACTCGTATATGAGAATTAACCTCTTAACATACTTGGTTTTTGAAAGCCGATTGCTGCCCATCCTTTCCACATTGGGTAAAATCTCAAAAAATCGGCTGTTAATACAATAGTGCTTGGGTTTTACCAATTACAATTTTAATTGTTTTTATTAAACGGAACAGTTATTAAATTGTTGTATACATTGTTTTCAAATTAGCAATTTTCAAAATTTTTGGGGCATATTTTTAACAATTTTCAGGGCATATTTTCAAGTTTTTGCTGCATATTTAATGCGCATAAAACATGTTTTTAGAGCATATTTCTGGTTTCCCTCTTGATCATTATACCAAAATCATTGTTCTCTTAACTCAACACACACAAATTAGCATTTAACTACTTTCCCTACAAAAATACCCTTAAGCAATTCATTGCTAACGGATTATGTATGTAGTAACAAAAGTCAAAACCACAAACAATAATCCTTAGAATAATAAAAATATGAAATTGCATCTTACAAATAAAACATGCAGCCGAACTAGAGAAAAAAAAATGCTATCAGCTAAAATAAAAGGAACAACTAACAGCAGCTGTTATTTGGTAAGTTTTAGCAAGCGCAAACCAAGTGCAATATTATTTACAACCGGTATGAAAAACATTTGCGGCATTCATGTTCATTAAAATTACATTTATTACAACCTGCCGTAATAATGTCTCCTTCATACGGGCACAAATTACAAAATTGTACTTTCAGTCCCCCGTCGGAAACAAAAAAACATAAACTCCTGGCCATTTATGAATTCACATAGACTTTACTTTTTTCACTCTTCTTAAAATTATTTTTACACTAAACTCGGTGCTTAAATGTATCATTGAGCACAATGGACATGGTTAAAATAAAATTAAAAAATTAAATTTATATTTATAATTCATCGTACTTACAAACATGATGAAATATTTTTTATCAAGTTTAAGTTAAGTCCATTATAATAATGATAATGATGATTATGTTGAGGACAGTGATGATGACATTGCATTGTTAAAAAGTAATTATAAAAAATTTGTTGCTGCATTTGTTTTCAACAGAAATAAAACTTAATTATTTTTTAATAATTTCAAGGCCAATAAAATAAATAACTTTCCGCCTGTTTCATGTGCCATATAAATAAGTTGTTCCAGAATTTAAGCTGCTTAAAAAAAAAACAAAAAAAAAAAAATATGTCATAAAGGATAAAATGCAAAAAAGGAGTTAAATTATATGTCTACTCTTTGCCTTGTATATTGACTTGTTTTATTAATTGATGAAACTGCCCAATAATTTTGTTTTTTTTTTCGTATACCAAGTCATTTTTTTCAAGTAAATTTTTTTATTTTAAAGTTGCTTTTAGGAATTTAAAGGGAACTATTTACGTATATATTTTAAAAATGCAGCAATAACTCTATTTGCTGACTGACAAATTACCGTTACACCCAAAAGGAATTAGTGTCCGCTGGCAATTTTAATAAGTCTTTTAAATACAGCATTATAATTCACTTGGAGTACTACTAATATATTTATGACCAAAAAATAAAATTAAGTCTTAACAAACTGGCAATCATATCTAGATTTCAGTTGAAATAACCTCCAAATTTTTAAAAAACAAGTAAGTGGGCTATATTCGGCCATGCCGATCCTTATATACCCTTCACCGTGGTGCATCCGCTAGTGCTGGGAAACTATCGATAGTCTTAAAATATCGAAAATATCGATAGGAAAAATAACGATATCGATATTTTTATTTAAAATACAGCTATTTAAACAAGTAACAGCAGCTATGATCATTGTTTTTCGCTGCAAGTTTACATTATAAATTAGCGCTAAATTACAGGAATGTATACAAACAAGAAGAAAATCAGGTGGTATCGATAGCTTAGCTGTGCTTCTTATAACTGCTAACATAGGGACTGAAATGTCAAATGTGTTTAAAGTGTTGTAAAATCAATACCATCCGTATAAATACGCCTTTTTGTAGAAACTCATTCATTTCTACACCTCAAACATTGTGTATGCCATTTTTAAAATTTAAAATAAAGGGTTTGGAATGCAGTTCTTTAAGTCATGTTCTCAAATAAATCTTTACGTATTTTATTTGAACCTACGTGCTACATATCGTTACATAAAATGCAAAAGGCCTTAACTCACCAAAAATAAAAATCATCTTTTCAATTGATTCTTATGAATTGCATCAACAAAAATGTCAAAAAGATTATATTAACCTAAGATAACACCTAATTAACAGTTTGCATAATACGCAACATTTTTAAATGTCAAAACAACTGGTTGGTTTAACAAGAAAACTAGATTATAAACAGTTAAAAGCGAGATTAAAAATTGATTTATGACATTGGCAATGCATCCGAATCAATGAAAAAGTAAATTTATAATTAGTGATTAGTCAGGGGCTTTTAAAAAACAAACAAATAACTAAGAGTGCTTATTTTTTCATTAATATAAATCCATTATATGACACGCCCACTTCTCTTCCTCACACAGAAAAAAATCAAGTTAAAAACGTCGAAAACAAGGTTGATTTAAAATTTTTCGGTGGTGATTTTGCTTCATACGTTTTTCATGTTAATTCAACCTGATTTTATAATTACTTGCGAACAACATTTTTTTCTTTTAAAATAACTAAAATTCATGTTAATTTAACATTGCAGTAAAGTTAGAGCAAAATGTCATTTATATTGAAATAACAATTCGAGTCACGTTGAATGAAAGTTATTTCAAGTTGAAACAACGTTAATTTCATGTAGAAACTAATTGATAACAGTGTGAAGAAGCTTCAGAGACAACAAATGCATTTATTTAAGAACAATTCATAACACTTACCCCTGTAACACATGTTTCACTTATTTTGTAGTCGCCTTTGTTAACAGATCAATCAGCAGAATGTGCCGATATGGTTTCGTCATCATTCTACTTTGAAAACTTGATGTACTATTTAACTAAATAATTTTAATTTAAAGAATACGGGAATTGTCTTCTTTTTATAACATATTTTAAGAATGAAAATAAAAAAATTAGCATACTTAACTATGTATGCATGTTAATTTAACAAGATAAACTTTTGATTTTAATATAAAGCAGGTTTTTATGGATTCAATATTGAATCCATATTTATTTATATTTTAATATTTTTTTTTCATTTTTGTTATCGGTGAATAATATTTAATAAACGTGATTAAAGATAATGTAAATATTTTTCATTTAAAATTAATATGATAAATTTAAATAAAGCGCATACTTTTGCAGAAATTTACTATGATTCTTCATCAACATTTTTCCATGTTAATTTTACATTGGTATTTTTTTCTGTGTGCTCTTCTACAATGCTGCCTATATTTTTAAAGCGGTTATGTATTGATATCCCAGCTATGTGTACCAAATTTATTTTGTGCCATGCCCAATTCTCCACTCCCGAAAAATTTTTGTCGGATGTTACCACTTTTGGTGAAGTATGTGCAAATTATTTAATCATGATCATCTTTTAAGTACAAGTAATTAAGTCCAGATCGATTACATAATACCCTACATTACTTTAAAATATCAGAGATTATGAGGTATTTATCCAAAATTATTTTTTTAAATGGGTGGCCCGATGGGCTTGATGGAAGTGCGAGGGTTGGAGTTTGACATTTAGAATACCAAAAAAAAAAATAGAAACATCTGTCGTAACTCTCTCTCTTTGCTGCTTTCACCTGTAAAAAAAAAGAATACTGAATATCAAACTCAATTTTTTAAAGATAAAACAAAAAAGCTTATGTACCTAAATCCACAAAATTTTCTTTAAAACTTGACAAAAAGGTGAGACTTTCTACAACTGTGTTTTAAAGACGTTTAAGTTATTCGCGTATAATACTCTTTCGCACAACTCAGGTGGTATATGAATCTTATTCACCATTTCTCAACTTTGCAAATTTGATAACTTTTATAAATTTTGCAAAAATTTATTTTGAATTCTTGTAAGAACATTTACACTTTCTCTACACAATTCAACTTTCACATAAGTTTCTCTTAATTGTCCTTTTACTTTAAGAAAAATAAATTCACCACTTTCTTTTTTGCAAATTCGTCGATATTTAGCAAATTTGCAAAACTCAACATAAAATTCTTATTAGAAACATTCCAAATTTGCATACAAATAATTCTTTTTTTTTTTTGTCTATTATCCTTTTTTTATCCACAGTGCAAAAACACTGCCTTATCGACTAGTCTGTTTTGCTGTTAGTGTGTGCAAATATGCGTATTTGATGATTTGTGTGCATGTGTCCTTTGGCTTGATGCTGTGTATAGAGACATCCTTGCTGATGCTGTAGTTTGGTAAATTCCTCAGAGATGTCGCTACTGTGTGATTTGGATTCATCTAGCTATTATATAAGGGTGAGTTTAAAAAATAGAACATATTCTGTTAAAGTAATTTGCATACATTTGAAATATCAGTAAGTTTATAGTCCTTGTGAAAGAAAACAAAATTTGGGATAAACAAAACTAATGATTTGATTTAAATAAAAAAATTTATAAAATAAAATTCTACTTCAACGAAAACATCTTATTCGTGGGGTTTTAATTTCTGTAGCAATTTCTAAAATATTTGTCTGTATCCTTGTTTGCAAAAGACTCCGACTGTCGTTTGATATCGTCGTTCGTAAATTATTGTGGTTTTAAAATACATGTAAAATATATATAGAACATAAACATTTACGAACAACGATATGCCAACACAATCGATTCACCTATAACTGAGTAATGAAACAAAAAATATAAACAAAACTTGCGATAAATAATCTTTCGAGATGTTCTTTATATTTTGCTGATATGAGTGAATATGTTTGAGCGAAATTGATGCTAAAATGGCTGAGTTATGAACAAATACGAAAAGTTTATTAAAATTTAAGCAAACAAATAAATAATTCTTAGAGTTTCAGTTTGTATAAATCGAACTCTCTCAAGTAACGTATATTGTAATGAGAAATTTCCTACTCAGCCTTTAACATCAGGAAGTATAGTCAGTCGGCCAAGCCCGACCGACCATTTGATAACCTACACCACCGTATTGCAGACAATTATTTTTTAGCTATGGAAATTGGCAAAACAAAATATGTTTTGGGGTTAAGATTTAAGTTAGAATTCTTTGTGCCGAGTATTATTTCGATATCTACATAACAAACAAGAAGTCAAACCTTTGATTTGAAATAAATTTAACATTTTATATCAAATACAATTTTCAAACCATTTTCAATTGTTTGTTTTTAAAAATTTGAATTCAAATTGATAATGATTTGAATATAAACATTTGACATACAATGTTTTATCAATTTGATGTCAAATTGTTGTCAAACATTATTCTCAAATAAAAAAATAACTTGGCAGCACGGAATTAACACTAAAAATTGCGAATAAAGTTAAATATGGTACACAATTAAAGAAAAGTTACATATTACGTTTTAAAAAAAATCCTTATTTTCTTGAAAAAAAAATAATTTTTGCGAGTAAAAAATTAATTATAAAGTGAAAAAATGTGAATAAAAATAAAACGGGAAAGTGAAGAAAATATAAGTTTGTTGTACAATAGCGGTGCTACGTCATGACAATCCTCCAAACAAAAAGGAGCCATGTATTCTGTCTTTCCAAGAATTAGAGAACGGAAAGAACACTATTTCATCCAGTGTTGCCACTTTGTGGGTTATTACCGGAATTTGATATAATTCTTACTGTCGCGGGTAAAGCATAGATAATTTCTTTTAGGTGAAGTTTAGGTGTAATATCAAATACTTTCGTTTAAAACAAATAATATAATGATTCGATTTCAGTGAAAGCATGTATACAATTTAAAATATTGTTGATCACAAATATGATCACTCTTTCTTTTTAAATAATATATCCACCGTTTAGAAAATGAATGGCGCCAAATGGACGTTTAGATTTTAATAAATATGAGCTTTAAAAATAAACTGGGGAAAGATAGGTTTTCAATTTTCATTTTTATTTTGCCATTTTCAAATGCTTTACTTGGTAGTATATTTTCTGACATAAACAGTTTTAAGCTAAATTAAGAAACATACTGTCGTCTGAATTCATTACAGTATATTTATTTACTAAACAACATATTTTTTAAGCCCATGACACTCGAAATTTTAAAAACTAACAAAAAAAAAAACATAAATTTTATTCGAAAGATCAACGGCATTAAAATTTGAAACTGGTTTGGGGAATAAAGGCACTTGGCGCAACGCGTTCTGGACGTCCAATTTTGAGAAAAATTTTCGAGCATTGCTGGCTGTATGTCACGAATGGCACGAATAATGTTGGCCTTTAATTGTTGGTAAAGCAACCAAAAAAAAAAAAAACATAAGTTATCGAATTGGTTTTTAACAAGCCCGATCAAATGGACGAATGTCTATTTGTGTCATATTAATCATGGTCGCGCGGATCGATGACTAATTTTTAAAATTAATTTGGATAATTTGGTAGCGTTTTAGTAAAGTAAAACGTTAGTTTAATAATTAAACTTTAATTTCAGATGCAATTTTATTTAAATCGGGAAATTATTTTCATTGCAAGTGTAATATTGAAACGTCATCTTTAAGCTATGGAACCGAATGTTTATATCACATTTTATTTCAACAAATAATGAATTTAAATTAAAAAGAAATATTTGTATTTATTTTGCACGATGTATTAAAATTCACATTTGAAAAATATTTGAGAATAACGCAGCGATATGCAACCTATACTATTACATATTACAATTGTTTGCGTAATATGAATTATAAGTACATATGTTATTTACTATGTTTATACGCACCACTTATTCGCAAATAAAAATATTGCAAGTAAAGAAAATTGCCGCATAAACACTGAATTAAATTTTTATTTGCAATTAGCTAACTTACGAAAACAATTCCTGATTAACGACACTATTTGCAAATAAGATTTAAAGAATTGCCACACTTTTAACCGTTTTACGTTTTTATTTCGATGTGGCACTAGGGTAGCCAGATTTTAAATTCATAAAAACAGTACATTGAACACAAAAAAACAGTACAATCAAGAAAAAAACAGTACATTTTTTTTTTGGCGAAAACACAACTATTTACATATTTAAATTATTATATATTTAAAACTTTTGATTGAATATGCAACAATTATATAACGAAAAACACTTCAAATGTGTAACGTCAAAGGAATGATTTCCGTTTTAAGGCATTTTATACGTATACGAAATTACTCCATTTGCGTTTAAAAAAAAACACTAAAACGAAGCATTTGCCCTAAATATTTTTTATTTTGAAGACAGGAAAACCATAACATTCCTGTAAGCCATATAATAAAGGAGAAAAGCCTAATTTTGCTTTCTTTAAGCATATTGGTATTTAAAGCAATTTTTACCACACACATAGTTGTACAAATCATATACATAGAATTTGAGAAAATGTATGTGTCCTAAGTTAATTTTCCAATTTCAAACACCTGAAAGGAAATAGGTATTTTTATAAATTTTGAGCACGGAGAATTTTTTAAATTCGTACGTTTTCAATTTCACGTGATTTCGATTTCCAGAACTTGCCCGAATATAAAAAAAAATTTTTAGAAATGAAAGATAATTGTGTTGGAATAAGTATGTATTTAGTATTTAAAAAATATAATATTTTAAACAAAATTTCGATTTTGGTTTTGTCTTTTTCAGGTGTTTAAAGTAAAATACTATTGGAAGAGGTAGTCTTATAATTAAGATTTCTACGGCGTATTTATGAGAAAACAATGACCACAGCATAAAAAGTCTTATTATTTTAGAACTTTTTTGTTTGGAACACG
Organism: Pollenia labialis; assembly: GCA_949318255.1. Classification (NCBI taxonomy): domain Eukaryota; kingdom Metazoa; phylum Arthropoda; class Insecta; order Diptera; family Polleniidae; genus Pollenia; species Pollenia labialis. Next base: position 75,374,235 of record OX439140.1, read on the forward strand.
ACATTTTTTTAAGCTATGTACTGTTAAATATTAGGATATTTTCAAAATATGACTTTAACAGGGTTTTTCTTAATATCTTGGTTTTTTGTAGACTGAAAAAAAACAGTACAAAAACAGTACAAAGTGTAAAAAACAGTACATTTGCGTACTGTTTTGGACATTATGAATAAAACAGTACAACTGCAAAAAAACAGTACATGTACTGTTAAAAACAGTACGTATGGCAACCCTATGTGGCACATTCATACGACAACAAAAGTAAAATTAATTCAATATTGTGGAAATAAAATTCACAAATACGTATTAATTTTTAATTTTTTCATTGTTCATTAAAAAATAAAAAGTTTTAATACAAAATGCATAAATTTTCCATCCGGCATCACATCAAAATAAGAATTTTCAGTCACAAAAAAGGACAGATAAACAGTAAGTTAGTTAATCGCAAATAATTTTTATTTGCGAATAGTCTTCGTATAAACGTAGTAATTATTATTAATGTTGTTTAATTCTCTACAATGTGTGAGCACAAGTACCTAATAAAAGACACAACAAAAGAGGCTGCGCCCTGAATTCGCGTATCGCTGCATTTAAGTGATTTTATAAACTATTTTTGTGAACTACAAAACACAAATGACAAAAAAGTTGTTATAAAAGTGCTCATCGCCAAATTTTATGTCAATACGAACATTTATAAGGAAGTTATGGTATTAAAAACTCGCTGTTCGAGAGTAGTTTTTGTATGAGAGACACGTTTAAAATGGACCGATTCTAATAAAAGTTGATACGATGATTAAGGTTGCAAGAAAAAGTGTTTGGTTCCAATTTAATGTAAATTCCAACACAATAGGAAGGTTTATGGGCACATAGACTCTATCGCTCAAAGAAGTTTGTTGAGGGTCATTTAAAGTTTTGGACTGATGCTCACCATTTCGAAAACGCTTCGTGCTTATGCCAATTTAAAATGACTGGCTAAATTTCATAAGTCAGCCAGACGGATGTACGGATATCGTAAGATCTACAAAGTGATTCTGCGTCGATCGGGTTACTAAAATGTGGGTCTAGAATCAAAGTTTGTATTTGTTACACACATCACCATAAACGCATAACACTCAAACTATATACTATTGTGGAGGGGGTATAAATATTAGGGTATTCATTAGGTTAACCGTTAATCGGCTAACAGATTAATTACAACCCGATTAACTGACCGGTTAAGTTAAAATTGGCTATTTTCGATTAACGATTAAACCGGTTAATTTTAGTCGATTATTCGATTAACCGATCTGACAAAATTTTGAAAATAGGTAGTATTTTAACATAGTTTTTATGTTTTTAACAACAGTGGAATCTCCCATGAGCGGACACCGAAGGGACCGTTGAAATGTGTCCGCACAGGGGGGCTGTCCGGCCAAGAGAAAACTACAAATTTAAATCAACAAAACTTTGCCTTATATTGTTTGTTTTTATTTAAAGATACATACTTTTATTAAAAAAAATATAAAAAATAAACAATTCAATTGGGTTTAATAACATAAAATCATTAAATGTAGTTCTACATATGTAAATTATGACATGAAAAATTCATTCATTCAAAAAAAATAAGCTAAGTGTCCGTCCAAGAAAATTTTTTTTATCTAGCGGATGTCTGCGTCCGCTCATGAGAAGCGTCCGTTCAAGGGAAAGCGACTGCAATGCTTTTCTTATGGAGCGCTGCCGGGACCTAGCAACAATGTCCGTTTAATTGGGGTGTCCGCTTATGGGAAGTGTCCGTTAAGGGAGATTGCACTGTATTTGTTTCGTCTCATAAACAAAATATTTTTTCATACAATAAATTTCCTTTTAGCAATAAATTCTTAAAATACAGTGGAACATTGAAAAAAGATAACCAAAAAGCCACTTTGCTAAAAATTACTCAAAAATCCTACAAAATAATTGAAATTTTGCCCATGTGTACTTTTGAACACTTTTGAGCACTTTTTCCTTTTTGCCACAGAAATAAAAAAGTTGAATTCATTTATAAACTTATTTAATTGATCTCAGGAAATGTTATTTGTTCAAATAAATTTAATTAAATAATATTTTGCATCGATTTGTATTGAGCGGGAATTTACCGGGAATTTACCGGGATCCCGGGAAATTGGAAAATAAATTCCGCTTTCCCGGGAAATGCAAAAGTCCGGGAAAAGAAAAACTTTACAAAGAACCTATCGTAAAAGTAATTGTCGCCAATGTCTTAGGTCAATACCAACATATATAAAGAAGTTATGGCATCAAAAGCTTTTTTCAGGTGGGGTATTTTTACGGGAGCTACGCCCAAAAACGGACCTATTCCAATAAAATTTGGTGAGAAGATTAAGAATGCAACTTATCAAGTTTGAACCAAATTTAATCTAAATACCAACATTAGAAGATGATGGATATGGGCACAAAGACTATATTGCGGAAGGAATCTTTTATGGAGGCTATGTGAAATTTTGGACCGATTCTTAACCTATTATACATATTAGAATTAGAACCTATGTACCAAATTTCATCAAACTAACACCAAAATTGCGGCTAGTACCGCAAGGACATCGTTAGATCGACTCAGTATAGGACCAATATTTTAAGGTGCTAAAAACATCATCCACTATTGTGGTGCTTTCTTTTATAAGTTTAATGTGCTGTTTGACGATTGATTTCCAGCAGAAATCAGCCACCATTGCTGGGAGCCACTACCAATTATATGTTTTTTACATGTCCGCAATATCTTAGTGAAACCTCTCACCGTGCTTATCAGACGGACACTTCAACAAGACCTACTGGGGAAAAATCTAAATGAGAATGCAATAACTTAGTGGCATGCTGCATCCGAGTTGTTGATATGATATAAGAAGTTGTTTTACCAGTTCTTTGTTATTTGCAGAACTTTTATTTCCAACAAACTTGTGACATATATTTTCAAAATTTACCCACGCTCTTCTTTTTTAATTAACCAACTTAGATTTGAACAATTGGTCTTTAAGACTTTTGTTATCTTAAATATTCAAATAGTGAAAATAATAAAAGTAATAAGTAGTTGCAGAGGTCATTACTAGTAAGAACTTTTCAGAATACTGACGATTGTAATGACAACTACTTACCAGGTAACGCATGAAATAACTACGACCTATTACTGAAAATCAAAAAGTTGTTCCTGTTTTCCTAGGAACACGCCAGAAATAGCGATCGTACGGAATATTATTGATGAATTACTTAATGGTTTCGTAGTCCTGATTTACTATATGCTATGGACCAGTGTTGCCAAAAGTTTATGCCTAATTTACGGAAAAAATTGCCATAAACTTTTTTTAATTAAAACTCAATAACAAAACAAAATAAAAATTATAATAAATTTTTACAACGAAATTGTAAATTAATATCAATTTTGTTACATAAGAATTAACGTTAATATAATATTTAAGCATTTAAAAATTAAATCATTGATCAATTCGATGTCCGAAAAAAATCAATGTATAATCGTCGAAAATAAGGTTGATTTAACCATTTTCGGTGGTGATTTTGCTTCATTGTTTTTATTAATTAATTTAACATGATTTAAAAATAGCCTGCGAACAACATTTTATCTTTTAAAATAACTTTAGTTCATGTTAATTTAACATTGCAGTAAAGTTAGAGCAAACACCGCTCGCTTTAAGTCCCGAAATGTAAAGAATTCTAATGAATACAAAAATTGCTTTTATCATCAAAAGTGCTATTTAAATTCTGATTTCTTACATATTTACTCAAAAGAAAAATCAATCCATCCGTAATCAAATCAATCCGAAGCGGTATTAATAGTACGGTGAGTACGGGTTTTCTTGAATTAAGTAGAGAAAGATTGATTCAAGTACGGATTTTCAATCGCAAAATACTTAAATTATCCATATTCAATCCCGATTTAATACTTGTAATAATCCGAAAATGAGATTTATTTAAGTAAAACTAAGATTGCATCAATCTCAAAATGCGCTTAATTCAAGTATTATAAAGTGGATTTTATCCAAAATAAGAAAGAAAATTTATTATAATTGACTTACTTACCCGTATTACACCTTACAGAATGATAAAACATCAACACCATTCCCGATATGGGTTTTACTTTAGAAATCATATGCACATATTTAACCAAAAATATTAACTGAATGAGAAGCAAGAGGTAAAATTTGCTTTTTAACCATTCGTGGTACACTTGAGTCCGCCAGACCTTTTTTCAATGTGTATAGAAAATCAAACCATGCGTAAGCCGTAGGGTTAAACGCAACGAAAAGTTGAATTTTGTTTCTACTTGATTTAAGAATTTGGTACTTAATTCAAGAAATTCCGGGATTTATTTTCGAAAGTAATCCCATTTAGGATTGTTTTGAGTACGTTTTAGTGTTATAAGTACTTGAATTTTTTAGTTCGACTCGTTCTTAAAGTAATCATAAAAAACTTGATTTATCCCGATTGTTTTGCTTATGTGTAGCATCATTTTGCTCATATTTAGATGCCGACCAGCGTTCTTATGAAGGAAAACTCTAAAGAATACCTTCTAAAACATTGAAGAGCTTTTTAACAAATTGCAGGTTTTTCTTCCTGAAAACTAAATTCAAATGCTTACACCTTATAAGACTAACAAAAGCATTATTCTAAGCAACATATTTCTATATCCCATGGGGTATGCAAATTTAAGGAGGATCGGTCATAATTTTTGAGGTGTTACGAGCATGTTGTGTTAATTTCTCCAACTTGTTGTGGGATTTTTTTTTTCAACACTCTTTTAGATTTCGCAAAAAACTACATGATTGCACACATTTTGTTCGTTGGCGCTTTATGTAAATTGATACATTTCCAAAAAGAGACATAAAAATGCAAAGCAACAACCCTTCCTGCTACTTCAGTACATAGAAAAAAATAGTCCTTAAACAAATGTCACTATAATTTAATTAATTTATTGTCACCACTGATTTGACTGCCCTTGATTTCGAGCCTTTGGCAAAATTTGGAAAAAAAAAATTTGCATACACACAACGTTATTTAAAATTTGCATATATTTCGCTTTAAATTGCGCATGTGCGAATTTTTGTTGTTGTTGTCTTTGCGCAAGGAAAATATTAATTTTCACAGTTTGTCCCAAATACGGTCATGGTTGGTAATTGTGTTACCCTTTGACATCAAAATTTATGATCACATTTGCAGCGATTGTATTCAAATGCAGATTTTTTTTTATTTCCACTTTCTCTTGTCAAGAAATAAAGGAATGTCAATGCCTGACATTTGATCGTTTCGTTAAGGGGCCGCAATGTAACTAAAAGTGATCTATTGTTAGGAAATCGTTTCTTACCTTATTTTTTTTTTTTTTTGTTTAACTTTCATTTCATTTATTCCCATTAATCATTTTTCTTGTCGTTGATTAAAATCTTTTGAAAATTAATTTATTCAAAAATTTATTTAATTTTTTTCGCCAACAATTGAAATTTCAAAAGAGAAACGTAAAAAAATTAGCATGTCGTTTTTTGAAAACCCTTGTAAAAGCAAAAGTGTAATCTAATTTACATACTCACTTTTTTGTACAGATCATCCCTTATAGGGTTAACGCTTCCCTTGGTACTACTCAAGATCGCAAGATTCTTTTGTTCAAAAAGAAATACTTTCTTTATAATTGAATTACGGGTTGCTGGGGGAAAGGGTTGGTTTCTTAAAGGATTTCTGTTGGAAAAGTAACGTATATCTCACGGTTTTTGTGGAACATCTGTCTCTAGAATCAATTCAAATTGTGTTCTTTTTATTTTATCTTTTTCCAGCAGACAACTTTACTTGTGAGAGTCTGTATGATTTTTTTTTTTTAAATTTTAAAATGTATTTTAAATTCAAATTGTTTATTTGATTGTTTTTTTTTTGCATTTCCTTAATCTACATAGCGCACACTTAATAATAAACAGGCATAACTCAAAATTTAAAAACATTTAGGTGAGCCAGAAAACTGGCTTCAAAAACATCGTTTCAATTTTATAAAGAAATTGAGTTCCGCAAATGTTAAAGAAGACAGTAACGCAAACTCGCAATTTTTGTGGTTTCTTTATCAAAAAAACAAAAAATTTGATTTGTGCCTGTTTATGATTTAGATCAGGGCTGTGGAGTCGTCCGAAAAAAGTACTAACTCCGACTCCAACTCCAAATGCTGAAATTTTTTAAGTGCGACTTCGACTCCTACTCCGACTCCTGTTTTGAAATGACAGGCGATTAATTATGTAGCAAAATTTATCATTGGTGTGCTGGAAATCGCAAACGCAAAACGCAAGAATTTGGAAGTTGTTTTTAATAAACTTTGAACCTAATTCTTAAAATTTTTGGTTTAAAATCCTGTTTATTAGGAAAATATTTGTCATAAAATTCATTTATTACAAAAATCTTATTTAAAAACGACTTTTAAAATTCTTGAGTTTTACGTTTGCGATTTCCAGCACACCCCTGTATATGAAAAGCACTCAGTCCATCGCCTGTCATTTGGAAACAGCACATAAGAGCAGTATTCATAGACCATTTATTTAAATTTTAAATGTGTTTTAAGAAGATAATTTTTATTTTGTAAATTTTTTATGCCGAAAAACTTTGGCGTCGGAGTCGCGAGTTTTTGTGGATACTACGACTTCGACTCCGGCACAAAAACATCAACTCCGACTCTTCAACTCCGACTCCACAGCCCTGATTTAGATAGAGCGCCAAATTTTAGTATTCTTGTAAAGAAAATCGTGTCTGCAATTCTTTTCCATAAAAATATTACAATACATCGCTCCTTTATTGCAACATAGTCATATCTCAAAAAATCGAAAATTTTAAGTTACTTAAGCAAAAGTGTGCATTTACACCTGCCTCATATGTACAATCAGCATTATATCTCAAACTGAACCGAAGTTATAGCAAAATATATTTTATTTATTCTGTGTATAAAGTTTAATTATTTTGTTGGAGATATGACGATGTTGCAATAAAGGAGTGATATGTAAAATTTTTTCTTTACGAAATATTTATTTATAGAAAATGCATTCTTTTGTGCACTCTACTGAAATTTGATTTTTTTAGGAGAATTAAAAGTTTATTATATGTGACCTTCTCCGAGAAAAGGGACCTAGTGTGTGAAAATGAAGTTTTGAGAAAAACGCATTATATCTTATTCTACACCCTTTTAGGTACCAGAATCCACTCTTAAGTCCAAACCCATTTTTTGATACACTAGGTCCCTTTCCTCGGAGAAGGTCACATATACTCTTCCCTATAGTTTGATAATTTTTTTTATAATTTTAATATTTCGGTCATAACTAGGCCGTTATTTTGACGATTTTTTTTATAAAAATAAATAAACATCAATGCATCAACGTTATAAACAAGTCACAAAAGTCAGTGATAAAAAATGTCCCACTAAAAGTCACAGGCCGCTAAAATAAGGGTAAAATAACTCAAAGAAATACATTCCCAGTTTATTTGGCCTTTCTCATTACTAAAAACTGGTACAATTTTTTTTCCATTAAAAGGAATAACAACTTTTAAAAGTGTAAAAATTATTACGTTATGCCATACACAGTACAACACATGATTTGCCAACTCAATTCTGTGAACTGTATGTGAAATAAGACCCAAAAAGAAGAACTTCTGCATCATTCGTTTTGTCTTCTTACCTGCGATTTGAAGTTAGTATCGATTTGAAGTTAGTACTATCGTATAGGGGAATTTATCACGTTTTAGGCCCTGTTGTTTGACATAGCTCGACAACCACTAGCCCAATTTAGTTGAAATAAATTTTAAAAAATTAAGAATTACAATTCCCTTAATCTGTTCATATATTGTACAAGTATACAAGTAACACTTTCGAAGTTAAAAATGAATGTATGAAGGGAAAAAATTATTTTTTGCCTAAAAATTTAATTTTTTTTTTTTAAAAATACATAAAAAATCCAAAATGGAAAAAAGTTTCAAGTCTAGTTATTTTTTCGCAAAGTCACATAACCTATGAGCAAAATGAGACAAAGATCATAAAAATCGATGCACGCGTTTCGCTTTTATTCGCAATTGAGTAAATGTATGAATTTCAAAAATTTGCTCGAGATATGCACAACATTATTTGGAGAAAACATTGACACCTTTTTCATGATTCTGAGAATTAAAAAATATTGCCAATAATTGAAAAAATGTTCTAAATTTTGTTTTTATGCATATTATAATTGCGTATTAATTGCATATTATTTTATTTTCATTTACTTTTTATAAATAAAGTTTTTTTTTGCATGATAATTTTTTAATTTATATTTTTATTTTTATTTTAAGGGTGGTGGCTATAACTGATTTTTGAAATGCATACCTTTACTCAATTGCGAATAAAAGCGAAACGCGTGCATCGATTTTTATGATCTTTGTCTCATTTTGCTCATAGGTTATGTGACTTTGCGAAAAAATAACTAGACTTGAAACTTTTTTCCATTTTGGATTTTTTATGTATTTTTAAAAAAAAAATTTTAATTTTTAGGCAAAAAATAATTTTTTCCCTTCATACATTCATTTTTAACTTCGAAAGTGTTACTTGTATAGGAAAACAATATATGAACAGATTAAGGGAATTGTAATTCTTAATTTTTTTAAATTTATTTCAACTAAATTGGGCTAGTGGTTGTCGAGCTATGTCAAACAACAGGGCCTAAAACGTGATAAATTCCCCTATACGATAGTACTAACTTCAAATCGATACTAACTTCAAATCGCAGGTAAGAAGACAAAACGAATGATGCAGAAACTCTTCTTTTTGGGTCTTATTTCACATACAGTTCACAGAATTGAGTTGGCAATCAATTAACTGAAAAATGTTGTACTGTGTTATTTATTCTAAGGAATAAAAATAATTATTTTAAAAATAAAAAAATTTCAAAATTTATTTGTTTTTTCGATATTTTGTTGTTTATTAAAATTTATTGATAATTTTCTTGGCTAAGCTGGGGCTCGAACCTGGGTTGAATTTACATGTTTCAAGAATCACAACATTCTTTCATCAGAACTTTCGAATTTTCGAGATTTTATTCTATTTAGAAGCGATGGGCAGTCATCGGTTCACAGAAACAAAGTTATGTTAACAGGTTAAAGTTCATAAAAGAGTTATTTGTGCCGAATATTATCTAGATATTAACATCCATATGAGATTTTTTGCATTGAATGGATTTGAGGGTCGGTCGTTATATTGTTTTTTAATGTAAACAATTAAAAGGAAGCTATTTATAGATGCGAGTTTTGGGTAAATGAAAACCCATTCGAAAAGTAAAATATTTTTGGGGCGAATTTAATCTAAATGTTAATATAATTAAATGGTATGCAAAAACAAAGAGTCTAATATGGAAAGAAGTTTTTATGGCGGATATTTAAAATTATAGACCGATTTTCACCACTTACATTGACTTCGACCTTAGTACAATAAATATGTATTTACCAAATTTTATAAAATTATCTACACGAATGCAACTTGTACTTTGCGCACAAAATTAACGTGGACAGTAGGGGTAGAATAGTGTACGACTTTTTGATTTCGCTACGCTAGAGCCCCCGATTTTGTGAAGTTTGTAAAAAAAAACGCATTAGCCAACAAATTGGGGTATGGGATGGATCGGGGTCAAAACTAGGGGAAAATTATACAAAAGCCAAAAAAAGTTTCACAACTATCCCTGAGTCGCTCCTAGAGGGCTAACATGTAAGACTGACTCCCACTAATATTTCCCACCCTACGTTTTTTATGTACATACTAACCCCCTGTCTGTGCTCCTTAAGGGGCTCCCATACTAAATATCATTTTTTATGAAATGACCCGCCACCGCCCTAACTAGCCTAAGAGTGCCCCTAGAGAAGTCAAATATAACGCACCCCCAATATTTTTGCTGTCCATCTTTAATCATTAGGGTGATCCCCATACACAAATTTCGAAAATGGCGGAATTGCACAACATATGTTCCCATAACTCAAAAACGCTTTATCTTATTGAAAAACCCGAAATTTCGCAATTAAATTTCCAAATTTTTGTTTTTTTAAAAATTCATAAAAAAAAAATTGTACAGACGTATAAAAAACGAAATTGCAAACAAAACAAACCATAAATAATTCAAATCTGTTAAAAACTTTTTTAGGCCGTGCACTTGCCAGTTTATTATCAAAATAATTTTCGTGGGAATACAAAATTTAATTTAAATGATTTTGTTATTCGTGCTTAATTCCCTCACTGTTTATTGTTGAGGATTTTGTTTAAACTTTGATACTGTCACAAATAGAACTGTTTCTGTAATTCTTATACGTTTAACAGTTTTATTTGGTTTAATATCTTTAGTTTTTCTAAAATCTTTATGGATGAAGTTTCCTGATGATCTGGCCTAAGCAACCAGTGAAATGCGCATATGAATAGCTTATCCCATCAGCAATAAATTTCAGTGTTTGTATCAAAAATAAATATTGGGAATTAAGCACGAATAACAAAATCATTTAAATCTGTTAAAAACTTTTGATTTAATTCACAAAAGTCCAAAAATTTTAATTAATTTAAGAATTTCATAAATCGCACTATTTGTATGGGAGCCCCCTAAAAAGTGGCGATAAGGGGCAAGTATGTGTCGAGAAAATGTTAAGGACAAAAAACTAATTGAGGTCGGTCATACATTTTATCTTACTAGGGGCGACTCCTGGGCATTTATGGGTCTTATAAAATTCTTAAATTAATTAAAATTTTTTGACTTTTGTGAATAAAATCAAAAGTTGCCATTGCACAGTCAACCAGTCAGACGGATGGATGGTTATTGTTAGATCACTTTAAAAAGTGATGATAAATTGGTCGGTATACTAAAAGATTGATCCAGATTTCTGTGTATTAAACACGTCGACAAAAAAGTTAATATTTGCTTTTTCATTAACTTTTTCTTATTCGTATACAAAATTTTAAAGTTTTAAACAAAATGTATCTTTATCGACAACCTGCGTTGTGTTACAATTTTCCAGTTAAAATAAAGTGTGGATGGCGAAATTAAAGCAACACGTTTGGTATACAGATATGTAGATATTGAAAAAAGAAAAGCCAAAGTATCGAAGAAAAAAAATTTATTTTATTTGCTACGAAAGCTCTTATAGACATCTAAAACAATACATATATATACCTCAAAAAGGCAAAATATGCGCTAAAAACTTGAAAAATTCTGCAAAAAGCGCATTTAACAAAATAATGCTACAAACGGTAAAATGTGTAAAAATATGCACTAACAAATCGATGCCAAAATGTATATAAAGCTCTAAAACGGATAAATATATTGTTTCTGCCTTCATTGGTCGCGGTGCACAAGGAATAAGACGCCGTGCAATTAAGCCATATGGTTTTATTTCTCACTCCATTGTAAGGAGTTAAATAAAGCCACAATGGCCTTATTTCCTATTTAAATTTGTTTCTTTTAATATAATTAATATCATTCTAAAATATAATTTTAAAAATTGTTTTGTTGTTTTTTCTCCGTTTATTGGACGCAAGGATTTTCTGTTCATGGTATAACAAAAACTGGCGGAACTAAAGCTTCTCTGCATAGCCGGCATTCGGCAGGGTGCAAGGATTTTCTCCTTTATGCTATAACAAATACCGGTTTCGCTTAGTAAAGCTTCTAAAACCTGCCTTGTTTCCGAACGAAGGCCGACTACGCAGAGAAGCTTTATTTAGCGAAGCCAATATTTGTCGCGATCGCCCGCCGGACGCGCTCCCCCTTTCCACCTACTGTGCCATATTTTTTCAACACTTGACAATGGCAAGTCATTCTTTTGACAATTTGTAACCATAACAATTACACTGTTATGGTGTTATTTCCACTTTGGTTAATAAGCGATTATGGTGTTATTGCACTTAGATGGAGGTAATAAAGTCATATGGCTTTATTGCACAGCACCAAGGAAATACAAGTAATTGCATATTTATGGTTTCTCTGATGATAACATAGCAGAGCATACAAAAAGACATGCATGTATCAAAAATTAACGATCTTATTTATAAAAGTTTTCATAGAAAATTCGTTTCATACACGTTCTATAAAACTGTTTTATTTTTATTTATTTATTTAATAAGAGTTACAAATACGGTTACAAATTCTAAATTAATTAACCGAGCAATAGTAACGTTAACCTTCAGCCCTTTGTAGTTAAACCAGAGTCTCGGGCGGGAATCGAACACGCAAACCTCGGGCTGATAGACTATCTCACTACCCACTAGCCTACCGGAACACCCTGTTTTATTTTTTATCAATAACGTAGTAAGTAAATACGTAATATTAAGCAAAAGCTTATAATTTGTTCTATCGCTATTTAAATACAGAGCACTCGTGCTAACTTGAACACCGTCTAACGTGAACACCGCCTAACTTGAACAAGATTGTTTTACGTTGACTAGTCTGTAACGTGAGCAAACTCAGAAAGCTCTATAACGTGAACAATTTTTTTTCACTGCATAAATTTTCCAGGCTTGTCGCAGCACTGATATACATACATTAAATTTGATTTTTAAAGTTGAGGGAATCCCCTTAAATAAAAAATATGTGTGTATGTATTTTTTTTTTTTTTTGCTGAAGAAGGCCGTAGCGGGCCAGAAAATGCATTACATTCAGGAAAGCAAAGGTAAAATGTAACAAGAAAATACAATATAATAGTCTGGTAGTGTATAAAGTAATTTCTGAAAAATTGAAGGAATATGCCTATTACAAAAAAAAAGCTTTATAAAATACATAATTGAAATTTAGCTCATAGAATAAATTCGAAAAATAAAATATGTTGAATATAATATAAAGTAACCTTCGGAAGGAAATAATTCCCAGTTTCTATTTTTTTGTTTGGCAACGAAATTTTAGTTTGAGTCTTTTTCTTATGCAAAGTGGTGAATCAGTCGGCATGAGTGTTAACAAATCTAAATTTAGAATTAAAAGAAGGCAGACATTTTAAATAGTTTGCAAAAAGGAACAAGTGTTGCTAGTTTAGCAAAAAAGTATAATGTCGCTAAGTCAACCATATGCAGTATTAAAAAGAAAAAGAAGCAATTTTAAAATTGTATGGTGGACATGAGTGTAAAACACACATATTTTTTCATGAAATTCGCCAATCGCTAACGTGAACAATTTCGCTAACATGAACTCCCTTGGTTTTAATTAGTTCACGTTACCGGGAGGGCACTGATATATTTAATATAAATCTTTAATATATAAATTGTTTGCTGGGTTAACTTCAAAATAGGTATCAACTACCGTTTACAAATTATGGTTACTTGCTCGTATGTATGTGTATTTTTATATATTTACACATACAAATAATTTTTAATAAGGTGTAGTGTAACGCACGTAGTTGTTAGAGCATTTAAGAAAAAAGGATAAAATTACAAAAGTAACAAGCAAACAAACATAAAGAAGTACGCGTAAATACTTGTACTTGAACATACAAAAAAAAATATAACAACAATACACGCATAAACCTTTTTAGGCACAAAACTACACACACCCACCCAGACATAATATATAAGCCAGAAGGAAGACAAATACTCACAAGCAAACAAACACAGCTAATACACAATTTGAATTTATTTATCCATCAAATTGATGGCTGCTGCTTAGGGTTTCTATTTCCGAAAATTTCCGGGAAAATTGAATAGAGGTGCGGCGAATAAAGGTTAAGCAAAGGCGAATAATTCCAAAAACCTTTTTGCGCATGCGAATACTTACAACATGCTTAACTCAAAAACGGTTTAGTTAATTGAAATTACTAAAAAAAACGAAATTCCGCAATAAAATTTCCTTTAAGAAAACTAAAACCTTTTTCTAATGTGATCAGTCTTTTTAGGAACATTATTTTTTTTTTGGAAAAAAATAATATTTTTTATCAAAATTTTTGTTGTTTTAAAAGTTCATAAAAAATTGGAAAATGCAACTAGGCTTCTAATTTTTTGCAGACGTATAAACAACGAAGCTGCCAACAAAACATGTAATTTAAATAAACTAAACCGTGTTTGAGTTAAGCGAATATATGTTGTGCATTCTACTCCATTTTCGAAATAACGGTATATCTCGAAAACAAGAGCTAACCTAAAAAATAAATCGGTGGGCACCATTGGATTCATCGTACCCGAATTATGTTAAAACGCCAAGTGCCCAGCTTGTCTAAAAAAATTTAAATTTCGAGCACAGTGTTATCAACTTAAATTCCCTTCATCTAAGTTGCGATTTCATTTCTAAATTATTTTGTGATGAGTAAATTCTCGAAGATACGAAACATTTTTGGAACAAGCTTCTTCCTTCTGTTTCCAAGCAATACGAACGATTAAATTTTTTTCTGATTAAACACCTTAAATCGTACTACGTGACCACTGATTGTCAATAATGGAATAAATTCTTTATACAGGAGAACTTTTTTTATTGTATTTATTATTTTCCCCAGGAATTAAAGAAAAATTTCATGATCTGCCGGGATTGTAAAAGAAACCCGGGAAATCAGAAACCCTAATGATACCGCGACTACTTACTTTAGAATTTATTTTGCAAACGAATTATTGGAAGACAGAGCTGTAAAACTGATGGTTTATTAATGGAACAGTTAAATACTCAGTGAAAAATTTATTTCAAAATGATAGGTCTGTTCAATAACATAAACGTGGCGTTGGTTTTTAATATTGTTTCTAGTAAACGTTCACGTACTTGAAAAACTTGCGACGAGAGAGAGAAAAAGATTATAAGTATTTCAGAGATAAAAAAATAAAAAAAAAATTTGAATAAAATAAATTAGTCAAGCTGGGAATTTAGAACATTTAAACGAAACCTTGTTATATAAAACTATTTGTTTTACACATCGACATCTAGACTTGCACTAATTTTTATTTATTTAAATTTCGAAAAGTAATTTAATTTAAACCGTTTTTCTCATTATCGGGCCTATTCTGAAAATCACGTGCTTTTTGAAATCACACGTCTGATTTTGTGGTGTTTTGAAAGTCATACCGTTGTTGTGTTTCTCGGTGTGCTTTCTGCGATTGAAGATCACACTAAAAACCCAAAAACGGGACGCTAAAATATCACACGTATGATTTTTTAATAACAGGCTTGTATATAATAAAAGTCACTAGAACCACTTGTTCTTTAACAACGAATTAAATTTAAATTTATGGTAAAATCAACATAAATTACAAGGTCAGTTCTTGTAGATTTATCAGAACTTTTAGTAGGTTGAGGGGTGGCCGTGTCTTTAACACCTTCAGAATGTAAAGTCAGAGTCGGTGTTCGTTACTTCCCTACTTAAAACACAATTTAAACTTATTTAGTTTGTACACAGAAAAGAATAACAAACGTTATTAAGTAATTGAAGAAAATTTGTTAAATCCTTTTAAATGTTTAAACAATTTTTTTAATTAACATGTTTGTAAATTGTCATATTAACAATTTGTTTCATTTGTAAAAAATTATTGTGAATTTCATAGAAAATAATATTTTGTGTCAAAAAGATAAAAATAAAAAAAATCTATGTATGTATATTTTCAATTTAAAATATTTAAAAGAATGAACGATGTGATGTGGTGATTGCTCTAAAGTTTTATCAATCAAGTTAAGTTATTTTTTAAATTTTCATAAAGAAATTTTAACGGATCTTTTATAAATTCTAGTTTTTTAAATAATACTGTTAAGAATGGCAAGATTTCGTTTGGTGTTGATGCCAGAAACTCATAGTAGGTCTATATTTGTTCCCTAAACAAGTTATAATGGTTTTTGCTATGCTTTTTTTTTAATAAATTTGACAAACAAAATTAATAAAACCAACTTTTAAATGCATTTTTTATTTCAATTTATTAAGTATCAAAATATTTTGTTTATAATATTTTTGTTTCGTAATACCTACTTAAAATTTATATTTAATTGTTAACAAATATTTTATTCAATATTACAAACTTATTGTTAAAAATATTTGTTGAATTTCAACAATTTTTATTAATAAAATAATTTTTTGGACTTACAAATTCATTTGTTGGTGCATTTTTAATTAAAAAGTTAATTGTATTGACGAATATGGTATTCAATATGCAGAGAACTTTAGTTAGCTAAGCCGGTTTTTGTTATACCATAGAGCTGAAAATCCTTGCGCCCAAAAGTGTTTTCGTTATACAGTGCACTCGGGAAAACGTCAACACTCGTTTACGTCAACATCCCAAAACGTCAACCCTTTTTTTTTTACATTGCCTACTCTAAAACGTCAACCCAACTATAAAGCTCTAAAACGTCAACTCTGAATAAAATAAAATTTCGAATTTAGCAGCAGTTAAAATACACACATTTGTACAGACACACATTTATTTTATGAAATCAATTCAGAAATTGGGGATCCACCTTGTAAGTAGAGTAAAAAAAATTACAACTGTATGTCTGTATTGTCTTTTTATTTATGTTCAGTTGCTTTTTTGTGCAGACAATAAAACCAAGCGAAGCCGTCGAAATATTTAACAGGGCTTTGGATTGGGCTCAATGCGAGAATGTTGAGCAAAATGACTTAAATGTATTAAGACGTTTAAGAGAGAAGGCTCTCTTCCAAGTGTTGGATAGAAAAAAACAGCAGAAAAAAATAACAGATTTTTTTAAATGCATATGTGTGCATGTAAAATTAAAAATATGATCTCATTTAAAATGTATTCTTTTAGTTCCAGTTGTCTTCTATGGTTTTAGTCAGGTTGAATGCCTTTTATATTTCCTTTTTGAATTTGTTTATGTTTGGATTTAGTTTATAATTAATAAAAACGTTTAAAAACACATTATCGATATGTTTTTTATATAAAAATTTTACATTCGTAAACGTCAACAATTTGTTAAACGTCAACACCCGCGGTTTTAATTAGTTGACGTTTTCCAGAGTGCACTGTATATTTAATTAATACACCCAGAGAAAAAACAACAAAACAATTTTTAAATAAATTAGAATTATATTAAAAGAAATAAATTTAAATGGGAAATAAGGTCATTATGGCTTTATTTCACTTCTAACAATAGAATGAGAAATAAGGCCATTTGGCTTTATTGCACCGCGACTTTTCCTTGTGCGACCAATGAAGGCAGAAACAATATATTTATCCGTTTAGGAGCTTAAAACACAATTTAAACTTATTTAGTTTGTATAAATACGACAGTTATGTATGTTTGCATGTATTTCAATTTAAATAGTTTTTATAATAAGAAATATGTTTTCATAAAAAATTTTTAATTTTTACTTTTTTTGATTTTCTTTCAGCCAACTGATAATTTTCTTCCCAAAGCTTCTGGCAACGCAGGATTGAAGCAACAAAGTAATTCTCATTCATAACTTTTATACTTTCACGCCAGTCTCCTTTTCGAAAAAGAAGGATCCAGTGACGGCAAAGGATGTTTTGGAATTATGTAGACTTATTTCTTTTTTTTTTTTATTATTCGAATTTATTCTATTACAAAAAAGCTTTATAAAATACATAACTGAAATTTAGCTCATAGAATAAATTCGAATAATAAAAAAAAAAAAAAATGTTGAATATAATATAAAGTAACCTTCGGAAGGAAATAATTCCCAGTTTCTATTTGTAGACTAGTATGAAACGGGTTAATGAAGTTTGGTTGCCGAATTCGTTTACTAAAATACATTAAAGTTACTTATATCTATATTTATACAAATTATGTTGAACCACATCCAAAAGCAATTTATAATTTAATTATAAAAATTTATTTTGTTTTTAAAAATAAATAAATAAGTTATTAAAATAATATTTAATAAATATTATATTTTACTTACACCATTTTAATTATTTCCAAATAAATACAAGAAATAAAAACATTTTTTTAATTTAAAATAATACACAATTTATTTGCTAATAAATCACGGATGATAGATAAAGTTGGTACAATTGTACTTTTTTTTGGTACAATTCAAAACTAAAAAGTAAGCTGGTACCCCCACGGCTCATTTGGTTCTTTTTCAAAATTTTTTAAACCTCTTGTTAATTGATATAAAATGGCAACTCGTATTTACTGTAAAAGTGAATATAAATGGAGGTCAGTGTTTGGTGCAAATGGTCTTGTGAAAATGCAAAATTGCGCAGTTTTTTTATGAAATATAACGAAAACTCTGTTTTGTTGTTGTTCTATTAACAAAAGAGCTTTCATATTTTGCATTTGCTTTTTTGCAAGACCATTTACACCAAACACTGAACTCTGCTATTGTGAATAGATTTTGCACTGGGTCATTGGACGATTACATATGCAACATTCTAAATTAAGTATCAGCGGCAGCATATAAGCGTGCATTTTCTGATGATATTGACAAAAATTTATAGTAGAAGATATGACTTCCTCTAATATCAAGATTATTTTGGAACAAACTCATATATGGTTGTCACGTCAAGAAGTAATCAACAGAATTTTGAAACAGTGGGAGCCACTCCATTATGCGTTCTGCAGTACATATTAAAAATTGTAAATTTGAAAATACAATCCGACATGCACATATTTTTAGAACGCCATTTTCGTTTCGTCCATTTTTACAAGAATTTCGTAAATTTTGCACAAAAAACAAAAAAGTCCAAAAAGTGCACGAAACCGCCTCTGGCTGCAATCAAAAATAAATATAATTTCATTTTTAGACCCTAAAAACAGCATCACACAAATTGTTTGTTTGTCTCTATTCTTGAATAATTTGGAAAACCACCAATTTTGAAAACTCCGATGGCTCGAAATTCATTTTTGTTTGACCTATGGTTTTTTATTGACAATGTTTATTGGAATGACTTATAAAATAAGAAAAAAATTTGACCCACTCTATTATTATGTATAATTTTATTAATTATACATGTATTTTTTTATAGTTTTTGTTATCTAAATTTTTGTTTATAAAAATTATAAAAAATGATGTGCGCGTCCCTGACAAAAAAAAAAAAGTTCCAAAAAATTTCCAACGAAATGGCAAAAAACACACGAAATTGATTTCTTAATACCAGGAGCACAGAACATGCAAAAAACAAGCAAGTATCTTTTAATTTTTTCAAAAATCACAGCATAACTTGAGGATCACCAAAGTATTTGAGTCATCCTGTAGCGAAAATTGTGTCACAGGGTGTTTCAAATTATTCTTTTATGGCAAGCCTAAAAATATGTGAATTTTTTTAAATTATTTTTCAAACTTATTTACTTGTTGGTAATTATTGGATTCTGAGAGCCTGCTATCAAGCTTAATAATATGAAGTTGAGATAATTTTCAAGATTTTTTTAATGGTGAGGTAGGTGTGTGTGTGTGTGGTGACAAACAATATGAATAAAAAAACGAGGAATTAATAAATAAATAAATAAATTAAGAAAGAAATTGTATGAGTTCATGCACAAAACAGGTTTTTAATAGAAATTAAGATTTATAATAAATAATAAACAATTAAAAAAACATTTATTTTTAAGTATTACAAAAAAACTCACTCCTTAGCGACAACACGTTAACAATAAGGCCGAATCACTAAGAAAATGAAGATATTTTTTATGATTTGAAATTAATATTCTTTAGTTTATATATATAAAGCGAGACTTTTTTAATGTTCTGGCTAGGGATTCCAATACCGGTGTAACCGATACCGAAATACCAGTATTACCGGCTAAAATCGAATACCAAAATTGGATTAAATAATAAAATAATATCGGAAAATGGTTTTATTCTTGGTGCTTTTTGGTCTTTTTATTTAGATAGTCTTATTCCATAAATAATATTGAAAATACCGATTATACCGGTGTCGAGATTTCCTCAATACCGAAACCTTCGGTATTGGAATCCCTAGTTCTGGCGCTTAAGACAATTCTGAAAAGTGACGAATTCTGAATAAATTCTTTCCTGGCAATTTTCCTCCTTATCATATTTTTCTATTAATATTCTACTGTAAGAATGGGCAATTATCTCTTATCTCAAAGTAATATAAATAATTCAATTCTTTTAAAGTCTGCTTCTATTTTACATACATACAATGTACATACATATTTTACATCTAATGCACAATACGTATTTAGTACTAAATAAAAATAAAGGAATTCATAAATTTTGCTTAGAAATCGCTCACAAGATTTTACGTTTTTTCGGGACGAGGAAGGGTGTCTTCCTAAAAAAAGCTTTTCAAGCAATCAAGTTTACAAAAATTCAACCCATTTCAAAAAGAACCACCACCATCATTTCAATTGTCGTTAAGGACTCACGATGACAAAAACCCGTGATAAAAATATTCGAATTTGAAAAAATAAATTTTGCAAATTTGTTTTTTATTTTTGCGTTAATATTTTCTTTTCTTGTCTGTGTTTTTATTTTGTTACACATAAATACAAAAACCTCGATAAAGTCTCGCGGGTATTCTTAAAGCTGCCGTCGGTTTTGCCAGCAAACAAACACTTGTGATAACAAATTTCAAGCCTTCCTTCGAAGCTAAGTGCTAAGAATATTCTTGTTGGTATAATTGCTACTTTAGAGCGTCAGTATATTTAGATATTTTTGTTTCCAGAGAAAATAACATTTTCACCCGAAACGTTACTCAAAAACTGTGGTAAATTATTTGAAATTCTCATACCCCAGCAAAGATATAACAAGAGTTTAAAATGACTTGTACGCATTTTCAGCAGGGGCGTCATTTAAAAAAAGTGGCAGGATTCTAATTTTTGTTTCCAGATACAGGATATTTTTGGGTTTGCTTGTTAAAAATCTGTTTAGTTTTTAAAGAAGAAGAGACTCTGCAGATCTTATCCAATCTAAACAACTATGAGAACGGGATCAGAAGAATTTTCGTCTGGCTTAAGGAATTTAGAATAAGATTTGATGAATTAGTTTTAGTTTATATTAAATAAATAAGGATTAATAAATAAATTATAAAAACCGTTTTTTAGAATCCTTTTTTTTATTTTAATTCTCCCGTCTCTGTTCAATATGTTTATACATATATTGAATGTGTGGTGATGTGTATGTTTCTATCTGCAATATACTGACATATTCAGCTTCATCATCAACTCAGGATGTTACCATCGGATACATTTCTACTTTGACAACTTATCTTAGAGAAATAACAGCAACAACTACAACATTTGGAAGGAGCTGGAGCAGCAATCATGAAAGAACATAATATATTGTCGCTTCTTTAGCTTTGTGTTTGGTGTTTTTTGTTTTGTTTTTGGCGTGACTGACTGTAAGACAGACAGACTGAACGTTTTGCTATCTAAAAGCTTTCGTGTTTCAATATATTTTTTAGAGTGTATACGTTCTATATACATACATACATACATACTTACATGTAGGAATACATATTGCCTGCCGTTGTTGTTTTATATCCTTTCGCTGCCTGATAACAAACCAAATTTATTTTTCTTTCTTTTTTTTTAATATCCTTAAGAAATCATCTTAAATTTTAACGGTATAAAAGAAGATAAAATAGAAATAAATTTAAAATTTTATTAAAAGATAAAATATGCAAAATATTTTGCGAAATTGCATTAAGAAATCAATATATTTAAATTAGGAATAATGATAATTTTTTCCCAAATGGCAGCTTTTGTTCAATTTAGAAATAAAATAAACACAAAACAAACCCGTAGAACTAGTCGGATTTTAGCTTCCTTGAAGTTATGTTCATCTTATTTGAAGAATATTAATTCGCCCAAGGGCACACCTCCACCCAGAGGCCAAAACGGTCCATTGTATATTGTTAGAGAAGAATATAGAAAATTCTAGAATTTAGTAATGATTTAATAAATTCATTATTTTGGACCACTATCGATTTTAATTATCATAATAATGTTTGTGATGCAAGGCGATTTTGAAAATCCTAAAATATCGTTTTCAGTATCCTTAAAAACTATATATTTAAAAAAAGAAATTTTTCTTTTATTTCCTGTCTCTAATCTTTCTAAATTCTTTTAAAATTTCTATTATGAGTATAAACATATCGACCAGATTTTGCGAAATGATCATAAGCGCCATAGCACCAATTTTACAGAACGTTTTTTATAATCATTTAAAAATCTCCCCGTAAAAGAAAAATATGCTCCTGTGCAAGATTTCAAATCATAAAATTAAACTCGAAATCGGATTAATCGTTAACAAAATCCTGAACTGTTTTCAGTTAAAACAATTGACCGTGTGTCGCTTACAATCAATTACTATAACAAAAAATTGTTAACATGACTTACGATCACATCGAACATTAGTAACAGTTTTGATAAGGTCCATAAAATTTTAGTTTCAATCATAATTTTCTTTTCAAAATGTTGCTTACAATTTTTTCACATACCACACACTACATCATTAACAGTTACAACTCAAAATTTGTTTTAAAGCCCTTTTTCCCGTCACCCCAGTTGGAAAGGGTATACATACTTTTGTCATTTCGTTTGTAATTTTTAAAATACTAACTTCGGTATATACTTTATAGGGTATAAAAGTTTATATATCGAGCCCTTACCGCAAAAATAGCTTAAGCGACATCATCTTAAATTTTCATTTTTTTTAATTTCTTAAATTTTTTAAATTTACTGGAAACATTTGCTTCATCTCCCAAAATGTCATGGTCCCATAATGTTTTGTTACGATTTAATAGCAAAAACAATTTTAGCTTAAGCGACAATCTTCTTACAACATTTTTATGAAGTAAAATAAAAAATACCTTCTCCTGTAAAATTGTGGGTTTGTCGCTTCAGCTTTTTTTTTGGTGGCAAGGGCTCGAAATGTTATGGGTATTTTTTGAGTAGCGAATTTGTTTTAATGATGTACGTCTGTCCGTTGAAATAGGGGTTTCGATGACTCTAGTTATAATGACCACCAGGAATTTTTTGCTATTGAAGTTCGGCCACATCAGTCCACAAATGGCGGCGATAGGAGCAAAAAACTACTACTGCTTCTACCTTTTAACCATAAACTCCCTCGTTGTTATTGTTTTCTTGCCTTTTTTACACATAACAAACACATGCATACACACATGATTTGCTGCTCGAATAGAGAATTGTGTTTCAAGCGACAATTATTTTTAATTCTGTTTGATAATGTCTGTTAGTGGGTAAGTGGCGTGTTAAACGGTATTAAAGATATGGCACAGCAGAATATATCCCTCATACTTGTTTTTTAATCAACCAGTTCGCAAATTACTTCTCTAACGGCACGAAAATGTCTTTAACTCGAAAAATACCGGTAGGTCAATTTTATGTTACTTGTGCCGCTTGTACACCATCAACTAAAAAGCAATATTTTGAGTTGTAACACTGCACTTATGAATAATTAAATAGTTTTCTTTCACCTAAACAGTATTATTTCGAGTAGTTTCGTCATTAATCTAAAAAGGGGTTAAGTTTTGTAGTGGAGTCACAGCTCAAAAATACCTTTTAGTTCCAAAATATACAGCTCAATTCAATAAATTAACCACAATACTAATTATTGCTGTCGAATATTTATTTCAATTACTGTACTTACCTCCTTAAGAAATCATTTAAACTCAGTCTCCTTTTTATGCTGACTCAAGAATCGATTTATTAGACAATTTAGAAAAGAACTTTAAATTTATAAAAAAATTAACTTTAAAAGAATTACAAAAAAAATCTTTATAAACAAATTTTAAAAAACCGATTCGAGTTTTAAATGGGCCTTAATCAGCCTCTGTTCGAAAAGAGAAAAAAAAACTTAACGGTTTAAAAAAAAGACGGAAAAATTCTTTTTGTTAAATTACTTTCGAAACTCATTGTTGATAAACATGTTTTCAGAACTCTAAAAATGAAGTTGATCCAACCCATTAAAATTAAGAAAAGAACATTTTGTTGTTAAATATTTAAGATACGGCCATATTTTGGTCATTTATAAGAACAAGATTATTATAACAACATTAATCTTTGCTTACTTGAGTTTAATTTACAATCGAACCATTAATTTATAATCATCTAATATAATTTTACTTCATTATAATCTTTAAATTAAATATCGTTTGAATTCCAATTGAGAATTAAGAGCAAAGCATTAATTTTGACTTTAATGAAACAGACTGTTATGCTTTGCTTTAACGCCTTAACTAAAGTTTATCTATCGCTTACTAAACAGAGATTACATAAACCTGAATTAAATTTTGCAAAAGGCGAGAGAAGATCTGTTTTAAAATTTTTGAAAAATTTTTGCTGTTAATAAATTGTACTTTGTTTAATAAAATTTTCTAATTACAAATTTCAGAATAAAATAATGGGTTTAAGCTTTTGTTAACTAAGCAAGGTTAAAAATGGCTTCGAGTACAGAAACATGTTCAGTTAGTGGAAATATGTCATGAAAAGACCTTTTGTAAAATACATACATGTATGAATATAACTTCATTATAGCATTTAAATTTAGTTCGAAATAAAAAAAAATAATATAAAATAAAAACCGTTAAATTTCCTTTCTCTCCACTTACTGCCTGGTCTGATCTACTCAGTCCAACGATGGGTACAATTTTGATTGGTACAAACATAGTACAATCTCATTTCCTCTTCAGCGCGACGTGTTTGAGCCTGGAAAAATACCGACTCACGATGGCCGCACTTGGGACACTCATGATCTTCGGTGCGTGGCAGTGTTGGATCTGAGATTACATCGGGGCAAATGTGAGTCAATTCATCGATTTCGTGCATAATTTTGTTCACATAAATGCAATTGGAATCGGCTTCCTGGCGATAGTCACAATTACGACAGGCATACATCAAAACCTTGTTCTCCTTATCCTCTTTGGGATACAACATGTTATTGCATTCTTGACAGAAACGTATACCCACATAGCCGGGGCCGTCATTAGAGGCAGCTTCAAAGGATAGCGACATTTTTTTTGATTCTTCTGCCGTTAATTAAATTTAAATAATTTCTTTCTCTGTTCAGCCTCTGCTCAGCTGTGATGGTGCTGCTACGCAAGGACAATGACTTTTTTATGTGCAAGTGTCTGTATGCTTGTTTTAACTTCAATAAGTCTGCAACGTTACTGTCAGCCTTGAACTTGAAACCTACTTAATTTAACTGTTGCTTAATTGAGTTTCTTTTTGGACTCTGTTACTACAGCTACTCTACCTCGCACAGATATCGAGAACAGCAGGTTGTTACGTCATTAAAAAATCTCTGAATGCCTGTATATTTACAACAAATTTTGTCGTTGTTGCTGTTGTTGATGTACTCTTTTGTTTTTGCCTGGAACGTTGAGGATGGTCTGTAATGAAAAAAAGAAGAATAAGAAAAAAAAAATTATATTTTTAGTAGTGTTTTTAATTTGTACTCCTTATATTCTTTGTCTGTGTGTTAATTTTTGTGTTTCACTATTTCAGATTGTTCCTACGAAAACACGCACATACACACCCATATAAACACATAAACACACATTTGTTCTTAATAATTAGAGAATTTTTTAAAAAGGATGTGTATGTATATCCCTTTACAACCATAACGTTTACCGTAAATTCATTAAAATGGGGTGAGAGCATAAACAACATTTCCCAATGCCTCATACTCATATAAAACCCAAGAGAGCAAAACTTTTTTCAAACCAGAGAGCATAAACTACCTCAAGCTAAAAGGAGAAGGTGTTTGTATGATTTTGTACTGGTGAGAAAGAATAGGAAGGATTATTGTCCTTTATGCTTTAAGCAATTTTCCACATTTCATTGCTTTTAGGTATCCTTTACGCCCATGCGCATTGGCTAAAATTTAGCGGCAATTTGCTATAGTTCCCCTTAAAACAAAACGAAAGAAGGACATAAAAAGAAATTAAAAAGAAATACAGAAATTTGCAAATTGCACATGTATGTGAGAGTGTGTGTTTGAGAGAAGAAATCAAATCCTGAGAATAAAGTGATGAAATAAAAACGATTCAAATAAATATTTTATAGTAATGGCTGAAACGGCAGCCAAAAAAAGATTTTAGTTCGTTGATTTTCAAAAAAGCGTTACTGCAATAATGTTGAGGACAAGAATGTGAAGTAGAAAGAACAAATGGTACTAAAAAAATTTAAATCAGTACTTTTTGTCGACCTCTAATAATGCCAGATACGGGTTTTATGAAAAAATTATTTTAAGCATAATTCTGTGGTTTTCATGAGTACACGGGCATGTCTTTAAATCAAAGGAGAGCCGAAAAACTATTCTAGATCAAACTATGGGCTAGGCATTCAACTTTTTTAACTGTGTTATTACGTTAAAATATCGCAATTGGTCCATCTTTTTTCAGAAATTTTAAGAACCATAAAATGAACATTAAAAATGAAGCAACATGACATCAACATCTCAAAATCGAAAAAAATGGACATACGTGGTTACCCATAAAAACCACAGAATTGCTGTTTTGTTCAAAAATGTATTCAGCCTTATAACCACAGATTACTAAAGACCATGGTACACGAAATGTAGAAAGCTACATGCGCATGTGGTTCTGACGTAATTTTGTCGTCATCACACAACACGAACTTGCTATTGTGGCTTTGTGGTGCCGTCAAAATTACGTCAGAGCCACATGCGCATGTGGCTTTTAACATTCCGTGTACTATAGGCTTAACAGATACACTCAAAAAATTATGTAGTTAAATTCAAACGAAAATTCATTTAAAACAACTTAAAATTCATATAAAAAACGGATCATTTACATTTCATTTAAAACAAATGATTTTTACATTCATTTTTAATTTTTTTATTTATTAAACAGCATATTCCGTAAAATTGAATAGTTTTTGCTTTTAAAAAATATATTTTAACCGAAAAAAATCAAACTGCATAACAAAATAAATACGGAAAAACATTATTTTTTGGTAGTGTGTTTTTTGAATAACAAACACAAATGGTGAAAAATAAAATTATTCGTAAAATAACTATATTTTTATTCAATTTTAACAGTACGGAAAACGAATTTAATAACCCCCAATCGGTTACTGTAATAATTTTATAAGTGTATGTAACGAGACAGAAGATTTTGCGTTTTTTTTTGTCTATTTCTAAGAAAGTTGCCCTTTTGCATTTCTCTTTGCATCATATTTCTGGCGCAAATAATGAACACAAAGCAAATTGGTTTTGATCACGAGATTTATGTATAAATTATTCTGGCTTGCTTTTTCACATTACCGCTTCACTGCAAAAAAAAAAAAAAAAGATTTTTATCTCTTTCTTCGAAGGCTGCCCACGCAACTGATTTGGGCACGTCACTTTTTACAGTTCTGTAGTATTCTGTGCTTATAACAGTTCTCGTAAAAGACTAAAGCTACGTTAACATTATGTGTATTTGATTTTCACTGCTTGCTTAGGCCAGATCGTCAGGAAAAGGGGTTTTTAGCACATTTAAAGGAGACCTTCTTAATTAATTTTTTAATCCCAAGAAAAACTTTGATAACTAATATGCTTGTGGCAGAGTAAATAAACTGAACTGGCAAAATAAAATAAAGTAATTTGTTTTTATTTTTGTTTTTTCTTTACCCACTTACAACTACATTTAGAGTTGACAAGCAATCCACCAATTGTAGTCGGGACTGTAAGAAAAGATAAACTCAGTGTTTATTGTTGTTGTTTTTGTTTAAGCTTTGATATTGTAACAAGTAAAACTGAGGTTTATAATTCTTATTCGCTTAACAGTTTCATTTGTTTAATATCTTTAGTTTTTCTACAACATTTTGACGAAGTTTCCTAACGATCTGCCCTAAGCAACCAGTGAATTGCGCATAGGAAAAGCTTATCCCATAAACAATAAATTTCAGATTATCAATAGTATGAAATGGGAATTTAGCACATTTATAAGAAACGTTCTTAATTAATTCTTGAATCCCAAGAAAAACTTTAATATCATATGTTATTTCTCTGTGTACAGTACATACATATGGCATTTTTGATTTAGAACGAGTTCTATTTTCAAGTGGCAAAGCATCTGACATCAGCTGTTTTATTACCAAAATTTTTAGTGGTGCCAAAAATTAAATACGATTTTAATAAATATAAATTTTAAAAGTAAATAAATACTACAAAAAATAAAACATACACAAATCTTTTATAGAAAGGTTATGTCAAATGTACATTACATGCCAACATGTAAATTATAAACCGTATCTAAGACTTAAAATTTGACATACATATGGAATTACATGTGTGTAGAAAAGAGACATTCCACATGAAAAATACCCATAACATGAACACAGCTTAAGTCGTTTTTTTGCAGTAGATTAAAGAACACTTTTTGTGTGTTAATTTCATCTTTTACAAAAAACGACTAACGGCACAAAAATCAGAGCAAGTTAAACTCTCTTGTTGGTATAAAATGTGTTTAAACCAGAAAATCTTAAAGTCAGTAAACATTTAAACCTTCTTTATACGCATGAAATTGGGCGTTTAAACTACCCATACAAACCATACGAAATTGACAACATTTATCGTAGTGCTGCCACATTATTTTTTTCTTAAAAAACATATTATATATGGGACACTGATTTGTAGCTTTTCTGTTTAAACTACACGTAAATTTAAGTTAAGTTCAACTAAACCTACGTTTAAACATTCATTGGTTTATGAGCCATTCCTTTTATGAAAAGAGATGTTTTTTATTTACAGATTTTTTGTCATTTTTAGCAAATCGAGAAGCAGAGAGCTGTATTTTTATCGGTTGATATCTTGTTTTGCATATTTTTATTCTAGAGTTTAATTTGTGGAATATTGGATGTAGTAACTTTATAAACAGACTTATTTCCAGCCTGCTGTCACTAAATGGGACAAATTCTTTATCTTAAGTTCAAACGAATAATTAGTCAACTTACTATTTTATTTCGAAATTCTGAAAAAGTACAATTGCTTGAAGGTAAACGCCATCCGTTTCCCAAAGGAGTGTCGTAAAACACAAACACAAGGTATCGTAAATAGAAAGCTGCCGATGTTTTAAAATTATAACTCCGACAAATAGTAAACAACCCAGCACTCCATTTGTCAAGTGCTAAAAAATATTTTCAAATAAACTAAAATCTACAGAATCAAAGGAGTTTTGTTTTGAGAACATTTTATCGATTTAAAAGTCGAATTTTTATCCAACTTAGCACCACAACGCGATGGTACAACAGAAAAGACATATTTACAACAAAAAATTCTCTTTTATTGCAAAACAAGTAAGAAAGTATAGTCGGTAAACGATAAGACCATTTGATACCCTACACCACTATAAAAAGAAATACATTTTGTGATTGTACCCTATTTGAGACCTATTGCACAGAAAAAATATCTCAAGAACATTTTTAACATCACAATTTGTTAAAAATAAAACTTGAGGTCAACAAACTTTTAATTTGATTCAAGGAAAAATTTTTATCAAAATTGCGCTTTACAAAATAGCAATAAAAAAAATAAATAAAACATATTTAAAAATGAAATAATTAAATATTTCTTCATATTTAATAAGAAAAATATTAAAATCAAAGTATTTTTACAATTCTTGTCCATTTTTTTAATAGCTTTGATATCGTTGCAAGTAAGACTTGAGTGTTTGTAATTCTGATTCACTTTCGAGTTTTACTTGTATAATATCTTTAGTTTTTCCAAAGTCTTTTGAAAAAGTTTCCTGATGATCTGCTTTAAGCAACTAGCGAAATGCGCATAGGAACTAGGTTATCCCCCAACAATAAATTTTAGTGTATTTTTCAAAGAATAAAAATTGGGAATTAAGAACATCATAATTCTGTGGTTTTAATTGGCAACCGCGTATGTCTTAAAATAAAATTTTTCAGGAGAGCCGAAAAAACCGTTCTAGATTAAACTAGATTGAGTTAAAAAAATCGGAATGGGTCCATCTGTTTTCAAAAATTTTTAGAACCATGTAAAGAGCGTTTAAAATTAAGCAATATGGCATCAACATTTCAAAATCGTAAAAATGGACATACGCTATTGACCATGAAAACAACAGAATTAATAAATAAATATACGATAAACATTTTGTTAGATTTATTCAAAATTTCGAAATTTTTTTTTTAACAAATCACAAACATTTTGGCCAACAATTTTTTTAATTTACTCAATAAACATGGTTGTTGACCAAAAATTCAATAGCTAAAGCTACAAACTTTTTTATCGATACCGCAAAAATTGCCATCGCAGAAAATTCAAACAGTGTTTTAATCAAATATGTATGTGATTTTCGTATTAAAATATGAAAATTATTTTTTTTCTGTGTGGCAAGCAGAACAATATTACACAAGAGGATTTATATGGGACCTATGGTCAGTTTGGGACCTACCAGCAACATATTTTGTCATGACATAGTGGCTTTTGTAGAAGTAATTGTTGCCAATTTTTATGTCAATACTAACATTTATAGGGAAGTTATGGCATTAAAAGCTGTTATCGGGAGTAGTATTTGTGTGGGAGCTGCGCTCAATTATGGACCGATGTAATAAAGTTTTTTAAGATGCTGTAGATTGCAAAAAAAAAAAAAAATTTGAACCAATTTTAATCTAAATACCAACATTATAAGGTAATTTATTAACATAAAGACTATTCAAGAAAGAAGTTTGTATGGCGGCCATATGCAATTATGAACCGATTGAAACGTATACACCAAATTTCATCAAATTATCTTCAAAATTGCAACTCGTGCTATGCCCACAATATTAAATAGACAGACAACCAACTATCCGGACAGACGGACGGACGGAAATCGTTATATCGACACAGACAGTGACTCTGAGTCGATGGGTATACTTATAGGTGGGCCTAGGACCAATATTTTCCAGTGTTACACACATCAGCACACACATATAATAACCTATCCACTATTGTGGTGTAGGTATAAAAGGAAAGCCTTTCTTAGCTCATTCTAAGAAATTAAGTCCAGTATTATGGACAAAAGAGTCATGGGATTCTAGATAAACAAAAGGCATTTGAAAATATGTTGCACTTTAAAAGTGCTTAATTAAGTCTATATATATTCCAATTTTACCAAAACTAGTACCAAACAACCAAATTTTCTCCGCTTTTAACACAAATCAGGAGAATATCGTAAAGCCAAAGAGCGAATAACGACAACAAAGAAAGAGTCAGTGCTAAAAAATGTGAATGGGGTTGGGAGGGGTTGGGCATTGATAGTTGGCATCAGTTTAAAATTGCTTTACTTGTGAAATTTTACGTATTGTCTGCCAATTTACAAACTCTATCCCCACTACGTTTTCTATACATCCCTTCTAGCATTCCATCAACTGCGAATATCCCAATTTCTTTTTGTAAAATAAAAAAGAAAATACAAAAAAAGGAAACAAGGCGTAACGGGTTAATGCCATAAAGGCTTGTATTTTTTTCCCTTAAAAAGACGCAAATTTGGACTACAGGATGTGGGTAGTTTTGGGGGGGCAAATAGAGCGTAATAGAAGCCGGGAGGTATACAAGAATAAATATAAGTAATATTTTCTGTAGAAATTTCCAATTTGCATATTTAGATTTAACTATATACACATACTTCCATACAGTATATGTGCATATGTATGAGTGTACAAAGTATATGTATGTATATGACTGTATGCATATATATTTGTCTGTTTTAAACACGTGTTTATGCTTTTGTGTAGTTGCCAGCATGCAACCAGATGAGTTTGTTCAAAATGTGAATATATTTTTGTTCTTGTTGTTGGCAGTTCGTTTGACAATTTGTACAAAATATATATAATAGACATTCGTTCGTTCGTTCATTCATTCAAAACAAAATATGTATATTTTCTTGAAATGTGTTTTCTTTAAATTCTCGGTATAATTTAAGATTTATTATTATAAAATGGAAACATTTTCTTATATTATTAAATTTTCATTAAATATATAGTTTGAAATACATACATAATAAACTAAAATTGTTTTTCAAAAAAACTTCAAAATTATGTAGTATGTGGAGCAATCTAATAGATAAGAAATATTGTAGATTATTAAAATTGTATAAATGTATATTAGTGTGTCCCAAGCATAATTTAAGATCTTATAGGTTAAAGTATTTTTGAGATTTTTTTGAGATTTTTCGGAAGAGGTTAAGAGGTTTCTTAATAACTTTGACAAAAACTTAAATTTCTTCACTTTTAAGGAAATACTTTAAAAGAAAGTTTATTTTGGTGTACACAGACTTTAAGCTTTTGCAATGCATTTGCTCTTTTATGCACCTGCATTAAATTTTTTTTAGCAATTTTTCCATAAATCTTGTAAATAACGCTTTATAACTTTTAAAATCTTTATGAAAATGAAACAAAACAACAATGCAGTTTGAAAGATCCATTAATCCTGAATAACTTGGAAACAAATATTTTTGGATTTGCTCTCACCGTTCCTGAGTTATACCGGTTTTCAGCTTTGATGTATTGAAGATTCATACGATGTAGCTGTATGCCCTGCAATAAATTCGGAAAATCAGTTTTGAAAATATGCATTTTTCGAAAGCAGCTGCAATCTTACAGGGGCATTAAAAAATTAATGAATTGCTAGAATTCAGTTCAGTGTCAATGCCCACTGTACACGGTTCTCAATGATCTTAGTCTATAAAAGCGGTTGGATAGCTACAAAATTATTAATGTAGCCTTTTTTTATGGATATACCGACTCCAAAACATTGGAATTGTTAATGAATTGTTAATTGGCCTGCTTAAAAGAACGATAACAAGTGACTTGTTGTCGCCCGATTGACACCGTAGGCAAGGCTGTATATGTAAGTCCTCCCTATAAATTACCAAAACGTGGTAAGCACGTATGATTTAAATATTCACGAGTATTATTAGTGCAAAAATGTAATAAAGGAATTCAAAAATTTAGACTTGAACTATTAAAATGTACTGGTGCATCTCTGGTTCCATTTGGTGCCACTTAAACTACCTAGTCAATTTAAATAACAATCTAGGTTTGGACATTTGCTTACAGAATGGGTCGGTTTTCGAAAATTCCAAGAGAAATCCAAGAGACTAGAGTACCTATTTCTACGTTTCTTAAGGTTTCAAGTGTCATTTTAAGGTAATATTTTACGATCGTATAGACACAGAAAAAATAAAAAATTTATTTCAAATAAAAAATTTGTAGTATTAATTAAAAAATTAATTAAATTTACACCGGTAAACAGATTAATAGTATCAATTAAACGTTAAATTCACTTGATTAAATTTTTAATTTAAACTGATTTTATTTTTGGCTAATGCTTTAACTGTTGAACAATTTGGGATTTTCTTTCAGATGTATATGGACTTGCAAAAGGTATAAGAAAATACATTTCTTAGGAATTTATTTTAAAATGTTTGGTTTAAAGTTCTTAAAAAATTTTTGATATTTAAACGAAAGATCACTATCCACGATTAGGAGAGCCCTAATAGGACAGTTGGTAGTGCGCTTGTCTATAAGTGTCGGGTTTACGGGTTCGATTCCCGACAGAGAGGCTTTAACAAATAAATAAATATTAATCTGGGCTTCTAAGAACGTTTTCTTTCATAAAGATGAGAGGGGAGGAAATAATAGCATGTTCTCTTCTCCACTAACCAATAGACTCCGATTTTCTGAAAGAAAACTAACATAGTGTTAACCCAGATTTACCTAAGAATAAGGAAAGTGTAAAAAATGTACGACAAAAAGCACAAATCCAACAATTTCTAAAAAAATTTACCAAAAATCTGATTTGTTGGAATTATGCTTTTAAAGTCTACATTTGGACTGAGACTGCGAAAATGCTTTTAAAATTACTTAACAACATAAAAAGTTTTCTAGAACAACTGGATAACCAAAATTCTTGATAATAAAAATTAAATTTCATTAAAACAATTAGGCCGGGGTTTTGAGATGTGAAGTAAGTTTAAACTTTGTGGTCTGAAACTCGGATTTTTCTGGCGCAATGTGATTTAAAGCAAAACTAAGCTGTTTCCTCAAAATGATGTATACAAACGTGGTAATTGCGTCACAAATCTCTTTTCAGATTAACTAAACCTAGTTTAACTAAGACTATTTTCCAAGCCGAATGTAAGAGTTGAAAGCAAACCTACCTTATGCGTTCGATAAGTATTTGCATTTTAAGCGTTGGCTGCGTAACTTGTCAATACAGTTTTTAATCCAAATTTTCAATATTTTTAATCAGGCTTAAGTTCATCAAATTTAATATTCATTAAATTATTTTTATGAAGACAGGAATTTTACAACATGAAAATTAATTAAAATTGTTATTGACAATCATTCATTCTTGACTGACCTGAGATTCGAACCCAGGCGGCTGGTTACCCTGACATGTTTCGATCGCTACCACTCGATCTCCTCAGAGGGATTCAACAAAATTACCACAATACTAATTATTGTCAATACAGTTTTAAACTGACTCTACTCAGACATACCCCCATTAAACGCGTGGTGAGGACATTCAGCTTAAATGAAAAATCAGCGGTGTAAAATTCATTTACATACAAGAAAAATATACTTGAAAAGAAAGAATGAGTGTGAAGATCAAGACCAAATTTATAAATTTTTTGGTTAGCTTGGGAAAGAGAGACAGAGAGAGAGAGAAAAAGACATGGACATTTCGCAACCTACAGACTTTACATCTTTAAGATTGGATATCAAACAGAATATTTATAAGCGCTCCAAGTTGTTCATGTCTCCACAGCATGGTCTTAAAAGGATATTAAGAATCGATTGCCAAAATATAAGCATTTGCTTAATCCATTTTATGTCAATCGTTCAAGTTATTTTAAAATGACAAATGTTTATTTTATATTAGCAAAGATACGTTATTTATATGCTTAAGAACGTTTACGATGTACATATGTGAATTTTGGAAACAAGTAATCGTCATAAAACATTATATTGAAGTTAGAGTATTCACATTGCGTTGATGTTTTAGGGACTAAAAAAGTCTGAACATAATTCGGTAGTACATACCTGCTTCAGACTATGTATGCAACATAACCTTGCAAAAGTATTCGTATTTTCTTTTGTTGTCCCTTCAAAAACTTGTAAACGTAACGTCTGAACACTTTTTTTTTGTAACAGGTCCGCCAAATAATTTTTTTTTGAAAATGCTATGAAAAAAAACTACTGAATATTTTTTCATATTTCATTTTTTATTTGAAAGTATAACCCTTCTGGTTAATAATGGAAAATAATTTCATTCAAATGGCTGCCTCGGCTGGCCATGCAGTAGCCTACAAGATCGGTCCAATTTTTAAACACATTATCGATTGTGTGCAGCTTTATTTCACCAATGGCTTCACGAATATTGTCCTTTAAAGCGTCAATTGTCTCTGGCTTGTCGGCGTAACACTTAACGGCACCCCACAAATAATAGTCCAACGTTGTCAAATCGCAGTTTCGAGGTGGCCAAACGACATCAGCTCTGCGGCTATATGATAAATCGATCTTCAAAAACTTTTGTCAAATCAGACATGAGTGGAGGTTTTTTTTTCGGACTTTTTAATTTCCCAAGAAAAGCGGGATTTATTTTTTATTCCCCGGGAATTCCTGCTTAATATAAGACGATATATTTTTTTTTATTAGAAACTCATATTACGGAAGATAAGGTAGTCAGATTTAATAAATTTTTCAGTGGTTATGATACATATTGGAAAGCAGCGTTCAGAAATAGCGGATTTGGAAGAGCAATTGCAGGATGTGTATATGGCGTTAAAAAAGAACTTAAAAAGTACAATATCTCATATGAGTTTAGTGTTAAAGAAAATATTGAGCTTATTATCCTGAAAACCTCTGTGAAGACAATAAATATAATGCCATTATATCTAAGAGCAGCTACATGGTATGAAAGTTTTGAAATAGTAAAACATTTCTTAATAAATCAAGATGTAGAAAATCTCGTATTAATTGGAGACTTAAATATACGAATAGGAAACGAACAACAGTACCTAGACGAGTTTATAAAATCCACTTTCAAAGCTGGTCTTGACATAAGAAAATCTAGAGATACAAAAGTTGAAGCAAAGGGTAGGGCATTTCTTGAACTGTATCAAGATTTTGGTTTACATATTATGAATGGATGTACAAGAGGTGATGAAAATGGAAATTTTACTTTTATGAGTGGTGTTGGCGTATCGGTTAATGATATTTGTGCTTTGGCACATGATAATTTAGATTTAGTTGAGTCTTTTATGGTAGCAAATCAGCCTTGGTCTGACCACATGCCTATAAAGCTAACCCTTAATGTAAAAGTGAGAACTGTTGATAATTCGATTCCAAAACTTAGATGGGATGAAAGAAAAACAGAGATATATAAAGGAAATCTCAATCGAGAATTATGCACTATAAAACAGCTTAAAAATAACTTGGATTTAAAAGATATGGTACAAATAATAAACTCAGCAAATCCTAACAGCAGCAACCAAATAGGAAAAACGCAATTAAATAAGGAAAATAAATGGTTTAATTACAGATGCCACAACTTAAGAGAAAAATCCTTTAATGCATTGCATCAATATCGTCAAAATCCCACTAATGATAACAAGAAAAAGTATCTTAAAAAAAACAAGAAGTACAAAGAAATATGTAAAAATAGTAAAATCGAATATAACAAAGGTATAGAAAATAAAATAAATCTTGTAAAAAATAACAAAGACTGGTGGAACCTAGTAAAGGAAATCAAGAATGTAGAAAGACAAACAAACCCTGGAATACATGTAAATGAATTCAAGCAATACTTCTACGAGTTGTTAAATCCACCACAAACGTCAAACAATATTATGTATGCAGCAATGTTTTACTCTGATTATGATCTTGATCGACCAATAAACACCATCGAAATTAAAAATGTACTTGCAAAAACAAAAAATAATAAAGCCCCAGGAGAAGATCGCGTAAGTTATGAATTTCTCAAAAATGCCTCTGATAGATTTTTGGAAGAATTAGCGATCTCCTATAACATTATATACGAAAAGTCAAAATTAGATGAAACATTTACAAAAAGTGTAATTTTTCCAATTTTTAAAAAGGGAGAAAGGGAGAATACAAATAATTATCGTGGAATAGCGTTTATGAATACAGTAGCAAAAACATTTATGAGTATTTTGAATACTAGACTTAACCAATGGCTACACAAACACAATAAAATAACAGAATTTCAAGCTGGTTTTCAGGAAGGATACTCAACTTCAGATAATCTGTACAATTTAGCAGCGATTGCTCATCTTAAAGCTAATGAAAAAAAGAAATTATATGCTTTTTTTGTGGACTTTCGAGCAGCATTTGACAAAGTATCGAGAAAGTCGCTTATATATAAACTGCAAAGCATTGGCGTATCAACAAAATTGTCTCAAATGATAGAAAGTATATACAGCCATACAAAATTTAAAGTTTGGAACGGAGAGGAACTGTCGGAGGAGTTTGAAACAGGGTCTGGCGTGAAACAAGGATGTGTGTTATCTCCAACGCTTTTTTCGGTGTATCTAAATGATTTACACGATTATATAGAAGGAGGTGTTACGGTAGGCACTGAAAATATAAGACTTTTACTGTATGCTGATGATATTGTTACTATGGCGGATAATATCAACACAATGCAATCTATGATTAAGAAGCTAGAGACTTATTGTGAAATTTGGAATCTAGAACTTAATTTGAATAAATCTGAAATGATGGTATTGAGAAATGGGGGCAGACTTTCTGCCCGTGAAAAATGGCTATTTAAGGGGGAACCTATTAGAGTGACAAACGAATATACTTATCTCGGAGTAATAATATCACCTAAAATGTCGTTTAGAAAGCACATAGAAAAAAGGAATAACTCTGCAAAAAACAATATTAACGCCACTTGGAAAGAATTTTTAGCAAAAAAAGAAATCGGCTTAAAGGCAAAATGGAATCTTTTCCAATCAGTGTGTCGTGCAATCCAGTCGTATGGTGCCCAATTATGGGGGTATACGTTATTTGAAGAAGTGGACAAGCTTCAACGCTTTTTTTTAAAAAAGATACTTAAACTGCCCTCATTTACTCCAACATACGCATTAATGCTAGAAACTGGTATAGAAAATAATTATATATACACACTAGATTTGCATCTGAGTTACATTATAAAAACTTTATTTGATTATAGTGCTAACCGTTTACCGTGTAAGCTAACCAAACTAACTATTGAAAAAAAATCGTATTGGTATAAACACATTGAAAAATTGGCTAATGATGTAGGCTCGATACAAATTTCTGAATGCGCTTCAAGAGAGGACTGGGAACGCCTTAGACTAGATATACTAACTGGCCTTAAAAGAAAAGAAAGAGAAAACCACTTACAACAAGCTACTGGAACAAATCGTTTTGATTCAAAACTCAACTACAGGGAGCAACAAACATATTTTGAAATAAATAATAATATGATAATAAGCTACATCTTTAAAGCCAGGTGCGATCTGATTGAGCTAAATGGAACAAGATTTCAGACGCAGAGGTCCCGCTTATGCTCTTTATGTAATACAAACGAAACAGAAAATATACTACATTTTATTGCCAGCTGTCCAATTTTACGTGAAATTCGCTACCAATATTTTAAAAAAACCACCATAACTGAGAATGATTTAATAAATATCTTAAACAATGCAAAAGAAAACTTTAAAAATATATATCTGTTTGTTATAGATGCAATAGGTTATAGAAAACAGCTTATTGATGAATATAACTATTAATCTGAATCAAACATAAAACACAATTGTTATAATTTAAATTATTATCTCTACCCGACTGACGACATTGGTCATAGTCGTATGTTCTATTTATAGTATAAACATCATCTAAACAATGTTAAAAAAGAAATGAATTTTAAATAAAGAGCAACTAACTAACTAACTATAAGACGGTGCAAAATAAAATTTAATTTTTTGGAAAAAAAAAAAAAAAAAAAAAAAAAAAAAACAATCCGCGAGATCTATTAAATTAGTTTATCAATGCATTAAACGTTAGTAAAAATATACAAAATTTCAGTTATTTAAATGCAAAGCCAATATTTAAACTATTTAAAGAAAACACTTCTTTGAAAATAGGATTTAAGTAAAGAATAAGCATTAGCAGAATCGTTTGACAGCCTTTTTTAATTTTAATAGAGAAGAGTCCTGTCAATGAAAAAACACGATCCCTTTCTTTTCTTTATAGTTAAAAGAACATCATGTCACCTTTGGAAACTTTCAGTTTTCTTCGCGTTTGCTTTACTAATTGCTGCATTTAAAATTTGCTGAAATGCCAATGTTTCACTTTTATCATTATCTCTTACAGAAAAAGTATTTACTGAATTGTTTAGAATCTAATCAAATAAATCGTTTATGCAGCTGCTTTGCATATAAAATCATTGAAATTTTTGAAGCAAGTGGGAACAACTTTTTTCGCTTTTATAAAAATATATCCGAGGTTTTAAAATTAAATTTTAAATTGTGTACATTTTTAATCCACTTTTTTACTAGTTCCCCAACAAATTTCCCGGGATGTTTTTCCCGAAAAATGAAAACCCAGGACCGTGCAGGGTTTTCATTTTCCGGCAAATCCCGTATGAAAAACACTAGTTGAAAGCCACAATTTGACGTTTAACTATTAATCTAAAATTTAAAACCATCAATTTGATTTTACATTTTGTGCTTCATTGTTTATGCGACATGTCGCACTGTGTGAAACAGGTCTAAATTTATTTGCCCCTTCGCTTGCTAGAGAATCACCAAAATAAAATTTAAGCACAGACATATTCAAAATAATATTAGGGAAGGGTATAT
The DNA here is from genome assembly GCA_949318255.1 of Pollenia labialis. NCBI lineage: Eukaryota > Metazoa > Arthropoda > Insecta > Diptera > Polleniidae > Pollenia > Pollenia labialis. The sequence goes on from OX439140.1 coordinate 75,413,959, forward strand.
CTTGAATGATTCCATACTGAGTACATTGTATTCAAATGCCCTCAACATACAAATTGCAGGTGAAGCAATAAAATCGGTTCAGCGTCTGGGTTTTTGTAGGAAATAGTGGATCAAGCAAGCATTTATGGAAGTTCGACATGATAAGAAAATTAAGCTGGAATTGCTTGCAATATACGAATTATACCTTAATATGTAAAATTTTTAATATCGCGAACATTTTTCGCATATGCTCCACCCCTATATATAAAAAAACGACTGTTAAAGGTAAGACGCATGAACTAAGGCCCCTATTACGGTTCACAACTCAACTCAGCTGAGTTGTAATTTCTTAGTTTTTGTATTATGGTTTACAACTCTGCTATTTTGCGGCAAACAAAAACATAACAAAAATTACAACTGATCACAACTGAGATTAATTACACACTGCTACAAAAAAACACTTTTTGTCAGAACTTGAAAACAGACCTAGTGGGGGTTGTAGGCCTACTTGAGGACATACAAAAACCGTTTTCAAAAATTTGGAAACACCCTCAAAATTTTGAGTTATTTTCAAAAAACTGTTTTAGGGTAGGTACCTCTAACTCACACATTTTTTGATCGATTTTAAATTTTTAAACTGTTTTGGAAAGGCAAAGAATTAAGCTTTTATGAAATGTATTCATAAAAAATATATTCCAAAAAATTAGGTGAGTTTTTCTCAAAATTATCTAATTTTTTTTATTTTTTTTCCTAATTTTTCAAATTCAACAAGAGTTATTTTAATTTTTTTCTATGAAAACCTATCTTTATTGCACTGTATTTTAAAGATAATTTTATGTAGAAAAAAACGAGACATCATTTGTTAAAATCGCCTTATATTTGCAAAAGTTACTAAAGTTTTAAATCTCGGACAAGATCGCAAAAATATGCATTTGTCGCAAAATGTGGCTCAGCCGATTTTGGTAAATAATCCATATCACATTCCTCGTTTTCAGATTCATCATCACTTTGTTTATGTAAAGTTTCATTACATTTAATTGCACTTAATACTGGCTTAGTAACAGTTAACACATTAGCATACTTAATGCTATCACGATTTTTATATTGATAACCAGTGATGTTTGTTTGGCAAAAATAACAGTCTTGTGGTTTATGGAATATTTTATGATGCTAAATCATTGGGAAAGATAATGGTAATGGCTGGCTTATAAACTTTTCGGACTTAGTTTTCTTAAGCATACTGGAACAGCTTGTACAAATACTTTCGGGTTCATAACATTTGCTAGAACTGTATGAGCAGTTAAAAACTGTATTGAAGGCATTTACCAAGGCTTTATTTTTCTTCAGATCAAAGCGATGTTTTTTGTCAGCGAATGAACCGCAAACATAACAAAAATTATTACGCTTATCACACACTGCAGAAAAAATTAAACACAATTTAAAATTTGTTAAAGGATTACAAAAATTACAAACTTACTTATTTAAATAAAATTAAATATTAATATCACTTCACTTGTCACAAATTTTAAACTTTTTTTACTCTTCTAGTTATCCTTCACCAAAAGGTAGTATTTAAACTTTGCCATTGTGTTGGTAATAAGTTCGATTAGTTTATGTATTTATCCAAATATATATAATTAAAAATTGCATATAAAAACATTCTAAACTTTTTTAATGATTCAAAAAAATAGGGCATAATAACCCCTATTCATCTGTATTATCTTCCAGTTCTTTTTTTTATTTGATATGTGGTTTACAGAACACGAGCGCCATACTCGTCCGTTCAACTTACATTTAAAACAAACAAAATTTTGAATTCGTGTTCTGTAAACCGCACATAAGTTAATACCAAAAACGTAACTGTAAAATTACAACAAACAAATTATTAAGTTGACAAATTTGCTTGTATAGTTAACTGTTTTTTTAATTCATATGTTTTGCGCTGGGGGAGAAAATACTAAAAACAGGTGTTAATGAAAAGTTGAATAACTTATACAATTTTTATCCGATTTGAAAAATTAAAACCATGTTTTGTTAAGAACTAAATTTTCTTCATACGTTTATACAGATTTTTATAAGCTTTCATATTAAAATTAGCAATGAAAAGCTACTAAAATCAAAAAAGTTTATAATTTTCGTTTTTTTTGAAGATATTCTTAACAAAAACAATTGTTATAACTTTCAAATGTATAAAAAAGTGCACGTTGTTTTAAAGCGTAATTAGTTTTCTTTCCAAACCCGTTAAAAAAATTAAAATCGGACAAGAACTGTCTGAGTTACAGGTCGATAAGTTGACGAACATCACTGAAAACGGTTTTTTTAAATAACTTCTGAATTTGAGGGTGTTTCTGAAATTTTTTGACACAATTTTTTATGTACTCAACAAGACCAATAACCCACGCTAGGTCGTTTTCCAAGTTTTTTACACTGTAGCACCGTGTTATTGACATAAATCCCTAAACTATTTTAAAATATTCCAAACGTCTATTTAATTCGTTGATGAGTTCTTTTTGAAAATTTGCCATTCATGTAATTTTCGAGCCCAAACCGCGAAAATAACGTAAGCGACAAAAATAAAATTTTACAGAAGATGGGTTTTTTTATTTTATTTCATACAAATTTTGTTTGAAATTTGTCGCTTACGATAAAATTGTTCTTGCTTAAATATCGTAACGGTACCTTATGTGACATGACATTTTAGAAGATGATGCAAGTGTTGCCAATAAACAAATTTATTAAAAAAAAAAATTGAAAATGATGGCAGGTGTAAGATTTAACACAAAGATTTTCTAATATTGTAACTCCATTTTGTATGTACAAATTATCAGCCAATAGCATTAGCTTAGTTTAAATCTTTGAGGACGTCATTTAATGCCTGCTTGTGAATTTTAGAGTACCTGGCTTTTTTTGAGAAATCCAAACTAAAGAAATATGGCATAACAGGTAGTTTCACTGCATGTATTTTATTGGTGTGTTTATTAGAAGAAATTCTGCAATTTAATTTGGAATATGGCCAAAAGATGGCTTGCCCTGTCATATCGTCACCTAAAATCCAAAAGACCGCAAGGGACAAAAAATACATGATCTTATCAATAAAAACAAATCGATTTTGAATTTTTCTTCGCTTAAGGTCTTTTGAATTTAAGATGACGATGTAAGAATTTTTTCTAAAACCTACCACAATTTTGAGAGTTTTTGCTAAAAATAAAATTATAAATTAATAACGCATAATATAATTATCTACAAGGACAAGAGAATGATATACTTAACACGCAAAGAAGCATAACTCCACTGCTGAATTATAAGGTTTGTGCGGACACTACATCCCTTTTTCAAATATGTATGGAATCTTTTAGCCGTCCCCTTCTAGTGTCAATGACTTTGTTGAACAAATTAAAAAAAAAACAACAAAATTCCTCAATAAAATTCTTACACTCATAATTGAACACTAATTGACACTTCCACTTAAACAACAACAACGAAATGAAAACATAAAAGGGAAAATGAAATTAAAATAAAACACAAAAGAGAAAATAAAGCTTCATAAAAACGACAAAAACTAATAACAACAAAAAAGCAATAACAATCCACAATTACTAAATGATAATGAGCTAGATAATGATAATGGGGCCACGCAATCATACAACTTCAGAAGCAGCAACCAACAACCAGTCAGTTAACAAGCCCAACCAAGCCAAGCCAACCAACCAACATTACATTACCTTGACCTTGAAACCTACATTTTAAATGATAAATTCGTTAGCGAATACAACACCGCCAACAACAACAAAAACAACTACTACAAGAAACAAGAGATATAAAACCTCATTATCATTATCAACAGCAGTAGCAGCGACAACAGCATCCTCGTCATTATTATCATCATCAACAGGAGTCCTGAGCAACGGCAAGCAGTAACTAAAGACAGAGAAAGTCATTATTTCATCAACAAATGAGCCAAACCATTCATTCACTCATTTATTCATTTACTCAACTACTGCAACTAACTACCAAACATCCAGTCAACCAACCAACCATTCTTTTAGACATCCAGGTTGCCAAACAAGACAAAAAAAAATTAAGCGCAAAATACACACAAGTAAAGCATTAAAATTTTCGTCCGTTATGTGACGACACAGGGATGCAAAAAGGAATTAACAAAATGTAAAAGAAGGTACAAAAATTGGTTTAACATTTCTTGGATCTTATTTAATATTTATTGTGATCACGCTCATTTTAAAGGTCACATTTTTATTCAAGTTTCATATATTTTTAGATTATTAATTAAAAAACATGGATTAATTAAAATAAAGGAGTTTTCAAAATTATAAAACATGCAAATAAACAATATCATTCAACATCGATTTTTTTTAAGGTAAACACGACCTGCAATTCAAACTGCTGTAAGATTTACATGAAATACATATAACAGTGTATACCGCTGTGACGAATTCAAATTCAATTGGTACTAAGGCTGAACTTTGAAGGGGACTGTGAGTTTTATCCCTTTGCAACATTGATACAAATTTGCTATAAATTACAGACGATTTTTTGAATTTAAACTATATACGAACATAAATTAAAAGATTATGGGCACCAAGAATCTATTTCGGAAACAAGTTCGTATGTTATGTTTATTTTCCCTGCTTTCGGCGAAGCCAACTTCGCGTGTTGGATACACAGAACGCCGCTCCAGTGAGCGGGGGGATGTATCCCAGGGTGTAGCCCGGATAATTATGCCGTCACTTGTTCTCGAAGCCTTTACGGTAACGACCCCAGCGCACGCTCCTCGTGTCAGCCAGAGGCACTATGATTGCAATGATAGGGTTTACACAGCGTCCGACTTATGTCGTTCTACCACAGAACGTGTAGGAGACTTCATCGCACCCCAACGGGGTAAGCGGGCAGTCCCACGAAATTCAGAGGAGGCATTGGTGTCAAGGCAGCTGTGCCTAACCTATGACAGAAATATTGCATAGCGTCGAGGTTTCTACTCGTATCCACACGGCGGGGTTATGATCCCCGTAACAATCGGACGTAACCATCTCGTGCACTCATGAACACGAGACCGTGGGACCGGGCTATGCTGTCCATACAGGGCGACCGCTCCGGTATGCGTCTATTGATCTGACCAAGGAGTGGAGCTCCCGTCCAGCCAATATTTTGGATGGGCAACCATAGTCGCCCCTGAGGCCAATTTACCGGACAGCCATTGTTAGATTGATTTAGAAAATTATTTTAGAATATTTCTATGTTTAGACACATCAGCACAACTCCATATAATTGCTTGTTTCTTATGATTTTCTTATGTTTAAAATTTAATAGTTCGGGCTAACATGTATGTATGTATCTCATATAAAAACTTGTCTTAGCATATCACTTATTTACTTCAATAGTGTCATAATTCAAAAGCCCTATTTTTCAGCAAAGCCATTTCCATTTGTAGATCAAAAATATCGTGCTAACCGAAATATATCGTTTATTCTGTAAAACTTTACAAAACTGAGATTTAGAAAAAATGCGCAATAGAAAGTAGAATAAAAGTAACTTTCTTTCGCGGCAAATTTAACAGCTCAAAAATAAATGCTTTAAAAAGATCGAATTTGCATTTAAACTTAAAACATGCTGCAACAATACTCTTTTATCTACAATTTGCAAAAAAATGCGGCAAGGGGTAAAATATGCAAAAATATGCACTAAAAAAATCGTTGCCAAAATTCATAAAAAGCTCTAAAACGGACAAGTATAAAGTTTCTGCCTTCATTGGTCGCACATGGCAAAACATGCAATTGCATATCTACGTTTTCCTCATTTCTTACAATAAAGTTTTAAATTAGAGATGATGTTCTTAACACAAAAACTGTACTAATTCATATAACAAAAAAAAAAAAAAATTACAAAATTTAAATTTTTGAATAACGAAAAATCGCTGGAATTGCATTTTTCGTTTGTATTCCGCTTTGACTTTTACAGAATTAAAACGTTTCCATTTGGACGACTTTATGTGTAAGTGGATTTCGTTTCAATAAAAGTAATCAATCTTTAGTACTTTTTGTTATTATAGATTACTAAAAATAGTACTTTCGTACTTCGTTTCAATCGTACCATAAAATAAAAACAAAAAGCTTTTCATTACTTCCACTATTAAACTCAATTGCTGCCCGTTTTATTTTTATACTTTATTACTTCATTTGCATGCATTTGTATAAATACTTTTACTCATCCTTTACCCAACATCCTTTTAAACCTTCTACCACTTCTATACCAAACTGTGTTAAACATTTGTATTCGTAGTAGTAACTGCTGTTTCGGCATTCTTTCTAATTTACATCAGCTGCAAGTGCTCTCATTATCATTTATTCATTTTATTTCGTTTATAATGAATGGGAATGAATGAAAATGAAGGGAATGAAAAAAGAATTTTAAATCACACACAACAACGCAAGCTTTCCAACCAAGGAGGTGAAGGATGCTTGCTGGCTGCCTGGCACTAAAAATTTTCTGTTTTATGTTGCGGCTTTCGCGTTTTTCTCTTTAGTTTTTATATTTTAGAGTTTTTATATTTTAATCTTTATTCATTTGAATTTCTACTCATCAAGCTTTTCGGTAGAACAAGAGAGCTGAAAAATAAGGGGAGTAGGAAGGAATTTTACAGTTTTTCCACATTTTCATCATGTGCCAACCCGTCTTTAACCAAAAAGAGGTGGAAAAAACAAAATAAGTAACAACAAATGAACATGAGAAAAAAAAAGAAAATAACAACAAAATTTTTTTTGTTGTTTTGTTTTAATAACAACTAAAATTAAAATAACACACAGTCAACAAAATACCAACTAGAAAATAAAGACAAAACCAACAAGAAAAAAGTAAACCGCGCAAATTGTGCTTAAAATGAAAATGCAGAGAAATAAATAATAAGCAAAAAAATCCAAATATTTTCCACATTTTCCTTTATGACAGAAAAAGTGGAAAAAAGAAATTAAACAGTAGATATTTTCTCATTGCAGACAGTTTAATTGTTGGCTCTGAAACACAAACTATACAATTTAAACGATTTGTTTCCTTCTTTTTTTTTGCATAAAAGTATGTCATTTAACATTCCTTTTTATGGCTCATGGAACTAAATATTTCTATTAAAAGTTTAAGGGGAAAATGCTTGAAAATTTTTAGTTTTGCAAAATTATATGATGCTGTTAATAATGGCGGAATTATTTAAGCGCGGGTGATTTATTTTGAGGTACATTTTTCAAAATCGAGATTTTGATCTACTGAGCATTCAAAATGGAAAACTTTTTGCAATACATTTTAACTCTTTAATAAAAAATATGTTTATACGAGGTTTAAAAGATTGCTTTATAAAAAGGATAGAACTTGGCATTGTAAAAAATAATTCCAAAAATTAAGAGCATCCATTGTGTTCCGAAAGTCTTTGTTTGGTGCTTTTTTGTGGTGCTGGCAGCGATATTGGTCCATATTTGTTAGATAACGATGTTGCAGATTCCAGTACGGTCAAAGGCGAGCTTTATAGGTCGATGATTACCAACTTGTTTTGGCCTGAACTGGCGATATGGACACCAACATGAGTTGTTTTACAAAGCGTAGCTACGTACCACCAGCTCATACCACATTGGACATTCAGCAAGAGCGATTTGAGGGCTTGGTCGTCACATGTTCAGGCTTGCCCCGTTAGACTTTTTCTTGTCGACCTTAAACCACTGCGATGCTGAAACCCAACACGACCAATTCAATCTGATTGATGCGCGAGTACCATTGCAAATTTTACATTTCGGTTGATGGGGTGGCAAGCTACGGCGGATATTTACTCGAAGTTATATTTTATTGAAAGGCCTTTCAGACCTTCTTACATACGTCTTATGGTTGCGCCCAATAAGACAATTTAGCTAGCAAACATGTTTGATACTATCGAAAGTTCATCGCTGGAGAAAAAACCCTGGTAGCGGGAGATATTCCCCTCTGACTGCGTGTGTGTTCTTTCCGTCTATAAGCCATACAAAAAAAGTTTGAAAGCAAGTCAAACCAACTCTACACAATGTTGTGCCTCAAGGTCTATGTTCGCCCGTGTCTTCTAATAAAACTCAACTTAAAAAAATCACTTGTACTGCTGAAGATGTCTATTGGAAGCATTTGAATGGATCTTCAATTGAATAACGTAAGAGAATAGTCGATAAAAAAACCCTTCTCAATTGAAAAAATTTCGGGTATGATTTAAAAATTTCGAGAATTATACCTCCCAGTTAAAACTTCGCCTACTAAATAATTTGTTTAGTAATCAGAAAAAAATTAAGCCCTACTTACAATTCTACTGACAGAATCTATGAATTTTTCAAGGGATGCCCAAAATTAACGCATTCAAATGTAAGACATTCGGCCTTATTGAGGTTGTCGTTGTCGTATACGACTGTGTAATAGATTAAAGTAATACACAACATGTATTCTTTAATCTACTTCAAAAAACGACACGTTTGTTTACGAAAACGACAACCACAATAAGGTTAATTTTTTTTTTTCCTTAATATATCCAGGAAAAAAGTATAGTATAGTTACAGAAGTTGTTACAGAAGCAGTTATAGAAGAAAGCTACTTAATAATGAGCAGGGCTGAGGAGTCATCCGAAAAAAGTACTAACTCCGACTCCGACTCCAAACGATGAAATTTTTTAAGTGCGACTCCGGCTCCGACTCCGACTCCTACTATAATCTTGATGCTAAATGTATATGAGACTCAGTGATGTTAACTTTTATTTTTTGAAAAGAAGAGAAAACTTGATAAATGGCAAGGCTGCCATCGGATAATAAAAATGTCCCTCCAGAAAATCATTTTGGTTCGGCATAAACTGTTACGAATCATGATATCTTATTCAAGTTAGTTCAAATTGCTAGAAATAAAAGCATAACACTTTCTGTTTGTCGTACAATTGGTTTTAACCGGAACCAATTTTTATACTGACGTCCGTTTTATAAGGATTATTTAATAATTTATAGCTCTCATATATTCTAACTGACGGTGGAGGGTGTTTGACACTGATTCGGGGCATCCGAATATAGCACTCTAACATTTTTAATTTATTAGCTTTTAAATGGCTAAATATAGCATACAAATTATTCTTAAAAATTTCAAATCGATATTGGAAATATTGCATCGTCAATTAAGAATAATTTTTATTTTGGAAAAAATTTTTTAAATTTGTATGCCGAAAAACTTTGGAGTCGGAGTCGCGAGTTTTTGTGGGTACTACGACTACGACTCCGACTGTTCAACTCCGACTCCACAGCCCTAATAATGAGTGAGAGAAGCTATTCATTTTGAAAAAGTAAGCGAAGTTTTTACTGGGATGTTTCGTATACATTTTTTAAAATTTAAGACTTCAACGCCAAACTGTAGCTTGTGGCTTGCAATCAAAAACGTAACGTCTAAACATGTTCAAGTTTTGGAAGGGACACAAACGAAAATATTGGCGAATATTGTTGCAGGGTTATCATAATGCCAATGATGTACGCGAGTACCTGCTTTAGTGACCTAGCCAACGGTAGTCTTGGCAACGGGTGATCCCCATGCTTGAGAGCACACACAAGTAGTAAACTATTTAAATTTTTAAATTTAAAATTTGTTTGATTTCAATTCCTTCTTCCACTAAAATGAAAACGTGAAAGTCTGTGATATTATCGAAAATGAAACAAAACAAAGCCTGTTTCTTGTACACAAAATGTAAATGGCTCTACTGATAAACGTAATTTAAAAAAAAAAATTCAAGTTATTTCAAAAGATTTTGTTATTCGTGCTAAATTCCCAGTATTTATTATTGATAAAAACACTTGAAATTTATTGTTGATGGGATAAGCTATTCCTATGCGCATTTCACTGGTTGCTTAGGCCAGATCATCAGGAAACTTCATCCATAAAGATTTTAGAAAAACTAAAGATATTAAACCAAGTAAAAATGTTAAACGTATAAGACTTATAGCAACAGTTCTACTTGTAATAATATCAAAGCTTAAACATAGGAATAGCTTATCCCATCAACAATAAATTTCAAGTGTTTTTATCAATAATAAAAACTGGGAATTTAGCACGAATAACAAAATCTTTTGAAATTTAAATTTTGTATTCCCAAAAATTGAAATTACTTTTTGATAATAAACAGGCGGGTGCACGGCCTAAAAAACACTTAATTGACAACATCTTTTGTAAGTTGTTGTTGTTTTTTATTTTGTTTTTCTTAACCTACTTACAACTACAATTAATGTTGAGAGAATTTCAACTAATTGTAGCGGGGAATGTAAGACGAGATGAACGCACTGTTTATTGTTGATGGTGTTTTGTTAAAGCTTTGATATTATTACAAGTAGAACTGTTGCTATAAGTCTTATACGTTTAACATTTTTACTTGGTTTAATATCTTTAGTTTTTCTAAAATCTTTATGGATGAAGTTTCCTGATGATCTGGCCTAAGCAACCAGTGAAATGCGCATAGGAATAGCTTATCCCATCAACAATAAATTTCAAGTGTTTTTATCAATAATAAAAACTGGGAATTTAGCACGAATAGATAACAAAATCTTTTGAAATTTAAATTTTGTATTCCCAAAAATTTAAATTACTTTTTGATAATTCAAGTTATATTTATTTTTTTCTCTTTTGTAAACTAAATTGAAACATTCACATATTCCAAAGCATCCTTCCTCACTACTTAAAATTTCTAAGAAGTTTTTTATATGCAAATATTATAAGTAAGAGAAAAAATTCAATAAACTTTACACTACATTTACAAATTTATTTATTATTTTAAAACTGTCAAAAACGAAATCAAATACTACAGCAACCCCCCACCCATTCACCCTGTCAAAAAAATAAGAATATCATGGTGTGTGTTTAATAATAATACTTTAGATAGATTTGTGACATTTGCAAAAATTTTATATTTAATACCGACTCGAAGAGTTTTTTTTTGGCGAATCTGGCAAATGGATGGATGGGTGGCACTCGTAATTGTATTATGTGAAGCCTTAAAAGATAAACTTAGGCAGGGTTCGTTTGTTGGTAATAGGCTGAGTAAGGATTTAGGAAAATTTGTTGTAGGTTTTATTTTACTTTGTTGTTGTTGCCGTTAATATTTGGGTACAGTAAGTGACTAAGTAAATGTGTGCAACTTCATGTACCTACACACTCATACACACGTGTCTTCCCACACTTTGCTCTACTCAATTACATCAACCAGCCAGTACCCGTAATTTTCCATTTGTAAACTTTTCTGTGCCTGTTGTTGGTATTTGCGATATTATTTTTTGTGTGTGTATCATTTTGGCGTATGTAGATTTTTCACGCTTCCGGCAAGAGTTTTGGCAATAATTTCATTTTTGTGTCTTTTTGTATTTTACTTTTACTTACTTCTTTTTTTAGCGCCTGCCATATTCGAAATGGTGGAAATGTATTTTAGCAGTGTGAGTTAATGGAGATGAGGGTGTCAATTTGTAGTTTGTCACACATACATATGCTTAGAACACACATACATATGTATGTGCAAATAAACATACACATATATGTATGTATATAATTTTATTTTGACACTAACAAAGAAACACCAAATCGAAGTTGATATTTCATTTACTAGTATCATACTTACTACCACTACCGTCAATACAGCAGCATTCAAAAGTGTGTAAGCTTTGAAAGTACGAAACTACAGTCAGTGATAAAAGTAAAACTTATAAATGTTGTCAAAAGGAATTGCAATAAAACTTTAAAAAAATGTTTATCTGTTTTTTTTTTTTTAATGTTTGGAATATAATTCGAGGGTGTCCCAGTAAGAAGGCACTTTATCTATACAGTAGAATCTCACTAATTAGAACCACCGTTCACCGGGCAGTTCAAATTTCTGAAAAGTTCGAATTTCTGGACAGAAAATGATAAACTTATAATGAAACTAGTTGTGTAAGCTTTTGTTTTACCCAGGGCTGTGGAGTCGGAGTCGGAGTTGATGTTTTTGTGCCGGAGTCGTAGAACCCACAAAAACTCGCGACTCCGACTCCAAAGTTTTTCGGCATAAAAAATTTAAAACAAATTTCCAAAATAAAAATTATCTTCTTAAAACACATTTAAAATTTAAATAAATGGTATATAAATACTGCTCTTATGTGCTGTTTCCAAATGATAGGCGATGGACTAAGTGCTTTTCATATAGTAAATTTTGCTACATAATCAATCACCTATCATTTGGAAACAGCACATTAATGTTTGCGTACGGTAATTGCATCTCAAAAACTCTAATTTTTAGAAGGCCGTACGGCAATGAAAAAACAAAAGTTAACATTACTGAGTCTCATATACATTTAGCATCAAGATTATAGTAGGAGTCGGAGTCGCACTTAAAAAATTTCAGCATTTGGATTCGGAGTCGGAGTTAGTACTTTTTTCAGACGACTCCACAGCCCTGGTTTGACCTCAAGTTTTTATTAAATAAGATTTAATTAATTGAACATATTAAATTTATAGAAAAACTTTTAAAAAGTTTTTTAATTATTAGGTACTTAATTTGTCTTTCACACAAAATCGGTAATACGTGTTTGTTTTTTTGATTTATTAAAACTGGATACATCGATATCGTTACGGACGACCAAAAGGTTAGACATGTGTTTACTTGAATAAGAGGTATTTTTAACGTTTGTTTGGCATTTTTTTTATCTTTCACTCGTATAAACACTTCACTTTGACCTTCAGTTATAAACTGACCCAAATTTGTACAAGCATATCAAATTTCATACGCATTTGACCAAATTATACACACCAGCAATTATTCGGTGATTCCCCGGTTTTTTTTTTACTTTAATAAAAAAAAACTTTTAAAAATTAGAACCCCTGTTCCAATTTTAGAGCGTTTAATTTGGGTTTTCGCCTACTAAGAACAAAATCATAAAAAAAATGATTCCTAGTAAAAATAAAAACAAACAAAAAAACACTTCCAGAAATTAGAACCACAGGTTCTAATTTTAGAGCATCCAATACATTGAAATGGCCGGTTCTGATTTCTGGACGGTTCGAATTTGTGAGATTCTACTGTATGTATATATAAAAATTAAATGATTTCCGTTGCTGAGCACATAACTTGAGAACGACTTGGCCGATTTCGCCATTTTTTTTTTTTTGGAAATGTGTGTAATAGTCTGAAAAAGGAAAGCAAAATTGTAAAATTTTTTAATTCGGAAAATACTAACCCAAAAATTAATGACAAATTATTTTGAAAAAAAAACAAGATCAAAATCTTGCATATACGAATGCTCCGACTCGTCGCGGCGGTTCCAACTGCAAACGGTCTTTCATCTAGCGATGACAGTGGTAATAATTTGATTGCTTTCTCTAACAATGAAAGTAATTTTGCACAAATTCAAAAGCGGAACAGACCCTTATCAAGTAGAGATCTCTATAAAACTTTTATATAAATTTTTTTGGTCTCCAGTAGTGGGATTCTGTAACTTTAAACAATAACAAAAGTTGTTATAATTGTCAACCTGTTTTGTTGTTTGCACTAACGATTATGTGACTCTGTAAATTGTTGTTAGCAACATACATACATATATAAAAATTAAAGTCAAAGTCACTGTTTAAAAAGTGGCAAAATAACGAAAAACACAAAGAGGAATAAAAAAACAAATAAAATGATTAAAATTAAACAGAATTTCTTTAGTTTTTTGTTATTTAATGGCCATTTTCAAGTCGCATATTATTTCTTTAAACTAAATTTTAACAATAAATAAACAACACTAAAAAATAAGTCGTTTACTTAACAGAAACAGCTGACTTTACAAGAACATGTGTTGTTTAAAATGTTACAGAATAGCAAACTCGTTAATTTGCTTGTTAAATTTTTTAACAATTCAACAATAAATTTCAGTTTCTCAATAGTATGAAATGGGAATTTAGCACATTTGAAAGAAACTTTGTTAATGACAGCTATTGTTTAAACTAATTACAGAATTGCACTACAACTCCTTCTTTAATAAATTAATTTAAATCTATTTTTTAACTTAACTCACTCTTCTTACATTATTTATTTATTATTGAACTTTTTTAAAACATGCTTAACCAGCTAGAAGATGAGTTTTTCATTGTTTTTGGTGAACTTTTTTATTTTGTGACTTTTTAATGCGATCATCCATTTTGTGTAAAAATGTAGTCTTTTTATGCGGTTTTTTTTAACGTATCTACCGCATAAACAAGTTGAATTGTGTCGGAAACTTTATTTATAGCTGCTCTTACATGCTTTCATAGCTGTATTTTAAATTATAATATTGATATTTTCTCTATCGAGATTTTCGATATTTTAAGACTATCGATAGTTTTCCAGCACTGGTGGAAACAAATATTTTAATCCTTGCACAGATAGATTTCAATTAAAAAATTTGTGATATTAATTAAAAAATTAATTAAATTTGCACCAGTAAACAAATTAATAGTATCAATTAAACGTTTAATTTAATTGATTAAACATTTAATTAACTTGATTAACTTTTTAATTAAAACTGATTTTATTTTTGATTAATGCTTTAATTAGTGAAAAATTTTGAAAAGTTTTTTCTGTGTGGACAAATGTGTGCATTTTGAAATTTGTTCGACGAATGAAATTTGAGAACGAAATCATTTGCCGACGATTAATATTGTAGAAATTTATTACCAGCGTTCAAAAAACTGCAGTCAAGGTAGAAAAACTGCCATTACTTCCACTTTTTCATTTGTTATTTGCTAAAAAAAACTCTTGCTTTTACTTCTGATTCATTAAATGTAACAGTCGCTGTCGTTTTTTGCTCGACAGTTTTTTGTTTCGACTGCAGTTTTTTAAACCCTAAACCTTAAAATCAAATACTGTTTAAAAGACGTGTTAAAAAATACAGTTTTAATGTCGAAATTATTAAAATTTTCAACATTTTTTTCGTTAAAATTTAAACAAAGAAAGTTCTTTAGGTCTGAAAATGTAAAGTATGTACTATATGTATATTAATTTTAGCACTCACTGTATTTCAAATTCGAAAATATTTCAAGGCCTGTATGTATCATTATGTGTGGCTATGTAAGTCGCATGATAATTTGTATGTTTATTTGTTCGTCTATCTCTATCTCTCTGCTAAATAAGAGTTATTGGCATGGTAAGCAAATGTCACAGAAACGAAAATTCTTTAGAATATAATAAAATAACCTACAAAATAGAAATGGTTGTTTTGCCAAATTTGCATCAGTACAAAAAAAAAATCTATTTGGATGTGTGAATGTGTTTGTGAATGTATTTTATTTTTCGGGGTAATAGGATATGTTTTAGTGACTTATGTCACTTTGAGAAAATCCATCAAATGTTAAAAATTGACGACATTTTGTGAAATGTGATCTGTTTTTGTTATTGATGCCAGCTTTTTTCGCGTTTTATATTTTAAAGTACTTGGAAATGTAAAAAGAAATACATAAAAAATAAAAGAGATAAATAAATAAATATATTTTTTTGCGATTTTTCTTCTAAAAATATAAAACAAAACAAATTTTGCATATTCTGGTAATGGCATCAACGGCACTTCAATTGAGTTAGTAATGCTTTCACAAAGTAAAAAAAAGTATGGGAACCCTCTTTTTTTTGCTTTCTAACCCGAACAGCATACGCCATTTTTATTTCGGGTCTTCATTTACTTTCACAGTTAAAATCAATGACTTAAGACACGTATGTGCAACGTTAAAACAAATTTATCAATCACATAAGATGTGAGTGAAGTACGAGTATTATTTTGTTTATATTTGATAACAGTAGATAGCAAATGTAATGGGATAAAAGAAATGGTGTAAGGAAGTACTATAAATGAAGTTTTTAAAAGCAATAAACCAAACTGCATACTTTGGAAGCAATCTTTAAAAAAACCTTGAATGGAAATATATTTTAAGATTTAAAATTGCTTGCCAATTTTGAACAGAAGGCACACATATTTTTTAACCACGCCAAAAAGACCACAAATATCTAAAATTAAAACAAATTTAGCAGATTTCTCCGTCTAAGTTGAACACTTCCAGTGAACAAAGAACTTATGTTCCTTAAAGTGTTTTTAAATTCTTTCAGAATTCTAATGATTATTTTGGCTACCCACTGTATTTTTTATATTCAAAAATTGGTTTAGATCTGTTTTTTTATTTCTTTATTCGAAGAAAAATAAACTGATGGATGTTGTTGAGTACTTTTTTATTTATAATTCTAAGAAATATTTGCAATATGTCCTTGTAAGTAGTATTAGGACATTTCCTTTTATCTCTTTGGCAGTTTGTTTTTCTTTTTCTGTTGGTGGTAAAGTACCTTTTTTTTAAGGAAATAACCAAAAAAAAACAATTTCTTTCTAACATTTTTTCTAAATTTAAATATACCAAAGCGACAAAAGCATTGCCCGGCAGTTCTGAAAGGTTCAAAATTTCATTTAATTTCTTCTAATATTCTTTACGAACTTTTAATTTGATGTTTGGGAAAGATTTATTTTTTATGTTGTGTTTTAGCGTCTTGTTTTTTCAGCACTATTCAGTGGGAAAACAATTATCAAGATGTCAGTTAAGGGGCTGGTTTTTGTCATAGAGCTAGATAAAAGTTTTGCGTGCTGTTTTATAAATTACACTGTGCTTGAATTAGACGCTTTCTTGCCGACGATATCTCGAAAGAGCTAATCTTAAAAACCGGTTAGCACTACTGCATTCAGCGTTCTAAAATTAGGTTTACCCGCCGCTTGTCATTTTTTTCTAATAACATAGTGTTATTAAATAACAAAGAAGCGACTGGGCACTAGAAAAGCGTTTTATAGTTTATGTTAAAGTTTTATTTAAAAAAACTTGTTTAATATTCACTAGAACTGCAGGGCAGTTACTTTTCATTTATTTGAATGTTCGTATGCAAATGTACATGTGTTAGAAAGGTAAGTATGCAAATTTGTTTTTTGGTTCCCAATTTAAGTTTGGGAGGTTTTGTTTCCTTTTTTGGTGGGGTCCTTTTGTCATCAACATACATATGAATTATTCTCTGTGGGTGCTTTTTGTGTATTTGAGTGTCTGTCTTTACATTATTTTATTTTAACACACACACACACACATTCCATTTTTAAACAAAATTATTCAATCCATCATTTTGTATTTTTGCAAATTGAATTCTAATTTGAAAATTTTGCACACAAGTTGTAGCTTTTTCTTTTTTTTTTTTTTTGTTTTCATTTTGTACTCGTATATTGTGCTCATTTGACAAAAGGTATTTTCTCTAATTGAATTGCATTGATAGTCGTCGTTACAGTTTATATGGCAGATACACCGGCTCTCATGTACATACGTATATGTAGTATTCTTTAGATTCAAGTAGAAAACGCGTATGAATTTCTAATATATTTCAATGAATTTGATATTATCAGGTGTTTAGTTCTAAACTACGACGAAGTTTATTTAATTTGTTAGAAAATCTAATTGTTATTCCAAGGGTTGACAAATTACTTAAGTAGATGAATGTGATGAAGGAAGCTAATATCAATGACATTTTTCTTAATGTAATTATGGGGAATTATTGCCATTAACTAAATTAGAAAATAATTAATTTACCGTGACTTCGTTCAAATGAAAATTAGACCAAGATTTCAAGAACAGGACTTATCCTATAAACTATTTATACAAATTTTACGTAGAACTTTTTATGTTAAAATATTTCGATACAAAACGTTTTAAGAATTTTTTTCTTAATCCAAATTTTCAATATTTTTAATCAGGCTTAAGTTCATAAAATTTAATTTTTCATTAATGTGCTGTTTTCACAACACATGTGACTGAACGTGTAGTAAAATTTATATGGAAAACACTCAAAAAACTGAGTGCTTTTCATACAAATTTTACTACACGTTCAGTTACTTGTGTTGTGAAAACACCACATAAATTATTCTTATGAAGAAAGGAATTTTACAACATGAAAATGAATTAAAATTGATATTGATAATCATTCATTCTCGACCGACCTGAGATTCGAACCCAGGCGGCTGGTTAACCTGACATGTTTCGATCGCTACCACTCGATCTCCTCAGAGGGATTTGCCGTCTCGAGCGACCTGACAAATCTCAGGTCGCTCGAGAATGAATGATTATAAATAACAATTTTTATTAATTTTCATGTTGTAAAATTCCTTTCATCGTAAGAATAATTTAATGAAAAATAAATTTGATCAACTTAAGCCTGATTAAAAATATTGAACATTTGGATTAAAAAACCATAAATAGTTTAACAAAATTATCTATGTGTACATTTGTCCTTCAAGTTGTTCTGAAAAAGGCCAACAAGAAAAAGAAAGACAAACATGAGAAAACAGAAAAGCTACTTAAAAGTAAAATTTTTTACGAATTGTTTGCATATTTCTTCAAATTTTGTTAAAGAAATGTTTCAATGATAAAAACATATGTACAACATATCCACAGCTTTAACCAAGTATATTTTGATCCCCATATGATTCGTTATACCGAAGTTTTTATATTTTACATGGTGTTTTGTATATTCTTTGCGTTTATTAACATCTTATTAATAGTTAAAAATTTTCTTACTTAATGAAATTTTGATATTTACCCTGAATTCCCAAAAAAATTCTAAAAATTCCCATTAATATTATATTTATATTTTTTGGGGGGTTTTACCTGAACTTCCCATTACATAAGCAAACTTAAATGTTATTCTAAGAATTATACTTATTGATAAAACGAATTAAATTTTCTAGGTAAAAATCCCAGAATTCTCAAAAAAAAAATACTCCTTTAAAAAACTGAAGCTAATCACGCCTATCGTGAATCCCAAAGATTTTTAAGGGAAACGGGAACAAAATTCAAGTCAAGTCTTATTCACGATAGGGGTGAATATTTTTATTTTAAATAAATTCAAGACCATATTGGAATGTACAAAAAGCAGTCCCAAGATTTAAATTTCTCTTTTGCGTTTGGGAAATTGTCTTAAAGTTAAAGTTGACGCAAATATATAAAATTTTAAATAACTTTTTTATTATTACATTCTGGTTAACAGTATGGAACCATTTATAAAGATAGTTTTTTAAGTTTTCCCCTTTTTGTTAGACGTGACCATGGGGACAAATTGGGTTTCTCTATATGTGTATGTGCTGTGGGTTTATCTCATTGAAACAATTTTTGTGACCCCATGTTAAATTCCAACAAACCATCTTACAGAGGGTTGAAATTTACTTAAATTGAGGATAAATTTAAATCGTTCACAGTTAAAGTCCTACTTTAACGGCAGTAAGCGGTCAACATCAAATAATTTTTACAAATTTTACGTGCCGTTTTTAAAATTTAATATGGAGACATTTCGAGTGCTAGTATGTTATCTTCGAATATATGATTTCAGCTTATAAGTATCACCAAAACAAATATTATGCGGATTTACTGCGCTGTTCTACTGATTTCAATTATTGTGATAGAAGTCCAATTGCGAAAAAAAAATGCTGAACACGGCGGTATATA
Source organism: Pollenia labialis (assembly GCA_949318255.1). Lineage (NCBI taxonomy): Eukaryota > Metazoa > Arthropoda > Insecta > Diptera > Polleniidae > Pollenia > Pollenia labialis. The sequence continues at coordinate 75,433,453 of OX439140.1, forward strand.
AAAAACCAAATGTGCTGTATTTTGAGGCGTGGCAAACAAAAAAATTTGTTTACAGTTTTTAAACTTCATTGATATACCTTTTATTCTAGGGCGTGACTGGTGCAACTGGTATACAAAAAACTAAAAAATCAGTTTCCAGAAGCGCGGCAAAATCCAAAAAAATATTACCAGATTTTTTTATTAACTAATCTTAAATCCTAGGGGGTTACTGGTTCAATTGAATTTTTAGAACCACCCAAATGCACAAAAGGTTTTAAGCTTAATCTTACTAAAATCATACTATCTCTTTCTGGAATGCGAAGGGAGCGTCAAAATAACTCCTTGAACGGATACATTTGAATAGTCACTTCGGCACCCGGTCATACAAGTTCCACAGTACAAATAATACATACCTTCAATTCAGAAATATAAGGAATTTTACGTATCAAACAATATTATATGCAATAATTCGTTATATCAGTTGTATTTTATTACCATGTTCTACTACATTTCAAGAAACTTTGCTCACTTTATATGTGTTAAATAAAATTTTAAAGTTTATCGCGCTACCTGACATTTAAGTTAAAAAAAAAAATATACAATTCTTGACTCCTTTTTTTATCAGCTTTAATATTAAACCAACTTAAAAATTGTCTTCAAACAGCACAATCTAAATTTGTATGTATTTTCTAATCAAAATAAGAATTTTTTTTTGCTGAACCATTTTATGTTCAATCAAACTAAATGGCAAAATGTCTTTTATTATTCAGATCACAAAATTTTATGACAATCACGCATCAAAATAGCATTCATCAGGAAGAGCAGCAGCAAAGGAAGCAAAATGAACAAGAAACGAGTAGAACAGAAAAAAATGGCAACATAAAAAAAAAAATTTCTAACAAAGGATAAAGGATACAAAACCGAAAAAACCAATACACTTTTATTTAGGAATCGATAAAAAATATGAGGAAGGGAGAAAGTGTGGGTGGGGGTTATTTTTATAGGACTAACTATATGGTGAATTTTCATTTTATTTTCTTTCAGCGAAAGATTTGCAACATTTTTTGGATGGGAGAAATGGCGTTTTTATGATCCCGCTTCCTTATTCTTTTTCTGTCAAATAAAAATTAAAGTTTCCCAAAAAGGGTCGAATGTCAATTGATTTGATTTCATTTCTTTTTTTGTTAGTAATTGGACAAGTATGTGTATATGCATGCACACACAATCATATATACACACATGCATGTATGTACATATATGCATGTAAAAGAATATCCAATAAAGGAATATTTACACACAGTTCGTATGTGTGTTAAAGCGTGAAATATCTCATACTTATACATACTTACTTATTTATGCCTGTATTTGTAAGGATATGTATTTTAAGAATCGTGCATTTATTTATACTTTTGCTTATTTTGTCGCCCTTAATTTTTGAAAGAGGAGAATTTAATGTTTCAATATAAAAATGGCGTTTACGAAATATATTTTTCTAACAAAAAATATAAAATTGTAATAAAATGTCTTACATTTTAAAGATTTGTTTTTTCATTTAATTGATAAACTTTGAAATTTCAATTTCTATTCTGGCTATATGAATGGGGATCTATCTATGTTTTGAATTTCATTTAAATTGGTTTGATAGTGGGCACAAAGACCCTATTACGGAAAGCAGCTTGTATGGGGGCTATATGAAATTATGGACCGATTCGCTCTTATGCCAATTAGAACACAGAAACAAATTTTGCACCAGTAAAAGCATTAAACTAAAATAAAATCAGTTTTTATTAAAAATTTAATAAAGTGAACTAATTGTTTAATCAAGTGAATTAAACGTTTAATCAAGTGTATTAAACGCTTAATTGAAAATATTAATTTGCAGCAGTTAACAAATTAATATTAATTTGCAGCAGTTAACAACTTAATATTGTCAATTAAATTTAATTCACTTGATTAAATTTTTAATTAAAACTGATTTTATTTTTGATTAATGCATTTCCTGGTGCAAAACTTTATTATGTGAACCTATGCACCAAATTTCATTAAATTATCTTCAAAATTGCGACCTATACTTTGGGCTTAAGGTTTCATGGACAGCCAGCCGTACGGACATCGTTATATCGGCTCAGAAAGTGATTATGAGTCAATCAGTATACTTTAGGCCCAATATCAGCACAAAGGCGTTATACCCTCTCAACTCTTGTGGTGTAGATATCATAACATACAGAGATATTATAGGTTGTTGGGATGATATTGTACCAGGGAAACACAAAATATTACCATAACGTTGTACGTTGTAAAAAAGTTGGACGTCAAAAAAAATATCGATTTTTGCAAAAAATTTTAAATACCATTTTTTTCGTATGAAAAATGAAAAATTATCTTAAAATGGCAAAATAAGTAAAAAAAGTCGATATTGCCAAAATAAGCAAAAAAATCGGAATTTGTTTTCAATCAAAAACATTGTAAACCAGAAAATAAGCATTTGCTTCTTTTTGTTTGCCTAAGTTATTCCCAAACAACAATAAAGGGAGGTTATTTTGGGATTGTGCTGATTTTTTTTAACACTTTAATATATTGATTTTAGACCCACCTTTTTGTATACCGATCGACTAAGAACTACTTTTAAATCGATGAAATGATGTGTATTAGTGTCGAACATTTGGGTTCGGTAATGGAGTTAGGCTAAAAAATTATGTTCGGCACAGAACACCGAACCTTTTTGTGAAATAACATACTTTTTTATTTTAAATATATGTATTATATTAATGCATGTAAAAGAATACAATACGAAAGCACCACAAGTAGAACTCCAGGAAGAAAAGGATGAAAATATAGTTAAAAATGAAATCTATAAGGGTGTTCATGATATCGCCATTTGTGCAAATGGACAAACTTTTTAATTTTTGTGTAATTTTAAACAATAAATGTCAGTTTGTAAGAAACGTCAATACAAAAAAAAAATTTTAAAAAATAAATAAAATACAATAATTTGCTCAAATTATTGCGAGAATTTATTGTTTGTAATTAATAACGACTTAAAAAATTTAGTTTAAGAGTAAAAATTTAAGTTTGTGAAACCGAATTCTCGTTCAATTTTTGGCAGTTTATTTGCGAGGGCGTAACTTTTAATGAAAAAATCCGAGCAAGTTCAGCTCTCTTTTTGGTTTAAAATGTGTTTAAGCCACCAAATCTAGAAATCAGTAAATCTTTAAACGCATAAAACAGGGTGTTTAAAGTTTAAACTACCAATACACACCATATGAATTTGACAAGATTTATCGTAGTGCTGCCATTCAAGTTTGCCATTTAAGTTTGAAAATATAAATTTTCCACCAGATTAAATTTGGTTCAAACTAAATCATTAAACAAAATTTTATTGGTATCGGCCTATATTTTATCCAATCTCCCATAGGTTCTGATTAATGTTGTATTGACATCAAATTTGGCGGCAGTAACTGTGAAGATCATCACCTAAAGACAAACAAATCTCATAAAGAAAGGGATATTTAAATAATAATCGGAACAAAGTACTTTTAGATGTCTCTTTATTTGAAAACAACATAATATATGGAAAACTCCCGTAAATTTGTCTCTAAATACTGTGGTGTAGGATATCAAATGGTCGGGACTTTCTTACTTGTTTTTGCTGTTTTGATTTCTCAGTAGTCCCCAAAGTTTAAACAAAATTAAAATTGTGTAAAAGGAGCCATTTTATTTGTTATCAAACTCATTCAGTACTCGGTAAGTAACGAGCAATATGTGGTTAAATATTTAATACTCCTGCATGACTCTCTTTATTGCTGGACCGTTTTCTTTCAAAAAATTGTTTTAACCGATTGTATTTTAACTTAGCGGTGTTTGCAAGTGGACTACTCATTTGTCATAAATAAGTTTTTCAATAGCAAGAACATTTGCTTATTTTGAAATTCAAACCAGACCTCGAAGCCTTTACGAAAATAATTTTAGTTTAAGAAGACTAATCAAAAGCTCGCAGAATATCACACAAGGCAAAAGACTTCTGGATTCAAACATGACCCTCATTTCGAGTTGTCTGACTTTCGTTTCTTACGATCTACTTTAATCAAACAGTATTTTAAATAGACTTTATTCGTTTCTGTCTTCAAAAGATGAACATTTTTTTTTTTGGAGCAGTATCCTGCCATTAAAGTTGGAAAACATTCAATTTGAATAAGTTAGAAAGCTAATTGAAAATATCGATTTAAAACATATCAATACGGTATTGTGAAAATAATAAAAAAAATTTTGTAAAGGTTCTGCAAAATTAAAAGTTTATCATAAAAAATTCTTAAATAATTAAAACATATACATACATACATATATGACCACTGCCATTATTAAAAGCAACTTACACAGAGTGCCCATGTAAGCTTTTATTTCAATAAAGTCTTCTTTTCAAAAAGGCTAATTGAAATATGCATTCATTTTTAACATGTCTGCCCCACCCCATTATGTAAAAACGCATGCATCACTTTGTCTTCAATTTGAAAGAAATTCAGTAACTGCGTATGCGGCAGTAAGTACTGCTGAACAAGAAAACTTGCAACAAAAAGATACATAAAGTACACAACTACTCTAAACTATACTCTATTCATATTAAGCCTTTATTTACTAAAAGAAAAAAGAAGGACGAGCAGCAAAATATAAAAAAAAATGTGAATAAATAAATAAAGATTGTATACAAAAGCCATTGTTTGATGTGAAATTCTTTCAAACAAAAACTCCTAACAAAGAAAACAGGCGAGAGCAAGCTACAACCAACCAACTAACCAACCATATGCAACTTTTCAACAACCACTTCACACCACCATCCCAACATGTGTGTGGAAGTGGTAAACAAAAATAAAGTTTCGTGTTTTTCCACACACTCTCTGTAAAGAATGAACTTTTATTTCCTTTATTTTCCTCTATTGCAAATATGTTTGTATGTGCAATTTTCTTCATTTTATTTTTTCTTACAGAAAAGCACAAAAGCAAAGTGATTTCAGTCTTATTAACTTCATCGAGTGCAGTATTTTGAATTTTTATACTTTTACAAGATTGTTGAAGCAAAAAGTTTTCTCCACATTTTTTTTATCTTCATTTTTTCAAGTTTCATGCATGTAAATTTAAATTTAAGTTTGAATTTAATCAAGTTTTCAACGACCATTTTGTTTGAAACACCAACTGGCGTTTAAAGAAAATCATGAATTTTCCATTAAATCTATTTTGTTTTAATTTCCATTTAATTATTATTTATGAAAATTGTATACACATAAAGGCGCATGTTTTGTTGTCCAACCCATTTGCGTTCACTTTAATGCATTTTACTGTATAATTATTCACACTCAAAGATTTGTTTGGGAGCCGACAGTTAGTGCGTGATTTTGATAGAATGTCAGGATTTGAAAGGTATTACGTTGCAAGGGTAAAGTTATTTAAGATACCTTCAAATTAAGTCAAGATTTTGTTTTCGTTATAACCCCTCTTCCTGGATATCGCTTTCTAGGTTCATTCAGAGAAGGATGGATACGTTCAAGTTTAACGTCGAAAGCAGTCGTAATGGCTTAACCAAACGAAACTGTCTATACATCTCAGTGTGTGGGCACCAACATTTTTTGTTTTATCTGGACCCTGCACTTACCTCTTGCTTAAGGCTTCTTTACACTATCACACAAGTTCCGCAGTTTGTGAAAAAAAATTCAGTAATGAAAATTTGTTAATTTTTTTTAATTTTTCAAACAAAAGTTAAGACTTGTATTATATTGTAAAACGGGCTTTAGGAGAAGAATCAAACTTATCTACGCTAAGGATTATTAACAACTCTGAACTTATTGCATTTTGGAAAATGAATAGAAAATATTTCTGTGACCACCTGTCGTGTTGGCCTAATCTCAAGGATATTTTAATAAGCCATGCGTTTACCAACCGCCTTTGTGTGAAAGCAACGATCGCACAAACGTATAATTATCTGATAGAATAATACACTCGCCCCTTGTTTAAGAGTTAAAGCTATCTAATCTGCTTTAGAAAAAGCCCTATGCATCTGTTGGGATGATCCCTACCTCCAGACCGTGTGTGTCACCGGGGGCTACAGCCTACCGTTGTGCCAAATAAGAACACTACTCATCCGCGATCTCAAGAGATCTGTGAATTTTAAATTCTTCCGAATTTCCGGCATTGGCTGCCCCAAGCATCTGTTGTTATTCTTTTAAATGGCTTTAACCCGATTTAACAGCTCCTGATAATTTTCTTTGGAAATATTTAAAATAAAGAGTTTAGGTTCACAAGCCAAGGACCACCCATCTCCCTACCAAAACCTTTCATTTGAATTGAAATCATGGTCACTATACGCAAGGCGGAAAATGGATACCACTTTTAGAATATCGTTTTTCATATGAATTTTTTATTAAAAAAAAAAATAGCACGAACAAATTTCAAGCACATAGATCATACTGCGCCACGTGGGGTTCCTTTCAGTTTGGTTGCACTATTATTACGACTGAGAACAAGGAAATGTACATAAATGATAACAAAAACGGTTGGTTGCCATGGGAGTTTATTAAATTCAGTGTTGTGGGCTCGATTTCCGTTTCGAATTTGGTTGTTCCATACAACAAATAAATTTTAACCATCAATCGTTGCATTCATTTAAACCTCTGTTCTCCTATCACCAAATACACATAGTCTGTCTACAACAACCAAAGCAATAATCCTATCAGACATATTCCATATGACAACGAATAGCACCAGTTGAATAGTAAATAATCACAATAATTGTAAAGATAGTATTTTACGTATTACGGCCATTTTCACCAAGTTCGGTTATAATTAACTATCGGTTATAGCTGTCAAAACATATTGGTAACCGGAACTTTAATTGAAAGTTAGTTTTAACCGAACTTGGTGAAAATGGCCGTTAGTCGTATAGTCAGACAGACAAACGGCTACTTCATTACACATTGCACCGACTTTACTTGACGATTATTAATTATAAAAAACTACTTTAATGTTTCGTATGGCTAAACATTAATGCCGCCATTTATACTCGTAACACACAATGAAAATCATTAAAGTTAATGTTCGTTTAAAGAATTATAAACCTCTTCAAAAATACTATCGAATTCTCTTGCGGAAGCAGCGATTTTTAGTGGATCTGTACAGTAGTCAGTAGAGTAAGTGGTTATTATATAAACATAAAAAATTTAATGCTTTTTAATTCCAGACATGGATGGAGTCAAACCAGAACTGCTACTGCTGGCCACTTATTACATGTAAAATAGTTTTAATCAACTTTTGCTATCAATAAAATAAGTAATTTTATAAATAAAATTGATATTATACAATTTAATTAATGCTTTAGTACGTTATACTTAAAATCTAGCCAGTTACTAACTGGTGCTTAGTAGAGAATTATTTAGGGTAGTGAAGAAATTACAGTGGATGTGATTACGGTCTTTAAGTTTTTAATAATTGAAGTGGATGGAAAATTCTTACGTAACGTTTACTAAGACAGAATAAATTATTTAAAATAAGAACCATAAAAATACTTAAAGATAATAACGAACAATTTTAATCAAACAGGTGCTGAAGACTATAGAATGAAGTTCTCAAAGTTTTCGCGTTATAAGAACGAGTTCCTGAGATTGGTCATCTTTATCGTTATATCGAAACCTTATCGCAAAAATAGCTTGAGCGAAATAAATTTTTGTTTTCTAACGAAAACAATAAAATAAAGCATATTGTTTTTTTAATTTGGTTTTATTCTTCTTACCCACTTACAACTACAATTCGAATCGGAAGAGGCCAACCAATTGTAGGGGAATGTAAGAAAAGATAAACTCACTGTTTATTGTTGGTGTTTTGTTTAAGCTTTGATATTGTTACAAGTAAGACTTTGAGTGTTTATAATTCTTATTCGCTTTAGGGTTTTATTTGTATAATATTTTTGGCTTTTCTAAAATCTTTGGAAAAGGTTTCCTGATAAGCTGGCCTAAGCAACCAGTGAAATGCGCCTAAAAGCTAGCTTTTTCTCAATAGTATATTTCAGTGTATTTATCAAATATGAAAAATTGGGAATTTAGCACGTCATACGGAAATCTTGTTAATAATACATTTTGTATTCCCCAAAATAACTTTGATGACATAATTTAAAATTTTCGTTTTTTTTCCATAAATGAATTTAGTGTCAACATTTGCATCATCTCCTAAAATGTCATGGTCACATAAGCTACCCTTTGGGTTTAAAGCAAAAAAATGTTAACTTAAGCGACAACCGTCATACAAAATTTTTATGAAATATAATAAAAAAAACCTACTGTAAAATTGTGTTTTTGTCGCTTAAGCTTTTTTGCGGTAAAGGCTCGATGTATTCTGTGATGTTCTAAAAACCTTTAACTATGATATATTTCTGGATAAAATCAGACAGCCTGGATGAAGCAAGTATATTCTAGGGTCTAAAAGTTCCATTAAGACATCCTGCGGACTAAAAAAAAATATCCCAGTTTAGTATTGGCTCGTGTGAAGCAGTCTAAGTTTTGGGCAGAGAATATGAAAGCAGTCAGTGCTGCATACACGTACTGTAAAAAGTTGTTTACTTCTATGCTACTGCACAAATGAACGTACACAAAAATTTATTAAACTTATTTAGCTCCCTAAAGGGAAAGAAATGCAAATAAATTTGGTCCAAGGTAAGAAGCTCATTTATTATAGTACTATTGAGCAACCAAAGGAACTATGAATGGCCTTTTTCGAGTTTGCTCGTTTCCGCGACTTTATTCTGAAACCCAAATTATTGTGATTAGTTACATTTAAGAAGATCTAAGACTTGAATGGTACCTAATAATGCACATTTAAACTTTACCATATTAAAATTTTGTTCTAAATTTGCTGCAAAAATATCCACATTAATTTCTATGATCGTTTCAAATTCAATAATACTCGCAGTAATTCTTATCCTGGGTTGTTAGAGAAATTCCCTGACCCACTATCCATATCATTTGTCAAAGAGCTAGGATAGATATTATGAACACATTCCAAGTCAAACTTGCAACCGTTTCAAACACAAAAATTGTCAGGAGCAAATGGTTTATAGCCTTATAGGATAATTCCGCAGAGTACACAGATTTATTTATTCAATATGGAGAAATCTGCTGCTGAGACGTATCTCAATAGATCTACAGACCTGAGCCTCATTTTGCGCCACAAAAGCCTAATAACCCGAGACTATAGGTTTATAACGAGTTCCTATTGGGACTCTTCGGAAATCTCGCAGTGGTTCTAGTTTATTTCTAAATCAATTGTAATAATTGTAATCTATAATTACAAAAAAAAAATTTCTGTCTTACTCAAAAGTGCTTTTATATATTTAAGAACTGTGAGTTTGACTTTAAACACCAAGAAGGACGAAAAGTTAAGACAACAAGCAGTTAACAATAACTATAATAACTTAAAGTTAATTTGTAGAGTTTTAAGGACGGATATTTAGTTGTGCTTCATGAGCGCGCCAGATCATTGAAGTTCGGCTACAGTTAAGCCATTCGACTTTTTAAAGTGTGTTAACTGAGTACTAACAACAACTTCCATTATATGAAAATACCGTCTTTTACTTAAATTCCATTAGTGTGGCACATTAAACGAGTTAATAAATATTTAAATATCTTACGTACATATTGATTACTATTATCGAACGGAAAAATGTATCTATCTATCAACACCAAAAATACAGTGTACACGCGCATGCATTTAAAAACTATTTGATTTCTAATCAGTGCATGAAAACATGGTTAACATTTGGAGCGAAATATAACTGAGACGACCAAGTGATCAAAACAGTTTTACAGTGATAACACGTAATAAATAGTTTTTTAGATAAAAAATAATTACAAACCAAAAAAAGTAAGAATGCTATTTTTAGACGTTCTGAATTTATTTATTACCGCACCCAGAGAAAAACATGTTTAAAAACAAAAATGTTAAATATATTATGTTTAATCTAGCCAAATTATTGTCACCGAAAAACATATTATGGTTAAATTATTTCTTCATAAAGAAGCCACAACCATACTTTGATTTCCTCCGAACATATTTTGTTTAATAGCAACTTTAATATGTTTAAAATTTTCCTTAAAAATTGTTTTGTGGTGACGTGCAACATTTAAACCTGTTTTTTTTCTCTGCGTGCACTAAACTTGAAGTTGAAATTTTTCGGAACTGAGTTTTATATGGCTTTTTTGACACATTTTAAAACTAATCTTAAAAATTGTACATCACAATTGCTAGGCTAGATTGGTGGACCTAGACTTTGCAGACGGGTTTTGCAAGGTAAGTCACTCAAACGAAATTTCAACGTATTAATTTTAACAAAGAGCGTCGTACATTCATTATTCTTAGACTGCTAGCTTGACAGCCTCATCGACATTTATTTCAGACAGGTCTTCCAATATCTAATAGGATTAACATAGTGAGATATACGTTATCGCAGTTAAAACGAGCCTGGTCCTCAGCAAACATATCGGAAGCGACCAAACTAAGATTTTCCAATTCCAGTGTTAAATCCATTCTGCTATATGGCTGTCACACATAAACCATTACTCCACGGATCACACAGAGATTGAGGATTTTATACCAATAAAAAGCATTTTCTGGTGAAGGGTACACGAAGAAAAAAATATATAATAAAAAATCAATTGTTGCCTCGTGCTAGTTTGTTAACATAGGATTGGAAATTTAAGGCCAAATAAAGATTGTAATATATTACGTTTAATTTAACCATATTATTGTCACCCTTAATCATATTTTGAATAAATTTGTCCTCCATCAAAAAGCCATAGAGCAATGGAAATAATACTAAATAATGGACACACTCTAATGAGACCAGAAGAACGCGCTCACACCTGGAAACGCCAAATAATGAGAGAAATTTTTTGGTTTTTGATCCAAATTGCTTACACTCAAAAAAAAAGTTAATCTATCAGTACTCAAATCAATCCGAAGCGGTATTAATAGTACGGTAAGTACGGGTATTCTTGAATCAGAAACAGAAAGATTGATTCAAGTACGGATTTTCAATCGAAAAATACTTAAATTATCCATATTCAATCCCGATTTCGTACTTGTAATAATCCGAAAATGAGATTGATTAAGGTTAAACTAAGATTGAATCAATCTCAAAATGCGCTTTATTCAAGTATTATAAAGTTGATTTTATCCCGAATTAGAATGAACAAATTATAATAATTGATTTACTTACTCGTAATACACCATACAGAATCATAAAACAATAACATCATGCATATGTACATATTTAACCAAAAACATAAACTAAATGAGAAGCAAAAGTTCAAATTTACTTTTTATCCCTTCGTGGTACACATGAGTCTGGCCAGACCTTTTTTCAATGTGTATATAAAATCTAAACATGCGTTAGCCGGAGGGTTAAACACAACGAAAAGTTTAATCTTTTTTTTTACTTGATTTAAGAATTTTATACCTTTTTCCAGAAATTCTGGGATTGATTTTCCAAAGTACATAATCCCATTTAGGATTTTTTGAGTACGTTTTAGTGATATTCATACTTGAAGCAATCATAAAAAACTTGTTTTATCCCGAGTGTTTTTCTTTCTGTGTATGTGAACTAGATACAGTTAAGCATCAAAATCACTTTTTTTGCTTCAGTCGTATTGAGAAGTGTGTTGTTAAGAGACGAACAGGTAAAGAGATATGGCTGAATCGATTTAGTACTCTCATTCAACACTCGTGATGGTAGAGGGAATGATTACTACCCTGCAGTAGATTAAGAGTTTATTATCAAAATGCCACTAGTACAATTACCAGAACAAGTACTAATGCTAACGGGGTTAGAGATTTTATATAAACACACTAATTCTTATGGGCATCAGTACTTGATGACAAGGGCACCGACTGTAGACTGATAGAATTTTGGTGTAACAAAACTAATATTCGAGTACATATTTGTATTTCGATACCGCTTCTTGAATTTGAATTGAAATCATTTATTTATGCAATTTTTATTAAAAAAAAAAGGTTTAAATACAAAATGCTTATTTCTTCTATACACAAGAACTAGTAACCAACTGATTCTTAAGCACCCAATGCGGTCCAAGTGTACTAGTTCACGTCTAGAACCAATAGTACTAGTGATTTTCAAAGTACACTAAATGCTAATTTGAGCTTTAAGATGGTATAGTAAAGTTTACAGTTGAAAACTAGTACTGGATATTTTTGTACTAGATTGGTACTAGTTACGTACTAGTTCACTCTCCGGCAGGGTAATAAAGTAAATATTTTAAATTTGGCTTTGATAAAAGCAAGAAAAAGAAAGAATTTAAAAGAGACTAAAAAGTGTTGCGAAATACCACTCACATGCCCATCACTATTCCATATACATATATCAAATATTCAAAACCACTTCAAGGCATTCAATAGATTGATTTAAAAAGCAAAACATTAACTAATCTTTTTAACAAGAAGTAAAGAATGGAATAGATAAAACCAACTTACCCTCTTACACACATGGTGGATGGCGAGCGTTTGTCATTACAGTCCCCATAATTGTGATCATGTTTTAAAGTGGTTTTAATAATTGTTACCTGTTGATTACAACTCATAATTTTAACAAAATTTTATGTTGTTTACAACTATTTTTACAATTTTAATTTAAATAAAATTCTTTTTGAGAAAACCCGCAATTTTGTTAAGGTAATCACGCGACTAAATTCAAACTAAAAAAATATTAGTTATATACAGTGAGTAAGAAAAGAAAGTAAACACTGCTGTATCAATAAACTTTTTTGAAAACAGTTGTTTAAGTAATATTCCTTCTTTTGCTTATAATTTAAAATATTCTTTTAATATCACTTTGGTTTGATTTAAAATTGATTTGAAAATATTCTTTATATTTTTTATTTGTTTTAAAATTTTTTGCTTTTAAAACAATTCAACTGTTACCCGTATCGTGGTTAAGAGAAAACTAAACTTAAAAATATTTACAAATTTCTAAAAACCCCCTGAATTCTTTTAAACATTTTAATTGTAAAAAAATATTCAAATTTAATGATCCTTAACGTATGCAAATTACAATAAATTTTAATGTATTCAAAAAAAAAAAAAACTCTTTACAAAAAATTAGAAAGAAATCCTTTCAAATTCAATAAAGGTAAACAGCATGTTGTATGGATCTTAAAAAGAAGAGGGTTCAGTTGAAATTGTCATTTCTATACGAAACATAAAAAGCATTCTAGTGTCTAGTCCTGTATGGCCTGGGTATGCAGGCATTTTATTGTTTTTACCCCCAGATGCTACTGTGTGTGCAAAATTCACTTAAAAAACGGTTGATGCTAGTGATCATACTCATATGCATGTTTTTTTTAAGGATCTGGTTTGTTATTTTTTTCTGGCTTCCTTGTCAGTGAGGCGTTTACTCTCGCGCATAAATTATAAGACGATGACGGTAAACCCTTTTTTTGTTTAGTATCTGTGACAGCTGAGCTGTTTGTCACGTAATTTCAACATCAATTGGAATTTTGAATATCCATTTATATGTCTTGTGTAAAACAGTACGAGTTGAGAGATTTTATTTTTTTAATTTTTATCATAAAAATTTAAATACTCAAATTTTGTTTATCCTAAGGCTGGATTAGTTTCGTCATTAAGTATGACAAATTTTGGTTGTGCATAAAACTGTGCTTTTTTTGTTATTGTTCTAATCCCGGTTTGATTGATGACTAATATGAATTCCATTTGTGATATGATAGAATTGTTTTTTGCAAAATGAAAACACCACCTACAGATTAGGTGAATATGAGGAATCAACAGAAGCATCATGTTGTTTAAGTTGAAAACGAAAAAAGTTTAAATAGCAAACTTATAAAAAAGTATGCATTTTGAAAACAAGGAAGGAGGTATAGTCGGTGAAGCTCGAACATATGATACACTACACCACAGTATTTCAAAACAAATTTTCTAGTGTGTATGTCGCTATATGAATGGGGATCTATTTATGTTATAAATTTCATTACAATCGGTTTAATAGTTTCTGAGAGCCATAAACTGCCCCCTATCTCCATAGGATAGGATGCATAGCTTATGTGTCCATATAAGTATGGATCTATCTATGTTTATAATTTCACTTAAATTGGTTTGATAGTGGGCACAAATACCCTGTTCCGGAAAGCAGCTTCTATAGTGGCTATATGAAATTATGGACTGATTCGCCCCATTTTCAATAGGCTTGGTTTTCGTACCAATTAAAACCATTGATACATTTCATAAAATTATCTTCCAAATTGCGACTTTTGAACAAGTATTAAGAAGTATCCATATACTGTCTGCTCTCTGAAGAAGGTCGGCGTATCATTTTAAGGACGACATAGCTCTTGCCTTTGAACTCTTAGGGGATAAAGGTGCCATCAATAAAACTTCAAGCTTTTGTAGGGCTTGAAAATAGCATATATATTTTTGAAATCGCGGCTGACAAGAGTCCAACTAATACCACTGGATCCATTCTAGTTCAGGTCTTTATTATGTCGTTGCCGACGGCACCTCGGAGAGCATGTAGTGGATGTTGGATCTTGAAAATTTCATAATATAGGGCGAAGTTTTGCCTGCAAGCTAATGTCCCTGTATGCTTTGAGGTAAATTAGCTCCAGGTCTTAAATTAGGCGAATGGCATGGCTAAAGTGTTTGGCAAACATGTAAAATTGTATGTTTGTACAAATGTTTTGTGTTTTCAATTGGGATGCATGATGTTTCGACAAAAATTTGAAGCATGTTTGTAAAATATTAAAAATTTTTTATATTTGGCAGACATGTTGGATATTTGTCAGAGTTTTTGTGTCGCCCAGTATTGTTTGCCCCAAAACAGCTCCTTGTTTAAGCCACTTTTAATTCGAATTCTTTTCTTTTATATTTCTCTTTCTCAATTTGAAAACAAAACAAAGCTTAATGTGTGTACAAAATATTTTTGTTGTTGTTTATTTTGACCTTTAGACGTTCAGTACTAAAATAAACACCAGGGTGTTTAAAGTCCGTGAGGTTATCAAGGAAGGTTCTTAAAATGATCTAGAATCGACTGTAATGTTTATTGCCTGCCTGCCTGCCTGTAGGTATGGTTGAACGTTTTGGGAGTGCACCCAACTTTAAGCACATTAGGGAGATATAAGAGCGACATTTACCAGACCAAAGTTCAATTAGATGCTGTAGGAACCAGTAGCTGTCAGGACTGCATACATTCTTAACTGGTAAGTAAAGCGCCTGTTAGACGAGCATACTTGGTATGTGAGAATGGTATGGCATCATACCATCATTCTCGTGTAATATCAAAAAATTCGTGTATTTAAATGGTTTTATTGAGGTTAATATCCCTCAACTTTGCCAGAATTATGGAATATAAAAAGACATTTAAAGCAAAAAAGTTTCGGAGAGATAGTGTGGTTACAATAGAAACATGTCAAATCAACCTGTCTGAGAACGTGGGTTCAATTCCCCGGTCATAAATTTTCCATAATTTTTAATTCATTTCATGTTGTAAAATTCTTTTCTTTATAAAAATAATTTAATTTAATTGTCTGGGGAATGAAACTGGTAGATTACTGCAATAAGAACCCAGCTTTCTGTTACCTTTCTTAGTGGTTTTTCGTGCAAATCGCGAAGAATTCGTTAAGATGTTCATTAGAGAAGATTAGATTTTCTTCAAAGTTCAATATACGCTTTGTGTACTATTGTTATCCAGCAGATCTTTATTTCTAGTAAAAAAAATAAAGCTTTAGATTCTAAGCAAGGTGCCTATGAGGGCCCTATAGAACCTTTGGTTTAAAATTTTTATTACGGAATTCCAAACAGTAAAATTTATAAATCGTATTACTTTAGCAAATCAGCTAATAAAAACCACAATAAACTACTTGAGATTATATTTATTTAAACTAAAATTAAACAAACAATAAATGAGTATTATGTGGCAATAAGTCATGTTCAAAATGTTTTGTTATTTTTGCAAAAAACAATACCTACTAAATTTAACCCTTGAACTCTCCTAAAATCTTTAGCAAAATAGCAACAGGGATTTTTAGCAAGCAAAATTATTGCAAAAACAAATGTAAGATCACTTTTCGTAAGAGCAAACAAAAGGATGAATGTGTTTTGATTTTTATTATTAACAACAACAAGATACTTGAAACACACTAAACATCCTTTTGTTATGCACACACACATTAACGCACATACTCATGAGCAACAGCAACAACAACATTAAACAATGAAAGGACAATCAAAGCATGTGAATGGTTTGAAAATACATTGTAGTTTACATTTAATGTGCGATTTATTGCCATTGATTAAATCAGACTGTAAAATCATCAAAAGTGGTTTTCTAGGCATTTAAATTTTTTGTTATACTTCTACTTTTACGCACATCCTTTTTGCATTTGCAAAAAAAGGATGTTTCTTCTTTTTGTCTATTTCCTAAAAAAAAAAAAAAACTAATAAAAGATAGATAACAGTTTACACTTTATCTTTTAAATGGAAATTTAAGGCTGTTTTTAATTTGGAAAAAAATAAGGGTTGTATCTGTTCTGCAAGCCACGAACTCATTTATATGGGATAATCCAATACCTTTTTCGTTGGCCCATTAATATAAATTTGCCTTTTAATAGTTCAATGAGTTTTTTCTTCTTCCTATATTTAAAATTTTTCCAATTTGGAGATTTTTTTTTTTGCATACATATAAAGCAAAC
The DNA here is from genome assembly GCA_949318255.1 of Pollenia labialis. NCBI lineage: Eukaryota > Metazoa > Arthropoda > Insecta > Diptera > Polleniidae > Pollenia > Pollenia labialis. The sequence continues at coordinate 75,450,183 of OX439140.1, forward strand.
GTTTCATGGTTGTTTGGTTTTTATGAATATTCATATTTTTATTTCGTTACGTTTTATTTCCTTCAAATAGTTTTGATTACCTCTGCTATTGTTTTGTTGTTTTTTAGAATCAAGGGTTTATATTGTTGTTGTTGTTGTATATTTTGCTTTTGTTGCAATTCTTGATTTATGGCCAAACGAATTTAACACATTTACAAGATTTTTAACAGAAGGAAATGAAATGTAACGTTTGTAGTTTTAAGCCTTTGATACTTTTAAAAATAAACCAACATGTGGTAACAAACATAAATGCATATGAATTTATAAGGTGTATTGATGGAACAAAAGGAACAAATTTATAGCCCTCGCGTAAAAAAACTCAAAAAAAAATAAGGTCACTTACCAAAAAAAAAAGTTTTGATTAGCTTTCCGATTTCTTTTTAAATCTGGAAAAGATAAAATTTAAATAAAAGTGTTATTAACATGCTTGCAAGGATATATATCATACATATTTTTAAAAATTTGTAATGGCTAATGTTAACAATAGGCTAACATAACATATTTATTTAAAGATTTGTTTGTACTCAGGTGTATTGGAAAGTTACATTTGTAACCTTTTCATCAAAGTACAATCAAAGAGTGTTGCTAATTGAAAAATTAGAAAACCAATAAACTGAATATTTACACAATTTTGTATTTTAGTTATTATTTATTTTGTTTCTGATTTCGACGACTTTTGCGATTTCTTTTTTCTTCACCACATCGCCCACGAGTGTAAAGACTCAGTAGATAGACTTGGTTCCAACGAAAAATTCATACGTTCCACAGCAAAATGTCTGGGAGATCACAAGATTGTTTCTGTTCGACCGAAGCCACTTTTTTAGGCAGATGCCGAAGCCCTAGCCGAAGTGCGGCCAAATTGGCTAAATTCGGCTGAACCGATGCCAAACTTTACTTCTCCAAAATCACTACAAGGACAATTTTAAAATTTTTCTTTTCCAAAAAAGCAAAAAAAGCGCGATATTTTTACAGCGAGTAGATATATGAATATAACGTGTCTATATTTTCCAAAATGGGAACAAATAAAAAATTTTACTTAATGCCCTCTCGTTCATCAAGTGCAAATTTATTTATAAAAATAAAATCAACAAAAAAATTTTTTACTAATAAAAACTTCCCTAGAACTGAACTGACACCAAGTCAGTCCCGTGATAGGGTTTGGTGGTAGAGACCGGATCTAGTTCTATCGTGAATAAATGTTCCCTCATTATTATTCCCCCTTTCACATATTTGCGATCATGAAAAACTCCCATGAGAAAAGGTAATTCAAATGAGAATAATAACGTGAAAAAATGTTCAAGGGAAAAAATTTCGCTTATCGTGAAAAGCTTTTTTCCCTCGTAATTGGTTCACATTTCCCTTAAATTTCCTCACTTTATTTTTGCCTTTAAACCGAATATTAACGGCTAGATCCGTTAATATGGCACAAACCGATATATTGGTCAACACAATGCATAAAAACAGGTCGATTGCCAGCGGATTTGTGAAGCTTTCTAAAGACGTGGTGGCAGAATTTTGGAAAATATTTGACAACATAAAATTAAAAAAGTGCAAAAAAATAACGTTGTAATCAAACCAATACTAAATATTTTGCTTTATTATTTTAACTTTTCTTTAAAATATAAACATGTATATTTTTGAACAAAAATTTCATTGATTTTTAATTTTTTTTGATATTTCTTATTTTTTACATTCACTGGAACTGATAGCCTGAAACATGAGATTAACGATTGCTTTTTCCCTTCGAGGGCAATGCAAATTTCATGGGAACAAAAATTCCACTCAGGGCTGCCAGGTACTTTTTTTCGTTCTCCCCAAATTTAAAAATAAATTTCCCCAAATATCCCCCGATAAAAGCGAGAATCCCCAAAAAAAAAGCCCCTGTAAAAAAATACATAATTTTTAACCGATAATTTAAACATTTATTTGAGTTTTACTTGTACCATGTTCTACAAGAGATCATTTTTATCGAAAGGAAATATGTACATAGTTGTTTTTTAAATATATATATACATATGGGGGATTTCGTGTCAAGTGCCCCAACTTTTAAATCGAACTTTTAGCTATCGAAGCTACTTGGGACAAAGTTTGCTAACACCAATAGGTAATAAGTTACATGGATGAGAAAGAACACCTGTACGGCCAAAATGTCAAACTTTGACCTCCTCTTACTCAGGAACTTTTTGACCGATCTGGTTGAAAATTTGTGTCTAAAGTACTATACAATAGGACTAACTTTCTTCCAAATCGGAAGACATCGATTTCAAAGTTGGGTCACTTGACACGAAATCCCCCATATATATACAGTCGAACTTTGCTATAATGAATTTGCATGGGTCTACAAAATCACTAAATTTTTTCGAAGTTTATTATACAAAATTAATTTTATTTTTACTTTTATTAAAAAATAATGAGGCTGTTCTAATTTGGATTACATTCCCACGCGCACCAGTTAGCCATTTGAGAATTGCTTTATTTGTTTCTCTACAAACACAGGTTTAAGGGCTCTTGCATTTCATGCTTAATTGTTTTCATTCTACATTTTAAGAATTAAGGTTGCTTTAGTCGACCGTAAATGTTGTGCAATGCAATGTAACGTACCGTAACGTACTGTATTTTCTGTAATGCGTTATTATTATTTGACAATTTTTAGTCTTTTGCACAAATCAATTTTAAAACTATTGAAGGTGTGTGCTCGCATTTCTAGGTCAAGCAATAATTGGCACATTAGTGGTCTGGGGCATCATTTATTACAAGTTCTAAACCGATTTTTTTATTTCTTTTTTAAAAACATTTCGAATTGTTAAAATTCTAGACTAAAAACTTTTACGACATTTAAACAATTTTTCATAAACTTAAATAAGTGATTGTTTTGCCTTGTACACACTATTTGAAATTTCAATCGACTTTTCTTTACCCATTCGTCACCAAACTTCATATTAAATGTTTTTATATACAAAGGAACCAATAAGCCCATTCATTGGCTTTCGAGTTCATTTTAATTTTTTTGAACACCTCTTATACACATGAAGTTGTCCAGGAAAATGCAAATTTTGGACTTATTGACTGATTAACTTCAAACTTATCAGATATTTTTTTTTAATAAAAACGAAACTTTTTTTGCCCGGTGCTCATTGATATCAAGTGATGTTGCAAAAAATCCACTGTAATGTGTATGTGACACATACTATGTCTGCAGTAAACTTTGTTGTCTTTAATAAAAAAATTAAGCTCATATTTTTTATTTCCCCAAAAAATCCCAAGTTATTTTTTTAATATCCCCAATGCAAACCCCAAACCCCAAATTAAATTTTCTGTCCCTTTTACCAACAGGAAAACCCCTAATTTGGGGTCAAAACCCCTAAACTGGCAGCCCTGATTCCACTTGTTATTCCCGATAGAGGTGATTGTACACTCCAGTTCATTTAAATAACAACAGCAAAAAATGTATATGTTACTGCGAATTTTTGATGAACCAAGCAAAGCAAAAAATGTATGTATATGTTACTGCGAATTTTTGATGAACCAAGCAAAGCAAAAAGATGGAATTATTTTTTTTAGATATTTTGTTTTAGTGTTATTTATTATCGAGATTTTTTTTTTTTTTTTAAATATTCTTGTATTTATTTATTCAATTTTGAAAACACTGCTGGAAAATTAAAAAAAAATGGTTCATTTGAATAACAACGGCAAAGAAAAGTTTGGAAAACATAAAAACTATTCACTAAATTAGATTTTATTCATAAAAACTATTTGGTTACACGTGTTCTCTAACGTTTAGTAATGAGTGTTGCCTTAATGGTGCTTAATAACTTCAAATATGCGACTGGGAATGGAATCGTAGTGGATTTTTAGGTATTCTAAGGAAATCTTGTCCCAAGCGGTCTTGATTGCACTGATCAACGATGGAACATCTTCATATTGTTTACCTCCTTCATAAACTTTCCGTGAAAGCCATCCCCAGACGTTTTCCACTATGTTTAAGTCTGGTGAGTAAGGTGGCCAGTCCATCAGCGTCACATTTTGGTCACTTATCCAGGATTTTACCGCTCTGGCATTGTGTATCGGAGCATTATCCTGTTGGAAAATCCAACGCAAAGGTCCAAAAATGTTACTGCATTCCGGAAAAGCTTGTTCCAGAATGTTTTTGTATTGTTCTGCGTTCAGTTTTGTCGATTTAAATTGGCACCCCATACCATAATTCCACCAGTGCGACTGTGTCGACGGCTTAATATTACTTCTTCCTTTCTCATGTCATGGTAATAAAAGTTATACCCGTCAGGACCATCCAGGTTAAATTTTTTTTCGTCAGAAAAGACAATCCTTTGCCATTCGGTATTCCACGTCATGTGAAGATAATATGCTTAAGATAATCCGATCGTTTTTCTCTGTGATTGGGTTTTAATACAGGTTTTTTTTAAGTTTCATTTTCTGGATATGCGGAGCATCCACAATCAGGTGCCGAACAGTCGAACTACTGGAAGAAAGTCCGGCTTTCGCCTTAAGTTTTGGTATGGAATCACAAGAATTAGATGCAATTCTTAAAATTGCACGCTTGTCTGTTGGCGAAAAGAGACTTTCTGGTCTTCCTTTCATGTTTTTCTTATAGGAATTCTGATTTTTGATGTAATTGAAGACAACACGAGCACTTCTTCCAATTCTCTCTCCAATTTTTCTAAAGGATAACTTTTGTTCAAAATAAGCTTCAATTTTTCCTCTTTCTTCTGATGTTAATGGCTTTCTTCGCCCCATTTTAAAAAAGTTTTTATTTTACGAGGTGCAATTTATCAAACTAATTAAAACTGAACAATCTGCGTAACACATTCGCTCAAGAATATCAAAAATCAGGCACTGTTGTTATTCATATCGACCCCTAACTGCGAAAAATCAAATTTTGCAGGAGAGAGCTTTTTTATTTTATTTCATATACATTTTGTATGAAATTTGTCGCTTACAATAAAATTGTTCTTGCTATAAGATCGTGACGGTACCTTATGTGACCATGACATTTTAGGAGATGATGGAAGTGTTGTCAATAAAGTCATTTATTAAAAAAAAAACGAAAACTGAAATTTATGTCGCTTACGTTATTTTTGCGGTTAGGGCTCGATATAAACTATTTTAAAATCACATTTTTTGCCGTTTAAGTAGGCTTTATATGCTAAATATGTAACGGGACTTTTTTTAATTTTCTTCATAAAAATAATTTAATGAAAATTAAATTTGATGAACTTAAGCCTGATTAAAAATATTGAAAATTTGGATTAAAGACCATAAATAGTTCAACAAAATAACCACAATACTAATTATTTCTTTTGCATATTTTCTTGAACCAGTGTGGCCACCTAATATAATATGTAAGCACATACAAATTGGTTTTTGTTATTTTTCTCGAAATGTCAAGTTTTAGCAATGACTACCACTGTTGTTATTTAAATGAACTAGAGTTCGGCCGTCTGCAAAATTCAACCAAATTAATGTCGAACACCGATTATTGGCCGATTAGCCATACCAAAGCCGATTAATCGGTCGGACACTAGATATAAAATTTAATGACTTACGGCCAATTTCACCAAGTTCGGTTATAATTAACTATCAGTTATAGCTGTCAAAACATATTGGTAACCGAAACTTTAATTAAAAGTTAGTTTTAACTGATCTTGGTGAAGTTGGCCGTTACTGAGATAAGACACGGCTACTGCCTGGATCTAATACAGGTCTTAAAATTAATACCGGAAAAACAAAGGCACTGAGTGTAGGAGTTGACTCTCCATCAACACTAAATATAGGCGACCAAATTTACGAATACACGTCCAACTTTTGCTACCTGGGTTGTGAGATTGACGAAAATGGAGGTGCAGACTTAGATGTAGAGAGTAGAATAAACAAGGCAAGATCATCCTTTGGCATATTAGCCCCAATATGGCAAAACAATAAAATAAGTCTTCGCACTAAGCTTAGAATCTTCGAAGCAAATGTCAAATCGGTACTTCTCTACGGATGCACAACCTGGAAAGTTACGAATATTATTACCCACCGCCTACAAACATTTGTCAACCGATGTCTCAGAAGAATTCTTCGCATTTTCTGGTCTCGGACAGTCTCTAATGCCGACCTGTTAGTACAGTCAAGACAGATTCCGATAGAAATTGAAATACGGAAGCGCAAGTGGCAATGGATTGGTCACACACTACGACGAAACAACGACAACGTCGCCAAGCAGGCACTTCGATGGAACCCATTTCAACAATCTGGCCGGCAACCTGGCAGACCACGCACAACGTGGCGACGTTCCACCGAAACTGAGATGAACAGTCTTGGCCTATCTTGGAACGAGTTAAGATCAACGGCACAAAATCGGGTCCGCTGGCGATCAGCTGTTATTGGCGCCCTATGCTCCAATGGGAGTTAGGGGAACACATATATATAAATTTAAATATATCTGACGAGTTCTGTAACCTTGTCAAAACGGGGTCTTTTCCAAAGTACTTGACTGTTTGCGCTAAGAGCACCTGAACGATGACTAATCATTCAAACATTTAAATTTAAGGTTTATTTTAAAAAATTTATAAAAAAATTGTTAATTATTTTACAGAGCATATCGTTATATATGTACTACCGAAATCTAATGCGAAAAAGTGAAATATTCATGAAAACTATTTTCCAGTAATAAAATTAACGACGAGAAGAAATACTTGAAATTATCATGATAATCTTACTATCGATAATTTTGATAAATTCTTAATCTAAAATTTAAAAAATGAAAGGCGACAGTTACAATTTCAATAACTTCTTTATTTTACCATTCATATCATATAATTTAGGAACTAATCGAATAAAACTTTCAGAGTTTTTAAGTGATAGAAAAACGAAACATGCATTTAAATAAATGAAACCATTGAAATGGAACAAATAAAAACTAAACGCTTTTAATACAAAAAAAAAAAAAATAAAATTAAAGGATGAGAGCGTTAAACATATGATTTAATAAAATATTATCATGCATACACACGCACACACCGATTGTGCCAAAAGAATGCGTAGACACAACAAATATCTAAGTAAAAACAGCAGCAACAACAACATAATAAAAAATATGTTAAACAATAGATTGAAATAGAAAGCAAAAACAACCATAAAATCTCTAATCAAAACTCATAATGCGTGAAGTGGATGCAGGATAAATTACACGTATTAAACACACAAACATACATCAAGGTAAACATGTGCATGCGAGCGTATATTTAAATATTACAGATAGATAAATCCTTAGGATATTTGCATTGAACAGAGATAGGGAAACAATCGCAGATACTTTTAAGAGGTCTTCTTTTTGAATGTGGTTTAATGTGTTTTACCTTTGAAATAAATATGCAGATGATGCGTGTAGGAATGAATGAGTCGATTTTTTTTAACTGTAACAAATTTACCCCTTGCCCTTACTTGGTATTTTTAATAGAATGAGTTTTTGTTTTAAGTGTCTGGTAACGATTTCATTTCAAACCTGTATAAACAGCAAAGCGTTAAATTTTTGTTGAATTTTTAAGGATTTTTTGAAGTGGAGCAAAAATTATTAAAGTTTGTCTGTAATTTACACGTTTTTTTATTTGTTACTGTTTCAGCCTAACTCGAAATTGTTCATTGGCAACACTGATGCTATGACATTTTACCGATTCTTTTTATACCCTTCACCGGTGAAAACGGTATATATGTACATTAGTGTGTGTTTTTTCGATTTTTATAGGTACCCCAGCATTTTTTGAAAGCTTATAGGTTAAAGTATTTTTGTGATGTTTTTCAGACTTTTCGGAAGAGGTTTAGATGGCGGTAAAATCGAATTTAACCCAAAAATCGGGGTTTCACGACCCAACCATATTTAATAATTTGAAAAAATACCTAATATCTAAATATCTAACATTAAAACCAATCCGATGCATAACTGGCAAACACATTAAAATATTTTAAATTTCAGAAAATGGGTACAAAACTTAAAAAGTTTATATTTTTAGTTAAATATGCACTTAAAATTTCTAAAGTAAAAACCATACCGAGCATGATTTTGGTGTTTTATCATTCTGTAAGGTGTAATACGAGTAAGTTAATCATTCATTATAATTTGTTCATTCTAATTCGGAATAAAACCAACTTTATAATACTTGAATCAAGCGCATTTTGAGATTGATTCCATCTTAGATTTATTTAAATCAATCTAATTTTCGAATTACAGTCGAACTTCCCTATAATGAATCTCCACCTGGATAGACAATTATTTCACTTTATAGAAACTTCATTATAAAGAATTTTTTTTTTTTGTTTTTTATTTATTTAAAATAATCAGGTATTTTTGTTTGAAATAAAGTTCATTGTAAAGAAAAATTCACTGTTTGGAAATTCATTATACGGAGATCAAAATACATTGAAAGTGAAACGAAAAAGTTGTGTTCTTGATTTAAGTTCATAATAAGGAGAACTTCATTGTATAGAAGTTCACTATAAGGAAGTTCGACTGTATTTTAAGTACGAATTCGAATTCAAATTAAAATTTTATAATTCTTGCACCAAGTGCATTTTAAGATAGATTCAATCTTAGTTTTACTTAAATAAATCTAGGTTTCGTTTAAATGTGCCAAATTCCCATTTCATACTATTGATAAGCTGAAATTTATTGTTGAAGGGATAAACTATTCCTATGCGCATTTCACTGGTTGCTTAGGCCAGATCGTCAGGAAACTTCTTCCAAAGATTTTAGAAAAACTAAAGATATTACACAAATAAAACTGTTAAGCGAATAAGAATTATAAACCTCAGTTTTACTTGTAACAATATCAAAGCTTAAACAAAAACAACAGCAATAAACAGTGGCCCATAATCATAGTCAAACGCTTAAGTCGGTTCTTTTTAGAAACAACTTAAAAATAAGTACATTCTTTTAATTTCATTGCTACTATAGTCGAAATTAAAGTATGTTTTAAATTAAACCGAGTACAACTGGGCGCCACCTCAAATGTGAAAATTTTTTCAAACAACATACAACAAAATATAAGCAAGTGGCAACTCTAAGTAGCTGACTTTGAAAATTTAAATATAAATAAAACACTGCATATGTTAACACGCTAAATGAATTTATGTAGAAAGCAACAACAAAATTACAAAATATTTTGGCCTTGTTTTTACTTTCAATGTTATTTTTGGCATTGTGTTGTACACAATGAGGGCCTATACATATGTATTTTGTGTTTCTTTCCATAAAAGTTTTCCTCCAAATCATTAATAATTGCAAAATTGGCGGTTACAGCATCCCCGGTGAAGAGGTTGTTCGCAACCCTTGATTGTGAAACCTTTCATAATAAATCGCTCATGATTAATCATGTTAACTAATTGCAAAATATCGGCCAAGATCTTGGCGAAAAACAGCTGATGCTGTTGTTAAATGAGTTAAAAACAACTTCAGCTTGTTTTTAAAATTAACATCGGTTTTATCGTGTAAAGTATGCTTTTGTTTGTCTATTGTAGCATATTTTTAAAAAGTTTACTTTAGAACTCTTAGGGCATAAAACGCATGAAATTGGGCGTTTAAACTACCAATACACCCCATTAGAATTTGGTAAGATTTATCGTTGTGCTGCCACATGTTATTTTTTCAACAACATATAATACATGAGACACTGATTTATAGTTGTTGAGTTTAATCTACATATAAATTCAAGTTTAGTTCAACTAAATCAGCGTTTAAAACATCAGTGCTTTATTAGCCATTAAAGTATGCTTTTTTAATGACTATATTTATGGGCCATCTTTTCTTACAGTCCCGACTACAATTGGTTGATTTTTTTTCAACTCTAAATGTTGTTGTAAGTGGCTGAGAAAAAACAAAAATAAAAACAAATTACTTTATTTTATTTTGCCAGTTCAGTTTATAAGTTATTATTAGTTATCTTATTTTCGGATTATTTCAAGCACGAAACCGGAACTGAATCAGTGATGCCAGAAGTGCAGATTTATCTGCATTTTGCTGAATTTATACTCCAAAATTGCCAAAAATGCAGAGTTGAAGATTTTTAATTTAAAATTGCAGATTTTTGAGCTCCGGTGGAAATTTCTTTACATTGTCACTTATAATTGTACTATTTCCACTTCTTGCAGTTAAAAACGAAATTTATCAACCATTATTGAGAGAACCATGGGGATTTAAAAGTAGGAATTTTATTCACAAAAGATTACTTAACATTTAAAAAATCGCATTCTCTTGACATATAAATATCGCCGGACTTATGCCATAATTATGTATAAATATCTTTAATAGTATCAATATTTGAAATCTTCTAAATTTTTTATAAGACCCCTGATTGTTTAAATAACATGTCAAGCAATTAACTTTTAATAAGTTGTTTAAAATAACAAAGATGTGATCAATCCTTACTCAGCCTGAGTAATTTGGATAGATATTTTTAATTTAAAAATATCCAAAAATTATCAGCAATGTTCTGAAAATCGCATTCGAGCAAAATTAAAATCAAACAAATTTTTAAAACTTTTCTGTGTAGAAAGTTCAAAAAATATTTCGTGTTTTATACCTCGTACTTCGAGAACCACTTAGGGCCTTATTACCAGCTTTTAAAAAAACTGCAGTCAAAGTAAAAAAACTGCCATTTCTTCCATTTCTTCATTTTTCATTGGCCTCATTGCTTTTACTTCTGATTCATTTAATGTAAACAAACGACCTCAAAAAGCAAAAAGGTTTACAGACATTTTTGTTTTTTGTTCGACAGTTTTTGATTTCGACTGCAGTTTTTTAAACCCTGATTATTACAACTTGCAATTAGCTAAAGTTAAGATTAAGTTGACAGATTGTGATGTATTATCTGTCAAAAAGCGTCTGTTATCTGCCGGATAACAGCTAACGCCAAGTTATAATAATTGCCCTTTTATATAGATATTAACCCGAACTACTTTTAGTTTAACTACCTTCAACTATTTCTACGATTTCAAATTCCAGAACATAAATATTTTGAAATTAATAAATGTGTTTTGAGTTATTGAAGGTTTTTTAAATCTTCGCGCAGATTTTGCAGATTTTTTGATGAAAAATTATGTTTTTTTTTGCTGATTTTACCTCTAAAAGTTCTGACAACACTTGATTCAAGAAAATCCGTACTCACCGTACTTTTAATACCGCTCCGGATTGATTGAGTAAGCAAAATCAATCCATCCGATTTTGCTTTTGAGTGTAGCTGAGATATGAGCCAAAAACCCATAACCGGCTCTATTTTTGCTCCATAACCCTTTACACCAAACAAGGCACTACCGAACTTATGGCTTTGTTAAAATTTCCTGTTAATACCGTGGTGAAGGATATATAATATTACATTTAGTACAGCCGAATATATCATTCGTACTTGTTTGTTTAAACATTAAAGTATTTTTTTAATACAAATTTTGATATTTTAATTAGGCTCAAGTTCATCAAATTTAATTTTCATTAAATTATTTATATGAAGAAAGGAATTTTACAACATGAAATTGATTAAAATTTATTGATTACTTTTCATTCTTGACTGACCTGAGGCTCGAACCCAGGCGTTTTTACGGACAGGTTACCCTTACATGTTTCGATTGCAACCACTTAATCTCTTCAGAGGGGTTTGCCATCAACACTCGCAGCCATCGACAATTGCTGGCAGTCAATAGTCAAACATCAATCTTTTAACCAAATTTTATTTAAACTTTGGTAGATCGAAATTTGCTTTGATTTTTACATGTTCTTCCTTTCTTCTGTTTTTTCGTACTTTTTGTCAAGAATTCTTCTTTAAGTCCAAAGTACATTTTTTTGTCTTTCTTTTTCTTGTTGACCTTTTTCAGCACAACTTAAAGGACAAATGTAAAAATAAATTTTGGACCAGATGAAAGTCTTTCGTTTAGATGTCACTAACTGTTAATAGGTCAACGGATGAGACGGAAGGTCGTAGCCTAGGCGGTTGACGGTGTGGGCTATTGGTATCGGGCACAGACTCGGAAATGGAGGACTTTTACTGTTTGCAGGCAGTCAAGTGTTTTGTCTTGTATTTTAAAAGGATAAGATAATGGGTTCTGAGCGGGACAGATCTGGACTGGGGGAACAGAACAGACTGCAGAGTATCGCGTGCGTTGTGGCCGGTTCTTGGAAAATCCGACTCGATTTCGCAACAGGACAGAAAAAAGGGTTGCGTAAGGACCATGATGTTTGTTATCGAGGGAATCTGTGTTATAGGCAGAATGAAGGTGAGAATGGTACCTGACTTGTCGGATATTTGCAGGTTGAGTGAGGATCCAGAGTAGTTCGAGACAGTTAAGCGCATTCTGTGTCACTGTCCTAGGCTGCAGAACAGTAGGCTGAGATGGCTAGATAGTAGGTTATTGGGCGAATTCGGAGATGTCTAGGGCTGTGGGCTTGATAATCTCACGGGATTCATAATGGGAATCACCTGGCTGTATAACAGCGACTGGGTAAGGGATATATAGGGCAGTTTTGTTTAGTCAGGTTGTATTTATTTTTGGTTCGATTTGTTTATTTTCCACTACTTTCTCCTTTCACTCTTTATTTCTCACATTCCTTTTTTTATAAATAATCTATCTCTAACTGAGACCATACTGATCTAACAATGGACCATACTGATCTCTGGGTAAAGTTGACTTCTCACCCCCCTTTCAACCAAACCTTACCAACTAGATCACCAGGTAAGCCGTAAATTTGTAATTTCGTGTTTTTCTTGTGCAACCAGTGAATGCAGAAACAATCAAATCTATCGTGAATAATTTTCCCTTCGTAATTTTTTTCTTTTCACGTTTTTGCGGTCATGAAAAACTCACGCAAATTTTTTTTTGAGGTAATTCAAAGGAGAATAATAACGTGAAAAATGTTCACGGGAAAAAATTCCCCTTATCGTGAAAAGTATTTTCCCTCATAATTGGTTCACATTTCCCTTAGATTTTCTTAATTTAGGGAAAAGAACATGTATGTAAGTAGTTCCTCCTACAAATCGAATATTAAGGGCTAGATCCGTTAATAATGCACAAACCGATATATTGGTCAACACAATGCATAACAACAGGTCGATTGCCTGCGGATTTGTGAAGCGTTCAAAAGATGTGGTGGCAGAATTTTGGAAAATATTTGATTACATAAAATTTAAAAATTGCAAAAACTAACGTTGTAATTAAACTATTCCTTTTTTTACATTCACTGGAAGTGATAGCGGGAAAAATTGTCACAGGAGATTCACGATTGCTATTTTCCCTTCGAGGGGAATATAAATTTCATGGGAACAAAAATTCTTCTTGTTAATCACGATAGGGTGTGAATATATAAACCTGTTTTTGAATTTTGTTAGTGCATATTTTAGCATATTTCATCCTATGCATCTTTTTTGCATAAATTTCAGTGTTTTTATCAAATAATATAAATTGGGAATTAACCACGAATAACAAAATCATTTAAATTAAATTTTGTATTCCCACGAAAATTATTTTGATAATAAACTGGCAAGTGCACGGCTTAGCAAAAAATGACTGGCAGCCAGCCCGCTTTATATTTTGAAAACAATAAAGCGAGTTGTTTTTGTATTTTTTATTTTTTTTCTTAATCTACTTACAACTAGTACAATTAATGTTGGAAGAATTCCAATCAATTGTAGTGGGGAATGTATGGAGAGATAAACTCACTGTTTATTGTTGGTGATATTGTTTAAACTTTGATATTGTTACAAAACTGTTGCTGTAATTCTTATGCGCTTAACAGATTTTCTAAAATCTTTATGGATGAAGTTTCCTGATGATTTGGCCCACGCAACTAGAGAAATGCGCATAGGAATAGCTTATCCCATCAACAATAAATTTCAGTGTTTTTATCAAATAATAAAAATTGGGAACTAAGCACAAATAACAAAATCATTTAAATTTTTTGCATAATTTATTTAAAATAGCATTTTTATGTTTATAGCGCATATTTTAGCATTTTTATGCATATTTTGTAACATGCTCAAAATTTTTAGGTACGTACAAGTGCCTTTGCAGCAAATATAATTTTGATGGATATACAGATAGATGGCTTTTCTGATTTAGTTATCTATCTGTATATTTTCACTTTACAATTGCAAGTCAAAGCAGGTTGTCAAAAAAGGTTAAACTGTTTAATTTTACACACAAGCAAAAATGAAGAAAACAAATTTAAAAACGTTTGTACTGATGAGTGTAATACACAGAAATCCAGACCAATATCATAACGTCCGTCCGTCTGGCTGGTTGTCTGAAAAAGTAAAGCTTGATACAAAGTACAAAATGCAATTTTGTAAATTATTTGATAAAAGTTCGTAAACACGTTTTATGAAATAGATTATTTTTGTCCATAAATGATCTAATTATGTATGTATTTAGATAAATTAGCCCTAAAAATATTTCAATCCATTGTTAAATATTTTATTTTTAAATAAGCCATTTTTGGGGCATATTTTTTTGACCTATTTTGAGGGCATATTTTCAAGTTTTTACTGCACATTAAATGCGCATTTTTTTTAAGAGAAAATTTATACGGTTTTCCGGAATATCATTTAAATTTTCTTTTGTCTTTATACATGTATTTCTTTTCTAGTAAATTCACATTATTTTTTGTTTTTAATTTGCTGTTTAATTAATTTAGCACCACACTGTATCGAAATTAATCAATGAACTTTGGCGTATGTAAAATAAGCGCGAATATTATTTCATTTATACAAATTTAATACACTTCTAAGTACTCACAACTAAAACGGTATTTAACACTGATGCGGCAGCCACACTAAGTCAAGAAAACTTTAAAATGAAAGTATGCCACCAGCAACGATATTTCTGCACTCTTTTGTAGCAAGTACTAGATACAAAGTAAATAAGAGGCAAATAAAGAAGAGGAAAAAACAGTTAAAACACAATTTCATAATGAATTAAGAAAAAAAAAATAGTCATGAAAATAAGCACGTGCTAATGTGGGTGGCGGTGAAGGTTAAAAGTTCATTAACCTCTTAAGTAATAAAAAATAATAATGAAACAACAACAAAACACCAGCAAAGTAATTTTCTCCAAGTTTGCATTCTTTCTACTTATTTATTTCAAGAAAAAGACCGCTTAAATGAGACAAAAGAAACGTTAAGAAGAAGGTTAAAACTGGAAAAATACACACACACACACACACATACATTTAAAAACATTAAGAAAAATAATATAAGAATTCTTCTTCCTGCAACTACAAGAACAACTAAGTAAATGAGTAACAAAAAATGTGGCGCGAAAAAATCTTAGTGAAAATATTGCTGCTGCTGCCGCCAAAGGAATTTTTTTTTCAGCTTGGCATGACTTTATACCCATTCAATTCCTTCCTTCATTCATTGGTTGGTTGGTTTTAATCACGAAAACAGTTAAAAATGTTTTTCTTGTTCTATCATTTTTTTTTTCATTAAAAAAAAATATTACGACTAAAACACACATTTACGCCAAGAAAAACTCAAACCACAAAATGAAAATGAGTAAAATAAGAAACTGAAAATAGCGGAAACGGAAACAAGTGCACACAGGAAAGAAAAAGGGCTTGTTTATATGTACATATATACCAATTTAAGACTTTGGCTGAAAGTGAGCGGAGGAGGTGTTTTGCAGTTAAAATGCTGTGGGTGAGATTTTAATGAAAATGTACACATTAAAAAAAAGCAAGAACAAGTAAGTAAGAAAAAAAGAAAAAAAACCAACAACCCAGTTTTTTGTTTAAGAAGTTTTTCATAATAATAATAACGTTGGCATTGAAATTTCTTCGACTAACTACTACAACTGCTTTGGGAAATACTAAATACTACAGCTGTGTTTTTATTCTATATTGCTACAAAAATGCTGCTGATACTAATGATGATGATGATGGTAAAACGAGGGCAATCGATTTTTTTTTCTTTTTCAAAAATCTTTTTCATAACAAGGAATCAAAAATACCGAAATTTCGGTTTCATTAAAAATTAAAACAAGTTTTGTGGTTTTTAAGTTCTTACACCTAGGCCCAAATTTACAGTCACTAGTTAGCTTATTGCAATGGTTTGACCAATAAAAAATTATTTCCAGCTTTTGGTTGACAATTAGTTAAACTATCAAATCTTATTGGCTAACCAGTAGTAAGACAACAGCTTTTTCGTTGAAAATTATTACTTTCATTTATTTATTTTTTCCACGCATATTCTTTTTGTTTAGCAGCAACACCGGCAATTTTTGTTTTCAATGACATTGCGGTATTTTTTCATCATTTAGAAATAATAAAAATGAAAAGAAAAACACTGCTGCCAACATTGAAAGTTGGTATTTTGATAAGAGTTACAATTTTTTGATCTGATAAAAATGTCTAGTTATTTAATATACAGTAAATATGAAATGCTAGTTAGCCAATAGTTATCATATTATTTTACTAATAGAAAACTAATGACTGTAAATGTTTGCCTTAAAGTTCAAAGTTTGCAAACTGAAAATAATTTTGTTTCAAAATCAATTTGATAAAATTTAATTTTCGGTAGTCACTAACTATTATAACGATTATCGTATCGTTAAAATAAATATGTACAACGAAAATTTATCGGATTTGCTATTCAGTAACATTTTTAACTTTATTCGCTGTCGGTTGAAGTCAGCTGTTACTAAAAGCAGTATTTTTTATTGTTATATAAGTTACAATGATGTACGTGGTGTTTATTAAATCGATAAAGTGAATTTTTTTTAAATGGTTTCTGAGTTTTTTTCATTACGCGTATTTTGACATTTTGTAGACAGAAATGTCACATGATATTTAATTAAATAAATAAAAAAATACAGCTGTTTACTATCGTTAAAAAGAAATTACAAAATCACAATATCGTTACTGCAAGCCAATCTATATATCGTTACTTTAATATAGAAAAGCCCTAACTAATGTTTTCCTTTCTTTACAGGAGAAGGAACAAACTTAATAAAAATTATAGTCTTGCAGTCACGATTTTTTTAAACGCAGTTTTTTGTTCAATTCTCTAAGCAATTTAATAAAAAACTGGGTTTAAAAAAAATCGCGACTAAAAGACTTCAATTTTGATTAAGTTTTTTCCTTCTCCTGTAAAGTAAGGAAATATTAGTAAGGGCTTTTCTATATTAAAGTAACGATATATCGATAAATATAACGCTTGTATGTCTATTAAAAGTTAGCGAATCGCACTACAGGTATGATTGAAGTGACCAAAAATATTTTAGAATTTTTCAGCAACCATTCTGAATATATTGTCTCTATATAACTCTTTTTTCATCCAAATAAAATATATAGGAAAGATAAAATGTCCACGTGGAACCAAGAGCGTTAATAAATTCTCTCCATCTAATTCTGAAGCTGGCAAGTAGTTCAATTTCGAGTTGTTTTATGTTCCCTACCTAAGAACCAAATTCATGTATTAATGCCCGTAATTTCTACAAAAAGATATCTAGTCGATTTATACATTTCTGAATTTAGTGCATTGGTTTACTAGCACAGACTACGCTGCACTTGTAAATACATTTTTTAGTATTTTTCGTAATGTTATTGGCGCTCCAAGCTTTATGCAAGTAAAATAAGTACTTTATTTATTTCAACTTTAATATCAATAACAGAGCTTAAATCTTTAGTAATTCTGAATCCGAGATAGGTCAATGTCTAAGTCTTCTATTTTTGTACCATCGACGATGTAAATAATGTAATGTGGATACCAATTTGCATCAGCATTGTCTTTTCGTAGTTAACTTTTAATCATACTTTCATACGTTTACGGAGAGTGTGTTTATCTTATCTGCAATATTTACAGACCGGTGGGCCGGCCATTAGTCAAATGTCGTCTGCGTAGTTATTGTTACCACAATAGATTTCTACTACAACTATTATGTTTTATTCTTTTAACTGACTGTGACAATTATAAAGTAACCGTGGGTCAGGACAATATCCATTTACGAAAACATGAAATACATTTATAAACCTCCCCTCGTTTTTTAATCATAATGATGTTAATGATTCAGATGCCATCGCTGCTGCTGCGGTGTTCTCGATTCCTAAGCCATTCTACTCCTGCTCCTTAGACCAGACATTGTTTTTCTTATTTTTAAATTCAGTGTCGTTGTTTTTCTTTCTTATTCTTCTTCTTGTTAAATACGTGAAAATGAAAACAAAAATGTTTTTCCAACTTTTACTTTTGTTGTTGTTGCCTTTTGGCTTCATTGTTGTTGTTGTTATACGCAATTAATTAAAACTTTGTTAGGGTTGGTTATGGTCTTGTCTAAATGAATGTGTCAGGAATGGGTGTGGGTGGTTTGCAGAGACAACTGAGGCAAGTAAATTAAAAAAAAAAACACCCATTTGCCACATTAAAACATTTTCCCAACTTGTACAGTTGATGAGTTAAAGTTGGAGGAAGGGGGCGGGGGGCGGGGGAGTAATAAAAATTTTAAGTCTGTGCGAAATTATGTCAAACAGTCTGGCTGGTCTTGTTCGTGGGAATTCCCCAATTATTTAATTTCTCTCATCATGTTCTCCTTTCACTGGCATTTTGAATGTTAATGTAAATGTTGTTGCTTTTGTTCTTGTTTTATTTTATGGGTTGGTTGTCTGTATGTCTGGGTAATTCAATTACATTTTCATAATTTCACTTTTTTGCATCAAGAGTTTTGTGGGAAAAATACGAGTACAAAAAAAATGTATATAAATTTTTTAGTTTTTGTCTTTGGTTGACGAGAGTGAGTGGAATGAACGAGATTGTAAAGCAACAGGTTTGTGAAAACAAATTCAAGTAGGACACAAAATAATAGAGAATTTATAATGAGCATACAAAATAAAAACATTAATTGGTTTAAATAGTTTTGTTTGTTTTCCTATACGTGTTTTTTTGATTTGACCTAAATTTTGCGTTATTGAATTGAAATGGAAAAAGAAAAATAATCTTTTTAATAGAACAAATGGGATTTTGGATTTTATATTTTTATGTAAAAGGGTTTTGACCAGATAATTTAAAAAGAATAATTTTTGCATATTTTTGAAAATAGAAGTTTATTTACTAATTACACTAAGTGACACAAAAATTATAACAGCCTGGCCCACGATGTCAATCGAAAACTTAAGCGAGCGACGACAAGTAGCTCATTACCGTTCTCATAAGCAGCCCACTAACGGTCAACTTGTCGGTCGTCTAGTTTTACGTTTCTAACGTAATCCGATATTTGAAAACCAATAAAAATATATAAAATAAAAAGAATTAAGGTAGTTTTCGCACATTTCGGGCAGTATTTCGGCGATAACTTGACGAATATTGGTTTTTGAATGCTCCAAAAAGTCTATCGTCGTCAATTCGCATGATCTTGGTTTGGCCAATTGAGGTTGCCAAAACGTGAAATTACTCGTTCTAGAATCTTCCCATGCAATAAAGCCTAAATCGGTCACGTTGTGTGGCTCGTGGCACGGTCTTGTTAAAGCAACATATCGTCCAGTTTATAATCTCCAATTGCATGCCAAAACAAGGCCGGTTAACATACGGCCATAACGTCGAACGTGTATACATTCATCTGAAAAACAAGTTGTTATCTAAGTAATTATAGTAGTTACATAGAAGAAAACTACTAAATAATGAGTGAAAGAAGCTACTATTCATTTTAAAAAAGTTGGCGAAGTATTTACTGGGGTAAGCAGATGTATAGTAATTCAGTCTGATCAGCTCAAAGTTACGAGTCTGCCTAATTGAAATACAAAAGCTAATTTTACTTGTACACGACGGAATTTTAAAGTGTATAGCTGAATAAGGGCAAGTCTACAAAATAATGTGTTGAGTAATCAGAAAAACATATAAATAAGCACTACTTACAATTCTACTAAGAGAAGCAATAAATTTTACAAGGGTTTCCCCAAAATGAACGTATTCAAAAGTAAGTCATTATTTTTTTTTTACCTAAATATATCCAGAAAAAAGTACTTATAGAAGGTTTTATAGACGTAGTTTTATAAGAAAGCTAATAAATAATGAGTGAAAGAAGTTATTCATTTTGTAAAAGTAAGCGAAGATTTTACTGCGCAGGGTCCTTATACAACCCAGTAAAAACTTCGCCTACTTTTTCAAAATGAAAATGAATATACATTTTTATATAAAAACTTCTATAACTACTTTTTCCTGGATGTATTTAAGTTAAAAAAAATAATGACTTACTTTTGAATGCGTTCATTTTCGGACATCCCTTGTAAAATTCATTGGTTCTTTCAGTTGAATTGGACGTAGTATTTTTACTTTTTCCTGATTATTAAACACATTATTTTGTAGGATTTTTACTAGGTATATCCATATTCAAGAATAGATTGAACTAAGGAAGTAAAAAGTTGTTTCGTTATTTATGGATCTCATAAAGCCAAGTTGCTGCTAACTCGCCACGACCAATAATGTCTAACAGAAGATTTCCAGGAAAGTTGTTGTTGGCATTATTTTTATATGAT
Source organism: Pollenia labialis (assembly GCA_949318255.1). NCBI lineage: Eukaryota > Metazoa > Arthropoda > Insecta > Diptera > Polleniidae > Pollenia > Pollenia labialis. Next base: position 75,470,719 of record OX439140.1, read on the forward strand.
GCAAAAAAAAAAAAACGGAAACCATGTTAAGAAAGGAATCAGTTTAACGTTAATTCACTTATTATATGTTAGCAGTACAGTAACAAATTACATTCTTCCTTAATTTTCAAGCAAAAGTAAATAGGCCTTCTCCCCGTTATAGTGAAACATACAGAGCTTCTGGCGAAAATTTAATATATGTATAACCCTTTTACTAACAGTCCAGATAAATACCAACAAGCAAAGAAAAACACATGCTTGTGTTTAGCATATTCTAAGAGCAACATATTATGATACGATTCATGATTGTAGTCACCATACTATGATTATTATTGAATCTTAATCATAGTATTTTTTCATTAATCATATTCTTATCATTTTGATCATAATAACTTAAGAAGTAATCATAATTTTATAATGTTAATCATAATAAGTTTAGAAGTAATAATATTTTGATACAGCACCAATTTCACAAAAATAAATTCCAAATTTTTTTGCATCGGTTTTTTATTTTTTCAATTTGTATTTTTTTTTTGTAATTGTTGAACCACTAACAAATAATTCGATGGGCATATTTAAAACTAACGACATGATGGTGTAGAATTATTTTAAAAATTGCGATAAAAAAATATAATTAGAGTAACGATATTTCGTATAGAAAGTTATTATATTATGGCTATTAAATATCATGAAATGGTTGTGCGTAATATAATACATCTCCCATTAACATAGAACAGTTGCAGACCATGCATAACCATAATTTTTCTCTGCGTGAACCAGTGAACAGGATAGCACTTTCAATTTACCTGTTAAGAAAGTTTTTCATTAAAACTACATAAAAAAGTCAATTATTTTTAAAGAAGATCCCTTTATTAAAATCCATAATCGGAAATTAACGGAATGTTTTTCCTGACATTGTCTGGCAATTTTATCCGCGTTAAATTCTTTCTAAAATAAATTGCGAAAAAGATTGCTTTGCAGAGCGATTCAAACCCATTATAATAAATTATCTACCGAAATTAATTCCATACTCCGCAAATAACATTTGCTTTCTTTTTCAATACATTTCTTAGATAATTGTATGACAAATATTGTTTCATACTCAGCCAGTTTATTCAAAATAACATTCACATCTCCGTCAGCTGTTGTGATACATCTCTGCCAAATAGAACATCACAACTCCATACAGGTACGTATGGAAGTATAAATGTTTTAACTTCACATGACATGAAATGTTTAAAGGAATAAAATTAGACTTTAAATTTAATAACATCCACATAAAAATTCATTTTATTGTTGTCAAGCAAAATAAAGAATTCGAGTAAAAAAACTTGGTAAAATTGATCCCTAACAAAACATACAAGTACATCACAGATATTTAAACCTTTGAAGTTTGATGATGTTGTACTTATTAAAAGAAGCACCTACAACAAAGTTTACGGAAACATAGGTAACGTAAAGACTACATGAATGCCATATCAATTTTAAAAGATTGTCGCCACTATAGCAGAGATGTAAATGAATCATTCATTTTTGATTTTAATTCATTACGAATTAGCTAAATTTTGAATTAATTCTTTTCACACAAAAAAATGAATTGAATGACATTTGAGTCAATTCATTTGAATTTAGCAAACATGAATGGCAATTCATTGGCAATTCAAATGAATTGGGCAAAATGAATTGCAATTCATTTTTAATTCAAATGAATTGATAAATTGAATTGCAATTCATTTGAATTGAATTGAATTTGAATTAATTCAAATGAGTTAGAAAAATTAACTGCAACTCGAAAAATTTATTTGTTATTCATTTTCAATTTATTTGAATTGAATTGATTTTGAAAAATGACTACTGTAAGTAAATGTGAAGAACCATTACTCCTGTTTTGTTATCCAACTCATTGTATTATATCAGACAGCATTATACTCATTTCGGATATCGCCTAGATTATCGTCGAAAGGCATAGAAAATGATAAGAATAGAAATTCCAACAGTGTACTGTAATTAGCAGGTAACGACAGAATATGACTTAAATTAGTAGGGAGCTGCGAAAATCCTATCAGCATGAGCATTAATTCATAATTGTTTATTTGCTTAAAACAAAACTTGTAATCATTTTTTTAAAATTTTTTTTTTATCAAATTGTGTGAAAAACATATCAAAGATGTGTTTAATAATCATTCTTGGTTAAAGTAACTTCACATTTGTTTGTATTTCTTTTTTTTTACAATTTGTAATCGAATTTTAAAGTTTTTAGTAACTTTGAATTAATTCAAATGAATTGCAATTAATTTTTTTTAACTCATTTGAATTAATCCAAAGTCAATTCAATTCAAATGAATTGCAATTCATTTTGCCCAATTCATTTGAATTGCAATTCATGTTTGCTAAATTCAAATGAATTGACTCAAATTTCATTCATTTAAATTTTTTGTGCGAAAAGAATTAATTCAAAATATGCTAAATTAGTGCATGAATGATTCACGAATTAATCCAAAAATGAATGATCCATTTACATCTCTGCATTTTAGCCACTAATAAGGAATTTATGCCCTGATATAACCCTGCAAATATTATTGGACCACCTGATCCATTTTGATTAAATGGACTACTCCATGGACTGGTCCGATGTAATGCAAGCATGGACCATGTCATTGTTAAAAAGTGTTTGTAGTGAGACGACATGTCTTCGTTTTTTAACGACATGTTTTCGTTTTTAAACGAAGTTAAAACTAATCCTCTTGTGTACGCAATGGAGTAGTTTTAAAACTACTCCTTTGTAGTCCAAAGATGGGTTATATGGTCCTGCCCTAGGACATCGTAATGTTAAATAGACCATGTTTTTTCCATACGTTTGGGTTACTTTTGGACTAGTCCTAGTCCCTTGTGGGCTACTCTTTACATGCGTGTTTGGACTGGTCCTAGTATTTGCAGGGTAATTTAACCTTTTTAACAGGGCAATATTTAAGAGTGCTTAATTGTCGTTTTATGTAGAGACGTAAAATGAAATAGAGTGAAGAAATTTCGTTTTAACCTTAAAAAACAATTTCGTTTTTATTTTCAATACAGGTCGGTCTTCCGCTAACTTCAAATATGAGGGTACCGGTACCTACAGATATTATTCCAATTTTTTTTTTTGTTCTATAAGAGCACACACAACATTATTGTATGCGCGACAGGAACAAAAAAATAACCCAACTTAACAATAGAGGCAATTTCAATTTGAATACTTGACATAACAAAAAAAAAAAAAAATAACAAAAACAACTAAAATTACAATAAAAAGTAAAGAAAAAACTGAAGGATGTGTTGAAAAAAATAAAGAAGACATGCTATTCGTTTGATTATTGTTGTTGTTGCTGTTCGCTGCTTTTGTCGCCAACGCAATTTTTAGTATGCAACTCCGGTACGTTCAGGTACGTGTTTGACGGTATGTATGTATGTGTTGTTAAGGTAGATTAAGTAATGTAAAAAGCGTTTAGAGTAGAATATTAGAAAACCCTATCTAATTTCTATATTAACAAATTTTAAAAAAGTGCCAAGTCCCTAGGGACGTTTGTAAAATTCTCAACGCGACTCCTTTTCAATATTTTAAAGCAAGTACCGACCAAATAAATTGGTATACCAAAAAAAATTTTTTTTTTATAGATTTTATACATTTTATATATGTATATAGCTCAGACCGGCTTATTTTGCCAGATCGTTTGAATAATTAAATTTCTCTTAAAAGTTTTAGAAATTTTAATATAAAAAAAAGATGTTATTGTAAAATTACAAGGACTTTCAACAAAAATTTCCACCATGAATTCAATCACATTGAGGGTATTATTACAGCAATAGCTATCGTAACTGATAAACTGACCCTTAAGTGTTCTCCATTATAAAAACTGTCCAATAAAATTAAAAATGTAATTTATGTACTGTAGTAGAATTGCAGTAAAGTAGACTTTGCTTGTTAAAAATACGCAGTGGCAACGATTTACTTTTGTTTATTTCTTTAATTGAAAGCACAAGTAAATTGTTTAAGCTTTATTTTTGTTTTCTATGGTAAATTGTTTTCTGTCTTTTTTTTTGTTTTGGAGTAACATTGCGTTTTTTTTTTTTAAAAAGGTCATTGGAGTTAACATATCTTAAGCCGAAAATATGGCAGCTTTGAATTCTTAAGGTTCACTTGTAAAGTAACCGTAAGAATAACCTGCTGTTATGTTATTTGTTACTTTTGGTTAATGGTAACTTGTAATTACCAAAAACCATTTATCTGTCAGATAGAATCCTAAAAATAACGATTTGTAAGTTGTAATAATGGCTCTAAATGTAATTGTAACTAAAACTATATCAATTACAAACTGCATGTAATTGTAATTATTAATGTTTTATGCAAGTTACTCAATCGAGTCCCAATCATAAAAGTTAATTAGCAGAATTTTTAGGTCGCTATCGGGTTCAGCAATGTTTGTTGGTCAAATTTAGTGTGACTGGTTCGCTTTCTTAAGGGCCAAATACACTTGTCAAATGCTTGTCCAGCCGGCGAGTTCAACGTGTACGTGTGCTGGACGTAATATTCGCCGTCATATCTAAATTTTTTGATTTTTCATCAAGCGTTGTCGGTGTCACACATACAAACACATTCTCACTAATACCACCACAATGCTTGATGAGTATTTTGATCAATGTATTTGGGCCTTTAAATTCGTGAGCGATGAAAAAAAAAACGAATTGTCCGTGAAGACCTCTGCTGTACAACTAAATTTTTTAAAACCTAAATACTTTCTTAAATAGCAATTTTGCGGCCAATTCCACCTATTAGTTGTTAATTACTATTACTATAACTGTCAGTTAACAATATTTTTATTGACAGTTAAGTAATACTTAATCATAACTGCACTCGGTGCAATTGGCGGTGAGGCATGTAGGAAAAAAATATATTTTATAAGCGGCGCATGCATTTTTGAAAAGTTTTCCGGCAACACCGATCTTAGTACCCCGGATTCAAGAAATCAAAAGACCTCAAAAGCCCTGCCATTTTGGATGTTTGCAGCATCCCAGGTATTCGTACATCTCATTACGTGAAATATCCTTTAGATTATCTTAAGCCACCCCTGGGTGGATGGTTACAGTAAAAGTTTACAGTTTATTTGCCACAGATATAGCCCATTTCCGTTGTGCGCATAAATTCTTTCTTTGAAACAATTACATTTAAGTTAAAAACAAAATCTAAGAACTTTGTTTTTCGTTCAAATGCTGTTGTACGAAAGAAAGAATTCTTTCGCATATCAGAAATAGGCAGATAGTTTAGTTATCAATCCAAGCAGCCGTCAAAAATCGAGCTGAACTGTAAAAGCGAGCGAAAAAAGTCAATATCTGGAGACTGACAACAGCAGAAGTATAAACAAAAATTCAGTACAAATTACTTCGTTATTCGTACACGAGATCTGATTTAAAAAATTTTTACTAATTTTAGTTGAATGGGAGCAGCAAAACGCACCGGGCTAAGCTAGTTTTATATATGTAAATTAATTCATCTGGAATAGTTCAACAAAATAAAAAGCCAAAAGAATAAAGTTTAGGAATTATTTAAGGATAAATGGCTTAAAGGAATGCTAATTAAAATATTTCAATAAATCAAACATTTCTTTCGAATGAGCTTCTATGAGTCCAATTTCAATTTATAAAGCTTTTTACAATATTTCACACACTTTTTGCTTAAGCCAACCTTTGGTTAAGATTCAAGCTATAGATATGTACATAATGATTTTATACACTACCAATTAAAATTTTTCATTAAATAAAAATATTTCATGAAAAAGAAATAATTCCCACATTCTATTTTTTTAAATATTTTTAACTGCATCTAATTTCTCAGCGAATTAATTCCGAATAAAATTCATTCTTTTCAAAGGTTTACCTGCAGTATATTAATTTTCCTTTAGTTTTAACTGAGAAACATTTAAAATAATTGTCCACTAATTCCGCTCTAGTTATCGTAACCTTTTATCCAACAATATATTACATTAGTAGTGGTCACTCCCTGATTGATGCTTCAAACTTTTAAACAAACTAATTATGCCATCATTCCACAATAGCTTTCGTAAAAAGGGATTTTTTCGAATTTCATCTCAAGTGTAGGTTCAATCAGTGTAAAGAAATCAACAAACTCAATTGAAAAAAAAAAAAATCATGTACGTTGGTACTTCGTATGTACGAGTACGTTTTTATTTATTTATTTTTTTTTTTAATTTTTTGCAAAATTGAATAAAAAAAATTCTTACATCCTGTATGAGTAGTATGACATTTTGTAGCCTCTTTCTTCTTCAGATTTGTTTTCGTTTTTGGTGCTGGTGTTTTTCATTATCGAAAGTGTATATGAGAGTAGAAAAGCAGAAGTGAGTTAGTGAGTGAGTGTATGGTTGTGACAATAATGCTTATTATAATATTTCGTGTTTATTTATTTTTATTTTAATTTTTTTCTTAGACTCTCTTAAATATTTATGCATGTATAGAAAGAACAGCAACAACACATGTAATAACATGAGTGTATGGTAAAATATTTAAAATAAGTAAAATAATAAAAATATTTTTTTTACTCCCTTCAAAATTTCTGTTGATTGTTATTATTGTCGTTATTGGCGTTGCTGTTGTCGTTGTATTGTTATGACTCAACTAAGCATGTGGGTTTTGAAGGATTCTTAAATTTTTTTTTTATTATTTTTCTATTTCTATTCAAATTTAATACAAATAGTCGTTCGTCGCTTGTTTGTTTGGCATATATTTATGTACCTTTACGGCTTATTTTTATAAATTATTTATGCTTTTCGCAAATGCTTAGAATTTATTATAGACACACATAAATTTTTTTTAAGCAAGTTTTGACATTTGTTTGCTTACCTCTGATGTTTAAGAGTTGGAGTTTAATTTTAGCAACAAATATCCAACTGACGGAAACCCATTTCACTTTCAGTTAAAGAGGTTTTCAAAGACAAAATGCGTAAAAAATAATAATAAAAAAAAATTATAGACATAGTTTGCATTAAAGTTTACATTAGAAAAGTTTCTAAGAAAACTACTTGACATTTTTCTCGATCACTTAGTTTTTTTTTGTGAAATAACGGAAAATTTATAGTTACGATCTTAAAAGAATCTAATAGATTTCAGGAAAATCAGTTAGAATTTTTTGTTCCAAGTTTTTTTATGCTATAATTTAATCGTGGAACACAAGACTTCCTTATACCTGCTAAATAAACTTCATCTCTGCCATTTTAAAATTCCTCAAAATAAATTCATTTCGATTCACTTAAACAAGGAGTTTAATTTTATTAAATTTGAACGAATATCGAGAACAACGAATGAACGAAGCGGCACAGTAAAAAAGGGGGTGAAAGGTGCTTATTATTCTTAGAATTTTGATAAGTAAGCGGGTTTTAGACTGTTCTGTGCCACTTTACATTTTAAATTGTCGTCTAGCCTGCAAGTATTGCTAGGAGTTTTACATGCTTGCAGGAAAGCGAAACTTCTGATTTATTTTATAATTTTAATATATTTTATTGACATCATATGCCTTAATGAACCATACTTAAACACTGCGTAAAAAAAATAAAAAAATTCGGATATAATTTCTGTTTCAGAGCGGTACGTGCACGGAAAGAATTATTATCTAAATGTGGCTTCAACCAAGAAAACTTTGCATGATTCTCTTCGAAAACAAAAATTACTTATTCTAAATATATTTGTTGATTGGTTTAAGAAAAATGTTTCTTTATTAATGAAAATTTTACTAAATTTGAACAAAATAAGTTTAAAACGCGAAAATATTTTTAAATTTGGATTTTCTTGTTTTAAGAAACGAAAATAAACTTCTTTCCGTGTGGTTTTCAAGACTTTTGAAGGAGTCTTTTTTTCAATATTTGGTCATACTAGTGGTCTGAAACTATCGATAGCACTATCTATACTATCGATGGTTTTTGACTATCGTTTTAACATCGATAGTTTTCAGTACAACTAAATTCCTAATGATGTGAATAAGCAATTGTATGTTTTTCCTTGTGCAGGCAAAGATGGCAGACACAATCAGATGTGTGCTGAAAATCAATACGTAAAACACAAAAATTTTAAAAGTCGTTTTTTAATAAGATTTCTGTAATAAAAGAATTTTATGACACAAATATTTCTCTTATAAACAGAATTTTATAACAAAAATTATAAAAATTAGATTAGAAGTGTATTAAAGCCAAAGTTCTTGCGTTTTAGGTTTTCGATTTCCAGGACACCCCTGAATATATTTATCCATTTTAGAGCTTTTTATGAATATTAGCATTTGTTTGTTACACCATATTTTATTATTTGAATTTAAACAAATTTTTTAACTGGACAATCGAGGCCATTCCATTCCGGCTGGCAACCCTATTACCAAGACAAACAGTTTGCACCGGCATTTTTCATAAAAGACAAGAAACTGATAATTTTGATCCTGGTTTCTGGTACTTTTTTTAAATCCCAACAAATTTTGCAGTTTTTACCGAATTCATGACATCTTTCTACCCACTTGCCAGCTCATTGTTTCATCGCATTATCGATTAAATATGTTCAACATTTAAACAATTTTAATAGTTGTTATAAAGGGTGTGTTAATAGGCCCGATTCAACGTGAAATTGTAAAAAATATTAAAAAAAAAAATTTTAGTTTGACAGATATAAACATTTTTGGACCTCGAATTTATGGTTTCCTTTTCGAGCCCGAATCAATGTTCAAACTAAAATTAAAAAATAACTGCTTTTCACAATTATTGTGGCTGTCGTTGTCGTATACAATTGTGTTGTTTTTTGTAATAGATTAAAGTAACACGCAACCTGTTATCTTAAATTAAATGTAATCTATTGCTGAACATTGCGATAAGGATCCTCATTGACCGCAACGCGAGTTTAGGTTTAATTTTTAGAAGTTGATGCCACAAGCGTGTAAATCGCATTTAACTTTATATTTTTCTGAATTTAATGAACTGAGTAGGGACTGTTGTGGATTGGTCTCACTCTTTCAGCGGCAATTTTGTTTATTATCAAACCGGTTGAGCCAAAAATAAGCAAAACGCTACAAAAATCGCGAAGTCGTCTATAAGTTGCGCGAATCGATGAATGACGTTTAATGTAAATTTGGATTATTTGGTAGTATTGCTCAAGCTTATATCTATTAATAATGATTTGCCAGAGTATACTACTGATCAAAAATGGTAAGCATTTTGTTTGATAACTAGTCCTTCCGTTAGCTTAATCGGGCTCAAAAACACACTGCAAAAGGTGTGCCATTACAACTAAAACGTTTTCTATCAGTGTAACGTGTAACTCAAAGTATTCAAGTAACAAAATTTCATCGTACCAATGCACTTATACTGTAAATCAACAAAAGAATACTTTGAATTCATTAACGTAAAATGATATTAAGAATGATTAAAATCAATTGTCAAATTATCTTGACCGAAGCAAATTTTTGCTGGATTAATTAAATTTCTAGATTTTATATATTAATTGTGTTTTCATTGAATTTTATTTGTTAAAATAACAAATATTTTATTAAAATAAAAAAACTAAAAATATTTAATAAATGAAAATATAAAGAAAACAAAATTTTATGCAAACAATCAAATAGTCGTTGTAATTTTTAAAACCCAACCAAATTTAACATTTTTCTCGTGAATGCAAAATATTCTTAATATTAGAAAGAATTTCGTTGAATTAAATTCAGTTTTTCAGTTTTATTTTTTAATATTTTTGTTGTTCCCTTAATCAAGCAAAAATATTGTTCATATGAATGTTTTTAACGAGTATGTAAAATGTAAAGAATTTCATTTTATAACAAAATCATGTGTACAAAAAGCATGAGGAGGGAGTTCGCTGAAATGTGTGTGAGTTTAATCACATGTGTTTGTGTGTTTTTGCATATTAATGTATGTGTGTGTTAGTGTGTCTGTGTATTGGAATATGTAAATTGTATTTTACAAATTCTTATTTTATTTTTCTTCGACATTGTAGTGACTCTCTACTCTATATTTATTTGTAGGGATTTCTTTCATTTTGTCGCAGTTGTTGTATCAATTGTTAAAAATTTTTGTAAAAATATGTATGCATGTATGTATGTATGTATGTATATGTTTGTAAATTTGAATTTTGTTTTATTTCTATAAATGTTCGACATTTCTGATGTTAACATACAGTTGGAAAGATTTGTTTAAGAGGGGCGTAAAACGAATAGTTAAAAACTGTTGTCGGTTTATTGAAGTGAGGTTAAGGCTAAAAATAAGATACCGATATGTTTAAGACTAACGCAACCACCAATCAATGGGTCTTACAACGCTACCATGTAGATACATAATATTAAGAATCAGGGACAATTCTAACTCATGATTTTTTGATAAAAAAAATTTCGGTCGGAAGTTCGACATTGGCAACAAGGTTTAGGTAAATATTTGGCTCTTAATACAATGCCGTTTTCGCTTCTGACATATCTGTTGCCCTTATTCTGCCTTTTGTCCTTCTTTGTGTTCTTTAAAAAAAAGTAGTAATATAACGTGTTCTTTTTTAATACCCTCCAAATAATGCGACTAGTCCATACACGGATGTAAAATGTAGCCCATAAGGGACTAGGACTAGTCCAAAGGTAACCCCAATGTATGGAAAAACATGGTCTATTTAACATTACGATGTCCTAGGGCAGGACCATATAACCCAGCTTTGCATTACAAAGGAGTAGTCTTAAAACTACTCCATGGTATACTCCAGAGGATTAGCTTTGAAATCGTTTAAAAACGAAAACATGTCGTTAAAAAACGACAATGACATGGTCTATGCATGCATTACATTGGACCAACCCAGGGAGTAGTCCATTTGATAAAAATGGATCAGGTAGTCCAATATTATTTGCAGGGTAATGTTACCAACAAAAAAAAAAAAAAACAAAAAATGTGTTACATGTTTTACCCTAAATTATTAAGATTTAAAAATGTAACATTATTAAATCAGTTGTTCCTTGTTTTTGAAGAACAAAAATATGTTTTAAATTTTGTTTGTAATCTTAATATTTTTGGATTAAAATTGTTAAAAGATAATTGATTTAAACCTACAAATATAAAACAAAGTTACATAAGTTACAATGATTTTTATTATTTAACACATTTTAATTACATAAACGTGCAACACTTTATAAGTGCCACAAAATATGTTGGCAAAATTTTCTATCAGAAAAGAAAACACCATTGAACGCCTTCTTCTCCTCGATTTAGGTTAAAAGCCTAACCATCACGTGATCTCTAAGAGACACTTTTTGGGTTAGAGATTAGCGATTAAATTAACTTTAATCTCCGTATTAACTTTTTGAGTTGTATTTTTTTAAACTTTTTTTGCTAGTTTAAACGGCCATTGATGGTGGTTTAAACCTTAACTTAAACTGTCAACACACATATGTTTAACATAAACAATTAATGCAAAAATATAAACAAAAAATTATTCTAAAAATAAAATATATACTTTTATATAATTTTTCCTTTCTATATTTTTTCATTAATATATTTTTTCTTTAAACGTAAAAATTTCTACCTTGTAAACAATATTAAATTCGCATATTTTCTTCTTCTTCTTTGAAAACATCCATCTTGCTTTGATAAAAAGTTTACATTTGCAAAAAAAATATTGCCATTTATTTGTGCTCAGTATGGTAGCACTACATGGTTTAAGCCACAACCCAAAAATATCAAATTCAATTTATGCTAGATTAACTTAATTCGCAGATTATCTAATTATAGAATTAAATTAACTTAAATCTCAAACCCAAAAAGTGGCTCTTAATATGCTCCAACAAGAACTAGTTCTGCAGAGTTATAAAACGCACTGGTTTATGGAGTTTTAGACTGGATTTTTGCCAATTGCAACCTTAGAAAGATGTGCCAATATTTTGCTATAGACAAGTTTGAAAAGGTGTATACAACTTACACACCGTTCATATTTCTTCCTAAACTTTGTTGGATAGCAACAGCACACAACGAGACAAGTAAGAAGTACGATCGACGCAACAAGGCCTAGAATAGAAATCAGTTGGTTCTAGCTTAAACTACATCCATCTCATAATCCCCGAAGATGCCCTAATAACTGTCTGACACCAAAAAGAAATGCATCACTAACACCTAATTCATACGAGGACTTTTTAATTCCCTTTTGAAACAACTTTCAAAAATCTTCTACGTTCATACGATGATTTTGGTTGCATGTCTTTTCTTATTTACAGTAGAGCCTTGATTATCCGTAATTAGGTTAACATCAATTATGCGGGAAATCAGGCACTTCCTCTGTTATCGGAAATTTAAAACAAATATTTTTTTTCTCGTTTACATTCGAGCATTCAAAAATAAAAAAAAAAATATTAATTAAATATTTACACACTTACGAAAGGCTTTAGATAAAATGCTTGTAAAATAAGGTTATTTTATAAATATGTATGTAGATACAACAGTATTCGTTTATTGTTTAATAAGAAACACACAAAAAACTACTCAAAATTTTTACTCAATTTACCGGGAAAAACTGATTATTCAGAATGGCGGGAATTGAGCCCACAACCCCCGCACTAATAGACTAGCTCACTTCCAGCTAGCCAACCAGGCCACTCAATTTTCAACCTGACACTTCAAAGTAAGAAAAAGAATAAAATTTAACAAGAAGAAAATAAATTAGTTTCAAGAGAAATATAAGAAAAGAAAGCAAAAACCGAGTCTTTTTGTTTACCCCTATTTCTTTTGCGACGCCGCAAAAATCCCGTGTGAATTGGCTGTAAGACACATACGCACAACCCTCTAGGGAATATAAGAGACAGAGCAGCTTGATTAAAAATAACTTATTTCGGGGAAAGCTTTTTAACATCCTTTTCAGATTCAAAATATTTAAAAAAGAAAACTTGAACTACCTTTGTTTAAATTTTCTACACTGTCTCCACTTACTAACAACATCTACAGCAGCAACAACAGCAATAAAAGCATAAAATACACAACATATCTAAAGCATGTTATTTTCATTATTTTTTTTTTATTCTTGTGTTTTTTACTCCCGGATTCTTTAAAAGACATTGTTGTCGTTATTGTCAGGATAAGGGTTGATACACATGTGATATAAAAATATACACACACTTCATGTGTATATGGATAGGTGGTATACACATACGCACACACACACACACACACACCTACATGTTCAACCAAATCAATATGATTGTTAACACACAAAATTATTGAATGTATGGAATTTAAGGTTGTTTTTAATTTTTTCAGATTTTGATTTTTGTGCTGATCAAAAAAAAAAAAAAAAAGTCCTTAAAGTGGGAGGTGTGGTTGGTGGTGGCACATTCGTTTATGGAGTTTTGATATGAAAAATATAGCAACAACAATAAAACATAAAAACAAATACGCAATCATATACATACATACACCCGGCAAGGAATATTTATTTACATGAGAAATTTTACTTTTTGTGATTGATTGGTTAAATATTTAGACGCATATAAATGTGTAGTCAGACTCATGAGTGTGTGTGTGTGTGTGTGTGATGTGCAATTTATAAGGACAGAGATAAGTCAAGCAAATTGCTTGATAGATTCGCTTAAAAACAAAGAACGTTTTTTTTTAATACACTTTGCTTGCATCGCAAATTTTTGCAGAGAAAACTCGTGTATCTCTAACTTATTTTTATAGCGATAACTTTTTGCATTTTAAGGAAATTTGTTAGAGATAACTTGCTTTTAAGCATCATTTATTAAGAAAACTTGATCAGAAAAACTTAAAAAGAAAACAACTAAGAGTGCAATATACGCCTGTGGCAAATCTTTAATATCCTTTAATATCGTTAACACCTAACGTAATGCAGCGTCTTAGACCCGTCACCCACTAACACACATTATTAAACAGAATATATAAAAGAAAAAAATATATGTTGAGTACATTTTTTGTTTAAAATAAATTTCTCTATTTAAGCGGCAAATCATGTACGTATTTGTGCAGGACAGGTTTAAAAATTCTGAGAAAATCGATTAAAACAGTTTTTTAATATTGCAATGCCAAGCCATACATAATATTGGAGGAGTATTAGGCCCCTATTACAGTTCACAACTCAACTCAGTTGAGTTGTAATTTATAAATTTTCGTTATATTGCGGCGAACAAAAACATAACATTAATTACAACTGATCACAACCGGTTATCTTAATAACAACTCCACTGAGTTGAGTTGTGAACCGTAATAGGGGCCTTAAATAATTAGCCAAAAATTGCGCATAACTTACGAAGTTTTTTTATGAGATTGATAATGGCTTAGGGAGACATTTTATATATATATATGTTCCCGAAGATCCTATAAGGAGCATAGGGCATTTTAAAAAACAAATAAAATTGTAGCTTCTATTTTTATTTTTTTTTTGCGGTGTTTGCAAGTGAACTACTCACATATACTTTTTCTTATTTTAATTAATCTTGTTATCCGGTTTTACGATCTCAAATATTTTTTAAACTTTTCAACAAAATTGTTTTTATTTCCTCTAGCGCTGTTAATTCAGTCTAAGCTTTCATTTATTGAAGGACCTTTTGTTTGAAATTTCAAGAGACTTGAGCAGGTGAAACGCAAGTGTTTTTTTACGTGCACTTAGTCATTTTTTACATCGATTTTTGCAACATTTACTTAGAGAATAGATTCTGCCTAATATTCGCTAAGCTAATTTAAAAAATTCTTGTAGGTTGCCACAAACATTTTTTTTGCCAAACTGGACCATAAATGGCTTTTTAACAAAATAACAAAACTTTCCCTGGGTATGTGTAAAAAAGAAGAAAAAAAAATTAGGGGTAATCGGGCTTTTTATACCATTTACCACAAGTGGAAAGGGTTTATATCGTCGGCTTAATATGCAAACCAGTTAACTCCCTTCCAACAAATTGTACAGGAGAGACAAACAACTTTTTATTTTTCCTATTTGCTGCTTGACAGGAAAACCAAAGATATAGTTGATTTGACCCACGTCAAGACTCAAATTGAAGAGGCGTATCTTTATCTGCCACACGGCATCAAAATCTCAATTTACTTAAAAAGTGGATTTAGCAGGTTTATATATTTAGCCGACGATATAAGTTTGTCATTCCGTTAATTATTTCTTTATTGATCTTAGTAGACCCTTTAAAACATTTTAGGTCCTTATGAGTAACGGAGTGGATTTAACGATGTCCGTTTGTTCGTGTTTAGGTTGAAATGGGTTTTCGCAGACCCCAGATATGGCCGGAACAACGTTGTTATTTGCGTCACATTAAAACTTGCTTTTCAATTCAGCCAGATCGGGCCATAAATGGCTGAGATATAAGAAAAACCGCCACACCTGCCTCTTATTTTACCCAAAAATCACTTGTTTTTTTTTTGTTTTTTTAATAACTGAACAACGGCAAGAGCCAACGTTTCCAGATTAGGTACAAACATCTTGGCTATCCATACACAACATCCGACAAAATATGGGCGTGGCATTTCATATATAGACATTGTTAATTTTTATAAATCTAGAGAACGGCAAGAGCCAAACTTTCCAAATTAGGTACAAGGATCTTGGTTATTATTACACAGCATCCCACAAAGCGGGATTGGAAAAGTGGGCAAGGCACGAAATAGAATTAGTTATATCTTAAGTGCGTTAGGATAAATCTTGTCCAAATTTGGTTGGGTTAACAATACACTGTATACCTAGAGAACGGCATAATTAAAATTAGGTACAAGAATCGTGGTTATCAATACACATCATCCGACAAAATGAGAGCGAGATTGATGAATACATTTCTAGAATTTTCAATGTAAATACAGCTGGATAATGGAAAAACCCATTTTCTAGAATTATAATGTTCTGAAGAATTATAAAATATATTCTAAGGAGTATTTTTTCGGAAGATTACTTTACTGAATTATCCCACGGTTTGGCAGCTATTGGGCAAAAATGCTGAAAATGATATTATATTATATATTTTTTTCGATATTTTAGCAATTTTAAGGCATTTAGATATGCGATAGGCACAAATAGGACGCCGCGTTTTCCCTTTTATTACGTAGGTGTGCACGCATATTGAACAGAATTTAACAACATTAGCAACAACAAATGCGAAATTCATACAACGATGACAATCGCAAAATGTAATATTATGGGTTGCCTATCGCAGCATTAGATGCAGTTTCTCGGGTTATTTATACAGTTATTTTCTCCTAGTCTTAAATGCATTTGTGCCGAAGATATGGAAACAAAATTTCTATTAGTTTCCGTGAAAAACTACATGTTCTTCGAAAAAATCAGTTATAGCCAAAATTTTCATGAGGCCATAAAATCCAATCGGCAGCTAAACTAGCAAAAAAACAAAATAGGTTTTGGTTAAGGTATATTCAGACCTAAAAATATTTAACGAAAAAAAATCCGAAAAAAGCGTGACTAATAAAATTGATTAAACATTAGCTTTATTTTTTTTTATCAATTTCTATTGATTTACAATAAATTTGTTAAAAACACGAGTCAAATATTTAAAAGGTATGAACAAAACTTTAGTCTCGATAAGTACTTCGAGCCATTCCACACGTGAAGAATTTTGCATTTTATGGCTATTATTATGTTACTAAAGCTCTTCTGCGTAACCGGATTTTCTCTTATATCGGCTTAGCTAACTCAAGCTTTTTAATTCGGCCTTGCGGCTATACAAAAAAGCTTAAGTTAGTGAAGAAAAAATTCTTCTAATTTGTTTACCAATTAAAGCATTAATCAAAAATAAAATGTAATCCAGTGAATTAAACGTTTAATTGATGCTATTAATTTGTTTACTGGTGCAAATTTAATAAATTTTTTTTATTAATATCACACATTTTTTAATTGAACTAAATTCTTATTTTTTTATGTGCATAGAGGCCCCCGGCCGAAGCCCGGCTGGCTATGCAAATAACCGATTCGGGAACTTCTTATTTGATTTAAGAATGCAAAATTACATTTTCATTATTTTTTGGGACTTTACTGTAACATTTTTGTATATACATAATTTTAATTTTTATATTTTGGACACTTTTTCGTTTACATTTGGAGATTTTTAGTTTTCGCGATTTGGCTTTGGTTCATTTTGCCTACAGCCTATAAAAATTGCATAGTCAAGACTGGTAAAAAAAATCCGGCGATTTTCCTAAACGCCTGTTGCATTGTAGTAATACATGGCAACATGTTCTTTAATGCAACCATAAACATTTTGACAATGCATTTTATTCCGAAATGCAACTTTGTAGTTGTCACTGCGCAGAGATAAGTCTGGGTTCACACTATGAAAGTTTTCTTTCAGAAAGTCTGAGTTTATTGGTGAGAGAGGAGAAAAGAAAAGCATGTTCTCTTCCCTTCTCACCAATAAACTCAGACTCCCAGACTAAGCAAATAAAGCAGTTAAAAAATGTAGATTCAAAGCATATACAAAAAAAGAGTAGGTAAAAATTAAAGTACCCCTGCAAATCGGACTACCTGGGCCATTTTGATCAAATGGACTACTCCCTGTTAAAAAGAGTTTGTAGTGAAAAAACATGCCTTCGTTTTTTAACAACATGTTTTCGTATTTATAATCCTCTGTACTATACAATTGAGTAGTTTTAAGCCTGCTCCTTTGTTATGCAAAGCTGGGTTATATGGTCCTGCCATAGGACATCGTAATTTTAAATAGACAATGTTTTTTCCTTACATTTGGGTTACCTTTGGACTAGTCCTAGTCCTTTAGGGACTATATTTTACATACGGGTATGGATTAGTCGCATTATTTGCAGGGACACAATACATCCACACGTTTAGGAAAACAGCCTCCCTTTTGAACTCTCATCATTATATTTTAACTGACATCATTCCTTATTTGATAAGCTCAAAACAATTTTTGTTGTTTTTTTTCACAAAAGCCCATAAAATTTAACGTTTATCATTTTGTTACACATTTTTTTAAAGATTAGGAATTTTCCTAATTTTCATAATAAGCTCGAACGATAGGTAAATTGTAATATTTAACTAAAATATTTTGGCAAAAAATTCCACTCATTTCTACTTCCTATATTAACTAAATGTTAACTGTTAGACAACCTACTTAATTTCCTTCTCAATGATGATGATGATAAAGTCTTTTGTAATTTCCTGTCATTTAAATATCCACATTTCACATCGTACTCCTCATCATCATCGTCGTCATCGGTATTATCCGAACGAAGCAGCAACACATCAAACAAACTTGTTGGTAATGAATGTTCATTATGCATTTATTTTTCATTTTGTTAGATATTAAGTCGTATCATCAAATAATCATTATCAGCATCCTGATTTTGTTGTATCCTTTATCCTTCAAAAATTTTGTTATTTCTACAAAATATTGTCTAAACATTTCACTAAAATATATGCCTAATAACTAAATTAGTCGACATGGATACTCATTTGGAATTAAGAAAAAATTTTTTTTTGTAAATAAATGGAGATATTTGACACACATTCCTATTGTATTTCAGTTTCACGTCAAAGACGTTCACAAAGATTTTCTTGCATATGAAATTGACTTAATGAACATTTTTTTAATTTAAGGCCTGATCAAACTGAAATTTTTTATTTGATTTTATGAATTTTAGATTTTTATAGAAAGTGTAATGTTTGCTTTTGAGGAACCAGAATAATATTAAATTTCAATGGCAAATTTCGAAAAGATTAAAGGCTTTTTGCTAGTTTATCGAAAAAAATCAGTGCCAAATCGCAAGACCTTGGAAGTCAATTGATTGTTCCGTTTTCTCGAAATGTAGTACCGCTCACATTTTGTGAGATGCTGTGCACTGATAACCTGAATGCTTGTATCTAATTTGGAAATTTGGCTCTTGCCGTTCTCCAGATATATAGAAAAAAGGAATAGAAATACAACAACACCAAGGGATTTTTGGAAAAAATTAGAGATGGTCGTGGTTTTTGCTCATATCTCAGCCGTTTTTGGACCGATCAGGCTGAATTTCAATGGCAATTATAATAAGCATACCTGACATAAATATATACCAACCAAGTCCCCATCATATCTGGGGGCTTCGAAAAAACTATTTCAACAGACAGGCGGACAACCGGATTTGAGCTTCCCGTCTCATAATGATCCAGAATATCGGGCATTGTCTACAAATCGACATGAAGTGGAATTAAAATCGAGCGAGATTAAGATTTCAATTATTGTAGTTTTTCTTGTTTTCAAGAGCTGTTCTTGTAAATATAATTGATACTTAAAGTATGAAGTACATAAAATATAACATTTTTACAGGCTCGTTTTCAAAATTTGTTCGGTTTTAAATCCACCGCATTTCGGTTTACACAACATATTTGACGTAACAAGCCTTTTACCTGTGGTGGAGGGTATAAAAATAAAAATGTAATTCAGTCGTGTCAGATTTATTATGTCTCGACTTTGTTAAAAATTTGTGACACAGTGTAATTTTTGACTATGCGCCAATATTTTTAAAATAAAATTGTTTTATGAGTTTTTATGATTAAATTTACGGTGACCCCTTACGCTCAGATGTATGACATCGAGGTGCTACTGCCAAGGAGCATCATATAATCTCTGGGGCTTGAATAAATTGTCAGAGTTGATCGACATCGATCTAGAATCTACTATAAAGGTGGATTCACCCATGTTGTAAGGGCAAAGATTTTGTCATGATGATTTTTTTTACTAAGAGTTTACTGCATGCAGCACGATTTACTAATTGCAAAAAATTTTTCCAGAAAATTAAAGCAGTCATATGCAATTAAAATCTATTAGTGTGACTGATTATATTTTGCTTTGTTCTTTTGGGATCAAAAGACATTCGGCTGTAACGCATCTTCAATATCCCCCACCAAGAGGTGGGCCTAACCATAATATGCATAGCCTTACTTAACCTACTGTCGGAATGTGCGATTAGATTCGCACCTTGCTTAAGCAAAAGACAGTTTAATTAAACTTAGCAAAAAGTTTCCTAAGTTCAAAATGGTTTGCCTCATATAATTAACACGCATTTGCCCATTTGCTTAAGCCAACTTAAGCACATTAGACTATTTTACGAGTGGACTTTTAATGGGACATATGGTAATGTTGCCGGCACTTTTTGACGCAGCATATGTCAGTGTTTGGTTGGTAAAAAAAGGGTTACATCCATGTGTTGACTAGGAGGCTACCATTTCTGTGTGAATGAAATCGCTAGAAAAGGTTCGAGCTTGAACAAAAGATAAGGTCATTAGAATGAAAACGTTTAATTTTCGAAACGAAAATAAATACCGACTTTCCTGACAGTAAAAAATACGTTTGCTGTCCGAAGTTGAAAGAGTATTATCCGCAGCATACGAAGCATAATGGTGTTGGTAGCATCACTTTTGGAGTGCTTTCTCTTCAATTGCAATTGGAACGTTGTGCAGTTTAGAAAAAATATCCTGATATCTTACATGATTGCTAATTATTCTTATGTTGTAGGTGTAACTTTGTTTGATATGGAAGCTCTGATTTCCTTTCTTTAATCACATTCTCTTTATGAACTCTTTTCAAATAATTTCAAAAATTTTATATTTTAAATTAAGGATTAGCAGTAAACGAAATAAAAAGAAAATAAATGCGCTGTAACGTTAGATATATAATTTTATGTTTTCTATGTATCTTTAAACATTCTTTAATACATTTCGTTAATATCGTTCAAATAGTTGTCATAAAAACACAGAAAATTTCTTATCAGAAGCTGACACGCATATTGTCATTTTCCAAAGGATGAATCAAGAAGGATGAGACAAAATATGCTATAAACGAATAAAAATAAACGAAATGTATATAAAAAAAAATAAATTTATAACAACGCACTTTACACGCTTTCGCAATACACAGTGACAAATTACGTACAACACGATATACAAGGAGCCAACGCAGGAGCATCAGGAGTTATAGGAACCGAAGAGGCGTTGAGAAGAAAACAGCAAACAATGCAGTAAAAATACAACATGTTACGCTAAATATTCGACAAAAGCTCAAATACGCACATTGAAACAAACATAAAAACCAGGATAAACTTACACACACACACACACACATGCAGATGCGAAGAAAAGTGTAAAAATTGTTGGCAGAAAAAAGTGTAACGACATTTTTTGTTTGTGTTGAGGAAAATGTGTTCTGGTTCGCCTTGGAGAGTATGGAGAAAATATATAAATAATACTTTGGCTCCTGCACGGGTATCTGGTTCGATATTCCTCTTTTTTTCTTTCCATCAGAGAACATAAAGTGAAGTGTTGCTGAATGAATGATAGATGGATGGATGTTTGGTGGGTTCTTTGGATGGTTAGCTCGATGGTTAAAGCGGAGATGGATGCTTGTTTGTTTGTGTTTGGTTTGGTTGGATGAATGGATTATGGGTTTCTTTTTGGCATAAATTAAATTTTCAATTTGTTTACTTTTTTAAAATGAATATTCAAGTAAATAAAATTATATTGATTTTTTTCAAGTTATCCTTATCGTAATGTTTATAAGGAGTTTAGTGAAAACATTTTTTTTTTTTTGAAAAAAAAAAAAACTTTTTTCCTGTTTAGAATTTGATACAAAAATTGACATAAACAAAAATTTAAATCAGGTTATTTTCATAGGCTGTTAGAGAAAACTGTGCCAATCCCTTTATTATTAACTTTCACTGATATTAACTATGGATTTTAAGCCCACTTTTAATCAGGCCTTTTCTACGTGTTGCTCTTGAAAATTTGTATGGACCCCAGCTTATTAATTATACTCACACCACACCACTCACACCTTAAAATAACGGTTCAAGATCCACCTTTAAGTATAGCGGCGGACATAGAAACAATTTTTGAATCGTTTTAACAACGTCCGTCCGTCCGTCTAACTGGCAGGCTCTCAATGTAAACGCTGTGTGCAATGTTTAGGTCGCAATTTTGGAGATAATTTGATGAAATTTGGCACATAGGTTTTGCTTGTCACAAGAACCAAGCCTATTGGAAATGGTGAGAATCGGCCAATAATTTTACATAGCCCCCGTAAAAGCTTCTTTCCGGAATATAATTTATATGACAATCAACCATCTTATTATGTTGGCATTTGGATTTAATTTGGTGCAAGCGTACGTTATTGCAAAGCTTATGTTTTGCAAGTTTTATTTAAATCGCTCTATATTTGACCACAACTCCTTTACAAATACTACTACCAAAAATAGCTTTTAATGCTATAACTTCCTTACAAATGTTGACTTAGAAATTAGCGACAATAACTTTTACGATAGGTTTTATGTGATGTTATAATACTGGTACGTCCAAAATGTCCCATAGAAACCCCTTTACTAAAATCACTTAAACGCAAACAAATCTCATATAGACGAATATCTATTTATATAATTTCCTTATTTCTGTGCCCTCTTTATTTTGTCTATCCAGAGCTTTTTGAAGCCAACTGATGGGATAGAAAGCTGAACATTTGCATGCATATAGTAAAACAGCTTGGCCAATCCTAACGTTGCCGGACTATTGCGTTTTGGGTAGAGAATAAAGAGGGAAAAGGGGCATGGCAAAATTCTATTTTGTAACATAGGAATAGCAGATAGTCATAACAATGAAGCATAGCCTGAAGTGGTAGGATCTAAGATTTTTGGAGAGGAACAGGGTGTGGCAAACTTGTGTTATTTTACATTTCCGCGAATGTTGAAGCAGCCTAAAGACCAATGAAGCTAAGAATTGTCAGGCATATAGTACTGACGTTGGGGCTAACCTTAAAATATTTTTTTCCTGCCTGGCAGGGACGTACTTAACATCTAGTATCTAAATAATATTCAGCACAAAGAACTGTACCATGAATCATAACCTCAAAACATATGAGGGGTTAAGAAGGTAGGCAAAAAGTCATATGTCTTAAAAGATTAATAAGAAACAAATATGAGTGCTAGATTCTTATACAGAAAGAAAAACACTCGGGATAAATAAATTTTTTTTTTATTTACTTTAAGTACGAACCGTACTCAGAAATTCAAGTACGAATAACACTATCACGTACTTAAAACACTCCTAAATGGGATTATTTTGAAAAATCAATCCCGCAAAAAAAAACTAAATTGTTCGTTGTGAGTGCGTTTTTATCTCATTTAACTTATTAAATGTTGTTTCAGACTCTACAACAACACCACACAAGATGTCAAAAAATGATTTGTTTGTTGTGTGCGGAAACAACAAAAACAACAGAACAAGATGAAACACATAATTTTCATGTTTAAAAAATAAAATTAAGAACTCTTGCTTCTCATTTAGTTTATACATATATTCAGTTAAATATGTACGTTAAGTTTTTAAAGTAAAAACCATATCGGGAATGATGCTGGTGTTTTACGAATTCGGTATTGAATCAATCTTAATTTTCGGGTTATTTTAAGAACGAATTGGGGATTAAATCAGCTTTATAAGTCTTAAATCAAGACGCGTTTTGAGATTGATTCAATCTTAGTTTTACTTTAATCAATCTCATTTTTGAATTATTTCAACCATTATCTAAAATCCGTACTTGAATCGATCTTAATATACTTGATTTAAGAAAATCCGTACGCACCGTACTATTAATACCGTCTCGGATTGATTTAAATACGGATGGATTGATTTTTCTTTTGAGTGTACTGACTTGTTATAACAGAGCAACAACAGCATAAAAAGTAATATTTTTTTAGGACTTTCTTTGTATGATACACAACAAAAATTTCTTTTAACTATTGTAAAATATAAGGATATTAGGACAATATGACTTGATAGCACACCTTGTGAATCCCCCAATAATTTTGATCCATGATTGCCATGGTTCTTGAAAATTTGTCTCTTAATACTGTGGTGTAGAGTATCATAGAGCCGGGCGTGACCTTCTTTACTTTAATTCAGTTCATCTTTTTCTTAATCAGTCCTTTTCTTACTATTTTCCTTAACAAATCTAAAATAACCAAAAGTTTTTCTCAGCTATATTCAATGGATCATATTGGTCTCTAAGTAATGGTGTGAAGGTACCTTCGTACCGGCCTGTCTACCTAACCAGCCTAACCTTGTCCCAATTCCAAGTTGAGTCTTTATAATTTCTCAAAGATCCCTAATCTTCTTTAAAAACCATTAAATCCTTTCAACTTTAAATTATATTTTTTCTACAAAAGAATCAAATTTGCTGTTAAAATCAGCAAATCCCTTGAACTAAAAAAAAAAGTATTTTAAAAACAACCATCACAAAAATCCATGCATCCAGCACTTGTATTAAGGATTTGTAATTTTACAAAAATAAATATTAAATTATATATATTTTTATATTTATTAGGGATCCTGTTGGTTTTTTTAGCAGCCTTTTTTTTTTGTTTGTTTCTGGCTTTATGTTTTCAAAATTCTTGACAAAGCAACCCAAAGAAATGAGAAAAAAGCGAAAAATAACTATTTCTAATGAAACTATACTTCAAACCAACTACTCCAACTAGAATCTATTTGTACTAAAGTTGTTATATTCATAATAATATGAATATATGCAATACAAACACATGCATACTTACATGTGTAAATACAAATATAGAAGTGTAGTTGTATTTGAATGGTTTCAATGTCTTCTATACATATTTACGTTTAAAATTGGTAGTGGGTGTGTGTGTGTGTTGTCTGTGTTTACTACATACTCGTATAACAAGCTGTAGTTTTGGACCATAAGTACCCACTCATACAAGCAGTTGTATGGAACTTGTTGTAAAGAGAAGAAATATTTGTTGACTACAACAGCGAATACTTTATTGTGATCTAAAATTTCCAACGCCCTTTAAAAACCCCAACAAACAAAGTATTTCCTTTTAGCTGGTGTTTCGCACGATTTGGTCATATACAACTTCTTAGGTTTCCGAACCATTCTTCGAAGTGATCTTGGCCTTAAACAAGAAATTTTTCTCTAGTTCTACAATTCAAAAGGACGTTACAGTTTAAAAATTGGATTTTTGATTAATAACACTAGCCAACAAGCCTAGGGTTATTCGGAGGGCTGAAATCGAATCTGTTAAAGGTTTTTCTCTATTAAGTCAAGCTTAAAATCGATAAATGAGTGAGGGCCCTAAACCAGATCGTGTATACGGGTGGGCCACCGCTAATGGTCTAGCAATTAATCCTAGAAAGTCCAATTGTTTGAATATTAAAAAGAGATTATTAAACTTTAATGGCAATTTTATTTTAACTTCGAATAACCAGTCCACTGAAATTGTAAACTCCGCCAAAAATTGGTCTAACCACGTTAATTTTGCAAGCGATCGAACTCTTTCAATTTTAAGGAATCTGTGTTCAGTTCAGTATTGTACGCCAGTTAAAATTAGAACTCATTGCCAAATCATATTTAATACCGATCTTATTGCATGGCTGTGAACTTTTTGCCAGCTGAGCTAGTGAAAGCAAAAGGAAACGTTTAATAACATTTTTCGCTACGTATATGGTTTAGGGAGATATGAAAATATTTCGCCCTACTTTACCTTATTTTACGGAATTAGTTTTGATGGCTACTTATTTTACTGTTTATTCACAAATTATATTCACACATCAGCCAGATAAATTTGTGAGAAAATCGTCAGTTTCCTGAGAAGAAATAAAAAAATCGTCTTTATCGTTTCGAAAAATCGTCAAAAAATCAGACAACTTAAAATTTAGTTTTTTTTTAACAATTTGTGTTCGATTTTTATAAAAAAAAAAAAACATTGAGACTCATGTAGATATTCCCCTATAACTCGTGAAATGTTCGCCGTATAATTGCTGAAAATATGATTTATACAGAGTCGAAAAAGGTTCATTCGATGATGGTTTGACGAAAGATAAACAAAGTGCAGCAGTGTTGTTTTTGTATTTTGAAAATAATCGAAGATTTTCTTAAGACTTGCATATTACAGCGGCACGCGATTTCTAGTTTTTTAATAGAGCATCCTGAACGCTTAACAATTGGAAAATCCGAGTTTGACAGCTCGTTTAATAGTGAAGTTTGCCGCTATTGTTAATTAATAATGGCAATTTAGCTATTTTTTGGTGATTCTAACGTTTTTATCTCTATTTTTATTTATAATTTGTGGGTTTTATTAAACGAAGAAACTATCCCTACTGTTCGCGACACGACGTTGACGCCTTTGCTTTGGTATGGCATATCAGCGTAAAAGCTAAGCGAAAGAAAACGTTCCGCCTTCCGCTCTTGTTAAGGTACTCAACATTCCAAGATTAAAAAACGAAATTTTTAGAAAATTTAATGTTTTATTCAGACTTTGGAGACTGAAAAAAATCGTGAGTTTTTAGAAAAAAATCAGCAAATCGACACTTTGCTAATTTCGGAATAAAAAATCATCGAAATGACGATAAATCGTCAAATCTGGCAGCCCTGCTCTGAGTATATTAGGACGTGTCGATTTTTTTTTTAAATCGTATAGCAAAAACGTAATCTACATAAAATTCTAAGAAAATTCTCCGAAGAAACCATGGGTCTAAAACAAAATCCTAATCCGCGGCTCTCGACTTGAAAATTTTGCTGCCCGCCTTGGAAAAAAAAATTTTTTTTGAAAAAATAGCTTTTTCCAAAAAGAAATCAAATTTTTTTAATAAAATGGTTTAGTAAGGTTATTCTTTTGCACTTAATATTTTTTACAATCAAAATTTTTTTTACATTGAAAAAATTTTCACCCAAGTAAAAACATTTTCAAGTCGAGAGGCGCTGACTAGGATTTTCGTAGAATTTTATGTAGATTACGTTTTTGCTATACGATTTTTAATTTTTTTTTCATCCATACAAATCGACCCGCCCTAATGTATATATTCGATCCGAAGAAAACATTTGTTAATTGATAGACGCACTCACAATATTCTGTACGTAAAATTAACTGAAATTGTAATATAAAATAAATGAAAGTTCAATTAAAAACCGGTCTACCTATTTTTCATTTATTTTTAACAAAAAGCTCATTTAATTTTTACTGTCAAAAATTCAACACCATATTCAGTAAAAACGATTAAATATTCAGTTATTTATTAAAATTTTACTGTCAATTTTTAACTGTCAAATTGACCCCATATTCAGTAAAAACAATTAAATATTCAGTTATTTAATTAAATTTTCGTTTACTCCAGAAAAGAGCCGAATTTTTGGTAGTAAAATTATATAAAATAACTGAATATTTAATCGTTTTTACTGAATATGGTGTTGAATTTTTGACAGTAAAATTTTACAAAATAACTGAATATTTATTTGATTTTACGGAATTCGCGGTTGAATTATGGACAGTAAAAATTAAATGAACTTTTCGTTGCTTTAAATTACATTTTTATTTACTTTAACATAAAGAAGAATTTAACTCAATCAACGGCCAATATTAACTGCAACTGAAAATCCGTATTAATATGCACTTAGTTTTTTGAATAACTGTTAGAATCAGTTAAAAATAAATTTGCTTGGAATTTTAAATGTTTATTTATTTAAAAATGACTGAACGGAATATTTCTTAAATAAACTACAGTCCGTTACTGTAATAATATTGTGAGTGCGTATATTTTGATAGGTTTTTTGGCCTTTCAGATACCGAAAAATCCTATTCTGTCATAAAAACAAAAATGGTTTCATGTCGAAATATTTTTTCGTCATTTCGGAATGAATTCCGTTTTCGAACGGAATTGTACTCTGTGACATGGCTGTATATAAAATTATTTGCATATGTTCATTTTCATACTGCGATATGTCTTAAGTCTTGTGTACGGAACATCTAAAAGAGATAAATAAAAAAAATTCTAAATGATCAGTGTTTTAAAAATAACTTATAGACGACTTCTATGGTGCACTTAATCGTTTGTAAATAAACACTAGACCCTATAGAGCGCATTACATTCAGAAAAATATACCGTTTGATGCGGTTTACGCGGATTTAATTTCTTTAAGAATGAAACTGGAGCATGCGCTACGATCAATGATCAATGACTTTTGTTTGAAAATATGGTGAAATTGATTCAGACGATATACAGTTTATTAACGTGCCATACGGCAACCGCAACCGCAACCATCAACATATTGAAATCATTTACCACCAAGGCCATTCCATTCGACACCACTTGATTATTTCCGGTGGGGATACGTAAAGTAACTTGTTTATGCTGACCAATCAGCAACAATTGAAGTCTTGTGGGCCAACATTGTTCCTGTTATTCGTGTCATACGGCCAACAATGCTCGAAAAAGTAGATAAAATTAAACGTCCATTATATCCATTATATACGTCCGTATATTAATTTTTTTAATAAACAAATGTTGGCCTTGAATTTTTTTTTTTTTTTGTGTTATTTTTCACATCTTCAAGTTCTATCGGGCTTTAAAAAAACTCCATTTATTAGGTAGCACCTTACAAAGTTGTTTTGATTTAACTTTAGAATTCAGATGATTTTGGTGCTACACTAATAGAAAAATACATCTTCATATTGATGATGCCCTAACATCAGAATTGTGCCATCAATATTATTACAAATTGCATCAATTAGACAAAAACTGACATCAATCCAATTACGAATGTCTTCATAAAATGTGCGTCATCTATGCTATGACTACAATGACGTCAATTCAATGCGACATTTTTTGTATTATCAACACTATTTACATGTTTAAAAAGTAAAATAAGAAGCAAAAATTCCCATATTCTATTAGCATTAATTATTTAAATAGTTTAATACATCAAATTTTAAAAGTAAAATGATAACGAACACCATATCGGCAAGCTGTTGGTGTCTTATAATCAATGGTTCTTCCGTAAACAAAGGGCAGAATACAACGAAAATGTGTAACTGGTAAGTTAAAAAAAATATACTCTCACTTTGACTTAAGTCAATCCCAATGGCTAATGAGTCCTTTGTCCGAAGTTACTGAGTCATTGCACTGATGATGTTTTTTATTAAACTGACTCTAAATCATTATCTCTGTAATGCCAATGCGTCATCCCATTGAGAACATAATTTCACTTAATGACAATTTGGCCAAGTGATGTTAAGGCTGATACGAACTGAATAAGTGTCATATGGTCAAAAATGAAGAGACTTGTCATAGTACTGATGTCAAAATTTATTTTTTTTATTTTTTTTTAATTTCTTAAGCTATTCCCGCGAAGCTCTTCGCTTGTCTGCAGGACAGAAACCAGAGTCTCTGGCGGGAATCGAACCCGCAACCCCGGCGCTGATAGACTAGCTCGCTACCAGCTAGCCTACCGGGGCGTTTTCTATCAGTGTATTTGTTATTAATTTAATAATAAAAATCTCTTGTGAACTGGTTTCGTTTCAAGTTCAAGAATGCATTCACAAATAGCCCAAATCGTTGAAGATGATTTTTCGATGAATATCAGGATCAGGGTAAAAAGGGTTGTGGAAGGCTCTATCAGCCCATGGAAATTTGACAAAATAGTCAATTCGAATGATGCAATTTCAACAACATGGCCGCTACTATTTGTCAAAGTTTGAAAGTCCCAATTCCAAGACTCGTTACATATTAATAACGCAAAAAGCTATCGAACTTTTTACTTATATTACACTTCCACAAGTCGCTCACAAGCACAACAAAATCTATAGCCAATACAATGTGCTATTTAAACTCAGAGTAGCGCTGGCGGTTGAAGGAATCTCAGAAAAGCGATGTTGTTTGTTGGCTGTACAAACCATGTTGTATTCAGTTGAGTAGTTAGGAATTTATCATAAGATCCTTTTTATATATAATTTTTTGCTTACACAAGAAACACAAACACACACATACACATTCACATACACATATAAAATTATTCCACAACGCAAACATTGGCAACCATATTAAACAATCATACACACACAAAGGACTAAACAAACATCCAGATCCAACATATATTAACTTAAGGTATGTTCACATTTCGCAAATATTTGCCGAAAATATCCGAAAAACAAGTGACCACTGATTTCATCAACCTTTTTACTTTCTTTTTAACAGGTTTTATGGATTGTCTACACAATATTTCTTAAAGCCAATAAAAGTAAATTGTTATTAATAGTCTGAAATGCTTTTTGATCCAATAAACGTCATGTAATATCATGTCAAATATTTGTTAAGTGTGACCATAGCTTTATACTCTTTATTCATACAAATATTCCAGCTTCTTTTTCTTAGTTTAAGTTTAGTTTTTGTCGAGTATGAAGTATGAAGGGTTACAATAAAAAATAAACTTGTAAAAAACAAATTTTGTTCTTTTATATGAAAAATACACGCACCCAAACACACATACAAATATTTTCATACTAATACTCATACATTAAAATATTCTCTGTATGCAAGTGTTTGTTTGTATATTTTTTTTTAATTTCTTTTTTTCACTTCTCTTTAAAAGAATTTGAGTAGTTTTTTATAAAAAGGATTTTCATAGTTCGTTCAGCTTTTTATTTCCTAACGTTTCTCAGCTTTTTCTGAAAAAAAAATGGAAAATTTTTAATAAAGCACAATATGGATTTGAATGTAAGTGTGTGTGTGTGAGAGAGAGAGTGTGTGTTTGTGTTAGTGTATAAAATGTTTGTTGAATATTTGGCTTATTAATTTTTATTTTATTTTGATTTCATTATTTATTATAAAGTTTTCTCTTCTTCTTTTTGTGATTTTAAAATTTAGTTTATTGCATTTAGTTGATCTTGATATAGAAATTACTATAAAAATAATGAAAAGATGCATGAATAGAAATGAACGAATATATATTTTAGGATATTGGCATCCTCCCTTTAGATACAGATATCATTAGTAGAATTATGCTAAATTGTTAAGGATAATTAGGAAGAATGTAATGTAAAATATATTGATTTTTTGGTGGCCTTAAAGACATAAACTTAAAAATAAAGTTTTGCATAAAACAAGTAATAGTTCTACATTCGTCTATGGCAAATCTTAAATACCCTCCACCGGGTCTTAAGTTATGGTCTAAGGCGTTCTAAAGTGTTTTTTGAGAGTGGGCTTTTGAATAACACACGAATCTGAAGTCTATTATTGTGCTCTTAACAGATAGACGGACACCGCAGGATCCTCTTATAATTTCACAAGGATCCAGCAGATATATACTTTATGGAGTCTCCGATGAGTATTTTGATGTGTTTCAAACGGTAGAACATCATCAATATACGCCCTATTTTTTTTTTGGTTCATAAAAAGTAAGATAGAAAAGAAGTTAAAGCCCGGCCATACGATACTCTACATAACAATATTTAAGAACAAATTTTCGAGAGTGAAAATTATCTGGGACCCATGGGCAATAATACCCCGAGAATACATTGGTATACCAGGCCCAGCGAAGAAACATTGTTACACCAGGCCCAGCAAAATATGTTTTTTTTAAGGAATTCAGAGAAAAAGCGCAGAGTGAGATTTTAACCGGGACACACGCTATCAAACTTTACTTTTAGTCAAAATATTTGTCTGACGAAAATTAGCGTACTGTCAAGCGTAGTCGATAGTGTGCACCCCGCTTTATGGTGCAGCGAATTTTTATTGGAAAAATCATAAAGAAATATATTGCGTATGAAAACTTACTTTAATTACAAGACGAATATCAAGGAGCCGTTAGGGTTATTATACACAGAACAAATTTTTTCAATTAAATCAAGTTATGCTCTTTCAAACCGTTTTTTTAATTGCTCCAATAAGTGTGTATATGTAATTGCAAATGTGAAAACATAAACACAAACTTAAAAATATTTTAAAGATTCAAACAAGTTTTTTATTGTTTCAATAAAATGTGTTGATTGACAAAAATATTTTACTGGTGGTCACAATTCAATTAAACCTATTGATTCAAACTCTACAGCAATAAAAGATCAAACTTCCCAAATATGTTAATTGATATGATCCATGTGTTTGCAGACGGAAAATCTGTACGGAATTTAATTAGTATTACAAATTTCTAACTAATATGTTAATTGAAGTTGGTTTTTAATTTCTTCTGTGTTGTTTTTGTTTTGGCGAGCACACACCCATAGAAAAAATATGTTTAAATATGGTCACCACCAACAACCCTATTTTTAAGGAAAATTTTAAACATATTATGTTTAATTTAATCATATTATTGTCAACTATATGGTTATATTACGTTTTAAATAGTTCTCCATCAAGAAGCCACAACCATATTATGGTTGTCTCCGAACATATTATGGTAAATAATAACTATAATATGTTTGCCACTTATAATAGCATGGTTGGTTTTCAACAATAGCATGTTGCTCTTAAAAAGAGGATGATACTATTGTTAATTTTAAAATAAAAAAATATTGTCATATTTAAACATAAGATGTTTAGAAGTAACCATAATATGGTTGTGGCTCACTGATAGAGGACTAATTCAACCATAATATGGTGGTCGGTGACAATAATATGGTTAAATCGAACATAATATATTGAAAATTTTCCTCCAAAATAGTATTGTTGGAGGTGACCATACGTAAACATGTTTTTTCTCTGCGTGAAATTATTAAATAAAATCAAATTGAAAGTATAATTAGGTTAAACAAAAACGCTTATTGTTAGCAGAAGTAAGTAAGTCTTCCAAATCGGTAAATTCCCATTCAAAAAATCATGTTTAAACAGGTTGGGTTAATCTAGAAGTATTTTCGGAAGATTTCCCGTCCCAGGAATTCCCGGGATATTAAATTTTTTTCAATTACGTCAATTGATTCCTAGGATATTTTGAACAAAAACTTTTTTAATCTTTAGAAAATCCATATGGGACTTGAATCTTAAGCTGCTTTATTCAACCAAATTTTACCACAATATTATTATTTGTTGCGGTTTAAGGCTTACTTAGCTGATTATTTAGAATTGGCATTATATGCGGCCTATGCTAAGTTATAGACCGATCTTCGCGAAATTGTATCTCTAGACTTATCAAACTGTAGTGGGCTAAACTTGACAGCATTATTATTATTCTTTTATGGCTTAAGGCGTTAAAATGTTTTACGAGCGTGAGTTTTATATGGGACTTATGAGTTTTTTTTTTTTTTTGAAATACACATATTGTTGTTTAGTGTATTCAGTTCGTAATTGAATTACAAATAAGAATAAACTTTAATTGATTTTTTTTAAATTTTAGTAATTACACAAAAATATCAGGGTTGTAAAACTATCCAAAGATTTTAAAATGGTTATTTTTTTTTAATTATTTAGAAAGTAGCAACGCTGCTAAAACAACTACAGCCGTATTCATAAAAAAAGTTAGCCACAGTTTGTACACTACATACAACGAGCTGCTAACTAGAATGCCGATTAAGCTTAGCAGCCTGTTGGCACAGAGTAAATTCATAACAAACTTTTCTCTATCTGCCAACTTTTAATAAATCGACTCTGAATTTTAATGATGCCACATTGTATGACTCAAAAATGCAACACATTTTGCATTAATCGTCGCTGGTTTAGTATTTTTCCTCCCCCTTTACATACATATAAACATTTTAAAAAGCTTTAAAATTTAAAAAAAAAAACACAAAATTGATGAACATTAAACGGCTGTTTTTCAACAGTTGGCAAACGTTTGGCAGCTCGTTAACAAGAGTTTAGCAATTCGTTAGCCATAGTTTCGTATTATGTATTATGTATTATGAATAAACTTTGTCCTAACTTCATGCCAAATTTTCATTATTTTTCATTATGAATACGGCTGCTAATCTTCTCTTAACATTTTATAAATTCCTTTTTTAAATTTCATTATTTAAAATTCCTCTTTAAATTCCCATAACAAATTCCGCCCCCCAAAACAATTATTTTGAAAAGTCAACAAACTCTTGAAACGATTATTTAAATTAACATAACACGACTTAATATTCACACTAATTTAAGAATTTAATTGACAATTTCGTTAGACAATAGAAAATACCGCAAAATACGCAACATGTTGCATTTATTTACACTCAATAAAATTTTCCAAACGTTAATTAAGTATTCGAAACGAAAGCAGCACGCAGATATTAAAAAAAAATTATAATGGGAAAGAGAATGACAGAAAATGTAATAGATAGCGAAAGAGAGATAGAGATAGCGAGAGTTGAAAACGTCATCAAAAACATTTCTGACCTAATCTTGTTAATTGTTTTCGGCAAACTGAATTAATTTATTGAAATTTTCGAAAGACACAACAACAACAACAATAAAAAAAAATGACAGTGTCTACTGTTTTAAAAAGAATTAAAAAAAATCAAAGTCTCAGTTCGCAGAGAGGAAAAGTGTTACAGATCCGTTAAGGGAAAGAAATGTATTAAGGCAACCCATAGAATTTAAAAAACTTCTTACCCCAAACTTTTGCTATTGAATTTGCAATTTTATTTATGTATTTATTTTTTTTTTTTGTGGAAAAAAATTGAGAAATAAGAACTTTTTTTTTTCTTTTCTTTCCAGTATTTGGAAATATAAAGGATACATAATTGGAGTACAAAACCAGGAGAAATAAGGGAACATTTTTAAGGTTTTTTTTTACTGTTTTTCTTATAACTCTTAGACATTCTGGGGTGGGTTGCATACAAGTGAGTAAACTTGGAGTATTTAATTTTTTATACTCAATACACACTTTTTTATACTATTTTCATACCCATTGTGCGGTGTTTTAGGGCAGACAAGTGAGAGGAAGGCTACGTATGAGTAGTAATGGCAATTGTGTATAATGTTTTGTGCGCGTGTCCTTTTTTTTTTTGTTAAAACTTTGCTCTTATTCTCTTTTGGCTTGAAGAAATGAAGAAAATAAAAACACTTGTATTTGTAAGGGGGTGGCAAAAATATGGTGTCTTGTCACGAAAAATTTGCCAGCAAACTACCCATCACAATTCTTGTTGTTGCGTTTGTTTTTATTTAACAATTTCAATGCAAACATTTTTGCATAATTTTCAAACAAAAATTTCTAGATGTTTTAGTAGCAGTTGGACCTTAAGACCGACTGGTACGTTTGACTTTTACCAAAGCACCTTTAACGATGACCAAGTAAAAGATTTCGAAACAAAAAACGACGCGTAATAAACCGGGAGCAAAGTCAATATTAATCATAAGGCGGCAGTAGCGAGCATTAAAAAAAGAAACTCCAGACTCCAAATACGTCTTAACGCTTGATTTTACGTGTATAGATACCAGATACTACTGAAAAAGGAAAAAAAATTAACGCACTCTCGCGTTTTTCTTTTTGTGTTTTCTTTGAAAATTTTCAACTTTTTTTCTTTTGGATAAAAAAGTTTTAAGAAAGAAGAAATTTTCGTGTACGCAGCCGTCAAATAAATCCTTCAAAATCTATTTGAAATCTTTTGAATTGTTGGACGTTTTGCCTGTATTTTTGTTACTTTTAAGATGGTCTTATAAAGTAAAATAAAAAAAAAGTATGAAATAAAAAAAAAAATCGCAAGAAATAAAGAAAACGCCATCTAACAAATTTAAATATCATTCCTTAACGTGAAGTGAAATGAAAAGGTTGTTTTGACAACTTCTATCTATTTTTTAAGCATAAAGGAACAAAACTTTATACATTTTTTAACAGAAAAAATAGAAAAAAAATATTTTGTTATTTTGAACAAAAAAAACACTTCCTTTTTAAACAGGCGTCAAAGAAATGGGTGTATTCACGCTTCTAGAGATTTGTGATTTATAAAGTGGCCTAAAACTTTTTTAAAAACCAAAAGAAAATTAAAAGTGCCTGTTCAAAAACAAAACATGTTCATTGATTAACTTATTTCACGTAAATATAACAAAAAATTAATAAAACAGTTGTTATTAAAAAAAAAAAAACAAATGAAAGTATTTAAATAAGTGAAACAATTTTGGTGTTTGTTAGTGGAACTTAAAGGTATGTAAAGTGTTTTGAAAAACTATTAACTAAAATATTGAATTTTTAAATAATTAAAAACAATTTTAGAAAATTACAAAAATATAACAAATTACCAAGAAAAATATTTAAAAATTTTTAAAATTAAACAAATAAATTTTTTTAGCATAAATTTGTTTTTCAAAAAATTTGGAAAATGTTACAAGAATTTGTAAAAGAGAAATTAAAAAAAAATTCTAGTATTGTTGGAACTGAATAAAATGTTTGGTAAATGACAAATTTTAATATCGAAAACATAAAAACAAACCCCTGTATTCATAAACGACTTTTAAATTTAACAAACGTTTATTAAGAAAAATTTGCATAGAAAATATGCTTTGTAAGCCTTTATTAAATTAAAAATATTTTTATAAATACAGGCATTAAATATTAACAGTTTTTAATGCAAGTTTTATTAGAAATGTTGTTAAATTTTTTCATCTTAATAATAAAGCCTTGAAGATAAATTTTATTTGTATTTTTATATATTATAAAGCAGAAATTCAAATAAATTTTCAATATTTCTAGAAAGTTTAATTTAATTTTAAAAAAAATTATTATTGTGTTTATTTTATTGAACTGTTTATGGTTTATTTAAAAATTATAAAAATTCCCGAATTCTATTTATTAAAAAAAATATATACAGAATTCGGGAATTTTTGCTACTTTTTCTAAAGCATTTTTTTATTCAAACATTAACTTAATGAAGACAACTCAATTCCATTGTTTAGGTTTTTGAATTAAATATTGTTTAACTTAAATTCTGTAAAAAAAATTACCTTAGCATACAACTGAATATTGTTTCGCCCATAAAGTTTAAGAGCTTCTCCTGCAAATCTCACTTTTTCGACTTGTTTTGGCATTGAGTTTTCGATATATGAAAAATAAAATCAAATGTGCCTTTCAGACTAAAATATTATTTTAAATGTTCAAGAATTTTTAAAATTTTCCCTTTTTTAATTAATCAGAATTGAATAAAAGAAAAATAACAAATTCAAAATCTTTCCTGTTTTTTTTTAATTTCAGCAAACACATACTCAATCAAACTTTTGAACTATTTGTGCATAATTTTTTGGTATATGCAACACATATTGTAAATATAAGATAATTTGTCGAGAAATAAACACTTGACCATCAGCCTCTAAGAGTTTATTAAGCCTTTAAACTTTGTTCACAATCAGAGCAACAATTTCGTTGTGTCTTCTATCTTATTTCTTTCCAAAGTATTTCGTATATTTTCCTTTAATTTTTCAAACAAAAATGTAACCAAATTTTTTTAAAAAAGTTAAGTCTACTTCAACTTCAGCAACAATATGTATTAAATTGTCTAGACATTTATAATATTTTTTTATCAAAATAATTTTCGTGGGAAATGAATGAAAATTTAACAAAATGTTCCAACAAATAATAATAAATACTCAAACGGTTTCTTTATTTGAAATCTCTATGGTCGCGAAAAAAGTGAAAATGTTGCTGCCTATTGTGAACGCAGCTTTAACCGTTGAAATTATATATTAGAAATAAAACTGCCATTATAATTACATTAAAAAATTCTACGTTGCTAATCTCCGAGTTCGGAAATAATTTTCAAGCCTTTAAGATTTAGATAAGAATTTAACTGCAAAAAAAAAGCGTTTACTAAATGTGATGTGCTCAATTGTGAATTAAAATGTTGGTCTCAAAACCTTTTCAAACTTAAAGAAAAATATTGAATACAAGAAAAAATATTTAAAATGTCTTTTTTTTTCCTTAACTCCACATCAACACCCAGGGGAAAAAACATTTTTTAATATGGTCATCCCTAACAAAACTATTTTTAACGAAAATGTCTAAACATATGATGGTTAAATTAGTCCTCCATCAAGAAGCCTTGGCCATATTATGATTGCCTCCAAACATGTTATGGTTATAAAAGCATGGTTGTGTTGCAACTATAGCATGCAGCTCTTGGAAAAGAGGAAAATACAATTGTTAAGTGGTACTCAAATTAGAGTCTCTGTTTGCTATAACAGGTTTAGAGGCAACCATAATATGGTTTCTTTTAATTTAAAAATAAAAGAAACAATTCCTACATTACGACGACTTCGCAGCAAATGAGCAATATATCGTCACTCAAATCTACAAATTCGTATCTAACTTGATAAGAAAATTATATACAAAAAAATCTCAAGTATAGTTTTTGAACTACATATAATAATTAAAGTCATGATACTTTACTTTATAATATATGGTAATTTCGCAATTTACAATAAACTCTGTAATCATTCGCAAGCTTTTATCAATAAGTTGTTTTCAAGCATGTAGACAATTAAACAACCACATATTTGTGGAATAAATCAGAAAATTTACAATTTTTCTGGGAGTCGAAATCTAGGGAAAATTAAATCGAACAATATGTTAAGTTAAATTATTTTTTAATGGCCAAAATTGGACGTCATAAAATTCATCACGTAAATTGAGTGTTAGAATTTCATGTTGTTTACGTTTTTGCTATACGATTTTTCATTGTTTTTTCATCCATACACATCAACCCGCCCTTATGCACATTTATACTTTATAGGGTCTATCTGTGGTGACATGGGTGTTTTATATACTTTACAAGTTATAATAATTTTACTTGATAATATTTATTTTATATATAAAATAAATTTTGTTTTGTCTTTCAAATAATTAAAAATATTAATATAAAAAATTGGATTTTTCAATTGTAAAAACAATATAAATTTATTATTTCCAAAATTAAATTTTATATAAAATGTATTACTACCATAAAATTGGCGATCCTGCCATTTAAGAAATATTTAATAAATAAAGCGAAAAATGCTCTGAAAAAAAGAAAACATAACAATATCCATTGTGCAAGCAAGTAGGCAGCAATCATCAAGATATTTTCCAACAAGATTTGTCATCAAGTTTTGGTCAATACACTGCAAGATAATTATGTATTTAAAAAGGTATCAATAAGAAGTAAGCAACTACCAATTTTTAGAGTTTGCTGTTCAATGTAAAAATTGAATATTAATTAAATTGGATTATATATAAATGGTACACAACAAATATCAACTACTGAAAAGTTCAAAATTCACTTGTGATTTATACAAATATTAGATTTTTTTGTTAACAGAATATAAATTTATTATTTTCTAAATAAAATTTTATATAAAATATATAACTACCATACTGTCATCAATAGTGTAGAAATAACAAACAGAATGATAAATTTATACATTGTTGGCTAAAACGCAAAAGGTCCTAACAACGGATGCCAACCGGGATAGATTTTAACAAATCCCGGGATTTTCGGGATCTCGGGATTTCGGGGTTTTACGGAATCAATGTGTTTCTTTAATATACAACTTTTTTAAATAAACAACACTTTATTTATTTATTTTTGAATTTTGAAAAAAGAAAAATTAACAGAACAATTCATTAACAACTTTTAATAAAACTTTTTTTATTTTTAAAAAGAACTTAACAAAACATTTCTTTTTATATAAAAATTTTAAATTATTATTATGGTTTTATGTCTTAAACTACTTCTTAATTTTATTAACGCTTGAAATGTAGCACCGTATTCACAAATGATTATTAAAATTTAACAACGTTTATTAAACGAAATTTTCATAAATAATTTGTTTTGTAAACCTTTGTTAAGTTTTAAAAATGTTTATGAATACAGTCATAAATCGGCAATATTTGTTAATAACTACTTTGTCGACCAAAAAATAAAACACATGACTATAAAAAATAAAAAACATGTCGTCAGCATGACATAATTCATTTCAGAAAGAATCATGGCAATAAGACATGCGCGGTATGTACTCAGACTTGCTAATGTCAACATAAATTTATTAGACCGATAAATTGTCCGTTAACGATTTTGGGTTTCTCAATATACCGACAAAAACATTGTTTTCAGTTGGCAACACCTCTCAAAATACATGAAAAGTAGGGAGTCAGCTGTTAGAATTTATCTATACGGCAAATAACAGGAACATAAATAATTGGCAGATGAGTGCTGGTTAGCTTTGCGACCGAATAGAAAACAAATTAGACATTGATAAAACCAAATTTCTTTAATGTGCTTTTTTTCGTTGGGAAAAAAGATAATCGCGTAATGAGAAAACGGCCATAAGACCATGAATAATTAGAAATTATAAAAATTTAATAAAAATGAAAATATGTATACATATAAAAATCTTTCATACATAAAAGTTGTTAAAATTAAAAATCCGGGATTCATAAAAATAAATCCCAGGATTCGGAATTCGGATTTCGGGATTTCCCGTTTGGCATCCTTATTCCTAACTAACAAAACTTAAAAATCGACTTTTTCATTATATCTGATGTATTTCATCAACATAAATGTCCAAAAAAAATTTTGGAATCTTGCGACAAACATTAGCGATTTTATCAGGGTTTAAAAAACTGCAGTCGAAACCAAAAACTGTCGAACAAAAAATTTAAATTTTTGTACAACTTTACACTTTTTCAGATGGTTTCACAGCGACTGTTTAAATTTAATGAATTTAAAGTAAAAGCAACAGGTTTTTTGGCCAATGGCAAATGAAAAAGTGGAAGAAATTACAGTTTTTCTAATTTGACTGCAGTTTTTTAAACGTTGGATTTAAATGACAAAAAAATAAAAGGGCTTTTTATACAAAAGATGATCTTGTAAACGCTTAAAGATTTAACCAACAGTTTATATAATAATCAACATTGTTAATTGTCGAAACAACTCAAAGATTTTACAAGAAAACTAGAAGAAAAATTAATAATAAACAGCTTAAGGCAATTTATCAATTAATCATTTAAATAGTTTTTTTTTGC
The DNA here is from genome assembly GCA_949318255.1 of Pollenia labialis. Lineage (NCBI taxonomy): Eukaryota > Metazoa > Arthropoda > Insecta > Diptera > Polleniidae > Pollenia > Pollenia labialis. The sequence goes on from OX439140.1 coordinate 75,511,433, forward strand.
TTTTCTTGTAAAATTTTCAAAATGTTAGATACGGCCTTTTGCCTTTTTTGGGTTAAACTGTAGTGTATTTTACCCCATCGGTTTTTGATAGTCAATTCACGTTTACAAAATTATAGTTGAATTTACCAAAAAACTGTTACCGGATATAAAAAGATAACTGTTTGCTAGAAAGACGGCCAGATATCTGTTTATAGAAATTACGGGCATATGTCTATTAGAGAAAGGGTTGCAGGTTCGATTCCTGCCAAAATATTCCAATCTAATTGACTGAAACGTTACTTTTTGTTGGAAAATAAAGCAAAAATTTATTTAAGTTTAAATATAATGAAATTTGTTAATAATAAGGCAATTTACAAAATAATATAATAATATTTTTAATAAAATTTATGTTTTTATTTATTTCTCTTAACGTAAACATTAATTGAAATGTCAAACATACCAATTTTTAATAATACACAATCACATGTTTCAATAAAGAAGAAAAGTTAAAAAATTTTTAAATTTATGCAAAAAATTCTATAACACAAATACTCTTTTCTTTTTTTTTTTTTTTGTTGCGAAAATCCGTTACTTAATTAGCATATTGTTGTTTTTTCTCTGACTAATCTGACTGACACACAAATGCGAAAAATACAAAATTCTTGTTAGGCATCAAATCCTTAATGAATTCAAATGTTCTCCACAACATTGACAGACACACACACACACGCACAAATACACCGTGAAACACATTTAACTCTTGTTAGTTTCTGCCAAAAATCCTTTAATTGGTATATCGAAATTTTGCCTTAAAGCAACAAAACTGGAAGAAAAAAAAACAACAAGAACAATACAAGTTTTTGCTGCCTTAGATGTTGTTTTAAATTTGAAATTGGCAAATAACACAAACACCAACAACAGCCAACCAAACAAACAAAATAATGACGAAAACAACAACGACACAACGTTAACAAGAACTTGTATTATTAATTGACATTGACGGGAACATGATTTGTAAATAATGCACTTGAATTTGCATAAAATTTGCAAATTTTATGTAAATTAGTTGGATTTAGAAAAAAAAGCGAAAACTAATGTGTATATGCATCCATACACACAAACGCACGTGTACAGCTGCATTAGAAAAAAACGTTAGAGCGTTAGAATTTTAAATAAAAAAGTAAAAGGTTTAAAAACAAACTCGAACTAGACAGACACAGGTACGTGTTTGAAGGGATTTTTCATTTTTTATTTTGTATTTAAATTTTTTTTTAAACTAATTTGCATAAGTTTGCGTTTGTACAAAAAAATAAGAGTGCAGTTTTTTTTTTAGCGAGAGGAATATACAAATTTGGATTTTTTTGTTGGAAGGGGGTAGTTTATTTTTTGTCCAAATATTAGAGGATTTTTTTATTAACACTAGAGCATCCATTCTGTAGAGTTAAATGATTTTGAAAAATATTTTAAGTGTTATAAATTTTTTGAAAAATGTTAAAGTCCTACTAAAAGCTCTTTTCAAACTGGATGAAATTGTATAAAATAGGTTATGTCGAAAAGTTAGTGTTCATTTAAACCAGTGTTCAAAAATAAACAGAACAATTTTTAGCTTTCGGCTCACACACCCAGGCACGATATCTATTTTTTAGGGTTTGTGTTGTGGAACACCACATTTAATACCGTTCGTAACTATTTTCAAGGAAGAGCCGTGCTCTGTTCTTCGTTAAAAACAGAACAATTGTAGTGATACTGTAGACAAACATTATAGGTATTTCACTGTTTTATGTTTCTTTCTTTACATTGATAAAGAAATGAACAAACAAAAAATTTTAGCAACGACCGCAGCACGAACAGCTTGTGTATATGTTTTGTTTGTGTAAAATTATTTTGCTGGCTTTTTGTTTGTTTTCGCATGTATATTTTGTTTTTGCAAAAAATGTTTCGTTTTATTTTACCAGCCAAAAGCGACGCACATTAATTAATGAGCTGAACCGAAAACAATAAAATGTTTGTGGTAAAAAAAAACCGAAAGAAATTAAATGTTCTCATCAGTGACGGAAAATTAAAAAATTGGAGATGGTACTGATCCTCCTTAGACGATTATGTTTAATATACAACTCCTAAAAGAATCTTCGGATGATTATCTGACTAGTAAAAAAAAACCTACATACATTTTTTTCTTTATTACTTTTTTATTAATTTTTTGCCATGCTTGTCTTTTTATCTTGGAATGAACCTTTTGCGACTCTCTGTAAGAGTCGTATAACAATTACAACTTCAATAAAACAAACCGGACTAAGGATCTGTAAAAAAAGGATTTTCCGACAGGATGGTGTTGATTTCGAGACCTTGTGGTTTGCTTTATATAAATTTTATGAAAACTAGACGTTTTGACATGAAAAATGCCCTTGATGCCCTTCTTTAGGTAGATCAGTTATACGGCTAAGCATTTCACGAGTTGTAAAATAATCCCTACCTACCCTTATTGCTGGGGAATCCGCCAACGCAAAATACATCTTTGTTACAACGTTTAACATTTTTGTTCCAATAAATATAAGGCGTTCATTTTTATGTCCGCTTTCAAAGTTATTTAAATTAAAAAAAACGTTAGCGGTTCTCATTGCTCCAAAAATCTTTCAACCACAGCCTGTCTCGAAAGCCATCTTGTTTGGGCATAACTTAGAATTTCGTGAATATTTGTTACACAATAGTCTTGAACATTTTGAAGTTCTTTTGCAATTATCAGCCGTAAGCACAATAATTTTTTCCTCAAAACGTTTGCAGTTTTGTCTGTAATTCGAAAACATAACAAGAAAAGAGTACTAAAACTGACGAGGGGGTATCGTGGTACTTTTGAAATGAAAAAGTACTGAAAAAAGTACCATATTTAGCACTGAATTTTCCATCACTGGTTCTCATCTTATTGTTGAGTTGGATAAGAACAGTATTATTCTATTATTCTTGTGTTCGAAAGATGACAAACATGGAAACTCTAAAGTTTTTTCGTATGTAAATCATTATCTATATGTCCCTTTTATCGCCTAATTCCACACTTTGTGGCGTAGAATATGGCAACTGCAAAATGAAGCATTCTAAACTTTTGCAGAGAAGTGCAACCTGAAAAAGTTTATTCATTACCAATAATTAATGACAAGAAAGTTGATATGTCCATTTTTTCTATATGATTGCCGTAACGTTTTTTTTAGTGATGACCGCTTTGGCGAGTTTATCATTTTAAAGCGGACAAAAACCAGCTGAAAAATCTCAAGCCCGCACTACTTGATTTAAATCGACCTTTTTGCTATTTATTTCTTTGGCGAATTGTGTATATACTTTTTATTGCTTCGCATACTAAAAAGTCAAAATGAAAATCCACTTTAATCTACAGATATGTTTGGATTTACGGTGCATTCAGTAGTTGTGGAAAACAATGCGTTTACTAATGCCTACATGTGTGAGCGCTTCCAACTCACACAGATAGCAATTTGTGTGTATGATCCGGCAGAAAAATACACTCGCCTCTTGCTTAGGAGCAGTTTCTGTTCATTAACAACAGCACCTTGAGTGGAATGGGCATTGCAATTAAAGGTGGAAAGTTCCTAAATGCTTATCACTTGGGAGTGGCCAGGAATGATTCCTTTGTTGCAATATCTATGCTCTATGCTAGTTCTTTGCTCACGACCTTCGTATTCCCAGGAAAATGGCTATTTAACACCCGTGCGAAGCTAGCGAAAGTGAGAAGGCGGCTAAGTAACCTGATAATTAAAATAACGTACTATTAGGTCAGTAGAAGATAACTATCTCCGAAACTAAAGCTACGGTCACACTTATCAAATATTTGACGAAAAAAACGGGACCAATAAGAAAACTAAATAATTATTTCCTTCAATACCAATACTTATTTTGATAATAATACCACATCTAATAAACAACAATTTGTTGCTACGTCCAGTAGTTAAATTAGTTTATTTTGTGATATTAACATCATTCTAAATCTCAATAACTATTAACAAAAGTAGGGGTTACGCTTATTTGTTCAAATATTTAATTAGTGTGACCGTAGCTTAAGTTTTTTTACCAGCAGATTACGCTGAATTGCTTGATCAACGTTTAAGGAAGTAGTAGGAAGACGTCGAGTATATCCTTCAAAAACTCATAATCAACGATTTCCTGGATAGCAGCTGGTATTCCCAGCACCAGGATCGGATGGTGAAGCATAATCAGCTACTTCGTCTTAAAATTAAATGATTACCGAAACAAATTAAACAAAAATAACTTTTTATTTACCCATGACGACTTAAGGCCCTAAATAAGCACATAAGTGCCAGGGGATACTGCTTTCCGTGGTACCAGAAAACGATCTCTGGTCATAGGTGATCAAGCTCTTAGCAAGCAAGACCGGGTATTGGCTGCACAAGTAACTTCGGAGGATGCAACACCAAAGGGTGAAGAAGCCATTGTCGAGGTGTTCTTAAGAGCTAAATGAAATCCAAAGTATAAATGGTTAAACAAATAAAATGCCAAATACCAATCAGAATGCTCTATTACCATTATAAAAACAAGTAATATATGCCCGAGCATATGATACCCTACATGAACAGGGATCTATCTATGTTTTAAATTTCATTAGAATATGTTAGGAAGTTTCGGAGAAGCAGAAATTGGTCTCTTTTTGCCTGGTCCTCCTGGTCCTATTTTTTAAAAAATGCATAGTTTTTGAGCCCATAAAAATATGGGTCTATCTACGTATGTTTTAAATTTCATTAAAATTGGTTTGATAGTCCGCACAAAGACCCTAATCCGGAAAGCAGCTTGTATGAGGACTATTAAAAATTATGGGCCGATTCACCCCATTAGTCCTTATGCCCTTATAACCCATGTATCAAATTTTATCAAATTACCTTCAAAATTACGACCTGTACTTGGCGCAAAGGCTACCAGCTAGACGGACGGACATCGGTGGATCGACTCAGAAAGTGATTCCAGGACCCAGAAAGTGATTCTGAGTCAATCGGCATACTTTAAGGTGTAGGGCCAATATTCTAAGATGTTACAAACATCAGCACAAATGCATTATACCCTCTCCACTATTGTGGTGTGGGTATAAAGATTTTAGTGTTAAAATGTATCACCCTAATGCTAAATTCAAGTCTGATAAGTGGGAACCTGTGGCCGTATTTTGTAATACGCTAAAGCTAAATCTCTATCGCTAAAAATCTTAAAAGTTGATTTAGCGATTTTTGGCTACGAATTCAATACTGTAACGTGCATTGCTAAATTTGGTATTGCCATAAAAATTTAATTCGCCGCAATTTAAGCTTTTAATTTCATCGCTAAAATTTTTCAATTTTGTATTCTCTAAGGAATTTAAGCGATCGAGATTAAGCTTAAGCTAAGCGAATTACAGAATACGGCAGCTGAATACCAAAAGCCAGGCCCAAGATGTCGACCGCAATCCCAGAGCCAAACTGTAAATTTTGGAAAAACATAGATTTGATTTTATATCATGAGCTTTTTTTTAGTAGGGACCCATGACATGATAATTAGTAGTGACTTAATGCCAATTTTAACTTTTGTATCAATAGTCGAGTCCCCAACAGATATTAAGGACAACCGACTTTTTAGGTTCGAAAAAAATTTCGTAATCTATCCAAACTAAAACAATTGCAGTAAACCACCTTTATATTTTAGTATTTCTAGTGTTAATATTAAAAAATTTTGCAATACTATAACTCAACACATTAAAATATTTTGGAGAAAAAAAAGGAAAGAAGTCCTTTAAAAAGTAAAAGTGATTTTGTACAAAACCAGAGGCATCCTAGAAACTTTTTTACAAAACTCATTTACACACACATGCATATCATTTTGATAAATGTATGTTTATGGGATTCTTTATGTTAATAATTATCTCTACACTCAGCGTACAATAACAACAAAAACAGCATCTGTTTCCTGCTTCCGTGTTTAAAACTACACAGTGAGTCACAAAAGTACAAAACAAAAAAACAACACAACTAAATTAAAAAGTTCAATGTTCTTTCCATTTTCATCAGTTGTTGCCTTATTACAATTGTCTGTCTGGTGTTGAAAAAAGTCTGGTCTTTCCTCAAGTTAATGATGATGATGACGTTGATGCTGCTACTTTTGCTAAGCAGAATGAGTTAAACTTTGCAGCATCAAGGGTATTTTGTGTGTCTGACTGTAAGTGTTGGCTCTTTATGTACTTCCTAACCTAAATTAAAATTATGTTAATGAATGAAATTTATTTTTTTTTTCGCAAAATACTGAAAGTGAAGCGGCAGCATCCTCTCTGCCACAAATTCATTATCATCATCATCCTCATTCTCAACGTTGTTGTCGTCATTCATTTTGAACATCATTATCGTCATTATCATTTGTATTTTAATTTCATTTTATCTTTTTCGTTGTTCTCTGTTATTTTATTTTATAATTTTTGGTGGTTTATTTTAAAATATTTCTTTTATTCTTGTTCATTTTACATATATTTTGGTCGGCAAAAATGTAAATCACGGCCAAGGCCACTTTTGAATGGCAGGGAATAAAGTGAAATTTGGTTTGAATGTTGTTGGAGGAAAGAATAAATGAATGGGAATCATCTGTTGGCGTTGCTAAGGATAATTAGTATGCTTTTTGTTGTATATTTTTTCATTTTATTTTTGTTGTTTCTATTGTTTGGGTTTTTTGTTGTTATTGTTTTTAACCACGACCATGGTTAACATTTTATGTCTAGACGACTTGTGAATGGTGAAACAACGAAATGTGAAGCAACAAATTTTGTTTAAATTGAAAACTTGTTTTTATTTATTGATAATGAAATCCAAAGAATTCCTTGTCAATTAATTGTTAAACATAAATGTTATTACTCAGTCCACGGGCAGAGCTCTTGAACATTTCTTTAAACCATTTAAGGTTGTTAGGAATGCAGGTGTAAAAGATCAGTTGAAACACATTCCATCTCAAATATTTTTAGTAATCATCAAAGTAATTTTTGGGAATACAAAATTTTTAATTAATTAGATTTGCTTGTCGTGCTTTATTGCCAATTTTTATTCTTGATAAAAACACTGAAATTTATTGTTGGTTGAGAAGCTAGTTTCTATGCGCATTTCACTGGTTGCTTAGTGCAGATCATCAGGAAACATTCTCCCAAAAAATTGTAGTGGGGAATGTAAGAAAAGATTAACTCACTGTTTATTCTTAGTATTTTGTTTAAGCTTTGATTATCGTTGCAAATAAGACTTTTTGAGTGTTGGCAATTCTCATTCACTCTGTAGTTTTATTTGCTAATATCTTTGGCTTTTCTGAATTTTTTTTAGGATAATGTTTCCTGATAATCTGGCATAAGGGTTATATAAGATAATAGATTCGTTTGATAATGGAAATGGGTCACATACTCTTTTTGGAATAAAATTTGTGGTAACAGATTAGTGTTACAGGATACATGCAAAAGTGGCTTTAATTAAACCAAATCAATCGGTGTAAAATTTCAAGTTGACACGTTTCTCTTTCCGGAATAACGGCACACATATTATACGTAATGTGTTGAGATTTTTTACAATTATTTGTTTTATACTTAGTGCTAATAAATCAAAGCAAGTTAGACCCCTTTCACACCTGGCAAGTTGCTGTTGGTTTGCAGACGTCATCGGTAAGGTCGGGGAAAGGACAAAAAAAAGTTGTACAAACTTTGTTCTACTCGGCAAGTAACTTGCGCAACTAGATTGCTGAGTCTTAAACTCTCTTTTTGATTTAAAATGTGTTTAAACCAACAAATCTATAAATCAGTAAACATATAAACCATCTTCAAACGCATACAATTGGGCCAATACCAATACAGATCATATGAATTTGACAAGATTTATCGTGTTGCTGCCACATGTTGTTTTTTTAACCACATATAAAACATGGGACACTGATTTACAGCTGTTGAGTTGAAACTAAATATAAATTTAAGTTTAGTTCAATTTAACCAGCGTTTAACCGTTCACTGATTTATTAGCCATTAGAGTGTTAAAAATTGGGTCAAACCTTGGCATCTTGGTTATCAACACAAATCGTCTGACTTAATGTGGGCGGGATTAGAGAGGTGGACGTGTCAAAAAAAAAATCTATTATACCTAAATAATGGTATTAATATAACTTTCTGATCTTATCCCATCATAATAAATGTGTATAAGTTTCGGCATAGCCGGGTGTCCGCGGAAAGAAGTTTATTATCTAAGCAGTGCTCGAAAATAAACATTACGTTATGTAGCGTTCGGCTGACATACCCAAGAAAGATATATATTTTTTAAGTTATTGTGTAGACGAGCACAACCCTTAATACCGTTTGTGACTATTTCCAAGAAAGAACCAAACATTATTTAGTGTTCTGCTCTTCGTTAAAAAAAAGAATAATTATGGTGATACTGTGGACCAGTGGTTTTCAACTTTTTTGAAGCCGCGGCCTTAACGTTTTTGCTCTCAAAGTTTGAAAATATTATTATAAAAAAAAACATTCAATGAATATAAATCAAAAACATGACATTGATTGCTTGCTATTCATTGAGATAATTTAGATGTGATTAATTTTAGTCCACTTAACTTTTGTTCTTCCCAAAACACACGGGATTAACCGCAAAAGTCGAGCTTTTATTTTCTGAACTTAACAGCTCATAATTGATTATGTTATTAAACTTTATGCATTAGCACTATGGCACTACAAACATTAAAATTGTGCCTTTATCTAATATTAAATCTGTACTTTAATTTAACGGATATTTTAATATTAGATTTTTACATAAACTGTTCTGTACAGTGATTTTAACACAAGAATTACATTAAAAATTTATAATAATAAGATAACTGAAAAAAAAAATACTAAATAACTAATAAATGCAACTTATTCTTAACTTAATTTGCTTTCGTTACAATGTGTATAATTTTTTATGGGGGCTGATCCACATTTGCGTTCATAACTCTTTTTCTATTTAACCGATTGTGCTCGATTTCAATCCCAAACTAATATGATAACTAGAAACAATTGTTTTCATGTTTATTCATTGCAACGTATCTAATCGTTCACTAATTCTTCAGTTTACGATTTGCAAATGCACTCTCTGGATTGAATAAGTCCTGTCGTATCTCTTCACCTTAAGAAGGCGGAGCCACAATCATTTTAAATTTATCGGGCTAGCAGATTTGGATGTTATTTAAGCCTTTCTTAATATTTTATTGAATACTTTGTGATCATAGTTTTTACAGATGGCACGTTGAGGCCTTTCTTTTTTTTTTTTTTAATTTCCTAATCTATTCCCGCGAAGCTCTTCGCTTGTCTGCAGGAAATAAACCAGAGTCTCTGGCGGGAATCGAACCCGCAACCCCGGCGCTGATAGACTAGCTCTCTACCAGCTAGCCTACCGGGACACTTCTGAATATTCGAATTTCTTACATACAAAGAAGCGAATGGGATGATTCGAATAATTTTGTTGGCAGTGTTCCAAAACTTGGCTTTAAGAGAATGTTCTTAACTAGGAGTTTAAAATTCAGACTAAGGCAGAATTTCATCCAATGAGCCAATTTATTTCAACTGCTGGCACAATATTTTCCAATGAGCTATTTTTTTTTTTTTTTTGAATTAGATTCAATTATGTTTATTTTACCTCTATTTGACATTTCTATTTTAAAACGTCAATCAAAATGTATTTTAAATTCGAATGTTGAGGTGTTATTTGATAATTAATTTTAATTTGACACCAAAATTGTTCTTTTCTTTGGAGTGCTTCGAATTTTATCATATTTTTAACAGAAAAATATTGCTAAATCGACTTACAAAGAAAAAATTCGAAATTGTCTCTTATCAAATTTATACCAAATTCATAGAATCAAGCAACCAATTTGTTGATTTTGTAACTATTGCTTAAATGATTATACTGATTACTAAAAATTGTAAAAATTTAATATTTTGAATATTTTTTTTTTTCAATAAATTAAATTTTAATTAAAAAAAATGATCAAAATACTTTGCCGTTTCAACAATTCCCAACAACAATTTCTCAAGTTTAAATTATTTTATTTTAAACGAAATAATTTTTTGATTTTTTAATTTTCAAAACAACTAAAATGTAAATTAAATCCAAATTATATTTTTAATTTTCGTTCAACAATAAAATAATTGATTCAATTATCACACTAATTAAATTTAATAATTTTTTTAATTGATAAAAAACTACTAATAATTTTTTCTGTGTAGAATTATTTTAAGGACCTATAATAACTCACACGGAATGACAAACTTGGTATACCATCAAACACCACTTGCGGTGGAGGGTACAAAAATGAAAGACAAATAATCGGTTGTATTAAACTTAAACTAAGGGTGTGATTTGAAATCAGATTTCTCTATACACATATTTGTAAGGGGGTGAGTTTTTACTTGTTAAAAAAAAACAAACAATAATTCGCAAATATTTCGTATGTATAAAAAACACACATATTCATACTCGGAATGTATGTATATGGATGTGTTTGCTCTTTCTTTCTTTATTTATTCTATTTTATATATGAAAAAACAACACAAATATTTTCCATTTTTTTCCATAAAATTTTCTTTGGGTTTTGTTGTTTTTATTTTTTGTCTTTTAACTCGTATGTTTGTTATTGTGCTAAGAAAAACAACCATTTTGTTTGTTGGAAAATTGAATTTCTTTCATACGTGATTATTGTTTCTAAACGAACGTGTTTTGTTAGACAGGTACCTAGAAATATTTTGTACTTCTTTTTTTTTTGATATATTTAGTCTTTTTTTTTAGGGGTTTTGCTTGGAGGACATGATGTAGAGAAATAAAAAAATCCATTTTATTTCTTTTGTCAATGTTTATCCAATCAGTGTTTGATTTTGCGAGTTGAAAGCAGAGGAGTCTAACCTGCACTAGGGCCCTGAGCTGAAACTTTTTAAGATAGAATCCATAATAATAATAAAGTTTTAGACACTTTTAACAGTCCCTTCCTCTTGTTCTTTATCAATAACGGCCATCACACATGCTAAAATAGGTACGTTTGTTTATTTCTCCAGTAAAATCCAGTAGGTGAGTAAATTTTGGGCAATATGAATATGCTTTTAACAAAACTATACATATTCATGAATTTACGTTCAATAAATCCAAAGTTTTAATGGATTTTCTAAATTAACATTTTGTCATTTTGTGCTCCATATTAAATATTATTTCGTATTATGATGTTTTCTTTGCCGTGGAGCAAAGTAAGTACATGGCAAAAACAATGAAGTTGAGAGCTAAAAGAGATTTATAAGGACAGGTTGGTATGTTTTAGAATGCTGATAATTGCTGAACTCTCTCCTATAAGCCCCGAACTGCAGATGCAGCATAATATGGAGTGAAAATATATTATGGGTTTTAAATTTCGCAAAATATTAATATTTTGTTAGAAA